>JANJGN010000011.1:13807520-15205017 GCA_026770705.1 Isurus oxyrinchus | reverse complement strand
ATGTTAGGAGAGTGCAAGGTCAGGTTTGTTTCAAATTCACTCTCCTCAGTTGAAGCCAAGAAAAGAATTAATAACAAAAAACTGTGGATGCTGGAAATCCAAAACAAAAACAGAATTACCTGGAAAAACTCAGCACGTCTAGCAGCCTCGGCGGAGAAGAAAAGAGTTGACGTTTCGAGTCCTCATGACCCTTCAACAGAACTGAGTGAATCTTAGGAAAGGGATGAAATATAAGCTGGTTTAAGGTGGCGGGGGGAGGGGGGGGGGGCGTGGTTTGGGTTGGGGGAGAGAAGTGGAGGGGGTTGGTGTGGTTGTAGGGACAAACAAGCAGTATTAGAAGCAGATCATCAAAAGATGTCACAGACAAAAGAACACAGGCATTGAAGGTGGTGATATTATCTAAACGAATGTGCTAATTAAGAATGGATGGTAGGGCACTCAAGGTACAGCTCAGGTGGGGGTGGGTGGAAAGACTAGCAGGGCACAAAAGATTTAAAAATAATGGAAATAGGTGGAAAAACAAAAATCTATATAAATTATTGGAAAAAACAAAAGGAAGGGGGAAGAAACAGAAAGGGGGTGGGGATGGAGGAGGGAGTTCAAGATCTAAAGTTGTTGAATTCAATAATCAGTCCGGAAGGCTATAAAGTGCCTAGTCAGAAGATGAGGTGCTCCTCCATCCCCACCCCCTTTCTGTTTCTTCCCCCTTTTTGTTTTTTTCCAATAATTTATATAGATTTTTCTTTTCCCACCTATTTCCATTATTTTTAAATCTTTTATGCCCTGCTAGCCTTTCCACCCCACTCCCACTAGAGCTGTACCTCGAGTGCCCTACCATCCATTTTTAATTAGCACATTCGTTTAGATAATTTCACTACCTTCAACACCTCTGTGTTCTTTTGTTCTTTTGTCTGTGACATCTTTTGATATCTGCTCCTATCACTGCTTGCTTGTCCCTACAACCACACCCCCCCCACTTCTCTCCCCCCACCCCCCAACCCCACCCACACCCACCTTAAACCAGCTTATATTTCACCCCTCTCCTTGGATTCACCCAGTTCTGTTGAAGGGTCATGAGGACTCGAAATGTCAACTCTTTTATTCTCCGCCGATGCTGCCAGACCTGCTGAGTTTTTCCAGGTAATTCTGCTTTTGTCCAAGAAAAGAATGCACATTAAGAATAGCTGCATAGCTTCCAGTGCTTTGGCTATGCCAGTGGAACCATATCGCAACATGAAACGATTTTTTCAGGAAAAGGAAGGAAACAGAAATATGAAATATCAGTAAGAATGGAGAAGCCCATCTCTTAAAAAAAAGTACTTAGATGGGATCTGAGGACAACAAGGGTGAAAGGGAAGGGAATGAAAACTGCAAAGCCTAACAGCAATTTAACTTAAAAATACTTCAGTCCAGATGTTCAAGTACTCAGCAGATTTGGCAGACTGTCAAAGATCGTCTACAAAAACACAGGAAAAATCCAATCCAACCCATTACCACGCCACCTGTCTACTCTCGACCATCAGCAAAGTAATGGAAGAGAGCACTGGCAGTGCTATCAATCAGGACTTACACAGCAGTAACCTGACCAATTACCCACCAATGGTGAAGGAAATCAAGGGTGGATAAGGAGCCAGAGTTGGAGGAACGCATAGTTCTCAAAAGTTAATAAGGCAGGAAGATAAGGAGAAGCGTAGCAATTAAGAGGTTTGAACACATGGATAACAATGTTGGTTAATGAGTAAAATAGCAATGGGGGTACAAGAAGTTTTGGATAAACCCAAATTTGGAGAGGAAGAAGATAAAAGCTAAAAGAAAATGCAGAAAGCTGAGAGCGCATTAAAGACAAAGCTCATATACGTAAGGATCAAGTGGATGCAAAAAAAAGGAACTGCACAGCCTTTTGTGTTATGACATTTCAAAACATTTGCACTAATTTATAAACCAGAAGCAAAAAAAGTAGAAAGGATTAGATATTGTCACTAGACGAAAGCATCTGAAGGAGTATAAATAAGGAGCAAGTCCAAAGGATTAAACGGCTAATGGTGTAGAGTGACAGGCTACAATAAGAATTCTGTCTTTAGAGTTAAGGCAATCAGAACGGAAGATAAAAAGGACACTGGCTCAAACTGATACAGGGCTGAATAAGGTTGTGGGAATAGGAAGGAAAAGGCTATAGGAGGCTTTGTAGATATGGACAAGGATTTTCAAATTGTACTCCGATAAATGTAATGGGGGGGGGGGGGCAGTGAACTATGGGTAATAGGGAACAAGGAATGTCTTCAGCAAAGTTTTGGACAAGATGCAAATTGTAATGGGCAGAACTCTGGAAAAGAACTCCATACTTGAGACAAAGAAGGCAGAAGTATTTCTGGCATTAGAGCCAAAGCACACTGTAGAGCAGTGGGAGCTTCACGCTGCATTTAACCATATTATACTTGAGTTTCTTACATTGGGTGCTGAAAATTGAAACCTCAAAAAATGAAAGCAAAGACAGGATGCCATAGTCTAATCCTGCTTTTATATTTCTGAGATTAAATAAACATCTTATCTATAAGGTCTTGTAGAAACAAATGTGTATTTTTAAAGCTATTTTTATATTACAAATCTTATTTTTATTTTAATTGACTTAAGTGAAGAAAAACACGAGAAATAAAATAGGAGCAATATCTAAAGCAAAGTGTTTAATTAAAAACCAAAAACGTCATTTAAAACTCAACAAGAAAGTATTAAAATGACCTGAGGTGTAGTTTAAATCTGGAACTTGACAACTGCAGTTAAGTACTTAGCTTTACTTTCAAATCATCTAATATGATAAAGACTCATTACCAAAACTGCCCTGCATCTGTAGAAATGGTTGATTCATAAGTTTACAATCTAAGAGGGAAAGATTATGTTGTAATTTTTTGATTCACGATAGGATGATCTGGTGAGGGAGTATGAAACTAGGCTGGTTTTATTGATAGAAACCTTCAGCTCAGGTGATAGCATGAAACTGCGCGGTCTTAGCTGCAGATCAGCTCCTGTTCACTGATTACATTGAATAAATGTGGTTATGACAAAACTGGCTTGGTTGTGTTCTGGTTATGGTGCTGGACTGGCAAGTCTAAAGGTTAAGAGCTCAAATTCTATCAGTGCAAGTTATGAAACTGAGTTCAAAAATTGAGTGATATTATGGGCTAGTGCCAGAAATTTTATTTATGTAATTAAAGAACCTAGGAAAAGGAACTTGGCACTCTTACTAAATAAACATCTAATAATAGAAGCCAAAATATTTGTACATTTACTTTGTGTTTTACAACTTTGCTCACAGTATTCAGTACAAAATCATGAACAAGCTACACAAATGCTTTGACTGCCAAACTGACACCATGAAATCACTAGTGAATTTCAGCAATTCATTCAGGAAATGAGCAATGATGTTGATCTTCATCTTATTCACTGGTCATATGTACCCAAGGTCTCTACCCACTTCCAGCACAGATTTTTAGATGGAATGGCAGTGTTTCTTACACAGATCTTTTTAATAATTCATAAAGATTAAAGCCGTGCAATGTAATAAAGCCAGTGATCTGTATACTCTATTCAATCACAATGCCAAAAACGCTGCGCACTCAAAGTCAATGACAAATGACCATGGTTGAGGGAAGAAAGAGTGACTGGGTATGGCCATCCAGCCCCTTCAATGTCAGATTTGCAATTGAAGCTGGCTGAACTACAGGCTTTTTAAATACCTGGAACAACAAGTTAGTTTTGGTTATTCTGAGTCACTATGATTAAAGTCAAAATTAACTAGTAATAGTTTGAACAAGCATGTTCAAACTATGACTAGTGGACTAAAAAAACTGAACATGCAGTAACACAAATAAACCCATGAATAGATACATATTTCAATGCTACCAAGTAGAATATGCTGTTGTGTGCTGGTAACGCTACCAAAAAAGTGCTCATTTTATGCTGAAGTAAATTATAGATTCTTTCAATCACTGAGAAATATGCACATTAACCTAAAAGGAAATTTACAAGCACTTGGTAAGCTGCAAGCTTTCAGTAAAGCAATTAAACTGACTTCAGACTTCTTACTTACAGCAACTAGACTTTGCCATCCTAAAAGTTCATAAAACGTAGCTCCACCCTAGAATACACTGTGCACTACAGGCTATACATAAAGCAGCATAAGCCAATATGAACAATGCCAGAACTACTAAAATTTGTCACAGATCAAATTAAAATAAAAAGTGTACATATCTATATATTTAAAATAGTTGATCGTAAACTTTGACTTTGAAGTATCTTAGGAACGGGATATTGTAATCATTGTATGTTCCGCATTCATTTTCTTAGAAACCCAGCTGTGGTCAATATTGATGCTTTCAGAAATATTTCATCTTGGATATTTTGCAGTTAATGAGCCCACTTTGTTACATGTTTTCATTCATTGTGTATCACCTTTATTATAAGCCATGAATGCTCTAGTTTTGCTCAAACTTCTGGGTTGTTGATCAGTGGTTTAGTTCAGGCTGGTGTTTGGGTGGCCAATAAAGCCTATTACATTTTGTTGTGATGCCTCTTTTAAATACCAAACTTATTTTCCTTTTGACAACTCAAGTCAGCTGTGATTGGCAAACTTCTGAGTGCTACTCCCCTCTAGAATTTAACGGTTGAAAGCTGAATCCCAAGATACAACGTATACAAGCATGTTACTAGTGTGATACATGCACATCTAAGTCTCCACTAAAGCCAGGAAGAATTTGGTTGTACGTTGATCAAAATTGGGTAGGAATGCTCCTTTAACCCAACAAATTTCAAAAATTTATCCATGAAATCACTTTTAAAATCAGTTGTGTTGACAGCTGAGAAGAATATAACCTACCGAAATGTCAACAATGCTGTTACAACAGCAGATGCAAATGCAACAATAATCCTGGACAATCCCAAGCGACGTGCCATACATAAAGCAAGAATGCGCAAATCTTATCTCAACATGAAGCAATATCCAAAATTGCAAACTATGATCCATTTTCTTCATTTCACAGTGATACCTTTTAGGTGTAACCAAGGTAGATCACACTGATAAGAGTCTTGATTTGAATGTTTTCGGTCCCCATCCACCCTGCCCACCGACAACAAGAATTTCAACAGGGGCTAAGGACCTTATATGGCAGTCTTTTTTGTTCATTGTGTTATGAGCCTTGGCCAGACCCCGGGTCATGGGGGGAGATCCGGTTAGGGACCAATAACATTTTATTTGAAGTAGATAAACTTTGAGAATCAAGACGTTTACTAAGTGGATAAAGCCTCTCGGTTCCATGGGTTTGGAACAAACAAAAATAAACTTTAAGTTGAGAAAGATAAAACAATTTATAATATCTATCTTATGTTCTAACATTCAGGGTTAAGTATGAAGCATATGTGAATTAACAGGTGAACTGCATTCACGCACACCACACCACAGAATAAAAGGCAGATGTGACCAAACCACAGTTCCATGGATTTCTCAACAACCTACCCATATGTTTGTCACACTGAGACAACTAATCTTCACTGAAACTTCATCTTTCTCACAAGGGTTTCCAATCTCCACACTTGAAGATCTCACCTTGGAATTCTCTCCAAAAGTCGCTCCTGCTTGGGCGGCTTCAATGACGAATTACTTCGCAAGGTTTCAACCTCGCCTTCCAATATTCCTTTCCCCGAATCACAAAGTACATTCAAGCTTCACCCTCCAAGCAAAATTTAAAATCTCCAGCAGTGCCAAACAGATCACCACTACTCCAAAGCGGTACCTTTGCCCCAACTGCCCGCAGCACACAGTCACCAATCTTTGCCTGTCTTCTCGGGCCTTCAGGGCTTCTCGCGAGCCCACTTTGCATAATGTCTGCTCCCTGCTATTTTTTTAATTCAGAGCTTATCTCTCCACTCCTCCTCCTTATAACTTTACTTAATAAGACCTATGCCCATCCCCTATCTTAATTCTTTACCTGAGATTCTCCCTATCCCCCTCTCATGTCCTGCTCCCTGGGACACACTCACTATAATAGCGCTCCTTATGAGGTCATCTGACCTGCCTCTTCGTGCCATTTTCTCCTTTTCCTTCTGAGCAGGGCCAGTCCCCAGCCTGAAGAACTTAAAAAAGAAACAACCTGCGCATCTGCTGCCAACTCCCAGCCAAGGCATGCGCAGGAGACACAAGGCTCATCAGGAACCAGAGTTCCCAACCTCCAAAGTATTGGTCTCTTAAAATGACAAAAGCAACCAATACGGAATAAGACCATAAGAAAGAGGAATAGAAATTAGGCCATTCGGCCCATCAAGTCTGCTCCACCATTCAATCATGGCTGATAAGTTTCTCAACCCTATTCTCCTGCCTTCTCCCCATAACCTTTGATCCCCTCACCAATCAATAACCTATCTATCTCGGTCTTAAATACACTCAATGACCTGGCCTCCACAGCTTTCTGTGGCAATGAATTCCATAGATTCACCACTCTCTGGCGAAAGAGGTTTCTCCTCATCTCTGTTCTAAAAGGTCTTCCCTTTACTCTGAGGCTGTACCCTCAGGTCCTAGTCTCTCCAACTAATGGAAACATCTTCCCCACATCCACTCTATCTAAGCTTTTCAGTATTCTATAAGTTTCAATCAAATCACCCCCTCATCCTTCTAAACTCCAACAAGTATAGACCCAGAGTCCTCAAACGTTCAGCCTTTCATTCCTGGGATCGTTCCCGTGAACTTCCTCTGGACCCTTTCCAGGGCCAGAACATCCTTCCTGAGATACGAGGCCCAAAATTGCTCACAATATTCTAAATGTGGTCTGACCAGAGCCTTATAAAGCCTCAGCAGCACATCCCTGCTTTTATAATCTGGTCCTCTTGAAATAAATGCCAATATTGCATTTGCCTTCCTAATTACCAACTCAACCTGCAAGTTAACCTTAAGAGAATCCTGGACGAGAACTCCCTTTGCACTCCAGATTTCTGAATTCTCTCCCCATTTAGAAAATATGGGGAGTGCCTCTATTCTTCCTACCAAAGTGCATGACCTCACACTTCCCCACGTTGTATTCCATCTGCCACTTCTTTGCCCATTCTCCCAACCTGTCCAAATCCTTCTGCAGTCTCCCCGCCTCCTCAATACTACCTGTCCCTCTACCTATCTTTGTATCATCTGCAAAATTAGCCAGAATGCCCTCAGTTCCTTCATCCAGATCATTAATGTATAAAGTGAAAAGTTGTGGCCCCAACACTGACCCCTGCGGAACTCCACTAGTCACCAGCCGCCATCCTGAGAAGGACCCCCTTATCCCCATTCTCTGCCTCCTGCCAGACAGCCAATCTTCTATCCATGCTAGTACCTTGCCTCTAACACCATGGGCTCTTATCCTACTGAGCAGCCTCCTGTGCGGCACCTTGTCAAAGGCCTTCTGGAAGTCCAAGCAGATAACATCCATTGGCTCTCCTTTGTCTAACCTACTCGTTACCTCCTCAAAGAATTCTAACAGATTTGTCAGGCATGACCTCCCCTTGATGAAACCATGCTGACTTTGCCCTATTTTATCATGCACTTTCAAGTATTCTGAAATCTCATCCTTAATAACAGACTCTAAAATCTTACCAACGACCGAGGTCAGGCTAATCAGCCTGTAATTTCTCATCTTTTGCCACACTCCCTTCTTAAACAGGAGGGTTACATTAGCGATTTTCCAGTCCTCTGGGACCCTCCCTGACTCCAGTGATTCCTGAAAGATCACCACCAACGCCTCCATGATCTCTTCAGCTATCTCCTTCAGAACTCTGGGTTTCAGGTCCAGGTGATTTACCCACCTTCAGACCTTTCAGTTTTCCTAGCACCTTCTCCTTGGTAATGGCCACCATACTCACCTCTGCCCCCCGACTCTCTTGAACTTTGGGGATGTCACTCGTGTCTTCCACTGTGAAGACTGATGCAAAGCACCTATTCAGTTCCTCCGCCATTTCTTTGTTCCCCATTACTATTTCTCCAGCATCATTTTCCAGCGGCCCAATGTCCACTTTTGCCTCTCTCTTACCCTTTATACATCTAAAAACCTCTTGCAATCTTCTTTTATGCTACTGGCTAGTTTGCCCTCATATTTAATCTTCTCCCTCCTTATTTCTTTTTTAGTTGTCCTCTTTAGTTGGTCTTTGTAGGCTTCCCAATCCCCTGCTCTTCGCCACATTGTGGGCTTCCTCTTTAGCTTTTATGCTGTCCCTGACTTCCCTTGTCAACCATGGTTGCCTCATCCTCCCTTTAGTATGCTTCTTCCTGGGGATGAATTTTTGCTGTATCTCCCAAATTACTCCCAGAAACTCCAGCCATTGCTGTTCCACTGTCTTTCCTGCTAGGTTCATCTCCCAGTCAATTCTGGCCAGCTCCTCCCTCATGCCTCTGTAGTTGCCTTTATTCAACTGTAATACTGTTACATCTAATTCCAGCTTTTCCTCAAATTGCAGGGTACAATCTATCATATTATGGTCACTTCCTCCCAAGGGTTCCTGCACCTTAAGTTCCATTATCAAATCTGCCTCATTACACATCACTAAATCTAGAATTGCCTGTTCCCTAGTCGGCTCCACCACAAGCTGCTCCAAAAAGCCATCTCGTAGACATTCCACAAATTCCTTTTCTTGGGATCCACTACCAACCTGATTTTCCCAGTCTACCTGCATATAGAAATCCCTCATGATCACTGTAACCTTGCCTTTCTTACACGCCTTTTCTATCTCCTGGTGTATCTTGTGCCCCATATCCTGACTACTGTTCGGAGGCCTGTACATAACTCCCATTATGGTTTTTTTACCTTTGCAGTTCCTCAACTCTACCCACACAGATTCTACATCATCTGACCCTACGTCGTTTCTTGCTATTGATTTAATCTCATTTCTTACTAACAAAGCAACCCCACCCCCTCTGCCAACCTGCCTATCTTTTCGATAGGATATATATCCTTGGATATTTAGCTCCCAGTCCTGGTCCCCTTGCAGCCATGTCTCCGTGATGCCCACCACATCATACCTGCCAATTTCAATCTGCGCCACAAGCTCATTTACCTTATTTCGTATACTGCGTGCATTCAGACACAACACCCTCAGTCCTGTATTTCCCGTCCCCTTTCTCATTGTCGTCCCTTTATCTGATGTGCTTCTGACCAGTTTTGATAAAAATAAAGCTGAATACTGAGGCAACATGCTGTGAGACACACAAGTAGGAGCATGGTGACAGATCACAGCTCATTCCTCAAGTGGAGAAAAGTAATACAATGCGAGAGGCTGCAAAATAAGGATAGTTCTGCTGAATATTAATCCACCCCAAGGTTTGAAAACATATCTTTCATGGTATCACAGAATACAGTCAAGTAGATTTCTACTTCTTTGTCCAAATTAAACAAACTTGTTTATTTACAGAATTCTCAATTAAAGTTTCAGTACCACAGAATGCCTGGAGGATTTCAGCATGCTTATGAAATAATTCCAGTTTAAATACAAATATAAAAACAGGGAAGTTCAAGTCACCATCAGTAACACTCGAAGTAGAAAAAGTAGAGCTAGATTTTAACAGTTAATAGGAAACCTCAAATTTATTAATCTTCCATAGGGAAGATGATTATAAAACATTCACTACCTTTCACTGCATGCAGTTACATTTGCCTTCCTAACTTCTTGCAGTATGTTAGCCTATATTGCAAGGGGATAGGCGTGTAAGAGAAAAGAAATCTTGTTGCAATTAAAGAGATCTTGGTGAGATCAGATCTGGACTATTGTGTACAGTTTTAGTCTCCTTATTTAAGGAGGGGATGCAACAGAAGTTCACTGGATTGATTCCTGGGATGGGAGGGTTTCCCTATGAGTAGAGATCAAATGGAATGGTCCTCTGGGGGTGAATGTATTTCAATGAATAAAATTCTTGAGGGCTTGGCAGGGTTGATAGTGAGAAATTGGTTCCTCGGGTTGAAGAGCCTCGAATTAGGGGTCATAGTCTCAGAGTAACGTCAACCATTTAGGACTGAGATGAGAAATTCCTTCAGTGAGAAGGTCATGAAAATATTCCCTTTAAGCTGAGTAGCCACACAGAAACTCAGAAGTTCCCTTATGTTACCACATGTGTTTGGCTGCGCAAAAAAAATTAAAGGGGCCTTGGTTGTGAATCTTCGATTCTCTAACCCAGATGGCTGTGGATACTCTGTCAATAAGTATGTTCAAGATTAAGATCAATAGATTTAAGGGCACTAAGGGAACCAAGTAACATGGAGATGGGGGTTGGGAAATGAAGATGTTTAGCAATTATCACATTGAACAGCAGAGCAGGCTTGACTGGATATATGTGTAATCCTGTTCATGTTTCTTAAGTGCTTACGTTCCAAAATTAAGGAGTGAATCACATGTACATTGTGTGATTATTTGTCAACCTCTGGATATTCAGAAACACTCAGGCTATACGATACTAGACCTGGTATTGTGCAACAAGATTAACTAATGACCTCATAGGAAGGCACTATAAGGTAGCAACAATCATAATATTTTTGTATTTTACATTGTTTCAGGGAGAGGAGATTGGATCCAAAATTGCTATTTTAAAGTTAAATCAGGGCAATAATGAGGGAATGAAAGCACAACGAGCTAAAGTGAACTGACAAATTAGGTTAAGGGGTCGGTCATATGAGATGCAGTGGCGGACATTTATGGGGATATTTCAGAATACACAGAAGAGATACATTCCAACAAGAAAGAAAAATTCCAAGGGGAGGATTCACCATTGTTGGTTCACTAAAAAAGTTAAAGACAGTATCAAACTTAAAGAAAAAGCATATAATTCTGCAAAGATGGGTGGCAGGTTAGAAGGTTGGACATAATATTTTTAAAAAGCAAAGAATGACTAAAAAGCTGAAAAGGAAGGAAAAATTAGAGTACAAGAGAAAGCTAGCTGGAAAAATAAATAGAAAGTAAGAGTTTCTATAAATATTTAAAAAGAAAAGGTAACAAAATGAGTACTGGTCCTATAAAAAGCGAGTCTGGGAATTAATAATGGAAAATAAGATGACAGATGAATTGAACCACTATTTAGCATTGGTCTTCATTGTAGAAGATACAAGTAACATCGCAAAAATAGCTGTAAATCAGGAAATGAAGAGGAGGAAATCAAGAAAATTTACAATCACGAAGGAAGTAGTACTGAGAAAATTTTTGGAGCTGCGGGCTGACAAGTCCCAGGGTCCTGATGATCTTTCATCCTAAGGTCTTGAAAGTGGCTAGTGAGATAGTTGATGCATCGGTTTTAATTTTCCAAAATTCTCTATATTTGGGGAAGGTTCCATTAGATTGAAAAAAGAGAGGGAGGACAGAAAGCAGGAAACTACAAGCCAGTTAGCTTAACTGTTAAAAGGAAAATGTTAGATGAAATTATTACTCAAGATGTTATACAGGGCACTTGGAAAAATTTAGGCAATCTGTCAGAGTCAGCATGGTTTTGTGAAAGGGAAATCATGTTTAACCAATTTATTGGGGTTCAGTGAAGAAGCAACATATGCGGTTGATAAAGGGAAACCAGTTGATATACTGCATTTAGCTTTCCAGAAGGCATTTGATAAGGTTATTGTGGAAAATAAAATTTCATGCAGTAGAGGGCAACATATTGGCATGAATAGAAGGTTGACTAGCTATCAGGAAACAGAGTAGGCATGAATGGGTCTTTTGCTGGTTGGCAAGATGTGACAAGTGGTGTGCCAGAGATGGGTGCTGTGGCCTCAACTTTTGACAATTTATATAAATGACTTGGTTGAAGGGACTGAAGGTATGGTTGCTAAATTTGCTGATGACAGAAAGATAGGGAGGACAGTAAGATGTGAAGAGGACACAAGGAGGCTACGAAAGGACATAGACAGGTTACGTGAGTGGGCAAAGACCTGGCAAATGGAGTATGATGTGGGAAAGTGTGAACTTGTCCATTGTGGCAGGAAAAATAAGAAAGTATATTATCTAAATGGTGAGAGGCTGTAGAGTGCCAAGATACAGAGGGATCTAAGTGTCCTAGTGCATGAATTGCAAAAACCTAGTATGCAGATGTAGCACCTAGGAAATCTAACAGAATCTTATCGTTTATTGAATAAGAGTAGGGAGGTTATGCTTCAGTTATGCAGGGCATTGGCGAAGCCACATCTGGAGTACTGTGTACAGTATTGGCCTCCTTATTTGAGGAAGGATGTAAATGTGCTGGAAGCAGTTCAGAGAAGGTTTACTAAACTAATATCTGGGATGGGCAGGTTGTCTTATGAGGAAAGGTTGGACAGGCTCGGCTTGTATCCGCTGGAGTTTAGAAGAATAAGAGGTGATTGGTTGAAACATATAAGATCCTGTGGGGTCTTGACAAGGTCGATGTGGAGAGGATGTTTTCTCTTGTGGGAGAATAGAGTTACTAGGAGCCACTGTTTAAAAATAAGGGGTCACCCATTTAGGTCAGAGATGAGGAGAATTTGTGTCTCTTTGGAAGTCTTTTCCTCAAAAGGCTGTGGAATCAGTCTTTGAATATTTTTAAGGCAGAGGTAGATAGATTCTTGATAAGCAAGGGGTTGAAAGGTTATCAGGGTTAGGTAGGAATGTGGAACTGAGGTTACAATCAGATCAGCCATGAAGGCTGAAAGGGCCTGCTCCTAATTCGTATATAAACATTCGACCAGAGAAGTATTTGCACTTGAACGTAACCCAACTTTTGAATTGCCCAGTGTATGACATTCCCTGAAGAGAGGAAAAAGCAAGCACAAAATAAATCAAAAATATTGAAGACTTCCAACTTATTGATAGCCTCCACCTTCACCAATTTTTCTCTATACACTATATTCAAAATCACCATTTTCCTGCAATACCAGTACACTTTTACTAATGGTAGAAACAGTGCCTGATATAAACTGACCAACAAATTCCCAAACATTAAATAAAAGCTGATTATTGTAAAGCAGATTATTAAATCAAAGGTAATTTACAAGCAACATCAAATACATTTATCCTCAATAAATAACTCAGTGGCAATTTAAGAAGAAAAGCCACCATCACCTTCAGGGCAACGAGGGATGGGTAACAAATGTTCCTGTACCAACATCATGCAGATTCCATAAATAAAATAAAAGTGACTCGCACACTTGGCTGTTCCAATACACTCTTGGGTGGTCTCACATAGCCCTAAGCTTCTACCATCCATGTGCTAACTCGCACCATGTTCTATTCACCCACTATCTCTGAGCACACTAACCTACATTGTTGCCAGTAAAGTAATGCCTTAATTTTATAATTCTCATCCTTCCTTTTCTAATCTGTCCAAGTTCTCACCCAGTCCTATCTCTGTACTCTCCTCCAATGAGATGTCTGTGCTCCTCTAATTCTGGCCTCTTGTGCAATGCTCCTTCTGAGCCGTGCAGCAACCCGCAAGTTTCCTTGAATGCCGAGCATAAGTCAGCCCCTTTAAATGACCATGTGTAGATGGCTGTGTAAAAGATGCAATGGGCCTGTGCTGCCCACACAAACGAATCGGCCGCAGACTGCACAAAATAATCGATACTCTGCTCGAACATCCCCGATTTTAAATCGGTCCACGATTGATGGCTGTATCTTTAGCAGCCTCGGTTCAAAGCTCTGGAATTTCCTCCCTAAACCTCTCTCCTCCTTTAAGACTCTCCCTAAATCATCCCTCTTTGGCCAAGTTTTTTGCCCTGATATCTCCTTATTTGCTTAGTGTTAAGTTTTATTTGATAAAACTCCTGCAAAATGCCTGGGGATTTATTACCATGTTCAACGTGCTACATGACTACAAGTTGTTGTTAGATTCTTAAGACAGATGTGGAGCATGTCGGGCTTTTGAATGTCTATTTAACTGTCCTTTAAGGAAAGGTATTCTCCTTTAAAAAGTGTTACTTTTTATTGTGCAAGCTAAGCTATATTGTAACAAATCTTCTATTGTATCAGGACAAATATTTTGTATCAAGAACTGACAGTCCATGGTAAACAACAGTTTATATACAGAAAGTCAACACAAACAACTAAAATTCATGCATCTGTACAATAATAAAAAGACACGATCAATACACAATTAAACCTTTAACATTCTATTTGTTAACCGAAAGCTCTGCATCACTTCATTTGTGCTCATGTATCTTATGTCAATTCTGTTGAACATTGTTACAAAAGCTTGGTAGTGATTTGCAATATTTAGAGTCGTCATAGGAAGCACTTAGTACAAATTCTAAAATAAACTATACATATATACCAAATTAAATTTATCAAGTGCAGAAAACCAGAATATAAAACTAATCAAGAAAAAGTGATTCAATTCTAGTTGCATTGAAATAAGGTTATTTTTAATCTGCTTGCCCTCCAGAGTTCTTTCCATCTCGAATGTTCTGACCTTATCCATGAAGGCATTCAATAGTGAAATCAGCACAGATAATCTGAATACTTTTTATATTCATCATTAAACCGAACAATTACATTGATAATTTTCATCCAGTTAATGGTCTCCAATGCCGAAATGAAATGTTTATCACTGAATTTAGTTTGTACGTTGCTACCAGTGCAATGTAGGAAAAATCCTACTCAAGGTAGATTTATTTTTTAAATTAAATCATATGTCGCAGTCAACTCTAAATACATGTCCCATTCACTTGTTGGCAGAACTAAAAATACAGGGGACTTTGTTGGCCAATCTAGTAACAGAAACAAGCTAGTTTTGATGCATCTTCTAATCCATTAGGTACTGCCCAGTAAACACTTCAACAAACTTCTAACACAGCATTAAACCTGTCTTTGCTGATGTAACAGTAAACATTGAAAATCGATGTGTGTAGGTTGCCCTCCCAAGGCTCAGAAACTATAATGTGGAAATGCATGTTATAATACAAAAAATATGCTTTGTATTAGGTTATCTTAATTCATTCTTCATTTGCTCCCATTGGTGAAAGTTGTGTGAGCAGTAAGTCACCTTTAACAGCACAGAAACCTTGCAAACAAAAGTTTGGAAGGACAATGACAAAACATGAGTGTCTTACATAAATTAATGTGTTTTTAAAATTTTCATTCCACCACCATTAAACCTTATCAAAAAGCACTGAAGCACTTAAATCTGCCAGGAAAGCTTGCAGGTCTAGCTGAATAAACACCAAAACAGAGGTGGAGGTCAAAAAAGGAAATAGAAATCAATCATTCCAATAAGGGAAAGTTCCTTTCATTATTTCATTGAAATCACACCCATTAAAGCACCACATCCACTGAATAAACAGGGCCAAGGCAAAAAGTTTAAAACTTACAAACGCAATAGCAAAACAGGGGAACTAAATACAATTCAATTAGCCGCCCTCAAAAAAAAATCGAATTAAATCCAAGTTGATCCATGGTTGCATTCCATTCTCCTTTATCAACAATCATGCAGAAAAAGCCTTCTGAAGAGAAAGCAAAGCCCATTTAGTCGTAGAAAACTTCACTGGGAGAGTCAAGACAAGAGATAATTTGCGAACACCATCAAAAGAACTTTTCATATAAAATATTTTGGGAACACATGAAAACTTGACATATACATTTTTATATATTATATACACATGTTATATGCTACATATATATACATGTACAACATATATACATTTTATGTATGAAATGTGCATGTAACTATAATGGAAAACATATATTGTATGCATAGATATATGGAAAGCATATATTATATCACACCTATATAGATAATTACATTATATATATCCCTTAGACAGTAATCTTGAAAGCTTGCACAAGTTTCTTTTATTTAAAAAGGCAAAGTTTGCAATCGAAGTAAGAGTTAAAAACAGGGGGAATGCATTAATGCAATTTAAAGAATGCAGTGCAAAATTGCATCATGCAAAGGTGAAAAGATAAGAGAGTCCCATGAGATAAGGTGAGGCGGGTAGGGATCCAGAAACGTGGGGGTTCCCCCCCACCCCCCCCCCCCGACCCCGACCCCGACCCCGACCCCGACCCCGACCCCGGGCGGAGAAGCAAGCGCCCGGCGAAAGTGGCTGTGAACCTACCCACGGTGGCGACAGTCTCCAGCTCCTCCATCCGGTAATCCCGGGCTTGGTGCGGGCTGGCTGAAGGGGGCGTTAAATCCCCGCCGGCTGCCGCTTGTTGCTGATGCGGCTCCCCGTCCTTGGACCCGGCCACCGGTAACCGCAAGCCGGGCTCGGCCGGAGAGCAGCCCGGCGCCTTGACTCGCAGCGCTGCCATTTTCCCTCACGACATATATATGTATATAATCACATCTATAGGTTCACCGATGTCAAGTGGGGCTCTGTTATGAAGTCTTTTTATATATATATGTATATAAATGACTGAAAACCTCCGCAAAAAATAAATTAAAAAACTTTTAAAAACGTCCCCAAGTTGTCAAGCATTTTCAGTTGCCGCCGTCGCTCTCGCCATGAAACCGCCTGCCCGGTTGGTGCGGGGAAGGGGAGGGCGGGGCTTAGGTGAGGGGGCGGGGCTTGGAGGAAGAGGCGCGGCTTGGAGGAGGGTGGTTGAAGTGAAGGGGCGTGGCCTGGAATGAGAACGGTTTGGGGGGAGGGGCGTGGCTTGGAGGAGGGTGGTTGAAGTGAAGGGGCGTGGCCTGAAATGAGAACGGTTTGGGGGGGGACGGGCGTGGCTTGGAGGAGGGTGGTTTAGGGAAGGGGCGTGGCTTGCGAAGAGACTGGTTGGGGAGAAGGGGTGGGGCTTGGGAGAAGGGACGTGGCTTATGAATCAGTCTCGAAGGGAAGGGCTGGGAGAAGTGGGGTTAGTTTAAGAAGGGAGGGTGGTTGGGTGGGGTAGAGGGGCGAGGCTTCAGTTACACCGGCTGATGATGGTGGGTGGTGTTTGGGGAGGGCCGGAGTGTGGGTTACAGGTGAGGAGGGGCGGGGTTGGGGTTGGCTCGTTTTTCCGAAGTGAATTAGCTATGGGTGGGGGAGGAGGGGCAGTGGTTATTCACTGACAGTTCATGTCAGCGCGCGGCTTTATGCTCCGCCCCTTCCCCACCCCACCCCACCCCACCCCACCCCCCCCATGGTTTGAATTTTAAATCTATTTGTAAGACAGTCAGCTCATGCGCCGAAACTGGCCCGCTGACTCCGCTCTCGCTGATTCGCTGCTTTCGAGGGCGGAGCCTCAACCGCTGGTATTTGGCCCCGCCCTCCGCTTCCTGATTGGCGTAAAGGGTGAGTGGGCAGGGCCCTCAAAAACCCCGCCCACACGCAGCTGGCGCCCACGTGCCTTGAGAGGCCGGAGCGCCACGCCCACAATGCACAATCCATTCCTCGTGTTGCCTCATGCCAATCAAACTAAGAGGGGTGGGGGGGGTGGGTGTGTATTGTGTACCTTTTGGTTTCCACCCAATACTAATATTCTGATTAATGGATGAAAGCAAAATACTGCGGATGCTAGAAATCTGAAATTAAAACAAAAAATGCCGGAAAAACTCAGCTGGTCAGCTGGCAGCATCTGTGAGAGAGAAACAGAGTTAACGTTTCGAGTCCATATGACTCTTCAGAGCTTATTTCCATCATTTCCTTGTTCTGACTAATGGAGTTCAGTTTGAACAGGTTGATATCTTCCACTATCTTGGACCTCTCATAGAAGATGCAGAGTCTACCAAAGAAATTTGGGCTAAACTTAACAAGGGTGATAGTGTTGTGAACACAATTAAAAGAGTATGGGGTAGCCACAGCATCTCGAATACAACAAAAATTCCTCTTCTGGAAGCCCTTGTGTGGCCGGTGGCAAGGTACGGCTGTGAAAGCTGGACTATCAAGAGCGACGAGGCTCAAATAAGAGCATTTGAAATGAAAGGACTCAGACGGATATTACATGTGCCGTGAATGGCCAAGCGAACCAACGAGTGGGTGCTCGAGAAAGCTGGTGCTAAGGGAAACTTGCTTGATATCAAGGAAGCTCACATTTTCGACGCGTGATGCAAAAAGGAGAGGTGTTTGGAAGAGGAGGTAATGGAAGGAAAAACACCTGGAAAACGTGCGCAAGGAAGATCCAAGCTGGCATGGATGGATAATGTCAGAACGTGGACTGGCCTCTCTATGGGACATGCAGTAGGGACAACAGAGAATAGAAAATCAGTGGAGAAAGATTGTTTATAGTGCGGTCAACCCTCAGAATGAGGATGGATGAAAGACAAGAGAAGACAAGACAAGCACCCTATGGGAGATCGCATTTCACATGGGAGATTGTACACTGCTTCACTGAGGTGATTTAATTAGTTACGGCCTTGGATTTTTTATCCAACAATTCTGGAGTAAATGATCATTTAAAAATCAAGAAGGGCGGTCACCAATCTGTCAGATTGTCATAAGACACCAGCTTGGCTCATTAATGTTCTTAATGTTCTTCAGGGCAGGAAAGCTTCTTCCTCACCTAAAATAACATCAGAAAAGGCAGGAAACACTCGCCAGCTCTGGCAGCCTCTGTGGAGAGAGAAACAGAATCAACGTTTCATAGGAATGAAGGAAATTAGAACAGGAGTTAGGGAGGTGGTGGCAGGTGGTATTGTCATTGGACTAGTATTTCAGAGATCCAGGGTATTGCTCTGGAGACCCAAGTTCGAATTCCACCATGGCAGATGGTGAAATTTGAATTCACTTAAAAAATCTGGAATTAAAAGTCTGATGATGACCATGAAGCCATTGCCAATTGTCGTAAAAACCCATCTGGCTCAGTATTGTCCTTTAGGGAAGGAATTCTGCCATCCTTACCTGGTCTGGCCTACATGTGACTCCAGACCCACAGCAATGTGGTTGACTCTTAAATGCCCTCTGAACAAGGGCAGTTAGGGATGGGCAATAAATGCTGGCCTAGCCAGTGGCACCCATATCTCATGAATGAATATAAAATTCAAGGAGTAGGTCATTTGGCCCCTTAAGCCTGCTCCACCATTCAACTAGTGACTGGCTGATTTCCTACCTCAGCACCATTTTCCTGTACTATCCCATATCCCTTGATATCTTTAATACGTAGATATCTATCGATTTTGGTCTTGAACATGCTCAACGATTGAGCTTTCACAGCCTCTGTGGTGGAGAATTCTTGGGTTCACCACCCTCTGAGTGAAAACATTCCCTCTCACCTTAGCCCTAAATGGCCTACCAGTTATTCTGAGACTGTGTCCCCTGGTTCTAAACTCACCAGCCAGAGGAAACATCCTTCATGAATCTACCCTGTCAAGCTCTGAGAATTTGTTATGCTTCAATGAGATCACCTCTCATTCTTCTAAACTCGAGAGAATACAGGCTCGGTCTCCTCCATCTTTCCTCACAGGACAGTCCCAACATCCCAGGGATCAGTCTGGTAAATCTTCGATGCAGTCCCTGTATGGCCTTAGATAAGGAGACCAAAACTGCACACAATAGCCCAGGGACAGTCTCACCAACGCTCTATGAAACTGCGGGAAGACTTTGTTACACCTGTATTCAAATCCTCTTGCAATAAAGGCCAATAAACCATTTGCCTTCCTAATTTCTTGCTGCACCTGCAGTCTTCAGTTCTGATGAAAGGTCCAAAGGGGGTTTGAACAGGTGGGGGACCCATCCAGGGGCATCTGCTGATCCTGGCTTCTGGGGGGGATGAGGGGCAGGTTGGATGCCTTCGGGGAGATCTTGAAGGGACATCAGATGTCTCAAAGGGAACACTAAGGATGGTGAGGGTGCCCAATTGCGGTGGGGATGGGGGGTGGTTGCTAGGGAGGGATCCTCAATCTTAGAGGTAAATGTAAAGACACTCGCCTCCTGGATCCAGCAAGCCCTCTGCTGCATGTAGCTGCCCAGTTGCCTGAGACTCAGGAAGCCAACCGGCCTCAGTTAAAGCCAGTGGTTTGGATCTGAAATTTGAAATCTAGTACTGTGATGGGCAAAAACAGTTATAATTTCACTATGTGTAACAGCCAGTACTCCGTTGCTAGCACTGTCACGTCTGATGTCACAAGGTTATGGGTTCAAACCCATTCCAATTACTTCAGCAGGAAAATCTAGGCTGTCACTCTAGAGCAGTAGTAAGGGAATGCTGCATTGTCAGAGGTTCTACCATTCAAATAAGACATGCAGCCAAGGCCCCTCCTGCCTTTTTAAGTGGATGTAAAAGATCCCATGGCAACTTTTCAAAGAAGAGCAGGAGCATCCCGTCCAAAATTCACCCCTCAATCAACATCACTACCAAAAAAAAAAAGCAGGATATCTGATTATTATTGCATTGCTGTGGGAGCTTCCTGTGTGCAAATTGGCTGTCTTGTTTCCTGCATTACAATTGTGATTGCATTTCAAAAGTGTGTCATTCTAAAGTTCTTTGGGATGTCCTGAAGTTGTGAAAGGTGCTATATAAATTTAAAATCAGTGCACGCATCAGAAGTCCGTGATTTTTGGTAGGTGTGAATATTTAATTTCTTTATACCACAGCTGCTAGACTAATAGTATCCTTTCACATGGACATAAACTTTTCCTATGAGGAGGGGAGGTTATTGTCCTCTTATTGGAGCTAAGAATTTGACTTATATCCTGGCAATGCATATGCCTGTTTATTTATATTTTAAATATACACCATCAGATGCCCATCAATCTTCGACTGGTAAGCAAGGGCAATATGTTGAAAATATAGGCAGTAGCCACTGAGTAGTTTCCTGTGCAACTGGAGATGGCTCAAGGATCAGGTTCCAATTGACATATGGGACCAGTTCAACAGTCCTCTATGCTTGTCTCATAAGACCAGCAAAGGTTTAATATCAGATTGACTTGACCTCCTGGCTTCTGTTTACCAATTTCCGAGGGAAACAACAACGACTTATTTCGAAAGCCACAATAATTCGATATACAGTATCTGATGTCTAGGAATGGGGATGAGGTGAATTAGCCTTTCGAATCCATTGAGGCTCACTTCATAGGATTAGTAAACCAATATCACTGCAGGTATCAAATGTCTGCAATTCTTGGTAGATAAGCATACTGAAAGTAGGTGGTTGAGCAAACAAAATTAAATATGCAGTCAATAGAACACCACGCAACTAATATATAGAAATGATGTGACTATAACAATATTAACTCTTGGTAAAACCCGATACAATGTGATTAATTGTCATAATATCATAAAACACTGAATTAATTTAAGTGACAAGGGATAAGCCCTAAAAGTCAGTGGCTAGAAACAATATACAGATTTGACTCAAAAAAACTTCCAATATTGAGATTCAAATAAATTTCAAGAAAATGCTCAGGATACATTATGACAGCAAAAAGTGTTCAAGGATATAATCTTCTCACATAGTTTGGATTATTGTGTAAATCGCTTGTTTCTGACATAGTCCAGGAGCCTTCAGCCTGTTACACACCTCATATTTCAGTTCTGTGTTTGGACGAAGGCTCCACACCTGAATGTCAACTTGTCTGTATTCTCCACAGACGCTGTTTAGTTATTTCGCGCCTTGTTAGCTTTTGTTGTATACTTGCTGCCAGTGGTTGATTTTATTTGTCCTCATCCAAAGTAATTTTCATCAGGACTAAAGGAAGATTTGTTTCCTGGGTGTGAGCAAGAGATCTGCATGACTGCCAAGAAACTAGGGAAGTGCTGTGCTCAGAAAGAGACAGAAGATGAATAGACCCTTGCTGTGCTTGCACTTTAAGTGACCCAGCTTGCACTTCCCCCTCTTCAAGTCATTATAAGCCCAGAACATAAATAACTTATGCCTGCTGAGAAATTGATCAGAAGAATTAAACTGCATAACTTGCCCCCCTCTCATTTTTTTTTTAATTGGAGTGGAATGTTTTTGGAGGAGTGACACAATTCTAAAGCCTTTTAAGTTAACAGAAATTATGAATATAAGCAGGGATCATTTATCTAATTCAGTTCAACCTTTCATTTAGTTCCTCATTCAGTATTCATAAGGGAACGGCGAGTTTTCTTATAGGCAGCCTGTATATTTTGTTCCATACCGTGACGATCAGTGATGTAGTAAGTACCAATGAGATAAACTGTAAGATAAAATTAGAATTTATTTTACACATAGGTGTCAGCCATGGCTCAGTGGGGGTAGCACTCTCACCTCTGAGTTAGAATGTAGAGAGCTCTTAGCCTCATTGCAGAGCATATGTTACAGACTGGCACTTACAGTGCAGCACTGATCCATCTCATTGCTCGGGTGGGACATTAAACTGAGGCCCCATCTGCCCTCTCAAGTGGCTGTCAACAATCCCTTGGCACTATTTTGAAGAAAAGCAGGAGAACTCTTCCTAGTGGCCCGGCCGAATATATATATATACCTGAAGCAAAATCACTGAAAAAAAATTATCTGCTCATCATCCCATTGTTGTTTGTAGGATCTTCCCATGTACAAATCAGCTGCCACGATTCCTACCACAGTGACTCCACTTCAAAAGTACTCTGTTGACTGTAAAGCACTTTCAGATGTGAAAGGCACTAAATAAATTAATCTCTTTCCAACAAGATGAGAAAAAGAAAGCATATCAGTAAGCAGCTGTGGCAGGTGGTGAGGGAACCAGCACTAGGGAAAAACCTACTTGACCTTGTCTTCACCAATCTCCCAGTCACAGAAGCATCTGTCGATGATAGTATTGGCAGCAGTGACCACCTTGTGGAGACGCAGTCCCATGTGAGGAAAACTTCCATCTTGTATGGCACTACCACTGTGCTAAATAGGCTAGATTCAGAAAAAATCTAGCAACTCAAAAAAGGGCATCCATGAGGCACTGTGCGCCATCAGCAGCAGCAAAATTGTGTTCAACCACAATCTGTAGCCTCATGGTTTGGCATATCCCTCACTCGACTATTACCATAAAACTGGGGGATTAACCCTGGTTCAATGAAGAGTGCAGGAGAGAATATCAAGAGCAGTACCAGGCATGCCTAAAATTGAACTACAACAAAGGACAAAACGTTCTGTCGAAGGGTCATGAGGACTCGAAACGTCAACTCTTTTCTTCTCCGCCGATGCTGCCAGACCTGCTGAATTTTTCCAGGTAATTCTGTTTTTGTTTTGGATTTCCAGCATCCGCAGTTTTTTGTTTTTGTTTTTACAACAAAGGACTACTTGCATGCCAAGCAGTATGCAAAAAACACAGCTAAATAATCCCACAACCAATAGATTAGATCTAAGCTCTGCAGTCCTGCCACATCCGGTCATGAATGTCACGGTGTTGGACAATGAAACAACTAACTGGAGGAAAAGGCTCCAGAAATATTCTCATTCTTAAAGATGGGGAGCCCAGTTCATCAGTGCAAGAGGCAAGGCTGAAGCATTTGCAACCATCTTCAGCTGGAAATGCCAAGTGGATGATCCATCTCAGCCTCTTCCTGAGGTCCCTGGCATCACAGATGCCAGTCTTCAGCCAATTCCATTTACTTTACATGATATCAAGAAATGGCTGAAGACACTGGATCCTGCAAAGACTATGGGAATTGTGATATGGTATCACAGTGCCCTGTACAACTGAAGCATAACCTCCCTACCTTTGTATTCAATTCCCTTTGTAATAAATGATAAAATTCTATTAGCTTTGCTAATTACTTGCTGTACACTGCAGGAGTTCCTCAGGGTGGTGTCCTATGCCCAACCATCTTCAGCTGTTTCATCAATGACCCTCCATCAGAAGGTCAGAGTGTGGATGTTCGTTGATGACTGCACAAGGTTCAGCACCATTCGTGACTCCATAGATACTGAAGCAACCCTTGCACTTATTCAGCTAGATCTGGGCAACATTCAGGCTTGGGCTAATAACTGGCAATTAACATTCATGCCACACAAGTGCAGTCTCCAACAAGAGACAATCTAACCATTTCCCTTTGACATTCAATGGCATTACCATTGCTCAATCCCTCATTATCAACATGCTAGGGGTTATCCTTGATGAGAAACTTAATTGCACTAGTCATGTAAATATGGTGGCTAAAGGAGTAGAGTAGAGGTTGGGTATTCTGCAGCAAGTAATTCATCCCCTGACACCCCAAATCCTGTCTACCATCTACAAGGCACAAGTCAGGAGTGTGATGGAATACCCTCCACTTGCCTGGATGAGTGCAGGTCCAACCGCACTCAAGAAACTGGACACTATCAAGGACAAAGCAGCAGCATCCCATCCTCAACCTTAAATATTCACTCCCTCCAGTACCAATGCACAGTGGCAGCACTGTGTAATATATATACAAGGCACACTGCAACAACTCACCAAGGCTCCTTCGACAGCATCTTCCAAACCCACAATCTCAATCATCTAGAAGACGGTGGCAGCATGGGAACACCATCACATGCAAGTTCACCTCCAAACCACACACCTTCCTGACTTGGAACAATATCGCTATTCCTTCACTGTCACTAGGTCAAAATCTAGGAACTCCCTCCCTAACATCACTTTGGATGTATGTGCACCCAGATGAACTGCAGCAGTTCAAGAAGGTGGCTCAGCACCATTCTCTCAAGGGCAATTAGGGATGGACAATAAATGCTGGCCTAGGCAGTGACGCCTACACCCATGAAAGAATAAAAAAATTGGGAAAATTATGGGAATGATTAAAGAAGGCAGTCATAAACATTGTCCACCGGAAATACTGAATATAAAGAGAAGGAGAATCTGCTAATGCCTTCCCTAGTCTTGGAATGAATTAATTTTTAAAAATTGGAAAAATATTATGTAAAGCATATGTTTTGTACAAAGGTTATCTCAGGCTGTGAAAGGACAAAAGAAAGAAAATGTTGAGTGGACCAACTCCAAAATGGAAAGGAGTACTAAAACATACAGATAAGAGAAATTAGCAGGAACATAGAGTTTCATTAGGGTAAGGATTCTCATTTATTTTTGCTTGATAAGGAGCTTAGAAGCAATTCTCACAACTCCACATTAGTTCACTGAAGTTCATTATCAGCAGAGAGGAATCTGGGAAGTTGTCGCATGTTAATTACTGTCTGCCTTGCATAAAGAGTTGCTACGTCGGTAGTCTCAACAACTGTACCTGCAGAATCACATTGAGGTGATTGTTTTATTGCCAATTAAATATATAATATAAAAACAAAAAACTGTGGATACTGGAAATCCAAAACAAAAACAGAAATACCTGGAAAAACTCAGCAGGTCTGGCAGCATCGGCGGAGAAGAGCAAAGTTGACGTTTCGAGACCTCATGACACTTCAAGAGAACTAAGTAGAAATAGGAAAGGGGTGAAATATAAGCTGGTTTAAGGGGGGGAGGGGGGAAAGAAGGGGGGGTGCTGTTGTTGGAACAAGCAAGCAGTGATAGGAGATAACCAAAAGATGTCACAGACAAAAGAACAAAGAGGAGTTGAAGGTGGTGATATTATCTAAAAGAATGTGCTAATTAAGAGTGGAGAGCAGGACAAGCAAGGTTGCTGTAATGGGGGTGGGGTGAAATAAGCAAGGTGTGGAATACATTTAGAAATAATGGAAATAGGTGGGAAAAGAAAAATCTATATAAATTATTGGAAAAAACAAAAGGGAGGGGAAAGAAACGGAAAGGGGGTGGGGATGGAGGAGAGAGTTCAAGATCTAAAGTTGTTGAACTCAATATTCAGTCCGGAAGGCTGTGAAGTGCCTAGTCGGAAGATGAGGTGCTGTTCCTCCAGTTTGCGTTGAGCTTCACTGGAACAATGCAGCAAGCCAATAGATTGGCAAGTAGACCTGCCTTCAGCAGCCTATAGGCCCTAAACTCAGGAATTCCCTCCCTAAATCATTCCACCTAACAGGTGGCTAATTTTACTTTATAATGCTCCTTTGAAGTGGCTTGGGACATTTTATTACTTGAAAGGTGCTGATATAAATGCAACTTGTTGTTGTAGACAAAACCTATTGTACAGACTGCATGGGCAAGTGCAGGTTAAACCTTCAGCCTGCCTCCAAGCATGAAAGTCCTTAATTTTACTTGAAAATAACCTACTGACCAACAAGGGGACATAAAATAGGAGACACTGCTAAATTAAAAGGCAAATGGAAGTGAAAGAAGACATGTCTAGGATTCCAATTAATAGCTCATACACAGTTCATAGTCATTTTAAAATGGTGACATTGCAGGTTTGCTGAAATATGAGAAACAGGATATATTCATTGCACAGGGGAATATAACTACCACAAACAACCTAGTAATCTTCAATGCCTGGAGCCCATTTTAGGAACAACACTTTTGTCCTTTGAATTAATTCCAGTCATAACCAAAACATACTATAGCATTCCTTTGCTTTTTATCAAAAAATCCTAAAATCTTATTTATTTTTCCACTCTTGCAAGAGGAAGAACCAGTAAAACTTGGGAAATAACTGGTGCTGGTCCGAACTAGTCTTGTATACTTTAAAATGGAACTACATTTCAGATCAGTACCAATCATTTCCACGTTTTACTGGTTTTTCCCTCTCTTCTTCTCAGGCTCTCATTAAAATCTTCCTCTTTGACCCAGCCTGTGGTCGAGTGCCCTAAATTCTGCTTATGGGGGGAATTTTAGAACCCCCAGCAGCATATTTGCAGGTGGGGGGAGCAGATAAAATGGGAAGGGCGGCTAGCCCACCACCTTCTCACCCACCCCTGAGCTGTCCCCCATAATACCATGGTCGGGTAAGGCATCAGCCAGCCTGCCTGCGCTTAGGCCTTTTGAGTCCCTTAACTGGCTAACTAATGGCCAGTTAAGGGCCTGTTTCCATCCCGACCGCAATAATATTTGAGGCTGGGGTAGGTGGAAAGAAGGAGGCCTGCTTGCTATTTTACCATCTCAAGTGAAAAGGTGGAAAGGAAGGAGAGTACTTCCTTTGGTGGAGGGGGGAGGAGGGGTGTCCTGTGCCCATCAGGGTCACCCCCCACCCCCCCCCCCCCACCAAGATGTTAACCCCTACCCTTTGTGACTACCAACTTACCAACTGGGCCTCCAAAACCCAACCCCCACACCCTTCCCGCCACCCTTTCAGTCCCTAGAAGCCCTGATTGCTCCCCGAACAAAAACCTCAGACTCACCTTAGTCTACATCCATGTTATCTCCCTTCTTGGGACATCCTGTCCTAGCAAGTGGCCATGACTGAGTTCCGGCGCTGCTGAAACTACCCAACTGCCAGCCAAAGCTGATTGGCCAGCAGCTCTTGAGGACAGTATTCTTGTCCCTGAGGGGCGGAGGTCCCACCATTACCTCGCAAAGGCCGCCCTCGGTGTATTATTGCTGTGGAGCAGACTTTTTTAAAGTGGGTGGGGTGGGAGGGTGCGAGCAAAAATTCAGCCCTACGTGTTTCATTGTCAAATTCTCTTTGATAACAATCAGGTGAGGTGCCTCGGAGTGTTTTACTAAGCTAAAGGTACTATATAATTGTAAATCATTGTTATTGTGCTGTGTTTTCAACGAAAGTACTTAAAAAGCAAAGTGGCTGGCTCGAATCTGGGGGACATTGTTTTAAATATTTTTTTTAAAAAAACACAGAAAACGCTAGGAATAAACCATAGGCCGTTCAACATCTGAATGTGAGAGATAGGCTGGATTCCTTCATCGGAAATGTCCAAGACATCATCCAAAGAGTTAACTCATCGTTCTCTTTCAGATGCTGACTGCCCTGCCCCTGCCCCATCCCCACCACCACCACCACTGCTCCCTGCCCAACCCTGCGCATTTTCTGCTTTCATTTTATATTTCCAGCATCCTTGTTTCTTTTACTCATTTCCCCTTTTTCATTGTAAACAAAATCAAATAGAAATAACTTGTTTCTAACTAAAGAATGGCAGGAGCTATATCTACAAGTAATTTGGCTTGCTGGGTCTTGAAGGGTAGTTATTATGGTCGTGTCACAGTGGGGGATCATCTTGTGGCAGCTCTGCACGATGCATGTTCTAGGCCATCTGCTTCGGCTCGCACGTAAGGTGGCAATTAACTTGCGTTTCTCATCGCAGAGCGACGCTGCTCCTTTCTGATTGGTGGGGAGTGCTGTACTAGGGAACTGTACAGCACCAACACAGATCTTGGCATTCTGCATTCCAAAACTGCCTGCCCTGCGAGGAAACATAATCTTGCAATGTTTCACGTGACTCGACAGGGAAGCTCACAAAGAGCTGGAAGAGTAACCTTAGAGAAAAAAAAAATATGTTGTCCAGTCAGCTGCTGGCTTGAGCTTTGGACCAAAACATTTCCGAGAAACTTCTTGCAAGTCCTTCCCCACTGCATGGTACTATTTTTAAAACATGGACTTTTTGAAAACACAATACAATGTTGTGAATCATAATTAACATTTTCTGCTGTTTGAAACAAACATAAACCAGGAATTACCCAATGAATAATTCATTTTTTTTTCATGATGCATCTATTACAGTAACAACATGTGGCAATTCATGCCAAAATTCCATGTGTATGTATCAGCCACAAACCATTATTGCTGATGATACCATCCAGCAGTTATTCTTCACCACAGTGCAGCAGCCTTATCTACATTTATACGCAGTTAACTGCCACAGGCTTTCTGATCTTTATTTTATTAATGATAATCTGCTCCTCCGAACCTTTCTGTCCTCTTCATCCTCACAAGATAGTCACAGATAAGAAAAGTATTCACCCACACAGAGAGATCCGAACATTTTCCCTCTGTAGCATCCATTTTTTTCTAAAGTGATTCTAACAATCACTTTTTACATCTTTTTCCTCATATCTTCCTGCTTCTACCAGGTTCCACCCAAGTGGCATCAGCACTGGAGCTGGTAGGTTCCTGACATTCAGATGAAGGCTATACAATTGTTTGAGATCGGTACCCTTTAGGAACTTTGTCGTTGAGAGTGCAGCACCTCATCAATGCCAAGGCAGTCTGGCTCACCTAGCTTTTGGACACCATTGGTTGAGGAGATAGCAGGGAGCAAGTGTGCTATCATCCTGAGTCAGCGCAACATTATGCCACTACCACTACCATGGTTCTGTAGCTCAACACTGTGTGAAAGTAAAAAGACCTGTGATACGATTGAAAAGTCACTCCAATCGTTACTCTAAGCTTTTCAAAAAAGGAGAAGAGAGCCTGAATGGCACAGTTTAAGCTTCAACCAGCACTGCCACTACTGGTGATGTTACCTACTGGACAAAGGGCTCAGCTGCAGCATATTTCAAAGTCCATGCACCAGGAGGGCTGCAGAGTGTTCATATCATGCACGAGAGCACACACAACAATGTGGATTCCCCCATAATGTTAGATATGGTGTGATACCTCTTAGACGTGCTGTCCAGTGCCTGGAGCAATTGCTGGTGCACATGCAAGATCTATCTTATGGACGCTGTAGTGCTACAACCTTTATCTTTTTCCTTTTCGGCAAAGCTGGGACACAAGTTTACCCTGTAGCCTCCTGATCTATTCCTCCCATGGTGGCAAGCTCCTGCTCACTTGTGCCAAGAGATTCACCCTGTGCAGACTCCTCTAACTCATTATCTATCTCATCCAGCTTGGTTCCTTGTCAGAAGAGTGCAAGTGAGTTAAGGTGTGCTTCTTATAAAGGGGCTATATGATGTAGTTTCACATGTTCAGCATATGGCAATAAAGAAGCAATATGTTGTGAGCAAGCTGGGCAGGTGTTAATGAGAGCGGCTCCAGCGTGAAATGAGAAAGCAAGTCACGTAAAAGACAAATGCTTTCCAGTTGTTGGATGGCATAAGCAGAATAGCACTAGTGGTCATTCTGAGAGCAACGACAGCTGGTGAATGTGTGCTTAAAATGAGAAAGAGAGGAGTATTGCAATGTCATATTGTGATGGGAAGAGAAACAAGTGGAATGGGGGAATGAAGGGTTCAGGGTGTGTTGTGGCAAAGCAATGTCCTGAGAAAAAGAGATAGCAAAATATCATTCCACCTTCACTGTCCAGGTAAGGTCATTGAACAGTGTACTGGGAATGATGCTTCTGGCATTCATGTTTTCAGCTATCTCGTTCCAGTCTGTTGCAGCATTTACTTGGACACCCATCTACCACCTGTCAGATAGAGGACCTCTCTTCCAGCCCTCAGTGGCTCCACCAAGATATTATCACTAAATATTGAAGCCCGAGCAGGAGCCATCACTGGTCCAACATTGAAAAAATGTGCTACAAATTATACCAACGAGTTAATAGGCTCCTCCATTTAAGGGATGCATGTTAATTTTAAACTAGCATTGGACCAGGAGAAAATCTCACCCTCTAAATTACTGAGCTGCCAATCAACACTGCTGAGGTGCAGACATTCGATTCAAATGAGGTCCAACTATCACAGTTGTTAGATCCACGCTGATGCCATTGGGCAGATGCCCAAATTGATCCACCTGCCCACTGCGCTTCACATATGAAACTTAACCTCCAGGACCTTCCAACAGAAGCTGATTTATAGTGACCCTTGGCTGAACTCTGACTGATGTTTTGTTTCCCATAACCCAAGAGCACTGTGGCCAGTTGCAGCGCTCCTGCTGCTAGCTTAGCCCATATTGATGAGCTCAGCATGACCTGGAAACTGGACCTGAGCTGTTCCTGGTCTGTATGGAATCAGCTTTAATATGTTCTAATAAGCCAATATATATCATAAAAAAAAATGCAGAAAATTCAAAACACTGAAAACATCGATGACACTGCATTGGGAAATCTATTGTTGTCATTGTGGCTCTTAGATTAGGTTGTCCTTGGTCAGGGTCAATAGAGACTGCTGAAGGCAAGGTTTTTGATAAATGTAACCCTGTGTTAAACATTCTTCTCACTATATACAGGACAAGGCTTAGCAGGAGGCTTCACACAGAACCATCCCTCAGTATGCCCTGTTGTCATGTGACCTTATATCACTGATGATGTAGACTGTCTACTGACATTTAACCTTAACCCTTCACCAGCAACAATTAACTAGCATTTGTTTTTGTGTAATGTCCGATTTGCGTTTATATTTCTTCCAGTTAACCATCATTCTTAAGCTACTCAGGAAGTCAGGCATTCCCAGGGAAAACATCCATGGTGGGATTGAGCTTGAAAACATGCGGTTCATGAAAACAACTACTCAAGGTGAATTCTGTGGGCTCTCTCTGTCTGCCCCAGTGATCTGACAAGTGTTAGGATCAATGAATGGGTATTAAAATAATCAATGCTTCTCGCATTAATCCTGCTCGCAATTATTTGTGAAAAGTATTGAATGATCTGGTTAAAGCATAACTGGTTTTAAAAGATTATTGCCAGTAAAGCTATCATTTTTAAAAATTTATTTGCTTATGAGCATTGCTAGCTAGACAGGCATTTATTGCTCACCCATAATTGCCCTTGAGAAGGTGGTGGTGAGCCATGACAAGAAGTCCTGATCAGATTTGCTTATCTTCTGAATGCACACTAGCGTAGTATTCCAAACCCGTGGGCTCCACCACCTAGAAGGACAAAGCAGCAGATGCATGGGAACACTACCGACTGCAGATTCTCCTCCAAGTCACACACCATCCTGACTTGGAAGTATAATGCATGTAGTATAAAGATGTTTAGCAGTCCATGTGCCATAGGAACACTGACAGTGCTGTTAGTAAGGGCGTTCCAGGATTTTGATTCAGCCTGTGAAGGAATGGTGACGTTGTAAGGGTTAGTTCAGTAGGTATCATGAAGTGGTTCGGAGGCATGTAAGATTGAACATATTGTTTATTTAACCAAATGTTATGTGTACAAAGTATAGCCCAAACTAGGAGCTAACTTCATGATGATGTCTACTCAAGTCTCTCCATACAACCCTGTCTACTGTCTTGTGTCTCTCTACATCATACATGTGTAGTACTGTTCTCCAGCCACACATTAACCCTTGCTATGCTAAACACCCTTATACTACAGGCATTATACTTCCAAGTCACGGTGGTGTGTGACTTGGAGGAGAATCTGCAGTTGGTGGTGTTCCCATGCATCTGCTACTCTGTCCTTCTAGGTGGTGAGGCCACAGGTTTGAAATACTAAACTAATGTGCATTCAGAAGACAAGCAAATCTAATCAGGATTTCTTGTCATTTCTTCTCTTTGCCAGCAGATGAACTTCGAAACATATTACACACGAACGTACGAACAAGAGCCAGGAGTAGGCCATTTGGTCCCTTGAGCCTGCTCCGTCATTTAATAAGATCATGGCTGATCTGATAGTAAGCTTAAATCTGCATCCTGCCTACCCCCGATAATCTAACACCCCCTTGCTTACCAAGAATCTATCCGCCTCTGCCTTAAAATATTCAAAGACTCTGCTTCCATCACCTTTTCAGGAATAGAGTTCCAAAGACTCACAACCCTCTGAGAGAAAAAATTTCACCTCAACTCCATTTGAAGTGGGCAACACCTTATTTTTAAACATTGACCCCTAGTTCTAAATTCTCCCACAAGAGGAAACATCATCTCCACATCCAACCTGTCAAGTTCTTTCAGGATCTTATATGTTTCAGTCATGTTGCCTCTTACTCTTCTAAACTCCATGGGATACAAGCCTAGCCTGTCCAATCTTTCCTCCTAAGACAACCCTCCCACTCCAGGTATGAGTCTGGTAAACCTTCTCTGAACTGCCTTCAACATATTTACATCCTTCCTTGAATAGGGAGACCAATAATGTTCACAGTACTCCAGATGCGGTCTCACTAGTGCTCTGTATAATTGAAGTATAATCTCACTACTTTTGTATTCCATTCCCTACGCAATAAATGATAACATTCTATTAGCTTTCCTAATCAATTGCTGTACCTGACACTAGCCTTTTGTAATTCATGTACTAAGATACCCAGATCCCTCTGCATCTCAGAGCTCTGCAATCTGTCAACATTTAGATATTATGCCTCTGTTTTATTCTTCCTGCCAAAATTGACAATTCCACATTTTCCCACATTGTACTCCATTCGCCAGATCTTTGCCCACTCACTTAACTATGTCTTTTTGTAGCCTCCTTATGTACTCTTCACAAATTACTTTTTTACCTATCTTTGTGTCATCAGCAAATTTGGCAACCATCTCATGCATCCCGTCGTCCAAGTCATTTATATAAATTGTAAACAGTTGAGATCCCAACACTGAGCCCTGTGGCACACCACTCGTTACATCTCACCAACCGTAAAAAGATCTATTTAGGCCTACTCTCTGCTTCCTGCTAGTCAGCCAATCATCTATCCATGCCAATATGTTACATCCTATACCATGAGCTTTTATTTTCTACAATAAACTTTGATGTGGCACTTTATCGAATGCCTTCTGGAAATCTAAGTACAGTATATCCACTGATTCCCCTTTATCCACAGCACATGTTACTTTCTCAAAGTACTCCAATAAGTTGGTTAAACATGATTTATCTTTCACAAAACTATGTTGACTCTGCCTGATTACCTTGAACTTATCCAAGTGCCCTGCTTTATCTTCTTTAATAATAGTTTCTAACATTTTCCCTATGACAGATGTTAAGCTAACTGGCCTGTAGTTTCCTGCTTTCCATCTCCCTCCATTTTGAATAATGCATTTGCTATCTTCCAATCCAATGGAATCTTTCCTGAAACTAGGGAGCTTCGGAAAATTAAAACTAATGCATCAACTATCTCTATAGCCATTTCTTTTAAGACCCTAGGATGAAGTCCGGGCACTTGTCAGCCCACAGCTCCAACAATTTACTCAGTGCCACTTCCCTGGTGATTGCAAATTTCCTGAATTCTTCCCTCTCTTCCATTTCCTGATTTATATCTGTTTCTGGGATGTTGCTTTTGTATCCTCTATAGTGAAGGTGGATGCAAAAATATTCTCTTGTTATGGTCTGGGTCCCTTATCTGGCCTAATGTGTGTTCACATTGCCCCTCTGCCCTCCATGCACCTCACACAGGATACACAGCACAAAAACAGGCCATTCGGCCCAGACAATCATACTGGTGTTTATGCTCCACTCGAGCTTCTGTTTTTCCTCATCTAACTCTATCTGCATAACCCTCTGTATCTTTTTCCCTCATATGCTTGTCTAGTCTCCCCTGAAATGCGCCTTTACCACTCATTCAAACAGTCCCTGCGGTAGTGAATTCCACATTCTCACCACTCCTTAGGTAAAGAAGTTTCTTCTGAATTGCCTGTTTGATTTCTTGGTGACTTTCTTATATTAATGGCCTCTTGTTTTGCTCTTCCCCTCAAATAGAAACATTCTCTCTGTGTCGACTCCATCAAAAGTTTTCATAGTTTCAAAGGCCTCTGATTGGTCAGCCCTCAGGCTTCTCTTTTCAATAAAATAAAGAGACCCAGCCTGTTCATCCTTTCCTGATATGTATACCCCCACGTTCCTGATATCATCCTTGTAATTTTTCTTACACCCTCCTCACTGCCTCTGTAACTTTTTTTTATATAATAAGGTGACCAGTATTGTAAACAGTACTCTAGACATGGTCTGACAATTCCAGGTTTGATACAAGTTTAGCGTAGCTTGTTTACTTTTCAATTCTATCCCCCTGGAAGTAAACCCGAGTGCACGTTCTCACAACGGACGTCTATACAGACAGCTTCATCCCTCCCACTATGCTTTTGACATGGCACATGAGATCAACCCATCAGTGCCTCACTAGCGAGCCAGTATAATGCAGACCCAAGTGAATTCATATTTCTGCGGTACTCAGCAAAAAGAACATAACATGCTTTCTACACCATGAATAAAATCTGACGCAAACTGGTGTCTGCACAGTATACTTGAGAAGACTGAATATAGCCTCATCAGCCCAAAAGACTGAGGCATCAAACATGGAGACACATTATATAAATAGTGAGTGTGATTGAAGGATAAAGTGGTAGACTGTTTTAGAAGTGTTGTAGTGCCTGAAACGAAAGTATAGGACAGTAATCACCAGAGTTCAGAATAGCATTTCCCAATATAAATAGCAGCTTCATTTAGTTACAGTGTGTATAGATTCTACTCACTGTTTTTTGAAGAACTGTGCTTACACCATAAAAAGTCTAACCATAATAAATATAAAGGTTTACTTCTGTGTCTAAAAAAGTTACAGGAAGCTAGCTTCTTTCTGGAAAGACAAAGAGGAAGAGACTGAGGTCAAATGTAGCAAAATATCACTTTCTGTTCCTTAATAACTTCACAGATAGTATCTTGCACCCACCTCCGTGGGGTGAGATTGAAGGTGAAGGGGCACTTAATAAAGCAGGACAGTGGCGGGTGGGAAGCCCACCGTCTTCCCTCCTCCACCCTGAATAAGTCCATGGCCAGAAGGCCTGTGGATGACCTTCCCACCCTGCTGTCAGTTGAGGCTCTTAAAATCCACTGAAAAGCCTCATCCCGCTGCTGCTGGTATTAACCGAGTGGCGGGTGGGTTCCTGGCCATGCGGGGAGCACATCAAGCGAATCCTGTCAGAATTGCTTGCAGGTCCCGGGGCAGGAAGGTCCCCATTCAAATTGGCACTCAGAGCCTGACTGAGGGAGTGGCATTGGTAAGTGCGGGGTTTCCTGCTGTGAGTCACCCCACTGCCCTTGCTGCTGAACCCCACCTTTCCCCACCCTTTCGACTGAACCCCCCTCCCCCGCAACCTCCCACCCTGCGATTTCCCTCCCGCCATCATTCACCTCGCACCTGGGATCCAGCAATGATACTAGGCCTCAGGTGGGTTTTGTACCGCCAGCAGACACCATCTCCCTGGTTGCGCTGCTGGCCTCTGATTGGCCAGCAGCCCTTGGCGGGCCGAGCCTCCCTGTTGGGGTCCTTGATCTCGGGGGGAGGCCTGCCTTGGCTTGTCAAGAGCTTGAGTGGAACAAGCTGTGGTGAGCCTTCCCGAAAAGAGGCGAGGTGGGGCTCTTGAAATGGCAGAAGCGACCCCTGTTGCCTCCACAAGATTCTGCCCCATATCTTTCAGTTGACCAAGTGAAAGTGAAGGCCAGCACTAGAGTGCAGGACATTATCAAAGTTAAATAAAGTAAAAGCAGTGGGATAACTTAGCAAGAGCTGATTTGGGGTCTCTAAACCCTCCCAATTAGATAAGGAGAGAATTGGATGAGGAGTCCCTCAACGTTGGGAACTTTTAAATGTATCTGCTGCCTAAAAATGGCAGGTACTTTGGACAGTGGGCAATCCCGAGCCTATGGGCTGAATTTTCCCCCCATCGGGGTGGGGGGGTGGTGGTTGTACGGGGGCAGGTGTGAGTGTGCGTGAAACTGATTGGCGCCCCTGATCGGTTGCCGCCACTTTACGTGGGTGGGCCAATTAAGGCCTGCCCAGCGTGAGGCACACCCAGGAATGCTGTGTGCTCCCTGTGCTGGCGGTGGGGGGTGGGGGAGGGGGGTGGGGGGGCGTGGTGGGGGGGGCGGTGGGGGGTGGGATTCCCTGAGTCGAGGCCTGCGCTCTTTCGCACATGGGCGGAGGAGCCTCAGGGAGATTTGTTTAAGTTCTGAAAAGTTTAATAAAGGTAAAAAAAAATTTTTAAGGACATGTCCCCTCATGTGAAACTGTCACATCAGCCGGGACATATCCATTAATTTTTTCAAAAATTTTTACTTAATTAATAAACCCTTCATGAAACCTCAACCCGCCTGTGGATGAGGTTTCATGAAAAAATGCGAAGGTCGCCTGGGCTCTTCGCCTGCCCGAAGCCAACCTCAAGTTTGGGCGGGCGGCATTCTTAACAACTTAAACTACTTTCTTAATGGCCTTAATAGGCCTTTGACTGTTCAGCGGGCACCGCTGAACTGACAATCTAAATGATGCGTGGTGACATCAGGACGCCCGCCCTACGTCACCACGCATCATGTTACGTGCTGGCGAGTGAGCCCTGCCCCCGCTCGCCGACCGGAAAACTCTTCCCTATATCTCCTTCTGAACAGTTAACATCAGCATTCAGCAAAGGTTCAGCATGGGGTCACATTTGAGAATTTGAGCATAAAATGGATCCTGTTTAAGACATGCCGAAACATGGTAGCGATGTCGCAGCACAAAGATTTAACACGTTCATATTAAATTCATCTCTCTGTAATTTTAATGGAGGAGTCACCTGCTTGTTTTAAAAACGGGTTTGTGCTATTTTGTCCAAATAGCAACGAGAGTGGTATGATATGGCTGTGTTAAACATTCTTAGTAACGTCCGGGCCAAAGCAAGTAGAAGTCTAGGGAAGGCACTGAGTTCACAAGGAAGATTGCCAAATGCACCTCTTTGTGTGCCTTCAGTTGAATGCCAATGAGGTGAAGTAGAGGGCATGAAGGTCAGCTTGTTTATACTGTGAGGTGATTCTAAATTTTCAAAATTGGGACACTGAGGTCTGGAACTGTACATTCAGCTTCAAATATCATCAAGCAAATTCTTTTTGTTTCTCAGTTTTACTTCTTCCAGTTGTACAAACAGAAAATGGAGCTGTATGTGGACACGCAAGCCTAAGACTCAAGTTTAGATAGTGTGCTTATGTAAGCATTCAAAATACCCTGTAATGGATGCTGTATTATTAATGTGGCTCAAGAACATATGATGACCTGAGATGCGAAAATGCCACTGAGCTCAAAAGATCTGCTCCTTCAACTGCTCTGGGTAGAGAAGTTGTTACATAGTTCAGAGGCTTAGCCTGATGATGACCCCAACGAACGACATGGTTTAAAAAATCTATAATTTCTCTCCAAACCAAGCTGATTCAGAAATATTCTTCAGGAAAGGAAAGCTACCATCCCTACCTGGCTTATCTGTGACTTCGATCCCACAGATATGTGGTTAATTTTTAAATGCTCCCTGAAGTGACCTAGCAAGCCATAGTTGCTACCACCTTCACTGGCCAATTAATGATAGACAATAAATACCAGCTTTACCAATGACATCAACATTGGGAGAATGAATTTTTAAAAAGGTACAATATGTATTCTGCTGCCCCTTTTTAAACCCTTTAGGAAAGGATTTGCGTGAATAATTCCTGGTCCCAAAGGTGATCGAACAAGATTCCAGAATATTATTCATCGACTGTGATGCCTTCATGACTCTCCCATCTTCTCTTTTCTACTGGATTGAATTCCCCCTCCAGCATTTGCAGCTCTAGAACTACAGCATGAGAGATTTGAGAGACCAGCAGAAAATGGGCATGCATGAAGATATCAGCAGCCCAAGGTCCATTTAAGAATGCACCTTGGATCTCAACTGCACAAAATTGCAAAGCTGCTGATGTCAATCAGGCATTTCGGTGCACCTTACTACTGAGAGCTATAGGAAACTCAGCCACAACATTGAGCTGTCCCACGGATAATCCCTGAAAGGAACAGGGAGACAAATGGAACTTGGAGAGTAAGGGTGGTAATACCATGCAAAAAATTCACTTAACTCTTTGTCGACAGCCTCCTTACAGAACCGCTGAAGACCTGAATCTATTGGGCAGAACATGGCTGTTAGGTGAGAATGAAAGCTATGGGGAGGACACAAAGAGACTGCAAAAAATATATATAGATGGGTTTTAGTGGGTGGGCAAGAATATGATAGATGGAATACAATGTGTGGAAGTGTAAAGTTATCCAATTTGGGAGGAACAATAGGAAATGAAGAATATTTGTTATATGGTGAGAGGCTGGAAAATGTTGGTATTCAGAGGACTTGGGTGTTAGTGTAAACATATCGCAGAACATTAACATGAAAGAACAGCAAGCAATTAGGTAGGGATTGGAGTACAACAGTAAAGAAGTATTTTTATTATTGTATAGAGCTTTGGTGAGAATACAACTAGAACCTTGCATGCAATTTTGTTCTCCTTACCAACCTAGTCTTGGCGGATTGCAACCAAGGTTCACTGGACTGATTCTTGGGATGAGGGGGTTCTTCTGTGATGAGAGATTGAGTAGACATGGTTTATATTCCCTGAAGAACGACAGGTGATCTGATTGAAACGTAACATTTTTATGGATCCTGATAAGGTAGATGCTGGGAGAGTGTTTCCCCTGACTGGGGAATCTAGAACCATGTGTCACAGTATCAGAATAAGGGGTCAGCCATTAAGAGTGACATGATGCAATAATTTCTTCACCCAAGGGGTTGTGAATCTTTGGAGTTCTCTATCCCAAAGGATTGTGGATGTTCCATCGTTGAGTCCAACAAGCCAAAGATTGGTGGGTTTTCGGGTTCTCAGGAAATGAAGGGATGTGGGGATAATGCAGGAAGATGGTGCTGAGCTCAAAGATCAGCCTTGATCGTATTGAACAGTGGAGAAGGCTGAAAGGGCCGAATGGCCTTTCCCTGTTCCCATTTCTTATACTCTTACGATTCAGATACTCAAGGCAGTCAATTCATGTCTTGGGTGGAAGTTGCCATTTTCCAACTGAGCAATGTGTGAACTTAGCAGTTCACAAAGAAGAGGTCAAGATCCAAATTCTAATCCACACAGCCATTTTAAGCACTAAAAATGGCTGCAAGGATGTTCAATTTCTCCCCCTTTGTGTCCAGTAGAGTGTTATATCGCTCAATGCCATACTTAGCCAAAGAGATATCCAGTTCATTTTTAAAGGAGTGAATTTTCATAGTCACAATTGCTTTTCCTGGTTGTTTACTTCACTATCCCATAAAGAAAGATGCTTTTCAAGCCTTTAATTTCACTTGTGGCTTGTTCATTTTAATTCTACGCTCACATTCTCATTCAAAAAGCTTGTTTCAAGGAGCATCATCAGTGCACTGCGGCATTTAAAATTAAAGCCTTTGAAACAAAATGATTCAAATGCATTTTCCAGCAAAATGTTTTTAGATTAATTTTAGTTACTCAAACAGTGATCTTCCCTCCATCATAAGGTCAGAAGTGGGGATGTTCACTGATGATTGCACAATGTTCAGCACTATTCACTACTCCTCAGATACTGAAGCAGTCCATGCCCATATGTAGCAAGACCTGGTGTACAAATGAGTTTGAGATGATAAGTGGCAAGCAACACTTGCGCCACACAAGTGCCAGGCAATGACCATCTCCAACAAGAGAGAATCAACCATCTCCCCTTGACATTCAATGGCATTGCCATCACTGAAATCCCAACCATAAACATCCTGGGGGTTACCATTGGCCAGAAATTGAACTGGACTAGCTATTTAAATACTGTGGCTACAAGAGAGGCTAGGTATCCTGAGGCAAGTAACTCACCTCCTGACTCCCCAAAGCCTGTCCACTATCTGCAAGACACAAGTCAGGAGTGTGATGGAATACTCTCCACTTGCCTGGATGAGTGCAGCTCCCACAACTCTCAAGAAGCTCGACACCATCCAGGACAAAGTTGTCCGCTTGATTGGCACCCCTTCCACAAACATTCTCTCCCTCCAACACCAATGCACAATGGCAGCAGTATGTACCACCTACAAGATGCACTACAGCAACTCTCCAAGGCTCCTTCCAAACTCATGACTTCTACCACCTAGAAGGAAAAGGCAGTAGATGCTTGGGAATTCCACCACCTTCAAGATCCCCTGCAAGCCGTACATCGCTGTGACATACACTGTTCTTTCACTGTCACTGGGCCAAAATCCTAGAACTGCATGTGTACCTACACTACATGGTCTGCAGAAGAACGTGGCTCACCACCATTTACTCAAGGGCAATTAGGGATGGGAAAGAGGGATGCCTACATCTCAATAAAGAATTTTTTAAAAAGTAAATCACATCAAACATTGTTTTCTGCGCTGAATGATCGGAGATCTGTTATATTGGCTGCCCAACTGGAGCACCAAAAGCACAAGTTTAAATGGAGGCCCTGGCAGCAAGCACCAATTTCTGGTGGTCCCAGCGCCAGCTTTATTTTGTTTGTGCAGTATGCCTGCTACTCAGTTTATGCCCTGGCTCAAACCATTTTAGACTCCATTGACTTCAAAGCTTTCAGCAGGTATACTCCATAACATACCATGGTTTCAGCTATGAAGAGAGACTGGATAGGCTACGGCTGTTTTCCTTAGAGCAGAGAAGGCTGAGGGGGGACCTGTTAGAGGTATACAAGATTATGAGGGGCATAGATAGGGCAGATAGGAAGAAATGTTTCCCCTTAGTGGAAGTGTCAATAACCAGGGGGCATAAATTTAAGGTGAGGGGCAGGAGGTTTGGAGGGGATTTGAGGAAAACTTTTTTCACTCAGAGTTGGAATCTGGAACACACTGCCTGATGGGGTGGTAGAGGCAGGAACCCTCACAACATTTAAGAAGTATTTAGATGAGCACTTGGAACACCACAGCATCCTGGGCTACGGGCCAAGTGCTGGAAAATGGGATTAGAATAGATAGGTGCTTGATGGCCAGCGCGGACATGATGGGCCAAATGGCCTGTTTCTGTGCCGTATAACTCTATGACCCTATGACTCTCTGGGCGGGACTTTCCTCACCCGCCCCCCGGGGTCTTCTGGTCCCGCCACAAGTCAGTGGACTTCTGGCTGGGGCACTGTCTCACCCATGGTGGGTCCCACCCATGACAGGGCTGGAAAACCCCAGCCTATGACTCTAATTACTGCTGCTGATCGTGAGGCCTTATTCCACTGTGGGTGCCTGGGAATCAACCTCAACATACAGAGTTCCTCCAACTTTGTTATCAAGTTTTTCTTTCATTTCAAATGTTTGATGGAAAGGGAATATTACTGGCAAAGCCAACATTTAGTGCCTATCCCTAATTTCCCTTCAGAAGGTGGTGGTGAGCTGTCTTCTTGAACCACTGCAGTACATGGGGTGTATGGGTACACCCCCACTGTGTTTTAGGAAGGGAGTTCCAGGATTTTGATCCAGTGACAGTGAAGGAACAGTGATATATCGCTTGTGGCTTGGAGAGGAACTTGCAGGTGGTGGCGTTCGCATGCATCTGCTGCCCCTGTCCTTCTAGGTTGTAGAGGTTGTGGGTTTGGATGGTGCTGTCAAAGGAGCCTCAGTAAGTTGCACCAGTGCATCTTGTAGATGGTACACAATGCTGCTGCTGTGCATTGGTGGTGGAGGGAGTGAATATTCAAGGTGATGGATAGGGTGCCGATCTAGGAAGCTGCTTTGTTCTGGATGATGTCGAGCTTCTGGAGTGTTGTAGGAGCTGCGCTCATCCAGGTAAGTAGACAGTATTCCATCACACTCCTGACTTGTGTCTTGCAGATGGTGGACTGGCTTTCATCAGGAGCTCAGTAACTTGCCACACAATTCCCAGCCTCTGACCTGCTCTTTTGTAGCCACAGTATTTACATGATAATGCCTATCAACCAGATAGTTTATCTTGTTTATAGTTTACATGATTGTCAATAGAAATGAAGCAAGTTGCTTTCTTTGTCAAAAGATGATGACTACTTGAGATGCCAAAATCATTAGTGGTCTCAACATTACAAAATAGCCATGCTGAAAATATAACTGTCTGCAAATACCATAATCTGGGACTGGAAATACCATGAGCTAATTATATAATAGTTGGGTTAGTGTTCCTCCAATTGTAGGTGGTCTCTGTTAGGAAAACCATGCATTTCTGTATTTAGGCTTCACAGATGCAAATCTGCTGTAGAATGTGCTCCTGTATGAACAAGACTGTTTGATTACCACGGGCCATAACATTTTTACACAGTTAATGTTTCCTGCAGCAGGTAATTCAAATTAGAATTGGATCTTCATGCATGAAGAAAGCAGAGTGTGTGAAGCATGTGCAGTCAGGTGTCAAAGCCCTAAGAGAAACTGAGCTGCCTCTGCTTTAACTTTGTGTTTACTGGGCTGCCACTAATGAGATACTTGTTCAAGAAACGCCGGCAAACAACAGGTCGAGTATCCTTTATCCGTAAATCCGAAACCGAGCACACCATCCAAAAACCACAAAAACATTGTTTGAACCTCATCAGCCTTTAGCGTGGGAGGTCTAGTTGTCTGTCTGCCTTGTGATTTTTGTGCTGAACATGTCAAAAAGAAACTTTTTCAAGTACCCTTATTTGTTATTCAGTGATACATCTTTTCTAGCCATTTTACTTACATTAGACTATAGTTAGCCTAGGCTTAGGCTATTGTTATGTAAGTTTCTATGTGGTATTCGCAAATCAAAATTATCTGAGATCCAAAATGCAATTGGCCCTGAGTGTTTCGGACAAAGGATACTTGGCCTGCGTACACTTGTTCATCAAGTCTCAAGCTGTAGCAGAGCACTTGAAAAAGTGATAGGCTGCAAAAAACAAGCAAATTGTCATATGGAGCCCCAGATACGCAAATTAATGTCTAGAGCACTATGGAAGGGAGGTAGGGAGCAGAAGTCAGCTACTTCTTCAGAGGGAGAGATATGAAATTGGAGCATCAGTCACCTTGAATTGATTGTTATACAACTGGCTGCAAAATTACCTACTTATTCTCTCAGCTGGGGTATAAAGAGGGCTGCTGTCTGTGGCTGGTGTGTGGTTAGAATGTGTGACAGGAGTACATTGTGTGACAGGGTTACAGTGCTTGGGGTACAGTATTTGGTGTACAGTGTGTGACTGGGTCACAGTGTGTGGGGCACATCATGTGACAGTGTTACAGTGCTTGGAGTACAGTGTTTGGCATGCAATGTGTGACTTGGGTACATTGTGTGTGACGGGGTACAGTGCTTGGGGTACAGTGTTTAGGGTACAGTGTGTGACTGGGGTGCAGTGTGTGACAGGGTTATAGTGCTTGGGGTACAGTGCTTGGGGTACAGTGGGATACAATTTGTGACTCGGGTACATTGTGTGACAGGGTTACAGTGCTTGGCATACAATGTTTGGGGTACAGTGTGTGACTGGCTCACAGTGTATGACAGGGTCACAGTGTGTGACTGGGGTACATTGTGTGACAGGGTTACAGTTCTTGGGGTACAGAATTTGGGGTACAGTGTGTGACTGAATCACAGTGTGTGGGGTATATCATGTGACAAGGTTACAGTGCTTGGGGTACGTGCCTGGGGTACAGTGTTTGGGGTACAATGTGTGACTGGGCTACATTGTGTGTGACAGAGTTACAGTGCTTGGGTTACAGTATTTGGGGTACAGTGTGTGACTGGGTCACAGTGAGTGGGGTACATCACGTGACAGGGTTACAGTGCTTGGGGTACAGTGTTTGGGGTACAATGTGTGACTGGGGTAAAGTGTGTGACAGGGTTACAGCGCTTGGTTATAGTGTTTGGGGTAAAATGTGTGACTGGGTCACAGTATGTGACTGGGGTACATTGTGTGACAGGGTTACAGTACTTGGGCTATGGTGTTTGGGGTACATTGTGTGACAGGGTTACAGTTCTTGGGGTATGGTGTTTGGGGTACAATGTGTGACTGAATCACAGTGTGTGGGGTATATCGTGTGACAGGGTTACAGTGCTTGGGGTACAGTGCTTGGGGTACAGTATTTGGGGTACAGTGTGTGACTGGGTCACAGTGAGTGGGGTACATCACGTGACAGGGTTACAGTGCTTGGGGTACAGTCTTTGGGGTACAATGTGTGACTGGGGTAAAGTGTGTGACAGGGTTACAGTGCTTGGGGTACAATGTTTGGGGTACAGTGTGTGACTGAGTCACAGTATGTGACTCGGGTACATTGTGTGACAGGGTTACTGTTCTTGGGGTATGGTGTTTGGGGTACAATGTGTGACTGGTTCACGGTGTGTGACTAGGGTACATATTGTGACAGGGTAACAGTGCTTGGGGTACAATGTTTAGGGTACAGTGTGTGATTTGGGTACATTGTGTATGTGGACTGCAGGAGGAACCAAACAGATATAAGCAGAAGCAACCATGGCAGCAGAAATCCATTCTGAGCTTTTCTGTTGTTCCTGGAGCTCTCCATTGGTCCATGTGGTTGCACCATTGTCATGAGGTGTATATGAATAGTTTTTCCAGCAAAATGAAGCATACTGTTTTGCCGGGAATATCGCCACCTTAAGAAGCCTGACTTGTGGCATAATTTCCTGATACTTCATTCCCAACTCTGAAATGTGCAAAAAGACTGAGGGCAAATTTTGCAGATCAGTCATGACTGGGCTCCTGTGTCTTTGGATCAGAAAATTTCAAATGTTACTCCCTTATCTGAGCAGGGAGAAATCAGGGAGGCTGTAGGCCTGTTGTTTAACAACTGTTGTGGGACTGTTACAGGAACAGAGTGGCTCAGGAACTGATCAGGTATAAGCAGGGTGAAATAGAGCCAGCATAAATTTGTGGAAGGCAGGCTAGGTTCGACATACCTGGTTGAATTTTGTTGAAGGATTGTGGTACAGATCCACCATGGTCCAACTGAATAGCAGAAAAGGCTGAAGGAGCTAAATGGCCTTCACCAGTTCAGAAATTGTAAATTAGTTTTCACTGAGGTGTGCTCAGTACCTACAGTTCTGCTGTGTACATGTTTATAATTCTTAGTATTTGATTATGTTTTATTTGGTCATCTCTATTGCCTAGCCCTGATAAACTTTGACTCCTTTGGCAGTCAAGAATCGACCTCCACCTTAAAAATATTCATTGATCCTGCCGCCACCGGTGTCCGGAGAAGAGAGTTCCAAACTTCTTCTCATCTGCATCTTAAATAGGAGAGCCTAAACTGTAGTCCCCTAGTTTTAGGAGCCGCACACAAACAACATGGTTTGTTAAACATTGGCCAGATCATCAGGGAGAAATGGCGGACAGGTTTTGGGAAGTCAAGAAGTGAGCTACTCACCCCATAAATTAATCAGCCTCTCATCTAGCTTTGTAGCCACAGTATCTATGGGTGGAATCTTCCTGTTCACGCAGAGACGGTCTGGAGGCAGGACCCGGAGCAAAATGAGGAAATGGGTCACGTTGTCAATGAGTTCCCACTTCCGAGCGATCTTGCTGAAGGTGGGGTCAAACTGGCACCAGCTACCCACCCAGCAGTGGTAGGCACCCAATTGGGATGATTGGTGAAGCATCTGGGATCTTCCTGATATTGGATAGCCCCCTCACTGAGGTCAAAGCCCAGCAGGTGCATGGAGGCGGTCTCCTGGTGACAGGGAAGGAGACCATTGATGCTCCCTATGTCTCCCCCTTCACGGAGCTGTGGCGTTCAGGGAATCACAGCTGCAGCAATGAGCCAATCTGTGGAAGGGCTCCCCTCATGCTTGTCTACCTGCATTAGCAGTGCTCACCTCTCCCGGTTGGACGATGGTAATGCCATTGAATGTCAAGCGTTGATGGTTAGGCTCTCTTGTTGGAGATGGTCATTATCTGGCATTTGTGTGGCACGAGTTCAAGGCAAGCCTGAATGTTGTCCATATCTTGCTGTCCTTTCCACCATTGTGGGACACAAGTCAGGAGTGTGATGGAATACTCTCCACTTACCTGGATGAGTGCAGCTCCCACAACTGTCAACAAGCTCACCATGCAGGACAAAGCAACCCGCTTGATTGGCACCTAATTCCATCAGTTTAAACATTCACTCTACCGCAAATGCATCATGATTGCAGTATGCACCATCCACAGAATGCACTGTAGCAACTCACCAGGAGTTATTCAACAATATCTTACAAATCTGCAGCCTCTACTGACAATATTAGAAATGCAAATCCCTTTAAGAGTAAACCAGGACAAGCTTCAGGGTGAATTGAGAGCAGATGATGCTCGTTGAAGCCTGTACTTAAAGACTAGGTTTTTTCCCTGTCAGGGTTTTTTTTAACTTTTGGACAGGGATAGGATCCAGTAGGGAAGAGTGGAAACTGATATTTATACAGAACTATAGTTTAACAATAAGACAGTTGTGACTCACAGAATGTCTTCTGCTGCCTGATTTGATAAATGGATATCCACCTGTCCTAGGAGAACAAGGGCAGCAGGGACGGGGGAACACCCATCACCTGCAAGTTCCCCTCCAAGCCACACACCATCCTGACTTTCCAATACATCACCGTGACCTCATTGTCACTGGGTCAAAACCCTGGAATTCTGTCCCTAACAGCATAAAATCGCGAAAGTGGCATCAGCGTGGATCATATTGTGATTACATTGAGGTGGCTAGCTTTCAGTACAGCTGGGAAACATCCTATAGGTTGGGAACGATTAAACTTTGTGAAGTTCTAGACTTCATTCAAACTTCAAACAATTGCAAGCTGCTGAAGACAAACAAACTGGTGCAAGCCCCACCACAGAGATTGGCAAAAAAATAAGCTTTGGTTTGAAAATAACTCATTGGCGCGGCAGAACGATACATTGGGAAGAATTTTCCCCCCCTTTGCTGGGGAAGTGCAGGAGCGAGCGCGAGCGGGCACGGCCCCAATCGGGGATGCACCGCCATTTTACATGGGCAGGCCAATTAAGGCCCGCCCAGCGTGACGTCCGCCAGGAAGTGCTATGCTCTCGCTATGCAGGAGGTGGGGTGGGGGGTGGGGGTGAGGGTTGGAATCCCTCAGCTGAAAGTGTACTTTTTTGCGCCTGTGCGTGAAAGAGTGCCTCATCTCCGAGGCTAAGTGCTGCCTCAGGGAGATCGGCACCAAATTTAAAAATGGTGCAGGTGAAAAAAATGAAATTTCCCTGAAAAGTCCCCCCATGTGACACTGCCACATGAGTCGGGACATGTCCGTCACTTTAAAGCACACATTTACTAAAATTTTAAAAGCCCTCATGTAACCTCATCCCGCCCATGGATGAGGTTTGATGCTTTTTCTGAAGCCCGGCAGGGCTCCCGGTCTGCCCGCCAACATTAAGGTTAGACAGGCAGGTCCATTAATTATCTCAATTACTTTTTAAATGGCCTCAACAGGCCATTGACAGGTCGGCGGGCGCACAGCTGATTTGGCTGCGCCCCCGCTGACCTGAAAATTGAAATGACGTGGGGTGATGTCGGGAGTTTCCCCCAATGTCATCCCGCGTCATTTTACGCGTCGGCGAGCAGGCCCCGCCCCCCCATTGCTGACCTGAAGATCCTGGCTATTAAGTTCACTTAGCAAAAGGGCAGAGGGTTTCAAATACTTTTTGTCATATCACCTGGAAATGTAGGACTAAAAGCTAATTACAAAAACAAATGTGTTGCATCTTGCACCCTAACGTGTGTCACCAATGCACTTGCATTGGTCATGACTATTTTGATAGGGCACCACCCAGAACCTGCCTTTTTACTCCCAGAAAATGACTAGTCCCCTTCAGCCATCCAGTGTTCCCTTTCCTTTTGATTTCCAGTAAACACAGTTTCTCTTTACATTTTTGCATAATTATAGCCTGTTTGATTGCCTCAGGCTCCACATGTCAAAGGCAAATGAGCTGCGGCTGTATTTGTGTCACCGGTAGCTAGGCAACTGACTGGGAAATGATTGTAGTGAACATGACAAGTAACCTGGCAAAGCGCTCAAGAGACAGACCTACTGCACTTGAAACTGATGTTTTTTTTCCATAGGATCACATAGAATCTACAGCATAGAAACAGGCCATTCAGCCCAACTGGTCTACAAACATATGAACATAGGAAATAAGAGCAGAAGTAGGCCATTCGGCCCCTCGAGCCTGCTTCACCATTCAATAAGATCATGTCTGATCTGTTTGTGTTTCGAGTTCCACTTAACAATCTACCCCCAATAACCTTTGATTGCCTTGCTTAACAAGACCTATTTACCTCTCCTTAAAAATATTTAATGTCCCCCCCGAATCCACTACCTTCTGAGGCAGAGAGTTCCAAAGTCACACAACTTACTGAGAGAAAAAAATTCTCCTCATCTCTGTTCTAACAGGATGTCCCCTAATTTTAAGTGGAAGCATCCTTTCCACCTTGTCAAGACCATTCAGGATCTTATATACTTCAATCAAAACACCCCTCACTCTTCTAAACTCCAGTGGAAACAAGCCCAGTCTGCCCAATCTATTCTCATAAGACGACCCACTCATTCCAGATATCAATCTAGTAAACCTCCTCTGAACTGCCTCCAATGCATTTATATCTTTCCTTAAATAAGGAGACCAAAACTGCACAAAGTATTCGAGATGCAGTCTCACCAAAGCCCTGTATAACTGAAGCATAACATCCTTAGATATAATATCACCACCTTCAACACCTCTTTGTTCTTTTGTCTGTGACATCTTTTGGTTATCTCCTCCTATCACTGCCTGCTTGTGCCAACGATCCCCCCCTTCTCCCCCCACCCCCCACCTTTAAACCAGCTTATATTTCACCCCTTTCCTATTTCTATTTAGTTCTCTTGAAGGGTCATGAGGACTTGAAACGTCATCTTTGCTCTTCTCCACTGATGCTGCCAGACCTGCTGAGTTTTTCCAGGTATTTCTGTTTTTGTTTTGGATTTCCAGCATCCACAGTTTTTTGTTTTTATCCTTAGATTTATGTTCAATTCCTCTCATAATAAAAGATATCATTCCATTAGCCTTCTTAATGATGTGCTGTACCTGCATATTAACTTTTTGTGGCTCATGCACGAGAACAGCTAGATCCCTTTGCACCTTGGAATCCTGTAGTCATTCTCTGTTTAAGTAATACTCCGCTTTTTTATTTTTCCTGCCAAAGTGAACAACGTCACATTTTCCTACATTATACTCCATCTGCCAGATTTTTGCCCGCTCACTCAACCTGTCTACATCCGTCTGCAAACTCCTTATTCTTCAGAACATACTTTCCTACCTAACTTTGTGTCATCTCCAGATTTAGCCACCATGCTTTCGCTTCCCTCATCCAAGTCATTGATATAAATTGTAAAAAGTTGAGGCCCCAGCACAGACCCGTGCGGGACTCCACACGTCACATCCGGCCAATCAGAAAAACACCCATTTATGCATACACTCTATTTACTGCCAGCCAGCCAATCTTCTATTCAGGCTAACATGTTACTCCCTACACTATGAGCCTTTACTTTCCGTAATAACCTTTGGTCTATACTAGTGATTATGCTCAGCACAAAAGGTTATCCTTTTACCCTACTTCTTCTCACCCTATGGGGTATAATTCCTTATTCCCCCCCTGTGCTTACCTAGCTTCCTTTTAAATGCAACCATGATCTTCTTTTCAACTAATCCATGTGGAAGGAAGTGATGTCCAGAAAGCTAGAAAGGAACAGAGGGAAATGTCCCGACTCCAGAAAAACATACAGAACCTGCTCCGGCTGCAGTCCATGGAGGTCGATGTCAAGGAGGAACTCCAAGAGATGAAGAGCCAGCAAGCCTCGCTCTTTGCCTTGGAGGCCTCCAGGATCATCTTCCATACCAGAGTCCACTCCGTGGAGCAGGATGAGATGCGCTCACGTTTCTTCTTCCAAAAGGTACACAGAGAGAGCTCTGTGATCAGCAGCCTGAAGGAAGCAGACGGCTCAGTAAAGTCATCACAGTCTGACATTTTGAGGATCAACAAATCCTGTTATGCCGGATTGTATGATTTAAAGCCCACAGACAGCATGGTCACCCAGTCCTTCCTGTCCTCTATCAAGGAGGTCTTAGACGATAGTACGCGGGAGAGCCTGGACAAATCACTAACTCCTGACGAACTGACTAAGGCCCTTGAGTCCTTCGAGAAGAGTAAAACTCCCAGAAACGATGGCTTGCTGGCTGAGTTGTATTCGGCTCTGTGGGACTGGATTGGCCCAAGCCTGCTAGAAGTGTACGAGAATATGCTTCTGGCGGGCAGCATGTCAGAATCCATGAGGAAAGGCATCATCACCCTCATCTACAAACACAAGAGGGAAAGGGAGGAAATTAGAAATTGGTGACCCATTTTACTGTTGAATGTGGACTATAAGATTCTGTCCAAGGTCATCGCCAATCGGATCAAGTCTGCTCTGGAATTGGCGATACACCCTGACCAGACCTGCGCTGTGCCCGGCAGGAAGATCTCTGACAGCCTTGCTCTACTCAGGGATACGATTGCCTATGCGCAGGACAGGGGTGTGGACACATGCCTCATCAACCTGGGTCAGGAGAAGGCCTTTGACAGAATATCACATACCTACATGGAAGATGTGCTCTCCAAATTGCGTTTGGGGAGGGAATTTGCAACTGGATCTCCAATTGCTCTACACTAACATCAGTAGTGCAGTCTCAATCAATGGGTGGGAATCAGACTGCTTTCCTATTAAATCTGGAGTCAGGCAGGGCTGCCCTATTTCCCTTGTCCTTTTTGTGTGTGGGATAGAACCTTTTGCTGAGTCCATCAGGAAGGATCCGGGCATAAGAGGAGTGACGATCCTAGGCAGTGGAGGCACTCAGGTCAAAGCCTCTCTGTACATGGACAATGTCGCTGTCTTCTGCTCGGATCCGCTGTCAGTGCACAGACTGATCTACATCTGCAACTAGTTCAAACTGGCCTCAGGAGCTAAGGTAAATCATGGGAAGACCGAGGCCATGTTCTTTGGGAACTGGGCTGTCCGATCCTTTGTCCCCTTCACCATCAGGGCCTGAAGGTGCTGGGGATATGGTTTGGAGGGCCCGGGGTATGCGTTAGAAACTGGAAGGAGCGAGTGTCTATGGTGCAAAGAAAACTGGGCACATGGGAGTGATGCTCCCTCTCCATTGCGGGTAAGAACCTGGTCATCAGGTGTGAGGCATTCTCGCTGTTGCTGTGCGTGGTCCAGGTCTGGCCCATTCTAGACTCCTGCACGATGGCGATCACCCAAGCCATCTTTCGCTTTATCTGGAGGTCGAAAATGGATTGTGTCCACAGGGACATGATGTATAAGCCTCTAGATAAGGGGGGAAAAAACGTGCCCAACATCGCCCTCATACTGATGGACACTTTTGTGTGTGGCTGCATCAAGCTGTACGTAGACCCTCGGTACGCAAACACCAAGTGTCACTACCTGTCCCCGGTGTTGAGAAGGATGGGTCTGGCCACGCTGCCGTGGAACACTCCAAGTAGTTGGACCGTACCGTACCACCTGTCCCTCTTGGAAAAATTTATGCAGAGAAACACCTTTGACCACAAGTCCATCAGGCAGTGGTCGGCACGTAATGTCTTAGAGGCCCTGCGGGAAAAGGAGAGGGTGGATCCTGTGGGATGGTTCCCCAAGCAGACTGTCAAAGTCGTTTGGCAGAATGCCTCACTGCCAGAACTTTCCAACAAGCACCAGCTGGTGGTGAGAAAGGCCCTCTCCGTCAGATCCTTCCAACACACCAGGAGTCTCACCCCCTCTACACATTGCCCTCGCGTGGCTGTGGTGGGGAAGAGACCGTTGTTCACCTCCTTGTAGATTGTGCCTTTGCGAAGAAGGTCTGGAGAGAGATGCAGTGGTTTCTGTTGAGGTTCATCCCGAGCAGTTCTGTGACACAGGACTCTGTGCTCTATGGGCTGTTCCCAGAGACACACACCAAGACAAACATCAACTGCAGCTGGAGGATCATCAACTCGGTGAAAGATGTTCTTTGGTCTGCGCGAAACTTGTTGGTCTTCCAGCACAAAAGGTTGTCCCCGACCGATTGTTGCAGACTGGCACATTCCAAGGTCCAGGACTACGTGCTGAGAGACGCACTAAAGCTTGGGGCAGCCGCCACAAAGGCGCAGTGGGGAAAGGTCACTGTCTAAGACCTTTGTGCCATTGTGCACTGAGGGGCTGGGAACTGTTTAGAGCCCCTCAGGCTGTACAGCTCACAATGAACGTATACATTGAATACTAATTGTATTATAATTGTATTGAAGCACCTCAGAGTGCAGCATGATGTATGTTGATAACTCCAATACCATTACACTGTCTGATTGTCTGTAATGACCATATTGAAATGACTGTAATATTTATTGATTGTATTGAAGCACCTCATGATCCATGCGTAAAAGTTGAATCTGATTGTACTTTTTGTGATGGCCATTTAGAGATGTTTTGTAATGTTCTTCCAGATATTTTATGAATAAAGTATATTTTTCAAAAAAAAATGTGGAAGGAAGTTGCATTTTCTACCCTATCTCTGGGTAAAGATGTTCTTTCTGAATTATTTATTGGATTTAATAATGGCTATCTCATTTTGATGACCCCCTTTTTCTTTCTCCCTAGAATTTTTTATTCCACCTTCCCACATATCCGCACATATTCTTGTGTGTTCATGAAGGAGTGAAGAGTGATTTTGAACAAAAGAAGTTCACCTTTAAATAGCAGAACTGTCGCCCTGATGTAATTTGGGAAGCTTTTTGTTTTTTTCCATATTACAACACTTCAAAAGTACTTAATTGGCTGTACAGCACCCTGGGACAGCCTGAGGCCCTGAAAGCCACTGTAGAAAAGGAAGGCATTCTTTCTTTATAACAGAGAGCTCTTTTCATTTATTAAGATCCCAATAAAGTCATTGATTTGATAGATACTAAGGTGGTCTTTAAATATTATGACTGAGTAATTTGCAACGATTGTTGTTATCTGTTACGCTCTACATAGGTGAAGGATAGATTTGCTTCCCGTCAAATGCCTCTATGATATTCATCTCGACTACTCCATGTTGTAGTGAGTTCCATGTCCTTACTACTCTCAGTAAAGAAGTTTCTCCTGAATTCCTTTTCGAACTTATTTGTGACTATCGTATATCTAATTATGCGCTCTTCCACAAGGGAAAACATCTTCTCTTCATCTACCTACTCAAAGCCCTTTATAATTTTAAAGATCTCTATTAGGTCATCCCTCAATTTTCTCTTTCCTAAGGAAAAAAGCCACAGTTTGTTCACTTTTTCCTGGTAAGTATAACCACTCAGTTCTGATATCATGCTTTTTTTACACCTTTGCCAGTTCCCCTATATCCTTTTTGTAATATTGTAGTAATTGTATCTTTAAGGAATGTAGTAACTGTAGCTTTAAAACTTATTATGTTGTACAGTATCACATGACACTGTGAACGACACAGCTCTAAGTGCAGAGAACTTTAGACTGGGAGTTCTTCTTCTAGTTGTGGAGCTTGATGGAAGAATATAACTGCTGCTGCAGCCTGTAAATAAAGTTCAATGTTTCTAATGAGAAGCCTGTCTGGAAAATTAAAATCACAGCAAATATGGAAACTAGAACTGTGCACAATACTTAAATATAGCCTAACTAAGATTCTATATAGGTTTCATACAGTTTCCATGTTTTTCAAATCAATTGCTCTAAGTGCATTATTGCAATTTTTATGACCTTGTTAATTGATAATTTGTGAATCTGTACCCCTACCTTCCTTCATTTTCTTGTTTACCCCATTTAGACTCTAATTGCCAAGGACTATGTGGCTTCTCTATTTGCCCTACCAAAATTCACTATTGACTAAATACTATATGTGCCTCATGTTTATCTATATGGGAAGTCATTGTCTGCGAAGAAATGCATCAGAGTGGACCGGAAAAGACTGGTACTGACTGTGTGTGTTTAGAGCAAGAAAGAAGCCACAGACAGACAGTGTGCTCACTAATTAACCCATTCGTAATGTACCAGAGGAAATTATATGGATCTGGGACTTCAAGGAAGTTTCAGACTTTAACCATAAGATAGGTTACTGGAATCCAAGGGTTTTATTAATGGCATTTCATTCCACTTTCTCGTACATTCACACACACAAGTTGAGGGAAGGGACAATAATTTTGAACAGAAAGCCCATTAATACCACATGTAATCTGGTAAACTGAATAACCTCATGCCTAGCCAGTGCAGCCTGCCTCCAGTTTTAGTATAGACCACCAAACCATTTTGATGGCACTTGGAAATTTAAGGGAGAGTGCAATTGATCTCAGGCACTAGAGCAAAATGAGGATAGTGAATCAGCAGGCAGTTTTACACCAGTCCCATTTATTCTGACGTTGACTTAAATGATAGGGCAGTTTGTTTCACTATAAAATACATTTTATGCTACTGCCTGAGATCAAGTTCATCCCCAAGAACTTTATGTTACAACTATTGAGGCTTATAGGATTATTATTAGATTTTGGGAACATGGCTTTAAATTTAGGGTAAATTGAAGGGGGTGATATGACCTGTTCTGCAGTCTGCCCAGCAGTATAACTGGGTGAACAAAAACAAAAATACCTGGAAAAACTCAGCAGGTCTGACAGCATCTGCGGAGAGGAATACAGTTGACATTTGACTTCATCAGAGCTAAGAAATATAGAAAACAAAACAGAGAAATATAGTATACCTGGGTGGTTTGATTGTTAAAGATCAAAAGAAGGTTTAGACTGTTTTACTGAGAAGAAGGTGTAAGGTATTTATACATAGAGACGATGGCAGCTGTTAAGTGCTCAAATTCCACTTGAAAATAAACTTCAAACTGATTCCTCAGTGCTGTATGGAGGGAGTGCTGTATTGTCAGAGGTGCAATTTTTCAGGTAAAATGTAAAAGATCTTGTGGCACTCATATGAAAATTAGGGAAATTATTCTAGGTGTCCTGACTAATATTAACCTGAAGTTAAAGCCACCAAAAACAGGAACGGGTGTGTGCAGGAGTGCCTCTGAGGGGCACCCCTGATTGGGGAGCGCTGCCATTTTACGTGGGTGGGCCAATTAAGGCCTGCCCAGCATGTCATCAGCCAGGAAGCATTATGTGCTCCCTGTGTGGATGGTGGGTGGGGGGGAGGGGGTGGGGGTGGACACCACTCACGACTCCCTAAGCCGAGCATGTGCTCTTTCGCGCATGCACATGAAAGAGCACACTCATCTCCCTGAGGCTAAGTGCTGCCTCAGGGAGCTCGACACCAAATCCAAGAATGATAAAAATAGAAAAATAAAATTCCCCTGACATGTCCCCTCATGTGACACTGTCACATGAGTTGGGACATGTCCATCACTTTTAATTAAGCCTTTATTGAATTTTTAAAAACCTACGTGAAACCTCCTCCCGCCTGTGCATGAGGTTTCATGCTTTTTCTGAAGCCCGCCAGGGCTCCTGGCCTACCCACCATCCCTAAGGTTGGTTGGGCAGGTCCTTTAGCTAGTGCAATTAGTTTTTAAATAGCCTCAATAGGCTGTTGACAGGCCGGAGGGCACGCAGCTGATTCGGCTGCGCCCCCGCTTACCTGAAAATTGAAACAAAGCGGGGTGACATCGGGAGTTCCGCTCGACATCATCCCGCGTCATTTTACACATCAGTGAGCGGGCCCTGTCCCCGTACGCTGACTGGGAAATCCTGCCCCAGGTCATCGAACCATTGTGTCACTTACCCGTACCATATAACCAGGTGCAAATAGCCAAGTGGTTATGGTACTGGGTTTATAACCCCAAGATCAAGAGTTCAAATCTCACAATGGCAAACTATGAAACAATAACCAGGTGCAAGGGACCAAGCAAGCAATATGGGTTGTGTTGCAAAGATGTGTGGGAGTTTAAAACATGCCCACTCAGAGCAGTCCCCACATGGTGAACAACAAAGATGGCAAGCACCCACACTTTACACTTGGTGTATAAGTCAACCCCCATTTTTGGAGGGATTTTTCATGTCTTCAAAGCTTGACATCAATGACGTATTGTTCGGTGCCGTGACAATTCTGTGATTCTGTGGTAGGATGAGGAGGTAGCCAGTGGTACAATGGGGAGAACAATATACAATTTACGTAAGCCTTTTGCGATTGATTTCTGCTCGTGCTTTGTGAACTTGCAAGGGAGGAAAAGGGAATCTGCAATCTTCAGAGAAATTTCTGTAGCTGAGTAATTGCAATTCTATTGGGGTTGGGATTCAAATAAATCAGGAAGAACAAAAAAAAGGAATTTAAAAAAACATGCATCAATATAAATCCATCACACGTTCAGGACTGAAAGCCAGGGAGATTGTGTCTGAAATTATATCAGTTATATATTCCCAGGGGTCAGTCTTAGAATCAATGCTTTTCTTGATCTATATTAGTGACCTAGACTTTGGTGTACAGGGCACAATTTCAAAATTTGCTGATGATACAAAACTTGGAGGTATTGTGAACTGTGAGGAGAATAGTGAAAGACTTCAAAAGGACCTAGACAGGCTGGTGGACAGACAAGTAAGAAATTAAATTTAATGCAGAGATGTTTGAAGTGATACATTTTGGTCAGAAGAACAAAGAGAGGCAGAATAGAGGATATAATTCTAAAGGGGGTGCATGAGGAAGGGGACCTGTGGGTTGTATATGCACAAATCATTGAAGGTGCAAGGCATGTTGAGAAAGCGGTTTGTAAAGCAGACAGGATCCTGGGTTTTATAAATAGGGGCATAGAATACAAAAGCACGGAAGTTATTATGAACCTGTATAAAACATTGGCTCATCCTCAACTGGAGTATTGTATCCAGTTCTGGGCTCTACCCTTTAGGAAAGATGCAAAGGCACCAGAATATAAGATGCAGAAAGATTCACAAGAATGGATGAAGAACTTCAGCAACGAGGATAGATTGGAGTAGCTGGAGTACTAATTTGAAAGTCAGACACGTCAATCTCTGTTTCAACGAAGAGTGTTTGAGGCCTTGGATGGTCATCTCCTGAGCTTTTTTTTAATTTCTTCGTGGGATGTGGGCATCGCTGGCTAGGACAGCATTTATTGCCTATCCCTAACTGCCCTTGTTCAGAGGGCATTTAAGAGTCAATCACATTACTGTGGGACTAGAGTCACATGTATTCCAGACCAGGTAAGGACGGCAGGTTTCCTTCCCAGTGAACCAGATAGGTTTTTAACGACATCAGACTGGAGGTGGCGGAAATGGTGGAGGACGATTTTTTGAATATGGAGTCCGGTGGGGTGGAAGATGAGGACAAGGGAACCCCTATCATTGTTCTGGGAGAGAAGGGAAGGAGTGAGAGCAGAGGTGTGGGAAATGGAAGGGACGCTATCCCTCATCTACCTCCTCTTAAATGCATCCATGTTATTTGCCTCAACTACTAAGATGATAGCAAGTTTTTTTAAATTCATTTACGGGATGTGGGCTTCGCTGGCTGGGCCAGCGTTTATTGCCCATCACTAGTTGGCCTTGAGAAGGTGGTGGTGAGCTCCCATTTTCTAAGTGCCACATTCTAAGCATTCTCTGGGCAAAGAAATTTCTACTGAGTTCCTCATTGGATTTATTAGTGACTATTTAATATTTAATATCTAAGAAACCCTAGTTCTGCACTTCCCCACAAACGAAAAAATCTTTTCCACACCTACTCTATAAAACGTGCCCATAATAATAAAGAATTCCAATAGATTACCTCAGCCTTCCCTTTCCTAGAAAAAAGGGGCTCCAGCCTGTTCAGTCTTTCCTGAAGGAGATTAATGAACCATTTGGGTTTATGGTATTTTTTTCTCTGTTCCCTAACAACAAATTACCATGCTTATTGAATCATTGACTCTTGACCTTGGAGTTGCTGGCCCAGTACCATAACCCTTGGCTACCTTCATTTAACAATAACGTTAGATATAGCAAATGTGTGGTGAAGCTCAAGGGCAATTCGGGAGAGGCAACAAATGCTGACCTTGCAGGCGGCGCCCAAGTCTCATGAAAGACTGAAAAAAACAACTGTGAAACAATTTGATGCTGCAGTGGGCAGACTAGGATTTTTCTGAAGTGTTCAGTGAAGATAGACTGACTGGTTTCCTCAACCATTGCCTAAGTTGTGATCTTGTGCTACATATTGCTACTTCCTGAGACACCTACACAGGGCAGGAATCTGCTTGTTTTTGCCTCGTAAGATGGGAAAACGACAGCAGGTTACACCCCTTCTTTCTGGAGGCGGAGGTCATGCCCTGAACAGAGAGCTAGAACTTTCACTGAAACCTGATGGGCAGGTACAAAAACACAGATTTAAGATTCTGGGCAAGAAATGCAGGGGGAATGTGAGGAAGAACTTTTTTTTATGCAGCAAGTGGTAATGACCTGGAACTTGCTGCCTACGAGGTTGGTGGAAGTGGAAACAATCAATCATTTCAAAAGGAAATTGGTTGGGCACATGATAGAAATAAACTTGCAGGGCCATGGAGACCGAGTGCAGAAGCGGGATTGACTTAAGACATGTGTCAAGGTAGAAAGTACAGCTGAAAACCAAGCTGAATATAGAAGGTTCAGAGGAGAGGTGAAAAAGCAAATAAGAGAAGCAAAGAGGGAGTATGAAAAAAGACTGACATCTAACCTAAAAAGGAATCCCAAAGTCCCATTGACATATTAATAGGGTGATAAAAGGAGGAGTAAGACCTATTAGGGACCAGAAAGGGGATTTATACATAGGGCGTGACTTTCTGCACCCACCCACCGCCGGATCTTCCGGTCCTGCCGCAAGTCAATGGACTCCTGCCTGGGGCGCTGTCCCACCAATGCCGGGTCCCACCCATGATGGGGTCAGAAAGTACCGGCCATAGAGGAGAAGCACGTAGCTGAGGTACTAAATAAACACTTTGCATCAGTCTTTACCAAGGAAGAAGACGCTACCCAGGACATGGTAAAAAGTGAGGAAATTCAGACACTAGATGGATTTAAAATTGTAAAGTAGGTGGTATGGGAGAGGTTATCTGCTCTTAAAGTTGATAAGGCACCAGGACCGGATGAGATTCATCCACGAATACTGAGGGAAGTGAGAGTGGAAATTGTGGGGGTACTGGCCATAATTATTCAGTCTTGCTTAGACTCAGGGGTGGCCCCAGAGGACTGGAGAATTGCAAACATTACACCCTGTTCGAAAAGGGGGCTAAAGGTAAGCTCAGCAACTACAGGCCAGTCAACTTCAGCAGTGGGGAAACTTTTAGAAACAATAATTTGGACAAAATTAATAGTCAGATGGACAAATGTGGGTTAATTAAGGAAAGCCAGCATGGGTTTAAGGATAAACCATGTTTGACTAATTTGCTGGAGCTTTTTGAGGAGGTAGCAGAGAGGGTTGAATGCTGTTGACGTGGTGTACATAGACTTCCAAAAGACATTTGATACAATGCCACAAAACAGACTTGTGAGCAAAGTTATAGCTCACGTAATAAAAGGGACAATACCAACATGGGTATGGAAATTGGTTGACTGACAGGAAACAGGGTAGTAGATAATGGATGTTTTTCCTGCTAGAGGAAGGTTTGTAGTGGAGTTCCCCAGGGGTCAGTGTTGGGACCCTTGCTTTCTCTGATATATATTAATGACCTAGACCCTGGTGTACAGGACATAATTTCAAAGTTTGCGTATGATTCAAAACTTGGAAGCATTGTAAACTGTGAGGAGGATAGTATAGAGTTAACTTCAAAGGGTCACAGACAAGTTGGTGGAATGGGCGGAGAGGTGACAGATGAAGTTCAATGCAGATAAGTGTGAGGTGATTCGCTTTGGTAGGAAGAGCATGAAGACACAATATAAAATAAAGGATACAACTCTAAAGGGAGTGAAGGACCAGAGTGACCTGGGTGTATACATGCATGACTCATTGAAGTGGCAGGGCAAGTTGAGAGCAGTTAATAAAGCATTCAGTATCCTAGGCTTTATTAATAGGGACATAGAGTACAAGAGCAAGGAGGTTATGTTGAATTTGTCTCAGTCACTAGTTCAGCTTCAGCTGGAGTATTGCATCCAGTTCTCAGTGCCACACTTTAGGAAGGATGTGTAGGCATTAGAAAGGGTGCAAAAAAGATCTGCAAAAATGGCTCCAGAGATGAGGAACTTCAGTTATGAATATAGATTGGAGAAGTTAGGATTGTTTTCCTGAGAGAAAACACAGTTCAGAGGAGATTTGATAGAGGCATTCAAAATCATGAGGGGTCTGGACAGAGTAGATTGGGAAAAATTGTTCCCACCCGTGAAAGGATCGAGAGCAAGAGGGCACAGATTTAAAGTAATTAGGAAAAGAAGCAAAAGGGATATGAGGAGAAACTTTTTTACGCAGTGAGTGGTTAGGGTTTGGAACGCTCTGCCTGAGACTGTGGTGGAAGCAGGTTCAATCGAAGTATTCAAAAGGGAATTAGACTGTTATCTGAAAAGGAACGTGCAGAGTTACAGGGAGAAGGCAGGAGAATGGGCCTAGGTGATTTGCACATTCGGAAAGCCAGCGCAGACATGATGATCCTTCTTCTGCATCATAACAATTGCCCATGTGGAGCTGACACAGACACAATGGGCTGAATGGCTTTCTTCTGACTCTATGACAAAAAAGTAATTAAAAAGGCTAATGGAATGTTGGCCTTTACCTCAAGGGAATTGGAATATAAAGGGGTCGAAGTTATTTTACAGGTAGACAAAGCTCTGGTTAGAGCTGCCTGGAGAACTGCATTCAGTTCTGGGTGACGCAGCTCAGGGAGGGTATATTGGCTTTGGGGCAGATTTACCAGAATGAGTCTGCGGTTAAAAAGGTTACATTATGAGGACAGGTTGCAGAAAGAGTCTTCTACTCGCTTGAGCACAGAAGATTAAGGGGTGATCTAACTGAGATGTTTAGGATGAGTAAAGGAGTTGATAGGGTAGAGAGAGAGAAACCAATTCCTCTGATGGAGGAGTCCAGAACAAGGGGGGAGGCGTAACCCTAAAATTAGAACTGGCTCATTCAGAGACATGTCAGAAGCGCTTCTTCACCCAAAGGATAGTGGGAATCTGGAACTTTCTCCCCCAAAACTTCTTGTGGCTGGAGGTCAATTCAAAAGGTCTAAACTGGGATTGATAGGTTTTTGGGAAACAGGAATATTAAGAGCAATGGAACCACGGAGGCTGTAGGGTAAAGGGTTAACATCAGCATCATACATGATGCTGATGTAATAATTATGTCAGATCACATGACTGAGTAGTAAAAGAAAAGAGAGGAGAAGCTGTAAGCTTGTGTGGAGGACCAAATGTGTAAATACTTGCTGTAAATAAACAGCTGTAGTAAAAAAGACTATGAGCTCAAGCAACATACTTTTGGGAGACTTGATAATCCCCAAACCCCATCTAAATACTGACAACCTGTAAGAAGAGAGGAAGAAAATTTTAAAGCAAAGCCAGATATAAATGGTGGAAAAACCACAAGAACAAAAATGAAATGGGAGATAAATGACACTGAAAACAAGTTTTCGAGTATCAAACTCGATGTGGCAGAAGGTGTAGGGGGGAACATGAGGAAAACCTTTTTACGCAGAGGGTAGTGGGTGTCTGGAATTCGCTGCCCAAGTTGGTGGTAGATGCAGAAACTCTAAACTCTTTTAAAAAGTACCTGGATCTGCACCTTAAGAGCCGTAAGCTGCAGGGCTATAGGCCGGGTGCAGGAAGGTAGGATTAGACAGGGCACCTGGGTGTTCTTGGGCTGGCATGGACAAGATGGGCCAAATGGCCACCTTCTGTGCTGTAACGTTTCTATGGTTCTATGGTTCTATGGTGGGTGGACACCTTACAGAGCTTAAAATTAAACCCAGAAGCAGGGGTTTCTATTTTATTGGATAACATAAAATAGCTCAAACACATTTCATTGCAACTTTCATCCACTAAATTACCCAGGTTCTTGGGGGGACTACACTAGAGTGAAAGGCCAGCTCATGGTGAAGGTGAAATATAAAGATTGAGAAATTCTTGAACCTCCCCATGTCATTCAAAATCAAAAATGTTCTGTACTAAGCTGAAAGCCATGCTTAAAGCTGAAATCAACCTGTAAGGTGGATGAAGTTGCTGACGAGAATTGTAGTAGTACATTTCAAAATAATTGTTTACAGGGCTGGCAAAATGAAAGACCGAGTGCCACATTCACCCTATGAGCTGATCCTAAGCCAATTTACCTCTTTACATTGAGAAAAATCCCTTACCGGCTCATAAGTGAAGGTCGAAATAGAAAAGGTGCAGCAGCAAGGGGTTATCTTGCTGGTCACCATGGCAACATAATGGTACAGTTAAAGTCCCAAAGCCAGACAGCTTAATAAGAACCTGCGAGGATTTAACCCAACAAAACAAATCAGTGGAACGTGAGATCCATCCAATGTCCTCAGTGGTTGAGATTCTTGCCAAACTCATCAAGAGCCCTTTATTTATCAAACTGTATGCAAGCGTAGATTTTGGCAGTTGCCTCTGGACAAAGAATCCAGGTTGCCGACCAAATTTATAACATCCTTCACTCATTATTGTTTCAATAGATTGCCCTTTGGAAGCACATCCCGCTCCAGAAATTTCCCAGACAAATCTTTGGGAGGCATGGAAGAAGTAACAGGCCATATGGACGATATACTCATTCATGGGACCACGAGAGTGAAGAACGATCGCAGAGTCAGAGCAGTCCTGAGACCCTTACAGGATGCAGGCTTAACATTGAATGAAAAATGTGAGTTTGCTAAACCCATGGTCATGTTCCTAGGTCACACAGTGCAAGCCACCGGAATCACAGTTGATCCACAACAAACAAAAGTAATCAGAGAATTTCCACAACCCAGGAACATAAATGAGCTTCAAAGATTCCTCGGGATGATCAACGAAGTAGGCAAGTTCCTACTGAATTTGGCAGAGCTGAACATGCCCTTGAGACATCTTTTGTGACAGGGTCAACAGTGGTGCCGGAACATGGACCAACAAAATGCTTTTGAAAGGATTAAAAAACTTTTAATCTCTTCTGAAACATTGGTACATTATGACCCAGACTTACTGACTATAGTAGCGGCAGATGAATTGTCTACAGCTCTGGGATCAATTGCAAAAAGATGGAAAGTGTAGAACAGTCTACTATGTCTCTAGGTCACTGACAGGGGCAGAACAATGGTATGCAACGATAGCAAAAGAAGCTTTGGCAGAAATGTCAGCATGTGAAAAATCGAAACAGACCATAAACCACGAGTCACCCCCTGAATGCAAAAGACACTGTGAGGATGCCACCCAGAATCCAGCAGTTCAGTTTAAGATTGATGAGATATGACTCCGTCACAGAGTATGTGCAAGGAAAATGTTAAACAACAGTGGACATACTATCATGAATACCATCAGAAGGAACTGAACAAGAGGCTTTAAACTTCATCGAGGAGGTTGAAGCATATATATCCTTAATCATTCAGCACTTACCAGCTACTGCAAGAAAGTTGCAGGGAATAAAGCAAGCCCAGAAATGCACTGAAGAATGTCTTCAAATCCTAGAAAGTTGTCTGGAAGGATAGCTGGACTATATCCCCAGTAAGCTGATACCACACCAATATTTTGAACAATGCAAGCACCTCATTGTCATTGATGACTTATTAGTTTTCATAGAAACATAGAAAATAAGAGTAGATCATTTAGTCCTTTGAGCCTGCTCTGCCATTCAATATGATCATGGCTGATCACCTATCTCAACACTGTACTCCTGCACTCTCCCCATACCCCTTGACACCTTTAGAGTCCAGAAATATATCTATTTCCTTTTAAATATATTCAGTGACTTGGCCTCCTCAGCTTTCTGTGGTAGAGAATTCCACAGGTTCACCACCCTCTGAGTGAAGAGGTTTCTCCTCATCTCAGTCCTAAATGGTCTAACCCATATCCTGAGACTGTGACCCTTTGTTCTAGACACCCCCAGTCAGAAGAAACATCATCCTTGCATCCAGTCTGTCCAGCCACGTCAGAATTTTATATGTTTCAATGAGATCTCCTCTCATTCTTCTAAACTCCAGTGAATACAGGCCTAGTTGGTCCAATCTCTCTTCATACGGCAACCCTGCCATCCCAGAAATCAGTCTGGTGAACCTTTGCTGCACTTCCTCTGCGGAAAGTATATTCTTTCTTAGGTAAGGAGACCAAAACTGTACACAATATTCCAGGTGTGGCCTCACCAAGGCTCTGTACCGCTGCAGTAAGACATCCTTGCTCCTGTACTCAAATCATCTCACAATGAAGGTTAACATGCCATTTGTCTTCTTAATGATTGCTGCACCTGTATGCTTGCTTTTAGTGATTAGTGTACTAGGATACCCAGGTCCCTTTGTACATCAACATTTCCCAATCTGCCACCATTTAAATAATACTCTCCAATTTTGTTTTTCCTGCCAAAGTGGATAACTTCACACTTCTACACATTATACTGCACCAGCCATGTATTTCCCCAATCTCTCAAAACCTGTCTAAATCACCTTGAAGCCTCTTAACACCCTCCTCATTGCTCACATTCCCACCAAGTTTCATGTTGTCAGCAAACTTGGAAAATATTACATTTGGTTCCCTCATCCAAATCATTGATTATATATTGTGAATAGCTGAGCACAAGCACTGCTCCCTGTGGTACCCCACTAGTCACTGCCTGCCACTCCAAAAAAGACCCATTTATTCCTACTCTCTATTTCCTATATGCTAACCAATTCTCAATCCATGCCAACATGTTACCCCCAAATCCATGTGCTTTAATTTTACACACTAACCTCTTTATCAAAAGCTTTCTGAAAATCCAAATACACCACATCCACTGGTTCTCTCTTATCTATTTTGCTAGTTATGTCCTCAAAGAACTCCAGAAGGTTAGTCAAACATGCTTTTCCTTTCATAAATCCATGCTGACTTTGTCTAATCCATTCATACTGAGAACCCTTTGGCTTGATATTCTTCAAAGACTTCACCAAGGATATTCAGGAATTATAAAGTGTCGTACGGAGGCACAACAATCAATCTGGTGGCCAGGTATTGCTCACTCCACAGAAGAAATGATTTCTAACTATATTACTTGTGCCAGAAACAGGCAAGAACAGAAGGAACCACTATTAACTCCTTATTTTCCATCAAGGCCATGGGAGTGTCTGAGAATGGAATTATTTGACTTTAAGGGGAAAACCTCCCTTATCGTTACTGATTATTATTCACAGTGAATTGAAATAAACCGATTGCATAGTATCACGGCAGAAGCAGTCATTCAATCCTTCAGGAGAATTTATTCGACGCAAGGCATTCCAGACATTGGGGCAACGGACTGCAATTTGCAAATGACCAATCCAAAGCTTTGCAATTGAATGTGGCTTCATTCATGGAATCGCCTAGCTATCCTCAAGCAAATGGAAAGGCTGAGAGAGGAGTAGGAACCATTAAAGAGTTATTCAAGAAAAACAAAGATCTTAAACTAGCTCCTCTGAGTCATTGATCCTCACCACTACAGAATGGTTTCTCACCATCAGAGTTACTAATGGGAAGGAGATTGAAAACACATCTTCCATCTCTGACACAAAAATTCAAACCCAATGTCACCACAAATGATCATGCAAGGGTAAAACAGCATGAATAAGAATGGAGAAACAACTAAGCTTGGAACTTTAATCACAGACATAGAGCACGTGAGTTACTAGTGCTGAAGCCTGGGGTGAGAGCATGGGTCCAAGACCAACAGAGGGAAGGTACAATCATTGAAAAACTCCAAACCAAGATCATACAGGGTTGAGACAGATCGGGTTATCATAAGGAGAAACCTCAGTGCCTTTATATCCTTGGAGAGAGTTCCAAGAGAAACTTGAGCTTATTACTCAGATCCTGATGAAGAAGATGAAAGACTTACTACAAACCCTACAGCCACCTGGAAGAACATTCACACCAACAGGACGTCAAAAGGAGATCAGAACCAGATCAGGGAAATTGGTAAAGGCACCTCAGACACTAACCCAGTGAAGTCTGAGACTTGGGGGGAAATGTAGGAGGATGTTAAACTAAGGATAAACGTTTGGGGAGAGATGTAGAGTAAAAGGTTATCATCAGGAGCGCATGAGGCTGATATAATAGTGATGTCAGATCACATGACAAAATAGTAAGCGAGATCTTGAAGACAGCAGGTGCTCTTACTTTGTGTGCGGGTCCAAATGTCTATACACTTGCTCTAAATAAATAGTTTTGACTTAAAAATACTATGGACTCATGGGAGACTAGGTAATCACCAAACTCAGTCTAAACCCACTACCACACAACAAAACTAGATAGATGGAATTAGGGTAAGGATCATCCATAATTTAATTGAATGGCAGAATATTTAAGGGGAAAATGGCTTTTTCCTGTCTCTCAGGTTCTAGTTTCTCCCATCAAAGAAAATAAACTTTGCCTCTATGGTTATCCAGAAAGAGGAAATTTCTGAGAAAGCATTGGGTGAAGGTTCCCTTCCAGGAGTGTTATAAATATTGTCAACAGGTTTGGTTTGGGGAGTGTGGGTGGGGGAATGAAGAGTACGGAAATTGTAGTTTCTGGACAGTAGCATTTTGTAGCGGACAGTTGCAGCTGTTTTTCACTGTTCAGCTTCAACGAACTGACTTGAACCTCAGGGCCCTGAATGAAGCTAAGAATAGGCAGCCCTTTTTAGAATTAGTTGGAGGCCATTCAACATTGTTTGGCTGGTAACACTTTCTTTTGATTTATCAGCACATGAGAAACTTAAAAAGAAGCAAACTCAAGGGAGTTTAAAAACCAACATGTTTGTTTTCAATTACCAGAGAGACAAACTTGGCAGGAACTAAAAGTTCATGCATTTGGGCTATAGTTTGCTTTCAGGTGTCATTCTATTGCTTCCATAGTGGCACCGGTCTAGGTGTTGCACCTGCTTATATTGACACAGCATCAGCAGTACTAAGTTAGACTGCTCGCTTTTGGCAAATCCTTTTGACAAAGAGAAAGGGGAATGCGTGTTGAGGGCATTTGAATTCCAATTACATTTGACTATGAGGAGAGAACCTGACCATCCAATCTGCTCCATGTTAATGCTAAAAAGATTCAAATGAAGCTTGAAAGGCGTCCAATCAATAAACTCTGCTAAAGAGTCTTTGGTCTGGGTGCGGTAAGTGTGATTATTTTCTGGAGCCTCTTGGCTGACTGGACAGTAACCTTTTTTCCATATTAATGCAAGGTGTGGTTTGTAACTGGCTTATCAGTAGGTACAATCTGAAGATTTTCATTCTTGCATCTGAGGCATACTGGCACAATTTTAAATCTGACACCTTGGGCTGTATGACTCACAGTAAATTTGTGCAGTGAACACTAATTGTATCATAATTGTACTGAAGCACCTCAGCATGCAACATGATCTATGTCGATAACTTGGATACCATTGCACTGTCTGTAATGACCATGTTGAGCTGTCTGTGATGTTTGATTGTACTGAAGCACCTCATGATCTATGTGGAAATGTTGAATATGACTGCACTTTTTATGATGGCCATTTTAAAATGTTTTGTAATGTTCTTTCAGATATTTTATGAATAAAGTATATTTCCTTTAAAAAGCTTTAACGTGGTTCCTTATGCTTAAAATTAGTGATAAAATATGCTCAATAAGTCTGCTGGCAATGCTGTCTTTTCAAAATTATAGTACCATTGGTAAACACATGCCTTCACTAATTTTAATTTTAATTTTAAAACCTATTCCATGTGGATAACACTTGCAAGCAATGATCCTGCAGCTGTCCACCCAGAGTGTGGTCAGCTGCTCATATGTAACTGCATCCCTAAGAAATTCAGGCTTCTTTTTGTTGCAGTCTCTTCAGTAATACATGAACAACCGGCAATGGGAAGAGGAAATAATAATCATAATAGCCACAGTGAGATGTGTCACTTGCAGCTCTTCCTTCTTCATATGATGGGCCTGTCCATGGGGGAATGAGGATGATACTGTTGCTCAGTACTCTCTGCTCTTATTCCCCAAACTGCTTTGTCTGGCTGACCATCAACTCGAGCAAAAGCGATGAACGGATGATGGGCCAATTGCTACATCCCAATTTGAACACCTTCTTTAGTCCTTCCCCTTTTCGGTGCAAGAGTCATTCGCAGAAGTGGACTTAACTGACAGGTTGTGTTTAAAAAAAGGCAGCTATATTTGATACTGAGACACAAACATTGGACATGGACATGTGGCATATTTTTCTCACTTTTCAAGCAAAATGCTTTTTTTTCATAAAAGGTAGTTTAAGTAGTGGACAAAGTCATGCCATACTACAACAACAGTAATAGCATCTTGCATTTATAGAACACCTTTAATGCAATAAAATGTCCTAAGGAATTTGCAACAGCATTGTAAAACAAAATATGACTATGTGCTTCAAATGATAATATTGCACATGTTTGTGTCCAGGCTATCAATCCTTCATTTTCCGAGCGTGTCTTGCTCATGTAATGATTGTCATTCACTCAAAAAAAAACACTTCATGATGTGAAATGCTTTGAGGCATTTCAGAGAGGGCAACAATAAAAATTATTCATATTTTCCATGGTTTGTGAGATAAATGGCTGTTTCAGAGCTTAAAAGCTAATGTGACATTTCCGCCTTCGAACAGATGGATGAAATATAACACACAAGCTTTGCTTTAAAAAAAAATGCCACCAACATATCAGAAAATCAATGTATGACTGACATAAATGACCTTGTGATGATTGTAAAGGAACATTCATTGATGAATAACTACTTCCTATGTCCATAACTCAATGAAATAGTGACATGCATATATGTGAAAGCATATATATCTCCCATCATTAAACTTTACCTTGGCTGGTAGGAAATAGCTTTTAAATTGCCAATGATTAACTGTTTAAAAACACAATTCTGTCATGAATGTTAAGCTGCAGTCATACTGGAGCTACTTGACTCAGGGTTTCTGTGGTATGCAATTTGCAAGAGATGGCTAAATTTATGCTATTATTTCCTTCTTGCTATTTGTAGCACTGAAGTCAGTGACAAAGGAACATGTGTGGATGGGACCATATTGTTTTGAGAAAAGCACCTTTGCATCAGGCTAAATTTATACTGTACTATATTGCATATTTCATAAATTTGATTAGCCTCAGAGCAATACAGAGTTAACACTAGTTTATAAGTGTGCAGGAACTTTATTTACTGAGTTTTATACAGTGGTTTAAAATGCCTGCATCATGCTCCCAGCTCAGCTTCTAGTAGTTTCTGTGATGTCTGTATACTTTGCTCTGAGACAACACCTAGGCTTAACTGATCAAGCACAGTGAGCTTAGATCAGTTATCAGCCTCAGATAATCGGACATAGAACAATTGAACACAACACACTATGGTCTGGATTTTACAGGGGGTTTTGGGGTAGCGGTGAAGGAAAATTGGCCGGCAGCCGATGCACCTAGAAGAGGACCATGCCATAGTCATAATGGGCAGGGAGATTGTGGGACTCCCGTCCTTCAGTGGGAGGAAGTCCTACCCTCGAGAGATTCCCACCGATTTGATTGGCTGGAAACTCTAGCTGCTCCAGCATGCCAGAACTTGGTTGTGGGCACTGCTGGTTCTGCCGGCAGGCTCAAACAGAACTTCCCAGAGTGACGCAAGTCCCCTGTTTTTAGGCCGGGGAGTGGTGGGGGGGGGGGGGGGGGGGGTGGGTGGGAATTGGGCAGCCTAGGGAGGAGGGGCTGATGGGGGGATGAGGAGGGTCAGTGTGGGGGTGAGGACCTGCTTTCGGAAGCCAGGTGGGAAGGAACAAAATGGGGTAACATCTTAATGTTGTTTTCCTCAGTGCACACGGGACCTCCCATCCCCTCCCTGAATGATATGCCCACTCCTTCCATCCCGCCTTTTATTAACTCATGTTCAAAAAATGAACTGCCCACTCCACCCACCTGCCCCCGTGTTATGGTGTGTGCAGCATAATATTCTGGTCAATTAGCTTGACCGCAAACGCAATTGGCTGTTAATTATTTATTTAAAAATGACAGTCCAGCTTCCGATTTTGGGTTGTACCGTGTTATGGTGGGACAGCTCAGCGTTTTGTAATATGCCTTTAAAGGATATCAGCATGACATCACTAGATGGGAAATGCGTCATGTGATCCACTTGTTGTTTCACTTTTGCTTTGAGCAGAGCACGCAAACACATCCACACACACAGCTCTGATGTCTTTGAGCTTTATACTTATGTATAACCGTATAATCCAGCCCGATGTGTTAACCTTTGACTGGTTGAGAAAACCAACTGCGAGTGCTGGAGCACTTCCATTAATGCTGCCTTCGATCCACCATGAACATCAGATGGCACAGCTACATCACAAACCATGAAGTCCTCAGCAGAACCAACCTTTCCAACAATGCCGATTGCGCTGGACAGGACATGTGTCACACATGGAGGATTCCAGAATGCCAAAAGCAATGTTTTATGGTGGACTATGCTCTGGTAAGCGAGACCGAGGTGCACCTTGAAATCATTTCAAAGGCCAGCTGAAAAGACAGCTCTCTTTGGCTAACGTTGCCTGGTAACTGCATGAAAATGCTAGCAGTTGGGAACAGAGTCAGATGCTCATTTGACTGCTGAGCAGCTTTGCTTTTGGGATGATGTGAACCCAGAATCACTTAGGATTGTTGCGAGTGTGGTAGTGTAACCGTATCCTAAACAGTGGTTGGTTTTTATTTCTTGACAGCAAGAATCAAAGGAAGTCTTAGTTCCATATTGTTAGGCATGTGTCTTTAATACTGAGATAAAAACAAAGAAAACTGCGGATGCTGGAAATCCAAAACAAAAACAGAATTACCTGGAAAAACTCAGCAGGTCTGGCAGCATCGGCGGAGAAGAAAAGAGGAGAAGGGTCATGAGGACTTGAAACGTCAACTCTTTTCTTCTCCGCCGATGCTGCCAGACCTGCTGAGTTTTTCCAGGTAATTCTGTTTTTGTTTTGTCTTTAATACTGATTGCCTTACTTCACTCAATGAATTGTTGATAATTAACAAAAGCAATACTTGCTTTTATACAGCATCTTTCATAGCCTCAGGATGTCACTAAGCCCTTTATAGTTCATGAAGCATTTTGGAAGTGTAGTTAGGAGAGGTGGTGTTGTTGCTGGAGTAGGGACCCAGGATAATGCTCTGGGGATGCCAGTTCAAATCCCATGGGGGATGGTAGAATTTGAATTCACTCAGAACCTGGAATTAAAAGTCTAATGATGGCACTGAAACTACTGGTTTTTTTGTCATAAAAACCCATCTGGTTCACTAATACCCGTTAGGGAAGGAAATCTGCTGTGCTTACCTGGACTGGCCTATATGTGACTCCAGACCCATAGCAATGTGATTGACTCTTAAATGTACTCTGAAATGGCCTAGCAAGACACTCAGTTGTACCCAACCACTACAAAGTCTAAAAGGAATGGAACCAGATCAGACTCGGCATTGACTTAGGCACCGGAAATTCCAACTCAGCCCTGTCAACCCTGCAAAGTCCTCCTTACCAACATCTGGGGGCTTGTGCCAAAATTGGGAGAGCTATCTCACACACTGGTCAAGTAGCAGCCTGATATAGTCATCCTCACGGAATCATACCTCACAGATAATGTCCCAGACACCACCATCACCGTCCCTGGGTATGTCCTGTCCCACCGGCAGGACAGGCCCAGCAGAGGTGGCGGCACAGTGCTATACAGTCAGGAGGGAGTTACCCTGTGAGTCCTCAACATCTGGGCCCGATGAAGTCTCATGTCATCAAGTTAAACATGGGCAAGGAAACCCCCTGCTGATTACCGTGTTATCACCAGCTGCCTCAGCTGCCGAGTCAGTGTTCAGGATCACAGGGCAGAATTTTATGGATGACGTGCAGGTGGCGAGCGTCCCAACGTCAGCGCGCACCATCGCGATATTAAGGTAGGCAGGCGGGCTATGAAGCGTGACACGTGCTCGCCATTAGTTAAAGACCTTGTTTAGGCCCTTAGCTCATCAATCGATGTCAATTTTGAGGGGCCCGTGCGATCTTCGGCTCGACGCACGGGCACAACGAGCAGGTGGGTAAGTGATTTTTTTAACAAACCTCATCCACGAGTGGGATATGTGGGCTCGGAGGGGTTGTTAATGTTTTATCTGAAGTATTTATTGCAGAAAGTGTTTTAAACTTGCCTGTGTGATTGTTACCAGTTCAGATCGATTTCCAACAGCTTCCTCTGTACTTTGAAGCTTCAGCTCACCCGTCTGCAGACAGTAATCTTTATCGGGCCTGCAGCTTTCCGGAGGCCTCCATCTAGCCTGGGTATGGGGTCGGACATCTCCACTGGAGGCAGCTCCTCTGAGGGAGGGAGGGAGGGAGGGCTAGAATAAGGAGGAAGCCAGGGGAACCACCTTTGGGAGGCCAGGCGCAGGCACAAGGGGCGCAGGGCCAAAGGTTGTCCAAGGTGGAAAGGGTCGCAGAAGATGCCACTATCCTGCTGCCAGGGTATACAGGCAGCAAAGCAGCTACCTCAGTATGTCTGAGGTGCAGTGCTGAAGGAGGCTTCGACTGTCAAGGGAGACAGTCAACTATATCTGTCAGACAATTGGCCCTGAGATCTCCCCTAACTGCGTGGACGGACACCCCATGCCAGCGGCTCTGAAGCTCACAGTTGACCTCAACTTCTATGCATCTGGCTCCTTCCAGGTCTCGGTAGGTGATATTTGTGGTGTCTCCCAATCAGCTGCCCACACTTGTGCCAAGCAGGTTACAGATGCTCTGTTCAGACGGGCATTGACCTTCATCCACTTCCGATGTGACCAGGCAAGTCAGATACAGCGAGCCAGAGGCTTTGCGGCCATTGCTGGCTTCCCCCGTGTCTAGGGTGTTATAGACTGTACACATGTGGCCATCAAGGTGCCAGCAGGTGAGCCCGGTGTCTTCCTCAACAGGAAGGGCTTCTACTCCATGAACATGCAGGTAGTGTGTGACCACAGCATGCTGATTCTACAAGTCTGTGACAGGTACCCAGTCAGCTCTCACAACGCCTACATCCTCAGACACTCCCAGGTGCCGGGGTTCTTCAGTGCTCCAGCCCGGCTGGATGGATGGCTGCTGTGTGACAAGGGCTATCCCCTCAGAAGTTGGTTCATGACGCCTCTCCACCATCCAAGAACAGAAGCTGACAGAGGTACAATAGGAGCCACGGCACCACATGGGCTGTGGTGGAGAGAACCATCGGTCTTCTCAAGATGCGCTTCCGTTGCCTGGACCACTCAGGGGCGCACTCCAGTACCCCCCAGATCGCGTCTCCCTGATAGTCGTAGCATGCTGCGCTCTGCACAATCTTGCGCTGGAAAGGCGGGATGCAGTTGACGATGAAGACCTTGACGCCCTGGATGCAGCTGCACATGATGAATCCAGCAGTGGCTCAGAAGATCAGGAAGCACAGGGTGGTGATGAGGGGCAGCACGCCGACCCGCTACTACACCAAGGAGGCAGGGACACCCGGGACACTTTAATCCAAAGAACCTTCAGCTAGCTCCACACACATGGATCTGCAGGACCAGCATTGCCTGGTGCTTCCACACGTGACAATTAGGTGCTACATCTTCCACCTCATTAGCTGCAACTAAGGGCTTAGTACAGAAACATTGTGCACTCAAATACTCATGAGATGTCATTGAAACATACAAATGCAGCACAAAGAAAACACCCTCAGCCATGGTCAGAAAAGTGGACTTCATTGCCACCAAAATAAACAACAAACGTTGCTCTGACACAGATAATGAAACATTCCTCAAACTAGAGCCAACGCAAAATCACCAGCGACATACCCGTTGAGTGCCTAAGGTGCCTTATGCTTACGTTTGCGGGTGCTACGTCTTGGTGCTGCCCCATCGCTCAGAGTGGTTTGTGAGACAGCCTGCTGACTCTGCTGTCTTGCTGGAGTCGATGACCTTGGTGGGTGTCCTCTGGCCCTTGGAGCCTGTGATGGCCCTGCCTGGGAGGGAGTGGCCAGGTCCAGAACTGGCATCTCCCCAGTTGTCGCAGCCTCAATGGATGCAACGGTCACTGGCAGAGGGGCAGAGGAGCTGCTGCCCTTATCCGGAGCGCCCTGAGAGGAGCTCGCAGCGACGACAGGCAGCTGCTGCACCAACGTGAGGTCACATTGGACCTCCCTGCTCACTGCAGATGCATGGGTACTGAGCGATGACACTTGGTGCCCAGAACATCTCCCACATTGGGAATGACCACCTGTGGCCATTAGCGCTGTGAGGGCTTGCAGGTCAGAGTGTAATCCAATCAGATGATTCTCAGTCTGTTGAAAGCCCCTCTCCATGAGAGTCGCCAATCTCTCAATGGAGGAAGCCTGAAGGTCTGTCCTGAGGTTCATGCCATCACTGAGACTCTGCCTGGATTCCTCCACCACAGAGACCAAGTGAAGCACACCCTCATGCAACCCTGCCAGATGCTCCCGCGCACCCTGCCGCTTGTCCTGCAGCTGCTGCGTTGCTGACATCTCCAGAGACATGTCATCACTGCCGGACTCAGCATGTGCCTGGTCCCCTGCAGTCCTCCGGCTGCTGGCGCCATCGGCACTCTCTGTCTTTGCCACCTCCTCCAGCGATTGTGAAGTGCCCTCTCCACTGTGTCCCAGGACACGAGCTGGTGTTATATTCCCCACCAATGTGGGAGTTGCTGCGCTGGTGCCTGGCTCGCTGAAATGATGTGACCCAAGTTGCAAGTGATGCTCCTCAGGTGTGGAGGGGGGGGGCTCTGGACCTGTTCCTGGTGGCCATGCGGTGGTGATGCTGAAATTAACAACAAGGACAGTGCATCAGTTGGCGTTCAGTCACTAACACCTTTCATCCCTTTCCCCCGCAACCTCCTAAGTCACTCACCCTTCAAGATCCTAAGGTGACGAACATTGGTGGGGTGGTAAATAGCCAACAGGAGCCCCAAACACTACACGCGCATACAGACAGGCTGGTCAGATGGCCTAAGGAATGCCACATGGAATGTTATGTGGATAAGTGTTCGGTTAAGCACTTGGGCAAGACAAACAAGGTACGGGAATACGTGAGTAATGGTAGGACCGTGGGAAGTCACGACATTGACAGGGACCTTGCTGGGCAGACCTGTTAAGGTAGCAGAACAGGAACATAAGGTATTTAACAAGGTCGAAGCCAGACATGCCTTTATTAGCCGAGGAATAGAATGCAGGAAAAGGGAGGTCATGTTGCAAGTGCAGAAAACGCTGTCGAGGCCACATCTACACTTCTGTGTTCAGTTGTGACCTGCACTTCATGGGAGGGATGGCACTGGAGTGGGGAGAATGCAGAGGTTCCTGACCTGGATGCTTGCTGGCCTGGAGAATTGGAGTTATGAGGAAACATTGCAAACACTTGCGACATTAGCCGTGGAGCACAGAAGATTGACAGGTCACATTATTGACCTTCAGACCATTATGAGGGGCGTAGAACGGGTGGACCAAAGGCAACATTTCCCCTTGGCCCAGGGATGACTAACATGGTGGCACTTACATACGTTGAGTGCCATGAGGTTGACAGGTGAGGTGCTGAGGACCTTTTAGACAGAGTAATGTGGGACACACTGGCTGAAAGGGTGGTGGAGGTACAAACGCTCCTAAGATGCAATAAGTCTTTGGCTGTGCAGCAGCGATGCCATGGCATGTTAGGCCATGGGGATAGTGGTTACAAATGGGATAAGGCTTCTTTGGAAGGTGCTAGAGATGTGCATCCTCAAGGGGACGAGGGACCTTTGTGTATAACCCACATGTCTGACTGTATCAGTCTGTGAATGAGCAGTGTTGCAGCATTAACGATTGCATTGATCATCAGTGCTTTGGATGGTTGGGAGATAGAGTGAATGGGACTGTAGACCTCAAATACCTGGCCGCTGCACCCCAGCCTCACCGACATCTGCCATCCAGGCCATCTCCCTCCTCCCCAGCTCCATGGCCTGCTCCTCATAGGTGGTGAGGTCCTGCAGCATGGCGTGCCCACCATCAGTCCGCAAACGCTCCCAGCTATCGTGCTCTGTTTTCACCTGCAGAACAGAGAAGAGCATTTATTGGGTCTGATTGCTCATGTACTCTGCACATGCATGCTGCACCCCAACCACAGTGGCCCATCTGAGGCCTCCAGCAGCTCCTGTCCACAGCACTGGTGATCAGTCTCCAGAAGATAGCACGGCTGCTCCCAACCCCCTCCCCCGACGGCCACCTTGGACACATTCGGCGTCCATCACTTTGAATAACACACGGGTCTTAGCGCCCATGGCCAGGAGGCGCAACTAGGTGCAGCACTGAGGCCAGCAGACGGCTCTTGGCCACGACACCTTGAGGCTCTCCTTCCACCATCTCATCGCCATCAATAAGACATGTGTTGGAGTTCTGAGTATGTGTCTAGCTGCCTCCCCTGCAGGTTGCCCCCAGACTACTCAAATGCCACAAACACCAACATACTGCAGGGAGAACCCTTCTTCTCCTCAACCACTAAGGCTGATGTAAGCATGGTCAGTACCCGTTTGCCCACCCAGCGTGTGCCAAATGCCCAAAGCAGTAACAACACTAAGACGTGGTTGGGGGGTTGGGGGTGGACCTCAAAGGCTAAGTCTACCTGCTGGGTCAAATGGCCAAGGCTGACATGGTACTCACCCTTCCAGAGCGCAGCAAATCATTGAAGCGCTTACAGCACTGGGTTCCGATGCGCCGCACATCGTCATGGGCGCCTACAGCCCCTGCCACCTCCTGCCATGCCTGCCTGCTGACGTGGGGTGCCCTCCTCCTCCCATCCTCGGGAAACAACACCTCCCGACGATTTGACACCTCTTCCAGGCATCGGAGAACCGTGGGGCACATTGGGCCCCCTCTGGCCTACCCTGCAGCCTGCCCCCCTCCTCCTCCTCTGCCCTGACCTCGCTTGGAGCCCAGTCGCTGGCCATGGTCAACAGCCTAAAGGAGGCTGCCTGGCCTTTCTTTATACAGGCCGCCAGTTCCCCATTGGAACCGACGGTCTGGACAAGCCTGCCGCACATTTGAATTTCCCGCCCATGCAAGATGGCGGCACGGCCCGTTTTGCCGGCGGCGATCGGCTCCGTGCCTCCCGCCGATTGGGTTGGGCCCACCCGCCTGGCAAACATAAAATTCTGCCCATAGAATGACAGAGTTTTAACAGCGCAGAAGGAGGCCATTCGGCCCATCGTGTCTGCACCAGCTTTCCAAATGAGAATTATGACCTAGTGCCATTGCCCTTTCTTTTCCCTGTACCTTGCACATTATTTCTATTCAAACAATCAACTAATGCCCTCTTGAATGCTTCGATTGAACCTGCCTCCACCACACTTCCAGGCAGCGCATTCCGGACCCGAACCACTCGCTGTATAAAAAAGTTTTTACTCATGTCACATTTCCTTCTTTTGCAAATCACTTTATCTGTGCTCTGAAGAAGAGTCATACAAACTCAAATCATTAGCTGTGTTTTTTTTCTCCACGGATGCTGTGACCTGCTAAGTTTTTCCAGCATTTTCTGTTTTTGTTTCAGATTTCCAGCATCTGCAGTATTTTGCTTTTATACAAATCCATGCCCTCTCGTTCTTGATCCTTTTACATGCAGAAATAGCTTCTCCCTAACTACACTGACCAGTCCCCTCATGATTTTGAACATCTCCATCAAATCTTCTCTTAGCCTTCTCTCCAAGGAGAACAGTCCCAAACTCTCCAATCTATCTTCGTAATTGAAGTTTCTCATCCCTGAAACCATTCTTGTAAATCTCTTCTGCACTCTCTCCAATGTGTTCCCATCCTTCATATAATGTGGCGCCCAGAACTGTACACAATACTCCAACTGTGGCCTAACAAGTGTCTTATATAAATTCAGCATACCCTCCTTGCTCTTCTAGTCTATGCCCCTATTAATAAAGCCCAGGATACTATATCGTTTATTAACTGCTCTCTCCATCTGTCCTGCCACCTTCAATGATCTATGCACATACACACCCAGGTCTTTCTGCTCCTGCCCCCCCTTCAAAATTTCACTCATTTTCTATTGTCTGTCCATGTTCTTCCTAGTAAAATGGATCACTCCTCATGTGGCATACTCCTCATGTTGAACATCATTTGAAGGAGGCATTGAGGGTGGCAAGGGTACAGAATGTACTCTGGGTGGGGGACTTCAATGTCCATCACCAAGAGCGGCTCGGTAGCACCACTACTGACTGAGCTGGCCGAGTCCTAAAGGACATAACTGCTAGACTGGGTCTGCGACAGGTGGTGAGGGAAGCAACAAGAGAGAAAAACATACCTGACCTCATCCTCACCAATCTGCCTGCTGCAGATGCATCTGCCCATGACAGTATCTGTAGGATTGATGACTACACAGTCCTTGAGGAGACGAAGTCATGTCTTCACATTGAGGACACCCTCCATTGTGTTGTGCGGCATTATCATTGTGCTAAATAGGATAGATTTCGGACAAATCTAGCAACTCAAGACTGGGCATCCATGAGACACTGTGTGCCATCAGCAGCAGCAGAATTGTACTCGAACACAATCTGTAACCTCATCGCCAGACATATCCTTCACTCTACCATTACCACCAAGCCAGGGGTTCAACCCTGGTTCATAGAAGAGTGCAGGAGGGCATGCCAAGAGCAGTGACAGGCATGCCTAAAAAAAAGGTGTCAGCACAGGGCTACTTGTGTGCCAAACAGCATAAGCAGCAAGTGATAAACAGAGCTAAGCCATCCCACAACCAACAGAACAGATCTAAGCTCTGCAGTCCTACTACATCCAGTTGTGAATGGTGGTGTACAATTAAAACACTCACTGGACGAGGAGGAGGCTCTACAAATATCCTCATCATCAATGATGGGGGAGCCCAGCACATCATGCAAAAGACAAGGCTGAAGCATTTGCAACAATCTTCAGCCAGAAGTGCCGAGTGGATGATCCATCTCACCAACCTCCGGAGGTTCCCAGCATCACAGATGCCAGTCTTCAGCCAATTCGATTCACTCCACTTGATATCAAGAAATGGCAGAAGGCACTGGATACAGCAGAGGTGATGGGCCCTGACAACATTCCGGCAACAGTACTGAAGACATATGCTCCAGAACTTGCTCCAATCTAAGTTGTTCCAGTACATCTACAACACTGGCATCTACTTGACAATGTGGAAAATTGCCCAGCTGTGTTCAAAAAAGCAGGACAAATCCAAACTGGCCAATTACCACCTCATCAGTCTACTCTTGGCCATCAGTAAAGTAATGGAAGGGGTCATCAACAGTGCTATCAAGCGGCACTTGCTTAGCAATAACTTACTCACCGACACCCAGTTTGGGTTCTGCCAGGGCCACTCAGCTCCTGACCTCATTACACCCTTTGTTCAAACATGGACAAAATAGTTGAACTCCCGAGGTGAGGTGAGAGTGACTGCCCTTGACATCAAGGCAGCATTTGACCGAGTGTGGCATCAAGGAGCCCTAGCAAAACCATAGTCAATAGGAATCAGGGGGGAAGCTATCCACTGGTTGGAGTCATACCTAACACAAAGGAACATGGCTGTGGTTGTTGGAGGTCAGTCATCTCAGCTCCAGGACATCACTGAAGGAGCTCCTCAGGGTAGTGTCCTCGGCCCAACCATCTTCAGCTGGTTCATCAATGGCCTTCCTTCCATAATTAGGTCAGAAGTGGGGATGTTCACTGATAATTGCACAATAGTCAGCACCATTCATGACTCCTCAGATACTGAAGCAGCCCGTGTCCAAATGCAACAAGACCTGGACAATATCCAGGCTTGGGTTGACAAGTGGCAAGTACCATTCGTGCCACACAAGTGCCAAGCATTGGTTATCTCCAGCAAGAGAGAAACTAAGCATCACCCCTTGACATTCAATGGCAATACCATAGCTGAATTCCCCACTATCAACAAAATGAGAGTTACCGTTGACCAGAAACTGAACTGGACTATCCACATAAAGACTGTGGTTATGAGAGCAGGTCAGAGGCTCGGAATCCTGCGGTGAGTAACTCATCTCCTGACTTCCCAAAGCTTGTCTGCACTCTGTAAGGCACAAGTCAGGAGTGTGATGGAATAGCCTCCACTTGCCTGGATGACTGCAGCTCCAACAACATTCAAGAAGCTCTACACCATCTAGGACAAAGCAACCCACTTGATTGGCACCCCATCCACAGACATTCGCTCCTTCCACCACCAATGCATAGTGGGAGCATTCAGTATCATCTACAAGCTGCACTGCAAGAGCTCACCAAGTCTCCTTAGACTGCACCTTCCAAACCCACAATCATTACCATCTAGAGGGCCAAGGCAGCAGATGCATGGGAGCACCACCACCTGGAAATTCCTCTCCAAGTCACTCACCATCCTTACTTGGAAATATGTCGCTGTTCCTTCAATGTCACTGGGTCAAAATTCAGGAACTCCCTTCCTAACAGCACTGTGGGTGTACCTACACCACATGGGCTGCAGCGGTTCAAGGAGGCAGCTCACCACCACCTTCTCAAGGGCAATTAGGGATGGGTAAAAACTGCTGGCTTAGCCTGTAACGTTCAGATCCTATGAATGAATAAATGAAAAACATGACATTCAACATGTGCACAGCAAACTCCCACAAATAGATGTGATTATCACCAGTTAATCTGTTTCTCAGTAATGGTGAATGAGGTTCAAATATTGGCCAGAGCACCAGGATGACGCTTATTCACAATTGTGACATGGGATCTTTTGCATACACCTATGAGACTCAAGCACGGCCTTTGTTTAATTTTTCAGCTGACCAACAGCACCTCTGACAATGCAGCACTCCCTCATCACTGCATAGTCACCTGGAGTGGGATTCGAACCCGCAACATAGTGACTCAGAGGTGTTATGAAAGCCAACTTCCCTTCTTGAAGAAAGCATAGGTCAGTAACTCCAAGTTCCGACTGACCTCAGAGTTTCTGCGCTTGAACTGTTCAACATTTTGAGTTCATTGGGCCTCGGACAAGCCCAGTGTACCAGTGCAGGAAGCAAAAATGGCATGAAAACCCGGGTCATGTGACTGGGAGCAGAGTGCCATTGAAGATAGGAGTCCCAGACAGGGGACAGGGAGAGGGACAGGAAGAGGTCCCAAAGGGAGATGCCCCAAAAGAAGCATTCCAGACAGGGGACAGGGACAGGAAGAGGTCCCAGTTAAGTTAAAGAGGAGTAGAGGAAGAGAGTCCAAGTCGGAAAAGAGCTGTGGTTAGCAGACTTTTAGTGAAGATGGCTCAGGAGAAGCCCTGGAAAACAAAGAGGGCACTCTATGGCGACTCCATGCTGTGAGCAGTTAGGGCAAAAGTACATCTTTGGGGTAGTAGTGTTCTGCTTGGCAAGGTCAAAGAGCTGAAGTTGTGCCTGTGAGTTGGTGGTTGAGTGCATCTTCGGGAATCCAGAATGGAATCTCAAGAGAGACGATTGAAACACCGCAAGGTGGGCTGTCGTTGAGGCTGACTGAGTTGGAGTAACTTGTATAGAGAATTCCAAGGTGAGATCTTTGAAGGTAAAGATTGGAACCCCTCGTGAGAGAGACAGAGTTTCAATAAGATTTGTTGACTCACAGTGTTCACTGAGATCTTGATGGGTTGTTGAGAAATCCGTGGACTCTGTGTTGGTCGCATCTGCCATTTACTGTGCAGTGTGGTGTGTTCAACCACAGTTTGCCTGTTAAGTTACATTATCTCATATTAATGCTAAATATTAGAGGACAAGATAGATAATGTAAATTGTTTTATTTTTCTGACTTTGTATAGTAAAGTTTATTTTTGTTTGTTCATGGAATTTTGTGGCTTTATTCTCTTAGTAAGTGACTTAAATCTCAAACTTTGTCCAGTGAAACAAATATTTTTTTGTTCCCTAATTGACAAGCAGTTGTTTGTTCCTGTCTGGCGCAAAAGTAAAATAGGAAAGGTGGCTAGACCATGGCTTACAAGGGAACTTAGAGATAGTATTAGGTCCAAGAAAGAAGCATACAAATTGGCCAGAAAAAAATGACAGACCTGAAGCTTGGGAGCAGTTTAGAATTCAGCAAAGGAGGACCAAGGGATTGATTAAGAAGGGGAAAATAGAGTACGAGAGTAAGCTTGCGAGGAGCATAAAAAATGGCTGTACAAGTTTTTATAGGTATGTGAAGAGAAAAAGATTGGTGAAGACAAGTGTACGTCCCTTGCAGTCTGAAACAGGGGAATTCATAATGGGGAACAAAGAAATAGCTGACCAACTAAATATATACTTTAGCTCTGTCTTCACAAAGGAGGACACAAAAAACATACCAGAAATGTTGGGGAACACAGGGTTTAGTGAGAGGGAGGAACTGAAAGAAATCAGTATTAGTAGGGACATGGTGTTGGAGAAATTGATGGGATTGAAGGCCGATAAACCCCTAGAGCCTGATAATCTACATCCCAGAGTACTTAAGGAAGTGGCCCTAGATATAGTGGATGCATTGGTGGTCATCTTTCGAGATTCTATAGACTCTGGAACAGTTCTTACAGATTGGAGGGTAGCTAATGTAACCCCACTATTTAAAAAGGGAGGCAGAGAGAAAACAGGGAATTATAGACCAGTCAGCCTGACGTCAGTAGTGGGGATAATTCTAGAGTCCAATATAAAAGATTTAACAGCTGAGCACTTGGAAAACAGTGGCAGAATTGAACAGAGTCAGCCTGGATTTATGATAGGGAAATCATGCTTGACTAATCTACTGGAATTTTTCGAGGAGGTAACTAGTAGAGTTGAAGAGGGGGAGCCAGAGGATGTGGTTTATTTGGACTTTCAGAAGGCTTCAACAAAGTCCCACATAAGAGATTAGCATGTAAAATTAAAGCGCATGGGATTGGGGGTAGTGTATTGAGATGGATAGAAATCTGGTTGGCAGACAGGAAACAAAGAATAGGAATAAATGGATCTTTTTCCAAATGTCAGGCAGTGACTAGTAGGGTATCGCAGGGATCGGTTCTGGGACCCCAGCTATTCACAAGAAATATTAATGATTTAGATGAGAGAACTAAATTTAATATCTCCAAATTTGCAGATGACACAAAGTTGGGTGGGAGGGTGAGCTGTGAGGAGGATTTAGAGGTGCTTCAATGTGATTTGGATAAACTGAGTGAGTGGGCAAATGCATGGCAGATGCAATATAATGTGGATAAATGTGAAGTTATCCATTTTGGTAGCAAAAACAGGAAGCAGATTATTATCTGAATGGCTATAAATTGAGAGAGGGGAATGTGCAATGAGACCTGGGTGTCCTCGTACACCAGTTGCTGAAGGTTAGCATGCAGATGCAGCAGGCGGTAAATAAGGCAAATGGTATGTTGGCCTTCATAGCAAGAGGATTCGAGTACAGGGGCAGGAATGTCTTGCTGCAATTATACAGGGCCTTGGTGAGACCACACTTGGAATATTGTGTGCAGTTCTTGCTGTAGAGGGAGTGCATGAAGGCTTACCAGACTGATTCCTGGGATGGCGAGACTGACATATGAGGAGAGATTGAGTCAGTTAGGATTATATTCGCTGCAGTTCAGAAGAATGAGGGGGGATCTCATAGAAACCTATAAAATCCTAACAGGACTAGACAGAGTAGAGCGGAAGGATGTTCCTGATGGTGGGGGAGTCCAGAACCAGGGATCACAGTCTGAGGATATGGGGTAGACCACTTAGGACTGAGATGAGGAGAAATTTCTTCACCCAGAGAGTGGTAAGCCTGTGGAATTCGCAACCACAGATAGTAGTTGAGGCCAAAACATTGTATGTTTTCATTAAGGAGTTAGATATAGCTCTTGGGGCAAAAGGGATCGGAGGGTATGGGGAGAAAGTGGGAGCAGGCTATTGAGTTGGATGATCAGCCATGATCATAATGAATGACGGAGCAGGCTCGAAGGGTTGAATGGCCTACTCCTGCTCCTATTTACTATGAAAAGAAAAAAGAATCTTACTGAACACTTTGGGTCTGGCCTAGGTTCATAACTGAAGTGAGACTTCTACCAACTGAACCATTGCTGATTCTTTAATAAACCATTACCGGGTTTAAATTGCTTGTGACATCAACTAGCATTGCTTTAAAACACTTCTGAATGTTCACAATAATAAGGATCTTGCCTGCCTGTGGTGGGAAAACTCGACTTTCCCGAAAACCTTTGAGGGTAAATTGACAGGCGACGCAGAAATGGCAGGCTGGGAGCAGGCAGGTAGGGTTAAAATCGCACCTGAACTGCCTAAATAAGGAGTGGGTGATGCAATTAACAAGCTTTATAAAGTGGAATTGCTCACAGGGCGTCAGCACATGGAGAGAGGCCAGAGAATAGTTGGATAGGGCTATGCAGACGTCTTTCAATCCCTGTTTTAGAGTTTGCCTTTATTTTAATATTTCCATTATTAATTCCCACATTCACATTTCTAATGGTTTGTTGATAAAATTGGTCACACTGTAACTACACTCGCCCACCAAGAAGTGTCACTACAGTGGGATGGTATAGCTCACTGGAAGCGACAACACATAAAATTTCACCTATATTACAAGTCAATCTAAAGTGGCATTGGACAGGATTAGTGAAAGGATTTAGTCTCTGGTCTCTTTGGTTTGCTGTTTCTCTCTGTCTCTCTCTCTCTCCCATGACCTGGTCCTGTCCTTTTCTTCTCTTCCCTCTCCTTTCCCCTTTTCTCTTCATCTGTCGAATTCTTGTTTTTGTTTCTCTCTTTCTTTCCTTTTGTCCCTTCTGGACGGAGTTGGTGAATGGGTAAAGGACCAGCTACAAGCTAAACTTGGAACTGGGTCTGTGTGGCTCTCTTCCTATCCTCTCCCCCGCAACACCTCATGCTTCACGTCACCACATTGCTCCTATATTGTGCCCCATTCCCCTTCCTATCACACCATCAGTCCCATCACTAATCCTACCATTAATTACTTCTTCACTCTTTTTATCCTCTCCTTCCCTTTTCTCCCTTGTCTCTCACCTCAATTCTACTCCCCTCCTAGTGATTCACACCAAGGGAGAGTGGGTGGAGGCCAGAGGCCCTCTTACCCTCAGTCAGTTTCCTTTCTCTCCTCCTACCTTCCTTATCTATTTTCCTCAATGAGGCATTTTTGGCTTTTGACAGTCAACTTGTAAAAATATTTAAACGAGGAAAGATACTGGCTGTCAGTCTTTGTCTTATTTTCTGTCTCACAACCGTGAGTCCTTTGGCGTTGACCTTTTTTAGCTGTCAACAGAATACTGCTGAGATAATTAAGTAGCATCAAAACTCAGCTAGCATTTTTGATGACTCAGGGAGTGTTATGTGCGGAATACACTCTTTCTCCTCCTCAGCCTGTTGTCCGACATCGGTCCTTTTCTCTCTGTCTTTCTCTCTAATCTGGATGTCTCTTTCTCTCAATCTCTCTCTCTCTTGCTCCCTTCCTGAAACCAGTCATTCTCACCCAGATAAAGCAAAGAGTACAACAAGCGTACAAAAGCAAAATACTGCAGGTGCTGGAAATCTGGCATAAAAACAGAACATGCTGGTAACACTCAGTGTCTGTGGAGAGAGGAATCAAGTTAATGTTTCAGTTCGATCACCTTTCATTGTCATCAATTCTGGTTAGCTGCTCGAGACCAGTAAATTCCAGTCAGAGCTTGTGCACTGCAAACTCCAACTACAGTAAAGGATTTTGGGATTCAGGTCTGAAATGAGCACTTGAATTTTAATAACAAAATAAAGAAATAAAGATTGCATTCCTTTCAGGGCATCAACCAACTTAATTATGGACCAAATTGCCGTACAGGTCAGGCACAACCCCTTACAATGCAAAATTGGTTATCATAGCACCCCATTCTAGGTCCATAACACAAGTGCTACTATGTTAAATTATGACCCCACAGAATCTGCCTTTTGTAAACACAACACTCAAAATGAATTTTACCTCAGTAGAACTTTTGGGTGGAGTAGCAGGATCATTTGAGACCTCAGGGGATGGTCATCCCTGCCCCAGGCCCAATCCCCTGCTCAAGGTTACGAGATGTGGCCAATGGTGGCAGAACCAGCAGATTTTCAATGTTGGTGGTGGAAGAGCTGGAAACCACGAGGGACAATGGCTGCTTAGAGGTGGATGATCCTTCGGGAAGAGGACTTGTGTTTCCTTTAAGCGAACATGAGGAAGGTAATGGGAAACCACTTCATGTATTTATATATTTTTTTCCTTGCCATATTACTCATAGAAGCTGAAAATGAAAGGTTCTTACAAGCAAGGGAAAGGAAAGTGCAAAAGCGTGAGGTGTGGACAAATGAGTTCAGGACCTGCCATTGGGCAGATCACCACTACAAAACTTTGGTAGGGGTGGGGAAGCATTATGAATGAATTTTACTTCAGTGAAGCTTTTGAAATTGACCTTGTAACTTCTCTTCCAATAATACTGAAAATGTTTTGATAGAAACTACTTTAGAAGATAGAAAATTATTCTTCAGTGCAGTTGACTGTATGGCACAGGTCCATGCTGAACATGCTCAGATTGCAAGATGATGGGACAGCTCTGGGCAAAGATGTCATTTTTGGTGTGTTAGGCCATTATTTTGTATGTATAAGTCAAAATGAGGCTTTTGAGAGTGACTAAGGCCATATAGTACAAATTTCAATGAAGGCAATTCGATGGATTCATTTACGATATCTGTGTTACCTTGATCAACACTTTTGTTCTGGGCATTGGAAATGTCATTGCTAAGGGAAAAAAAAAGACAAATATTTTCAGAGAGCATTTGGAGAGAAGTTAGTGTCCAGATTGCACATTCGGATAGGCAGTTTCCACTATAAACAATGTCAGATGTAATTATAATGGGAAAAATAAATGTGACAAAAATATGATGACAGGTTAAGTGGCACAGGTGGTTCCTTCATTGTCTTTGGGTCAAAATCCTGGAACTACCTTATCTTAACAGCACTGTGGGTGTACCTATACCACATGGGTTGCTGCGGTTCAAGAAGGCAGCTCACCACCACCTTCTCAAGAGCAATTAGGGAAAGGCAATAAATGCTGACCTAGCCAGTGACATCCACATCCTGTGAAAGAATAAATAAAAAGAAAGATAGGGAATGCATTCAGATGGAATATTTTATAGATTTGACATGGTGCTTAGCTATGTGGAGAGATGTGGAAGCTGGGATTGTTCTCCTTGGAGCATAGAAGGTTAAAGAGAAACCAAATAGAAATATTCAAAATTGTGAAGTGTTTTGATTGAAACAATTTCCTCTGGTAAGTGATCATAGATTTAAAATAATTGCTTTAAAAAAAAATCCAGAAGTGAAATGAGTAGACATTTCTTCATATAGAAGGTTCTTAAGATCTGGAATGAAAGAATGGCTGTGGTAATCTGATGCATAATATACCTTTAAGATAAATGTTATAATAAAAGAGCACATGGTCTTATGACAGAGTAGTGCAGGCTGCCTTAGTAGCCTGTAGTCTATAGTTAGTAGTGAGTAGCCTAGAGTAAGAGCCTGTAATGTAGAGACAGGGTTTTAGTTTTAAGTACACAAGTGTAGCTGCTGAGTTCCTTTGTAAATAAGTAGAATGTGTTCTACATAAGAACTGTCTACTGATTGGCTACGTCTATGGTACCAACTCGATCATTCCCGAAACAAGCGTGCAACCTGGATCCATTAGTCCAGCTAAACTAGTAACCAAGGATCCAACAATGGTGGACTTCGATTCTAAAGAAATTTATAAGAGAGAATTGGCCATGCAGTTAAAGTGGGCTATTTTGCAGGGTTATGGGGAAAAGGCTGGGGTTTGAAACTAAATTGGAAAACTCTTTCAAAGAGCTGGCACAGACGTGATAGACCAAATGTCCTTGTCCTGTGCTGTAAGATTCTGCATTGAATGTGAGGCTGCCTGTGTAAAGCTGTGTTTGAGTTGTAGTAAGATTCACTGCAGCAGAGAGAATTGAACAATAACTGGAAACTCTGGCATGTCACAGACTGGGTGATGCAGACAGGCAAGTGCTCCTTCCCTGACATGGTTACAATGCGGAATAATCCTTTTAGTCAGAGGAATTTTAGGAATTTAACTTTCTGTTGGTGGGAATTGACCATCTGCTGCTGGGAGTCTTGATCGGGGGAATGATTGGAGTTATTAAAATTCATATATTCTTTACAAACTGTTCCAGAATAAATCACACAACATCCCACAAGAGCTCTGGCAACTGCATTCTACCAAGTAATGTTCAGCTGCGTAAATAAATTTGATCCCCCCCTTCCCATGTATAACTTCTTGCTGAAGTAATTTCTAGTACAGTGGACTTTCTGACACCTGGGTTAAGAAAATAGGAGATGTGTTCTGGGGTTTTGGAGCACAGAGTTTTTAAAATGCAGAACTAGACAATTATCTAAATCAAGGAAAACTAGTCATCCGCTAACATCACTTTTGCTCTTACATTTTCCTCAGGTTCAAACACTATTTTCCTTATACCTTGAGTCCACCACCTCTATTCTTTCTCTCACTCTATTTTTTATCATTATCTTTCCTTTTAAAGAATCGCAAACATTTGACACCAAACCACACAGCTTTCCTCGCATTACATCTGGAATCAGCACTGAGTCTTGGGTCAGCTTTGCCCAGTATATGTTCTTTTTTGCTTCTGACATAGAAGGTTGTGGGTTCAAGCCCTTACCCTAGGTTTGATCATGCAGGGGTAGAATTTTTTTTCTTTAATCTTTCTTGGGATGTGGGTATCGCTGGCAAGGCCAACATTTGTTGCCCATCCTTAATTGCACTGAATGGCTAGGCCATTTAAAAGTCAACCATACTGCTGTGGTTTTGGAGTCCCGTGTAGGCCAGATCCAGCAAGAATGGCAAATTTCTTTCTCTAAAGGGCATTAGTGATCCAGATGGGTGTTTATGACAATCCATAATGGTTGATTGTTTCATGAGCGCCATTCCTGAGACTCAATTCCAGGTTTATTAATTGAATTTAAATTCGACGAGCTGCTGTGATGGGATTTGATCGCATGTACCCCAGAGCAACAGTCTGGGCTTGCTGGGTTACAAGGCCCAGTGATATTACCATTACACCACCATCCCCCCCTGTGTGTCAGTGAAAGATTCCCCAAATCTGCTCTCACAACTTTAACAGAAACCCGAGAACAATGACATTGATCCCGTTTACACCGTCTCTCTGGGGTTTCCCCCAAGGGTGTGGGTGCTGATTAGGAGAACACCCTCTCCCCCCTCATCCAAATATCACTAGCAATGATCACGGTGGCAACCAAGATTTCCTGATAGGTGGGTGCAGCAATCTTGAAAATACCCACACAGTGCAACAAATAGGCCATGCACCACAAAGTAAAAGCAGGCAAACAACTGTAGCACTCAAGGACGACATTGTCCTTCTTTAGAATAAGCTGAAAACCATCTATCTGTTCAAGTTAGTGTCAACCCATTGCTAATATTTACAGGTGAAGGGTTATCCTGGACATTTCTGATTAATGGATTTCCGGATGCTGCATCACATGACCTCATGCCTCCACTAGCCCCATCTCCACCCACATTCTCACCATTGGTCACCCAGCGTGTCCATCCTCAGGGCGCCTTCCTACAGCCAGTTGGAAAGCAAACAGACTCTTCATAATTTGACATATGACTCTCAACTGTCAGTCAAACAATCTTTTATCCCCTCTTTAATATTTTTATAATTACAATTATAATTGAGTATTAAAATTATAGTATTAAAATTGAATAGGAATGTTCAAAGAAAATGCGAAAAGCACAACTTTTATTTCAACGTCTTTACGAATTTTTTTCCCCTGGGGTTTTGCTTGCTGAAGTGTCCTGGAGTTTAATAATGAAAACAGAAAGACTTGCAATGATATAGTGCCTTTCACCAAAATGCTTAACAGCCGATGAAGAACTTTCGAAGCATACTCACTGCTGTAATTTAGCGAACACCGCAGCTAATTTGCACACATCAAGCTCCCACAAACAGCAATGTGATAATGACCGGATGATCTGTTTTTATGATTGAGGGATGCATTTTTTTATGCTTCATGCGATGTGGATGTTGCAGAAAAGGCCAACATTTGTTGTCCATCCCTAATTGCCTTTTTGAACTACATGGCTTGCCAGGCCATTTCAGAGGGCAGCTAAGAGTCAACCACATTGAAGGATAAATATTGGCCAGGACACTAGGGAGAACTCTCCTGCTCTTCTTCCAAATACATCCATTTGAGAGAGCAGACAGGGCCTCATTTCAGCATCTTATAAAGGCAGCACATCTGACATTGCAGCTCTCCCTCAGCACAATGCACTGGAGTAACAGCTTCTGATTTTTGTGCTCAAGTCGCTGGAGTGGGACTTGAAACCGTTACCTTCTGTCTCAATAAACAAGAGAGCTAACAACTAAGCCATGGCTGACACCTTTAATATTAACGTGTGGAGGTTACAGGAAAATCTCAGAGATTTGGAAATCCTAATCCTGGCTAACATTCCTCTCTCAACCAACACCATCAAGAGAATGCTTTAACTAGTCATTCACTTCAATTGCTGTTTCTGGGATCTTGTTGTGTGTAATTGGCTGTTGTGTTTGCTGACAGTGACTCCATGTGATTCACTGGCTGTCATGTGTACTGACTGTACTGTACTGACTGAAAACATCTCAGGAGAATGCAGGAAAAATATTTTCCGGAAATCTGCTTGGAGGTACTTCTGCCCTGCCACAGTAACTTCGCTGAAGGCACCTCATTAAAGGGGCTTCCACTGTCATTCTTCAGATGGACTGGAAGCAGCTCCACAAAAAAACCCACCCTTCAAATTACAAATGTCTTAATTTGACACAAAGGTTGCAATTGCTGATGATATTCACCTTGGCTCTTGTTAGAGCCTCTGGGGAGTTATTTATAAACAATTTTCAGAGTGTATGCATTTTGCTCCCCTGATATCTCAGTCAAACTTTAGTCCATCTGGACACTTTGCCCAGATTTTCCTGTATAGCAGATCAACTACTAGAACTGCACTGGGATCAATGCACTCAGGCTCAATCCCATTTGGAAGATCTACTTAATCTTAGCATTTCGGGAGAGTGTCCTGTACTATTTATTTCCTCTCTTGTGATCTTGTCTCCCGGAGAGAGGGGGAACTGGTGTTGCTGCCACTTTTTAATATTCCTTGGTAGCTATGCCGAGTCTGAGACAATTTGGATCACTACAATGCCTGAAGTTGATGATTCTCCTGGACATTGAGCCCCAAACATCACAGGTTCTTCAGCGAGGTGAGGTTTCGGCTGAAGCCCAGCGAAGGGCTTTTTGACACCAAGGAAATGAAGCCCCAAAATCAGATCTAGTGAAATAAGGAGGGCTTGGGATCAGGTTCCACATCCAGCAAGCAATCTGCATCCCTACCCCCAGAGTTACTCAATACCAGCAACATAAATGGACCAGCCATATAAATACTGTGGCTACATGAGCAGATCAGAAGTTGAGAATCCTGCGGCAAGTAATTCACCTCTAGACTCTCCCATCAACAAGGCGCAAGTCAGGAGTGCTTTGGAATACTCTCCACTTGCCTGGATGAGTGCAGCTCCAACAAAACTCAAGAAACTCAACACAATCTAGGACAAAGTAACCTATTTGATTGGCACCATATCCACCACCTTAAACATTCACTTTCTCCACTGCTGACACACAATAGCAGCAGTATGTACCCTCCACAAATTGCGCTGCAATTCATCCATGCTCTCTCAGGAGCACCTATCAAACTAGGGACCTCTACCACCTCGAAGGACAAGGGCAGCAGATGCATGTCAACACTACCACCTGCAAGTTTCTCTCCAAGCCACACACCATCCTGACTTGGAAACATATAGCCGTTCCTTCACTGTCACTGGGTCAAAATCCTGGAACTCTCTATCTAACAGCACTGTGGGTGTACCTACACCACATGGACTACCGTGGTTCAAGAAGGTGGCTCACCACCACCTTCTCCAGGGTAAAGGGAAGGGGTTAGCAACAAATGCTGGCCTTGCCAACATCACTCCTGTGCCATGAAAAAATGACAACAAACAAACGAAATATGTTCTGCAACCTCATCATAGTCTTGAAGACAATGGCTGGGAGTTTCACCAGAAGTGTGGTAATAAAACGTATAAATGAGACTCCCATTAAGGGTGGGATATTCTGATCCCACCCACCGGCGGGATCATCTAGTCCCGCCAGAGGTCAATGGACTTTTGGTTGAGCCACCAAATGTCCTGCGAGGGGTCCCGCCATTATGTGGCCGGAAAATCATGGCCTTCTTTGATGACATGATGACTGTGGAACATAAGCAGCTCAAAGAAAATTCTTAGCCCATGTATTATTTCGATATCAATTACAGTTCAGTCTGGGGTCAGAAGTTATGGGGTTAAAGCCCTACTCTGCAGACAAGCACATATCACTAATGGTGGTGGCTGCTGCACTATTGGACATGTCATCTTTCCAATGAGACATTAAACTGGGGCCCTGTCTGCCCCCTCAGGTGGTTGTTAAGGAGCCCATGCCACTATTGAGTGGACGAGCAGATGAGTGCTCCCATGGCATTGTGGCCAATATTTATCCCTCAGCCAATTACCTGGTCATTATTGCATTGCTGTTTGTGGGAGCTTGCCATGCACAAATTGGAAGGTGTGTTTCCTACATTACAACGGTGACTACATTTCAAAAGTGTTTAATTGTCAGTAAAACATTTTAGGACATCCTGAGGTTGTATAAGATGCTAAATAATGCAAGCCTTTCTTTCTTCTTTCCCGGAGGGATCAATAGAATCATCACAGCATTGTGCATGCTCTGACAGTGCTCATTCCTTCACTCTCAGCCTAACAAGAAACAACCTAACACCCAAAAGGAACAAAATACCATTTATGTTTCCCAAGGCACCTGCCCAAAAGTGCCAGCCAGCCACCTTTTACTGCTGAGGGAGCACTGCAGGAAAGCAGGCAGTCAGCCTTGAGGGTGTACCGAGGTTACACGAGGTGGCAGGAGGCAGTGGGGAGGCACATATATTTGTTTTCGTTGGAGTATTTTGATGACTAACAGGACATGAGTGGAATGACCTGCAATGCTCTCCAGATCTGTCAAGGCAGCTGAAGCACGCCTTCAGAATCGCTATGGATTAGTTTGATCAAGATGCGGGTGACAAGAATAAATAGAAACAGCTAAGCTGGAATATAAAGAGAAGCCACCCAGATCATGAGCCAGCGCTGCAGGTAACAATCCTGATCTCTGATCGGTCATAAAGACACCTGCCTTTCTGTGACCAATGGGACCGGCACAAAAGGTAATTTGTAAAAGCTATCTGGATGGTGTGCATGATATAAGGAAACTTCTTTACCCAGAGAATGGTTAGAATGTGGGGATCGCTACTATATGGAATGCTTTAAAACGTCTTTGCAGAGTAACTGAAAGCCATATATTTAAGAGAAGAATAGTTTTATTAACTGAAATGTCTGAAAATTTATTTGAATTGCTGGAAGCAGTTTGGAGCATGAGCCTGCAGCCCACTTACACAACACAATTACACAGCAATTACACAGAAGAATGAGAGTGTCATTTGCAAGACATGTCACTGTGACACGGATGCCATTCATGTACAGCAAATGGGCACCCTGACTCACTTGGACTAGTGGAGGCAAATAGCACAGACACATTTCAGGGGAAGGAAGATGAGTACATGAGGGAGAAAGTAATAAAGGGATATTTGATCGATTTAGTTGAAGTAAGGTGGGAGGAGGTTTGTGTGTAGTATAGACAGCAAAAGAGACCAGAAGGACTGAATGGTCTGTATCTGTATTGTAAGATTCTCAGGGGGTAGAATGTCACTTGGGATTGGCTGCAATGTTCGTGATATTGTATCTGTGCTCAGCTATATGTTCTGCTGGTATTCATTTCCATTCAGGCAGGGCGTACAAGGGGCGCCAGATGCGGTATCGCCTGTTTCGTCTTCCTGCCTATGTCGAATTTCACCCACTATATGATTCTAAGTGTAAGCTGACGTGCATGAAGAGGTGGTTCAGATTGCACACCAGGCTGGGCACTGATCAAGTGAAATGCTTTCCTGTCACAAAGGTGGCGCTGTTTCCCAATTGGGGCACAAATGGCAATGCAGGAACATCTTGTGCTTGTCCATGAAAGCTCATTGGAAAGATGCAGCTCAGTTGAACAACACACCTGCCACCTTCTCAGTGCATCACCTGCCCAATGGCAAGTTGCATATGCCTGCAGATGCAGCCTGAAAGGAGCCTGCCACACTAATTGAACATCATGATGATGCTGCGACACTTCTGGTGAGGGTAGTCAAAGGGCATCTATAGGCCAAAGGGCAAGCAGGTGACAAAACTCAATTTCCAGCTTCCGAGGGAAGCCCACACCTTTCCTCTGGTAACTAATGAGCTTGGAGTTCACCATAACAGAGGTGAAGAAATATCTGAAGGAAGAACCGTTGTCTCCTGTGGTCAGTATATCAAAATGAAATATAATTGAAAGTAAAGAGCTCCAAGACCAATGCTGACCTATTAAGGTGCTGAAAAAGAAAACCCAATTTGGAGCAGTAATGTTTTAGCAATAAAAAAAAGTCCACATAAGTAGGTCTTTATCAATAGCTTCGCCTGGTAACTGCTGCCTAGCAACAAGCAAGAGGGCCCACAGGCCTTAGGGGATGGAATTCTGCTGATGACCACCTTTGCCAATTGTGGCTGCAGGAAAGTTTGCACAGGGTTTATGACAGGTGAGGAATTGGCGCTCGGCCTCTCTGGTCCATTTTCCTCCACTGTTTCCACTGAATCTGCCAGAAAACCAGGAAGTAAACAGGAGGAAAATCTAAATGTCTGTAAACAAAAGACTTGCATTTATACAGTTACGATCAGAGAATTCTAGTCTTCAAGGTACTTTTGAAGTATAGCCACTGTTGTGATGCAAGAAACACAGCAGCCAATCTGTGCACAGCCAGTTCTCGAAAATGGAGATGTGATAATGACTTGATAATTTCTCTTGGTGATGCTGATTGAGGGATAAGTATAGGTCAGGACACTGGGGAGAACTCTTTTGTTCTTCAAAAGAGTGCCGTGAAATATTTTACACACAGAGGGAAAAGCTCAGACTAAAGCATAGTCTGAGGAGAGCCATGTTGTATAGGAGTACGTTAACTTTGTGATTGAGCTATCCAATCCAAGTTCCTGATTTATAACGCTTCTTTGACATTATCATGATAAGTGTGGTGTACAACTGGACAGTGATTCATTTAAATGTTGTATTGGCCAAGATGGCTCGGTTGGTAAATAAGCTCCCTTACTTGCACAGAGCCACACAGAGTGAGGGGCATTTGAGGCTTGGCTCCTGCTCTGTGCCAAGTCGGCTGATCTCAGCCAAGCCAGTATTTGTGTTCGAGAGGCTCCAATGCCTTTGGGCTATGGAAGGGTTCCCAGTCATAATCACCACCCAGTGACACCCTGCTGGAAAAATAAGTGAGCACAGATGTTGGGGGAGGACACGATCCTCACAGTTTAGGCTCACGTGTACAGAATTATCCCGTGAGTGATGTACCAGAAATCATCTGGCACCTGGGAAGCATAAATAAATGGGGTCATTTGTTAACTTGGCCACATGCAAATTAGATCTCAAAATGGAAACAGGCGCTTCCTATAACCAAAGGACAATCAATTTAGAGCCTGGATGGCTGGGAAAAAATTGACCCTGATGTCTTCAAAAGAGGGAACAAAAATTGTTACCTAAGAACAGCAATATTACAAGAACCACAAGTCCGAAAGAAGCTGCTGCTTCTGGCAACCTTATGATTCACATCGATGGGGAAACAGTCTGCCACTTTACTGAAAAAGAAGCACATCAAAGCTGGTAGAGAGAGAGAGAAAGAGAGAGAGATAAAACAAGAGCCTTCTCTGTTTATTGAATTTCAAATAAATTTACTGATAACAACTCATAGCCAGTGTGAGTTTAAGGAAAAGGTTGCCTTTCCAACAACATCTTTCACAAGCCCAGGACAAACTCAGTGCTCTTTACAGCCGAACACCCACTTTTTGAATTGTAGTCATTTCATTGGTCGGAGGGGACAAATGTATCAACAATGGCCATCAATCCTGACTCACTGGTAGCAGGGTCCCCTGAGTCAGAAGATTGTGAGTGCAAGCCCACACTGACGCTTCTGCAGTTATGCAGGAGCTAAAGTTTACAGGGAGTGGAGAGTGGGACGCCAGCCCGGAGAGAATCGGAGTAACTGAGACGGGACGTGACAAAGGAATGAGTGAGTATTTCAGTGGGAAATGGGTTGAGGTAGGGTGAGGTTACTTGGATGGAGAAAGATGATGTTTTCAATGGAAAGGATACGGGGTTGGAAGATCAGTTTAGGGTTGTTCAGGACAAACAAACATGAATTAGCAGGAGTAAGCCATTCCGCCTCTTGAGCCTTCTCCACCATTCAATAAATCATGTGTATGAACAATCTGTTTCACAGTGAAATAGTGTCTGTTTCAGGGTGTTGGTTACAGTTCATTAGCTTTGGTGAAGCATTCGTAGTCATAGTTAATGGTAAATGTTTATTGACTCAGAACTATTTACAAACATACAGAAAAGGTTACAAGCTAAGAGCTGTCTCCATGCTTGCTGGTACACACAGCTTTGTCCAACATTCGGCTGACTCTGGCTTTGGTCTCTTACATCACCATGGGGACAGTACTCTACTCAGTCGCACATTAACCCTGTATGTGCCAGACCCTCACACCACAGTAGCCAAAGAGGGAGATGGGTGGAATTGTCCGCTCCCTTTTGCAGTGGGCGTCATAGCGAGCGGGAGCAGAAAATCTCGGGAGGTCGTAAAAATCGGTTTTGCGTTGTCATAAAAGCAGTTTGCGATCGTCCGTTCCACCTGTCAATGGCGTGCCGCGTTTCCTGGCACCACACGTTGGGAACCTAATTTCAATACTTTAGCACGTTATTAAAAGCCCTGCTCGCCAAAATCATCCCCCCTACGCTGGCTCATCCGGGCACACCACACCAACTTGTTTCACAACAGCGCATAAGCAATGTGCACCTGGCGGGCTGCACTTCACTTGAGACTTCGAGGTTTGTTTGCCTACCTTGCTTCGGGCAGCAATCGCAGTCATCAACGCCAGGCTTCACAGGCCGCACCACATCACTTTTAGGGGGGGGCTCACAGGCAGGTCTCTACCTACCAGACCAGCCATAAGGTGAGGGTGGTTTTTCAATGGCTGCTGGGCTAGGGCTTGTTTGGGGAAAGGGGAGGAGTGGCCTCAAGCAAGGGAAGAGGCTGCAGGATGGGGGCTGGACTGGGGAAGGAGGGTATCCCAGGGTGTGTGTGGGGGGGCACATGTTGATCTGTGTAAGTGGCCTCAAGATGGTGAGGGCTGAGGATGCAGTCTCCAGAGGAGATGAGGGTAGATGGAGATGAGAGAGTGTGTATGAGAGAGTGTGAGTGTTGAAGTCCCTTGAACTGGCAGTGAGTGAGATACCAGTGGATGCATGATGGGCCTGGGAGTGTGTGAGTTTAGAGTGATGAGATGGTTGCTTTATTCTGGCAGCACAGATGAGATCATTCATCATCGTTCTGCATTGGATGGCCAAACGCTTCTGTGAGGAACTGGGACTGGCCACCACCTAATGAGCCGGAGTGGTGAGATTGCTGGACCTCCTGCGGCCAGAGCGGGGGTGGTGGGGGATATCACGGCGGGCCTCTGAAAGTAGTTCCCGTGATAGGTCACTGAACTCTGCTTGGCTTTCAGAGCCAGGTCTTCACTGGTGCGGTCCTGGACTGCAAGTATTGAGAACTGTGTAGAGTGGCTGTAGTTCAGGTATGGCACCCGGGCGGAGGCTACTGTGAGGCAACAGCGTGGAGGGCGATTCAGCGGGTGCCCGCTAGTGAGACGGCGTGTTCCCTGTGGCTGCATAATTAATAAAGGCAGGAAGCGGACGATACAGCGTGAAAACCCGCCAATGCGGCAGGCGCATAAAACATCGTTTCCCACACCCGCTGCCGCCCTTAGCACAACTCTGGGACGATTCCGCCCGATGTCAGTGGTGAGAGGGTGTATTTTTTTGACAGAAGCCGAAAACAAGTGTTTCACTGTTAACCGATGTTCAGTCGATATTTGGAGCACCGCAATTTTGATGACATTGGGTAGTACAACTGCGGCTTGTATTTTTGAGAAGCCAGAAAAATTGTAGTCTTACCTCAAAGTCAGAAATTATATGCTTAGGGCCCTGTGACAGATTTGAGCAACTAATCTAGGGCAGTGTGAAGGCTGCATTGTCGGAAACGCTGTCTTTTAGATGGGGCATTAAACTGAGCCCCCGTCTAGTTGCTCAGCTGGAGTTAAAAGATCTCTCGTCAGCAATCAGAGGAAAGCTTGTGGGTGCTTGCTGCGATGTTTGTCTACGTGCTGGCAGTGACTGCGTTTCAAAAGCAAAACCAGGTTGGCTGGCCATTATCACGGCCTGAATTTTTCAGGCGGCGGGCAATGGGCTTGGTGGGGGGCGGTGGAGGAGCCGATCGCCGCCCGCACTCAGCTCGGCGCCGCCATTTTACGCGGGCGGGGCCGATTAAGGCCCGGCCAGTGTAAGATGCAAGCGGTAGCGCTCAGCGCTAGCTGCGTGGGTGAGGGGGGGAGGGGGGGGTGGTTTGAGGGGGGAGGGGGGTGTGGGGGGAGAGTTGGGGCCAGTGCGAAAGAGCACTTCAATCTCGCAGAGGCACGGGGCTGCCTCAGGGAGATTGAATGGCTATTTAAATTATTAAATAAATAGATTAAAAACTAAATTAAACATGAGGCCCTCATGTGACATGAGATGGGACATGTTTTTACATGTAGGAAATTTTTAAAAAATTTATTCAATGAAAGCTTTAGGAAACCTCATCCCGCTCGTGGATGAGGTTTCCTAAAAAGCGCAAAGGCCGATTGACCTTTTCGCCTGCGCCGCCAACTGTTAGGTTGGACGGGCAGCGTTAACAATTACATCAATTACTCCCTTAATGGCCTTAATGGGTCGTTCACATATTGGTGGGCGCGCAGCTGACTCTGGAGCGTGCCCGCTGAATGAAATATTGTGGGACTGCACGATGATGTCAGGATGTGCGCCAGACGTCATTGTACATCATTTTACACATCGGTGTGTTGGGCCCGCCCCTGCACACAGGCCGAAAAATCCTGCCCCACGTTGCTGTTTGTAGGAGCTCGCTGTGTGCAAATTGGTTGCTGTGTTTTCTACAATGCAACAGCGATTACACTTTAAGAATGCTTCATTGATTGTAAACTGCATCGGAACTGTGGTGGTGAAAGGTGCTATGTAAATGCAAGTCTTTCTTTTTTTAATCCACTGGTTGTAATGCATCTTGGGACCTCCTGAACATAGGATAAGGTGCTACATAAATTCATGTAGTTTCTATTATTTCTTATTGAATTTGTATCTCCCTCGAGGTTGGAGCATTCAGTGCAAGAAGCTGTACCAAGATAGTAAAAGCCCCACTGGAAGGATCAATCCTTGTTCCCTCAAGTGTGATTTCCAGACTAGTTAAGTCAATTTTTTAACATCATTCACCATCTAAGTCAATTCCACGTCAGAAATTATTTGTAAAAACAGCTTGCATTTGTATAGTGTTTTGCACAGCCACTGGACATGCAAAGCACTTTACAACCAATCAAGAACTTTCGAAATGCAGTCGCTGCTGTAATTTAGAAAGCGCGGAGGCCAATCCGCACAGGGCAAACTCCCACAAACACCAGTGACCAGGTAATCTGTTTTGATGATACTGATTGAGGAATAAATATTCGCTAGAACATCACTTCCCTGCCCTTCTTTGAAATGGAGCTATGGGATTTTTGACATCCATCCGAGTGAACAGCTGGCGCCAGGATGTAACATCTCATCCAAAAGACAAGTACTGCTATCAGTGCAACACTCCCTCAGTACTGCATTGGAGCATCAGCATTGATTTCTGTACTTTATTCCTGGAGTGGGACTCAAACATGGAACTGTGCGACTCAGAGGTGAGAGTGCTACAGCTGCTTTGCAAGGTTAGCTATTTTCCATTTACAAAAGTGATAAATTAGCATAATTTCATTTGCTCTGCAATGGGATGGGATGTGCGAAACGTGTAAGGAGTTTCACATGGCAAGGGGGAGAGGATTATTCTTATCAAACAGTGTCCGGATCATGCATTTTAACAATAATGCCTCTAATTTACCCCAACACGTGACGATTATCCCCAGTGTCGGGTAATTGCCCTCAGGATTCAGTTGTGACTCAATGGGTAGCACTCGCCCCTCAGAGTCAGAGGTTTGTAGGTTTCAAACCCACTCCAGAGATTTGAGCATCTAATCTAGGCTGCCTGTTTCACGTTTAAGGACAGCAGCGCCTTAGCAGTGTCTTCTCAGTGAGAGGCTTCATTGAACTGGGTAGAAATGGCAGCCTGCAGTCAGCTTGCCTCACGGCAGAGCCACATGACTATGGCAAGCCAGGTATTATACTTAGTAAGACTGAATTTTTAAAACCCAAACCCTGACCGGCTCCCAGTGCAGCACTGAGGGAGTGCTGCACTGTCAGAGATGCCACCTTTCTGATGAGATGTGAAACAGAGGCCGTGTCTGCATTCTAAATTGGACGTAAAACATCCCATGGAACTATTTGCAAAGGAGAGCAAGTGAATTCTCCCCCGTGTCCTGGCCATCATTTACCCCTCAGCCAGCATCAGTAACACAGCTGGTTGGGACATTTTCACGTTGCTGTTTTTGGGATCTTGCAAATTAGCTGCCACATTCCCTACGTTACAACTGCACTCCTCTGACTGTAAAGCACTTTTGGACATCCTGAGGCTGTGGAAAATGCTGCAGAAATGCAAGCTCTCTTTCCTTTATTTCTTAGCATTCAAGTAACATCAACAGGTAATGTGTGTTTTTGCGAGAGTGGAGGTTTCTGGTAAGAGAAACGATATCACAAGGAGGACTTTAATTTTGAAATGAGGATTCATAATTCGATATGGGCTTATAAATGCAAAGCAGTACATTGTTTATTCCTGAATGTTGGAAAGAACAGATTGGGTGGGACATGCTTAGCAACAAGCTGACAATGCTGATATTAACTAGAAAATATGCTTTCCCTGATGTTTTTCTTTGGTTGTCCAGGCCTTTAGGGTGGAGTTAAACACTCTTTGCACCCCTTGCTTTCTTTCTTGCTTAAGGGTAGCACTCATCATAGAACCTTACAGCACAGAATGAGGCCATTTGGCCCATCAAGCCTCTGCCAGCTCTTTGGAAAAGCTATCCAGGCAGCCCCACTCCTCTGCTCTTTCAGGAAGTACATTCCACAATATTTTTTTTCTTCATTCATGTGATGTGAGTGTCGCTGGCCAGACCTAGCATTTATTGCCCGTTGCCAATTGCCCTCGAGGAGGCGGTGATGAGCCGCCTTCTTGCACCACAGGTACACCCACAGTGCTGATCAGAACTTTTCCTAGTAGTTTGATAAAACTAAATGGCTCGCTAGCCCAGAAGGGAATAAAAAAACCCAGTAAAGGCTGGGAAATAAGAATACTGGTCCGAACTGGCCTTGTATACCTTAAATTGGAACACCAGTAAAACTGGGAAATGAGAGTGCTGGTCCGAACTGTACTTTCTTCCTGGGAGGCCATTTCAGGGGATAGTTAAGTATCAACCACATTGCTGTGAGTCTGGAGTCACATATAGGCCAAAGAGCTAAGGGCAGCAGATTTCCTTCTCTAAAGGGCAGCTGTGAGCCAAATGGAATTTTACAACAATGGGCAGTGTAATTGATACCAGCTTTTCATTTAAGTCTTTTAATTTAATCTCCGCAGTTGCTCTGGCAGCACTTGAATGCATGGCTCCGGAACATTAAGCCGTGCATCTGGATTACCAGTCCAGCAACGTGCTATTATACTTCCCAAACGAGCAGCCCACTGTGTAAAACAAATTCCTCGCAACTCACAATCTGTTCCTTTTGCTAATTCTCTTAAATCTGTGTCCTTTGGTTGTTAACCCTTCTGCCAATAGAAACAGATTCTCCTTATTTGCTCCAGAAAAACGCTTTTTGACTTTGAATGTCTCTATTAAAGCTCCCCTTAACCTTCCCAGATGTAAAGGGAACCATCCCAGTTTCTCCAGTCTCTTCTGGCAACTGAGTGCCTCTAATTGAGAAAGTTATGGGTCCAGATCTCCCCTCTGAATTTGAGCGCGGTAGTCTGGAGCGGCCCTCCAACACAACACTGATGGGGTGGTGAACTGATAACAGTACCGCTCTATAGATAAGATACAAACTTGAGGCCGTGTGCTCATGAGTTCAGGTGGGAGCTGCAGTTAATGCTCTGGCACTGTTTTGAAGAAGAATAGGGTGTTCTTCTGGTGTCCTGGCCAATGTTCTTTGATCGGTTAACACAGATTAACTGATTGCTCATCCTATTGTTATCACTAGGGTGATTGGGGGGAGGAGATGGTGTAGTGGTGCTGTCGTTGGGCTAGTAATTCAGAGCCCCCTGCTAATGCTCTGGGGACCTGGGTTCAAATCCCTTCATGGCAGATGGTGGAATTTGAATTCAATAAAAATCCGGAATTAAAAGTCTAACAGTGACCATGAAACCTTTGTTGTAAAAACCCATCTGCTTCACCTTTAGGGAAGCAAATCTGTTGTCCTTAGCTGGTCAGGCTACTTGTGACTCCAGACCCACAGCAGTGTGGTTGACTCTTGAATGCCCTCTGAACAAGGGCAATAAATGATGATCTAGCCAGTGATGCCCACATCCCGTGAATGAATAAAAAAAACTGCTGTGACTTTGGAAAGTAACAAGTGTGCACAAAATAGTTGGGAATGTCTCCAAATGGCATTACAAAAATGCAGTTTTTTTTTTCTTCAAGCCACAAACTAGCACTGGGGTGTTATTCCATAGTGCCAGCAGCAGCACTCTCCTCCCCCTCCCCCCAAATCACTCAGCCATGGCTCAGTTGGTAGCCCTCTTTGATGGTGTAGTGGTTCCCTAAAGGTGAAGCAAATGGATTTTTACAACAATGGTTTGTCTTTGAGCCGGAAAATTGGAGGTTCAAGCTACACTCTAAAATCCTCAACTCAAGTGCAAAAATCTAGTCCGACATTCGAGCATGGCGTTGTGAGAATGCTGCATTGTCAAAGGTGCCGCAGAGGTCTTGTTAACGCGAGGTCCTGTATGTTAGGTAGATGTGAAAGATCCCACAGCCCTACTTTGTCCTAGCAAATATTTATCTCCCAACTAATGCCACGAAACAGCTGATTTGGTCAGTATCACATTGCTATTTGTGGGAGCTTGCTATGTGCCAGTTGGCTGCTGCATTTCCTACATTACAACAGTGATTGCATCTCAAAAGTACTTTTTGAGGGACTAAAAGTACAATTTGTTATTTTAACAATTTCCAGTTCCCTGGCCCTAACCACCTCCTCTTCACCATGGACGTCCAACATCTCTACACCTCCATCCCCCACCAGGATGGTCTGAGGGCTCTCCGCTTCTTCCTCAAGCAGAGGCCTGAACAATCCCCATCCAACACCACCCTCCTCTGACTGACTGAACAGTTTCTCCGCTAACTTGTTTCACTTCCTGCAAATAAAAGTTGTGGCTATGGGTACCCGCATGGGCCCCAATTATGCAAGTGGGGTATGTGGAACATTCTTGTTCCAGTCCTACTCAGGCTCCACCCACAACTCTTTCTCGGGTACGTTGATGACTGTATCAGTGCCACTTTATGCTCTTGTCTGGACCTGGAAATTTTTAAAATCAATTTTGCATCCAATTGCCATCTCTCTGTCATCTACACATGGTCCACCTCTGACACTTTCTTTCCCTTCCTTGACCTCTCTGTATCCATTTCTGCTGATAGACTATCTACCAATATTCATTACAAGCCCACCGACTCCCACAGCTACCTCGACTACAGTTCCTCAAACCCTACTTCCTGTAAGGATTCCATCCCATTCTTCCAGTCCCTCCACTTCTGTCGCATCTGCTTCAATGAGGCAATCTTCCAAAACGATGTTTCTGATATGTCTTCCTTTTTCCAGAGCTGAGGTTCTCCCCCACCACTGTGGTTGACAGGGCCCTCAACCATGTCTGACCCATGTCCCGCACTTCCACCCTCACCCCTTCCCCTCCCTCCCAGAACCATGATAGGGTTCCCCTTGACCTCGCTTTTCACCCCACCAGCCTCTGCATTCAAAGGATTATCCTCCACCATTTCCGCCAAATCCAGCATGATGCCCCACCACCAAACACAGCCTTCCCTCACGTCCCCTGTTAGCATTCCAAAGGGACTGTTCCACACCTGGTCCACACCCCTGTCACCCCAACACCTCACTCCCTTCCCACGGCATCTTCCCCAACAATCAAAGGAAGTGTGATACCTGCCCCTTTCCTTGTTCACTCTTCACCAAACACCCCTTTCAGGTGAAGCAGTGATTTGCTTGCACTTCTTTCAGTTTAGTCTACTGCATTCGCTGCTCACAATACGGTATCTTCTACATTGGGAAGACTAAAAGCAGACTGGGTGACCGCTTTGCAGAACACCTTTGCTCATTCTATAAGCATTACCGCAGCCTTCCTGTCACTTGCCATTTCAACACCCCATCCTGCTCTCATGCCCACATGTCCATCCTTGGCCTGCTGCAATGTTCCAGTGAAGCCCAATGCAAACTGGAGGAACAGCACCTCATCTTCTGATTAGGCACTTTACAGCCTTCCGGACTCAACGTTGAGTTCAACAACTTCAAACCATGAACTCTATCCTTCATTTTGATACATATATTTTTCCCAACCTCTCCCCCCACAGGGCCAGTCTGTAACTTGTTCCTATGATTTGCTTTCAGACAGCACTGGTCCTTGTTCTGCTATTAACCCATTCTGCCATCTGACTTTTATGCCACTATCAGCACCTGCCTCAGTCTTTAACACTATTATTATCACTCACTTTGTCTTGTGTCCATGACATGTTTGTCAATCTCTCCTGAGCTTCTACCTATCCCTGACCTTCTATTTTGTTCCACCTGCTCCACCCCCTCTTAAACTGTATAAAACCAATCACATTTCTACCTCTCTTCAGCTCTGAGGAAGAGTCATACGGACCTGAAACATTAACTCAGTTCCTCTCTCCACAGATACTGCCAGACCTACTGAGCTTTTCCAGCATTTTCTGTTTTTACCTCAAAAGTACTTAATTGAGTAATTTTACTCAGGTAAAGTATTTACTTTAAAGTGCTTTGGGGCATATTGTGGTCAAGAAAAATGTAAATGCATGGCTTTCTTTCTTGTCCAAATGACTATTTAGCAGGCTACAATCTAATGGCCATTTTACACCAGTCAGGTTTTAACACTAGTTGACAGAAAATTCTGGACAACACCCAACAGCTTCAGTGAAAAGGAAGAAGCAGTGTCAACACTTTAGATAGATGATATATCAGAAAGTGTCCATTCACTTCACTGCAGATTAAAGTAGGGTGAGTTGGAAAACAGACTCCTGACCTCTAGTCTAAGGGTGTTCAGCATAGCAAGGGTTAATGTGGGACTGGAGAACTGTTCCGACCACAGTATGATGTAAAAAGTCACATGACAACAGACAGGAGACTGAGTTGTATGGAGAGACATGTGTAGAAGTCAGCATGGAGATAGCATTATGCCTTGTACATGTGTATATAATAAACACTACTGTTCAACCTTACAAGTCTCTGAACCTCTTTGTGAGACCTACCAAACAGAACCCTTGCAACATGACCCAAACCTGACTATTTCCAGTCTGAGTATTGGTAGCCTATTCTCCATGGTGGACACCACCCCAAGACTCAGTGTATCCCCTCAAACTTCATCCGCACATAACAACTTCCCAGCTGATTTCATTTGATATAAATAGTGGTTCAAAATTGAAACCCTGGCTAAATTCCTTCTCTAGCTTTGCGCATTGGAGAAAAGCCAACAGGAGTGGTAGCATAGAGGTAATGTTACTAGCTTAGCAGTCCCTGTCTGGAGATGCTAGTTCAAATCTCACCACGGCAGCTGCTGGAATGTAAACAATGAGGAAATAAATGATAGCAATGAATAAAAATCTTGTCTGATTGATAAGGGTCATGAAACTACCACCTTGCTATCAAAGCCCACGAGTCACTAATGTTCTGCAGACGTGGAAGTTTGCTGTCTTTACCTGGTCTGACCTACAATTGGCTCAAGAGCAACAGAAACACGGGGCAGAATTTTCTGCCTGTTGGGTAGGTCTGCGCTGCCATTTTACGTGCCTATTAAGGCCCGCCTAGTGTGACACATGCCCGGAAGCACTGTGTGCTCCCTGTGCGAGTGGGGGGGATGGGGGAGAGGGTTGCCTGAGTCGGGAGTGCACTCTTTCACGCATGCAGGCGAAAGAGCGCAGAAATCTCCCTGAGGCACAGGGGGAGATACGTTTTAATGTTAAACAGTTTAACAAAGTGGTGAAAATGTTTTTCTGACATGTCCCCTCATGCGAAACTGTCACATGAGCTGGGACATGTGCATTCATTTCAACAAAAATTTTTGTGAAAATTTAAAATCATTCATGAAACCTCATCCCGCCCGTGGATGAGGTTCCACGAAAAATGCGAAGGCCGCCTGGGCTCTTCGCCTGCACCCCCCAACCTTCAGGTTGGACGGGCAGCTCAGGTAATTGCTTAAGTGGTTTTTAAAATGGCCCTAATAGGCCTTTGACAGTCCGGCGGGCGTGCAGCCGACTTGACTGCGCACCCGCCGGACTTAAAGTCTAAACGAGGGGGCGGTGATGTTGGGACGCAGGCCCAGCATCACCCCGCGTCAGTTTACACCTCAGCGAGCGGGCCCTGCCCCTCTCACCGAGCCGAAGATTCTGCCCAAGGACGATTGTTAACTGTCCTCTGAAGCTACCCAGCGAGCCACACACCCACAAAGGGGAGTGGTGGCCATAACAAGCTGTGATCTTATTGAATAGACGAATGGCCTAACCCCTGCTCCTGTTTCTTATTGTTCTACACCCCACATGGACTGTGGTGCTTCAAGAAAGTGGCTCACCACCTCCTCCTCAAGGGCCATCAGGAATGGACGATAAAAGCTGGCCTTGCCAACAGTGCTCGTGCCCCAAGAATAAATTTTTAAAAATGTAGCAGTCAGTACTCAGTCAGCCGGCGCAGCACAAGTGAAGGCTGAACTTGATCTATATGGGGAAATAATTATAGAATTCCACTTTGTAAAAGTAGCTATAGATGGAAGCAGAAAATGGGAGCACATTTTTGTTTTGCTATTTTGTTTTTGCAACATATGTCTTCCTTCCCCCTCGGTTAGTGGCCTCTCATATCACATACTCGAACAGTATTTACGCAGATGAACTATTCCCAGTACAGTGCACCCTGTTCCCAGCATCAAATAATACCAAATTAGGGACAGTTTATTGCTGTGGGACCTTAAGCAGCAGTAACTGTTCCAATGCTTTTTCACAAGATCCTTACATTTTAATTAATGTATCTGATTTTAAAATGCTGTCAACTAACAGTGTAATTCAAATCACAATCACTGTGTGTTACCATGAACAAGCAGCACTATCATTAACCCGGCAGGATCCAATTGGGAATATGTTACAAACAGGATGTTTTGCTTTCTGAAACCTGTTTTCTGCTGGCTGACCTCAAAGGCACTGTGCTGACATGTTCCATTGATGATCCAGTGTCATAATGGTCCCGCAAGTCCCATTATTCACTCACCTTCCCCGCATGAACACAAACAGCCGAACACAATTAAGATCTGTTAATGTTCGCTGTGGCCACTGACTGGCATTTGTGCCAGAACAGACTGGACCTCTCTCTCTTTGTCATTTTTGTAAACAATAGATCTCCTTCTTCTTCAGATAGCATCCTTGATTATTCGTGGTCACTGAAACTTGTGCCTTAACTTAATACAGGGCAGGGTGAGGAGGCAGGTACTAAGGCTACCTCAGCCAGAACGGGAATTGAACCCCATGCTGTTGTCATTATTCTGAATCACACATTAGCCATCTAGCTAACTGACTAACCTGCCCTTGTAAACAGTACTAGCTGTGTTACTAATTGGTTTATGGTGTCCTGGCCAATAATTATCTCTCGAGCAACATCATACAATCAGAGCATCTGGCTATTATCACATTGTTGTTTGTGGGAGCTTGCTGTGTGCAAATTGGCTGTCCCATTTCCTACATTACAACAGTGACTACACTTCAAAAAGTACTTCACTGGCTGCAAAGCGCCTTGGGGCGTCCAGTGGTTGTGAAAGTCCCTGTCTAAATGCAAGTCTTTCTTTCGATAGGGACACGGAGCTTGGTTCCTACATGACCACCTGTCAACTTTTTATGCGTATGTAAACTCACACTCAGTTGATTTGCCTCCTTGATTATGCGTAGGCTGGATTGTTGTAGCAAACTTGGCAGAATTCTCAAACCAGCTGATGGAGTGCTTCATCCCACTCATTAAAAACAGGCCAGCCCCCACCCCCCAGCTCAGAGTGCAGCTGTGACAGTTTTACGTGCTGTGCCCGAGTGTGGATTTAACATGAGAAGTGTCGGCTCCCTGAGTGAGCGGCAAACAATGTATTGACTTTTCCTTGCACTTAATTAGCACATAGGGCAAGGATCTTTGCTATTTCAGTAACACTCCCTCTTTGACTCTCACATTGAGTGCCTTGTTGTCTTTTTACTTGGCGTAAACAACAATTATTGTTCACTTGCAAACAGCCTGAACTTGCCTCTGGGTTGAACACCAGATCATGACCCCGATTCACTATGTGCCGCCCTGTGCCAACATCTGTGCCAGTGCTGCTCTGCAGTCGACTACTAGAAAGTCAGTTGAGAATGGGCTGGGCTAATGCCGCTTTAGATTTGCCTTCCCTGGTCTGTACTCACAGCTTCCCCGATAACAAAGCTGTGATCATAAATTCAATGTTTGCCTGTTGCTGGGTCAGGTCCATTGGTTTGGCGTCGTGACTGGTTTTAAGTCATGATTTTGATACACTACATCACAGCACTGTATATATTAAATAAATAACTTGCATCAGAGCGTTTTTCAAGATCTCAGAACACCCTAAGATATGCACGGAGACAATATGGGAAGGTGGAATTAAGTTAGAAGATCAGTCACGTTTGTATTAAATGGTGGAAAGCAGGCTTAAGAGGCTTAATACTGCTTATTATGTTCTAAAGCACTTTATAGCCAATGAGGTACATTTGAAGTATAGTTAATGTTGTAATTGTTATGAATTTGCCAGTTTGTTGTTTTTTTTTTGCCTCAGAGCAGTGCAGAGGTGACACTAGTTTCTAAATGTGTAACATGTTTATCTGCAACAGATTTAAAATATCTCTATAATCACAAACTGTCTGCAAACATGACGCAGATCTAGCTTTGAGCAGCTTCTCTGTCTATTTTACCTCTGACTCAACACCCAGGCATAACCAATCAAACACAGTGAACGTAGATGGGTTACCAGAATCACATATTCAAACATAGAACCAACGAACAATTAAACGTTAGAATAATGTAGGGAAACACGGCAGCCAATTTGCACATAGCCAGGCCCCCCAAACACCAATGACCACGTAACTTGTTTTATTTTAGTGTTGGCTGAGGGATAACCTGCACACCGGGAAGGACACACTTGCTCTTCTTTAAAATAATGGCATTGGATACGTAACATCCACCTGAGAGGCCAGACAGGGCCTTGGCTTACCATCTTATCTGAAAAATGGCACCTCCAATGGTGCCGAACTCCCTCAGTACTGCACTGGGAGCATCAGCCTAGATTTTGTGTTCAAGTCGCGTGGCGTGGGACTGGAAGCCACAACCGTCTTAGTCAGGGTGCTACCCAGTGAACCATGGCTGACACTAATTAAGATGACTTTCTAAAGAAGTGACAGAAATAACACATCCCTCTAGGCTCTCCAAGTGAAAAAAAGCTTGTGAGGAAGCAGACAAACAGGTGTTGCCCAGCTGAATCACTATTTATAATTGCACACTAGTGGTCCAATTGTTTCTGCATGGAAAATGCAGAGATCAGCAGGAATCCCATCATGGAAAATAAAGCCTCACCGATTTTCTCAGCGAGGTGACTATGCTTCTTGTCAAAACATTGGATTCCAGGTAAACAATCAACGGAATGGCTTATAAAATTGTTACAACTTGCTGCACTGTTTTGGAACCTTAAGCCAATTATGGGAAACATCACTCAAGTGTTCCAGTCCCAAAACACAAGGCAATCTGTCACTGAACAAACATTATAACAACCTGCCAATTTTCCCATGCTTCTACATAATTGCGACTGGTGGCGTGGTGGTGGGAGGGTGGAGCGGGTGGTGGGTGCAGTGTTTTGTTGGGGGAGGTTCCTCCATCCCACTGGGACATTATAAAATGTGAGAGCTCAGGATACAAGTCAATTACCTCACTGAGTGAGCCGAATGGTCATTTCTCTCTGCGACACACAAACTTGTCAGATTGGTTCAATGGGGTGCCGACTCCTGCTCTATCCCAGGACGCGAGTGCACAGTCAGGGCTGATATCACCGTGAAGTACTGAGGGAGAGCTTCACTGTCGCCAGTGCCACCTTACAAATGAGCGAATTCAGAACAAACGTCCTGACCTAAAGTTTGGTGAGAATGTGGAACACTCTATCACAGGGAGAGGTTGAAGTGACCAGTATCAATGCATTTGAGGGGAAGCAAATGAGGGAGAAGGGAATAGAGGGTTATGATGGTAGATTTAGAGGAGGAAAGATGGAAGGAGACTGTAGTGAAGTGTAAACATCAGCATGGGATGGTTCAGTCAAATGGCCTGTTTCTGTGCTGCATATCCTATGTTATCCTATGAGACAGTAAACTAAGGCCCTGTCTGCCCTTTCATGGCGGTGTGATAGAAAACATGGACAGAAAAGCAAGGGAGTTCTCCTGAAGTCCTGGCCAATATTTATCTCTCAACTAACACAGCAAAAAATGGATTAATTGGCCACTCATCTCATTTTTGTTTGTGGCTCTTCGCCATGTGCAAATTGGCTTCTGTGTCTGCGCACACTACAGCAATGACCATTCTTCCAAAGCAATTTATTGGTTGTGAAGAGCCTACAGATGACCTGGGCTTGTGAAAGGTGCTATATATGTTCACACTGTTCTTTTTAAAATTTAACAACGTTATTAAAGGTGATGGCCACTCTGTAGCCACCTACATGTCAGAGGCTGGGCTGAAAATGGCAGTTCTCAAACAACTGCATGACCTCAGTTGACCTGTTGCTGCCAGCCCTGTGGGGTGTGCCCTGCAATGAAGTGGGGGAATATACAACAACAACAGCCAAGACTATTACAGATCTATCTCTAACTGAACATGTAGCTCCTAATGTTAATTCTTTGGTTCATTGCATTTTCCCCATCAACCAGTTCAAGCACATCCTTTAGCATCCAAGGCACCAGCTGTGGCTCAGCGGGTATCACTCTTGCCTCTCAGCTAGAAGGTTGTGGGCCCCAAGTACCACTCCAGATGCTTGAGCACATAATCAAGGCTGACAAAATCAGTGCCTGTACAGAAGGAGTGCTGCGCTGTCAGAGGTGCCATCTTTCCAATGAGCGGTTAATCCAAGTCCCTGTATACCCTCTCCGATGGGCACAAGAGATCCTAAAAACAACAACAAATTATACTTAGATAGCGCATTTAATATAATGAAATTTCCCAAGGCACTTCACAGGAGCATTATAGAGCAAACTATGGCACTGAGTCACATAAGGAACTGTTGGGTCAGATGGCCAAAAGCTTGGTGCAAGAGAGGTTTTAAGGAGGAAAGAGGCAGAGAGTTATAGGGAGGTAATTCGAGAGTTTGGGGCCTGGGCAACTGAAGGCATGGCCAGCAATGGTGGAGCAATTGTACTTAGGAATCCACAAGAGGTCAGAATTAGAGGAACGCAGATAAACCAGAAGGTTGTGAGACTGAAGGAGATTACAAAGATTGGGGAGGGGCAAGGCTATTTGAAAACAGGATGAGAATTTGAAAGCCAAGACATTGTGTGACCAGGGTGAAATGAAGATCAGCAAGCACAGCGGTGATAGAGGACTGGGACCTGCCATCAGTAAAGACAGAGGTTTGGATGACCTTCAGTTTAGAGAGGGTGAAATGTGGGAGACCAGCCAGGAGTGCCTTGGAATAGGCTAATCTCGAGGTAACGAAGATATAATTGAGGGTTTCAGCAGCAGATAAGCTGAGGCAAGGGCAGAGTCGGGTAGAAATAGGCGATCTTAGTGATGTCACAGATATTAGATCAGGAGCTCATCTCGGGATCAAACGTGACACCCTGGCCAGGATATTTAGGTCGGCGAGTGGCTGGGGGGGCCGGGGGGGTGGGGGGGGGGGGTGGTTGTGGTGAATTTTCAGGTTGGCGGGGGCGCAACCGAATCAGCTGTGCGCCCGCTGACCTGTCAACGGCCTATTGAGGCCATTTAAAAACTAATTCAAGTGATTAATGGACCTGCCCATCCAACCTTAAGGTTGGCAGGCAGGCCGGGAGCCCTTGCGGGCTTCAGAAAAAGCCTGAAACCTCATCCACGGGTGGGATGAGGTTTCTTGAGGGTTTTTAAAAGTTTAATAAAAGTTTGATTAAAAGTGATGGACATGGCCCAACTCATGTGACAGTGTCACATGAGGGGACATGTCAGGGAAGTTTTGTTTTTGTACATTGAACATTTTTAAATTTGGCGCTGATCTCCCTGAGGCAGCACTTAGCCTCAGGGAGATCAGCGCGCTCTCCGACATAAAATGGCGGTGCACCCCCGATCAGGGGCACTGATCACAGGTGTGCCTGCACGTGCCTACTCTGTACTTCCACCCACCCCCCACCACCGGTAGGGGGAGAATTCTTCCCCAAAGTTGTGAACAGACTGGCTTAATCTCAGACGGTTGCCAGAGAGAGGGGTGGAGTCAGTAGCTAGGGAGTGGAATTTGGAGCATGGACAGAAAACAATGTCTTCAGTCTTCCCCAAATCTAATTGGAGGAAATCTCTGCTCACTGGTGGCTGTCGGCTATGCAGTCTGATAACTTAACAACAGTGGAGCATTTGAGAGAGATGATGGTGAGGTAGAGCTGGGTGTCATCAGTATATATGTGAAAGCTAATGCCCTGCCTTTGGATGATGTTGCTGAGGGTCAGCAAGTGGATGAGAAATAGGAGGGGGTCAAGGAAAGATCCTCAGAGGACACCAGAGGTAGTGGTATGAGAGCAGGAAGAGAAGCCATTGCAAGTGATTCTCAGGTTATAATTAGATAGCTAAGAATGGAACTAATCCCTTAGCACTGTTTCGAGGAGTAGCTGAGGAGTATCTTCTGGTGTCTTGGCCAATTTTCCCTCAATGTCTAAAAACAAATTAGTTGGCCATTATCACATAGCTGTTTATTGGAACTTGCTGTGCACACACTGGCTGTTGCGTTTCCTCCACTATAACGGTGACTACACTTCAAGCATACTTCATTGGCCGTAAAAGGCTTTGGGACACCCTGAGGTTGTGAAAGGCGCTATATAAAGTTAAGTTCTTCATTTTAAATTGTTTGGAGTACTTTGGGGGTGTGGGAAGATAAGGCTGCCTGCAGGAAGCTCATGCTTCCGGAGTCAGAATCTTGGCGTGTCACTGAGCCCAGGAACAGAGAGATAGTTGGGTGGGTGTCACAACCTGGCCGACAACACTCGGTTTTGCATTGGAAGGTCACATACAAGAATGGTTCAGGGACCTTTCCAACAGCTCAGATGAAATACAACAGGGCTCCTATTTGCAGCTAGGCAACATTCCATAGCAACAGTTTAGCTGCGATATCTAAGAGCATCAGAGACATACACACCTTCCCAGGGGTGATTACAGTTGATCCTTGTTATTTCAAGAACTCCTGGAGATTGTCAAAGTAGTCTTGCCAACTTCAATGTCTTCTGATAATTACTGTTGGTAGCGTGAGCTGCACTTCTCCACCCTCAAAATAATACCTTCCAAACAATCTCTATTGCCTTATTTGTGTTCCTTCCCAAACTGCTGATTCAAAATAAAACACATCTTTAATTCTTTTAGATTCTCTTTTGAGCCCATCTCTTTGACCAAACTCTAGGTGATCTATCTGAATATCTCCTTGTGGGGCTGGGTAGAACATTTGATTTGTAAACAGTCCTATGCAATGCCTTGGGACATTTCATTGTTTTAAAGGTGCTATATAACTGCAGTAGAAACAGAAGATGCTGGAAAAACTCAGCAGGTCTGGCAGCATCCTTGGAGGTAGAAACAGACTTAACGTTACAAGTCCAATGTTCCAAAGAAAAGTCACGCAGAACCAAAGCGTTAACTTTATTTCTCTTTCCACAGACGCTGCCAGGCCTGTTGATTTTTTTTCCAGCATTGTCTGTTTTTTATTTCGGATCTCCAGCATCAGCAGTATTTTGCTTCTGTATAATTGCACGTTGTTATTCCAGGCGAATCCCAGAAACTTGACGAGCTGAATGAGAAATTATTAAATGATGTGTGCTCCTTTCAAATTCCTTGCCTGGTCAGATGGCCTATACTCATTGGAGTTTAGTAGAATGAGATAAGATTCTGAGGGGTTTTGACAGAGTCGATGCTGTGAGGATATTTCCCCCTCATGGGGTAAAGGAGGAATTTTTATTTCTCAGAGGGCTGTTAGTCTTTGGAATTCTCTTCCACAAAGAGCAGTGGAGGCTGGGTCATTGAATAGATTCAAGGTTGAGTTAGACAGATTTTTGATTGACAAGGGTTATGGGGATAGGTGAGAAAGTGGCTTTATGGCCACAGCCAGATCAGCCACGATCTTATTGAATGGTGGAGCAGGCTTGAGGGGTGGGATGGCCTACTCTTGCTCTTATTTCTTGTGATCTTGTGATCTTATCCAATGAGCCTATGATCAGGAAGATTCGGCCTCCCCATCAGTGCCGAGTTAACTGCTCAGAGACAGGGTAGCAGCGTGGTAGGAACAATGTTCCTCATGTGTTATCTTCGTTACATGCACTTTCCCAGCACTTGATCTGAAGCAGGTAATGAACTCCAGTAGACTGCTCTCCTCCCGAGCTCTGGGGGGAGCTGAGAACATTTGGAATAGAATCATGGTTTCCATGCTGGATGGTAATCACCTATCTACCGGAAAATACTGGACACATTGAGTGAGGGTTGAGACTGCAGTGCCTCATAGCAGGCCTGGCTCACACCCCAGCTATGCCTGTCTCTTTATGGGGTATGTGGAACATTCCTTGTTACAGTCCTACTCCGGCCCCCTTCCACCACTCTTTCTCCTGTACATCGATGATTACTTCGGTGCCGCTTCATGCTCTCGTCGGGACTTGGAAAAATTTATTAATTTTGCTTCCAATCTCCACCCCTCCATCATTTTCACGTGGTCCATCTCTGACACTTCCCTTCCCTTCCTTGACCTCTCTGTCTCAATCTCTGGTGATAGACTGTCCACCAATATCCATTACAAACCCACCGACTCCCACAGCTACCTCGACTACAGCTCCTCACACCCCGCTTCCTGTAAGGACTCCATCCCATTCTCCCAGTTCCTTCACCTCCGTCGCATCTGTTCCGATGATGCTACCTTCAAAAACAGTTCCTCTGACATGTCCTCCTTCTTCCTTAACCGAGGTTTTCCACCCACGGTCGTTGACAGGGCCCTCAACCGTGTCCGGCCCATCTCCCACGCATCCGCCCTCACGCCTTCTCCTCCCTCCCAGAAACATGATAGGGTCCCCCTTGTCCTCACTTATCACCACACCAGCCTCCGCATTCAAAGGATCATCCTCCGCCATTTCCGCCAACTCCAGCATGATGCCACCACCAAACACATCTTCCCTTCACCCCCCTTATCGGCATTCCATAGGGATCGCTCCCTCCGGGACACCCTGGTCCACTCCTCCATCACCCCCTACTCCTCAACCCCCTCCTATGGCACCACCCCATGCCCACGCAAAAGATGTAACACCTGCCCCTTCACTTCCTCTCTCCTCACCGTCCAAGGGCCCAAACACTCCTTTCAAGTGAAGCAGCATTTCACTTGCATTTCCCCCAACTTAGTCTACTGCATTCGTTGCTCCCAATGTGGTCTCCTCTACATTGGAGAGACCAAACGTAAACTGGGCGACCGCTTTGCAGAACACCTGCGGTCTGTCCGCAAGAATGACCCAAACCTCCCTGTCGCTTGCCATTTTAACACTCCACCCTGCTCTCTTGCCCACATGTCTGTCCTTGGCTTGCTGCATTGTTCCAGTGAAGCCCAACGCAAACTGGAGGAACAACACCTTATCTTCCGACTAGGCACCTTACAGCCTTCCGGACTGAATATTGAATTCAACAACTTTAAGTCGTGAGCTCCCTCCCCCATCCCCACCCCCTTTCTGTTTCCCCCTTCCTTTTTTTTCCCAATAAATTATAAAGATTTTCCTTTTCCCACCTATTTCCATTATATAAAAAAAAACAGCCCCACTAGAGCTATACCTTGAGTGCCCTACCATCCATTCTTAATTAGCACATTCGTTTAGATAATATCACCAACTTTAACTTTAACACCTATGTGTTCTATTGTACCATTGTCGTTGACATCTTTTGATGATCTGCTTCTATCACTGCTTGTTTGTCCACACAACCACATACCTCCCCCCAATCCCAATCTCTCTCTCTCTCTCTCTCTCTCTTTCTCTCCGCCCCCCACACACACACCTTAAACCAGCTTATATTTCAACTCTTTCTTGGACTCGAACTCAAGTTCTGTCGAAGGGTCATGAGGACTCGAAACATCAACTCTTTTCTTCTCCGCAGATGCTGCCGGACTTGCTTCCAGGTAATTCTGTTTTTGTTCTGGCTCACACCATGCCCTCTTTGCTTATCTGTGTTCACTGACCTACATTGTACAAAATTTAAAATTCTCATCCTTGCTTTTAAACCCCTCCCTGCTGCCAGCCCTTCTTACCTCATTCAGCCCTACAACCCTCCAAGAAATCTGCATTCGTCCAATTGTCCCACACCACCATCCACCTCCCCCGCACAACTTCCTTTTCCCCATCATTGGTGACCATGCCCACAGCTGTTCAGGTGCTAACATTTGGAACTTCCCTCCCCAAACCTCTCAAAGCCCCCTCCTTAATTATCATGCTGCTTATAACCTACCTTTTTGGCCAATATACATATGAGGTCATCCACTTTGGGCCTAAAAAAGATAGAACAAAGTAATTTCAAAATCCAAAGAGACTTGTGAATGCAGATAGATCATTAAAGTGTAGTGAACAGTTACAGAACATAAATATAACAAAAATTTGCATTTTTATACTACCATTAAGGACCATCAGCCATCCCAAACTGCTTTACAGCCAATGAAACACTTTAGAAGTGTAGTCACTATTATAATGTGAAATATGTGGCAGCCAATTTGTATGCAGCAAGCTCCCACAAAGAGGAAATGTGATAATGGCCAGATAATCTGTTCTTGAGATGTTTATTTGAGGGATAAATATTGGCCAGAACATTGGGAATAGCTTCCTTACCCTTCTTCAAAATAGTGTCCTGGGATCCCTTACATCCACTGGAGAAGAAGACGGGTCTCAATTTAATGTCTCATCTGAAAGACAGTGCAGCACTCTGTGGGTATTGCACTGGAAAGTCAGCCCTGACTTTTATGCTCAAGTCAACAGCATGAAAAAGGTAATAGAATGCTAGGCTTTACATCAGGAAGTTATGCTGTGAGCATTTCGGAGCACTACACCTTAAGAAGAATATATATTTACCTTGGAGGGTAGATCAGCAGAATAATGTCTGGAGTCCAAGGGTTAATTTACAAGGAGAGATTGCTTACACTAGACTATTCCGTGGAATTTAAAAGGTTAAGGGGTGATTTGACTGAAGTTTCCATATTATTTATTTACTTAATGTCTGCATAGTCATGATGCCCGTGGCTAAGTGGAGTTCGTTAGGCCCACCTTCAGGTTTAGTCAGCTGACATTTCGAGACAATGTGAGTAAGTTTAAACTGCTGCAGTCTGGATGGTCTTGGCAGCCCCACTGATGTTGGATGGTTGCACCGAAGGCCTTGGCCAGTTCGGAAATGGATTAAAAAGGCCCACAGTCACTGTAGCTTTCTGCTGGATGCTTTCTCATGCCAAACCTCCTACCATAGGCCCTCAGCTGTGGTGCTGGATCTGGGTTCTTGTCATGACACCCGTCAGTACCTGGGCCTATACCGGGGAAGCCACTGTTCCTCCTACCAAAGCGAATTCAACAAGTCTGCACCTGAAGCATTCCTGTATCATAGAATCAAAAACCACCAGCAATGTGAAATTCATATTAAGGGGAACAAATAGAGAAGCTACTTCCTCTGGTTGGGAAGTCTAGGATATAGGGGTAGTGGTCTAGAAATTAAAACCAGACCTTTCAGGGATAAAATTAGGAGATAAAAAACAAAAACAGAATTACCTGGAAAAACTCAGCAGGTCTGGCAGCATCGGCGGAGGAGAAAAGAGTTGACGTTTCGAGTCCTCATGACCCTTTGACAGAACTAAGTAGAAATAGAAGAGGAGTGAAATATAAGCTGGTTTAAGGTGTGTGTGTGTGTGTGTGTGTGGGCGGAGGGTGCGGGGGGGCGGTGGGGTGGGTTGGGTGGGAGTCTCCTTCAGACAAAGTTTGGCAGAAGTTTTTAACTCTCTTCCACAAATGGCAATTAATGCTAGGTTGAGAGAATGATTAAAAAATACCGTATCCTGAGCTTTATTCATAGGGGCATAGAGTACAAGAGCAAATAGGTTATGTTGAACTTGTATAAGACACTAGTTCGACCTCAGCAAGAGTATTGTGTCCAGTGCTGGGTGCCCTACTTTAAGAAATATGTGAAAGCATTGGAGAGAGCGCAGAAAAGATTCATGAAAATTGTTTCAGGGATGAGGAACTTCAGTTATGAAGATAGACTGGAGATGCTCTGCCTGTGAATGTGGTGAAGGCAGGTTCCATGGAAGCATTCAAAAGAATTAGACTGTTATGTGAAAAGGAAGAATGTGCAGGGCTATGGGGGAGAAAGCGGGGAGTATGGCACTAGGTGAGGTGCTCATTCAGAGATCCAGTGCAGACATGATGGGCCAAATGGCCTCCCTCTGCACTTTAGCAACCTTGTTGTTCTGTGATCAACTGTAAATTTTAACCCTGAGATTGTTAGGGTTTATTAACTCATTGTATGAAGGGACTTGGGGAAACATGGTTATTGAATGGCAGCACAGGCTCAGGGGGCTAAATTGCCCACTTCTACTCCTAAGTTTACAACTGAGGCATTTCAGGACTTGGGACCAATACACATTAGTGATAACAGTGGTGAAGGGTGAATGAAATTGATGCGATCAACAGAGTTTTGGTTGAGCTGAAGTTAATGTGTTGAGACATTAGGCATTACAATGGAGAAGGAGGTGATGTGGCCTTTGTGTCTGTGCGGCAATTTTCTTGGAGCAATGTAACACTAATCCCAGTGTCTTATGCTCCGCCATGACACTACTTGCATAGTTGTGTGCCCTTGCCATTTTGAATCTCTGCGATGGTGTGAAACGGGGTGACAGCAAATTGGCAGCTTGGTTTACTTCTCTCCTGATCGAACTCGATTCCCTACCATCATTTTCACTCAATTAGACAAGGTCAAGGTCTACCCCCCACCGGCTGCCCTCACCCCTCGCCCCCACCCCATCCCCCACCGACCCCCTCCCCACGCCCCCCACGCCCCAATCCCCCCAGCCACTCCCGCCCCAGCCAGAGAAGCTGGGAATTCAACTTATTGCTGTTTGTGGGGTGTTGCTGGCAGAGAATGGTTTTGATGCCTGCAGGGTCGATGACATGGAATATTAAGCCAGCATGAGTCAGTACCAGCAGGAGAGAAAAATGTCAGAAAATTCATTTGAAGGTAGAATTACTTTTTTGTGGATAGACTGAAGCTAAGAAAGTACCATTCTTTAACATTTCAGACAGGCGCTTTCCTTTAGAATTAGGGCCACCTTCATGTAAATTCAAGTTGCGTAAGTCAGAAACGGGGGAAATTATAATTATAAAGAAATGGCAGAGGAACTGAACACATAATTTGGTTCTGTCTTCACAGAAGAGGTCACAAATAATTTCCTAGAAATGTTAAGGAATCAAACATATAGCGAGAGGGAGGAATTGAAAAAAATCAGTATTAGTAAAAAAAAATGGTGCTAGAGAAATTAATGGGGTTAAAGGCTGAAAAATCCCCAAGGCCTGATAATCTAGCTCCCAGAGTACTAAAGGAAGTGGCGCTGGAAATATTAGATGCAATGCTGGTCATCTTTCCAAAATTCTATAGGCTCTGGAACAGTTCCTACATGTTGGAGGGTGGCAAATGTAACCCCACTATTTAAAAAAGGAGGGAGAGAAAAACAGAATTACAGACCAGTTAGCCTAATATCAGTAATGGGGAAAACGCTAGAGTCTATTATAAAAGACGTGGTAACAAAACACTTGGAAAACATTAATGGGATTAGACAAAGTCAGCATAGATTTATGAAAGGGAAATCATGCCTATCTAATCTACAGGAGTTTTTTGAGGATATAACCAATAGAATAGATAAGGGAGAACCAGTGGATGTGGTGATTTCGGATTTCAAGAAGTCTTTTGATAAAGTCTCACTTAAGAGGCTAGTGGGCAAAATTAAAGCAGGTGGGATTGGGGGTAAAATACTGGCATGGATTGAAAATTGGTCGACAGACTGGAAACATAGAGTGGGAATAATTGGGTCTTTTTTTGGGTGACAGGCAGTGACTAGTGGTGTACCACAGAGGTCAGTGATTGGGCCCCAGCTATTCACGATATATATAAATGACATGGATGAGGGAACCAAATGCAATATTTCCAAGTTTGCTGACAACACAAAACCCTGGGCAGGGTTGTGAGGAGGATGCAAGGAGGCTTCAGGGTGATTTAGACAAGTTGTGTGTGCGGGCAAACACATGACAGATGCAGTATAATGTTAATAAATGGGAAGTTATACGCTTCAGTTTGAAAAACAGGAAGGCAGGGCATTATTTAAATGGTGATATCTTGGGCAATGTGGATGTACAAAGAGATCTGGGTGTCTTTGTACATCAGTCAATGCAAGTAAATAGGCAGGTGCAGCAAGCAATTAGGAAGGCAAATGGTATGTTGGCCTTCATTGCAAGAGGATTTGAGTTCAGAAGTAGGGACGTCTTACTGCAGTTATACAGGACCTTGGTGAGACCACACCTGGAGTATTGCGTGCAGTTTTTGTCTCCCTACCTAAGAAAGGATACACTTGCCAGAGAGGTGACGGTTCACTAGGCTGATACCGGGGATGGCAGGACTGTCGGATGAGGAGGGATTGGCTCGACTAGGCCTGTATTCACTAGAGGTTAGAAGAATTAGAGGGGATCTGATTGAAATGTATAAAATTCTAACAGGTGTAGACAGACTGGATGCAGGGAGGATATTTCCCCTGGTTGGGGAACCTCGAACCACAGGCCACAGTCTCAGGATATGGGGCAGGCCATTTAGGACTGAGAGGAGGAAAACTTTCTTCACTCAGAGGGTGGTCAACTTGTGGAATTCTCTACCACAGAAGGCTGTGGAGGCCGGGTCACTGAGTATATTCAAGAAAGAAATTGATAAATCTTTGGATATTAGGGGCATCAGGGGGTATGGAGAGAAAGCAGGAATGTGGCATTGAGATAGAGGATCAATCATGATCATATTGAATGGCGGAGCAGGCTTGAAGGGCCGAATGGACTACTCCTGCTCTTAGTTTCAATGTTTCTAAAATTGTTTATAAATCTTTTCTACATCTATTTTTGTCATTGTCCATAGCACCCAGTACTTCTCTCAGGTTAGAAACTAGAAACAGTCAATGGAGACTCCAGTGTAGAATAGGCCCCAGGCTACAGTCTGCCTGCCCAAAGGCAGAGAAAGACCAAGTGTGACGTGGCTTGGTAGAGGTGTCAAGTTGCCTCAATTGTTACTTTGGCCCACGAGCACTCTGTAACACTAACCATGTCCCTGTACAATGATGCTAGACATCCCGTTAGAAATAGACTTTCCTTGCGCCAGCTTCAAACTTGACATCATTTTTTTTTAAAGTAAGGCTCTGAGAAGCTCTTAATATATTTGAGCTACCCCTTCCCCCACTTAGATTATCATGGAGTCTCCTACCATCTGTGAACTTAAAATATTTCTTGATCAACTGTCCAGAAAAAAGGAAAGAAGTTGCATTTACATAGTACCCTTCTTGACCTTGTCCCAAAGCACTCTAGAGCCAATGTACCACTTTAGTTGTGTAGTCACTGTTATAAAGTAGAAAACAAGGCAGCCTGTTTGTGCACAGCAAGTTCCCACACGCAACAACATGATAAGGGCCAGATAATTTTTTGTTTATTAACGCGGACTACCTGTATCAGCGTCATGAAAAAGCTCAAGACAAGGTCTGACGTTATGAACCTAGGGAATTCAGTTTAGTAATGTTCTGTGGGCGGTGGAAGTTTTGGAATGTTCTGTGGAAGACGGAAGTTTTGGAATGCTCTGTGGAAGCTGCAAGTTTTGGAATGCTCTGTTGAAGTTGGGAGTTTTGGAATGCTCTGTGGAAGGTGGAAGTTTTGGAATGCTCTGTGGAAGGTGGAAGTTTTGGAATGTTCTGTGGGAGGTGGAAGTTATGGAATGTTCTGTGGAAGGTGGGAGTTTTGGAATGTTCTGTGGAAGGTGCAAGTTTTGGAATGCTCTGTGGAAGATGGAAGTTTTGGAATGCTCTGTGGGAGGTGGAAGTTTTGGAATGCTCTGTGGAAGATGGAAGTTTTGGAATGCTCTGTGGGAGGTGGAAGTTTTGGAATGTTCTGTGGAATGTGGAAGTTTTGGAATGCTCTGTGGAAAATGGAAGTCTTGGAATGTTCTGTGGAAGGTGGAAGTTTTGGATTGTTCTGAGGAAGGTGGAAGTTTTGGAATGCTCTGTGGAAAGTGTAAGTTTTGGAATGTTCTGTGGAAGGTGGAAGTTTTGGAATGCTCTGTGGAAGGTGGAAGTTTTGGAATGTTCTGTGGGAGGTGGAAGTTATGGAATGTTCTGTGGAAGGTGGGAGTTTTGGAATGTTCTGTGGAAGGTGCAAGTTTTGGAATGCTCTGTGGAAGATGGAAGTTTTGGAATGCTCTGTGGGAGGTGGAAGTTTTGGAATGCTCTGTGGAAGATGGAAGTTTTGGAATGCTCTGTGGGAGGTGGAAGTTTTGGAATGTTCTGTGGAATGTGGAAGTTTTGGAATGCTCTGTGGAAAATGGAAGTCTTGGAATGTTCTGTGGAAGGTGGAAGTTTTGGATTGTTCTGAGGAAGGTGGAAGTTTTGGAATGCTCTGTGGAAAGTGTAAGTTTTGGAATGTTCTGTGGAAGGTGGAAGTTTTGGAATGTTCTGTGGAAGATCGAAGTTTTGTTATGTTCTGTGGGAGGTGGAAGTTTTGGAATGTTCTGTGGAAGACGTAAGTTTTGGAATGCTCTGTGGAAGATGGAAGTTGTGGAATGCTCGGTGGAAGATGGAAGTTTTGTCATGTTCAGTGGGAGGTGGAAGTTTTGGAATGTTCTGTGGAAGATGGAAGTTTTGGAATGCTCTGTGGAAGATGGAAGTTGTGGAATGCTCTATGGAAGATGGAAGTTTTGTCATGTTCTGTAGGAGGTGGAAGTTTTGGAATGCTCTGTGGAAGATGGAAGTCTTGGAATACTCTGTGGAAGGTGGGAGTTTTGGAATGTTCTGCGGAAGGTGGAAGTTTTGGAATGCTCTGTGGAAGGTGGAAGTTTTGGAATGCTCAGTGGAAGGTGGAAGTTTTGGAATGTTCTGTGGAAGTTTTAAGTTTTGGAATGTTCTGTGGAAGGTGGATGTTTTGGAATACACTGTGGAAGGTGGAATTTTGGAATGCTCTGTGGAAGGTGGAAGTTTTGGAATGTTCTGTGGAAGGTGGAAGTATTGGAATGTTCTGTAGAAGGTGGAAGTTTTGGAATGTTCTGTGGAACGTGGAAGTTTTGGATTGCTCTGTGGAAGGTGGAAATTTTGGAATGTACTGTGGAAGGTGGAATTTTTGCAATGCTCTGTGGAAGATGGAAGTTTTGGAATGCTCTGTGGAAGGTGGAAGTTTTGGAATGCTCTGTGGAAAGTGGATGTTTTGGAATGCTATGTGGAAGGTGGCAGTTTTGGAATGTTCTGTGGAAGGTGAACGTTTTGGAATGCTCTGTGGAAGATGGACGTTTTGGAATGTTCTGTGGGAGGTGGAAATTTGGGAATGTTCTGTGGAAGATGGAAGTTTTGGAATGATCTGTGGAAGGTGGAAGTTTTGGAATGCTCTGTGGAAGGTGGAAGTTTTGGAATGCTCTGTGGAAGGTGGAAGTTTTGGAATGTTCTGTGGAAGGTGGAAGTTTTGGGAATGTACTGTGGAAGGTGGATTTTTTGCAATGCTCTGTGGAAGATGTAAGTTTTGGAATGTTCTGTGGAAGATGGAAGTTTTGGAATGCTCTGTTGAAGATGGACGTTTTGGAATGTTCAGTTGGAGGTGGAATTTTTGGAATGTTCTGTGGAAGAAGGAAATATTGGAATGCTCTATGGAAGATGGGAGTCTTGGAATGTTCTGTGGAAGGGGGGAGTTTTGGAATGCTCTTTGGAAGTTGGGAGTTTTGGAATATTCTGTGGAAGGTGGAAGTTTTGGAATGCTCTGTGGAAGGTCATAGTTTGGAATGCTCTCCGGAAGGTGGAAGTATTGGATAGCTCTGTGGAAGGTAGAAGTTTTGAAATGTTCTGTGGAAGGTGGAAGTTTTGGAATGCTCTGTGGAAGGTAGAAGTTTTGGAATGCTCTGTGGAAGATGGAAGTTTTGGAATGTTCTGTGGGAGGTGGAAGTTTTGGAATGTTCTGTGGAAGGTGGAAGTGTTGGAATGTTCTGTGGAAGATGGAAGTTTTGGAATGCTCTGTGGAAGATGGACGTTTTGGAATGTTCTGTGGAAGATGGAAGTTTTGGAATATTTTGTGGAAGGTGGAAGTTTTCAAATGCTCTGTTGAAGACGGAAGTTTTGGAATGTTCTTTGGAAGGACGAAGTTTTGGAATGCTCTGTGGAACGTGTAAGTTTTGGAATGTTCTGTGGAAGGTGGGAGTTTTCGAATGCTTTGTGGAAGGTGGAAGTTTTGGAATGCTCAGTGGAAGGTGGAAGTTTTGGAATGCTCTGTGGAAGATGGAATTTTGGAATGTTCTGTGGAAGGTGGGAGTTTTCGAAAGCTTTGTGGAAGGTGGAAGTTTTGGAATGCTCTGTGGAAGGTTGACGTTTTGGAATGTTCTGTGGAAGGTGGAATTTTGGAATGTTCTGTTGAAGGTGGAAGTTTTGGAATGCTCTGTGGAAGTTCGATGTTTTGGAATGTTCTGTGGAAGGTGGAATTTTGGAATGTTCTGTTGAAGGTGGAAGTTTTGGAATGCTCTGTGGAAGTTCGAAGTTTTGGAATGTTCTGTGGAAGGTCGAAGTTTTGGAATTTTCTGTGGAAGGTAGGAAGTTTTGGAATGCTCTGTGGAGCACGCAAGTTTTGGAATGTTCTGTGGAAGGTGGAAGTTTTGGAATGTTCTGTGCAAGGTGGAATTTTGGAATGTTCTGTTGAAGGTGGAAGTTTTGGAATGCTCTGTGGAAGTTCGAAGTTTTGGAATGTTCTGTGGAAGGTGGAATTTTGGAATGTTCTGTTGAAGGTGGAAGTTTTGGAATGCTCTGTGGAAGTTCGAAGTTTTGGAATGTTCTGTGGAAGGTCGAAGTTTTGGAATGTTCTGTGGAAGGTAGGAAGTTTTGGAATGCTCTGTGGAGCACGCAAGTTTTGGAATGTTCTGTGGAAGGTGGAAGTTTTGGAATGTTCTGTGGAAGGTGGAAGTTTTGGAATGTTCTGTGGAAGGTGGAAGTTGTGGAATGCTCTGTGGAAGGTGCAAGTTTTGGAATGTACTGCGGAAGGTGGAAATTTTGGAATGCTCTGTGGAAGATGGAAGTCTTGGAATATTCTGTGGAAGGTGGGAGTTTTGGAATGCTCTGTGGAAGATGGAAGTCTTGGAATCTTCTGTGGAAAGTAGGAGTTTTGGAAAGCTCTGTGGAAGTTGGGATTTTGGAATGTTCGGTGGAAGACGGACGTTTTGGAATGCTCTGTGGAAGGTCGAAGTTTTGGAATGTTCGGTGGAAGACGGACGTTTTGGAATGCTCTGTGGAAGGTGGAAGTTTTGGAATGTTCTGTGGGAGGTGGAAGTTTTGGAATGTTTTGTGGAAGGTGGAAGCTTTGGAATGTTCTGTGGAAGGTGGAAGTTTTGGAATGTTCTGTGGAAGGTGGAAGTTTTGGAATGTTATGTGGAAGGTGGAAGTTTTGGATTGCTCTGTGGAAGGTGGAAATTTTGGAATGCACTGTGGAAGGTGGAATTTTTGCAATGCTCTGTGGAAGATGGAAGTTTTGGAATGCTCTGTGGAAGGTGGAAGTTTTGGACTGCTCTGTGGAAGTTTTAAGTTTTGGAATGTTCTGTGGAAGGTGGATGTTTTGGAATGTTCTGTGGAAGGTGGAAATTTTGGAATGTTCTGTGGGAGGTGGAAGTTTTGGAATTTTCTGTGGAAGGTGGAGGTTTTGGTATGCTCTGTGGACGGTGGAAGTTTTGGAATGTTCTGTGGAAGGAAAATGTTTTGGACTGCTCTGTGGAAGTTTTAAGTTTTGGAATGTTCTGTGGAAGGTGGAAGTTTTGGAATGTTCTGTGGGAGGTGGAAGTTTTGGAATTTTCTGTGGAACGTGGAAGTTTTGGTATGCTCTGTGGACGGTGGAAGTTTTGGAATTTTCTGTGGAAGGTGGAAGTTTTGGAATGTTCTGTGGAAGGTGGAAGTTTTGGAATCCTCTGTGGAACATGGAAGTTTTGGAATGCTCTGTGGATGTTTGGAATTTTGGAATGTTCTGTAGAAGGTCGAAGTTTTGGAATCCTCTGTGGAACATGGAAGTTTTGGAATGCTCTGTGGATGTTTGGAATTTTGGAATGTTCTGTGGAAGGTGGAAGTTTTGGATTGCTCTGTGGAAGTTGGAAGTTTTGGAATGTTCTGTGGAAGGTGGAAGTTTTGCAATGCTCTGTGGAAGATGGAAGTTTTGGAAGGCTCTGTGGAAGATGGAAGTTTTGGAATGTTCTATGGAAGGAGAAAGTTATGGAATGTTCTGTGGAAGGTGGAAGTTTTGGAATGTTCTGTGGAAGGTGGAAGTTTTGGAATGCTCTGTGGAAGGTGGAAGTTTTGGAATGCTCTGTGGAAGGTGGAAGTTTTGCGAATGTGTTGTGGAAGGTGGATTTTTTGCAATGCTCTGTGGAAGGTGGAAGTTTTGGAATGTTCTGTGGAAGATGGAAGTTTTGGAATGATCTGTGGAAGGTGGAAGTTTTGGTATGCTCTGTTGAAATTGGGAGTTTTGGAATGCTCTGTGGAAGGTGGAAGTGTTGGAATGTTTTGTGGAAGATGGAAGTTTTGGAATGAACTGTGGAAGGTGGAAGTTTTGGAATGTTCTGTGGAAGAGGGAAGTTTTGGAATGCTCTGTTGAAATTGGGAGTTTGGAATGCTCTGTGGAAGGTGGAAGTTTTGGAATGCTCTGTGGAAGGTGGAAGTTTTGGAATGCTCTGTGGAAGGTGGAAGTTTTGGAATGTTCTGTGGAAGAGGGAAGTTTTGGAATGTTCTGTGGAAGATGGAAGTTTTGGAATGCTTTGTGGAAGGCGGAAGTTTTGGAATGTTCTGTGGAAGGTGCAAGTTTTGGAATGCTCTGTGCAAGATGGAAGTTTTGGAATGCACTGTAGAGGATGGAAGTTTTGGAATGCTCTGTGGAAGGTGGAAGTTTTGGAATGTTCTGTGGGAGGTGGAAGTTTTGGAATGCTCTGTGGAAGGTGGAAGTTTTGGATTGTTCTGAGGAAGGTGGAAGATTTGGAATGCTCTGTGGAAGGTCTAAGTTTTGGAATGTTCTGTGGGAGGTGGAAGTTTTGGAATGTTCTGTTGAAGATGGAAGTTTTGGAATGCTCTGTGGAAGGTGGAAGTTTTGGAATGTTCTGTGGAAGGTGCAAGTTTTGGAATGCTCTGTGGAGGATTGAAGTTTTGGAATGCTCTGTAGAAGGTGGAAGTTTTGGAATGTTCGTTGGAAGGTGGAAGTATTGGAATGCTCTGTGGAAGGTGGAAGTTTTGGATTGTTCTGAGGAAGGTGGAAGATTTGGAATGCTCTGTGGAAGGTGGAAGTTTTGGAATGTTCTGTGGGAGGTGGAAGTTTTGGAATGTTCTGTGGAAGATTGAAGTTTTGTTATGTTCTGTGGGAGGTGGCAGTTTTGGAATGTTCTGTGGAAGATGGAAGTTTTGGAATGCTCTGTGGAAGATGGAAGTTGTGGAATGCTCTGTGGAATGTGGAAGTTTTGGAATGTTCTGTGGAAGGTGGAAGTTTTGGAATGCTCTGTGGAAGGTGGAAGTTTTGGAATGCTCTGTGGAAGGTGGAAGTTTTGGGAATGTATTGTGGAAGGTGGATTTTTTGCAATGCTCTGTGGAAGATGGAAGTATTGGAATGTTCTGTGGAAGATGGAAGTTTTGGAATGCTCTGTGGAAGATGGAAGTTTTGGAATGATCTGTGGAAGGTGGAAGTTTTGGAATGCTCTGGGGAAGGTGCAAGTTTTGGAATGTTCTGTGGTAGATGGAAGTTTTGGAATGCTCTGTGGAAGGTGGAAGTTATGGAATGTTCTGTGGAAGGTGGAAGTTTTGGATTGCTCTGTGCAAGATCGAAGTTTTGGAATGCTCTGTGGAAAATGGAAGTCTGGAATGTTCTGTGGAAGGTGGAAGTTTTGGATTGTTCTGAGGAAGGTGGAAGTTTTGGAATGCTCTGTGGAAGAACTAAGTTTTGGAATGTTCTGTGGGAGGTGGAAGTATTGGAAGGTTCTGTCGAAGATTGAAGTTCTGTTATGTTTTGTGGTTGGTGGAAGTTTTGGAATGTTCTGTGGAAGATGGAAGTTTTGGAATGTTCTTTGGAAGATGGAAGTTTTGGAATGCTCTGTGGAAGATGGAAGTTGTGGAATGCTCTGTGGAGGATGGAAGTTTTGTCATGTTCTGTAGTAGGTGGAAGTTTTGGAATGTTCTGTGGAAGACGGAATTTTTGGAATGCTCTGTGGAAGATGGAAGTCTTGGAATATTCTGTGGAAGGTAGGAGTTTTGGAAAGCTCTGTGGAAGTTGGGAGTTTTGGAATGCTCTGTGGAAGACGGACGTTTTGGAATGCTCTGTGGGAGGTGGAAGTTTTGGAATGCTCTGTGGAAGGTGGAAGTTTTGGAATGGTCTGTGGGAGGTGGAAGTTTTGGAATGTTCTGTGGAAGGTGGAAGCTTTGGAATGTTCTGTGGGAGGTGGAAGTTTTGGAATGTTCTGTGGAAGGTGCAAGTTTTGGAATGTTATGTGGAAGGTGCAAGTTTTGGAATGTGCTGTGGAAGGTGGAAGTTTTGGAATGTGCGGTGGAAGGTGGAAGTTTTGGAATGTTCTGCGGAAGGTGGAAGTTTTGGAATGCTCTGTGGAAGATGGAAGTTTTGGAATGATCTCTGGAAGATGGAAGTTTTGGAATGCTCTGTGGAATGTGGAAGTTTTGGAATGTTCTGTGGAAGGTGGAAGTTTTGGAATGCTCTGTGGAAGGTGGAAGTTTTGGAATGCTCTGTGGAAGGTGGAAGTTTTGGAATGTTCTGTGGAAGGTGGAAGTTTTGGATTGCTCTGTGGAAGATCGAAGTTTTGGAATGCTCTGTGGAAAATGGAAGGCTGGAATGTTCTGTGGAAGGTGGAAGTTTTGGATTGTTCTGAGGAAGGATGAAGTTTTGGAATGCTCTGTGGAAGGTGGAAGTTTTGGAGTGTTCTGTGGAAGGTGGAAGTTTTGGTATGCTCTGTGGACGGTGGAAGTTTTGGAATTTTCTGTGGAAGGTGGAAGTTATGGAATGTTCGGTGGAAGGTGGAAGTTTTGGAATGCTCTGTGGATGTTTGGAATTTTGGAAGGCTCTGTGGAAGATGGAAGTTTTGGAATGTTCGATGGAAGGAGGAAGTTATGGAATGTTCTGTGGAAGGTGGAAGTTTTGGATTGCTCTGTGGAAGGTGGAAATTTTGGAATGTACTGTGGAAGGTGGAATTTTTGCAATGCTCTGTGGAAGATGGAAGTTTTGGAATGCTCTGTGGAAGGTGGAAGTTTTGGACTGCTCTGTGGAAGTTTTAAGTTTTGGAATGTTCTGTGGAAGGTGGATGTTTTGGAATGTTCTGTGGAAGGTGGAAGTTTTGGAATGTTCTGTGGGAGGTGGAAGTTTTGGAATTTTCTGTGGAAGGTGGAAGTTTTGGTATGCTCTGTGGACGGTGGAAGTTTTGGAATTTTCTGTGGAAGGTGGAAGTTTTGGAATGCTCTGTGGAAGGTGGAATTTTGGAATGCTCTGTGGAAGGTGGAAGTTTTGGAATGTTCTGTGGAAGGTGGAAGTTTTGGAATGTTCTGTGGAAGGTGGAAGTTTTGGAATGCTCTGTGGAAGGTTCATGTTTTGGAATGTTCTGTGGAAGGAAAATGTTTTGGACTGCTCTGTGGAAGTTTTAAGTTTTGGAATGTTCTGTGGAAGGTGGAAGTTTTGGAATGTTCTGTGGGAGGTGGAAGTTTTGGAATTTTCTGTGGAAGGTGGAAGTTTTGGTATGCTCTGTGGACGGTGGAAGTTTTGGAATTTTCTGTGGAAGGTGGAAGTTTTGGAATGCTCTGTGGAAGGTGGAATTTTGGAATGCTCTGTGGAAGGTGGAAGTTTTGGAATGTTCTGTGGAAGGTGGAAGTTTTGGAATCCTCTGTGGAACATGGAAGTTTTGGAATGCTCTGTGGATGTTTGGAATTTTGGAATGTTCTGTAGAAGGTCAAAGTTTTGGAATCCTCTGTGGAACATGGAAGTTTTGGAATGCTCTGTGGATGTTTGGAATTTTGGAATGTTCTGTGGAAGGTGGAAGTTTTGGATTGCTCTGTGGAAGGTGGAAGTTTTGGAATGTTCTGCGGAAGGTGGAAGTTTTGCAATGCTCTGTGGAAGATGGAAGTTTTGGAAGGCTCTGTGGAAGATGGAAGTTTTGGAATGTTCTATGGAAGGAGAAAGTTATGGAATGTTCTGTGGAAGGTGGAAGTTTTGGAATGTTCTGTGGAAGGTGGAAGTTTTGGAATGCTGTGTGGAAGGTGGAAGTTTTGGAATGCTCTGTGGAAGGTGGAAGTTTTGCGAATGTATTGTGGAAGGTGGATTTTTTGCAATGCTCTGTGGAAGGTGGAAGTTTTGGAATGTTCTGTGGAAGATGGAAGTTTTGGAATGATCTGTGGAAGGTGGAAGTTTTGGTATGCTCTGTTGAAATTGGGAGTTTTGGAATGCTCTGTGGAAGGTGGAAGTGTTGGAATGTTCTGTGGAAGATGGAAGTTTTGGAATGATCTGTGGAAGGTGGAAGTTTTGGAATGTTCTGTGGAAGAGGGAAGTTTTGGAATGCTCTGTTGAAATTGGGAGTTTTGGAATGCTCTGTGGAAGTTGGAAGTTTTGGAATGCTCTGTGGAAGGTGGAAGTTTTGGAATGCTCTGTGGAAGGTGGAAGTTTTGGAATCTTCTGTGGAAGGTGGAAGATTTGGAATGCTCTGTGGAAGTTGGAAGTTTTGGAATGTTCTGTGGGAGGTGGAAGATTTGGAATGTTCTGTGGAAGATTGAAGCTTTGTTATGTTCTGTGGGAGGTTGCAGTTTTGGAATGTTCTGTGGAAGATGGAAGTTTTGGAATGCTCTGTGGAAGATGGAAGTTGTGGAACGCTCTGTGGAAGATGGAAGTTTTGTCATGTTCTGTGGAAGGTGGGAGTTTTGGAATGCTCTGTGGAAGTTGGGAGTTTTGGAATGCTCTGTGGAAAATGGAAGTCTTGGAATCTTCTGTGGAAGGTAGGAGTTTTGGAAAGCTCTGTGGAAGACTGAAGTTTTGTAATGTTCTGCGGAAGGTGGAAGTTTTAGAATGCTCTGTGGAAGATGGAAGTTTTGGAATGCTCTGTGGAAGGTGGAAGTTTTGGAATGCTCTGTGGAAGGTGGAAGTTTGGGAATGTTCTGTGGAAGATGGAAGTTTTGGAATGCTCTGTGGAAGGTGGAAGTTTTGGAATGCTCTGTGGGAGGTGGAAGTTTTGGTCTGTTCTGTTGGAGGTGGAAGCTTTGGAATGTTCTGTGGGAGGTGGAAGTTTTGGAATGCTCTGTGGAAGGTGGACTTTTGGAATGTTATGTGGAAGGTGCAAGTTTTGGAATGCGCTCTGGAAGATGGAAGTTTTGGAATGCTCTGTGGAAGGTGGAAATTTTGGAATGCTCAGTGGAAGGTGGAAGTTTTGGAATATTCTGTGGAAGTTTTAAGTTTAGGAATGTTCTGTGGAAGGTGGATGTTTTGGAATGCACTGTGGAAGGTGGAATTTTGGAATGCTCTGTGGAAGATGGAAGTTTTGGAATGTTCTGTGGAAGATGGAAGTTTTGGAATGTTCTATGGAAGGAGAAAGTTATGGAATGTTCTGTGGAAGGTGGAAGTTTTGGAATGTTCTGTGGAAGGTGGAAGTTTTGGAATGCTCTGTGGAAGGTGCAAGTATTGGAATGCTTGTGGAAGGAGGAAGTTTTGGAATGCTCTGTGGAATTTGGAAGTTTTGGAATACTCTGTGGAAGATGGACGTTTTGGAATGTTCTGTGGGAGGTGGAAGATTTGGAATGTTCTGTGGAAGATTGAAGCTTTGTTATGTTCTGTGGGAGGTTGCAGTTTTGGAATGTTCTGTGGAAGATGGAAGTTTTGGAATGCTCTGTGGAGGATGGAAGTTGTGGAACGCTCTGTGGAAGATGGAAGTTTTGTCATGTTCTGTGGAAGGTGGGAGTTTTGGAATGCTCTGTGGAAGATGGAAGTTTTGGAATGCTCTGTGGAAGGTGGAAGTTTTGGAATGTTCTGTGGAAGGTGCAAGTTTTGGAATGCTCTGTGGAGGATTGAAGTTTTGGAATGCTCTGTAGAAGGTGGAAGTTTTGGAATGTTCGTTGGAAGGTGGAAGTATTGGAATGCTCTGTGGAAGGTGGAAGTTTTGGATTGTTCTGAGGAAGGTGGAAGATTTGGAATGCTCTGTGGAAGTTGGAAGTTTTGGAATGTTCTGTGGGAGGTGGAAGATTTGGAATGTTCTGTGGAAGATTGAAGCTTTGTTATGTTCTGTGGGAGGTTGCAGTTTTGGAATGTTCTGTGGAAGATGGAAGTTTTGGAATGCTCTGTGGAGGATGGAAGTTGTGGAACGCTCTGTGGAAGATGGAAGTTTTGTCATGTTCTGTGGAAGGTGGGAGTTTTGGAATGCTCTGTGGAAGTTGGGAGTTTTGGAATGCTCTGTGGAAAATGGAAGTCTTGGAATCTTCTGTGGAAGGTAGGAGTTTTGGAAAGCTCTGTGGAAGACTGAAGTTTTGGAATGTTCTGCGGAAGGTGGAAGTTTTAGAATGCTCTGTGGAAGATGGAAGTTTTGGAATGCTCTGTGGAAGGTGGAAGTTTTGGAATGCTCTGTGGAAGGTGGAAGTTTGGGAATGTTCTGTGGAAGATGGAAGTTTTGGAATGCTCTGTGGAAGGTGGAAGTTTTGGAATGTTCTGTGGGAGGTGGAAGTTTTGGTCTGTTCTGTTGGAGGTGGAAGCTTTGGAATGTTCAGTGGGAGGTGGAAGTTTTGGAATGCTCTGTGGAAGGTGGACTTTTGGAATGTTATGTGGAAGGTGCAAGTTTTGGAATGCGCTGTGGAAGATGGAAGTTTTGGAATGCTCTGTGGAAGGTGGAAATTTTGGAATGCTCAGTGGAAGGTGGAAGTTTTGGAATATTCTGTGGAAGTTTTAAGTTTAGGAATGTTCTGTGGAAGGTGGATGTTTTGGAATGCACTGTGGAAGGTGGAATTTTGGAATGCTCTGTGGAAGATGGAAGTTTTGGAATGTTCTGTGGAAGATGGAAGTTTTGGAATGTTCTATGGAAGGAGAAAGTTATGGAATGTTCTGTGGAAGGTGGAAGTTTTGGAATGTTCTGTGGAAGGTGGAAGTTTTGGAATGCTCTGTGGAAGGTGGAAGTTTTGGAATGCTCTGTGGAAGGTGGAAGTTTTGCGAATGTATTGTGGAAGGTGGATTTTTTGCAATGCTCTGTGGAAGGTGGAAGTTTTGGAATGTTCTGTGGAAGATGGAAGTGTTGGAATGATCTGTGGAAGGTGGAAGTTTTGGTATGCTCTGTTGAAATTGGGAGTTTTGGAATGCTCTGTGGAAGGTGGAAGTGTTGGAATGTTCTGTGGAAGATGGAAGTTTTGGAATGATCTGTGGAAGGTGGAAGTTTTGGAATGTTCTGTGGAAGAGGGAAGTTTTGGAATGCTCTGTTGAAATTGGGAGTTTTGGAATGCTCTGTGGAAGGTGGAAGTTTTGGAATGCTCTGTGGAAGGTGGAAGTTTTGGAATGCTCTGTGGAAGGTGGAAGTTTTGGAATCTTCTGTGGAAGAGGGAAATTTTGGAATGTTCTGTGGAAGATGGAAGTTTTGGAATGCTTTGTGGAAGGCGGAAGTTTTGGAATGTTCTGTGGAAGGTGCAAGTTTTGGAATGCTCTGTGCAAGATGGAAGTTTTGGAATCCACTGTAGAGGATGGAAGTTTTGGAATGCTCTGTGGAAGGTGGAAGTTTTGGAATGTTCTGTGGGAGGTGGAAGTTTTGGAATGCTCTGTGGAAGGTGGAAGTTTTGGATTGTTCTGAGGAAGGTGGAAGATTTGGAATGCTCTGTGGAAGGTCTAAGTTTTGGAATGTTCTGTGGGAGGTGGAAGTTTTGGAATGTTCTTTGGAAGATTGAAGTTTTGTTATGTTCTGTGGGAGGTGGAAGTTTTGGAATGTTCTGTGGAAGATGGAAGTTTTGGAATGCTCTGTGGAAGGTGGAAGTTTTGGAATGTTCTGTGGAAGGTGCAAGTTTTGGAATGCTCTGTGGAGGATTGAAGTTTTGGAATGCTCTGTAGAAGGTGGAAGTTTTGGAATGTTCGTTGGAAGGTGGAAGTATTGGAATGCTCTGTGGAAGGTGGAAGTTTTGGATTGTTCTGCGGAAGGTGGAAGATTTGGAATGCTCTGTGGAAGGTCTAAGTTTTGGAATGTTCTGTGGGAGGTGCAAGTTTTGGAATGTTCTTTGGAAGATTGAAGTTTTGTTATGTTCTGTGGGAGGTGGAAGTTTTGGAATGTTCTGTGGAAGATGGAAGTTTTGGAATGCTCTGTGGAAGGTGGAAGTTTTGGAATGTTCTGTGGAAGGTGCAAGTTTTGGAATGCTCTGTGGAGGATTGAAGTTTTGGAATGCTCTATAGAAGGTGGAAGTTTTGGAATGTTCGTTGGAAGGTGGAAGTATTGGAATGCTCTGTGGAAGGTGGAAGTTTTGGATTGTTCTGAGGAAGGTGGAAGATTTGGAATGCTCTGTGGAAGGTGGAAGTTTTGGAATGTTCTTTGGGAGGTGGAAGTTTTGGAATGTTCTGTGGAAGATTGAAGCTTTGTTATGTTCTGTGGGAGGTGGCAGTTTTGGAATGTTCTGTGGAAGATGGAAGTTTTGGAATGCTCTGTGGAAAATGGAAGTTGTGGAACGCTCTGTGGAAGATGGAAGTTTTGTCATGTTCTGTGGAAGGTGGGAGTTTTGGAATGCTCTGTGGAAGTTGGGAGTTTTGGAATGCTCTGTGGAAAATGGAAGTCTTGGAATCTTCTGTGGAAGGTAGGAGTTTTGGAAAGCTCTGTGGAAGACTGAAGTTTTGGAATGTTCTGCGGAAGGTGGAAGTTTTAGAATGCTCTGTGGAAGATGGAAGTTTTGGAATGCTCTGTGGAAGGTGGAAGTTTTGGAATGCTCTGTGGAAGGTGGAAGTTTGGGAATGTTCTGTGGAAGATGGAAGTTTTGGAATGCTCTGTGGAAGGTGGAAGTTTTGGAATGTTCTGTGGGAGGTGGAAGTTTTGGACTTTTCTGTTGGAGGTGGAAGCTTTGGAATGTTCTGTGGAAGGTGGAAGTTTTGAACTGTTCTGTAGAAGGTGGAAGTTTTGGAATCCTCTGTGGAACACGGAAGTTTTGGAATGCTCTGTGGATGTTTGGAATTTTGGAATGTTCTGTGGAAGGTGGAAGTTTTGGAATGTACTGTGGAAGGTGGAAGTTTTGGAATGTATTGTGCAAGGTGGAAGTTTTGGAATGTTCTGTGGAAGGTGGAAGTTTTGGAATGTTCTGCGGAAGGTGGAAGTTTTGGAATGCTCTGTGGAAGTTGGAAGTTTTGGAATGCTCTGTAGAGGGTGGAAGTTTTGGAATGTTCTGTGCAAGGTGGAAGTATTGGAATGCTCTGTGAAGATGGAAGTTTTGGATTGTTCTGAGGAAGGTGGAAGCTTTGGAATGTTCTGTGGGAGGTGGAAGTTTTGGAATGCTCTGTGGAAGGTGGAAGTTTTGGAATGTTATGTGGAAGGTGCAAGTTTTGGAATGCGCTGTGGAAGATGGAAGTTTTGGAATGCTCTGTGGAAGGTGGAAATTTTGGAATGCTCAGTGGAAGGTGGAGGTTTTGGAATATTCTGTGGAAGTTTTAAGTTTAGGAATGTTCTGTGGAAGGTGGATGTTTTGGAATGCACTGTGGAAGGTGGAATTTTGGAATGCTCTGTGGAAGGCGGAAGTTTTGGAATGTTCTGTGGAAGGTGGAAGTTTTGGAATGTTCTGTGGAAGGTGGAAGTTTTGAACTGTTCTGTAGAAGGTGGAAGTTTTGGAATCCTCTGTGGAACACGGAAGTTTTGGAATGCTCTGTGGATGTTTGGAATTTTGTAATGTTCTGTGGAAGGTGGAAGTTTTGGAATGTACTGTGGAAGGTGGAAGTTTTGGAATGTACTGTGCCAGGTGGAAGTTTTGGAATGTTCTGTGGAAGGTGGAAGTTTTGGAATGTTCTGCGGAAGGTGGAAGTTTTGGAATGTTCTGTGGAAGGTGGAAGTTTTGGAATGCTCTGTGGAAGGTGGAAGTTTTGGAATGCTCTGTGGAAGGTGGAAGTTTTGCGAATGTATTGTGGAAGGTGGATTTTTTGCAATGCTCTGTGGAAGGTGGAAGTTTTGGAATGTTCTGTGGAAGATGGAAGTTTTGGAATGATCTGTGGAAGGTGGAAGTTTTGGTATGCTCTGTTGAAATTGGGAGTTTTGGAATGCTCTGTGGAAGGTGGAAGTGTTGGAATGTTCTGTGGAAGATGGAAGTTTTGGAATGATCTGTGGAAGGTGGAAGTTTTGGAATGTTCTGTGGAAGAGGGAAGTTTTGGAATGCTCTGTTGAAATTGGGAGTTTTGGAATGCTCTGTGGAAGGTGGAAGTTTTGGAATGCTCTGTGGAAGGTGGAAGTTTTGGAATGCTCTGTGGAAGGTGGAAGTTTTGGAATCTTCTGTGGAAGAGGGAAATTTTGGAATGTTCTGTGGAAGATGGAAGTTTTGGAATGCTTTCTGGAAGGCGGAAGTTTTGGAATGTTCTGTGGAAAGTGCAAGTTTTGGAATGCTCTGTGCAAGATGGAAGTTTTGGAATCCACTGTAGAGGATGGAAGTTTTGGAATGCTCTGTGGAAGGTGGAAGTTTTGGAATGTTCTGTGGGACGTGGAAGTTTTGGAATGCTCTGTGGAAGGTGGAAGTTTTGGATTGTTCTGAGGAAGGTGGAAGATTTGGAATGCTCTGTGGAAGGTCTAAGTTTTGGAATGTTCTGTGGGAGGTGGAAGTTTTGGAATGTTCTTTGGAAGATTGAAGTTTTGTTATGTTCTGTGGGAGGTGGAAGTTTTGGAATGTTCTGTGGAAGATGGAAGTTTTGGAATGCTCTGTGGAAGGTGGAAGTTTTGGAATGTTCTGTGGAAGGTGCAAGTTTTGGAATGCTCTGTGGAGGATTGAAGTTTTGGAATGCTCTGTAGAAGGTGGAAGTTTTGGAATGTTCGTTGGAAGGTGGAAGTATTGGAATGCTCTGTGGAAGGTGGAAGTTTTGGATTGTTCTGAGGAAGGTGGAAGTTTTGGAATGCTCTGTGGAAGGTGGAAGTTTTGGAATGTTCTGTGGGAGGTGGAAGATTTGGAATGTTCTGTGGAAGATTGAAGCTTTGTTATGTTCTGTGGGAGGTGGCAGTTTTGGAATGTTCTGTGGAAGATGGAAGTTTTGGAATGCTCTGTGGAAGATGGAAGTTGTGGAACGCTCTGTGGAAGATGGAAGTTTTGTCATGTTCTGTGGAAGGTGGGAGTTTTGGAATGCTCTGTGGAAGTTGGGAGTTTTGGAATGCTCTGTGGAAAATGGAAGTCTTGGAATCTTCTGTGGAAGGTAGGAGTTTTGGAAAGCTCTGTGGAAGACTGAAGTTTTGGAATGTTCTGCGGAAGGTGGAAGTTTTAGAATGCTCTGTGGAAGATGGAAGTTTTGGAATGCTCTGTGGAAGGTGGAAGTTTTGGAATGCTCTGTGGAAGGTGGAAGTTTGGGAATGTTCTGTGGAAGATGGAAGTCTTGGAATGCTCTGTGGAAGGTGGAAGTTTTGGAATGTTCTGTGGGAGGTGGAAGTTTTGGTCTGTTCTGTTGGAGGTGGAAGCTTTGGAATGTTCTGCGGGAGGTGGAAGTTTTGGAATGCTCTGTGGAAGGTGGACTTTTGGAATGTTATGTGGAAGGTGCAAGTTTTGGAATGCGCTGTGGAAGATGGAAGTTTTGGAATGCTCAGTGGAAGGTGGAAGTTTTGGAATGCTCTGTGGAAGGTGGAAGTTTTGCGAATTTTTTGTGGAAGGTGGATTTTTTGCAATGCTCTGTGGAAGGTGGAAGTTTTGGAATGTTCTGTGGAAGATGGAAGTTTTGGAATGATCTGTGGAAGGTGGAAGTTTTGGTATGCTCTGTTGAAATTGGGAGTTTTGGAATGCTCTGTGGAAGGTGGAAGTGTTGGAATGTTCTGTGGAAGATGGAAGTTTTGGAATGATCTGTGGAAGGTGGAAGTTTTGGAATGTTCTGTGGAAGAGGGAAGTTTTGGAATGCTCTGTTGAAATTGGGAGTTTTGGAATGCTCTGTGGAAGGTGGAAGTTTTGGAATGCTCTGTGGAAGGTGGAAGTTTTGGAATGCTCTGTGGAAGGTGGAAGTTTTGGAATCTTCTGTGGAAGAGGGAAATTTTGGAATGTTCTGTGGAAGATGGAAGTTTTGGAATGCTTTGTGGAAGGCGGAAGTTTTGGAATGTTCTGTGGAAGGTGCAAGTTTTGGAATGCTCTGTGCAAGATGGAAGTTTTGGAATCCACTGTAGAGGATGGAAGTTTTGGAATGCTCTGTGGAAGGTGGAAGTTTTGGAATGTTCTGTTGGAGGTGGAAGTTTTGGAATGCTCTGTGGAAGGTGGAAGTTTTGGATTGTTCTGAGGAAGGTGGAAGATTTGGAATGCTCTGTGGAAGGTCTAAGTTATGGAATGTTCTGTGGGAGGTGGAAGTTTTGGAATGTTCTTTGGAAGATTGAAGTTTTGTTATGTTCTGTGGGAGGTGGAAGTTTTGGAATGTTCTGTGGAAGATGCAAGTTTTGGAATGCTCTGTGGAAGGTGGAAGTTTTGGAATGTTCTGTGGAAGGTGCAAGTTTTGGAATGCTCTGTGGAGGATTGAAGTTTTGGAATGCTCTGTAGAAGGTGGAAGTTTTGGAATGTTCGTTGGAAGGTGGAAGTATTGGAATGCTCTGTGGAAGGTGGAAGTTTTGGAATGTTCTGTGGAAGATGGAAGTTTTGGAATGCTCTGTGGAAGGTGGAAGTTTTGGATTGTTCTGAGGAAGGTGGAAGATTTGGAATGCTCTGTGGAAGGTCTAAGTTTTGGAATGTTCTGTGGGAGGTGCAAGTTTTGGAATGTTCTTTGGAAGATTGAAGTTTTGTTATGTTCTGTGGGAGGTGGAAGTTTTGGAATGTTCTGTGGAAGATGGAAGTTTTGGAATGCTCTGTGGAAGCTGGACGTTTTGGAATGTTCTGTGGAAGGTGCAAGTTTTGGAATGCTCTGTGGAGGATTGAAGTTTTGGAATGCTCTATAGAAGGTGGAAGTTTTGGAATGTTCGTTGGAAGGTGGAAGTATTGGAATGCTCTGTGGAAGGTGGAAGTTTTGGATTGTTCTGAGGAAGGTGGAAGATTTGGAATGCTCTGTGGAAGGTGGAAGTTTTGGAATGTTCTTTGGGAGGTGGAAGTTTTGGAATGTTCTGTGGAAGATTGAAGCTTTGTTATGTTCTGTGGGAGGTGGCAGTTTTGGAATGTTCTGTGGAAGATGGAAGTTTTGGAATGCTCTGTGGAAGATGGAAGTTGTGGAATGCTCTGTGGAAGATGGAAGTTTTGTCATGTTCTGTGGAAGGTGGGAGTTTTGGAATGCTCTGTGGAAGTTGGGAGTTTTGGAATGCTCTGTGGAAAATGGAAGTCTTGGAATCTTCTGTGGAAGGTAGGAGTTTTGGAAAGCTCTGTGGAAGACTGAAGTTTTGGAATGTTCTGCGGAAGGTGGAAGTTTTAGAATGCTCTGTGGAAGATGGAAGTTTTGGAATGCTCTGTGGAAGGTGGAAGTTTTGGAATGCTCTGTGGAAGGTGGAAGTTTGGGAATGTTCTGTGGAAGATGGAAGTTTTGGAATGCTCTGTGGAAGGTGGAAGTTTTGGAATGTTCTGTGGGAGGTGGAAGTTTTGGTCTGTTCTGTTGGAGGTGGAAGCTTTGGAATGTTCTGTGGGAGGTGGAAGTTTTGGAATGCTCTGTGGAAGGTGGACTTTTGGAATGTTATGTGGAAGGTGCAAGTTTTGGAATGCGCTGTGGAAGATGGAAGTTTTGGAATGCTCTGTGGAAGGTGGAAATTTTGGAATGCTCAGTGGAAGGTGGAAGTTTTGGAATATTCTGTCGAAGTTTTAAGTTTAGGAATGTTCTGTGGAAGGTGGATGTTTTGGAATGCACTGTGGAATGTGGAATTTTGGAATGCTCTGTGGAAGGTGGAAGTTTTGGAATGTTCTGTGGAAGGTGGAAGTTTTGGAATGTTCAGTGGAAGGTGGAAGTTTTGAACTGTTCTGTAGAAGGTGGAAGTTTTGGAATCCTCTGTGGAACACGGAAGTTTTGGAATGCTCTGTGGATGTTTGGAATTTTGGAATGTACTGTGGAAGGTGGAAGTTTTGGAATGTACTGTGCAAGGTGGAAGTTTTGGAATGTTCTGTGGAAGGTGGAAGTTTTGGAATGTTCTGCGGAAGATGGAAGTTTTGGAATGCTCTGTGGAAGTTGGAAGTTTTGGAATGCTCTGTAGAGGGTGGAAGTTTTGGAATGTTCTGTGCAAGGTGGAAGTATTGGAATGCTCTGTGAAGATGGAAGTTTTGGATTGTTCTGAGGAAGGTGGAAGCTTTGGAATGTTCTGTGGGAGGTGGAAGTTTTGCAATGCTCTGTGGAAGGTGGAAGTTTTGGAATGTTATGTGGAAGGTGCAAGTTTTGGAATGTGCTGTTTAAGATGGAAGTTTTGGAATGCTCTGTGGAAGGTGGAAATTTTGGAATGCTCAGTGGAAGGTGGAAGTTTTGGAATATTCTGTGGAAGTTTTAAGTTTAGGAATGTTCTGTGGAAGGTGGATGTTTTGGAATGCACTGTGGAAGGTGGAATTTTGGAATGCTCTTTGGAAGGCGGAAGTTTTGGAATGTTCTGTGGAAGGTGGAAGTTTTGGAATGTTATGTGGAAGGTGGAAGTTTTGAACTGTTCTGTAGAAGGTGGAAGTTTTGGAATCCTCTGTGGAACACGGAAGTTTTGGAATGCTCTGTGGATGTTTGGAATTTTGGAATGTTCTGTGGAAGGTGGAAGTTTTGGAATGTACTGTGGAAGGTGGAAGTTTTGGAATGTACTGTGCCAGGTGGAAGTTTTGGAATGTTCTGTGGAAGGTGGAAGTTTTGGAATGTTCTGCGGAAGGTGGAAGTTTTGGAATGCTCTGTGGAAGTTGGAAGTTTTGGAATGCTCTGTAGAGGGTGGAAGTTTTGGAATGTTCTGTGCAAGGTGGAAGTATTGGAATGCACTGTGAAGATGGAAGTTTTGGATTGTTCTGAGGAAGGTGGAAGTTTTGGAATGCTCTGTGGAAGGTCTAAGTTTTGGAATGTTCTGTGGGAGGTGGAAGTTTTGGAATGTTCTTTGGAAGATTGAAGTTTTGTTATGTTCTGTGGAGGTGGAAGTTTTGGAATGTTCTGTGGAAGATGGAAGTTTTGGAATGCTCTGTGGAAGGTGCAAGTTTTGGAATGTTCTGTGGAAGGTGCAAGTTTTGGAATGCTCTGTGGAAGATTGAAGTTTTGGAATGCTCTGTAGAAGGTGGAAGTTTTGGAATGTTCTGTGGAAGGTGGAAGTATTGGAAGGCTCTGTGGAAGGTGGAAGTTTTGGATTGTTCTGAGGAAAGTGGAAGATTTGGAATGCTCTGTGGGAGGTGGAAGTTTGGAATGTTCTGTGGAAGATTGAAGTTTTGTTATGTTCTGTGGGAGGCGGAAGTTTTGGAATGTTCTGTGGAAGATGGAAGTTTTGGAATGTTCTGTGGAAGATGGAAGTTTTGGAATGCTCTGTGGAAGATGGAAGTTTTGTCATGTTCTGTAGGAGGTGGAAGTTTTGGAATGTTCGGTGGAAGATGGAAGTTTTGGAATGCTCTGTGGAAGATGGAAGTCTTGGAATATTCTGTGGAAGGTGGGAGTTTTGGAATGCTCTGTGGAAGTTGGGAGTTTTGGAATGCTCCGTGCAAAATGGAAGTCTTGGAATCTTCTGTGGAAGGTAGGAGTTTTGGAAAGCTCTGTGGAAGTTGGGAGTTTTGGAATGCTCTGCGGAAGACTGAATTTTTGGAATGCTCTGTGGAAGATGGAAGTCTTGGAATCTTCTGTGGAAGGTAGGAGTTTTGGAAAGCTCTGTGGAAATTGGGAGTTTTGGAATGCTCTGTGGAAGACGAACGTTTTGGAATGTTCGGTGGAAGACGGACGTTTTGGAATGCTCTGTGCAAGGTGGAAGTTTTGGAATGTTCTGTGGGAGGCGGAAGTTTTGGAATGTTTTGTGGAAGGTGGAAGCTTTGGAATGTTCTGTGGAAGGTGGAAGTTTTGGAATGTTCTGTGGAAGGTGGAAGTTTTGGAATGTTATGTGGAAGGTGGAAGTTTTGGAATGTTCGTTGGAAGACGGACGTTTTGGAATGCTCTGTGGAAGATGGAAGTTTTGGAATGTTCTGTGGGAGGTGGAAGTTTTGGAATGTTCTGTGGAAGGTGGAAGCTCTGGAATGTTCTGTGGGAGGTGGAAGTTTTGGAATGTTCTGTGGAAGGTGGAAGTTTTGGAATGTTCTGTGGAAGGTGGAAGTTTTGGAATGTTATGTGGAAGGTGCAAGTTTTGGAATGTTCTTTGGAATATGGAAGTTTTGGAATGCTCTGTGGAAGATGGAAGTTGTGGAATGCTCTGTGGAAGATGGAAGTTTTGTCATGTTCTGTAGTAGGTGGAAGTTTTGGAATGTTCTGTGGAAGACGCAATTTTTGGAATGCTCTGTGGAAGATGGAAGTCTTGGAATATTCTGTGGAAGGTAGGAATTTTGGAAAGCTCTGTGGAAGTTGGGAGTTTTGGAATGCTCTGCGGAAGACTGAAGTTTTGGAATGTTCTGTGGAAGGTGGAAGTTTTAGCATGCTCTGTGGAAGACGGACGTTTTGGAATGCTCTGTGGAAGGTGGAAGTTTTGGAATGGTCTGTGGGAGGTGGAAGTTTTGGAATGCTCTGTGGAAGGTGGAATTTTTGGAATGGTCTGTGGGAGGTGGAAGTTTTGGAATGTTCTGTGGAAGGTGGAAGCTTTGGAATGTTCTGTGGGAGGTGGAAGTTTTGGAATGTTCTGTGGAAGGTGCAAGTTTTGGAATGTTATGTGGAAGGTGCAAGTTCTGGAATGTGCTGTGGAAGATGGAAGTTTTGGAATGTTCTGCGGAAGGTGGAAGTTCTGGAATGCACTGTGGAAGGTGGAATTTTGGAATGTTCTTTGGAAGGCGGAAGTTTTGGAATGTTCTGTGGAAGGTGGAAGTTTTGGAATGTTCTGTGGAAGGTGGATGTTTTGAACTGTTCTGTAGAAGGTGGAAGTTTTGGAATCCTCTGTGGAACACGGAAGTTTTGGAATGCTCTGTGGATGTTTGGAATTTTGGAATGTTCTGTGGAAGGTGGAAGTTTTGGAATGTACTGTGGAAGGTGGAAGTTTTGGAATGTACTGTGCCAGGTGGAAGTTTTGGAATGTTCTGTGGAAGGTGGAAGTTTTGGAATGTTCTGCGGAAGGTGGAAGTTTTGGAATGCTCTGTGGAAGTTGGAAGTTTTGGAATGTTCTGTGGAAGGTGCAAGTTTTGGAATGCTCTGTGCAAGATGGAAGTTTTGGAATCCACTGTAGAGGATGGAAGTTTTGGAATGCTCTGTGGAAGGTGGAAGTTTTGGAATGTTCTGTGGGAGGTGGAAGTTTTGGAATGCTCTGTGGAAGGTGGAAGTTTTGGATTGTTCTGAGGAAGGTGTAAGATTTGGAATGCTCTGTGGAAGGTCTAAGTTTTGGAATGTTCTGTGGGAGGTGGAAGTTTTGGAATGTTCTTTGGAAGATTGAAGTTTTGTTATGTTCTGTGGGAGGTGGAAGTTTTGGAATGTTCTGTGGAAGATGGAAGTTTTGGAATGCTCTGTGGAAGGTGGAAGTTTTGGAATGTTCTGTGGAAGGTGCAAGTTTTGGAATGCTCTGTGGAGGATTGAAGTTTTGGAATGCTCTGTAGAAGGTGGAAGTTTTGGAATGTTCGTTGGAAGGTGGAAGTATTGGAATGCTTTGTGGAAGGTGGAAGTTTTGGAATGTTCTGTGGAAGATGGAAGTTTTGGAATGCTCTGTGGAAGGTGGAAGTTTTGGATTGTTCTGAGGAAGGTGGAAGATTTGGAATGCTCTGTGGAAGGTCTAAGTTTTGAAATGTTCTGTGGGAGGTGCAAGTTTTGGAATGTTCTTTGGAAGATTGAAGTTTTGTTATGTTCTGTGGGAGGTGGAAGTTTTGGAGTGTTCCGTGGAAGATGGAAGTTTTGGAATGCTCTGTGGAAGGTGGAAGGTTTGGAATGTTCTGTGGAAGGTGCAAGTTTTGGAATGCTCTGTGGAGGATTGAAGTTTTGGAATGCTCTATAGAAGGTGGAAGTTTTGGAATGTTCGTTGGAAGGTGGAAGTATTGGAATGCTCTGTGGAAGGTGGAAGTTTTGGATTGTTCTGAGGAAGGTGGAAGATTTGGAATGCTCTGTGGAAGGTGGAAGTTTTGGAATGTTCTTTGGGAGGTGGAAGTTTTGGAATGTTCTGTGGAAGATTGAAGCTTTGTTATGTTCTGTGGGAGGTTGCAGTTTTGGAATGTTCTGTGGAAGATGGAAGTTTTGGAATGCTCTGTGGATGATGAAAGTTGTGGAACGCTCTGTGGAAGATGGAAGTTTTGTCATGTTCTGTGGAAGGTGGGAGTTTTGGAATGCTCTGTGGAAGTTGGGAGTTTTGGAATGCTCTGTGGAAAATGGAATTCTTGGAATCTTCTGTGGAAGGTAGGAGTTTTGGAAAGCTCTGTGGAAGACTGAAGTTTTGGAATGTTCTGCGGAAGGTGGAAGTTTTAGAATGCTCTGTGGAAGATGGAAGTTTTGGAATGCTCTGTGGAAGGTGGAAGTTTTGGAATGCTCTGTGGAAGGTGGAAGTTTGGGAATGTTCTGTGGAAGATGGAAGTTTTGGAATGCTCTGTGGAAGGTGGAAGTTTTGGAATGTTCTGTGGGAGGTGGAAGTTTTGGTCTGTTCTGTTGGAGGTGGAAGCTTTGGAATGTTCTGTGGGAGGTGGAAGTTTTGGAATGCTCTGTGGAAGGTGGACTTTTGGAATGTTATGTGGAAGGTGCAAGTTTTGGAATGCGCTGTGGAAGATGGAAGTTTTGGAATGCTCTGTGGAAGGTGGAAATTTTGGAATGCTCAGTGGAAGGTGGAAGTTTTGGAATATTCTGTGGAAGTTTTAAGTTTAGGAATGTTCTGTGGAAGGTGGATGTTTTGGAATGCACTGTGGAAGGTGGAATTTTGGAATGCTCTGTGGAAGGTGGAAGTTTTGGAATGTTCTGTGGAAGGTGGAAGTTTTGGAATGTTCTGTGGAAGGTGGAAGTTTTGAACTGTTCTGTAGAAGGTGGAAGTTTTGGAATCCTCTGTGGAACACGGAAGTTTTGGAATGCTCTGTGGATGTTTGGAATTTTGGAATGTTCTGTGGAAGGTGGAAGTTTTGGAATGTACTGTGGAAGGTGGAAGTTTTGGAATGTACTGTGCAAGGTGGAAGTTTTGGAATGTTCTGTGGAAGGTGGAAGTTTTGGAATGTTCTGCGGAAGGTGGAAGTTTTGGAATGCTCTGTGGAAGTTGGAAGTTTTGGAATGCTCTGTAGAGGGTGGAAGTTTTGGAATGTTCTGTGCAAGGTGGAAGTATTGGAATGCTCTGTGAAGATGGAAGTTTTGGATTGTTCTGAGGAAGGTGGAAGCTTTGGAATGTTCTGTGGAAGGTGGAAGTTTTGGAATGTTCTGCGGAAGGTGGAAGTTTTGGAATGCTCTGTGGAAGTTGGAAGTTTTGGAATGCTCTGTAGAGGGTGGAAGTTTTGGAATGTTCTGTGCAAGGTGGAAGTATTGGAATGCACTGTGAAGATGGAAGTTTTGGATTGTTCTGAGGAAGGTGGAAGTTTTGGAATGCTCTGTGGAAGGTCTAAGTTTTGGAATGTTCTGTGGGAGGTGGAAGTTTTGGAATGTTCTTTGGAAGATTGAAGTTTTGTTATGTTCTGTGGAGGTGGAAGTTTTGGAATGTTCTGTGGAAGATGGAAGTTTTGGAATGCTCTGTGGAAGGTGCAAGTTTTGGAATGTTCTGTGGAAGGTGCAAGTTTTGGAATGCTCTGTGGAAGATTGAAGTTTTGGAATGCTCTGTAGAAGGTGGAAGTTTTGGAATGTTCTGTGGAAGGTGGAAGTATTGGAATGCTCTGTGGAAGGTGGAAGTTTTGGATTGTCCTGAGGAAAGTGGAAGATTTGGAATGCTCTGTGGGAGGTGGAAGTTTGGAATGTTCTGTGGAAGATTGAAGTTTTGTTATGTTCTGTGGGAGGCGGAAGTTTTGGAATGTTCTGTGGAAGATGGAAGTTTTGGAATGTTCTGTGGAAGATGGAAGTTTTGGAATGCTCTGTGGAAGATGGAAGTTTTGTCATGTTCTGTAGGAGGTGGAAGTTTTGGAATGTTCGGTGGAAGATGGAAGTTTTGGAATGCTCTGTGGAAGATGGAAGTCTTGGAATATTCTGTGGAAGGTGGGAGTTTTGGAATGCTCTGTGGAAGTTTGGAGTTTTGGAATGCTCCGTGCAAAATGGAAGTCTTGGAATCTTCTGTGGAAGGTAGGAGTTTTGGAAAGCTCTGTGGAAGTTGGGAGTTTTGGAATGCTCTGCGGAAGACTGAATTTTTGGAATGCTCTGTGGAAGATGGAAGTCTTGGAATCTTCTGTGGAAGGTAGGAGTTTTGGAAAGCTCTGTGAAAATTGGGAGTTTTGGAATGCTCTGTGGAAGACGAACGTTTTGGAATGTTCGGTGGAAGATGGACGTTTTGGAATGCTCTGTGCAAGGTGGAAGTTTTGGAATGTTCTGTGGGAGGCGGAAGTTTTGGAATGTTTTGTGGAAGGTGGAAGCTTTGGAATGTTCTGTGGAAGGTGGAAGTTTTGGAATGTTCTGTGGAAGGTGGAAGTTTTGGAATGTTATGTGGAAGGTGGAAGTTTTGGAATGTTCGGTGGAAGACGGACGTTTTGGAATGCTCTGTGGAAGATGGAAGTTTTGGAATGTTCTGTGGGAGGTGGAAGTTTTGGAATGTTCTGTGGAAGGTGGAAGCTCTGGAATGTTCTGTGGAAGGTGGAAGTTTTGGAATGTTCTGTGGAAGGTGGAAGTTTTGGAATGTTCTGTGGAAGGTGGAAGTTTTGGAATGTTATGTGGAAGGTGCAAGTTTTGGAATGTTCTTTGGAATATGGAAGTTTTGGAATGCTCTGTGGAAGATGGAAGTTGTGGAATGCTCTGTGGAAGATGGAAGTTTTGTCATGTTCTGTAGTAGGTGGAAGTTTTGGAATGTTCTGTGGAAGACGCAATTTTTGGAATGCTCTGTGGAAGATGGAAGTCTTGGAATATTCTGTGGAAGGTAGGAATTTTGGAAAGCTCTGTGGAAGTTGGGAGTTTTGGAATGCTCTGCGGAAGACTGAAGTTTTGGAATGTTCTGTGGAAGGTGGAAGTTTTAGCATGCTCTGTGGAAGACGGACGTTTTGGAATGCTCTGTGGAAGGTGGAAGTTTTGGAATGGTCTGTGGGAGGTGGAAGTTTTGGAATGCTCTGTGGAAGGTGGAATTTTTGGAATGGTCTGTGGGAGGTGGAAGTTTTGGAATGTTCTGTGGAAGGTGGAAGCTTTGGAATGCTCTGTGGGAGGTGGAAGTTTTGGAATGTTCTGTGGAAGGTGCAAGTTTTGGAATGTTATGTGGAAGGTGCAAGTTCTGGAATGTGCTGTGGAAGATGGAAGTTTTGGAATGTTCTGCGGAAGTTGGAAGTTCTGGAATGCACTGTGGAAGGTGGAATTTTGGAATGCTCTTTGGAAGGCGGAAGTTTTGGAATGTTCTGTGGAAGGTGGAAGTTTTGGAATGTTCTGTGGAAGGTGGATGTTTTGAACTGTTCTGTAGAAGGTGGAAGTTTTGGAATCCTGTGTGGAACACGGAAGTTTTGGAATGCTCTGTGGATGTTTGGAATTTTGGAATGTTCTGTGGAAGGTGGAAGTTTTGGAATGCACTGTGGAAGGTGGAAGTTTTGGAATGTACTGTGCCAGGTGGAAGTTTTGGAATGTTCTGTGGAAGGTGGAAGTTTTGGAATGTTCTGCGGAAGGTGGAAGTTTTGGAATTCTCTGTGGAAGTTGGAAGTTTTGGAATGTTCTGTGGAAGGTGCAAGTTTTGGAATGCTCTGTGCAAGATGGAAGTTTTGGAATCCACTGTAGAGGATGGAAGTTTTGGAATGCTCTGTGGAAGGTGGAAGTTTTGGAATGTTCTGTGGGAGGTGGAAGTTTTGGAATGCTCTGTGGAAGGTGGAAGTTTTGGATTGTTCTGAGGAAGGTGTAAGATTTGGAATGCTCTGTGGAAGGTCTAAGTTTTGGAATGTTCTGTGGGAGGTGGAAGTTTTGGAATGTTCTTTGGAAGATTGAAGTTTTGTTATGTTCTGTGGGAGGTGGAAGTTTTGGAATGTTCTGTGGAAGATGGAAGTTTTGGAATGCTCTGTGGAAGGTGGAAGTTTTGGAATGTTCTGTGGAAGGTGCAAGTTTTGGAATGCTTTGTGGAAGGTGGAAGTTTTGGAATGTTCTGTGGAAGATGGAAGTTTTGGAATGCTCTGTGGAAGGTGGAAGTTTTGGATTGTTCTGAGGAAGGTGGAAGATTTGGAATGCTCTGTGGAAGGTCTAAGTTTTGGAATGTTCTGTGGGAGGTGCAAGTTTTGGAATGTTCTTTGGAAGATTGAAGTTTTGTTATGTTCTGTGGGAGGTGGAAGTTTTGGAATGTTCTGTGGAAGATGGAAGTTTTGGAATGCTCTGTGGAAGGTGGAAGTTTTGGAATGTTCTGTGGAAGGTGCAAGTTTTGGAATGCTCTGTGGAGGATTGAAGTTTTGGAATGCTCTATAGAAGGTGGAAGTTTTGGAATGTTCGTTGGAAGGTGGAAGTATTGGAATGCTCTGTGGAAGGTGGAAGTTTTGGATTGTTCTGAGGAAGGTGGAAGATTTGGAATGCTCTGTGGAAGGTGGAAGTTTTGGAATGTTCTTTGGGAGGTGGAAGTTTTGGAATGTTCTGTGGAAGATTGAAGCTTTGTTATGTTCTGTGGGAGGTGGCAGTTTTGGAATGTTCTGTGGAAGATGGAAGTTTTGGAATGCTCTGTGGAAGATGGAAGTTGTGGAATGCTCTGTGGAAGATGGAAGTTTTGTCATGTTCTGTGGAAGGTGGGAGTTTTGGAATGCTCTGTGGAAGTTGGGAGTTTTGGAATGCTCTGTGGAAAATGGAAGTCTTGGAATCTTCTGTGGAAGGTAGGAGTTTTGGAAAGCTCTGTGGAAGACTGAAGTTTTGGAATGTTCTGCGGAAGGTGGAAGTTTTAGAATGCTCTGTGGAAGATGGAAGTTTTGGAATGCTCTGTGGAAGGTGGAAGTTTTGGAATGCTCTGTGGAAGGTGGAAGTTTGGGAATGTTCTGTGGAAGATGGAAGTTTTGGAATGCTCTGTGGAAGGTGGAAGTTTTGGAATGTTCTGTGGGAGGTGGAAGTTTTGGTCTGTTCTGTTGGAGGTGGAAGCTTTGGAATGTTCTGTGGGAGGTGGAAGTTTTGGAATGCTCTGTGGAAGGTGGACTTTTGGAATGTTATGTGGAAGGTGCAAGTTTTGGAATGCGCTGTGGAAGATGGAAGTTTTGGAATGCTCTGTGGAAGGTGGAAATTTTGGAATGCTCAGTGGAAGGTGGAAGTTTTGGAATATTCTGTGGAAGTTTTAAGTTTAGGAATGTTCTGTGGAAGGTGGATGTTTTGGAATGCACTGTGGAAGGTGGAATTTTGGAATGCTCTGTGGAAGGTGGAAGTTTTGGAATGTTCTGTGGAAGGTGGAAGTTTTGGAATGTTCTGTGGAAGGTGGAAGTTTTGAACTGTTCTGTAGAAGGTGGAAGTTTTGGAATCCTCTGTGGAACACGGAAGTTTTGGAATGCTCTGTGGATGTTTGGAATTTTGGAATGTTCTGTGGAAAGTGGAAGTTTTGGAATGTACTGTGGAAGGTGGAAGTTTTGGAATGTACTGTGCAAGGTGGAAGTTTTGGAATGTTCTGTGGAAGGTGGAAGTTTTGGAATGTTCTGCGGAAGGTGGAAGTTTTGGAATGCTCTGTGGAAGTTGGAAGTTTTGGAATGCTCTGTAGAGGGTGGAAGTTTTGGAATGTTCTGTGCAAGGTGCAAGTATTGGAATGCTCTGTGAAGATGGAAGTTTTGGATTGTTCTGAGGAAGGTGGAAGCTTTGGAATGTTCTGTGGGAGGTGGAAGTTTTGGAATGCTCTGTGGAAGGTGGAAGTTTTGGAATGTTATGTGGAAGGTGCAAGTTTTGGAATGCGCTGTGGAAGATGGAAGTTTTGGAATGCTCTGTGGAAGGTGGAAATTTTGGAATGCTCAGTGGAAGGTGGAAGTTTTGGAATATTCTGTGGAAGTTTTAAGTTTAGGAATGTTCTGTGGAAGGTGGATGTTTTGGAATGCACTGTGGAAGGTGGAATTTTGGAATGCTCTTTGGAAGGCGGAAGTTTTGGAATGTTCTGTGGAAGGTGGAAGTTTTGGAATGTTCTGTGGAAGGTGGAAGTTTTGAACTGTTCTGTAGAAGGTGGAAGTTTTGGAATCCTCTGTGGAACACGGAAGTTTTGGAATGCTCTGTGGATGTTTGGAATTTTGGAATGTTCTGTGGAGGGTGGAAGTTTTGGAATGTACTGTGGAAGGTGGAAGTTTTGGAATGTCCTGTGCCAGGTGGAAGTTTTGGAATGTTCTGTGGAAGGTGGAAGTTTTGGAATGTTCTGCGGAAGGTGGAAGTTTTGGAATGCTCTGTGGAAGTTGGAAGTTTTGGAATGCTCTGTAGAGGGTGGAAGTTTTGGAATGTTCTGTGCAAGGTGGAAGTTTTGGAATGCTCTGTGGAAGGTGGATGTTTTGGAATGTTCTGTGGAAGGAAAATGTTTTGGACTGCTCTGTGGAAGTTTTAAGTTTTGGAATGTTCTGTGGAAGGTGGAAGTTTTGGAATGTTCTGTGGGAGGTGGAAGTTTTGGAATTTTCTGTGGAAGGTGGAAGTTTTGGTATGGTCTGTGGACGGTGGAAGTTTTGGAATTTTCTGTGGATGGTAGAAGTTTTGGAATGCTCTGTGGAAGGTGGAATTCTGGAATGCTCTGTGGAAGGTGGAAGTTTTGGAATGTTCTGTGGAAGGTGGAAGTTTTGGAATGTTCTGTGGAAGGTGGAAGTTTTGGAATCCTCTGTGGAACATGGAAGTTTTGGAATGCTCTGTGGATGTTTGGAATTTTGGAATGTTCTGTAGAAGGTCGAAGTTTTGGAATCCTCTGTGGAACATGGAAGTTTTGGAATGCTCTGTGGATGTTTGGAATTTTGGAATGTTCTGTGGAAGGTGGAAGTTTTGGATTGCTCTGTGGAAGGTGGAAGTTTTGGAATGTTCTGTGGAAGGTGGAAGTTTTGCAATGCTCTGTGGAAGATGGAAGTTTTGGAAGGCTCTGTGGAAGATGGAAGTTTTGGAATGTTCTATGGAAGGAGAAAGTTATGGAATGTTCTGTGGAAGGTGGAAGTTTTGGAATGCTCTGTGGAATGTGGAAGTTTTGGAATGTTTTGTGGAAGGTGGAAGTTTTGGAATGCTCTGTGGAAGGTGGAAGTTTTGGAATGCTCTGTGGAAGGTGGAAGTTTTGCGAATGTATTGTGGAAGGTGGATTTTTTGCAATGCTCTGTGGAAGGTGGAAGTTTTGGAATGTTCTGTTGAAGTTGGAAGTTTTGGAATGATCTGTGGAAGGTGGAAGTTTTGGTATGCTCTGTTGAAATTGGGAGTTTTGGAAAGCTCTGTGGAAGGTGGAAGTGTTGGAATGTACTGTGGAAGATGGAAGTTTTGGAATGATCTGTGGAAGGTGGAAGTTTTGGTATGCTCTGTTGAAATTGGGAGTTTTGGAATGCTCTGTGGAAGGTGGAAGTGTTGGAATGTTCTGTGGAAGGTGGAAGTTTTGGAATGTTCTGTGGGAGGTGGAAGTTTTGGAATTTTCTGTGGAAGGTGGAAGTTTTGGTATGGTCTGTGGACGGTGGAAGTTTTGGAATTTTCTGTGGATGGTAGAAGTTTTGGAATGCTCTGTGGAAGGTGGAATTCTGGAATGCTCTGTGGAAGGTGGAAGTTTTGGAATGTTCTGTGGAAGGTGGAAGTTTTGGAATGTTCTGTGGAAGGTGGAAGTTTTGGAATCCTCTGTGGAACATGGAAGTTTTGGAATGCTCTGTGGATGTTTGGAATTTTGGAATGTTCTGTAGAAGGTCGAAGTTTTGGAATCCTCTGTGGAACATGGAAGTTTTGGAATGCTCTGTGGATGTTTGGAATTTTGGAGTGTTCTGTGGAAGGTGGAAGTTTTGGATTGCTCTGTGGAAGGTGGAAGTGTTGGAATGTACTGTGGAAGATGGAAGTTTTGGAATGATCTGTGGAAGGTGGAAGTTTTGGTATGCTCTGTTGAAATTGGGAGTTTTGGAATGCTCTGTGGAAGGTGGAAGTGTTGGAATGTTCTGTGGAAGATGGAAGTTTTGGAATGCTCTGTGGAAGGTGGAAGTTTTGGAATGCTTTTTGGAAAATGGAAGTCTTGGAATCTTCTGTGGAAGATAGGAGTTTTGGAAAGCTCTGTGGAAGACTGAAGTTTTTGAATGTTCTGCGGAAGGTGGAAGTTTTAGAATGCTCTGTGGAAGATGGAAGTTTTGAAATGCTCTGTGGAAGGTGGAAGTTTTGGAATGCACTGTGGAAGGTGGAAGTTTGGGAATGTTCTGTGGAAGATGGAAGTTTTGGAATGCTCTGTGGAAGGTGGAAGTTTTGGAATGTTCTGTGGGAGGTGGAAGTTTTGGTATGTTCTGTTGGAGGTGGAAGCTTTGGAATGTTCTGTGGGAGTTAGAAGTTTTGGAATGCTCTGTGGAAGGTGAAAGTTTTGGAATGTTATGTGGAAGTTGCAAGTTTTGGAATGCGCTGTGGAAGATGGAAGTTTTGGAATGCTCTGTGGAAGGTGGAAGTTTTGGAATGCTCTGTGGAAGGTGGAAGTTTTGGAATGTTCTGTGGAAGAGGGAAGTTTTGGAATGTTCTGTTCGAAGATGGCAGTTTTGGAATGCTTTGTGGAAGGCGGAAGTTTTTTGAAATGTTCTGTGGAAGGTGCAAGTTTTGGAATGCTCTGTGCAAGATGGAAGTTTTGGAATGCACTGTAGAGGGTGGAAGTTTTGGAATGCTCTGTGGAAGGTGGAAGTTTTGGAATGTTCTGTGGGAGGTGGAAGTTTTGGAATGCTCTGTGGAAGGTGGAAGTTTTGGATTGTTCTGAGGAAGGTGGAAGATTTGGAATGCTCTGTGGAAGGTCTAAGTTTTGGAATGTACTGTGGGAGGTGGAAGTTTTGGAATGTTCTTTGGAAGATTGAAGTTTTGTTATGTTCTGTGGGAGGTGGAAGTTTTGGAATGTTATGTGGAAGTTGCAAGTTTTGGAATGCGCTGTGGAAGATGGAAGTTTTGGAATGCTCTGTGGAAGGTGGAAGTTTTGGAATGCTCTGTGGAAGGTGGAAGTTTTGGAATGTTCTGTGGAAGAGGGAAGTTTTGGAATGTTCTGTTCGAAGATGGCAGTTTTGGAATGCTTTGTGGAAGGCGGAAGTTTTGGAATGTTCTGTGGAAGGTGCAAGTTTTGGAATGCTCTGTGCAAGATGGAAGTTTTGGAATGCACTGTAGAGGGTGGAAGTTTTGGAATGCTCTGTGGAAGGTGGAAGTTTTGGAATGTTCTGTGGGAGGTGGAAGTTTTGGAATGCTCTGTGGAAGGTGGAAGTTTTGGATTGTTCTGAGGAAGGTGGAAGATTTGGAATGCTCTGTGGAAGGTCTAAGTTTTGGAATGTACTGTGGGAGGTGGAAGTTTTGGAATGTTCTTTGGAAGATTGAAGTTTTGTTATGTTCTGTGGGAGGTGGAAGTTTTGGAATGTTCTGTGGAAGATGGAAGTTTTGGAATGCTCTGTGGAAGGTGGAAGTTTTGGAATGTTCTGTGGAAGGTGCAAGTTTTGGAATGCTCTGTGGAAGATTGAAGTTTTGGAATGCTCTGTAGAAGGTGGAAGTTTTGTTATGTTCTGTGGAAGGTGGGAGTTTTGGAATGCTCTGTGGAAGTTGGGAGTTTTGGAATGCTCTGTGGAAGGTGGAAGTTTTGGAATGTTCTGTGGAAGGTGCAAGTTTTGGAATGCTCTGTGGAAGATTGAAGTTTTGGAATGCTCTGTAGAAGGTGGAAGTTTTGGAATGTTCGTTGGAAGGTGGAAGTATTGGAATGCTCTGTGGAAGGTGGAAGTTTTGGATTGTTCTGAGGAAGGTGGAAGATTTGGAATGTTCTGTGGAAGGTGGAAGTTTTGGAATGTTCTGTGGGAGGTGGAAGTTTTGGAATGTTCTGTGGAAGATTGAAGTTTTGTTATGTTCTGTGGGAGGTGGCAGCTTTGGAATGTTCTGTGGAAGATGGAAGTTTTGGAATGCTCAGTGGAAGATGGAAGTTGTGGAATGCTCTGTGGAAGATGGAAGTTTTGTCATGTTCTGTGGAAGGTGGGAGTTTTGGAATGCTCTGTGGAAGTTGGGAGTTTTGGAATGCTCTGTGGAAAATGGAAGTCTTGGAATCTTCTGTGGAAGGTAGGAGTTTTGGAAAGCTCTGTGGAAGACTGAAGTTTTTGAATGTTCTGCGGAAGGTGGAAGTTTTAGAATGCTCTGTGGAAGATGGAAGTTTTGAAATGCTCTGTGGAAGGTGGAAGTTTTGGAATGCACTGTGGAAGGTGGAAGTTTGGGAATGTTCTGTGGAAGATGGAAGTTTTGGAATGCTCTGTGGAAGGTGGAAGTTTTGGAATGTTCTGTGGGAGGTGGAAGTTTTGGTATGTTCTGTTGGAGGTGGAAGCTTTGGAATGTTCTGTGGGAGTTGGAAGTTTTGGAATGCTCTGTGGAAGGTGGAAGTTTTGGAATGTTATGTGGAAGTTGCAAGTTTTGGAATGCGCTGTGGAAGATGGAAGTTTTGGAATGCTCTGTGGAAGGTGGAAATTTTGGAATGCTCAGTGGATGGTGGAAGTTTTGGAATATTCTGTGGAAGTTTTAAGTTTAGGAATGTTCTGTGGAAGGTGGATGTTTTGGAATGCACAGTGGAAGGTGGAATTTTGGAATGCTCTGTGGAAGGTGGAAGTTTTGGAATGTTCTGTGGAAGGTGGAAGTTTTGGAATGTTCTGTGCAAGGTGGAAGTTTTGAACTGTTCTGTAGAAGGTGGAAGGTTTGGAATCCTCTTTGGAACACGAAAGTTTTGGAATGCTCTGTGGATGTTTGGAATTTTGGAATGTTCTGTGGAAGGTGGAAGTTTTGGAATGTACTGTGGAAGTTGGAAGTTTTGGAATGTACTGTGCCAGGTGGAAGTTTTGGAATGTTCTGTGGAAGTTGGAAGTTTTGGAATGTTCTGCGGAAGGTGGAAGTTTTGGAATGCTCTGTGGAAGTTGGAAGTTTTGGAATGCTCTGTAGAGGGTGGAAGTTTTGGAATGTTCTGTGCAAGGTGGAAGTATTGGAATGCTCTGTGAAGATGGAAGTTTTGGATTGTTCTGAGGAAGGTGGAAGTTTTGGAATGCTCTGTGGAAGGTCTAAGTTTTGGAATGTTCTGTGGGAGGTGGAAGTTTTGGAATGTTCTTTGGAAGATTGAAGTTTTGTTATGTTCTGTGGGAGTTGCAAGTTTTGGAATGTTCTGTGGAAGATGGAAGTTTTGGAATGCTCTGTGGAAGGTGCAAGTTTTGGAATGTTCTGTGGAAGGTGCAAGTTTTGGAATGCTCTGTGGAAGATTGAAGTTTTGGAATGCTCTGTAGAAGGTGGAAGTTTTGGAATGTTCTGTGGAAGGTGGAAGTATTGGAATGCTCTGTGGAAGGTGGAAGTTTTGGATTGTTCTGAGGAAAGTGGAAGATTTGGAATGCTCTGTGGGAGGTGGAAGTTTGGAATGTTCTGTGGAAGATTGAAGTTTTGTTATGTTCTGTGGGAGGTGGAAGTTTTGGAATGTTCTGTGGAAGATGGAAGTTTTGGAATGTTCTGTGGAAGATGGAAGTTTTGGAATGCTCTGTGGAAGATGGAAGTTTTGTCATGTTCTGTAGGAGGTGGAAGTTTTGGAATGTTCGGTGGAAGATGGAATTTTTGGAATGCTCTGTGGAAGATGGAAGTCTTGGAATATTCTGTGGAAGGTGGGAGTTTTGGAATGCTCTGTGGAAGTTGGGAGTTTTGGAATGCTCCGTGCAAAATGGAAGTCATGGAATCTTCTGTGGAAGGTAGGAGTTTTGGAAAGCTCTGTGGAAGTTGGGAGTTTTGGAATGCTCTGCGGAAGACTGAAGTTTTGGAATGCTCTGTGGAAGGTGGAAGTTTGGGAATGTTCTGTGGAAGATGGAAGTTTTGGAATGTTCTGTGGGAGGTGGAAGTTTTGGAATGTTCTGTGGAAGGTGGAAGCTTTGGAATGTTCTGTGGAAGGTGGGAGTTTTGGAATGCTCTGTGGAAGATGGAAGTCTTGGAATCTTCTGTGGAAGGTAGCAGTTTTGGAAAGCTCTGTGGAAATTGGGAGTTTTGGAATGCTCTGTGGAAGACGGACGTTTTGGAATGTTGGGTGGAAGACGGACGTTTTGGAATGCTCTGTGGAAGGTGGAAGTTTTGGAATGTTCTGTGGAAGATGGAAGTTGTGGAATGCTCTGTGGAAGATGGAAGTTTTGTCATGTTCTGTAGTAGGTGGAAGTTTTGGAATGTTCTGTGGAAGACGCAATTTTTGGAATGCTCTGTGGAAGATGGAAGTCTTGGAATATTCTGTGGAAGGTAGGAATTTTGGAAAGCTCTGTGGAAGTTGGGAGTTTTGGAATGCTCTGCGGAAGACTGAAGTTTTGGAATGTTCTGTGGAAGGTGGAAGTTTTAGCATTATCTGTGGAGGACGGACGTTTTGGAATGCTCTGTGGAAGGTGGAAGTTTTGGAATGGTCTGTGGGAGGTGGAAGTTTTGGAATGCTCTGTGGAAGGTGGAAGTTTTGGAATGGTCTGTGGGAGGTGGAAGTTTTGGAATGTTCTGTGGAAGGTGGAAGCTTTGGAATGTTCTGTGGGAGGTGGAAGTTTTGGAATGTTCTGTGGAAGGTGCAAGTTTTGGAATGTTCTGTGGAAGGTGCAAGTTTTGGAATGTGCTGTGGAAGATGGAAGTTTTGGAATGTTCTGCGGAAGGTGGAAGTTCTGGAATGTGCGGTGGAAGGTGGAAGTTTTGGAATGTTCTGCGGAAGGTGGAAGTTCTGGAATGTGCGGTGGAAGGTGGAAGTTTTGGAATGTTCTGCGGAAGGTGGAAGTTTTGGAATGCTCTGTGGAAGATGGAAGTTTTGGAATGATCTGTGGAAGTTGGAAGTTTTGGAATGCTCTGTGGAAGGTGGAAGTTTTGGAATGCTCTGTGGAAGGTGGAAGTTTTGGAATGCTCTGTGGAAGGTGGAAGTTTTGGGAATGTATTGTGGAAGGTGGATTTTTTGCAATGCTCTGTGGAAGATGGAAGTATTGGAATGTTCTGTGGAAGATGGAAGTTTTGGAATGCTCTGTGGAAGATGGAAGTTTTGGAATGATCTGTGGAAGGTGGAAGTTTTGGAATGTTCAGGGGAAGTTGCAAGTTTCGGAATGTTCTGTGGAAGATGGAAGTTTTGGAATGCTCTGTGGAAGGTGGAAGTTATGGAATGTTCTGTGGAAGGTGGAAGTTTTGGATTGCTCTGTGGAAGATCGAAGTTTTGGAATGCTATGTGGAAAATGGAAGTCTGGAATGTTCTGTGGAAGGTGGACGTTTTGGATTGTTCTGAGGAAGGTGGAAGTTTTGTAATGTTCTGTGGAAGGTGGAAGTTTTGGTATGCTCTGTGGACGGTGGAAGTTTTGGAATTTTCTGTGGAAGGTGGAAGTTATGGAATGTTCTGTGGAAGGTGGAAGTTTTGGAATCCTCTGTGGAACATGGAAGTTTTGGAATGCTCTGTGGATGTTTGGAATTTTGGAATGTTCTGTGGAAGGTGGAAGTTTTGGATTGCTCTGTGGAAGGTGGAAGTTTTGGAATGGACTGTGGAAGGTGGAAGTTTTGCAATGCTCTGTGGAAGATGGAAGTTTTGGAATGCTCTGTGGAATGTGGAAGTTTTGGACTGCTCTGTGGAAGTTTTAAGTTTTGGAATGTTCTGTGGAAGGTGGATGTTTTGGAATGTTGTGTGGAAGGTGGAAGTTTTGGAATGTACTGTGGGAGGTGGAAGTTTTGGAATTTTCTGTGGAAGGTGGAAGTTTTGGTATGCTCTGTGGACGGTGGAAGTTTTGGAATTTTCTGTGGAAGGTGGAAGTTTTGGAATGCTCTGTGGAAGGTGGAATTTTGGAATGCTCTGTGGAAGGTGGAAGTTTTGGAATGTTCTGTGGAAGGTGGAAGTTTTGGAATGTTCTGTGGAAGGTGGAAGTTTTGGAATGCTCTGTGGAAGGTGGATGTTTTGGAATGTTCTGTGGAAGGAAAATGTTTTGGACTGCTCTGTGGAAGTTTTAAGTTTTGGAATGTTCTGTGGAAGGTGGAAGTTTTGGAATGTTCTGTGGGAGGTGGAAGTTTTGGAATTTTCTGTGGAAGGTGGAAGTTTTGGTATGCTCTGTGGACGGTGGAAGTTTTGGAATTTTCTGTGGAAGGTGGAAGTTTTGGAATGCTCTGTGGAAGGTGGAATTTTGGAATGCTCTGTGGAAGGTGGAAGTTTTGGAATGTTCTGTGGAAGGTGGAAGTTTTGGAATGTTCTGTGGAAGGTGGAAGTTTTGGAATCCTCTGTGGAACATGGAAGTTTTGGAATGCTCTGTGGATGTTTGGAATTTTGGAATGTTCTGTAGAAGGTCGAAGTTTTGGAATGCTCTGTGGAAGATTGAAGTTTTGGAATGCTCTGTAGAAGGTGGAAGTTTTGGAATGTTCTGTGGAAGACGCAATTTTTGGAATGCTCTGTGGAAGATGGAAGTCTTGGAATATTCTGTGGAAGGTAGGAATTTTGGAAAGCTCTGTGGAAGTTGGGAGTTTTGGAATGCTCTGCGGAAGACTGAAGTTTTGGAATGTTCTGTGGAAGGTGGAAGTTTTAGCATTATCTGTGGAGGACGGACGTTTTGGAATGCTCTGTGGAAGGTGGAAGTTTTGGAATGGTCTGTGGGAGGTGGAAGTTTTGGAATGCTCTGTGGAAGGTGGAAGTTTTGGAATGGTCTGTGGGAGGTGGAAGTTTTGGAATGTTCTGTGGAAGGTGGAAGCTTTGGAATGTTCTGTGGGAGGTGGAAGTTTTGGAATGTTCTGTGGAAGGTGCAAGTTTTGGAATGTTCTGTGGAAGGTGCAAGTTTTGGAATGTGCTGTGGAAGATGGAAGTTTTGGAATGTTCTGCGGAAGGTGGAAGTTCTGGAATGTGCGGTGGAAGGTGGAAGTTTTGGAATGTTCTGCGGAAGGTGGAAGTTCTGGAATGTGCGGTGGAAGGTGGAAGTTTTGGAATGTTCTGCGGAAGGTGGAAGTTTTGGAATGCTCTGTGGAAGATGGAAGTTTTGGAATGATCTGTGGAAGTTGGAAGTTTTGGAATGCTCTGTGGAAGGTGGAAGTTTTGGAATGCTCTGTGGAAGGTGGAAGTTTTGGAATGCTCTGTGGAAGGTGGAAGTTTTGGGAATGTATTGTGGAAGGTGGATTTTTTGCAATGCTCTGTGGAAGATGGAAGTATTGGAATGTTCTGTGGAAGATGGAAGTTTTGGAATGCTCTGTGGAAGATGGAAGTTTTGGAATGATCTGTGGAAGGTGGAAGTTTTGGAATGTTCAGGGGAAGTTGCAAGTTTCGGAATGTTCTGTGGAAGATGGAAGTTTTGGAATGCTCTGTGGAAGGTGGAAGTTATGGAATGTTCTGTGGAAGGTGGAAGTTTTGGATTGCTCTGTGGAAGATCGAAGTTTTGGAATGCTATGTGGAAAATGGAAGTCTGGAATGTTCTGTGGAAGGTGGACGTTTTGGATTGTTCTGAGGAAGGTGGAAGTTTTGTAATGTTCTGTGGAAGGTGGAAGTTTTGGTATGCTCTGTGGACGGTGGAAGTTTTGGAATTTTCTGTGGAAGGTGGAAGTTATGGAATGTTCTGTGGAAGGTGGAAGTTTTGGAATCCTCTGTGGAACATGGAAGTTTTGGAATGCTCTGTGGATGTTTGGAATTTTGGAATGTTCTGTGGAAGGTGGAAGTTTTGGATTGCTCTGTGGAAGGTGGAAGTTTTGGAATGGACTGTGGAAGGTGGAAGTTTTGCAATGCTCTGTGGAAGATGGAAGTTTTGGAATGCTCTGTGGAATGTGGAAGTTTTGGACTGCTCTGTGGAAGTTTTAAGTTTTGGAATGTTCTGTGGAAGGTGGATGTTTTGGAATGTTGTGTGGAAGGTGGAAGTTTTGGAATGTACTGTGGGAGGTGGAAGTTTTGGAATTTTCTGTGGAAGGTGGAAGTTTTGGTATGCTCTGTGGACGGTGGAAGTTTTGGAATTTTCTGTGGAAGGTGGAAGTTTTGGAATGCTCTGTGGAAGGTGGAATTTTGGAATGCTCTGTGGAAGGTGGAAGTTTTGGAATGTTCTGTGGAAGGTGGAAGTTTTGGAATGTTCTGTGGAAGGTGGAAGTTTTGGAATGCTCTGTGGAAGGTGGATGTTTTGGAATGTTCTGTGGAAGGAAAATGTTTTGGACTGCTCTGTGGAAGTTTTAAGTTTTGGAATGTTCTGTGGAAGGTGGAAGTTTTGGAATGTTCTGTGGGAGGTGGAAGTTTTGGAATTTTCTGTGGAAGGTGGAAGTTTTGGTATGCTCTGTGGACGGTGGAAGTTTTGGAATTTTCTGTGGAAGGTGGAAGTTTTGGAATGCTCTGTGGAAGGTGGAATTTTGGAATGCTCTGTGGAAGGTGGAAGTTTTGGAATGTTCTGTGGAAGGTGGAAGTTTTGGAATGTTCTGTGGAAGGTGGAAGTTTTGGAATCCTCTGTGGAACATGGAAGTTTTGGAATGCTCTGTGGATGTTTGGAATTTTGGAATGTTCTGTAGAAGGTCGAAGTTTTGGAATGCTCTGTGGAAGATTGAAGTTTTGGAATGCTCTGTAGAAGGTGGAAGTTTTGGAATGTTCTGTGGAAGGTGGAAGTATTGGAATGCTCTGTGGAAGGTGGAAGTTTTGGATTGTTCTGAGGAAAGTGGAAGATTTGGAATGCTCTGTGGGAGGTGGAAGTTTGGAATGTTCTGTGGAAGATTGAAGTTTTGTTATGTTCTGTGGGAGGTGGAAGTTTTGGAATGTTCTGTGGAAGATGGAAGTTTTGGAATGTTCTGTGGAAGATGGAAGTTTTGGAATGCTCTGTGGAAGATGGAAGTTTTGTCATGTTCTGTAGGAGGTGGAAGTTTTGGAATGTTCGGTGGAAGATGGAATTTTTGGAATGCTCTGTGGAAGATGGAACTCTTGGAATATTCTGTGGAAGGTGGGAGTTTTGGAATGCTCTGTGGAAGTTGGGAGTTTTGGAATGCTCCGTGCAAAATGGAAGTCATGGAATCTTCTGTGGAAGGTAGGAGTTTTGGAAAGCTCTGTGGAAGTTGGGAGTTTTGGAATGCTCTGCGGAAGACTGAAGTTTTGGAATGCTCTGTGGAAGGTGGAAGTTTGGGAATGTTCTGTGGAAGATGGAAGTTTTGGAATGCTCTGTGGAAGGTGGAAGTTTTGGAATGTTCTGTGGGAGGTGGAAGTTTTGGAATGTTCTGTGGAAGGTGGAAGCTTTGGAATGTTCTGTGGAAGGTGGGAGTTTTGGAATGCTCTGTGGAAGATGGAAGTCTTGGAATCTTCTGTGGAAGGTAGCAGTTTTGGAAAGCTCTGTGGAAATTGGGAGTTTTGGAATGCTCTGTGGAAGACGGACGTTTTGGAATGTTGGGTGGAAGACGGACGTTTTGGAATGCTCTGTGGAAGGTGGAAGTTTTGGAATGTTCTGTGGAAGATGGAAGTTGTGGAATGCTCTGTGGAAGATGGAAGTTTTGTCATGTTCTGTAGTAGGTGGAAGTTTTGGAATGTTCTGTGGAAGACGCAATTTTTGGAATGCTCTGTGGAAGATGGAAGTCTTGGAATATTCTGTGGAAGGTAGGAATTTTGGAAAGCTCTGTGGAAGTTGGGAGTTTTGGAATGCTCTGCGGAAGACTGAAGTTTTGGAATGTTCTGTGGAAGGTGGAAGTTTTGGAATGGTCTGTGGGAGGTGGAAGTTTTGGAATGCTCTGTGGAAGGTGGAAGTTTTGGAATGTTCTGTGGAAGGTGGAAGTTTTGGAATCCTCTGTGGAACATGGAAGTTTTGGAATGCTCTGTGGATGTTTGGAATTTTGGAATGTTCTGTAGAAGGTCGAAGTTTTGGAATGCTCTGTGGAAGATTGAAGTTTTGGAATGCTCTGTAGAAGGTGGAAGTTTTGGAATGTTCTTTGGAAGGTGGAAGTATTGGAATGCTCTGTGGAAGGTGGAAGTTTTGGATTGTTCTGAGGAAAGTGGAAGATTTGGAATGCTCTGTGGGAGGTGGAAGTTTGGAATGTTCTGTGGAAGATTGAAGTTTTGTTATGTTCTGTGGGAGGTGGAAGTTTTGGAATGTTCTGTGGAAGATGGAAGTTTTGGAATGTTCTGTGGAAGATGGAAGTTTTGGAATGCTCTGTGGAAGATGGAAGTTTTGTCATGTTCTGTAGGAGGTGGAAGTTTTGGAATGTTCGGTGGAAGATGGAATTTTTGGAATGCTCTGTGGAAGATGGAAGTCTTGGAATATTCTGTGGAAGGTGGGAGTTTTGGAATGCTCTGTGGAAGTTGGGAGTTTTGGAATGCTCCGTGCAAAATGGAAGTCATGGAATCTTCTGTGGAAGGTAGGAGTTTTGGAAAGCTCTGTGGAAGTTGGGAGTTTTGGAATGCTCAGCGGAAGACTGAAGTTTTGGAATGCTCTGTGGAAGGTGGAAGTTTGGGAATGTTCTGTGGAAGATGGAAGTTTTGGAATGCTCTGTGGAAGGTGGAAGTTTTGGAATGTTCTGTGGGAGGTGGAAGTTTTGGAATGTTCTGTGGAAGGTGGAAGCTTTGGGATGTTCTGTGGAAGGTGGGAGTTTTGGAATGCTCTGTGGAAGATGGAAGTCTTGGAATCTTCTGTGGAAGGTAGCAGTTTTAGAAAGCTCTGTGGAAATTGGGAGTTTTGGAATGCTCTGTGGAAGACGGACGTTTTGGAATGTTGGGTGGAAGACGGACGTTTTGGAATGCTCTGTGGAAGGTGGAAGTTTTGGAATGTTCTGTGGAAGATGGAAGTTGTGGAATGCTGTGTGGAAGATGGAAGTTTTGTCATGTTCTGTAGTAGGTGGAAGTTTTGGAATGTTCTGTGGAAGACGCAATTTTTGGAATGCTCTGTGGAAGATGGAAGTCTTGGAATATTCTGTGGAAGGTAGGAATTTTGGAAAGCTCTGTGGAAGTTGGGAGTTTTGGAATGCTCTGCGGAAGACTGAAGTTTTGGAATGTTCTGTGGAAGGTGGAAGTTTTGGAATGGTCTGTGGGAGGTGGAAGTTTTGGAATGCTCTGTGGAAGGTGGAAGTTTTGGAATGGTCTGTGGGAGGTGGAAGTTTTGGAATGTTCTGTGGAAGGTGGAAGCTTTGGAATGTTCTGTGGGAGGTGGAAGTTTTGGAATGATCTGTGGAAGGTGGAAGTTTTGGTATGCTCTGTTGAAATTGGGAGTTTTGGAATGCTCTGTGGAAGGTGGAAGTGTTGCAATGTTCTGTGGAAGATGGAAGTTTTGGAATGATCTGTGGAAGGTGGAAGTTTTGGTATGCTCTGTTGAAATTGGGAGTTTTGGAATGCTCTGTGGAAGGTGGAAGTTTTGGAATGCTCTGTGGAAGGTGGAAGTTTTGGAATGCTCTGTGGAAGGTGGAAGTTTTGGAATGTTCTGTGGAAGAGGGAAGTTTTGGAATGTTCTGTTCGAAGATGGCAGTTTTGGAATGCTTTGTGGAAGGCGGAAGTTTTGGAATGTTCTGTGGAAGGTCTAAGTTTTGGAATGTACTGTGGGAGGTGGAAGTTTTGGAATGTTCTTTGGAAGATTGAAGTTTTGTTATGTTCTGTGGGAGGTGGAAGTTTTGGAATGTTCTGTGGAAGATGGAAGTTTTGGAATGCTCTGTGGAAGGTGGAAGTTTTGGAATGTTCTGTGGAAGGGGAAAGTTTTGGAATGCTCTGTGGAAGATTGAAGTTTTGGAATGCTCTGTAGAAGGTGGAAGTTTTGGAATGTTCGTTGGAAGGTGGAAGTATTGGAATGCTCTGTGGAAGGTGGAAGTTTTGGATTGTTCTGAGGAAGGTGGAAGATTTGGAATGTTCTGTGGAAGGTGGAAGTTTTGGAATGTTCTGTGGGAGGTGGAAGTTTTGGAATGTTCTGTGGAAGATTGAAGTTTTGTTATGTTCTGTGGGAGGTGGCAGTTTTGGAATGTTCTGTGGAAGATGGAAGTTTTGGAATGCTCCGTGGAAGACGGAAGTTGTGGAATGCTCTGTGGAAGATGGAAGTTTTGTCATGTTCTGTGGAAGGTGGGAGTTTTGGAATGCTCTGTGGAAGGTGGAAGTTTTGGATTGTTCTGAGGAAAGTGGAAGATTTGGAATGCTCTGTGGGAGGTGGAAGTTTGGAATGTTCTGTGGAAGATTGAAGTTTTGTTATGTTCTGTGGGAGGTGGAAGTTTTGGAATGTTCTGTGGAAGATGGAAGTTTTGGAATGTTCTGTGGAAGATGGAAGTTTTGGAATGCTCTGTGGAAGATGGAAGTTTTGTCATGTTCTGTAGGAGGTGGAAGTTTTGGAATGTTCGGTGGAAGATGGAATTTTTGGAATGCTCTGTGGAAGATGGAAGTCTTGGAATATTCTGTGGAAGGTGGGAGTTTTGGAATGCTCTGTGGAAGTTGGGAGTTTTGGAATGCTCCGTGCAAAATGGAAGTCATGGAATCTTCTGTGGAAGGTAGGAGTTTTGGAAAGCTCTGTGGAAGTTGGGAGTTTTGGAATGCTCTGCGGAAGACTGAAGTTTTGGAATGCTCTGTGGAAGGTGGAAGTTTGGGAATGTTCTGTGGAAGATGGAAGTTTTGGAATGCTCTGTGGAAGGTGGAAGTTTTGGAATGTTCTGTGGGAGGTGGAAGTTTTGGAATGTTCTGTGGAAGGTGGAAGCTTTGGAATGTTCTGTGGAAGGTGGGAGTTTTGGAATGCTCTGTGGAAGATGGAAGTCTTGGAATCTTCTGTGGAAGGTAGCAGTTTTGGAAAGCTCTGTGGAAATTGGGAGTTTTGGAATGCTCTGTGGAAGACGGACGTTTTGGAATGTTGGGTGGAAGACGGACGTTTTGGAATGCTCTGTGGAAGGTGGAAGTTTTGGAATGTTCTGTGGAAGATGGAAGTTGTGGAATGCTCTGTGGAAGATGGAAGTTTTGTCATGTTCTGTAGTAGGTGGAAGTTTTGGAATGTTCTGTGGAAGACGCAATTTTTGGAATGCTCTGTGGAAGATGGAAGTCTTGGAATATTCTGTGGAAGGTAGGAATTTTGGAAAGCTCTGTGGAAGTTGGGAGTTTTGGAATGCTCTGCGGAAGACTGAAGTTTTGGAATGTTCTGTGGAAGGTGGAAGTTTTAGCATTATCTGTGGAGGACGGACGTTTTGGAATGCTCTGTGGAAGGTGGAAGTTTTGGAATGGTCTGTGGGAGGTGGAAGTTTTGGAATGCTCTGTGGAAGGTGGAAGTTTTGGAATGGTCTGTGGGAGGTGGAAGTTTTGGAATGTTCTGTGGAAGGTGGAAGCTTTGGAATGTTCTGTGGGAGGTGGAAGTTTTGGAATGTTCTGTGGAAGGTGCAAGTTTTGGAATGTTCTGTGGAAGGTGCAAGTTTTGGAATGTGCTGTGGAAGATGGAAGTTTTGGAATGTTCTGCGGAAGGTGGAAGTTCTGGAATGTGCGGTGGAAGGTGGAAGTTTTGGAATGTTCTGCGGAAGGTGGAAGTTCTGGAATGTGCGGTGGAAGGTGGAAGTTTTGGAATGTTCTGCGGAAGGTGGAAGTTTTGGAATGCTCTGTGGAAGATGGAAGTTTTGGAATGATCTGTGGAAGTTGGAAGTTTTGGAATGCTCTGTGGAAGGTGGAAGTTTTGGAATGCTCTGTGGAAGGTGGAAGTTTTGGGAATGTATTGTGGAAGGTGGATTTTTTGCAATGCTCTGTGGAAGATGGAAGTATTGGAATGTTCTGTGGAAGATGGAAGTTTTGGAATGCTCTGTGGAAGATGGAAGTTTTGGAATGATCTGTGGAAGGTGGAAGTTTTGGAATGTTCAGGGGAAGTTGCAAGTTTCGGAATGTTCTGTGGAAGATGGAAGTTTTGGAATGCTCTGTGGAAGGTGGAAGTTATGGAATGTTCTGTGGAAGGTGGAAGTTTTGGATTGCTCTGTGGAAGATCGAAGTTTTGGAATGCTATGTGGAAAATGGAAGTCTGGAATGTTCTGTGGAAGGTGGACGTTTTGGATTGTTCTGAGGAAGGTGGAAGTTTTGTAATGTTCTGTGGAAGGTGGAAGTTTTGGTATGCTCTGTGGACGGTGGAAGTTTTGGAATTTTCTGTGGAAGGTGGAAGTTATGGAATGTTCTGTGGAAGGTGGAAGTTTTGGAATCCTCTGTGGAACATGGAAGTTTTGGAATGCTCTGTGGATGTTTGGAATTTTGGAATGTTCTGTGGAAGGTGGAAGTTTTGGATTGCTCTGTGGAAGGTGGAAGTTTTGGAATGGACTGTGGAAGGTGGAAGTTTTGCAATGCTCTGTGGAAGATGGAAGTTTTGGAATGCTCTGTGGAATGTGGAAGTTTTGGACTGCTCTGTGGAAGTTTTAAGTTTTGGAATGTTCTGTGGAAGGTGGATGTTTTGGAATGTTGTGTGGAAGGTGGAAGTTTTGGAATGTACTGTGGGAGGTGGAAGTTTTGGAATTTTCTGTGGAAGGTGGAAGTTTTGGTATGCTCTGTGGACGGTGGAAGTTTTGGAATTTTCTGTGGAAGGTGGAAGTTTTGGAATGCTCTGTGGAAGGTGGAATTTTGGAATGCTCTGTGGAAGGTGGAAGTTTTGGAATGTTCTGTGGAAGGTGGAAGTTTTGGAATGTTCTGTGGAAGGTGGAAGTTTTGGAATGCTCTGTGGAAGGTGGATGTTTTGGAATGTTCTGTGGAAGGAAAATGTTTTGGACTGCTCTGTGGAAGTTTTAAGTTTTGGAATGTTCTGTGGAAGGTGGAAGTTTTGGAATGTTCTGTGGGAGGTGGAAGTTTTGGAATTTTCTGTGGAAGGTGGAAGTTTTGGTATGCTCTGTGGACGGTGGAAGTTTTGGAATTTTCTGTGGAAGGTGGAAGTTTTGGAATGCTCTGTGGAAGGTGGAATTTTGGAATGCTCTGTGGAAGGTGGAAGTTTTGGAATGTTCTGTGGAAGGTGGAAGTTTTGGAATGTTCTGTGGAAGGTGGAAGTTTTGGAATCCTCTGTGGAACATGGAAGTTTTGGAATGCTCTGTGGATGTTTGGAATTTTGGAATGTTCTGTAGAAGGTCGAAGTTTTGGAATGCTCTGTGGAAGATTGAAGTTTTGGAATGCTCTGTAGAAGGTGGAAGTTTTGGAATGTTCTGTGGAAGGTGGAAGTATTGGAATGCTCTGTGGAAGGTGGAAGTTTTGGATTGTTCTGAGGAAAGTGGAAGATTTGGAATGCTCTGTGGGAGGTGGAAGTTTGGAATGTTCTGTGGAAGATTGAAGTTTTGTTATGTTCTGTGGGAGGTGGAAGTTTTGGAATGTTCTGTGGAAGATGGAAGTTTTGGAATGTTCTGTGGAAGATGGAAGTTTTGGAATGCTCTGTGGAAGATGGAAGTTTTGTCATGTTCTGTAGGAGGTGGAAGTTTTGGAATGTTCGGTGGAAGATGGAATTTTTGGAATGCTCTGTGGAAGATGGAACTCTTGGAATATTCTGTGGAAGGTGGGAGTTTTGGAATGCTCTGTGGAAGTTGGGAGTTTTGGAATGCTCCGTGCAAAATGGAAGTCATGGAATCTTCTGTGGAAGGTAGGAGTTTTGGAAAGCTCTGTGGAAGTTGGGAGTTTTGGAATGCTCTGCGGAAGACTGAAGTTTTGGAATGCTCTGTGGAAGGTGGAAGTTTGGGAATGTTCTGTGGAAGATGGAAGTTTTGGAATGCTCTGTGGAAGGTGGAAGTTTTGGAATGTTCTGTGGGAGGTGGAAGTTTTGGAATGTTCTGTGGAAGGTGGAAGCTTTGGAATGTTCTGTGGAAGGTGGGAGTTTTGGAATGCTCTGTGGAAGATGGAAGTCTTGGAATCTTCTGTGGAAGGTAGCAGTTTTGGAAAGCTCTGTGGAAATTGGGAGTTTTGGAATGCTCTGTGGAAGACGGACGTTTTGGAATGTTGGGTGGAAGACGGACGTTTTGGAATGCTCTGTGGAAGGTGGAAGTTTTGGAATGTTCTGTGGAAGATGGAAGTTGTGGAATGCTCTGTGGAAGATGGAAGTTTTGTCATGTTCTGTAGTAGGTGGAAGTTTTGGAATGTTCTGTGGAAGACGCAATTTTTGGAATGCTCTGTGGAAGATGGAAGTCTTGGAATATTCTGTGGAAGGTAGGAATTTTGGAAAGCTCTGTGGAAGTTGGGAGTTTTGGAATGCTCTGCGGAAGACTGAAGTTTTGGAATGTTCTGTGGAAGGTGGAAGTTTTGGAATGGTCTGTGGGAGGTGGAAGTTTTGGAATGCTCTGTGGAAGGTGGAAGTTTTGGAATGTTCTGTGGAAGGTGGAAGTTTTGGAATCCTCTGTGGAACATGGAAGTTTTGGAATGCTCTGTGGATGTTTGGAATTTTGGAATGTTCTGTAGAAGGTCGAAGTTTTGGAATGCTCTGTGGAAGATTGAAGTTTTGGAATGCTCTGTAGAAGGTGGAAGTTTTGGAATGTTCTTTGGAAGGTGGAAGTATTGGAATGCTCTGTGGAAGGTGGAAGTTTTGGATTGTTCTGAGGAAAGTGGAAGATTTGGAATGCTCTGTGGGAGGTGGAAGTTTGGAATGTTCTGTGGAAGATTGAAGTTTTGTTATGTTCTGTGGGAGGTGGAAGTTTTGGAATGTTCTGTGGAAGATGGAAGTTTTGGAATGTTCTGTGGAAGATGGAAGTTTTGGAATGCTCTGTGGAAGATGGAAGTTTTGTCATGTTCTGTAGGAGGTGGAAGTTTTGGAATGTTCGGTGGAAGATGGAATTTTTGGAATGCTCTGTGGAAGATGGAAGTCTTGGAATATTCTGTGGAAGGTGGGAGTTTTGGAATGCTCTGTGGAAGTTGGGAGTTTTGGAATGCTCCGTGCAAAATGGAAGTCATGGAATCTTCTGTGGAAGGTAGGAGTTTTGGAAAGCTCTGTGGAAGTTGGGAGTTTTGGAATGCTCAGCGGAAGACTGAAGTTTTGGAATGCTCTGTGGAAGGTGGAAGTTTGGGAATGTTCTGTGGAAGATGGAAGTTTTGGAATGCTCTGTGGAAGGTGGAAGTTTTGGAATGTTCTGTGGGAGGTGGAAGTTTTGGAATGTTCTGTGGAAGGTGGAAGCTTTGGAATGTTCTGTGGAAGGTGGGAGTTTTGGAATGCTCTGTGGAAGATGGAAGTCTTGGAATCTTCTGTGGAAGGTAGCAGTTTTAGAAAGCTCTGTGGAAATTGGGAGTTTTGGAATGCTCTGTGGAAGACGGACGTTTTGGAATGTTGGGTGGAAGACGGACGTTTTGGAATGCTCTGTGGAAGGTGGAAGTTTTGGAATGTTCTGTGGAAGATGGAAGTTGTGGAATGCTGTGTGGAAGATGGAAGTTTTGTCATGTTCTGTAGTAGGTGGAAGTTTTGGAATGTTCTGTGGAAGACGCAATTTTTGGAATGCTCTGTGGAAGATGGAAGTCTTGGAATATTCTGTGGAAGGTAGGAATTTTGGAAAGCTCTGTGGAAGTTGGGAGTTTTGGAATGCTCTGCGGAAGACTGAAGTTTTGGAATGTTCTGTGGAAGGTGGAAGTTTTGGAATGGTCTGTGGGAGGTGGAAGTTTTGGAATGCTCTGTGGAAGGTGGAAGTTTTGGAATGGTCTGTGGGAGGTGGAAGTTTTGGAATGTTCTGTGGAAGGTGGAAGCTTTGGAATGTTCTGTGGGAGGTGGAAGTTTTGGAATGATCTGTGGAAGGTGGAAGTTTTGGTATGCTCTGTTGAAATTGGGAGTTTTGGAATGCTCTGTGGAAGGTGGAAGTGTTGCAATGTTCTGTGGAAGATGGAAGTTTTGGAATGATCTGTGGAAGGTGGAAGTTTTGGTATGCTCTGTTGAAATTGGGAGTTTTGGAATGCTCTGTGGAAGGTGGAAGTTTTGGAATGCTCTGTGGAAGGTGGAAGTTTTGGAATGCTCTGTGGAAGGTGGAAGTTTTGGAATGTTCTGTGGAAGAGGGAAGTTTTGGAATGTTCTGTTCGAAGATGGCAGTTTTGGAATGCTTTGTGGAAGGCGGAAGTTTTGGAATGTTCTGTGGAAGGTCTAAGTTTTGGAATGTACTGTGGGAGGTGGAAGTTTTGGAATGTTCTTTGGAAGATTGAAGTTTTGTTATGTTCTGTGGGAGGTGGAAGTTTTGGAATGTTCTGTGGAAGATGGAAGTTTTGGAATGCTCTGTGGAAGGTGGAAGTTTTGGAATGTTCTGTGGAAGGGGAAAGTTTTGGAATGCTCTGTGGAAGATTGAAGTTTTGGAATGCTCTGTAGAAGGTGGAAGTTTTGGAATGTTCGTTGGAAGGTGGAAGTATTGGAATGCTCTGTGGAAGGTGGAAGTTTTGGATTGTTCTGAGGAAGGTGGAAGATTTGGAATGTTCTGTGGAAGGTGGAAGTTTTGGAATGTTCTGTGGGAGGTGGAAGTTTTGGAATGTTCTGTGGAAGATTGAAGTTTTGTTATGTTCTGTGGGAGGTGGCAGTTTTGGAATGTTCTGTGGAAGATGGAAGTTTTGGAATGCTCCGTGGAAGACGGAAGTTGTGGAATGCTCTGTGGAAGATGGAAGTTTTGTCATGTTCTGTGGAAGGTGGGAGTTTTGGAATGCTCTGTGGAAGTTGGGAGTTTTGGAATGCTCTGTGGAAAATGGAAGTCTTGGAATTTTCTGTGGAAGGTAGGAGTTTTGGAAAGCTCTGTGGAAGATGGAAGTTTTGAAATGGTCTGTGGAAGGTGGAAGTTTTGGAATGCACTGTGGAAGGTGGAAGTTTGGGAATGTTCTGTGGAAGATGGAAGTTTTGGAATGCTCTGTGGAAGGTGGAAGTTTTGGAATGTTCTGTGGGAGTTGGAAGTTTTGGAATGCTCTGTGGAAGGTGGAAGTTTTGGAATGTTATGTGGAAGATTGAAGTTTTGTTATGTTCTGTGGGAGGTGGAAGTTTTGGAATGTTCTGTGGAAGATGGAAGTTTTGGAATGCTCTGTGGAAGGTGGAAGTTTTGGAATGTTCTGTGGAAGGGGAAAGTTTTGGAATGCTCTGTGGAAGATTGAAGTTTTGGAATGCTCTGTAGAAGGTGGAAGTTTTGGAATGTTCGTTGGAAGGTGGAAGTATTGGAATGCTCTGTGGAAGGTGGAAGTTTTGGATTGTTCTGAGGAAGGTGGAAGATTTGGAATGTTCTGTGGAAGGTGGAAGTTTTGGAATGTTCTGTGGGAGGTGGAAGTTTTGGAATGTTCTGTGGAAGATTGAAGTTTTGTTATGTTCTGTGGGAGGTGGCAGTTTTGGAATGTTCTGTGGAAGATGGAAGTTTTGGAATGCTCCGTGGAAGACGGAAGTTGTGGAATGCTCTGTGGAAGATGGAAGTTTTGTCATGTTCTGTGGAAGGTGGGAGTTTTGGAATGCTCTGTGGAAGTTGGGAGTTTTGGAATGCTCTGTGGAAAATGGAAGTCTTGGAATTTTCTGTGGAAGGTAGGAGTTTTGGAAAGCTCTGTGGAAGATGGAAGTTTTGAAATGGTCTGTGGAAGGTGGAAGTTTTGGAATGCACTGTGGAAGGTGGAAGTTTGGGAATGTTCTGTGGAAGATGGAAGTTTTGGAATGCTCTGTGGAAGGTGGAAGTTTTGGAATGTTCTGTGGGAGTTGGAAGTTTTGGAATGCTCTGTGGAAGGTGGAAGTTTTGGAATGTTATGTGGAATTTGCAAGTTTTGGAATGCGCTGTGGAAGATGGAAGTTTTGGAATGCTCTGTGGAAGGTGGAAGTTTTGGAATGCTCTGTGGAAGGTGGAAGTTTTGGAATGTTCTGTGGAAGAGGGAAGTTTTGGAATGTTCTGTTCGAAGATGGCAGTTTTGGAATGCTTTGTGGAAGGCGGAAGTTTTGGAATGTTCTGTGGAAGGTGCAAGTTTTGGAATGCTCTGTGGAAGGTGGAAGTTTTGGATTGTTCTGAGGAAGGTGGAAATTTTGGAATGCTCAGTGGATGGTGGAAGTTTTGGAATATTCTGTGGAAGTTTTAAGTTTAGGAATGTTCTGTGGAAGGTGGATGTTTTGGAATGCACAGTGGAAGGTGGAATTTTGGAATGCTCTGTGGAAGGTGGAAGTTTTGGAATGTTCTGTGGAAGGTGGAAGTTTTGGAATGTTCTGTGCAAGGTGGAAGTTTTGAACTGTTCTGTAGAAGGTGGAAGGTTTGGAATCCTCTGTGGAACACGAAAGTTTTGGAATGCTCTGTGGATGTTTGGAATTTTGGAATGTTCTGTGGAAGGTGGAAGTTTTGGAATGTACTGTGGAAGTTGGAAGTTTTGGAATGTACTGTGCAAGGTGGAAGTTTTGGAATGTTCTGTGGAAGGTGGAAGTTTTGGAATGTTCTGCGGAAGGTGGATGTTTTGGAATGCTCTGTGGAAGTTGGAAGTTTTGGAATGCTCTGTAGAGGGTGGAAGTTTTGGAATGTTCTGTGCCAGGTGGAAGTATTGGAATGCTCTGTGAAGATGGAAGTTTTGGATTGTTCTGAGGAAGGTGGAAGTTTTGGAATGCTCTGTGGAAGGTCTAAGTTTTGGAATGTTCTGTGGGAGGTGGAAGTTTTGGAATGTTCTTTGGAAGATTGAAGTTTTGTTATGTTCTGTGGGAGTTGCAAGTTTTGGAATGTTCTGTGGAAGATGGAAGTTTTGGAATGCTCTGTGGAAGGTGCAAGTTTTGGAATGTTCTGTGGAAGGTGCAAGTTTTGGAATGCTCTGTGGAAGATTGAAGTTTTGGAATGCTCTGTAGAAGGTGGAAGTTTTGGAATGTTCTGTGGAAGGTGGAAGTATTGGAATGCTCTGTGGAAGGTGGAAGTTTTGGATTGTTCTGAGGAAAGTGGAAGATTTGGAATGCTCTGTGGGAGGTGGAAGTTTGGAATGTTCTGTGGAAGATTGAAGTTTTGTTATGTTCTGTGGGAGGTGGAAGTTTTGGAATGTTCTGTGGAAGATGGAAGTTTTGGAATGTTCTGTGGAAGATGGAAGTTTTGGAATGCTCTGTGGAAGATGGAAGTTTTGTCATGTTCTGTAGGAGGTGGAAGTTTTGGAATGTTCGGTGGAAGATGGAATTTTTGGAATGCTCTGTGGAAGATGGAAGTCTTGGAATATTCTGTGGAAGGTGGGAGTTTTGGAATGCTCTGTGGAAGTTGGGAGTTTTGGAATGCTCCGTGCAAAATGGAAGTCATGGAATCTTCTGTGGAAGGTAGGAGTTTTGGAAAGCTCTGTGGAAGTTGGGAGTTTTGGAATGCTCTGCGGAAGACTGAAGTTTTGGAATGCTCTGTGGAAGGTGGAAGTTTGGGAATGTTCTGTGGAAGATGGAAGTTTTGGAATGCTCTGTGGAAGGTGGAAGTTTTGGAATGTTCTGTGGGAGGTGGAAGTTTTGGAATGTTCCGTGGAAGGTGGAAGCTTTGGAATGTTCTGTGGAAGGTGGGAGTTTTGGAATGCTCTGTGGAAGATGGAAGTCTTGGAATCTTCTGTGGAAGGTAGCAGTTTTGGAAAGCTCTGTGGAAATTGGGAGTTTTGGAATGCTCTGTGGAAGACGGACGTTTTGGAATGTTGGGTGGAAGACGGACGTTTTGGAATGCTCTGTGGAAGGTGGAAGTTTTGGAATGTTCTGTGGAAGATGGAAGTTGTGGAATGCTCTGTGGAAGATGGAAGTTTTGTCATGTTCTGTAGTCGGTGGAAGTTTTGGAATGTTCTGTGGAAGACGGAATTTTTGGAATGCTCTGTGGAAGATGGAAGTCTTGGAATATTCTGTGGAAGGTAGGAATTTTGGAAAGCTCTGTGGAAGTTGGGAGTTTTGGAATGCTCTGCGGAAGAATGAAGTTTTGGAATGTTCTGTGGAAGGTGGAAGTTTTAGCATGCTCTGTGGAAGACGGACGTTTTGGAATGCTCTGTGGAAGGTGGAAGTTTTGGAATGGTCTGTGGGAGGTGGAAGTTTTGGAATGCTCTGTGGAAGGTGGAAGTTTTGGAATGGTCTGTGGGAGGTGGAAGTTTTGGAATGTTCTGTGGAAGGTGGAAGCTTTGGAATGTTCTGTGGGAGGTGGAAGTTTTGGAATGTTCTGTGGAAGGTGCAAGTTTTGGAATGTTCTGTGGAAGGTGCAAGTTTTGGAATGTGCTGTGGAAGATGGAAGTTTTGGAATGTTCTGCGGAAGGTGGAAGTTCTGGAATGTGCGGTGGAAGGTGGAAGTTTTGGAATGTTCTGCGGAAGGTGGAAGTTTTGGAATGCTCTGTGGAAGATGGAAGTTTTGGAATGATCTGTGGAAGTTGGAAGTTTTGGAATGCTCTGTGGAAGGTGGAAGTTTTGGAATGCTCTGTGGAAGGTGGAAGTTTTGGAATGCTCTGTGGAAGGTGGAAGTTTTGGGAATGTATTGTGGAAGGTGGATTTTTTGCAATGCTCTGTGGAAGATGGAAGTATTGGAATGTTCTGTGGAAGATGGAAGTTTTGGAATGCTCTGTGGAAGATGGAAGTTTTGGAATGATCTGTGGAAGGTGGAAGTTTTGGAATGTTCAGGGGAAGTTGCAAGTTTCGGAATGTTCTGTGGAAGATGGAAGTTTTGGAATGCTCTGTGGAAGGTGGAAGTTATGGAATGTTCTGTGGAAGGTGGAAGTTTTGGATTGCTCTGTGGAAGATCGAAGTTTTGGAATGCTATGTGGAAAATGGAAGTCTGGAATGTTCTGTGGAAGGTGGACGTTTTGGATTGTTCTGAGGAAGGTGGAAGTTTTGTAATGTTCTGTGGAAGGTGGAAGTTTTGGTATGCTCTGTGGACGGTGGAAGTTTTGGAATTTTCTGTGGAAGGTGGAAGTTATGGAATGTTCTGTGGAAGGTGGAAGTTTTGGAATCCTCTGTGGAACATGGAAGTTTTGGAATGCTCTGTGGATGTTTGGAATTTTGGAATGTTCTGTGGAAGGTGGAAGTTTTGGATTGCTCTGTGGAAGGTGGAAGTTTTGGAATGGACTGTGGAAGGTGGAAGTTTTGCAATGCTCTGTGGAAGATGGAAGTTTTGGAATGCTCTGTGGAATGTGGAAGTTTTGGACTGCTCTGTGGAAGTTTTAAGTTTTGGAATGTTCTGTGGAAGGTGGATGTTTTGGAATGTTGTGTGGAAGGTGGAAGTTTTGGAATGTTCTGTGGGAGGTGGAAGTTTTGGAATTTTCTGTGGAAGGTGGAAGTTTTGGTATGCTCTGTGGAAGATGGAAGTTTTGGAATTTTCTGTGGAAGGTGGAAGTTTTGGAATGCTCTGTGGAAGGTGGAATTTTGGAATGCTCTGTGGAAGGTGGAAGTTTTGGAATGTTCTGTGGAAGGTGGAAGTTTTGGAATGCTCTGTGGAAGGTGGATGTTTTGGAATGTTCTGTGGAAGGAAAATGTTTTGGACTGCTCTGTGGAAGTTTTAAGTTTTGGAATGTTCTGTGGAAGGTGGAAGTTTTGGAATGTTCTGTGGGAGGTGGAAGTTTTGGAATTTTCTGTGGAAGGTGGAAGTTTTGGTATGCTCTGTGGATGGTGGAAGTTTTGGAATTTTCTGTGGAAGGTGGAAGTTTTGGAATGCTCTGTGGAAGGTGGAATTTTGGAATGCTCTGTGGAAGGTGGAAGTTTTAGAATGTTCTGTGGAAGGTGGACGTTTTGGAATGTTCTGTGGAAGGTGGAAGTTTTGGAATCCTCTGTGGAACATGGAAGTTTTGGAATGCTCTGTGGATGTTTGGAATTTTGGAATGTTCTGTAGAAGGTCGAAGTTTTGGAATGCTCTGTGGAAGATTGAAGTTTTGGAATGCTCTGTAGAAGGTGGAAGTTTTGGAATGTTCTGTGGAAGGTGGAAGTATTGGAATGCTCTGTGGAAGGTGGAAGTTTTGGATTGTTCTGAGGAAAGTGGAAGATTTGGAATGCTCTGTGGGAGGTGGAAGTTTGGAATGTTCTGTGGAAGATTGAAGTTTTGTTATGTTCTGTGGGAGGTGGAAGTTTTGGAATGTTCTGTGGAAGATGGAAGTTTTGGAATGTTCTGTGGAAGATGGAAGTTTTGGAATGCTCTGTGGAAGATGGAAGTTTTGTCATGTTCTGTAGGAGGTGGAAGTTTTGGAATGTTCGGTGGAAGATGGAATTTTTGGAATGCTCTGTGGAAGATGGAAGTCTTGGAATATTCTGTGGAAGGTGGGAGTTTTGGAATGCTCTGTGGAAGTTGGGAGTTTTGGAATGCTCCGTGCAAAATGGAAGTCATGGAATCTTCTGTGGAATGTAGGAGTTTTGGAAAGCTCTGTGGAAGTTGGGAGTTTTGGAATGCTCAGCGGAAGACTGAAGTTTTGGAATGCTCTGTGGAAGGTGGAAGTTTGGGAATGTTCTGTGGAAGATGGAAGTTTTGGAATGCTCTGTGGAAGGTGGAAGTTTTGGAATGTTCTGTGGGAGGTGGAAGTTTTGGAATGTTCTGTGGAAGGTGGAAGCTTTGGAATGTTCTGTGGAAGGTGGGAGTTTTGGAATGCTCTGTGGAAGATGGAAGTCTTGGAATCTTCTGTGGAAGGTAGCAGTTTTGGAAAGCTCTGTGGAAATTGGGAGTTTTGGAATGCTCTGTGGAAGGTGGAAGTTTTGGAATGTTCTGTGGAAGATGGAAGTTGTGGAATGCTCTGTGGAAGATGGAAGTTTTGTCATGTTCTGTAGTCGGTGGAAGTTTTGGAATGTTCTGTGGAAGACGCAATTTTTGGAATGCTCTGTGGAAGATGGAAGTCTTGGAATATTCTGTGGAAGGTAGGAATTTTGGAAAGCTCTGTGGAAGTTGGGAGTTTTGGAATGCTCTGCGGAAGACTGAAGTTTTGGAATGTTCTGTGGAAGGTGGAAGTTTTAGCATGCTCTGTGGAAGACGGACGTTTTGGAATGCTCTGTGGAAGGTCTAAGTTTTGGAATGTTCTGTGGGAGGTGGAAGTTTTGGAATGTTCTTTGGAAGATTGAAGTTTTGTTATGTTCTGTGGGAGTTGCAAGTTTTGGAATGTTCTGTGGAAGATGGAAGTTTTGGAATGCTCTGTGGAAGGTGCAAGTTTTGGAATGTTCTGTGGAAGGTGCAAGTTTTGGAATGCTCTGTGGAAGATTGAAGTTTTGGAATGCTCTGTAGAAGGTGGAAGTTTTGGAATGTTCTGTGGAAGGTGGAAGTATTGGAATGCTCTGTGGAAGGTGGAAGTTTTGGATTGTTCTGAGGAAAGTGGAAGATTTGGAATGCTCTGTGGGAGGTGGAAGTTTGGAATGTTCTGTGGAAGATTGAAGTTTTGTTATGTTCTGTGGGAGGTGGAAGTTTTGGAATGTTCTGTGGAAGATGGAAGTTTTGGAATGTTCTGTGGAAGATGGAAGTTTTGGAATGCTCTGTGGAAGATGGAAGTTTTGTCATGTTCTGTAGGAGGTGGAAGTTTTGGAATGTTCGGTGGAAGATGGAATTTTTGGAATGCTCTGTGGAAGATGGAAGTCTTGGAATATTCTGTGGAAGGTGGGAGTTTTGGAATGCTCTGTGGAAGTTGGGAGTTTTGGAATGCTCCGTGCAAAATGGAAGTCATGGAATCTTCTGTGGAAGGTAGGAGTTTTGGAAAGCTCTGTGGAAGTTGGGAGTTTTGGAATGCTCTGCGGAAGACTGAAGTTTTGGAATGCTCTGTGGAAGGTGGAAGTTTGGGAATGTTCTGTGGAAGATGGAAGTTTTGGAATGCTCTGTGGAAGGTGGAAGTTTTGGAATGTTCTGTGGGAGGTGGAAGTTTTGGAATGTTCCGTGGAAGGTGGAAGCTTTGGAATGTTCTGTGGAAGGTGGGAGTTTTGGAATGCTCTGTGGAAGATGGAAGTCTTGGAATCTTCTGTGGAAGGTAGCAGTTTTGGAAAGCTCTGTGGAAATTGGGAGTTTTGGAATGCTCTGTGGAAGACGGACGTTTTGGAATGTTGGGTGGAAGACGGACGTTTTGGAATGCTCTGTGGAAGGTGGAAGTTTTGGAATGTTCTGTGGAAGATGGAAGTTGTGGAATGCTCTGTGGAAGATGGAAGTTTTGTCATGTTCTGTAGTCGGTGGAAGTTTTGGAATGTTCTGTGGAAGACGGAATTTTTGGAATGCTCTGTGGAAGATGGAAGTCTTGGAATATTCTGTGGAAGGTAGGAATTTTGGAAAGCTCTGTGGAAGTTGGGAGTTTTGGAATGCTCTGCGGAAGAATGAAGTTTTGGAATGTTCTGTGGAAGGTGGAAGTTTTAGCATGCTCTGTGGAAGACGGACGTTTTGGAATGCTCTGTGGAAGGTGGAAGTTTTGGAATGGTCTGTGGGAGGTGGAAGTTTTGGAATGCTCTGTGGAAGGTGGAAGTTTTGGAATGGTCTGTGGGAGGTGGAAGTTTTGGAATGTTCTGTGGAAGGTGGAAGCTTTGGAATGTTCTGTGGGAGGTGGAAGTTTTGGAATGTTCTGTGGAAGGTGCAAGTTTTAGAATGTTCTGTGGAAGGTGCAAGTTTTGGAATGTGCTGTGGAAGATGGAAGTTTTGGAATGTTCTGCGGAAGGTGGAAGTTCTGGAATGTGCGGTGGAAGGTGGAAGTTTTGGAATGTTCTGCGGAAGGTGGAAGTTTTGGAATGCTCTGTGGAAGATGGAAGTTTTGGAATGATCTGTGGAAGTTGGAAGTTTTGGAATGCTCTGTGGAAGGTGGAAGTTTTGGAATGCTCTGTGGAAGGTGGAAGTTTTGGAATGCTCTGTGGAAGGTGGAAGTTTTGGGAATGTATTGTGGAAGGTGGATTTTTTGCAATGCTCTGTGGAAGATGGAAGTATTGGAATGTTCTGTGGAAGATGGAAGTTTTGGAATGCTCTGTGGAAGATGGAAGTTTTGGAATGATCTGTGGAAGGTGGAAGTTTTGGAATGTTCAGGGGAAGTTGCAAGTTTCGGAATGTTCTGTGGAAGATGGAAGTTTTGGAATGCTCTGTGGAAGGTGGAAGTTATGGAATGTTCTGTGGAAGGTGGAAGTTTTGGATTGCTCTGTGGAAGATCGAAGTTTTGGAATGCTATGTGGAAAATGGAAGTCTGGAATGTTCTGTGGAAGGTGGACGTTTTGGATTGTTCTGAGGAAGGTGGAAGTTTTGTAATGTTCTGTGGAAGGTGGAAGTTTTGGTATGCTCTGTGGACGGTGGAAGTTTTGGAATTTTCTGTGGAAGGTGGAAGTTATGGAATGTTCTGTGGAAGGTGGAAGTTTTGGAATCCTCTGTGGAACATGGAAGTTTTGGAATGCTCTGTGGATGTTTGGAATTTTGGAATGTTCTGTGGAAGGTGGAAGTTTTGGATTGCTCTGTGGAAGGTGGAAGTTTTGGAATGGACTGTGGAAGGTGGAAGTTTTGCAATGCTCTGTGGAAGATGGAAGTTTTGGAATGCTCTGTGGAATGTGGAAGTTTTGGACTGCTCTGTGGAAGTTTTAAGTTTTGGAATGTTCTGTGGAAGGTGGATGTTTTGGAATGTTGTGTGGAAGGTGGAAGTTTTGGAATGTTCTGTGGGAGGTGGAAGTTTTGGAATTTTCTGTGGAAGGTGGAAGTTTTGGTATGCTCTGTGGAAGATGGAAGTTTTGGAATTTTCTGTGGAAGGTGGAAGTTTTGGAATGCTCTGTGGAAGGTGGAATTTTGGAATGCTCTGTGGAAGGTGGAAGTTTTGGAATGTTCTGTGGAAGGTGGAAGTTTTGGAATGTTCTGTGGAAGGTGGAAGTTTTGGAATGCTCTGTGGAAGGTGGATGTTTTGGAATGTTCTGTGGAAGGAAAATGTTTTGGACTGCTCTGTGGAAGTTTTAAGTTTTGGAATGTTCTGTGGAAGGTGGAAGTTTTGGAATGTTCTGTGGGAGGTGGAAGTTTTGGAATTTTCTGTGGAAGGTGGAAGTTTTGGTATGCTCTGTGGATGGTGGAAGTTTTGGAATTTTCTGTGGAAGGTGGAAGTTTTGGAATGCTCTGTGGAAGGTGGAATTTTGGAATGCTCTGTGGAAGGTGGAAGTTTTAGAATGTTCTGTGGAAGGTGGACGTTTTGGAATGTTCTGTGGAAGGTGGAAGTTTTGGAATCCTCTGTGGAACATGGAAGTTTTGGAATGCTCTGTGGATGTTTGGAATTTTGGAATGTTCTGTAGAAGGTCGAAGTTTTGGAATGCTCTGTGGAAGATTGAAGTTTTGGAATGCTCTGTAGAAGGTGGAAGTTTTGGAATGTTCTGTGGAAGGTGGAAGTATTGGAATGCTCTGTGGAAGGTGGAAGTTTTGGATTGTTCTGAGGAAAGTGGAAGATTTGGAATGCTCTGTGGGAGGTGGAAGTTTGGAATGTTCTGTGGAAGATTGAAGTTTTGTTATGTTCTGTGGGAGGTGGAAGTTTTGGAATGTTCTGTGGAAGATGGAAGTTTTGGAATGTTCTGTGGAAGATGGAAGTTTTGGAATGCTCTGTGGAAGATGGAAGTTTTGTCATGTTCTGTAGGAGGTGGAAGTTTTGGAATGTTCGGTGGAAGATGGAATTTTTGGAATGCTCTGTGGAAGATGGAAGTCTTGGAATATTCTGTGGAAGGTGGGAGTTTTGGAATGCTCTGTGGAAGTTGGGAGCTTTGGAATGCTCCGTGCAAAATGGAAGTCATGGAATCTTCTGTGGAAGGTAGGAGTTTTGGAAAGCTCTGTGGAAGTTGGGAGTTTTGGAATGCTCAGCGGAAGACTGAAGTTTTGGAATGCTCTGTGGAAGGTGGAAGTTTGGGAATGTTCTGTGGAAGATGGAAGTTTTGGAATGCTCTGTGGAAGGTGGAAGTTTTGGAATGTTCTGTGGGAGGTGGAAGTTTTGGAATGTTCTGTGGAAGGTGGAAGGTTTGGAATGTTCTGTGGAAGGTGGGAGTTTTGGAATGCTCTGTGGAAGATGGAAGTCTTGGAATCTTCTGTGGAAGGTAGCAGTTTTGGAAAGCTCTGTGGAAATTGGGAGTTTTGGAATGCTCTGTGGAAGGTGGAAGTTTTGGAATGTTCTGTGGAAGATGGAAGTTGTGGAATGCTCTGTGGAAGATGGAAGTTTTGTCATGTTCTGTAGTCGGTGGAAGTTTTGGAATGTTCTGTGGAAGACGCAATTTTTGGAATGCTCTGTGGAAGATGGAAGTCTTGGAATATTCTGTGGAAGGTAGGAATTTTGGAAAGCTCTGTGGAAGTTGGGAGTTTTGGAATGCTCTGCGGAAGACTGAAGTTTTGGAATGTTCTGTGGAAGGTGGAAGTTTTAGCATGCTCTGTGGAAGACGGACGTTTTGGAATGCTCTGTGGAAGGTGGAAGTTTTGGAATGGTCTGTGGGAGGTGGAAGTTTTGGAATGCTCTGTGGAAGGTGGAAGTTTTGGAATGGTCTGTGGGAGGTGGAAGTTTTGGAATGTTCTGTGGAAGGTGGAAGCTTTGGAATGTTCTGTGGGAAGTGGAAGTTTTGGAATGTTCTGTGGAAGGTGCAAGTTTTGGAATGTTCTGTGGAAGGTGCAAGTTTTGGAATGTGCTGTGGAAGATGGAAGTTTTGGAATGTTCTGCGGAAGGTGGAAGTTCTGGAATGTGCGGTGGAAGGTGGAAGTTTTGGAATGTTCTGCGGAAGGTGGAAGTTTTGGAATGCTCTGTGGAAGATGGAAGTTTTGGAATGATCTGTGGAAGTTGGAAGTTTTGGAATGCTCTGTGGAAGGTGGAAGTTTTGGAATGCTCTGTGGAAGGTGGAAGTTTTGGAATGCTCTGTGGAAGGTGGAAGTTTTGGGAATGTATTGTGGAAGGTGGATTTTTTGCAATGCTCTGTGGAAGATGGAAGTATTGGAATGTTCTGTGGAAGATGGAAGTTTTGGAATGCTCTGTGGAAGATGGAAGTTTTGGAATGATCTGTGGAAGGTGGAAGTTTTGGAATGTTCAGGGGAAGTTGCAAGTTTCGGAATGTTCTGTGGAAGATGGAAGTTTTGGAATGCTCTGTGGAAGGTGGAAGTTATGGAATGTTCTGTGGAAGGTGGAAGTTTTGGATTGCTCTGTGGAAGATCGAAGTTTTGGAATGCTATGTGGAAAATGGAAGTCTGGAATGTTCTGTGGAAGGTGGACGTTTTGGATTGTTCTGAGGAAGGTGGAAGTTTTGTAATGTTCTGTGGAAGGTGGAAGTTTTGGTATGCTCTGTGGACGGTGGAAGTTTTGGAATTTTCTGTGGAAGGTGGAAGTTATGGAATGTTCTGTGGAAGGTGGAAGTTTTGGAATCCTCTGTGGAACATGGAAGTTTTGGAATGCTCTGTGGATGTTTGGAATTTTGGAATTTTCTGTGGAAGGTGGAAGTTTTGGATTGCTCTGTGGAAGGTGGATGTTTTGGAATGGACTGTGGAAGGTGGAAGTTTTGCAATGCTCTGTGGAAGATGGAAGTTTTGGAATGCTCTGTGGAATGTGGAAGTTTTGGGCTGCTCTGTGGAAGTTTTAAGTTTTGGAATGTTCTGTGGAAGGTGGATGTTTTGGAATGTTGTGTGGAAGGTGGAAGTTTTGGAATGTTCTGTGGGAGGTGGAAGTTTTGGAATTTTCTGTGGAAGGTGGAAGTTTTGGTATGCTCTGTGGACGGTGGAAGTTTTGGAATTTTCTGTGGAAGGTGGAAGTTTTGGAATGCTCTGTGGAAGGTGGAATTTTGGAATGCTCTGTGGAAGGTGGAAGTTTTGGAATGTTCTGTGGAAGGTGGAAGTTTTGGAATGTTCTGTGGAAGGTGGAAGTTTTGGAATGCTCTGTGGAAGGTGGATGTTTTGGAATGTTCTGTGGAAGGAAAATGTTTTGGACTGCTCTGTGGAAGTTTTAAGTTTTGGAATGTTCTGTGGAAGGTGGAAGTTTTGGAATGTTCTGTGGGAGGTGGAAGTTTTGGAATTTTCTGTGGAAGGTGGAAGTTTTGGTATGCTCTGTGGACGGTGGAAGTTTTGGAATTTTCTGTGGAAGGTGGAAGTTTTGGAATGCTCTGTGGAAGGTGGAATTTTGGAATGCTCTGTGGAAGGTGGAAGTTTTGGAATGTTCTGTGGAAGGTGGAAGTTTTGGAATGTTCTGTGGAAGGTGGAAGTTTTGGAATCCTCTGTGGAACATGGAAGTTTTGGAATGCTCTGTGGATGTTTGGAATTTTGGAATGTTCTGTAAAGGTCGAAGTTTTGGAATGCTCTGTGGAAGATTGAAGTTTTGGAATGCTCTGTAGAAGGTGGAAGTTTTGGAATGTTCTGTGGAAGGTGGAAGTATTGGAATGCTCTGTGGAAGGTGGAAGTTTTGGATTGTTCTGAGGAAAGTGGAAGATTTGGAATGCTCTGTGGGAGGTGGAAGTTTGGAATGTTCTGTGGAAGATTGAAGTTTTGTTATGTTCTGTGGGAGGTGGAAGTTTTGGAATGTTCTGTGGAAGATGGAAGTTTTGGAATGTTCTGTGGAAGATGGAAGTTTTGGAATGTTCTGTGGAAGATGGAAGTTTTGGAATGTTCGGTGGAAGATGGAATTTTTGGAATGCTCTGTGGAAGATGGAAGTCTTGGAATATTCTGTGGAAGGTGGGAGTTTTGGAATGCTCTGTGGAAGTTGGGAGTTTTGGAATGCTCCGTGCAAAATGGAAGTCATGGAATCTTCTGTGGAAGGTAGGAGTTTTGGAAAGCTCTGTGGAAGTTGGGAGTTTTGGAATGCTCTGCGGAAGACTGAAGTTTTGGAATGCTCTGTGGAAGGTGGAAGTGTTGCAATGTTCTGTGGAAGATGGAAGTTTTGGAATGGTCTGTGGAAGGTGGAAGTTTTGGTATGCTCTGTTGAAATTGGGAGTTTTGGAATGCTCTGTGGAAGGTGGAAGTTTTGGAATGCTCTGTGGAAGGTGGAAGTTTTGGAATGCTCTGTGGAAGGTGGAAGTTTTGGAATGTTCTGTGGAAGAGGGAAGTTTTGGAATGTTCTGTTCGAAGATGGCAGTTTTGGAATGCTTTGTGGAAGGCGGAAGTTTTGGAATGTTCTGTGGAAGGTGCAAGTTTTGGAATGCTCTGTGCAAGATGGAAGTTTTGGAATGCACTGTAGAGGGTGGAAGTTTTGGAATGCTCTGTGGGAGGTGGAAGTTTTGGAATGTTCTGTGGGAGGTGGAAGTTTTGGAATGCTCTGTGGAAGGTGGAAGTTTTGGATTGTTCTGAGGAAGGTGGAAGATTTGGAATGCTCTGTGGAAGGTCTAAGTTTTGGAATGTACTGTGGGAGGTGGAAGTTTTGGAATGTTCTTTGGAAGATTGAAGTTTTGTTATGTTCTGTGGGAGGTGGAAGTTTTGGAATGTTCTGTGGAAGATGGAAGTTTTGGAATGCTCTGTGGAAGGTGGATTTTTTGGAATGTTCTGTGGAAGGGGAAAGTTTTGGAATGCTCTGTGGAAGATTGAAGTTTTGGAATGCTCTGTAGAAGGTGGAAGTTTTGGAATGTTCATTGGAAGGTGGAAGTATTGGAATGCTCTGTGGAAGGTGGAAGTTTTGGATTGTTCTGAGGAAGGTGGAAGATTTGGAATGTTCTGTGGAAGGTGGAAGTTTTGGAATGTTCTGTGGGAGGTGGAAGTTTTGGAATGTTCTGTGGAAGATTGAAGTTTTGTTATGTTCTGTGGGAGGTGGCAGTTTTGGAATGTTCTGTGGAAGATGGAAGTTTTGGAATGCTCCGTGGAAGACGGAAGTTGTGGAATGCTCTGTGGAAGATGGAAGTTTTGTCATGTTCTGTGGAAGGTGGGAGTTTTGGAATGCTCTGTGGAAGTTGGGAGTTTTGGAATGCTCTGTGGAAAATGGAAGTCTTGGAATTTTCTGTGGAAGGTAGGAGTTTTGGAAAGCTCTGTGGAAGACTGAAGTTTTTGAATGTTCTGCGGAAGGTGGAAGTTTTAGAATGCTCTGTGGAAGATGGAAGTTTTGAAATGCTCTGTGGAAGGTGGAAGTTTTGGAATGCACTGTGGAAGGTGGAAGTTTGGGAATGTTCTGTGGAAGATGGAAGTTTTGGAATGCTCTGTGGAAGGTGGAAGTTTTGGAATGTTCTGTGGGAGTTGGAAGTTTTGGAATGCTCTGTGGAAGGTGGAAGTTTTGGAATGTTATGTGGAAGTTGCAAGTTTTGGAATGCGCTGTGGAAGATGGAAGTTTTGGAATGCTCTGTGGAAGGTGGAAGTTTTGGAATGCTCTGTGGAAGGTGGAAGTTTTGGAATGTTCTGTGGAAGAGGGAAGTTTTGGAATGTTCTGTTCGAAGATGGCAGTTTTGGAATGCTTTGTGGAAGGCGGAAGTTTTGGAATGTTCTGTGGAAGGTGCAAGTTTTGGAATGCTCTGTGCAAGATGGAAGTTTTGGAATGCACTGTAGAGGGTGGAAGTTTTGGAATGCTCTGTGGAAGGTGGAAGTTTTGGAATGTTCTGTGGGAGGTGGAAGTTTTGGAATGCTCTGTGGAAGGTGGAAGTTTTGGATTGTTCTGAGGAAGGTGGAAGATTTGGAATGCTCTGTGGAAGGTCTAAGTTTTGGAATGTACTGTGGGAGGTGGAAGTTTTGGAATGTTCTTTGGAAGATTGAAGTTTTGTTATGTTCTGTGGGAGGTGGAAGTTTTGGAATGTTCTGTGGAAGATGGAAGTTTTGGAATGCTCTGTGGAAGGTGGAAGTTTTGGAATGTTCTGTGGAAGGTGCAAGTTTTGGAATGCTCTGTGGAAGATTGAAGTTTTGGAATGCTCTGTAGAAGGTGGAAGTTTTGGAATGTTCGTTGGAAGGTGGAAGTATTGGAATGCTCTGTGGAAGGTGGAAGTTTTGGATTGTTCTGAGGAAGGTGGAAGATTTGGAATGTTCTGTGGAAGGTGGAAGTTTTGGAATGTTCTGTGGGAGGTGGAAGTTTTGGAATGTTCTGTGGAAGATTGAAGTTTTGTTATGTTCTGTGGGAGGTGGCAGTTTTGGAAAGTTCTGTGGAAGATGGAAGTTTTGGAATGCTCAGTGGAAGATGGAAGTTGTGGAATGCTCTGTGGAAGATGGAAGTTTTGTCATGTTCTGTGGAAGGTGGGAGTTTTGGAATGCTCTGTGGAAGTTGGGAGTTTTGGAATGCTCTGTGGAAAATGGAAGTCTTGGAATCTTCTGTGGAAGGTAGGAGTTTTGGAAAGCTCTGTGGAAGACTGAAGTTTTTGAATGTTCTGCGGAAGGTGGAAGTTTTAGAATGCTCTGTGGAAGATGGAAGTTTTGAAATGCTCTGTGGAAGGTGGAAGTTTTGGAATGCACTGTGGAAGGTGGAAGTTTGGGAATGTTCTGTGGAAGATGGAAGTTTTGGAATGCTCTGTGGAAGGTGGAAGTTTTGGAATGTTCTGTGGGAGGTGGAAGTTTTGGTATGTTCTGTTGGAGGTGGAAGCTTTGGAATGTTCTGTGGGAGTTGGAAGTTTTGGAATGCTCTGTGGAAGGTGGAAGTTTTGGAATGTTATGTGGAAGTTGCAAGTTTTGGAATGCGCTGTGGAAGATGGAAGTTTTGGAATGCTCTGTGGAAGGTGGAAATTTTGGAATGCTCAGTGGATGGTGGAAGATTTGGAATATTCTGTGGAAGTTTTAAGTTTAGGAATGTTCTGTGGAAGGTGGATGTTTTGGAATGCACAGTGGAAGGTGGAATTTTGGAATGCTCTGTGGAAGGTGGAAGTTTTGGAATGTTCTGTGGAAGGTGGAAGTTTTGGAATGTTCTGTGCAAGGTGGAAGTTTTGAACTGTTCTGTAGAAGGTGGAAGGTTTGGAATCCTCTGTGGAACACGAAAGTTTTGGAATGCTCTGTGGATGTTTGGAATTTTGGAATGTTCTGTGGAAGGTGGAAGTTTTGGAATGTAATGTGGAAGTTGGAAGTTTTGGAATGTACTGTGCAAGTTGGAAGTTTTGGAATGTTCTGTGGAAGGTGGAAGTTTTGGAATGTTCTGCGGAAGGTGGAAGTTTTGGAATGCTCTGTGGAAGTTGGAAGTTTTGGAATGCTCTGTAGAGGGTGGAAGTTTTGGAATGTTCTGTGCAAGGTGGAAGTATTGGAATGCTCTGTGAAGATATAAGTTTTGGATTGTTCTGAGGAAGGTGGAAGTTTTGGAATGCTCTGTGGAAGGTCTAAGTTTTGGAATGTTCTGTGGGAGGTGGAAGTTTTGGAATGTCCTTTGGAAGATTGAAGTTTTGTTATGTTCTGTGGGAGTTGCAAGTTTTGGAATGTTCTGTGGAAGATGGAAGTTTTGGAATGCTCTGTGGAAGGTGCAAGTTTTGGAATGTTCTGTGGAAGGTGCAAGTTTTGGAATGCTCTGTGGAAGATTGAAGTTTTGGAATGCTCTGTAGAAGGTGGAAGTTTTGGAATGTTCTGTGGAAGGTGGAAGTATTGGAATGCTCTGTGGAAGGTGGAAGTTTTGGATTGTTCTGAGGAAAGTGGAAGATTTGGAATGCTCTGTGGGAGGTGGAAGTTTGGAATGTTCTGTGGAAGATTGAAGTTTTGTTATGTTCTGTGGGAGGTGGAAGTTTTGGAATGTTCTGTGGAAGATGGAAGTTTTGGAATGTTCTGTGGAAGATGGAAGTTTTGGAATGCTCTGTGGAAGATGGAAGTTTTGTCATGTTCTGTAGGAGTTGGAAGTTTTGGAATGTTCGGTGGAAGATGGAATTTTTGGAATGCTCTGTGGAAGATGGAAGTCTTGGAATATTCTGTGGAAGGTGGGAGTTTTGGAATGCTCTGTGGAAGTTGGGAGTTTTGGAATGCTCCGTGCAAAATGGAAGTCATGGAATCTTCTGTGGAAGGTAGGAGTTTTGGAAAGCTCTGTGGAAGTTGGGAGTTTTGGAATGCTCTGTGGAAGACTGAAGTTTTGGAATGCTCTGTGGAAGGTGGAAGTTTGGGAATGTTCTGTGGAAGATGGAAGTTTTGGAATGCTCTGTGGAAGGTGGAAGTTTTGGAATGTTCTGTGGGAGGTGGAAGTTTTGGAATGTTCTGTGGAAGGTGGAAGCTTTGGAATGTTCTGTGGAAGGTGGGAGTTTTGGAATGCTCTGTGGAAGATGGAAGTCTTGGAATCTTCTGTGGAAGGTAGCAGTTTTGGAAAGCTCTGTGGAAATTGGGAGTTTTGGAATGCTCTGTGGAAGACGGACGTTTTGGAATGTTGGGTGGAAGACGGACGTTTTGGAATGCTCTGTGGAAGGTGGAAGTTTTGGAATGTTCTGTGGAAGATGGAAGTTGTGGAATGCTGTGTGGAAGATGGAAGTTTTGTCATGTTCTGTAGTAGGTGGAAGTTTTGGAATGTTCTGTGGAAGATTGAAGTTTTGGAATGCTCTGTAGAAGGTGGAAGTTTTGGAATGTTCATTGGAAGGTGGAAGTATTGGAATGCTCTGTGGAAGGTGAAAGTTTTGGATTGTTCTGAGGAAGGTGGAAGATTTGGAATGTTCTGTGGAAGGTGGAAGTTTTGGAATGTTCTGTGGGAGGTGGAAGTTTTGGAATGTTCTGTGGAAGATTGAAGTTTTGTTATGTTCTGTGGGAGGTGGCAGTTTTGGAATGTTCTGTGGAAGATGGAAGTTTTGGAATGCTCCGTGGAAGACGGAAGTTGTGGAATGCTCTGTGGAAGATGGAAGTTTTGTCATGTTCTGTGGAAGGTGGGAGTTTTGGAATGCTCTGTGGAAGTTGGGAGTTTTGGAATGCTCTGTGGAAAATGGAAGTCTTGGAATTTTCTGTGGAAGGTAGGAGTTTTGGAAAGCTCTGTGGAAGATGGAAGTTTTTGAATGTTCTGCGGAAGGTGGAAGTTTTAGAATGCTCTGTGGAAGATGGAAGTTTTGAAATGCTCTGTGGAAGGTGGAAGTTTTGGAATGCACTGTGGAAGGTGGAAGTTTGGGAATGTTCTGTGGAAGATGGAAGTTTTGGAATGCTCTGTGGAAGGTGGAAGTTTTGGAATGTTCTGTGGGAGTTGGAAGTTTTGGAATGCTCTGTGGAAGGTGGAAGTTTTGGAATGTTATGTGGAAGTTGCAAGTTTTGGAATGCGCTGTGGAAGATGGAAGTTTTGGAATGCTCTGTGGAAGGTGGAAGTTTTGGAATGCTCTGTGGAAGGTGGAAGTTTTGGAATGTTCTGTGGAAGAGGGAAGTTTTGGAATGTTCTGTTCGAAGATGGCAGTTTTGGAATGCTTTGTGGAAGGCGGAAGTTTTGGAATGTTCTGTGGAAGGTGCAAGTTTTGGAATGCTCTGTGCAAGATGGAAGTTTTGGAATGCACTGTAGAGGGTGGAAGTTTTGGAATGCTCTGTGGAAGGTGGAAGTTTTGGAATGTTCTGTGGGAGGTGGAAGTTTTGGAATGCTCTGTGGAAGGTGGAAGTTTTGGATTGTTCTGAGGAAGGTGGAAGATTTGGAATGCTCTGTGGAAGGTCTAAGTTTTGGAATGTACTGTGGGAGGTGGAAGTTTTGGAATGTTCTTTGGAAGATTGAAGTTTTGTTATGTTCTGTGGGAGGTGGAAGTTTTGGAATGTTCTGTGGAAGATGGAAGTTTTGGAATGCTCTGTGGAAGGTGGAAGTTTTGGAATGTTCTGTGGAAGGTGCAAGTTTTGGAATGCTCTGTGGAAGATTGAAGTTTTGGAATGCTCTGTAGAAGGTGGAAGTTTTGGAATGTTCTGTGGAAGGTGGAAGTATTGGAATGCTCTGTGGAAGGTGGAAGTTTTGGATTGTTCTGAGGAAAGTGGAAGATTTGGAATGCTCTGTGGGAGGTGGAAGTTTGGAATGTTCTGTGGAAGATTGAAGTTTTGTTATGTTCTGTGGGAGGTGGAAGTTTTGGAATGTTCTGTGGAAGATGGAAGTTTTGGAATGTTCTGTGGAAGATGGAAGTTTTGGAATGCTCTGTGGAAGATGGAAGTTTTGTCATGTTCTGTAGGAGGTGGAAGTTTTGGAATGTTCGGTGGAAGATGGAATTTTTGGAATGCTCTGTGGAAGATGGAAGTCTTGGAATATTCTGTGGAAGGTGGGAGTTTTGGAATGCTCTGTGGAAGTTGGGAGTTTTGGAATGCTCCGTGCAAAATGGAAGTCATGGAATCTTCTGTGGAAGGTAGGAGTTTTGGAAAGCTCTGTGGAAGTTGGGAGTTTTGGAATGCTCTGCGGAAGACTGAAGTTTTGGAATGCTCTGTGGAAGGTGGAAGTTTGGGAATGTTCTGTGGAAGATGGAAGTTTTGGAATGCTCTGTGGAAGGTGGAAGTTTTGGAATGTTCTGTGGGAGGTGGAAGTTTTGGAATGTTCTGTGGAAGGTGGAAGCTTTGGAATGTTCTGTGGAAGGTGGGAGTTTTGGAATGCTCTGTGGAAGATGGAAGTCTTGGAATCTTCTGTGGAAGGTAGCAGTTTTGGAAAGCTCTGTGGAAATTGGGAGTTTTGGAATGCTCTGTGGAAGACGGACGTTTTGGAATGTTGGGTGGAAGACGGACGTTTTGGAATGCTCTGTGGAAGGTGGAAGTTTTGGAATGTTCTGTGGAAGATGGAAGTTGTGGAATGCTGTGTGGAAGATGGAAGTTTTGTCATGTTCTGTAGTAGGTGGAAGTTTTGGAATGTTCTGTGGAAGATTGAAGTTTTGGAATGCTCTGTAGAAGGTGGAAGTTTTGGAATGTTCATTGGAAGGTGGAAGTATTGGAATGCTCTGTGGAAGGTGAAAGTTTTGGATTGTTCTGAGGAAGGTGGAAGATTTGGAATGTTCTGTGGAAGGTGGAAGTTTTGGAATGTTCTGTGGGAGGTGGAAGTTTTGGAATGTTCTGTGGAAGATTGAAGTTTTGTTATGTTCTGTGGGAGGTGGCAGTTTTGGAATGTTCTGTGGAAGATGGAAGTTTTGGAATGCTCCGTGGAAGACGGAAGTTGTGGAATGCTCTGTGGAAGATGGAAGTTTTGTCATGTTCTGTGGAAGGTGGGAGTTTTGGAATGCTCTGTGGAAGTTGGGAGTTTTGGAATGCTCTGTGGAAAATGGAAGTCTTGGAATTTTCTGTGGAAGGTAGGAGTTTTGGAAAGCTCTGTGGAAGATGGAAGTTTTTGAATGTTCTGCGGAAGGTGGAAGTTTTAGAATGCTCTGTGGAAGATGGAAGTTTTGAAATGCTCTGTGGAAGGTGGAAGTTTTGGAATGCACTGTGGAAGGTGGAAGTTTGGGAATGTTCTGTGGAAGATGGAAGTTTTGGAATGCTCTGTGGAAGGTGGAAGTTTTGGAATGTTCTGTGGGAGTTGGAAGTTTTGGAATGCTCTGTGGAAGGTGGAAGTTTTGGAATGTTATGTGGAAGTTGCAAGTTTTGGAATGCGCTGTGGAAGATGGAAGTTTTGGAATGCTCTGTGGAAGGTGGAAGTTTTGGAATGCTCTGTGGAAGGTGGAAGTTTTGGAATGTTCTGTGGAAGAGGGAAGTTTTGGAATGTTCTGTTCGAAGATGGCAGTTTTGGAATGCTTTGTGGAAGGCGGAAGTTTTGGAATGTTCTGTGGAAGGTGCAAGTTTTGGAATGCTCTGTGCAAGATGGAAGTTTTGGAATGCACTGTAGAGGGTGGAAGTTTTGGAATGCTCTGTGGAAGGTGGAAATTTTGGAATGTTCTGTGGGAGGTGGAAGTTTTGGAATGCTCTGTGGAAGGTGGAAGTTTTGGATTGTTCTGAGGAAGGTGGAAGATTTGGAATGCTCTGTGGAAGGTCTAAGTTTTGGAATGTACTGTGGGAGGTGGAAGTTTTGGAATGTTCTTTGGAAGATTGAAGTTTTGTTATGTTCTGTGGGAGGTGGAAGTTTTGGAATGTTCTGTGGAAGATGGAAGTTTTGGAATGCTCTGTGGAAGGTGGAAGTTTTGGAATGTTCTGTGGAAGGTGCAAGTTTTGGAATGCTCTGTGGAAGATTGAAGTTTTGGAATGCTCTGTAGAAGGTGGAAGTTTTGGAATGTTCGTTGGAAGGTGGAAGTATTGGAATGCTCTGTGGAAGGTGGAAGTTTTGGATTGTTCTGAGGAAGGTGGAAGATTTGGAATGTTCTGTGGAAGGTGGAAGTTTTGGAATGTTCTGTGGGAGGTGGAAGTTTTGGAATGTTCTGTGGAAGATTGAAGTTTTGTTATGTTCTGTGGGAGGTGGCAGTTTTGGAATGTTCTGTGGAAGATGGAAGTTTTGGAATGCTCAGTGGAAGATGGAAGTTGTGGAATGCTCTGTGGAAGATGGAAGTTTTGTCATGTTCTGTGGAAGGTGGGAGTTTTGGAATGCTCTGTGGAAGTTGGGAGTTTTGGAATGCTCTGTGGAAAATGGAAGTCTTGGAACCTTCTGTGGAAGGTAGGAGTTTTGGAAAGCTCTGTGGAAGACTGAAGTTTTTGAATGTTCTGCGGAAGGTGGAAGTTTTAGAATGCTCTGTGGAAGATGGAAGTTTTGAAATGCTCTGTGGAAGGTGGAAGTTTTGGAATGCACTGTGGAAGGTGGAAGTTTGGGAATGTTCTGTGGAAGATGGAAGTTTTGGAATGCTCTGTGGAAGGTGGAAGTTTTGGAATGTTCTGTGGGAGGTGGAAGTTTTGGTATGTTCTGTTGGAGGTGGAAGCTTTGGAATGTTCTGTGGGAGTTGGAAGTTTTGGAATGCTCTGTGGAAGGTGGAAGTTTTGGAATGTTATGTGGAAGTTGCAAGTTTTGGAATGCGCTGTGGAAGATGTAAGTTTTGGAATGCTCTGTGGAAGGTGGAAATTTTGGAATGCTCAGTGGATGGTGGAAGATTTGGAATATTCTGTGGAAGTTTTAAGTTTAGGAATGTTCTGTGGAAGGTGGATGTTTTGGAATGCACAGTGGAAGGTGGAATTTTGGAATGCTCTGTGGAAGGTGGAAGTTTTGGAATGTTCTGTGGAAGGTGGAAGTTTTGGAATGTTCTGTGCAAGGTGGAAGTTTTGAACTGTTCTGTAGAAGGTGGAAGGTTTGGAATCCTCTGTGGAACACGAAAGTTTTGGAATGCTCTGTGGATGTTTGGAATTTTGGAATGTTCTGTGGAAGGTGGAAGTTTTGGAATGTACTGTGGAAGTTGGAAGTTTTGGAATGTACTGTGCAAGTTGGAAGTTTTGGAATGTTCTGTGGAAGGTGGAAGTTTTGGAATGTTCTGCGGAAGGTGGAAGTTTTGGAATGCTCTGTGGAAGTTGGAAGTTTTGGAATGCTCTGTAGAGGGTGGAAGTTTTGGAATGTTCTGTGCAAGGTGGAAGTATTGGAATGCTCTGTGAAGATATAAGTTTTGGATTGTTCTGAGGAAGGTGGAAGTTTTGGAATGCTCTGTGGAAGGTCTAAGTTTTGGAATGTTCTGTGGGAGGTGGAAGTTTTGGAATGTCCTTTGGAAGATTGAAGTTTTGTTATGTTCTGTGGGAGTTGCAAGTTTTGGAATGTTCTGTGGAAGATGGAAGTTTTGGAATGCTCTGTGGAAGGTGCAAGTTTTGGAATGTTCTGTGGAAGGTGCAAGTTTTGGAATGCTCTGTGGAAGATTGAAGTTTTGGAATGCTCTGTAGAAGGTGGAAGTTTTGGAATGTTCTGTGGAAGGTGGAAGTATTGGAATGCTCTGTGGAAGGTGGAAGTTTTGGATTGTTCTGAGGAAAGTGGAAGATTTGGAATGCTCTGTGGGAGGTGGAAGTTTGGAATGTTCTGTGGAAGATTGAAGTTTTGTTATGTTCTGTGGGAGGTGGAAGTTTTGGAATGTTCTGTGGAAGATGGAAGTTTTGGAATGTTCTGTGGAAGATGGAAGTTTTGGAATGCTCTGTGGAAGATGGAAGTTTTGTCATGTTCTGTAGGAGGTGGAAGTTTTGGAATGTTCGGTGGAAGATGGAATTTTTGGAATGCTCTGTGGAAGATGGAAGTCTTGGAATATTCTGTGGAAGGTGGGAGTTTTGGAATGCTCTGTGGAAGTTGGGAGTTTTGGAATGCTCCGTGCAAAATGGAAGTCATGGAATCTTCTGTGGAAGGTAGGAGTTTTGGAAAGCTCTGTGGAAGTTGGGAGTTTTGGAATGCTCTGCGGAAGACTGAAGTTTTGGAATGCTCTGTGGAAGGTGGAAGTTTGGGAATGTTCTGTGGAAGATGGAAGTTTTGGAATGCTCTGTGGAAGGTGGAAGTTTTGGAATGTTCTGTGGGAGGTGGAAGTTTTGGAATGTTCTGTGGAAGGTGGAAGCTTTGGAATGTTCTGTGGAAGGTGGGAGTTTTGGAATGCTCTGTGGAAGATGGAAGTCTTGGAATCTTCTGTGGAAGGTAGCAGTTTTGGAAAGCTCTGTGGAAATTGGGAGTTTTGGAATGCTCTGTGGAAGACGGACGTTTTGGAATGTTGGGTGGAAGACGGACGTTTTGGAATGCTCTGTGGAAGGTGGAAGTTTTGGAATGTTCTGTGGAAGATGGAAGTTGTGGAATGCTGTGTGGAAGATGGAAGTTTTGTCATGTTCTGTAGTAGGTGGAAGTTTTGGAATGTTCTGTGGAAGACGCAATTTTTGGAATGCTCTGTGGAAGATGGAAGTCTTGGAATATTCTGTGGAAGGTAGGAATTTTGGAAAGATCTGTGGAAGTTGGGAGTTTTGGAATGCTCTGCGGAAGACTGAAGTTTTGGAATGTTCTGAGGAAGGTGGAAGTTTTGGATTGTTCTGAGGAAGGTGGAAGATTTGGAATGCTCTGTGGAAGGTCTAAGTTTTGGAATGTACTGTGGGAGGTGGAAGTTTTGGAATGTTCTTTGGAAGATTGAAGTTTTGTTATGTTCTGTGGGAGGTGGAAGTTTTGGAATGTTCTGTGGAAGATGGAAGTTTTGGAATTCTCTGTGGAAGGTGGAAGTTTTGGAATGTTCTGTGGAAGGTGCAAGTTTTGGAATGCTCTGTGGAAGATTGAAGTTTTGGAATGCTCTGTAGAAGGTGGAAGTTTTGGAATGTTCTGTGGAAGGTGGAAGTATTGGAATGCTCTGTGGAAGGTGGAAGTTTTGGATTGTTCTGAGGAAAGTGGAAGATTTGGAATGCTCTGTGGGAGGTGGAAGTTTGGAATGTTCTGTGGAAGATTGAAGTTTTGTTATGTTCTGTGGGAGGTGGAAGTTTTGGAATGTTCTGTGGAAGATGGAAGTTTTGGAATGTTCTGTGGAAGATGGAAGTTTTGGAATGCTCTGTGGAAGATGGAAGTTTTGTCATGTTCTGTAGGAGTTGGAAGTTTTGGAATGTTCGGTGGAAGATGGAATTTTTGGAATGCTCTGTGGAAGATGGAAGTCTTGGAATATTCTGTGGAAGGTGGGAGTTTTGGAATGCTCTGTGGAAGTTGGGAGTTTTGGAATGCTCCGTGCAAAATGGAAGTCATGGAATCTTCTGTGGAAGGTAGGAGTTTTGGAAAGCTCTGTGGAAGTTGGGAGTTTTGGAATGCTCTGCGGAAGACTGAAGTTTTGGAATGCTCTGTGGAAGGTGGAAGTTTGGGAATGTTCTGTGGAAGATGGAAGTTTTGGAATGCTCTGTGGAAGGTGGAAGTTTTGGAATGTTCTGTGGGAGGTGGAAGTTTTGGAATGTTCTGTGGAAGGTGGAAGCTTTGGAATGTTCTGTGGAAGGTGGGAGTTTTGGAATGCTCTGTGGAAGATGGAAGTCTTGGAATCTTCTGTGGAAGGTAGCAGTTTTGGAAAGCTCTGTGGAAATTGGGAGTTTTGGAATGCTCTGTGGAAGACGGACGTTTTGGAATGTTGGGTGGAAGACGGACGTTTTGGAATGCTCTGTGGAAGGTGGAAGTTTTGGAATGTTCTGTGGAAGATGGAAGTTGTGGAATGCTCTGTGGAAGATGGAAGTCTTGGAATATTCTGTGGAAGGTAGGAATTTTGGAAAGATCTGTGGAAGTTGGGAGTTTTGGAATGCTCTGCGGAAGACTGAAGTTTTGGAATGTTCTGAGGAAGGTGGAAGTTTTGGATTGTTCTGAGGAAGGTGGAAGATTTGGAATGCTCTGTGGAAGGTCTAAGTTTTGGAATGTACTGTGGGAGGTGGAAGTTTTGGAATGTTCTTTGGAAGATTGAAGTTTTGTTATGTTCTGTGGGAGGTGGAAGTTTTGGAATGTTCTGTGGAAGATGGAAGTTTTGGAATTCTCTGTGGAAGGTGGAAGTTTTGGAATGTTCTGTGGAAGGTGCAAGTTTTGGAATGCTCTGTGGAAGATTGAAGTTTTGGAATGCTCTGTAGAAGGTGGAAGTTTTGGAATGTTCGTTGGAAGGTGGAAGTATTGGAATGCTCTGTGGAAGGTGGAAGTTTTGGATTGTTCTGAGGAAGGTGGAAGATTTGGAATGTTCTGTGGAAGGTGGAAGTTTTGGAATGTTCTGTGGGAGGTGGAAGTTTTGGAATGTTCTGTGGAAGATTGAAGTTTTGTTATGTTCTGTGGGAGGTGGCAGTTTTGGAATGTTCTGTGGAAGATGGAAGTTTTGGAATGCTCAGTGGAAGATGGAAGTTGTGGAATGCTCTGTGGAAGTTGGGAGTTTTGGAATGCTCTGTGGAAAATGGAAGTCTTGGAATCTTCTGTGGAAGGTAGGAGTTTTGGAAAGCTCTGTGGAAGACTGAAGTTTTTGAATGTTCTGCGGAAGGTGGAAGTTTTAGAATGCTCTGTGGAAGATGGAAGTTTTGAAATGCTCTGTGGAAGGTGGAAGTTTTGGAATGCACTGTGGAAGGTGGAAGTTTGGGAATGTTCTGTGGAAGATGCAAGTTTTGGAATGCTCTGTGGAAGGTGGAAGTTTTGGAATGTTCTGTGGGAGTTGGAAGTTTTGGAATGCTCTGTGGAAGGTGGAAGTTTTGGAATGTTATGTGGAAGTTGCAAGTTTTGGAATGCGCTGTGGAAGATGGAAGTTTTGGAATGCTCTGTGGAAGGTGGAAATTTTGGAATGCTCAGTGGATGGTGGAAGTTTTGGAATATTCTGTGGAAGTTTTAAGTTTAGGAATGTTCTGTGGAAGGTGGATGTTTTGGAATGCACAGTGGAAGGTGGAATTTTGGAATGCTCTGTGGAAGGTGGAAGTTTTGGAATGTTCTGTGGAAGGTGGAAGTTTTGGAATGTTCTGTGCAAGGTGGAAGTTTTGAACTGTTCTGTAGAAGGTGGAAGGTTTGGAATCCTCTGTGCAACACGAAAGTTTTGGAATGCTCTGTGGATGTTTGGAATTTTGGAATGTTCTGTGGAAGGTGGAAGTTTTGGAATGTACTGTGGAAGTTGGAAGTTTTGGAATGTACTGTGCAAGGTGGAAGTTTTGGAATGTTCTGTGGAAGGTGGAAGTTTTGGAATGTTCTGCGGAAGGTGGAAGTTTTGGAATGCTCTGTGGAAGTTGGAAGTTTTGGAATGCTCTGTAGAGGGTGGAAGTTTTGGAATGTTCTGTGCAAGGTGGAAGTATTGGAATGCTCTGTGAAGATGGAAGTTTTGGATTGTTCTGAGGAAGGTGGAAGTTTTGGAATGCTCTGTGGAAGGTCTAAGTTTTGGAATGTTCTGTGGGATGTGGAAGTTTTGGAATGTTCTTTGGAAGATTGAAGTTTTGTTATGTTCTGTGGGAGTTGCAAGTTTTGGAATGTTCTGTGGAAGATGGAAGTTTTGGAATGCTCTGTGGAAGGTGCAAGTTTTGGAATGTTCTGTGGAAGGTGCAAGTTTTGGAATGCTCTGTGGAAGATTGAAGTTTTGGAATGCTCTGTAGAAGGTGGAATTTTTGGAATGTTCTGTGGAAGGTGGAAGTATTGGAATGCTCTGTGGAAGGTGGAAGTTTTGGATTGTTCTGAGGAAAGTGGAAGATTTGGAATGCTCTGTGGGAGGTGGAAGTTTGGAATGTTCTGTGGAAGATTGAAGTTTTGTTATGTTCTGTGGGAGGTGGAAGTTTTGGAATGTTCTGTGGAAGATGGAAGTTTTGGAATGTTCTGTGGAAGATGGAAGTTTTGGAATGCTCTGTGGAAGATGGAAGTTTTGTCATGTTCTGTAGGAGGTGGAAGTTTTGGAATGTTCGGTGGAAGATGGAATTTTTGGAATGCTCTGTGGAAGATGGAAGTCTTGGAATATTCTGTGGAAGGTGGGAGTTTTGGAATGCTCTGTGGAAGTTGGGAGTTTTGGAATGCTCCGTGCAAAATGGAAGTCATGGAATCTTCTGTGGAAGGTAGGAGTTTTGGAAAGCTCTGTGGAAGTTGGGAGTTTTGGAATGCTCTGCGGAAGACTGAAGTTTTGGAATGCTCTGTGGAAGGTGGAAGTTTGGAATGTTCTGTGGAAGATGGAAGTTTTGGAATGTTCTGTGGGAGGTGGAAGTTTTGGAATGTTCTGTGGAAGGTGGAAGCTTTGGAATGTTCTGTGGAAGGTGGGAGTTTTGGAATGCTCTGTGGAAGATGGAAGTCTTGGAATCTTCTGTGGAAGGTAGCAGTTTTGGAAAGCTCTGTGGAAATTGGGAGTTTTGGAATGCTCTGTGGAAGACGGACGTTTTGGAATGTTGGGTGGAAGACGGACGTTTTGGAATGCTCTGTGGAAGGTGGAAGTTTTGGAATGTTCTGTGGAAGATGGAAGTTGTGGAATGCTCTGTGGAAGATGGAAGTTTTGTCATGTTCTGTAGTCGGTGGAAGTTTTGGAATGTTCTGTGGAAGACGCAATTTTTGGAATGCTCTGTGGAAGATGGAAGTCTTGGAATATTCTGTGGAAGGTAGGAATTTTGGAAAGCTCTGTGGAAGTTGGGAGTTTTGGAATGCTCTGCGGAAGACTGAAGTTTTGGAATGTTCTGTGGAAGGTGGAAGTTTTAGCATGCTCTGTGGAAGACGGACGTTTTGGAATGCTCTGTGGAAGGTGGAAGTTTTGGAATGGTCTGTGGGAGGTGGAAGTTTTGGAATGCTCTGTGGAAGGTGGAAGTTTTGGAATGGTCTGTGGGAGGTGGAAGTTTTGGAATGTTCTGTGGAAGGTGGAAGCTTTGGAATGTTCTGTGGGAGGTGGAAGTTTTGGAATGTTCTGTGGAAGGTGCAAGTTTTGGAATGTTCTGTGGAAGGTGCAAGTTTTGGAATGTGCTGTGGAAGATGGAAGTTTTGGAATGTTCTGCGGAAGGTGGAAGTTCTGGAATGTGTGGTGGAAGGTGGAAGTTTTGGAATGTTCTGCGGAAGGTGGAAGTTTTGGAATGCTCTGTGGAAGATGGAAGTTTTGGAATGATCTGTGGAAGTTGGAAGTTTTGGAATGCTCTGTGGAAGGTGGAAGTTTTGGAATGCTCTGTGGAAGGTGGAAGTTTTGGAATGCTCTGTGGAAGGTGGAAGTTTTGGGAATGTATTGTGGAAGGTGGATTTTTTGCAATGCTCTGTGGAAGATGGAAGTATTGGAATGTTCTGTGGAAGATGGAAGTTTTGGAATGCTCTGTGGAAGATGGAAGTTTTGGAATGATCTGTGGAAGGTGGAAGTTTTGGAATGTTCAGGGGAAGTTGCAAGTTTCGGAATGTTCTGTGGAAGATGGAAGTTTTGGAATGCTCTGTGGAAGGTGGAAGTTATGGAATGTTCTGTGGAAGGTGGAAGTTTTGGATTGCTCTGTGGAAGATCGAAGTTTTGGAATGCTATGTGGAAAATGGAAGTCTGGAATGTTCTGTGGAAGGTGGACGTTTTGGATTGTTCTGAGGAAGGTGGAAGTTTTGTAATGTTCTGTGGAAGGTGGAAGTTTTGGTATGCTCTGTGGACGGTGGAAGTTTTGGAATTTTCTGTGGAAGGTGGAAGTTATGGAATGTTCTGTGGAAGGTGGAAGTTTTGGAATCCTCTGTGGAACATGGAAGTTTTGGAATGCTCTGTGGATGTTTGGAATTTTGGAATGTTCTGTGGAAGGTGGAAGTTTTGGATTGCTCTGTGGAAGGTGGAAGTTTTGGAATGGACTGTGGAAGGTGGAAGTTTTGCAATGCTCTGTGGAAGATGGAAGTTTTGGAATGCTCTGTGGAATGTGGAAGTTTTGGACTGCTCTGTGGAAGTTTTAAGTTTTGGAATGTTCTGTGGAAGGTGGATGTTTTGGAATGTTGTGTGGAAGGTGGAAGTTTTGGAATGTTCTGTGGGAGGTGGAAGTTTTGGAATTTTCTGTGGAAGGTGGAAGTTTTGGTATGCTCTGTGGACGGTGGAAGTTTTGGAATTTTCTGTGGAAGGTGGAAGTTTTGGAATGCTCTGTGGAAGGTGGAATTTTGGAATGCTCTGTGGAAGGTGGAAGTTTTGGAATGTTCTGTGGAAGGTGGAAGTTTTGGAATGTTCTGTGGAAGGTGGAAGTTTTGGAATGCTCTGTGGAAGGTGGATGTTTTGGAATGTTCTGTGGAAGGAAAATGTTTTGGACTGCTCTGTGGAAGTTTTAAGTTTTGGAATGTTCTGTGGAAGGTGGAAGTTTTGGAATGTTCTGTGGGAGGTGGAAGTTTTGGAATTTTCTGTGGAAGGTGGAAGTTTTGGTATGCTCTGTGGACGGTGGAAGTTTTGGAATTTTCTGTGGAAGGTGGAAGTTTTGGAATGCTCTGTGGAAGGTGGAATTTTGGAATGCTCTGTGGAAGGTGGAAGTTTTGGAATGTTCTGTGGAAGGTGGAAGTTTTGGAATGTTCTGTGGAAGGTGGAAGTTTTGGAATCCTCTGTGGAACATGGAAGTTTTGGAATGCTCTGTGGATGTTTGGAATTTTGGAATGTTCTGTAGAAGGTCGAAGTTTTGGAATGCTCTGTGGAAGATTGAAGTTTTGGAATGCTCTGTAGAAGGTGGAAGTTTTGGAATGTTCTGTGGAAGGTGGAAGTATTGGAATGCTCTGTGGAAGGTGGAAGTTTTGGATTGTTCTGAGGAAAGTGGAAGATTTGGAATGCTCTGTGGGAGGTGGAAGTTTGGAATGTTCTGTGGAAGATTGAAGTTTTGTTATGTTCTGTGGGAGGTGGAAGTTTTGGAATGTTCTGTGGAAGATGGATGTTTTGGAATGTTCTGTGGAAGATGGAAGTTTTGGACTGCTCTGTGGAAGATGGAAGTTTTGTCATGTTCTGTAGGAGGTGGAAATTTTGGAATGTTCGGTGGAAGATGGAATTTTTGGAATGCTCTGTGGAAGATGGAAGTCTTGGAATATTCTGTGGAAGGTGGGAGTTTTGGAATGCTCTGTGGAAGTTGGGAGTTTTGGAATGCTCCGTGCAAAATGGAAGTCATGGAATCTTCTGTGGAAGGTAGGAGTTTTGGAAAGCTCTGTGGAAGTTGGGAGTGTTGGAATGCTCTGCGGAAGACTGAAGTTTTGGAATGCTCTGTGGAAGGTGGAAGTTTGGGAATGTTCTGTGGAAGATGGAAGTTTTGGAATGCTCTGTGGAAGGTGGAAGTTTTGGAATGTTCTGTGGGAGGTGGAAGTTTTGGAATGTTCTGTGGAAGGTGGAAGCTTTGGAATGTTCTGTGGAAGGTGGGAGTTTTGGAATGCTCTGTGGAAGATGGAAGTCTTGGAATCTTCTGTGGAAGGTAGCAGTTTTGGAAAGCTCTGTGGAAATTGGGAGTTTTGGAATGCTCTGTGGAAGACGGACGTTTTGTAATGTTGGGTGGAAGACGGACGTTTTGGAATGCTCTGTGGAAGGTGGAAGTTTTGGAATGTTCTGTGGAAGATGGAAGTTGTGGAATGCTCTGTGGAAGATGGAAGTTTTGTCATGTTCTGTAGTAGGTGGAAGTTTTGGAATGTTCTGTGGAAGACGCAATTTTTGGAATGCTCTGTGGAAGATGGAAGTCTTGGAATATTCTGTGGAAGGTAGGAATTTTGGAAAGCTCTGTGGAAGTTGGGAGTTTTGGAATGCTCTGCGGAAGACTGAAGTTTTGGAATGTTCTGTGGAAGGTGGAAGTTTTAGCATGCTCTGTGGAAGACGGACGTTTTGGAATGCTCTGTGGAAGGTGGAAGTTTTGGAATGGTCTGTCGGAGGTGGAAGTTTTGGAATGCTCTGTGGAAGGTGGAAGTTTTGGAATGGTCTGTGGGAGGTGGAAGTTTTGGAATGTTCTGTGGAAGGTGGAAGCTTTGGAATGTTCTGTGGGAGGTGGAAGTTTTGGAATGTTCTGTGGAAGGTGCAAGTTTTGGAATGTTCTGTGGAAGGTGCAAGTTTTGGAATGTGCTGTGGAAGATGGAAGTTTTGGATTGTTCTGAGGAAAGTGGAAGATTTGGAATGCTCTGTGGGAGGTGGAAGTTTGGAATGTTCTGTGGAAGATTGAAGTTTTGTTATGTTCTGTGGGAGGTGGAAGTTTTGGAATGTTCTGTGGAAGATGGATGTTTTGGAATGTTCTGTGGAAGATGGAAGTTTTGGACTGCTCTGTGGAAGATGGAAGTTTTGTCATGTTCTGTAGGAGGTGGAAATTTTGGAATGTTCGGTGGAAGATGGAATTTTTGGAATGCTCTGTGGAAGATGGAAGTCTTGGAATATTCTGTGGAAGGTGGGAGTTTTGGAATGCTCTGTGGAAGTTGGGAGTTTTGGAATGCTCCGTGCAAAATGGAAGTCATGGAATCTTCTGTGGAAGGTAGGAGTTTTGGAAAGCTCTGTGGAAGTTGGGAGTGTTGGAATGCTCTGCGGAAGACTGAAGTTTTGGAATGCTCTGTGGAAGGTGGAAGTTTGGGAATGTTCTGTGGAAGATGGAAGTTTTGGAATGCTCTGTGGAAGGTGGAAGTTTTGGAATGTTCTGTGGGAGGTGGAAGTTTTGGAATGTTCTGTGGAAGGTGGAAGCTTTGGAATGTTCTGTGGAAGGTGGGAGTTTTGGAATGCTCTGTGGAAGATGGAAGTCTTGGAATCTTCTGTGGAAGGTAGCAGTTTTGGAAAGCTCTGTGGAAATTGGGAGTTTTGGAATGCTCTGTGGAAGACGGACGTTTTGTAATGTTGGGTGGAAGACGGACGTTTTGGAATGCTCTGTGGAAGGTGGAAGTTTTGGAATGTTCTGTGGAAGATGGAAGTTGTGGAATGCTCTGTGGAAGATGGAAGTTTTGTCATGTTCTGTAGTAGGTGGAAGTTTTGGAATGTTCTGTGGAAGACGCAATTTTTGGAATGCTCTGTGGAAGATGGAAGTCTTGGAATATTCTGTGGAAGGTAGGAATTTTGGAAAGCTCTGTGGAAGTTGGGAGTTTTGGAATGCTCTGCGGAAGACTGAAGTTTTGGAATGTTCTGTGGAAGGTGGAAGTTTTAGCATGCTCTGTGGAAGACGGACGTTTTGGAATGCTCTGTGGAAGGTGGAAGTTTTGGAATGGTCTGTGGGAGGTGGAAGTTTTGGAATGCTCTGTGGAAGGTGGAAGTTTTGGAATGGTCTGTGGGAGGTGGAAGTTTTGGAATGTTCTGTGGAAGGTGGAAGCTTTGGAATGTTCTGTGGGAGGTGGAAGTTTTGGAATGTTCTGTGGAAGGTGCAAGTTTTGGAATGTTCTGTGGAAGGTGCAAGTTTTGGAATGTGCTGTGGAAGATGGAAGTTTTGGAATGTTCTGCGGAAGGTGGAAGTTCTGGAATGTGCGGTGGAAGGTGGAAGTTTTGGAATGTTCTGCGGAAGGTGGAAGTTTTGGAATGCTCTGTGGAAGATGGAAGTTTTGGAATGATCTGTGGAAGATGGAAGTTTTGGAATGCTCTGTGGAAGGTGGAAGTTTTGGAATGCTCTGTGGAAGGTGGAAGTTTTGGAATGCTCTGTGGAAGGTGGAAGTTTTGGGAATGTATTGTGGAAGGTGGATTTTTTGCAATGCTCTGTGGAAGATTGAAGTATTGGAATGTTCTGTGGAAGATGGAAGTTTTGGAATGCTCTGTGGAAGATGGAAGTTTTGGAATGATCTGTGGAAGGTGGAAGTTTTGGAATGTTCAGGGGAAGTTGCAAGTTTCGGAATGTTCTGTGGAAGATGGAAGTTTTGGAATGCTCTGTGGAAGGTGGAAGTTATGGAATGTTCTGTGGAAGGTGGAAGTTTTGGATTGCTCTGTGGAAGATCGAAGTTTTGGAATGCTATGTGGAAAATGGAAGTCTGGAATGTTCTGTGGAAGGTGGACGTTTTGGATTGTTCTGAGGAAGGTGGAAGTTTTGTAATGTTCTGTGGAAGGTGGAAGTTTTGGTATGCTCTGTGGACGGTGGAAGTTTTGGAACTTTCTGTGGAAGGTGGAAGTTATGGAATGTTCTGTGGAAGGTGGAAGTTTTGGAATCCTCTGTGGAACATGGAAGTTTTGGAATGCTCTGTGGATGTTTGGAATTTTGGAATGTTCTGTGGAAGGTGGAAGTTTTGGATTGCTCTGTGGAAGGTGGAAGTTTTGGAATGGACTGTGGAAGGTGGAAGTTTTGCAATGCTCTGTGGAAGATGGAAGTTTTGGAATGCTCTGTGGAATGTGGAAGTTTTGGACTGCTCTGTGGAAGTTTTAAGTTTTGGAATGTTCTGTGGAAGGTGGATGTTTTGGAATGTTGTGTGGAAGGTGGATGTTTTGGAATGTTCTGTGGGAGGTGGAAGTTTTGGAATTTTCTGTGGAAGGTGGAAGTTTTGGTATGCTCTGTGGACGGTGGAAGTTTTGGAATTTTCTGTGGAAGGTGGAAGTTTTGGAATGCTCTGTGGAAGGTGGAATTTTGGAATGCTCTGTGGAAGGTGGAAGTTTTGGAATGTTCTGTGGAAGGTGGAAGTTTTGGAATGTTCTGTGGAAGGTGGAAGTTTTGGAATCCTCTGTGGAACATGGAAGTTTTGGAATGCTCTGTGGATGTTTGGAATTTTGGAATGTTCTGTAGAAGGTCGAAGTTTTGGAATGCTCTGTGGAAGATTGAAGTTTTGGAATGCTCTGTAGAAGGTGGAAGTTTTGGAATGTTCTGTGGAAGGTGGAAGTATTGGAATGCTCTGTGGAAGGTGGAAGTTTTGGATTGTTCTGAGGAAAGTGGAAGATTTGGAATGCTCTGTGGGAGGTGGAAGTTTGGAATGTTCTGTGGAAGATTGAAGTTTTGTTATGTTCTGTGGGAGGTGGAAGTTTTGGAATGTTCTGTGGAAGATGGATGTTTTGGAATGTTCTGTGGAAGATGGAAGTTTTGGACTGCTCTGTGGAAGATGGAAGTTTTGTCATGTTCTGTAGGAGGTGGAAATTTTGGAATGTTCGGTGGAAGATGGAATTTTTGGAATGCTCTGTGGAAGATGGAAGTCTTGGAATATTCTGTGGAAGGTGGGAGTTTTGGAATGCTCTGTGGAAGTTGGGAGTTTTGGAATGCTCCGTGCAAAATGGAAGTCATGGAATCTTCTGTGGAAGGTAGGAGTTTTGGAAAGCTCTGTGGAAGTTGGGAGTGTTGGAATGCTCTGCGGAAGACTGAAGTTTTGGAATGCTCTGTGGAAGGTGGAAGTTTGGGAATGTTCTGTGGAAGATGGAAGTTTTGGAATGCTCTGTGGAAGGTGGAAGTTTTGGAATGTTCTGTGGGAGGTGGAAGTTTTGGAATGTTCTGTGGAAGGTGGAAGCTTTGGAATGTTCTGTGGAAGGTGGGAGTTTTGGAATGCTCTGTGGAAGATGGAAGTCTTGGAATCTTCTGTGGAAGGTAGCAGTTTTGGAAAGCTCTGTGGAAATTGGGAGTTTTGGAATGCTCTGTGGAAGACGGACGTTTTGGAATGTTGGGTGGAAGACGGACGTTTTGGAATGCTCTGTGGAAGGTGGAAGTTTTGGAATGTTCTGTGGAAGATGGAAGTTGTGGAATGCTCTGTGGAAGATGGAAGTTTTGTCATGTTCTGTAGTAGGTGGAAGTTTTGGAATGTTCTGTGGAAGACGCAATTTTTGGAATGCTCTGTGGAAGATGGAAGTCTTGGAATATTCTTTGGAAGGTAGGAATTTTGGAAAGCTCTGTGGAAGTTGGGAGTTTTGGAATGCTCTGCGGAAGACTGAAGTTTTGGAATGTTCTGTGGAAGGTGGAAGTTTTAGCATGCTCTGTGGAAGACGGACGTTTTGGAATGCTCTGTGGAAGGTGGAAGTTTTGGAATGGTCTGTGGGAGGTGGAAGTTTTGGAATGCTCTGTGGAAGGTGGAAGTTTTGGAATGGTCTGTGGGAGGTGGAAGTTTTGGAATGTTCTGTGGAAGGTGGAAGCTTTGGAATGTTCTGTGGGAGGTGGAAGTTTTGGAATGTTCTGTGGAAGGTGCAAGTTTTGGAATGTTCTGTGGAAGGTGCAAGTTTTGGAATGTGCTGTGGAAGATGGAAGTTTTGGAATGTTCAGCGGAAGGTGGAAGTTCTGGAATGTGCGGTGGAAGGTGGAAGTTTTGGAATGTTCTGCGGAAGGTGGAAGTTTTGGAATGCTCTGTGGAAGATGGAAGTTTTGGAATGATCTGTGGAAGATGGAAGTTTTGGAATGCTCTGTGGAAGGTGGAAGTTTTGGAATGCTCTGTGGAAGGTGGAAGTTTTGGAATGCTCTGTGGAAGGTGGAAGTTTTGGGAATGTATTGTGGAAGGTGGATTTTTTGCAATGCTCTGTGGAAGATTGAAGTATTGGAATGTTCTGTGGAAGATGGAAGTTTTGGAATGCTCTGTGGAAGATGGAAGTTTTGGAATGATCTGTGGAAGGTGGAAGTTTTGGAATGTTCAGGGAAAGTTGCAAGTTTCGGAATGTTCTGTGGAAGATGGAAGTTTTGGAATGCTCTGTGGAAGGTGGAAGTTATGGAATGTTCTGTGGAAGGTGGAAGTTTTGGATTGCTCTGTGGAAGATCGAAGTTTTGGAATGCTATGTGGAAAATGGAAGTCTGGAATGTTCTGTGGAAGGTGGACGTTTTGGATTGTTCTGAGGAAGGTGGAAGTTTTGTAATGTTCTGTGGAAGGTGGAAGTTTTGGTATGCTCTGTGGACGGTGGAAGTTTTGGAATTTTCTGTGGAAGGTGGAAGTTATGGAATGTTCTGTGGAAGATGGAAGTTTTGGAATCCTCCGTGGAACATGGAAGCTTTGGAATGCTCTGTGGATGTTTGGAATTTTGGAATGTTCTGTGGAAGGTGGAAGTTTTGGATTGCTCTGTGGAAGGTGGAAGTTTTGCAATGCTCTGTGGAAGATGGAAGTTTTGGAATGCTCTGTGGAATGTGGAAGTTTTGGACTGCTCTGTGGAAGTTTTAAGTTTTGGAATGTTCTGTGGAAGGTGGATGTTTTGGAATGTTGTGTGGAAGGTGGAAGTTTTGGAATGTTCTGTGGGAGGTGGAAGTTTTGGAATTTTCTGTGGAAGGTGGAAGTTTTGGTATGCTCTGTGGACGGTGGAAGTTTTGGAATTTTCTGTGGAAGGTGGAAGTTTTGGAATGCTCTGTGGAAGGTGGAATTTTGGAATGCTCTGTGGAAGGTGGAAGTTTTGGAATGTTCTGTGGAAGGTGGAAGTTTTGGAATGTTCTGTGGGAGGTGGAAGTTTTGGAATGCTCTGTGGAAGGTGGATGTTTTGGAATGTTCTGTGGGAGGAAAATGTTTTGGACTGCTCTGTGGAAGTTTTAAGTTTTGGAATGTTCTGTGGAAGGTGGAAGTTTTGGAATGTTCTGTGGGAGGTGGAAGTTTTGGAATTTTCTGTGGAAGGTGGAAGTTTTGGTATGCTCTGTGGACGGTGGAAGTTTTGGAATTTTCTGTGGAAGGTGGAAGTTTCGGAATGCTCTGTGGAAGGTGGAATTTTGGAATGCTCTGTGGAAGGTGGAAGTTTTGGAATGTTCTGTGGAAGGTGGAAGTTTTGGAATGTTCTGTGGAAAGTGGAAGTTTTGGAATCCTCTGTGGAACATGGAAGTTTTGGAATGCTCTGTGGATGTTTGGAATTTTGGAATGTTCTGTAGAAGGTCGAAGTTTTGGAATCCTCTGTGGAACATGGAAGTTTTGGAATGCTCTGTGGATGTTTGGAATTTTGGAATGTTCTGTGGAAGGTGGAAGTTTTGGATTGCTCTGTGGAAGGTGGAAGTTTTGGAATGTTCTGTAGAAGGTGGAAGTTTTGGAATGTTCTATGGAAGGAGAATGTTATGGAATGTTCTGTGGAAGGTGGAAGTTTTGGAATGCTCTGTGGAATGTGGAAGTTTTGGAATGTTCTGTGGAAGGTGGAAGTTTTGGAATGCTCTGTGGAAGGTGGAAGTATTGGAATGCTCTGTGGAAGGTGGAAGTTTTGCGAATGTATTGTGGAAGGTGGATTTTTTGCAATGCTCTGTGGAAGGTGGAAGCTTTGGAATGTTCTGTGGAAGATGGATGTTTTGGAATGATCTGTGGAAGGTGGAAGTTTTGGTATGCTCTGTTGAAATTGGGAGTTTTGGAATGCTCTGTGGAAGGTGGAAGTGTTGGAATGTTCTGTGGAAGATGGAAGTTTTGGAATGATCTGTGGAAGGTGGAAGTTTTGGTATGCTCTGTTGAAATTGGGAGTTTTGGAATGCTCTGTGGAAGGTGGAAGTTTTGGAATGCTCTGTGGAAGGTGGAAGTTTTGGAATGCTCTGTGGAAGGTGGAAGTTTTGGAATGTTCTGTGGAAGAGGGAAGTTTTGGAATGTTCTGTGGAAGATGGAAGTTTTGGAATGCTTTGTGGAAGGAGGAAGTTTTGGAATGTTCTGTGGAAGGTGCAAGTTTTGGAATGCTCTGCGCAGGATGGAAGTTTTGGAATGCACTGTAGAGGGTGGAAGTTTTGGAATGCTCTGTGGAAGGTGGAAGTTTTGGAATGTTCTTTGGAAGATTGAAGTTTTGTTATGTTCTGTGGGGGGTGGAAGTTTTGGAATGTTCTGTGGAAGATGGAAGTTTTGGAATGCTCTGTGGAAGGTGGAAGTTTTGGAATGTTCTGTGGAAGGTGCAAGTTTTGGAATGCTCTGTGGAAGATTGAAGTTTTGGAATGCTCTGTAGAAGGTGGAAGTATTGGAATGTTCGTTGGAAGGTGGAAGTATTGGAATGCTCTGTGGAAGGTGGAAGTTTTGGATTGTTCTGTGGAAGGCGGAAGATTTGGAATGCTCTGTGGAAGGTGGAAGTTTTGGAATGTTCTGTGGGAGGTGGAAGTTTTGGAATGTTCTGTGGAAGATTGAAGTTTTGTTATGTTCTGTGGGAGGTGGCAGTTTTGGAATGTTCTGTGGAAGATGGAAGTTTTGGAATGCTCTGTGGAAGATGGAAGTTGTGGAATGCTCTGTGGAAGATTGAAGTTTTGTCATGTTCTGTGGAAGGTTGGAGTTTTGGAATGCTCAGTGGAAGTTGGGAGTTTTGAAATGCTCTGTGGAAGGTGGAAGTTTTGGAATTCTCTGTGGAAGGTGGAAGTTTGGGAATGTTCTGTGGAAGATGGAAGTTTTGGAATGCTCTGTGGAAGGTGGAAGTTTTGGAATGTTCTGTGGGAGGTGGAAGTTTTGGTATGTTCTGTTGGAGGTGGAAGCTTTGGAATGTTCTGTGGGAGTTGGAAGTTTTGGAATGCTCTGTGGAAGGTGGAAGTTTTGGAATGTTATGTGGAAGGTGCAAGTTGTGGAATGCGCTGTGGAAGATGGAAGTTTTGGAATGCTCTGTGGAAGGTGGAAATTTTGGAATGCTCAGTGGAAGGTGGAAGTTTTGGAATATTCTGTGGAAGTTTTAAGTTTAGGAATGTTCTGTGGAAGGTGGAAGTTTTGGAATGCTCTGTGCAAGGTCTAAGTTTTGGAATGTTCTGTGGGAGGTGGAAGTTTTCGAATGTTCTTTGGAAGATTGAAGTTTTGTTATGTTCTGTGGGAGTTGCAAGTTTTGGAATGTTCTGTGGAAGATGGAAGTTTTGGAATGCTCTGTGGAAGGTGCAAGTTTTGGAATGTTCTGTGGAAGGTGCAAGTTTTGGAATGCTCAGTGGAAGATTGAAGTTTTGGAATGCTCTGTAGAAGGTGGAAGTTTTGGAATGTTCTGTGGAAGGTGGAAGTATTGGAATGCTCTGTGGAAGGTGGAAGTTTTGGATTGTTCTGAGGAAAGTGGAAGATTTGGAATGCTCTGTGGGAGGTGGAAGTTTGGAATGTTCTGTGGAAGATTGAAGTTTTGTTATGTTCTGTGGGAGGTGGAAGTTTTGGAATGTTCTGTGGAAGATGGAAGTTTTGGAATGTTCTGTGGAAGATGGAAGTTTTGGAATGCTCTGTGGAAGATGGAAGTTTTGTCATGTTCTGTAGGAGGTGGAAGTTTTGGAATGTTCGGTGGAAGATGGAAGTTTTGGAATGCTCTGTGGAAGATGGAAGTCTTGGAATATTCTGTGGAAGGTGGGAGTTTTGGAATGCTCTGTGGAAGATGGAAGTCTTGGAATCTTCTGTGGAAGGTAGGAGTTTTGGAAAGCTCTGTGGAAATTGGGAGTTTTGGAAGGCTCTGTGGAAGACGGACGTTTTGGAATGTTGGGTGGAAGATGGACGTTTTGGAATGCTCTGTGGAAGGTGGAAGTTTTGGAATGTTCTGTGGGAGGCGGAAGTTTTGGAATGTTTTGTGGAAGGTGGAAGCTTTGGAATGTTCTATGGAAGGTGGAAGTTTTGGAATGTTCTGTGGAAGGTGGAATTTTGGAATGTTATGTGGAAGGTGGAAGTTTTGGAATGTTCGGTGGAAGACGGACGTTTTGGAATGCTCTGTGGAAGGTCGAAGTTTTGGAATGTTCTGTGGGAGGTGGAAGTTTTGGAATGTTCTGTGGAAGGTGGAAGCTTTGGAATGTTCTGTGGGAGGTGGAAGTTTTGGAATGTTCTGTGGAAGGTGGAAGTTTTGGAATGTTCTGTGGAAGGTGGAAGTTTTGGACTGTTATGTGGAAGGTGCAAGTTTTGGAATGTGCTCTGGAAGGTGGAAGTTTTGGAATGTTCTGTGGAAGGTGGAAGTTTTGGAATGCTCTGTGGAAGGTGGAAGTTTTGGAATGCTCTGTGGAAGGTGGAAATTTTGGAATGCTCAGTGGAAGGTGGAAGTTTTGGTATGTTCTGTGGAAGTTTTAAGTTTTGGAATGTTCTGTGGAAGGTGGATGTTTTGGAATGCACTATGGAAGGTGGAATTTTGGAATGCTCTGTGGAAGGTGGAAGTTTTGGAATGCTCTGTGGAAGGTGGAAGTTTTGGTATGCTCTGTGGACGGTGGAAGTTTTGGAATATTCTGTGGAAGGTGGAAGTTTTGAACTGTTCTGTAGAAGGTGGAAGTTTTGGAATCCTCTGTGGAACATGGAAGTTTTGGAATGCTCTGTGGATGTTTGGAATTTTGGAATGTTCTGTGGAAGGTCGAAGTTTTGGATTGCTCTGTGGAAGGTGGAAGTTTTGGAATGGACTGTGGAAGGTGGAAGTTTTGCAATGCTCTGTGGAAGATGGAAGTTTTGGAATGTTCTATGGAAGGAGGAAGTTATGGAATGTTCTGTGGAAGGTGGAAGTTTTGGATTGCTCTGTGGAAGGTGGAAATTTTGGAATGTACTCTGGAAGGTGGAATTTTTGCAATGCTCTGTGGAAGATGGAAGTTTTGGAATGTTCTGTGGAAGGAAAATGTTTTGGAATGTTCTGTGGAAGATGGACGTTTTCAAATGTTCTGTGGGAGTTGGAAGTTTTGGAATGCTCTGTGGAAGGTGGAAGATTTGGAATGCTCTGTGGAAGGTGGAAATTTTGGAATGCTCAGTGGAAGGTGGAAGTTTTGGTATGTTCTGTGGAAGTTTTAAGTTTTGGAATGTTCTGTGGAAGGTGGATGTTTTGGAATGCACTATGGAAGGTGGAATTTTGGAATGCTCTGTGGAAGGTGGAAGTTTTGGAATGTTCTGTGGAAGGTGGAAGTTTTGGTATGCTCTGTGGACGGTGGAAGTTTTGGAATTTTCTGTGGAAGGTGGAAGTTTTGGAATGTTCTGTGGAAGGTGGAAGTTTTGGAATGTTCTGTGGAAGGGGGAAGTTTTGAACTGTTCTGTAGAAGGTGGAAGTTTTGGAATCCTCTGTGGAACACGGAAGTAATGGAATGCTCTGTGGATGTTTGGAATTTTGGAATGTTCTGTGGAAGGTGGAAGTTTTGGAATGTACTGTGGAAGGTGGAAGTTTTGGAATGTATTGTGCAAGGTGGAAGTTTTGGAATGTTCTGTGGAAGGTGGAAGTTTTGGAATGTTCTGCGGAAGGTGGAAGTTTTGGAATGCTCTGTGGAAGTTGGAAGTTTTGGAATGCTCTGTAGAGGGTGGAAGTTTTGGAATGTTCTGTGCAAGGTGGAAGTATTGGAATGCTCTGTGAAGATGGAAGTTTTGGATTGTTCTGAGGAAGGTGGACGTCTTGGAATGCTCTGTGGAAGGTCTAAGTTTTGCAATGTTCTGTGGGAGGTGGAAGTTTTGGAATGTTCTTTGGAAGATTGAAGTTTTGTTATGTTCTGTGGGAGGTGGAAGTTTTCGAATGTTCTTTGGAAGATTGAAGTTTTGGAATGCTGTGTGGAAGGTGCAAGTTTTGGAATGTTCTGTGGAAGGTGCAAGTTTTGGAATGCTCTGTGGAAGATTGAAGTTTTGGAATGCTCTGTAGAAGGTGGAAGTTTTGGAATGTTCTGTGGAAGGTGGAAGTATAGGAATGCTCTGTGGAAGGTGGAAGTTTTGGATTGTTCTGAGGAAAGTGGAAGATTTGGAATGCTCTGTGGGAGGTGGAAGTTTGGAATGTTCTGTGGAAGATTGAAGTTTTGTTATGTTCTGTGGGAGGTGGAAGTTTTGGAATGTTCTGTGGAAGATGGAAGTTTTGGAATGTTCTGTGGAAGATGGAAGTTTTGGAATGCTCTGTGGAAGATGGAAGTTTTGTCATGTTCTGTAGGAGGTGAAAGTTTTGGAATGTTCGGTGGAAGATGGAAGTTTTGGAATGCTCTGTGGAAGATGGAAGTCTTGGAATATTCTGTGGAAGGTGGGAGTTTTGGAATGCTCTGTGGAAGATGGAAGTCTTGGAATCTTCTGTGGAAGGTAGGAGTTTTGGAAAGCTCTGTGGAAATTGGGAGTTTTGGAAGGCTCTGTGGAAGACGGACGTTTTGGAATGTTGGGTGGAAGATGGACGTTTTGGAATGCTCTGTGGAAGGTGGAAGTTTTGGAATGTTCTGTGGGAGGCGGAAGTTTTGGAATGTTTTGTGGAAGGTGGAAGCTTTGGAATGTTCTATGGAAGGTGGAAGTTTTGGAATGTTCTGTGGAAGGTGGAATTTTGGAATGTTATGTGGAAGGTGGAAGTTTTGGAATGTTCGGTGGAAGACGGACGTTTTGGAATGCTCTGTGGAAGGTCGAAGTTTTGGAATGTTCTGTGGGAGGTGGAAGTTTTGGAATGTTCTGTGGAAGGTGGAAGCTTTGGAATGTTCTGTGGGAGGTGGAAGTTTTGGAATGTTCTGTGGAAGGTGGAAGTTTTGGAATGTTCTGTGGAAGGTGGAAGTTTTGGACTGTTATGTGGAAGGTGCAAGTTTTGGAATGTGCTCTGGAAGGTGGAAGTTTTGGAATGTTCTGTGGAAGGTGGAAGTTTTGGAATGCTCTGTGGAAGGTGGAAGTTTTGGAATGCTCTGTGGAAGGTGGAAATTTTGGAATGCTCAGTGGAAGGTGGAAGTTTTGGTATGTTCTGTGGAAGTTTTAAGTTTTGGAATGTTCTGTGGAAGGTGGATGTTTTGGAATGCACTATGGAAGGTGGAATTTTGGAATGCTCTGTGGAAGGTGGAAGTTTTGGAATGCTCTGTGGAAGGTGGAAGTTTTGGTATGCTCTGTGGACGGTGGAAGTTTTGGAATATTCTGTGGAAGGTGGAAGTTTTGAACTGTTCTGTAGAAGGTGGAAGTTTTGGAATCCTCTGTGGAACATGGAAGTTTTGGAATGCTCTGTGGATGTTTGGAATTTTGGAATGTTCTGTGGAAGGTCGAAGTTTTGGATTGCTCTGTGGAAGGTGGAAGTTTTGGAATGGACTGTGGAAGGTGGAAGTTTTGCAATGCTCTGTGGAAGATGGAAGTTTTGGAATGTTCTATGGAAGGAGGAAGTTATGGAATGTTCTGTGGAAGGTGGAAGTTTTGGATTGCTCTGTGGAAGGTGGAAATTTTGGAATGTACTCTGGAAGGTGGAATTTTTGCAATGCTCTGTGGAAGATGGAAGTTTTGGAATGTTCTGTGGAAGGAAAATGTTTTGGAATGTTCTGTGGAAGATGGACGTTTTCAAATGTTCTGTGGGAGTTGGAAGTTTTGGAATGCTCTGTGGAAGGTGGAAGATTTGGAATGCTCTGTGGAAGGTGGAAATTTTGGAATGCTCAGTGGAAGGTGGAAGTTTTGGTATGTTCTGTGGAAGTTTTAAGTTTTGGAATGTTCTGTGGAAGGTGGATGTTTTGGAATGCACTATGGAAGGTGGAATTTTGGAATGCTCTGTGGAAGGTGGAAGTTTTGGAATGTTCTGTGGAAGGTGGAAGTTTTGGTATGCTCTGTGGACGGTGGAAGTTTTGGAATTTTCTGTGGAAGGTGGAAGTTTTGGAATGTTCTGTGGAAGGTGGAAGTTTTGGAATGTTCTGTGGAAGGGGGAAGTTTTGAACTGTTCTGTAGAAGGTGGAAGTTTTGGAATCCTCTGTGGAACACGGAAGTAATGGAATGCTCTGTGGATGTTTGGAATTTTGGAATGTTCTGTGGAAGGTGGAAGTTTTGGAATGTACTGTGGAAGGTGGAAGTTTTGGAATGTATTGTGCAAGGTGGAAGTTTTGGAATGTTCTGTGGAAGGTGGAAGTTTTGGAATGTTCTGCGGAAGGTGGAAGTTTTGGAATGCTCTGTGGAAGTTGGAAGTTTTGGAATGCTCTGTAGAGGGTGGAAGTTTTGGAATGTTCTGTGCAAGGTGGAAGTATTGGAATGCTCTGTGAAGATGGAAGTTTTGGATTGTTCTGAGGAAGGTGGACGTCTTGGAATGCTCTGTGGAAGGTCTAAGTTTTGCAATGTTCTGTGGGAGGTGGAAGTTTTGGAATGTTCTTTGGAAGATTGAAGTTTTGTTATGTTCTGTGGGAGGTGGAAGTTTTCGAATGTTCTTTGGAAGATTGAAGTTTTGGAATGCTGTGTGGAAGGTGCAAGTTTTGGAATGTTCTGTGGAAGGTGCAAGTTTTGGAATGCTCTGTGGAAGATTGAAGTTTTGGAATGCTCTGTAGAAGGTGGAAGTTTTGGAATGTTCTGTGGAAGGTGGAAGTATAGGAATGCTCTGTGGAAGGTGGAAGTTTTGGATTGTTCTGAGGAAAGTGGAAGATTTGGAATGCTCTGTGGGAGGTGGAAGTTTGGAATGTTCTGTGGAAGATTGAAGTTTTGTTATGTTCTGTGGGAGGTGGAAGTTTTGGAATGTTCTGTGGAAGATGGAAGTTTTGGAATGTTCTGTGGAAGATGGAAGTTTTGGAATGCTCTGTGGAAGATGGAAGTTTTGTCATGTTCTGTAGGAGGTGAAAGTTTTGGAATGTTCGGTGGAAGATGGAAGTTTTGGAATGCTCTGTGGAAGATGGAAGTCTTGGAATATTCTGTGGAAGGTGGGAGTTTTGGAATGCTCTGTGGAAGTTGGGAGTTTTGGAATGCTCCGTGCAAAATGGAAGTCTTGGAATCTTCTGTGGAAGGTAGGAGTTTTGGAAAGCTCTGTGGAAGTTGGGAGTTTTGGAATGCTCTGCGGAAGACTGAAGTTTTGGAATGCTCTGTGGAAGGTGGAAGTTTGGGAATGTTCTGTGGAAGATGGAAGTTTTGGAATGCTCTGTGGAAGGTGGAAGTTTTGGAATGTTCTGTGGGAGGTGGAAGTTTTGGAATGTTCTGTGGAAGGTGGAAGCTTTGGAATGTTCTGTGGAAGGTGGGAGTTTTGGAATGCTCTGTGGAAGATGGAAGTCTTGGAATCTTCTGTGGAAGGTAGCAGTTTTGGAAAGCTCTGTGGAAATTGGGAGTTTTGGAATGCTCTGTGGAAGACGGACGTTTTGGAATGTTGGGTGGAAGACGGACGTTTTGGAATGCTCTGTGGATGTTTGTAATTTTGGAATGTTCTGTAGAAGGTCGAAGTTTTGGAATCCTCTGTGGAACATGGAAGTTTTGGAATGCTCTGTGGATGTTTGGAATTTTGGAATGTTCTGTGGAAGTTGGAAGTTTTGGATTGCTCTGTGGAAGGTGGAAGTTTTGGAATGTTCTGTAGAAGGTGGAAGTTTTGGAATGTTCTATGGAAGCAGAAAGTTATGGAATGTTCTGTGGAAGGTGGAAGTTTTGGAATGCTCTGTGGAATGTGGAAGTTTTGGAATGTTCTGTGGAAGGTGGAAGTTTTGGAATGCTCTGTGGAAGGTGGAAGTTTTGGAATGCTCTGTGGAAGGTGGAAGTTTTGCGAATGTATTGTGGAAGGTGGATTTTTTGCAATGCTCTGTGGAAGGTGGAAGCTTTGGAATGTTCTGTGGAAGATGGATGTTTTGGAATGATCTGTGGAAGGTGGAAGTTTTGGTATGCTCTGTTGAAATTGGGAGTTTTGGAATGCTCTGTGGAAGGTGGAAGTGTTGGAATGTTCTGTGGAAGATGGAAGTTTTGGAATGATCTGTGGAAGGTGGAAGTTTTGGTATGCTCTGTTGAAATTGGGAGTTTTGGAATGCTCTGTGGAAGGTGGAAGTTTTGGAATGCTCTGTGGAAGGTGGAAGTTTTGGAATGCTCTGTGGAAGGTGGAAGTTTTGGAATGTTCTGTGGAAGAGGGAAGTTTTGGAATGTTCTGTGGAAGATGGAAGTTTTGGAATGCTTTGTGGAAGGCGGAAGTTTTGGAATGTTCTGTGGAAGGTGCAAGTTTTGGAATGCTCTGCGCAGGATGGAAGTTTTGGAATGCACTGTAGAGGGTGGAAGTTTTGGAATGCTCTGTGGAAGGTGGAAGTTTTGGAATGTTCTTTGGAAGATTGAAGTTTTGTTATGTTCTGTGGGAGGTGGAAGTTTTGGAATGTTCTGTGGAAGATGGAAGTTTTGGAATGCTCTGTGGAAGGTGGAAGTTTTGGAATGTTCTGTGGAAGGTGCAAGTTTTGGAATGCTCTGTGGAAGATTGAAGTTTTGGAATGTTCTGTGGGAGGTGGAAGTTTTGGAATGTTCTGTGGAAGGTGGAAGTTTTGGATTGTTCTGAGGAAGGTGGAAGATTTGGAATGCTCTGTGGAAGGTGGAAGTTTTGGAATGTTCTGTGGGAGGTGGAAGTTTTGGAATGTTCTGTGGAAGATTGAAGTTTTGTTATGTTCTGTGGGAGGTGGCAGTTTTGGAATGTTCTGTGGAAGATGGAAGTTTTGGAATGCTCTGTGGAAGATGGAAGTTGTGGAATGCTCTGTGGAAGATTGAAGTTTTGTCATGTTCTGTGGAAGGTGGAAATTTTGGAATGCTCAGTGGAAGGTGGAAGTTTTGGTATGTTCTGTGGAAGTTTTAAGTTTTGGCATGTTCTGTGGAAGGTGGATGTTTTGGAATGCACAATGGAAGGTGGAATTTTGGAATGCTCTGTGGAAGTTGGGAGTTTTGAAATGCTCTGTGGAAGGTGGAAGTTTTGGAATGCTCTGTGGAAGGTGGAAGTTTGGGAATGTTCTGTGGAAGATGGAAGTTTTGGAATGCTCTGTGGAAGGTGGAAGTTTTGGAATGTTCTGTGGGAGGTGGAAGTTTTGGTATGTTCTGTTGGAGGTGGAAGCTTTGGAATGTTCTGTGGGAGTTGGAAGTTTTGGAATGCTCTGTGGAAGGTGGATGTTTTGGAATGTTATGTGGAAGGTGCAAGTTGTGGAATGCGCTGTGGAAGATGGAAGTTTTGGAATGCTCTGTGGAAGGTGAAAATTTTGGAATGCTCAGTGGAAGGTGGAAGTTTTGGAATATTCTGTGGAAGTTTTAAGTTTAGGAATGTTCTGTGGAAGGTGGAAGTTTTGGAATGCTCTGTGGAAGGTCTAAGTTTTGGAATGTTCTGTGGGAGGTGGAAGTTTTCGAATGTTCTTTGGAAGATTGAAGTTTTGTTATGTTCTGTGGGAGTTGCAAGTTTTGGAATGTTCTGTGGAAGGTGCAAGTTTTGGAATGTTCTGTGGAAGGTGCAAGTTTTGGAATGCTCAGTGGAAGATTGAAGTTTTGGAATGCTCTGTAGAAGGTGGAAGTTTTGGAATGTTCTGTGGAAGGTGGAAGTATTGGAATGCTCTGTGGAAGGTGAAAGTTTTGGATTGTTCTGAGGAAAGTGGAAGATTTGGAATGCTCTGTGGGAGGTGGAAGTTTGGAATGTTCTGTGGAAGATTGAAGTTTTGTTATGTTCTGTGGGAGGTGGAAGTTTTGGAATGTTCTGTGGAAGATGGAAGTTTTGGAATGTTCTGTGGAAGATGGAAGTTTTGGAATGCTCTGTGGAAGATGGAAGTTTTGTCATGTTCTGTAGAAGGTGGAAGTTTTGGAATGTTCGGTGGAAGATGGAAGTTTTGGAATGCTCTGTGGAAGATGGAAGTCTTGGAATATTCTGTGGAAGGTGGGAGTTTTGGAATGCTCTGTGGAAGATGGAAGTCTTGTCATGTTCTGTAGGAGGTGGAAGCTTTGGAATGTTCTGTGGAAGGTGGAAGTTTTGGAATGTTCTGTGGAAGGTGGAAGTTTTGGACTGTTATGTGGAAGGTGCAAGTTTTGGAATGTGCTGTGGAAGGTGGAAGTTTTGGAATGTTCTGTGGAAGGTGGAAGTTTTGGAATGCTCTGTGGAAGGTGGAAGTTTTGGAATGCTCTGTGGAAGGTGGAAATTTTGGAATGCTCAGTGGAAGGTGGAAGTTTTGGTATGTTCTGTGGAAGTTTTAAGTTTTGGAATGTTCTGTGGAAGGTGGATGTTTTGGAATGCACTATGGAAGGTGGAATTTTTGAATGCTCTGTGGAAGGTGGAAGTTTTGGAATGCTCTGTGGAAGGTGGAAGTTTTGGTATGCTCTGTGGACGGTGGAAGTTTTGGAATATTCTGTGGAAGGTGGAAGTTTTGAACTGTTCTGTAGAAGGTGGAAGTTTTGGAATCCTCTGTGGAACATGGAAGTTTTGGAATGCTCTGTGGATTTTTGGAATTTTGGAATGTTCTGTGGAAGGTCGAAGTTTTGGATTGCTCTGTGGAAGGTGGAAGTTTTGGAATGGACTGTGGAAGGTGGAAGTTTTGCAATGCTCTGTGGAAGATGGAAGTTTTGGAATGTTCTATGGAAGGAGGAAGTTATGGAATGTTCTGTGGAATGTGGAAGTTTTGGATTGCTCTGTGGAAGGTGGAAATTTTGGAATGTACTCTGGAAGGTGGAATTTTTGCAATGCTCTGTGGAAGATGGAAGTTTTGGAATGTTCTGTGGAAGGAAAATGTTTTGGAATGTTCTGTGGAAGATGGACGTTTTCAAATGTTCTTTGGGAGGTGGAAGTTTTGGAAAGCTCTGTGGAAGGTGGAAGTTTTGGAATGCTCTGTGGAAGGTGGAAATTTTGGAATGCTCAGTGGAAGGTGGAAGTTTTGGTATGTTCTGTGGAAGTTTTAAGTTTTGGAATGTTCTGTGGAAGGTGGATGTTTTGGAATGCACTATGGAAGGTGGAATTTTGGAATGCTCTGTGGAAGGTGGAAGTTTTGGAATGTTCTGTGGAAGGTGGAAGTTTTGGTATGCTCTGTGGACGGTGGAAGTTTTGGAATTTTCTGTGGAAGGTGGAAGTTTAGGAATGTTCTGTGGAAGGGGTAAGTTTTGAACTGTTCTGTAGAAGGTGGAAGTTTTGGAATCCTCTGTGGAACACGGAAGTTTTGGAATGCTCTGTGGATGTTTGGAATTTTGGAATGTTCTGTGGAAGGTGGAAGTTTTGGAATGTACTGTGGAAGGTGGAAGTTTTGGAATGTATTGTGCAAGGTGGAAGTTTTGGAATGTTCTGTGGAAGGTGGAAGTTTTGGAATGTTCTGCGGAAGGTGGAAGTTTTGGAATGCTCTGTGGAAGTTGGAAGTTTTGGAATGCTCTGTAGAGGGTGGAAGTTTTGGAATGTTCTGTGCAAGGTGGAAGTATTGGAATGCTCTGTGAAGATGGAAGTTTTGGATTGTTCTGAGGAAGGTGGACGTCTTGGAATGCTCTGTGGAAGGTCTAAGTTTTGGAATGTTCTGTGGGAGGTGGAAGTTTTGGAATGTTCTTTGGAAGATTGAAGTTTTGTTATGTTCTGTGGGAGGTGCAAGTTTTGGAATGTTCTGTGGAAGATGGAAGTTTTGGAATGCTCTGTGGAAGGTGCAAGTTTTGGAATGTTCTGTGGAAGGTGCAAGTTTTGGAATGCTCTGTGGAAGATTGAAGTTTTGGAATGCTCTGTAGAAGGTGGAAGTTTTGGAATGTTCTGTGGAAGGTGGAAGTATAGGAATGCTCTGTGGAAGGTGGAAGTTTTGGATTGTTCTGAGGAAAGTGGAAGATTTGGAATGCTCTGTGGGAGGTGGAAGTTTGGAATGTTCTGTGGAAGATTGAAGTTTTGTTATGTTCTGTGGGAGGTGGAAGTTTTGGTATGTTCTGTGGAAGATGGAAGTTTTGGAATGTTCTGTGGAAGATGGAAGTTTTGGAATGCTCTGTGGAAGATGGAAGTTTTGTCATGTTCTGTAGGAGGTGAAAGTTTTGGAATGTTCGGTGGAAGATGGAAGTTTTGGAATGCTCTGTGGAAGATGGAAGTCTTGGAATATTCTGTGGAAGGTGGGAGTTTTGGAATGCTCTGTGGAAGTTGGGAGTTTTGGAATGCTCCGTGCAAAATGGAAGTCTTGGAATCTTCTGTGGAAGGTAGGAGTTTTGGAAAGCTCTGTGGAAGTTGGGAGTTTTGGAATGCTCTGCGGAAGACTGAAGTTTTGGAATGCTCTGTGGAAGGTGGAAGTTTGGGAATGTTCTGTGGAAGATGGAAGTTTTGGAATGCTCTGTGGAAGGTGGAAGTTTTGGAATGTTCTGTGGGAGTTGGAAGTTTTGGAATGTTCTGTGGAAGGTGGAAGCTTTGGAATGTTCTGTGGAATGTGGGAGTTTTGGAATGCTCTGTGGAAGATGGAAGTCTTGGAATCTTCTGTGGAAGGTAGGAGTTTTGGAAAGCTCTGTGGAAATTGGGAGTTTTGGAATGCTCTGTGGAAGACGGACGTTTTGGAATGTTGGGTGGAAGATGGACGTTTTGGAATGCTCTGTGGAAGGTGGAAGTTTTGGAATGTTCTGTGGGAGGCGGAAGTTTTGGAATGTTTTGTGGAAGGTGGAAGCTTTGGAATGTTCTGTGGAAGGTGGAAGTTTTGGACTGTTATGTGGAAGGTGCAAGTTTTGGAATGTGCTGTGGAAGGTGGAAGTTTTGGAATGTTCTGTGGAAGGTGGAAGTTTTGGAATGCTCTGTGGAAGGTGGAAGTTTTGGAATGCTCTGTGGAAGGTGGAAATTTTGGAATGCTCAGTGGAAGGTGGAAGTTTTGGTATGTTCTGTGGAAGTTTTAAGTTTTGGCATGTTCTGTGGAAGGTGGATGTTTTGGAATGCACTATGGAAGGTGGAATTTTGAAATGCTCTGTGGAAGGTGGAAGTTTTGGAATGTTCTGTGGAAGGTGGAAGTTTTGGTATGCTCTGTGGACGGTGGAAGTTTTGGAATTTTCTGTGGAAGGTGGAAGTTTTGGATTGCTCTGTGGAAGGTGGAAATTTTGGAATGTACTGTGGAAGGTGGAATTTTTGCAATGCTCTGTGGAAGATGGAAGTTTTGGAATGTTCTGTGGAAGGAAAATGTTTTGGAATGTTCTGTGGAAGATGGACGTTTTCAAATGTTCTGTGGGAGGTGGAAGTTTTGGAATGCTCTGTGGAAGGTGGAAGTTTTGGAATGCTCTGTGGAAGGTGGAAATTTTGGAATGCTCAGTGGAAGGTGGAAGTTTTGGTATGTTCTGTGGAAGTTTTAAGTTTTGGAATGTTCTGTGGAAGGTGGATGTTTTGGAATGCACTATGGAAGGTGGAATTTTGGAATGCTCTGTGGAAGGTGGAAGTTTTGGAATGTTCTGTGGAAGGTGGAAGTTTTGGTATGCTCTGTGGACGGTGGAAGTTTTAAAATTTTCTGTGGAAGGTGGAAGTTTTGGAATGTTCTGTGGAAGGTGGAAGTTTTGGAATGTTCTGTGGAAGGTGGAAGTTTTGAACTGTTCTGTAGAAGGTGGAAGTTTTGGAATCCTCTGTGGTACACCGAAATTTTGGAATGCTCTGTGGATGTTTGGAATTTTGGAATGTTCTGTGGAAGGTGGAAGTTTTGGAATGTACTGTGGAAGGTGGAAGTTTTGGAATGTATTGTGCAAGGTGGAAGTTTTGGAATGTTCTGTGGAAGGTGGAAGTTTTGGAATGTTCTGCGGAAGGTGGAAGTATTGGAATGCTCTGTGAAGATGGAAGTTTTGGATTGTTCTGAGGAAGGTGGAAGTTTTGGAATGCTCTGTGGAAGGTCTAAGTTTTGGAATGTTCTCTGGGAGGTGGAAGTTTTGGAATGTTTTGTGGAAGGTGGAAGTATTGGAATGCTCTGTGTAAGGTGGAAGTTTTGGATTGTTCTGAGGAAAGTGGAAGATTTGGAATGCTCTGTGGGAGGTGGAAGTTTGGAATGTTCTGTGGAAGATTGAAGTTTTGTTATGTTCTGTGGGAGGTGGAAGTTTTGGAATGTTCTGTGGAAGATGGAAGTTTTGGAATGTTCTGTGGAAGATGGAAGTTTTGGAATGCTCTGTGGATGATGGAAGTTTTGTCATGTTCTGTAGGAGGTGGAAGTTTTGGAATGTTCGGTGGAAGATGGAAGTTTTGGAATGCTCTGTGGAAGATGGAAGTCTTGGAATATTCTGTGGAAGGTGGGAGTTTTGGAAGGCTCTGTGAAGTTGGGAGTTTTGGAATGCTCCGTGCAAAATGGAAGTCTTGGAATCTTCTGTGGAAGGTAGGAGTTTTGGAAAGCTCTGTGGAAGTTGGGAGTTTTGGAATGCTCTGCGGAAGACTGAAGTTTTGGAATGCTCTGTGGAAGGTGGAAGTTTGGGAATGTTCTGTGGAAGATGGAAGTTTTGGAATGCTCTGTGGAAGGTGGAAATTTTGGAATGTACTCTCGAGGTGGAATTTTTGCAATGCTCTGTGGAAGATGGAAGTTTTGGAATGTTCTGTGGAAGGAAAATGTTTTGGAATGTTCTGTGGAAGATGGACGTTTTCAAATGTTCTGTGGGAGGTGGAAGTTTTGGAATGCTCTGTGGAAGGTGGAAGTTTTGGAATGCTCTGTGGAAGGTGGAAATTTTGGAATGCTCAGTGGAAGGTGGAAGTTTTGGTATGTTCTGTGGAAGTTTTAAGTTTTGGAATGTTCTGTGGAAGGTGGAAGTTTTGGTATGCTCTGTGGACGGTGGAAGTTTTGGAATTTTCTGTGGAAGGTGGAAGTTTTGGAATGTTCTGTGGAAGGTGGTAGTTTTGGTAAGCTCTGTGGACGGTGGAAGTTTTGGAATCCTCTGTGGAACATGGAAGTTTTGGAATGCTCTGTGGATGTTTGGAATTTTGGAATGTTCTGTGGAAGGTGGAAGTTTTGGATTGCTCTGTGGAAGGTGGAAGTTTTGGAATGGACTGTGGAAGGTGGAAGTTTTGCAATGCTCTGTGGAAGATGGAAGTTTTGGAATGTTCTATGGAAGGAGGAAGTTATGGAATGTTCTGTGGAAGGTGGAAGTTTTGGATTGCTCTGTGGAAGGTGGAAATTTTGGAATGCTCTGTAGAGGGTGGAAGTTTTGGAATGTTCTGTGCAAGGTGCAAGTATTGGAATGCTCTGTGGAAGATGGAAGTTTTGGAATGTTCTGTGGAAGGAAAATGTTTTGGAATGTTCTGTGGAAGATGGACGTTTTCAAATGTTCTGTGGGAGGTGGAAGTTTTGGAAAGCTCTGTGGAAGGTGGAAGTTTTGGAATGCTCTGTGGAAGGTGGAAATTTTGGAATGCTCAGTGGAAGGTGGAAGTTTTGGTATGTTCTGTGGAAGTTTTAAGTTTTGGAATGTTCTGTGGAAGGTGGATGTTTTGGAATGCACTATGGAAGGTGGAATTTTGGAATGCTCTGTGGAAGGTGGAAGTTTTGGAATGTTCTGTGGAAGGTGGAAGTTTTGGTATGCTCTGTGGACGGTGGAAGTTTTGGAATTTTCTGTGGAAGGTGGAAGTTTAGGAATGTTCTGTGGAAGGTGGAAGTTTTGGAATGTTCTGTGGAAGGGGGAAGTTTTGAACTGTTCTGTAGAAGGTGGAAGTTTTGGAATCCTCTGTGGAACACGGAAGTTTTGGAATGCTCTGTGGATGTTTGGAATTTTGGAATGTTCTGTGGAAGGTGGAAGTTTTGGAATGTACTGTGGAAGGTGGAAGTTTTGGAATGTATTGTGCAAGGTGGAAGTTTTGGAATGTTCTGTGGAAGGTGGAAGTTTTGGAATGTTCTGCGGAAGGTGGAAGTTTTGGAATGCTCTGTGGAAGTTGGAAGTTTTGGAATGCTCTGTAGAGGGTGGAAGTTTTGGAATGTTCTGTGCAAGGTGGAAGTATTGGAATGCTCTGTGAAGATGGAAGTTTTGGATTGTTCTGAGGAAGGTGGACGTCTTGGAATGCTCTGTGGAAGGTCTAAGTTTTGGAATGTTCTGTGGGAGGTGGAAGTTTTGGAATGTTCTTTGGAAGATTGAAGTTTTGTTATGTTCTGTGGGAGGTGCAAGTTTTGGAATGTTCTGTGGAAGATGGAAGTTTTGGAATGCTCTGTGGAAGGTGCAAGTTTTGGAATGTTCTGTGGAAGGTGCAAGTTTTGGAATGCTCTGTGGAAGATTGAAGTTTTGGAATGCTCTGTAGAAGGTGGAAGTTTTGGAATGTTCTGTGGAAGGTGGAAGTATAGGAATGCTCTGTGGAAGGTGGAAGTTTTGGATTGTTCTGAGGAAAGTGGAAGATTTGGAATGCTCTGTGGGAGGTGGAAGTTTGGAATGTTCTGTGGAAGATTGAAGTTTTGTTATGTTCTGTGGAAGATGGAAGTTTTGGAATGCTCTGTGGAAGATGGAAGTTTTGTCATGTTCTGTAGGTGGTGAAAGTTTTGGAATGTTCGGTGGAAGATGGAAGTTTTGGAATGCTCTGTGGAAGATGGAAGTCTTGGAATATTCTGTGGAAGGTGGGAGTTTTGGAATGCTCTGTGGAAGTTGGGAGTTTTGGAATGCTCCGTGCAAAATGGAAGTCTTGGAATCTTCTGTGGAAGGTAGGAGTTTTGGAAAGCTCTGTGGAAGTTGGGAGTTTTGGAATGCTCTGCGGAAGACTGAAGTTTTGGAATGCTCTGTGGAAGGTGGAAGTTTGGGAATGTTCTGTGGAAGATGGAAGTTTTGGAATGCTCTGTGGAAGGTGGAAGTTTTGGAATGTTCTGTGGGAGTTGGAAGTTTTGGAATGTTCTGTGGAAGGTGGAAGCTTTGGAATGTTCTGTGGAATGTGGGAGTTTTGGAATGCTCTGTGGAAGATGGAAGTCTTGGAATCTTCTGTGGAAGGTAGGAGTTTTGGAAAGCTCTGTGGAAATTGGGAGTTTTGGAATGCTCTGTGGAAGACGGACGTTTTGGAATGTTGGGTGGAAGATGGACGTTTTGGAATGTTCTGTGGAAGGTGGAAGCTTTGGAATGTTCTGTGGGAGGCGGAAGTTTTGGACTGTTATGTGGAAGGTGCAAGTTTTGGAATGTGCTGTGGAAGGTGGAAGTTTTGGAATGTTCTGTGGAAGGTGGAAGTTTTGGAATGCTCTGTGGAAGGTGGAAGTTTTGGAATGCTCTGTGGAAGGTGGAAATTTTGGAATGCTCAGTGGAAGGTGGAAGTTTTGGTATGTTCTGTGGAAGTTTTAAGTTTTGGCATGTTCTGTGGAAGGTGGATGTTTTGGAATGCACAATGGAAGGTGGAATTTTGGAATGCTCTGTGGAAGGTGGAAGTTTTGGAATGTTCTGTGGAAGGTGGAAGTTTTGGTATGCTCTGTGGACGGTGGAAGTTTTGGAATTTTCTGTGGAAGGTGGAAGTTTTGGAATGTTCTGTGGAAGGTGGTAGTTTTGGTAAGCTCTGTGGACGGTGGAAGTTTTGGAATTTTCTGTGGAAGGTGGAAGTTTTGGAATGTTCTGTGGAAGGTGGAAGTTTTGAACTGTTCTGTAGAAGGTGGAAGTTTTGGAATCCTCTGTGGAACATGGAAGTTTTGGAATGCTCTGTGGATGTTTGGAATTTTGGAATGTTCTGTGGAAGGTGGAAGTTTTGGATTGCTCTGTGGAAGGTGGAAGTTTTGGAATGGACTGTGGAAGGTGGAAGTTTTGAAATGCTCTGTGGAAGATGGAAGTTTTGGAATGTTCTATGGAAGGAGGAAGTTATGGAATGTTCTGTGGAAGGTGGAAGTTTTGGATTGCTCTGTGGAAGGTGGAAATTTTGGAATGTACTGTGGAAGGTGGAATTTTTGCAATGCTCTGTGGAAGATGGAAGTTTTGGAATGTTCTGTGGAAGGAAAATGTTTTGGAATGTTCTGTGGAAGATGGACGTTTTCAAATGTTCTGTGGGAGGTGGAAGTTTTGGAATGCTCTGTGGAAGGTGGAAGTTTTGGAATGCTCTGTGGAAGGTGGAAATTTTGGAATGCTCAGTGGAAGGTGGAAGTTTTGGTATGTTCTGTGGAAGTTTTAAGTTTTGGAATGTTCTGTGGAAGGTGGATGTTTTGGAATGCACTATGGAAGGTGGAATTTTGGAATGCTCTGTGGAAGGTGGAAGTTTTGGAATGTTCTGTGGAAGGTGGAAGTTTTGGTATGCTCTGTGGACGGTGGAAGTTTTAAAATTTTCTGTGGAAGGTGGAAGTTTTGGAATGTTCTGTGGAAGGTGGAAGTTTTGGAATGTTCTGTGGAAGGTGGAAGTTTTGAACTGTTCTGTAGAAGGTGGAAGTTTTGGAATCCTCTGTGGAACACCGAAATTTTGGAATGCTCTGTGGATGTTTGGAATTTTGGAATGTTCTGTGGAAGGTGGAAGTTTTGGAATGTACTGTGGAAGGTGGAAGTTTTGGAATGTATTGTGCAAGGTGGAAGTTTTGGAATGTTCTGTGGAAGGTGGAAGTTTTGGAATGTTCTGCGGAAGGTGGAAGTATTGGAATGCTCTGTGAAGATGGAAGTTTTGGATTGTTCTGAGGAAGGTGGAAGTTTTGGAATGCTCTGTGGAAGGTCTAAGTTTTGGAATGTTCTCTGGGAGGTGGAAGTTTTGGAATGTTTTGTGGAAGGTGGAAGTATTGGAATGCTCTGTGTAAGGTGGAAGTTTTGGATTGTTCTGAGGAAAGTGGAAGATTTGGAATGCTCTGTGGGAGGTGGAAGTTTGGAATGTTCTGTGGAAGATTGAAGTTTTGTTATGTTCTGTGGGAGGTGGAAGTTTTGGAATGTTCTGTGGAAGATGGAAGTTTTGGAATGTTCTGTGGAAGATGGAAGTTTTGGAATGCTCTGTGGATGATGGAAGTTTTGTCATGTTCTGTAGGAGGTGGAAGTTTTGGAATGTTCGGTGGAAGATGGAAGTTTTGGAATGCTCTGTGGAAGATGGAAGTCTTGGAATATTCTGTGGAAGGTGGGAGTTTTGGAAGGCTCTGTGAAGTTGGGAGTTTTGGAATGCTCCGTGCAAAATGGAAGTCTTGGAATCTTCTGTGGAAGGTAGGAGTTTTGGAAAGCTCTGTGGAAGTTGGGAGTTTTGGAATGCTCTGCGGAAGACTGAAGTTTTGGAATGCTCTGTGGAAGGTGGAAGTTTGGGAATGTTCTGTGGAAGATGGAAGTTTTGGAATGCTCTGTGGAAGGTGGAAATTTTGGAATGTACTCTCGAGGTGGAATTTTTGCAATGCTCTGTGGAAGATGGAAGTTTTGGAATGTTCTGTGGAAGGAAAATGTTTTGGAATGTTCTGTGGAAGATGGACGTTTTCAAATGTTCTGTGGGAGGTGGAAGTTTTGGAATGCTCTGTGGAAGGTGGAAGTTTTGGAATGCTCTGTGGAAGGTGGAAATTTTGGAATGCTCAGTGGAAGGTGGAAGTTTTGGTATGTTCTGTGGAAGTTTTAAGTTTTGGAATGTTCTGTGGAAGGTGGAAGTTTTGGTATGCTCTGTGGACGGTGGAAGTTTTGGAATTTTCTGTGGAAGGTGGAAGTTTTGGAATGTTCTGTGGAAGGTGGTAGTTTTGGTAAGCTCTGTGGACGTTGGAAGTTTTGGAATCCTCTGTGGAACATGGAAGTTTTGGAATGCTCTGTGGATGTTTGGAATTTTGGAATGTTCTGTGGAAGGTGGAAGTTTTGGATTGCTCTGTGGAAGGTGGAAGTTTTGGAATGGACTGTGGAAGGTGGAAGTTTTGCAATGCTCTGTGGAAGATGGAAGTTTTGGAATGTTCTATGGAAGGAGGAAGTTATGGAATGTTCTGTGGAAGGTGGAAGTTTTGGATTGCTCTGTGGAAGGTGGAAATTTTGGAATATACACTGGAAGGTGGAATTTTTGCAATGCTCTGTGGAAGATGGAAGTTTTGGAATGTTCTGTGGAAGGAAAATGTTTTGGAATGTTCTGTGGAAGATGGACGTTTTCAAATGTTCTGTGGGAGGTGGAAGTTTTGGAATGCTCAGTGGAAGGTGGAAGTTTTGGAATGCTCTGTGGAAGGTGGAAATTTTGGAATGCTCAGTGGAAGGTGGAAGTTTTGGTATGTTCTGTGGAAGTTTTAAGTTTTGGAATGTTCTGTGGAAGGTGGATGTTTTGGAATGCACTATGGAAGGTGGAATTTTGGAATGCTCTGTGGAAGGTGGAAGTTTTGGAATGTTCTGTGGAAGGTGGAAGTTTTGGTATGCTCTGTGGACGGTGGAAGTTTTAAAATTTTCTGTGGAAGGTGGAAGTTTTGGAATGTTCTGTGGAAGGTGGAAGTTTTGGAATGTTCTGTGGAAGGTGGAAGTTTTGAACTGTTCTGTAGAAGGTGGAAGTTTTGAAATCCTCTGTGGAACACCGAAATTTTGGAATGCTCTGTGGATGTTTGGAATTTTGGAATGTTCTGTGGAAGGTGGAAGTTTTGGAATGTTCTGTGGAAGGTGGAAGTATTGGAATGCTCTGTGAAGATGGAAGTTTTGGATTGTTCTGAGGAAGGTGGAAGTTTTGGAATGCTCTGTGGAAGGTCTAAGTTTTGGAATGTTCTCTGGGAGGTGGAAGTTTTGGAATGTTCTTTGGAAGATTGAAGTTTTGTTATGTTCTGTGGGACGTGCAAGTTTTGGAATGTTCTGTGGAAGATGGAAGTTTTGGAATGCTCTGTGGAAGGTGCAAGTTTTGGAATGTTCTGTGGAAGGTGCAAGTTTTGGAATGCTCTGTGGAAGATTGAAGGTTTGGAATGCTCTGTAGAAGGTGGAAGTTTTGGAATGTTTTGTGGAAGGTGGAAGTATTGGAATGCTCTGTGTAAGGTGGAAGTTTTGGATTGTTCTGAGGAAAGTGGAAGATTTGGAATGCTCTGTGGGGGTTGGAAGTTTGGAATGTTCTGTGGAAGATTGAAGTTTTGTTATGTTCTGTGGGAGGTGGAAGTTTTGGAATGTTCTGTGGAAGATGGAAGTTTTGGAATGTTCTGTGGAAGATGGAAGTTTTGGAATGCTCTGTGGATGATGGAAGTTTTGTCATGTTCTGTAGGAGGTGGAAGTTTTGGAATGTTCGGTGGAAGATGGAAGTTTTGGAATGCTCTGTGGAAGATGGAAGTCTTGGAATATTCTGTGGAAGGTGGGAGTTTTGGAAGGCTCTGTGAAGTTGGGAGTTTTGGAATGCTCCGTGCAAAATGGAAGTCTTGGAATCTTCTGTGGAAGGTAGGAGTTTTGGAAAGCTCTGTGGAAGTTGGGAGTTTTAGAATGCTCTGCGGAAGACTGAAGTTTTGGAATGCTCTGTGGAAGGTGGAAGTTTGGGAATGTTCTGTGGAAGATGGAAGTTTTGGAATGCTCTGTGGAAGGTTAAAATTTTGGAATGTACTCTCGAGGTGGAATTTTTGCAATGCTCTGTGGAAGATGGAAGTTTTGGAATGTTCTGTGGAAGGAAAATGTTTTGGAATGTTCTGTGGAAGATGGACGTTTTCAAATGTTCTGTGGGAGGTGGAAGTTTTGGAATGCTCTGTGGAAGGTGGAAGTTTTGGAATGCTCTGTGGAAGGTGGAAATTTTGGAATGCTCAGTGGAAGGTGGAAGTTTTGGTATGTTCTGTGGAAGTTTTAAGTTTTGGAATGTTCTGTGGAAGGTGGATGTTTTGGAATGCACTATGGAAGGTGGAAGTTTTGGAATGTTCTGTGGAAGGTGGAAGTTTTGGTATGCTCTGTGGACGGTGGAAGTTTTGGAATTTTCTGTGGAAGATGGAAGTTTTGGAATGTTCTGTGGAAGATGGAAGTTTTGTCATGTTCTGTAGGAGGTGGAAGTTTTGGAATGTTCGGTGGAAGATGGAAGTTTTGGAATGCTCTGTGGAAGATGGAAGTCTTGGAATATTCTGTGGAAGGTGGGAGTTTTGGAATGCTCTGTGGAAGTTGGGAGTTTTGGAATGCTCCGTGCAAAATGGAAGTCTTGGAATCTTCTGTGGAAGGTAGGAGTTTTGGAAAGCTCTGTGGAAGTTGGGAGTTTTGGAATGCTCTGCGGAAGACTGAAGATTTGGAATGCTCTGTGGAAGGTGGAAGTTTGGGAATGTTCTGTGGAAGATGGAAGTTTTGGAATGCTCTGTGGAAGGTGGAAATTTTGGAATGCTCTGTGGAAGGTGGAAATTTTGGAATGCTCAGTGGAAGGTGGAAGTTTTGGTATGTTCTGTGGAAGTTTTAAGTTTTGGAATGTTCTGTGGAAGGTGGATGTTTTGGAATGCACTATGGAAGGAGGAATTTTGGAATGCTCTGTGGAAGGTGGAAGTTTTGGAATGTTCTGTGGAAGGTGGAAGTTTTGGTATGCTCTGTGGACGGTGGAAGTTTTGGAATTTTCTGTGGAAGGTGGAAGTTTTGGAATGTTCTGTGGAAGGTGGTAGTTTTGGTAAGCTCTGTGGACGGTGGAAGTTTTGGAATTTTCTGTGGAAGGTGGAAGTTTTGGAATGTTCTGTGGAAGGTGGTAGTTTTGGTAAGCTCTGTGGACGGTGGAAGTTTTGGAATTTTCTGTGGAAGGTGGAAGTTTTGGAATGTTCTGTGGAAGGTGGAAGTTTTGAACTGTTCTGTAGAAGGTGGAAGTTTTGGAATCCTCTGTGGAACATGGAAGTTTTGGAATGCTCTGTGGATGTTTGGAATTTTGGAATGTTCTGTGGAAGGTGGAAGTTTTGGATTGCTCTGTGGAAGGTGGAAGTTTTGGAATGGACTGTGGAAGGTGGAAGTTTTGCAATGCTCTGTGGAAGATGGAAGTTTTGGAATGTTCTATGGAAGGAGGAAGTTATGGAATGTTCTGTGGAAGGTGGAAGTTTTGGATTGCTCTGTGGAAGGTGGAAATTTTGGAATATACTCTGGAAGGTGGAATTTTTGCAATGCTCTGTGGAAGATGGAAGTTTTGGAATGTTCTGTGGAAGGAAAATGTTTTGGAATATTCTGTGGAAGATGGACGTTTTCAAATGTTCTGAGGGAGGTGGAAGTTTTGGAATGCTCTGTGGAAGGTGGAAGTTTTGGAATGCTCTGTGGAAGGTGGAAATTTTGGAATGCTCAGTGGAAGGTGGAAGTTTTGGTATGTTCTGTGGAAGTTTTAAGTTTTGGAATGTTCTGTGGAAGGTGGATGTTTTGGAATGCACTATGGAAGGTGGAATTTTGGAATGCTCTGTGGAAGGTGGAAGTTTTGGAATGTTCTGTGGAAGGTGGAAGTTTTGGTATGCTCTGTGGACGGTGGAAGTTTTAAAATTTTCTGTGGAAGGTGGAAGTTTTGGAATGTTCTGTGGAAGGTGGAAGTTTTGGAATGTTCTGTGGAAGGTGGAAGTTTTGAACTGTTCTGTAGAAGGTGGAAGTTTTGGAATCCTTTGTGGAACACCGAAATTTTGGAATGCTCTGTGGATGTGTGGAATTTTGGAATGTTCTGTGGAAGGTGGACGTTTTGGAATGTTGTGTGGAAGGTGGAAGTTTTGGAATGTATTGTGCAAGGTGGAAGTTTTGGAATGTTCTGTGGAAGGTGGAAGTTTTGGAATGTTCTGCGGAAGGTGGAAGTATTGGAATGCTCTGTGAAGATGGAAGTTTTGGATTGTTCTGAGGAAGGTGGAAGTTTTGGAATGCTCTGTGGAAGGTCTAAGTTTTGGAATGTTCTCTGGGAGGTGGAAGTTTTGGAATGTTCTTTGGAAGATTGAAGTTTTGTTATGTTCTGTGGGAGGTGCAAGTTTTGGAATGTTCTGTGGAAGATGGAAGTTTTGGAATGCTCTGTGGAAGGTGCAAGTTTTGGAATGTTCTGTGGAAGGTGCAAGTTTTGGAATGCTCTGTGGAAGATTGAAGGTTTGGAATGCTCTGTAGAAGGTGGAAGTTTTGGAATGTTTTGTGGAAGGTGGAAGTATTGGAATGCTCTGTGTAAGGTGGAAGTTTTGGATTGTTCTGAGGAAAGTGGAAGATTTGGAATGCTCTGTGGGAGGTGGAAGTTTGGAATGTTCTGTGGAAGATTGAAGTTTTGTTATGTTCTGTGGGAGGTGGAAGTTTTGGAATGTTCTGTGGAAGATGGAAGTTTTGGAATGTTCTGTGGAAGATGGAAGTTTTGGAATGCTCTGTGGATGATGGAAGTTTTGTCATGTTCTGTAGGAGGTGGAAGTTTTGGAATGTTCGGTGGAAGATGGAAGTTTTGGAATGCTCTGTGGAAGATGGAAGTCTTGGAATATTCTGTGGAAGGTGGGAGTTTTGGAAGGCTCCGTGAAGTTGGGAGTTTTGGGTTGCTCCGTGCAAAATGGAAGTCTTGGAATCTTCTGTGGAAGGTAGGAGTTTTGGAAAGCTCTGTGGAAGTTGGGAGTTTTGGAATGCTCTGCGGAAGACTGAAGTTTTGGAATGCTCTGTGGAAGGTGGAAGTTTGGGAATGTTCTGTGGAAGATGGAAGTTTTGGAATGCTCTGTGGAAGGTGGAAATTTTGGAATGTACTCTCGAGGTGGAATTTTTGCAATGCTCTGTGGAAGATGGAAGTTTTGGAATGTTCTGTGGAAGGAAAATGTTTTGGAATGTTCTGTGGAAGATGGACGTTTTCAAATGTTCTGTGGGAGGTGGAAGTTTTGGAATGCTCTGTGGAAGGTGGAAGTTTTGGAATGCTCTGTGGAAGGTGGAAATTTTGGAATGCTCAGTGGAAGGTGGAAGTTTTGGTATGTTCTGTGGAAGTTTTAAGTTTTGGAATGTTCTGTGGAAGGTGGATGTTTTGGAATGCACTATGGAAGGTGGAAGTTTTGGAATGTTCTGTGGAAGGTGGAAGTTTTGGTATGCTCTGTGGACGGTGGAAGATTTGGAATTTTCTGTGGAAGATGGAAGTTTTGGAATGTTCTGTGGAAGATGGAAGTTTTGTCATGTTCTGTAGGAGGTGGAAGTTTTGGAATGTTCGGTGGAAGATGGAAGTTTTGGAATGCTCTGTGGAAGATGGAAGTCTTGGAATATTCTGTGGAAGGTGGGAGTTTTGGAATGCTCTGTGGAAGTTGGGAGTTTTGGAATGCTCCGTGCAAAATGGAAGTCTTGGAATCTTCTGTGGAAGGTAGGAGTTTTGGAAAGCTCTGTGGAAGTTGGGAGTTTTGGAATGCTCTGCGGAAGACTGAAGTTTTGGAATGCTCTGTGGAAGGTGGAAGTTTGGGAATGTTCTGTGGAAGATGGAAGTTTTGGAATGCTCTGTGGAAGGTGGAAATTTTGGAATGCTCTGTGGAAGGTGGAAATTTTGGAATGCTCAGTGGAAGGTGGAAGTTTTGGTATGTTCTGTGGAAGTTTTAAGTTTTGGAATGTTCTGTGGAAGGTGGATGTTTTGGAATGCACTATGGAAGGAGGAATTTTGGAATGCTCTGTGGAAGGTGGAAGTTTTGGAATGTTCTGTGGAAGGTGGAAGTTTTGGTATGCTCTGTGGACGGTGGAAGTTTTGGAATTTTCTGTGGAAGGTGGAAGTTTTGGAATGTTCTGTGGAAGGTGGTAGTTTTGGTAAGCTCTGTGGACGGTGGAAGTTTTGGAATTTTCTGTGGAAGGTGGAAGTTTTGGAATGTTCTGTGGAAGGTGGAAGTTTTGAACTGTTCTGTAGAAGGTGGAAGTTTTGGAATCCTCTGTGGAACATGGAAGTTTTGGAATGCCCTGTGGATGTTTGGAATTTTGGAATGTTCTGTGGAAGGTGGAAGTTTTGGATTGCTCTGTGGAAGGTGGAAGTTTTGGAATGGACTGTGGAAGGTGGAAGTTTTGCAATGCTCTGTGGAAGATGGAGGTTTTGGAATGTTCTATGGAAGGAGGAAGTTATGGAATGTTCTGTGGAAGGTGGAAGTTTTGGATTGCTCTGTGGAAGGTGGAAATTTTGGAATGTACTCTGGAAGGTGGAATTTTTGCAATGCTCTGTGGAAGATGGAAGTTTTGGAATGTTCTGTGGAAGGAAAATGTTTTGGAATGTTGTGTGGAAGACGGACGTTTTCAAATGTTCTGTGGGAGGTGGAAGTTTTGGAATGCTCTGTGGAAGGTGGAAGTTTTGGAATGCTCTGTGGAAGGTGGAAATTTTGGAATGCTCAGTGGAAGGTGGAAGTTTTGGTATGTTCTGTGGAAGTTTTAAGTTTTGGAATGTTTTGTGGAAGGTGGATGTTTTGGAATGCACTATGGAAGGTGGAATTTTGGAATGCTCTGTGGAAGGTGGAAGTTTTGGAATGTTCTGTGGAAGGTGGAAGTTTTGGTATGCTCTGTGGACGGTGGAAGTTTTGGAATGTTCTGTGGAAGGTGGAAGTTTTGACCTGTTCTCTAGAAGGTGGAAGTTTTGGAATCCTCTGTGGAACATGGAAGTTTTGGAATGCTCTGTGGATGTTTGGAATTTTGGAATGTTCTGTGGAAGGTGGAAGTTTTGGATTGCTCTGTGGAAGGTGGAAGTTTTGGAATGGACTGTGGAAGGTGGAAGTTTTGCAATGCTCTGTGGAAGATGGAGGTTTTGGAATGTTCTATGGAAGGAGGAAGTTATGGAATGTTCTGTGGAAGGTGGAAGTTTTGGATTGCTCTGTGGAAGGTGGAAATTTTGGAATGTACTCTGGAAGGTGGAATTTTTGCAATGCTCTGTGGAAGATGGAAGTTTTGGAATGTTCTGTGGAAGGAAAATGTTTTGGAATGTTCTGTGGAAGATGGACGTTTTCAAATGTTCTGTGGGAGGTGGAAGTTTTGGAATGCTCTGTGGAAGGTGGAAGTTTTGGAATGCTCTGTGGAAGGTGGAAATTTTGGAATGCTCAGTGGAAGGTGGAAGTTTTGGTATGTTCTGTGGAAGTTTTAAGTTTTGGAATGTTCTGTGGAAGGTGGATGTTTTGGAATGCACTATGGAAGGTGGAATTTTGGAATGCTCTGTGGAAGGTGGAAGTTTTGGAATGTTCTGTGGAAGGTGGAAGTTTTGGTATGCTCTGTGGACGGTGGAAGTTTTGGAATTTTCTGTGGAAGGTGGAAGTTTTGGAATGTTCTGTGGAAGGTGGTAGTTTTGGTAAGCTCTGTGGACGGTGGAAGTTTTGGAATTTTCTGTGGAAGGTGGAAGTTTTGGAATGTTCTGTGGAAGGTGGAAGTTTTGAACTGTTCTGTAGAAGGTGGAAGTTTTGGAATCCTCTGTGGAACATGGAAGTTTTGGAATGCTCTGTGGATGTTTGGAATTTTGGAATGTTCTGTGGAAGGTGGAAGTTTTGGATTGCTCTGTGGAAGGTGGAAGTTTTGGAATGGACTGTGGAAGGTGGAAGTTTTGCAATGCTCTGTGGAAGATGGAAGTTTTGGAATGTTCTATGGAAGGAGGAAGTTATGGAATGTTCTGTGGAAGGTGGAAGTTTTGGATTGCTCTGTGGAAGGTGGAAATTTTGGAATATACTCTGGAAGGTGGAATTTTTGCAATGCTCTGTGGAAGATGGAAGTTTTGGAATGTTCTGTGGAAGGAAAATGTTTTGGAATGTTCTGTGGAAGATGGACGTTTTCAAATGTTCTGTGGGAGGTGGAAGTTTTGGAATGCTCTGTGGAAGGTGGAAGTTTTGGAATGCTCTGTGGAAGGTGGAAACTTTGGAATGCTCAGTGGAAGGTGGAAGTTTTGGTATGTTCTGTGGAAGTTCTAAGTTTTGGAATGTTCTGTGGAAGGTGGATGTTTTGGAATGCACTATGGAAGGTGGAATTTTGGAATGCTCTGTGGAAGGTGGAAGTTTTGGAATGTTCTGTGGAAGGTGGAAGTTTTGGTATGCTCTGTGGACGGTGGAAGTTTTGGAATTTTCTGTGGAAGATGGAAGTTTTGGAATGTTCTCTGGAAGGTGGAAGTTTTGGAATGTTCTGTGGAAGGTGGAAGTTTTGAACTGTTCTGTAGAAGGTGGAAGTTTTGGAATCCTCTGTGGAACACGGAAGTTTTGGAATGCTCTGTGGATGTTTGGAATTTAGGAATGTTCTGTGGAAGGTGGAAGTTTTGGAATGTACTGTGGAAGGTGGAAGTTTTGGAATGTGTTGTGCAAGGTGGAAGTTTTGGAATGTTCTGTGGAAGGTGGAAGTTTTGGAATGTTCTGCGGAAGGTGGAAGTTTTGGAATGCTCTGTGGAAGTTGGAAGTTTTGGAATGCTCTGTAGAGGGTGGAAGTTTTGGAATGTTCTGTGCAAGGTGGAAGTATTGGAATGCTCTGTGAAGATGGAAGTTTTGGATTGTTCTGAGGAAGGTGGAAGTTTTGGAATGCTCTGTGGAAGGTCTAAGTTTTGGAATGTTCTGTGGGAGGTGGAAGTTTTGGAATGTTCTTTGGAAGATTGAAGTTTTGTTATGTTCTGTGGGAGGTGCAAGTTTTGGAATGTTCTGTGGAAGATGGAAGTTTTGGAATGCTCTGTGGAAGGTGCAAGTTTTGGAATGTTCTGTGGAAGGTGAAAGTTTTGGAATGCTCTGTGGAAGATTGAAGGTTTGGAATGCTCTGTAGAAGGTGGAAGTTTTGGAATGTTCTGTGGAAGGTGGAAGTATTGGAATGCTCTGTGGAAGGTGGAAGTTTTGGATTGTTCTGAGGAATGTGGAAGATTTGGAATGCTCTGTGGGAGGTGGAAGTTTGGAATGTTCTGTGGAAGATTGAAGTTTTGTTATGTTCTGTGGTAGGTGGAAGTTTTGGAATGTTCTGTGGAAGATGGAAGTTTTGGAATGTTCTGTGGAAGATGGAAGTTTTGGAATGCTCTGTGGAAGATGGAAGTTTTGTCATGTTCTGTAGGAGGTGGAAGTTTTGGAATGTTCGGTGGAAGATGGAAGTTTTGGAATGCTCTGTGGAAGATGGAAGTTTTGGAATATTCTGTGGAAGGTGGGAGTTTTGGAATGCTCTTTGGAAGTTGGGAGTTTTGGAATGCTCCGTGCAAAATGGAAGTCTTGGAATGTTCTGTGGAAGGTAGGAGTTTTGGAAAGCTCTGTGGAAGTTGGGAGTTTTGGAATGCTCTGCGGAAGACTGAAGTTTTGGAATGCTCTGTGGAAGGTGGAAGTTTGGGAATGTTCTGTGGAAGATGGAAGTTTTGGAATGCTCTGTGGAAGGTGGAAATTTTGGAATGTACTCTGGAGGTGGAATTTTTGCAATGCTCTGTGGAAGATGGAAGTTTTGGAATGTTCTGTGGAAGGAAAATGTTTTGGAATGTTCTGTGAAAGATGGACGTTTTCAAATGTTCTGTGGGAGGTGGAAGTTTTGGAATGCTCTGTGGAAGGTGGAAGTTTTGGAATGCTCTGTGGAAGGTGGAAATTTTGGAATGCTCAGTGGAAGGTGGAAGTTTTGGTATGTTCTGTGGAAGTTTTAAGTTTTGGAATGTTCTGTGGAAGGTGGATGTTTTGGAATGCACTATGGAAGGTGGAATTTTGGAATGCTCTGTGGAAGGTGGAAGTTTTGGAATGTTCTGTGGAAGGTGGAAGTTTTGGTATGCTCTGTGGACGGTGGAAGTTTTGGAATTTTCTGTGGAAGATGGAAGTTTTGGAATGTTCTGTGGAAGATGGAAGTTTTGTCATGTTCTGTGGAAGATGGAAGTTTTGGAATGCTCTGTGGAAGATGGAAGTTTTGTCATGTTCTGTAGGAGGTGGAAGTTTTGGAATTTTCGGTGGAAGATGGAAGTTTTGGAATGCTCTGTGGAAGATGGAAGTCTTGGAATATTCTGTGGAAGGTGGGAGTTTTGGAATGCTCTGTGGAAGTTGGGAGTTTTGGAATGCTCCGTGCAAAATGGAAGTCTTGGAATCTTCTGTGGAAGGTAGGAGTTTTGGAAAGCTCTGTGGAAGTTGGGAGTTTTGGAATGCTCTGCGGAAGACTGAAGTTTTGGAATGCTCTGTGGAAGGTGGAAGTTTGGGAATGTTCTGTGGAAGATGGAAGTTTTGGAATGCTCTGTGTTAGGTGGAAATTTTGGAATGTACTCTGGAAGGTGGAATTTTTGCAATGCTCTGTGGAAGATGGAAGTTTTGGAATGTTCTGTGGAAGGAAAATGTTTTGGAATGTTCTGTGGAAGATGGACGTTTTCAAATGTTCTGTGGGATGTGGAAGTTTTGGAATGCTCTGTGGAAGGTGGAAGTTTTGGAATGCTCTGTGGAAGGTGGAAATTTTGGAATGCTCAGTGGAAGGTGGAAGTTTTGGTATGTTCTGTGGAAGTTTTAAGTTTTGGAATGTTCTGTGGAAGGTGGATGTTTTGGAATGCACTATGGAAGGTGGAATTTTGGAATGCTCTGTGGAAGGTGGAAGATTTGGAATGTTCTGTGGAAGTGGAAGTTTTGGTATGCTCTGTGGACGGTGGAAGTTTTGGAATTTTCTGTGGAAGGTGGAAGTTTTGGAATGTTCTGTGGAAGATGGAAGTTTTGTCATGTTCTGTAGGAGGTGGAAGTTTTGGAATGTTCGGTGGAAGATGGAAGTTTTGGAATGCTCTGTGGAAGATGGAAGTCTTGGAATATTCTGTGGAAGGTAGGAGTTTTGGAAAGCTCTGTGGAAGTTGGGCGTTTTGGAATGCTCTGCGGAAGACTGAAGTTTTGGAATGTTCTGCGGAAGGTGGAAGTTTTAGAATGCTCTGTGGAAGATGGAAGTTTTGGGATGATCTGTGGAAGGTGGAAGTTTTGCAATGCTCTGTGGATAGTGGATGTTTTGGAATGCTATGTGGAAGGTGGCAGTTTTGGAATGTTCTGTGGAAGGTGAACGTTTTGAAATGTTCTATGGGAGGTGGAAATTTGGGAATGTTCTGTGGAAGATGGAAGTTTTGGAATGATCTGTGGAAGGTGGAAGTTTTGGAATGTTCTGTGGAAGGTGGAAGTTTTGGAATGCTCTGTGGAAGGTGGAAGTGTTGTAATGCTTTGTGGAAGTTTTAAGTTTTGGAATGTTTTGTGGAAGGTGAACGTTTTGGAATGTTCTGTGGGAGGTGGAAGTTTTGGAATGTGTTGTGCAAGGTGGAAGTTTTGGAATGTTCTGTGGAAGGTGGAAGTTTTGGAATGTTCTGCGGAAGGTGGAAGTTTTGGAATGTTCTGTGGAAGTTGGAAGTTTTGGTATGCTCTGTAGAGGGTGGAAGTTTTGGAATGTTCTGTGCAAGGTGGAAGTATTGGAATGCTCTGTGAAGATGGAAGTTTTGGATTGTTCTGAGGAAGGTGGAAGTTTTGGAATGCTCTGTGGAAGGTCTAAGTTTTGGAATGTTCTGTGGGAGGTGGAAGTTTTGGAATGTTCTTTGGAAGATTGAAGTTTTGTTATGTTCTGTGGGAGGTGCAAGTTTTGGAATGTTCTGTGGAAGATGGAAGTTTTGGAATGCTCTGTGGAAGGTGCAAGTTTTGGAATGTTCTGTGGAAGGTTAAAGTTTTGGAATGCTCTGTGGAAGATTGAAGGTTTGGAATGCTCTGTAGAAGGTGGAAGTTTTGGAATGTTCTGTGGAAGGTGGAAGTATTGGAATGCTCTGTGGAAGGTGGAAGTTTTGGATTGTTCTGAGGAATGTGGAAGATTTGGAATGCTCTGTGGGAGGTGGAAGTTTGGAATGTTCTGTGGAAGATTGAAGTTTTGTTATGTTCTGTGGTAGGTGGAAGTTTTGGAATGTTCTGTGGAAGACGGAAGTTTTGGAATGTTCTGTGGAAGATGGAAGTTTTGGAATGCTCTGTGGAAGATGGAAGTTTTGTCATGTTCTGTAGGAGGTGGAAGTTTTGGAATGTTCGGTGGAAGATGGAAGTTTTGGAATGCTCTGTGGAAGATGGAAGTCTTGGAATATTCTGTGGAAGGTGGGAGTTTTGGAATGCTCTTTGGAAGTTGGGAGTTTTGGAATGCTCCGTGCAAAATGGAAGTCTTGGAATGTTCTGTGGAAGGTAGGAGTTTTGGAAAGCTCTGTGGAAGTTGGGAGTTTTGGAATGCTCTGCGGAAGACTGAAGTTTTGGAATGCTCTGTGGAAGGTGGAAGTTTGGGAATGTTCTGTGGAAGATGGAAGTTTTGGAATGCTCTGTGGAAGGTGGAAATTTTGGAATGTACTCTGGAGGTGGAATTTTTGCAATGCTCTGTGGAAGATGGAAGTTTTGGAATGTTCTGTGGAAGGAAAATGTTTTGGAATGTTCTGTGAAAGATGGACGTTTTCAAATGTTCTGTGGGAGGTGGAAGTTTTGGAATGCTCTGTGGAAGGTGGAAGTTTTGGAATGCTCTGTGGAAGGTGGAAATTTTGGAATGCTCAGTGGAAGGTGGAAGTTTTGGTATGTTCTGTGGAAGTTTTAAGTTTTGGAATGTTCTGTGGAAGGTGGATGTTTTGGAATGCACTATGGAAGGTGGAATTTTGGAATGCTCTGTGGAAGGTGGAAGTTTTGGAATGTTCTGTGGAAGGTGGAAGTTTTGGTATGCTCTGTGGACGGTGGAAGTTTTGGAATGTTCTGTGGAAGATGGAAGTTTTGTCATGTTCTGTGGAAGATGGAAGTTTTGGAATGCTCTGTGGAAGATGGAAGTTTTGTCATGTTCTGTAGGAGGTGGAAGTTTTGGAATTTTCGGTGGAAGATGGAAGTTTTGGAATGCTCTGTGGAAGATGGAAGTCTTGGAATATTCTGTGGAAGGTGGGAGTTTTGGAATGCTCTGTGGAAGTTGGGAGTTTTGGAATGCTCCGTGCAAAATGGAAGTCTTGGAATCTTCTGTGGAAGGTAGGAGTTTTGGAAAGCTCTGTGGAAGTTGGGAGTTTTGGAATGCTCTGCGGAAGACTGAAGTTTTGGAATGCTCTGTGGAAGGTGGAAGTTTGGGAATGTTCTGTGGAAGATGGAAGTTTTGGAATGCTCTGTGTTAGGTGGAAATTTTGTAATGTACTCTGGAAGGTGGAATTTTTGCAATGCTCTGTGGAAGATGGAAGTTTTGGAATGTGCTGTGGAAGGAAAATGTTTTGGAATGTTCTGTGGAAGATGGACGTTTTCAAATGTTCTGTGGGATGTGGAAGTTTTGGAATGCTCTGTGGAAGGTGGAAGTTTTGGAATGCTCTGTGGAAGGTGGAAATTTTGGAATGCTCAGTGGAAGGTGGAAGTTTTGGTATGTTCTGTGGAAGTTTTAAGTTTTGGAATGTTCTGTGGAAGGTGGATGTTTTGGAATGCACTATGGAAGGTGGAATTTTGGAATGCTCTGTGGAAGGTGGAAGATTTGGAATGTTCTGTGGAAGTGGAAGTTTTGGTATGCTCTGTGGACGGTGGAAGTTTTGGAATTTTCTGTGGAAGGTGGAAGTTTTGGAATGTTCTGTGGAAGATGGAAGTTTTGTCATGTTCTGTAGGAGGTGGAAGTTTTGGAATGTTCGGTGGAAGATGGAAGTTTTGGAATGCTCTGTGGAAGATGGAAGTCTTGGAATATTCTGTGGAAGGTGGGAGTTTTGGAATGCTCTGTGGAAGTTGGGAGTTTTGGAATGCTCTGTGGAAAATGGAAGTCTTGGAATCTTCTGTGGAAGGTAGGAGTTTTGGAAAGCTCTGTGGAAGTTGGGCGTTTTGGAATGCTCTGCGGAAGACTGAAGTTTTGGAATGTTCTGCGGAAGGTGGAAGTTTTAGAATGCTCTGTGGAAGATGGAAGTTTTGGGATGATCTGTGGAAGGTGGAAGTTTTGCAATGCTCTGTGGATAGTGGATGTTTTGGAATGCTATGTGGAAGGTGGCAGTTTTGGAATGTTCTGTGGAAGGTGAACGTTTTGAAATGTTCTATGGGAGGTGGAAATTTGGGAATGTTCTGTGGAAGATGGAAGTTTTGGAATGATCTGTGGAAGGTGGAAGTTTTGGAATGTTCTGTGGAAGGTGGAAGTTTTGGAATGCTCTGTGGAAGGTGGAAGTGTTGTAATGCTTTGTGGAAGTTTTAAGTTTTGGAATGTTTTGTGGAAGGTGAACGTTTTGGAATGTTCTGTGGGAGGTGGAAATTTGGGAATGTTCTGTGGAAGATGGAAGTTTTGGAATGATCTGTTGAAGGTGGAAGTTTTGGAAAGTTCTGCGGAAGTTGGAAGTTTTGGAATGCTCTGTGGAAGGTGGAAGTTTTGGAATGCTCTGTGGAAGGTGGAAGTTTTGGAATGCTCTGTGGAAGGTGGAAATTTTGGAATACTCAATGGAAGGTGGAAGTTTTGGAATGTTCTGTGGAAGGTCGAAGTTTTGGTATGCTCTGTGGAAGGTGGAAGTTTTGGAATCCGCTGTGGAACATGGAAATTTTGGAATGCTCTGCGGATGTTTGGAATTTGGAATGTTCTGTGGAAGGTGGAAGTTTTCGAAGGCTCTGTGGAAGATAGAAGTTTTGGAATGTTCTATGGAAGGAGGAAGTCATGGAATGTTCTGTGGAAGGTGGAAGTTTTGGATTGCTCTGTGGAAGGTGGAAATTTTGGAATGTACTGTGGAAGATGGAATTTTTGCAATGCTCTGTGGAAGGTGGAAGTTTTGGAATGCTCTGTGGAAGATGGAAGTTTTGGAATGCTCTGTGGAAGGTGGATGTTTTGGAATGCTCTGTGGAAGGTGGATGTTTTGGAATGCTCTGTGGAAGGTGCAAGTTTTGGAATGCTCTGTGGAAGGTGGATGTTTTGGAATGCTCTGTGGAAGGTGGCAGTTTTGGAATGTTCTGTGGGAGGAAAATGTTTTGGAATGCTCTGTGGAAGATGGACGTTATCGAATGTTCTGAGGAAGGTGGAAGTTTTGGAATGTTCTGTGGAAGGTGGAAGTTTTGGAATGCTCTGTGGAAGGTGGAAGTTTTGGGAATGTTCTGTGGAAGGTGCAAGTTTTGGAATGCTCTGTGGAAGATGGAAGTTTTGGAATGATCTGTGGAAGGTGGAAGTTTTGGTATGCTCTGTTGAAATTGGGAGTTTTGGAATGCTCTGTGGAAGGTGGAAGTTTTGGAATGCTCTGTGGATGGTGCAAGTTTTGGAATGCTCTGTGGAAGGTGGAAGTTTTGGAATGTTCTGTGGAAGGTGGAAATTTTGGAATGTTTGTGGAAGAGGGAAGTTTTGGAATGCTCTGTGGAAGGTGCAAGTTTTGGAATGCTCTGTGGAAGGTGGAAGTTTTGGAATGTTCTGTGGGAGGTGTAAGTTTTGGAATGTTCTGTGGAAGATGGAAGTTTTGGAATGCTCTGCGGTAGACTGAAGTTTTGGAATGTTCTGTGGAAGGTGGAAGTTTTAGAATGCTCTGTGGAAGATGGAAGTTTTGGAATGCTCTGTGGAAGGTGGAAGTTTTGGAATGCTCTGTGGAAGGTGAAAGTTTTAGAATGCTCTGTGGAATTTAGAAGTTTGGGAATGTTCTGTGGATGATGGAAGTTTTGGAATGCTCTGTGGAAGGTGGAAGTTTTGGAATGTTCTGTGGGAGGTGGAAGTTTTGGAATGTTCTGTGGAAGGTGGAAGCTTTGGAATGTTTTGTGGGAGGTGGAAGTTTTGGAATGCTCTGTGGAAGGTGGAAGTTTTGGAATGTTATGTGGAAGGTCGAATTTTTGCAATGCTCTGTGGAAGGTGGAAGTGTTGTAATGCTCTGTGGAGGTTTTAAGTTTTGGAATGTTTTGTGGAAGGTGAACGTTTTGGAATGTTCTGTGGGAGGTGGAAATTTGGGAATGTTCTGTGGAAGATGGAAGTTTTGGAATGATCTGTGGAAGGTGGAAGTTTTGGAAAGTTCTGAGGAAGTTGGAAGTTTTGGAATGCTCTGTGGAAGGTGGAAGTTTTGGAATGCTCTGTGGAAGGTGGAAGTTTTGGAATGCTCTGTGGAAGGTGGAAATTTTGGAATGCTCAATGGAAGGTGGAAGTTTTGGAATGTTCTGTGGAAGGTGGAAGTTTTGGTATGCTCTGTGGAAGGTGGAAGTTTTGGAATCCGCTGTGGAACATGGAAGTTTTGGAATGCTCTGTGGATGTTTGGAATTTTGGAATGTTCTGTGGAAGGTGGAAGTTTTCGAAGGCTCTGTGGAAGATATAAGTTTTGGAATGTTCTATGGAAGGAGGAAGTCATGGAATGTTCTGTGGAAGGTGGAAGTTTTGGATTGCTCTGTGGAAGGTGGAAATTTTGGAATGTACTGTGGAAGATGGAATTTTTGCAATGCTCTGTGGAAGGTGGATGTTTTGGAATGCTCTGTGGAAGGTGCAAGTTTTGGAATGCTCTGTGGAAGGTGGATGTTTTGGAATGCTCTGTGGAAGGTGGCAGTTTTGGAATGTTCTGTGGGAGGAAAACGTTTTGGAATGCTCTGTGGAAGATGGACGTTATCGAATGTTCTGAGGAAGGTGGAAGTTTTGGAATGTTCTGTGGAAGGTGGAAGTTTTGGCAATGTTCTGTGGAAGGTGCAAGTTTTGGAATGCTCTGTGGAAGATGGAAGTTTTGGAATGATCTGTGGAAGGTGGAAGTTTTGGTATGCTCTGTGGATGGTGCAAGTTTTGGAATGCTCTGTGGAAGGTGGAAGTTTTGGAATGTTCTGTGGAAGGTGGAACTTTTGGAATGTTTGTGGAAGAGGGAAGTTTTGGAATGCTCTGTGGAAGGTGCAAGTTTTGGAATGCTCTGTGGAAGCTGGAAGTATTGGAATGTTCTGAGGGAGGTGTAAGTTTTGGAATGTTCTGTGGAAGATGGAAGTTTTGGAATGCTCTGCGGTAGACTGAAGTTTTGGAATGTTCTGTGGAAGGTGGAAGTTTTAGAATGCTCCGTGGAAGATGGAAGTTATGGAATGCTCTGTGGAAGGTGGAAGTTTTGGAATGCTCTGTGGAAGGTGAAAGTTTTAGAATGCTCTGTGGAATTTAGAAGTTTGGGAATGTTCTGTGGATGATGGAAGTTTTGGAATGCTCTGTGGAAGGTGGAAGTTTTGGAATGTTCTGTGGGAGGTGGAAGTTTTGGAATGTTCTGTGGAAGGTGGAAGCTTTGGAATGTTCTGTGGGAGGTGGAAGTTTTGGAATGCTCTGTGGAAGGTGGAAGTTTTGGAATGTTATGTGGAAGGTGCAAGTTTTGGAATGCGCTGTGGAAGATGGAAGTTTTGGAGTGCTCTGTGAAAGGTGGAAGTTTTGGAATGTTCTGCGGAAGGTGGAAGTTTTGGAATGCTCTGTGGAAGGTGGAAGTGTTTTAATGCTTTGTGGAAGTTTTAAGTTTTGGAATGTTTTGTGGAAGGTGAACGTTTTGGAATGTTCTGTGGGAGGTGGAAATTTGGGAATGTTCTGTGGAAGATGGAAGTTTTGGAATGATCTGTGGAAGGTGGAAGTTTTGGAAAGTTCTGCGGAAGTTGGAAGTTTTGGAATGCTCTGTGGAAGGTGGAAGTTTTGGAATGCTCTGTGGAAGGTGGAAGTTTTGGAATGCTCTGTGGAAGGTCGAAATTTTGGAATGCTCAATGGAAGGTGGAAGTTTTGGAATGTTCTGTGGAAGGTGGAAGTTTTGGTATGCTCTGTGGAAGGTGGAAGTTTTGGAATCCGCTGTGGAACATGGAAGTTTTGGAATGCTCTGTGGATGTTTGGAATTTTGGAATGTTCTGTGGAAGGTGGAAGTTTTCGAAGCCTCTGTGGAAGATATAAGTTTTGGAATGTTCTATGGAAGGAGGAAGTCATGGAATGTTCTATGGAAGGTGGAAGTTTTGGATTGCTCTGTGGAAGGTGGAAATCTTGGAATGTACTGTGGAAGATGGAATTTTTGCAATACCATGTGGAAGGTGGAAGTTTTGGAATGCTCTGTGGAAGATGGAAGTTTTGGAATGCTCTGTGGAAGGTGGATGTTTTGGAATGCTCTGTGGAAGGTGGATGTTTTGGAACGCTCTGTGGAAGGTGCAAGTTTTGGAATGCTCTGTGGAAGGTGCATGTTTTGGAATGCTCTGTGGAAGGTGGCAGTTTTGGAATGTTCTGTGGGAGGAAAATGTTTTGGAATGCTCTGTGGAAGATGGACGTTATCGAATTTTCTGAGGAAGGTGGAAGTTTTGGAATGTTCTGTGGAAGGTGGAAGTTTTGGAATGCTCTGTGGAAGGTGGAAGTTTTGGGAATGTTCTGTGGAAGGTGCAAGTTTTGGAATGCTCTGTGGAAGATGGAAGTTTTGGAATGATCTGTGGAAGGTGGAAGTTTTGGTATGCTCTGTTGAAATTGGGAGTATTGGAATGCTCTGTGGAAGGTGGAAGTTTTGGAATGCTCTGTGGATGGTGCAAGTTTTGGAATGCTCTGTGGAAGGTGGAAGTTTTGGAATGTTCTGTGGAAGGTGGAAGTTTTGGAATGTTTGTGGAAGAGGGAAGTTTTGGAATGCTTTGTGGAAGGTGCAAGTTTTGGTATGCTCTGTGGAAGGTGGAAGTTTTGGAATGTTCTGAGGGAGGTGTAAGTTTTGGAATGTTCTGTGGAAGATGGAAGTTTTGGAATGCTCTGCGGTAGACTGAAGTTTTGGAATGTTCTGTGGAAGGTGGAAGTTTTGGAATGCTCTGTGGAAGGTGGAAGTATTGGAATGTTCTGAGGGAGGTGTAAGTTTTGGAATGTTCTGTGGAAGATGGAAGTTTTGGAATGCTCTGCGGTAGACTGAAGTTTTGGAATGTACTGTGGAAGGTGGAAGTTTTAGAATGCTCTGTGGAAGATGGAAGTTTTGGAATGCTCTGTGGAAGGTGGAAGTTTTGGAATGCTCTGTGGACGGTGGAAGCTTTGGAATGTTCTGTGGGAGGTGGAAGTTTTGGAATGCTCTGTGGAAGGTGGAAGTTTTGGAATGTTATGTGGAAGATGCAAGTTTTGGAATGCGCTGTGGAAGATGGAAGTTTTGGAGTGCTCTGTGAAAGGTGGAAGTTTTGGAATGTTCTGCGGAAGGTGGAAGTTTTGGAATGCTCTGTGGAAGGTGGAAGTTTTGGAATGCTCTGTGGAAGGTGGAAATTTTGGAATGCTCAGTGGAAGTTGGAAGTTTTGGAATGTTCTGTGGAAGTTTTAAGTTTTGGAATGTTTTGTGGATGGTGGATGTTTTGGAATGCACTGTGGAAGGTGGAAGTTTTGGAATGTTCTGTGGAAGGTGGAAGTTTTGGAATGTTCTGTGGAAGGTGGAAGTTTTGGAATGTTCTGTGGAAGGTGGAAGTTTTGAACTGTTCTGTAGAAGGTGGAAGTTTTGGAATCCTCTGTGGAACACGGAAGTTTTGGAATGCTCTGTGGATGTTTGGAATTTTGGAATGTTCTGTGGAAGGTGGAAGTTTTGGAATGTACTGTGGAAGGTGGAAGTTTTGCAATGCTCTGTGGAAGGTGGAAGTTTTGGAATGTACTGTGGAAGGTGGAAGCTTTGCAATGCTCTGTGGAAGGTGGAAGTTTTGGAATGCTCTGTGGAAGATGGAAGTTTTGGAATGCTCTATGGAAGGAGGAAGTTTTGGAATGTTCTGTGGAACGTGGAAGTTTTGGATTGCTCTGTGGAAGGTGGAAATTTTGGAATGTACTGTGGAAGGTGGAATTTTTGCAATGCTCTGTGGAAGAAGGAAGTTTTGGAATGCTCTGTGGAAGGTGGATGTTTTGGAATGCTATGTGGAAGTTGGCAGTTTTGGAATGTTCTGTGGAAGGTGAACGTTTTGGAATGCTCTGTGGAAGATGGACGTTTTGGAATGTTCTGTGGGAGATGGAAATTTGGGAATGTTCTGTGGAAGATGGAAGTTTTGGGATGATCTGTGGAAGGTGGAAGTTTTGCAATGCTCTGTGGAAAGTGGATGTTTTGGAATGCTATTTGGAAGGTGGCAGTTTTGGAATGTTCTGTGGAAGGTGGAAGTTTTGGAATGCTCTGTGGGAGGTGGAAATTTGGGAATGTTCTGTGGAAGATGGAAGTTTTGGAATGATCTGTGGAAGGTGGAAGTTTTGGAATGTTCTGTGGAAGGTGGAAGTTTTGGAATGCTCTGTGGAAGGTGGAAGTGTTGTAATGCTCTGTGGAGGTTTTAAGTTTTGGAATGTTTTGTGGAAGGTGAACGTTTTGGAATGTTCTGTGGGAGGTGGAAATTTGGGAATGTTCTGTGGAAGATGGAAGTTTTGGAATGATCTGTGGAAGGTGGAAGTTTTGGAAAGTTCTGAGGAAGTTGGAAGTTTTGGAATGCTCTGTGGAAGGTGGACGTTTTGGAATGCTCTGTGGAAGGTGGAAGTTTTGGAATGCTCTGTGGAAGGTGGAAATTTTGGAATGCTCAATGGAAGGTGGAAGTTTTGGAATGTTCTGTGGAAGGTGGAAGTTTTGGTATGCTCTGTGGAAGGTGAAAGTTTTGGAATCCGCTGTGGAACATGGAAGTTTTGGAATGCTCTGTGGATGTTTGGAATTTTGGAATGTTCTATGGAAGGTGGAAGTTTTCGAAGGCTCTGTGGAAGATATAAGTTTTGGAATGTTCTATGGAAGGAGGAAGTCATGGAATGTTCTGTGGAAGGTGGAAGTTTTGGATTGCTCTGTGGAAGGTGGAAATTTTGGAATGTACTGTGGAAGATGGAATTTTTGCAATGCTCTGTGGAAGGTGGAAGTTTTGGAATGCTCTGTGGAAGATGGAAGTTTTGGAATGCTCTATGGAAGGAGGAAGTTTTGGAATGTTCTGTGGAACGTGGAAGTTTTGGATTGCTCTGTGGAAGGTGGAAATTTTGGAATGTACTGTGGAAGGTGGAATTTTTGCAATGCTCTGTGGAAGAAGGAAGTTTTGGAATGCTCTGTGGAAGGTGGATGTTTTGGAATGCTATGTGGACGTTGGCAGTTTTGGAATGTTCTGTGGAAGGTGAACGTTTTGGAATGCTCTGTGGAAGATGGACGTTTTGGAATGTTCTGTGGGAGATGCAAATTTCGGAGTGTTCTGTGGAAGATGGAAGTTTTGGGATGATCTGTGGAAGGTGGAAGTTTTGCAATGCGCTGTGGAAAGTGGATGTTTTGGAATGCTACGTGGAAGGTGGCAGTTTTGGAATGTTCTGTGGAAGGTGAACGTTTTGAAATGTTCTGTGGGAGGTGGAAATTTGGGAATGTTCTGTGGAAGATGGAAGTTTTGGAATGATCTGTGGAAGGTGGAAGTTTTGGAATGTTCTGTGGAAGGTGGAAGTTTTGGAATGCTCTGTGGAAGGTGGAAGTTTTGGAATGCTCTGTGGAAGGTGGAAGTTTTGGAATGCTCTGTGGAAGGTGAAAGTTTTAGAATGCTCTGTGGAATTTAGAAGTTTGGGAATGTTCTGTGGATGATGGAAGTTTTGGAATGCTCTGTGGAAGGTGGAAGTTTTGGAATGTTCTGTGGGAGGTGGAAGTTTTGGAATGTTCTGTGGAAGGTGGAAGCTTTGGAATGTTCTGTTGGAGGTGGAAGTTTTGGAATGCTCTGTGGAAGGTGGAAGTTTTGGAATGTTATGTGGAAGGTGCAAGTTTTGGAATGCGCTGTGGAAGATGTAAGTTTTGGAGTGCTCTGTGAAAGGTGGAAGTTTTGGAATGTTCTGCGGAAGGTGGAAGTTTTGGAATGCTCTGTGGAAGGTGGAAGTGTTGTAATGCTTTGTGGAAGTTTTAAGTTTTGGAATGTTTTGTGGAAGGTGAACGTTTTGGAATGTTCTGCGGGAGGTGGAAATTTGGGAATGTTCTGTGGAAGATGGAAGTTTTGGAATGATCTGTGGAAGGTGGAAGTTTTGGAAAGTTCTGCGGAAGTTGGAAGTTTTGGAATGCTCTGTGGAAGGTGGAAGTTTTGGAATGCTCTGTGGAAGGTGGAAGTTTTGGAATGCTCTGTGGAAGGTCGAAATTTTGGAATGCTCAATGGAAGGTGGAAGTTTTGGAATGTTCTGTGGAAGGTGGAAGTTTTGGTATGCTCTGTGGAAGGTGGAAGTTTTGGAATCCGCTGTGGAACATGGAAGTTTTGGAATGCTCTGTGGATGTTTGGAATTTTGGAATGTTCTGTGGAAGGTGGAAGTTTTCGAAGGCTCTGTGGAAGATATAAGTTTTGGAATGTTCTATGGAAGGAGGAAGTCATGGAATGTTCTGTGGAAGGTGGAAGTTTTGGATTGCTCTGTGGAAGGTGGAAATTTTGGAATGTACTGTGGAAGATGGAATTTTTGCAATGCTCTGTGGAAGGTGGAAGTTTTGGAATGCTCTGTGGAAGATGGAAGTTTTGGAATGCTCTGTGGAAGGTGGATGTTTTGGAATGCTCTGTGGAAGGTGGATGTTTTGGAACGCTCTGTGGAAGGTGCAAGTTTTGGAATGCTCTGTGGAAGGTGCATGTTTTGGAATGCTCTGTGGAAGGTGGCAGTTTTGGAATGTTCTGTGGGAGGAAAATGTTGTGGAATGCTCTGTGGAAGATGGACGTTATCGAATGTTCTGAGGAAGGTGGAAGTTTTGGAATGTTCTGTGGAAGGTCGAAGTTTTGGAATGCTCTGTGGAAGGTGGAAGTTTTGGGAATGTTCTGTGGAAGGTGCAAGTTTTGGAATGCTCTGTGGAAGATGGAAGTTTTGGAATGATCTGTGGAAGGTGGAAGTTTTGGTATGCTCTGTTGAAATTGGGAGTTTTGGAATGCTCTGTGGAAGGTGGAAGTTTTGGAATGCTCTGTGGATGGTGCAAGTTTTGGAATGCTCTGTGGAAGGTGGAAGTTTTGGAATGTTCTGTGGAAGGTGGAAATTTTGGAATGTTTGTGGAAGAGGGAAGTTTTGGAATGCTCTGTGGAAGGTGCAAGTTTTGGAATGCTCTGTGGAAGGTGGAAGTTTTGGAATGTTCTGTGGGAGGTGTAAGTTTTGGAATGTTCTGTGGAAGATGGAAGTTTTGGAATGCTCTGCGGTAGATTGAAGTTTTGGAATGTTCTGTGGAAGGTGGAAGTTTTAGAATGCTCTGTGGAAGATGGAAGTTTTGGAATGCTCTGTGGAAGGTGGAAGTTTTGGAATGCTCTGTGGAAGGTGAAAGTTTTAGAATGCTCTGTGGAATTTAGAAGTTTGGGAATGTTCTGTGGATGATGGAAGTTTTGGAATGCTCTGTGGAAGGTGGAAGTTTTGGAATGTTCTGTGGGAGGTGGAAGTTTTGGAATGTTCTGTGGAAGGTGGAAGCTTTGGAATGTTTTGTGGGAGGTGGAAGTTTTGGAATGCTCTGTGGAAGGTGGAAGTTTTGGAATGTTATGTGGAAGGTGGAATTTTTGCAATGCTCTGTGGAAGAAGGAAGTTTTGGAATGCTCTGTGGAAGGTGGATGTTTTGGAATGCTATGTGGAAGTTGGCAGTTTTGGAATGTTCTGTGGAAGGTGAACGTTTTGGAATGCTCTGTGGAAGATGGACGTTTTGGAATGTTCTGTGGGAGATGGAAATTTGGGAATGTTCTGTGGAAGATGGAAGTTTTGGGATGATCTGTGGAAGGTGGAAGTTTTGCAATGCTCTGTGGAAAGTGGATGTTTTGGAATGCTATGTGGAAGGTGGCAGTTTTGGAATGTTCTGTGGAAGGTGGAAGTTTTGGAATGCTCTGTGGGAGGTGGAAATTTGGGAATGTTCTGTGGAAGATGGAAGTTTTGGAATGATCTGTGGAAGGTGGAAGTTTTGGAATGTTCTGTGGAAGGTGGAAGTTTTGGAATGCTCTGTGGAAGGTGGAAGTGTTGTAATGCTCTGTGGAGGTTTTAAGTTTTGGAATGTTTTGTGGAAGGTGAACGTTTTGGAATGTTCTGTGGGAGGTGGAAATTTGGGAATGTTCTGTGGAAGATGGAAGTTTTGGAATGATCTGTGGAAGGTGGAAGTTTTGGAAAGTTCTGAGGAAGTTGGAAGTTTTGGAATGCTCTGTGGAAGGTGGACGTTTTGGAATGCTCTGTGGAAGGTGGAAGTTTTGGAATGCTCTGTGGAAGGTGGAAATTTTGGAATGCTCAATGGAAGGTGGAAGTTTTGGAATGTTCTGTGGAAGGTGGAAGTTTTGGTATGCTCTGTGGAAGGTGAAAGTTTTGGAATCCGCTGTGGAACATGGAAGTTTTGGAATGCTCTGTGGATGTTTGGAATTTTGGAATGTTCTATGGAAGGTGGAAGTTTTCGAAGGCTCTGTGGAAGATATAAGTTTTGGAATGTTCTATGGAAGGAGGAAGTCATGGAATGTTCTGTGGAAGGTGGAAGTTTTGGATTGCTCTGTGGAAGGTGGAAATTTTGGAATGTACTGTGGAAGATGGAATTTTTGCAATGCTCTGTGGAAGGTGGATGTTTTGGAATGCTCTGTGGAAGGTGCAAGTTTTGGAATGCTCTGTGGAAGGTGGATGTTTTGGAATGCTCTGTGGAAGGTGGCAGTTTTGGAATGTTCTGTGGGAGGAAAACGTTTTGGAATGCTCTGTGGAAGATGGACGTTATCGAATGTTCTGAGGAAGGTGGAAGTTTTGGAATGTTCTGTGGAAGGTGGAAGTTTTGGGAATGTTCTGTGGAAGGTGCAAGTTTTGGAATGCTCTGTGGAAGATGGAAGTTTTGGAATGATCTGTGGAAGGTGGAAGTTTTGGTATGCTCTGTGGATGGTGCAAGTTTTGGAATGCTCTGTGGAAGGTGGAAGTTTTGGAATGTTCTGTGGAAGGTGGAACTTTTGGAATGTTTGTGGAAGAGGGAAGTTTTGGAATGCTCTGTGGAAGGTGCAAGTTTTGGAATGCTCTGTGGAAGGTGGAAGTATTGGAATGTTCTGAGGGAGGTGTAAGTTTTGGAATGTTCTGTGGAAGATGGAAGTTTTGGAATGCTCTGCGGTAGACTGAAGTTTTGGAATGTTCTGCGGAAGGTGGAAGTTTTAGAATGCTCTGTGGAAGATGGAAGTTATGGAATGCTCTGTGGAAGGTGGAAGTTTTGGAATGCTCTGTGGAAGGTGAAAGTTTTAGAATGCTCTGTGGAATTTAGAAGTTTGGGAATGTTCTGGGGATGATGGAAGTTTTGGAATGCTCTGTGGAAGGTGGAAGTTTTGGAATGTTCTGTGGGAGGTGGAAGATTTGGAATGTTCTGTGGAAGGTGGAAGCTTTGGAATGTTCTGTGGGAGGTGGAAGTTTTGGAATGCTCTGTGGAAGGTGGAAGTTTTGGAATGTTATGTGGAAGGTGCAAGTTTTGGAATGCGCTGTGGAAGATGGAAGTTTTGGAGTGCTCTGTGAAAGGTGGAAGTTTTGGAATGTTCTGCGGAAGGTGGAAGTTTTGGAATGCTCTGTGGAAGGTGGAAGTGTTTTAATGCTTTGTGGAAGTTTTAAGTTTTGGAATGTTTTGTGGAAGGTGAACGTTTTGGAATGTTCTGTGGGAGGTGGAAATTTGGGAATGTTCTGTGGAAGATGGAAGTTTTGGAATGATCTGTGGAAGGTGGAAGTTTTGGAAAGTTCTGCGGAAGTTGGAAGTTTTGGAATGCTCTGTGGAAGGTGGAAGTTTTGGAATGCTCAATGGAAGGTGGAAGTTTTGGAATGTTCTGTGGAAGGTGGAAGTTTTGGTATGCTCTGTGGAAGGTGGAAGTTTTGGAATCCGCTGTGGAACATGGAAGTTTTGGAATGCTCTGTGGATGTTTGGAATTTTGGAATGTTCTGTGGAAGGTGGAAGTTTTCGAAGGCTCTGTGGAAGATATAAGTTTTGGAATGTTCTATGGAAGGAGGAAGTCATGGAATGTTCTGTGGAAGGTGGAAGTTTTGGATTGCTCTGTGGAAGGTGGAAATCTTGGAATGTACTGTGGAAGATGGAATTTTTGCAATGCCATGTGGAAGGTGGAAGTTTTGGAATGCTCTGTGGAAGATGGAAGTTTTGGAATGCTCTGTGGAAGGTGGATGTTTTGGAATGCTCTGTGGAAGGTGGATGTTTTGGAACGCTCTGTGGAAGGTGCAAGTTTTGGAATGCTCTGTGGAAGGTGCATGTTTTGGAATGCTCTGTGGAAGGTGTCAGTTTTGGAATGTTCTGTGGGAGGAAAATGTTTTGGAATGCTCTGTGGAAGATGGACGTTATCGAATGTTCTGAGGAAGGTGGAAGTTTTGGAATGTTCTGTGGAAGGTGGAAGTTTTGGAATGCTCTGTGGAAGGTGGAAGTTTTGGGAATGTTCTGTGGAAGGTGCAAGTTTTGGAATGCTCTGTGGAAGATGGAAGTTTTGGAATGATCTGTGGAAGGTGGAAGTTTTGGTATGCTCTGTTGAAATTGGGAGTATTGGAATGCTCTGTGGAAGGTGGAAGTTTTGGAATGCTCTGTGGATGGTGCAAGTTTTGGAATGCTCTGTGGAAGGTGGAAGTTTTGGAATGTTCTGTGGAAGGTGGAAGTTTTGGAATGTTTGTGGAAGAGGGAAGTTTTGGAATGCTTTGTGGAAGGTGCAAGTTTTGGAATGCTCTGTGGAAGGTGGAAGTTTTGGAATGTTCTGAGGGAGGTGTAAGTTTTGGAATGTTCTGTGGAAGATGGAAGTTTTGGAATGCTCTGCGGTAGACTGAAGTTTTGGAATGTTCTGTGGAAGGTGGAAGTTTTGGAATGCTCTGTGGAAGGTGGAAGTATTGGAATGTTCTGAGGGAGGTGTAAGTTTTGGAACGTTCTGTGGAAGATGGAAGTTTTGGAATGCTCTGCGGTAGACTGAAGTTTTGGAATGTTCTGTGGAAGGTGGAAGTTTTAGAATGCTCTGTGGAAGATGGAAGTTTTGGAATGCTCTGTGGAAGGTGGAAGTTTTGGAATGCTCTGTGGACGGTGGAAGCTTTGGAATGTTCTGTGGGAGGTGGAAGTTTTGGAATGCTCTCTGGAAGGTGGAAGTTTTGGAATGTTATGTGGAAGATGCAAGTTTTGGAATGCGCTGTGGAAGATGGAAGTTTTGGAGTGCTCTGTGAAAGGTGGAAGTTTTGGAATGTTTTGTGGATGGTGGATGTTTTGGAATGCACTGTGGAAGGTGCAAGTTTTGGAATGTTCTGTGGAAGGTGGAAGTTTTGGAATGTTCTGTGGAAGGTGGAAGTTTTGGAATGTTCTGTGGAAGGTGGAAGTTTTGAACTGTTCTGTAGAAGGTGGAAGTTTTGGAATCCTCTGTGGAACACGGAAGTTTTGGAATGCTCTGTGGATGTTTGGAATTTTGGAATGTTCTGTGGAAGGTGGAAGTTTTGGAATGTACTGTGGAAGGTGGAAGTTTTGCAATGCTCTGTGGAAGGTGGAAGTTTTGGAATGTACTGTGGAAGGTGGAAGTTTTGGAATGCTCTGTGGAAGATGGAAGTTTTGGAATGCTCTATGGAAGGAGGAAGTTTTGGAATGTTCTGTGGAACGTGGAAGTTTTGGATTGCTCTGTGGAAGGTGGAAATTTTGGAATGTACTGTGGAAGGTGGAATTTTTGCAATGCTCTGTGGAAGAAGGAAGTTTTGGAATGCTCTGTGGAAGGTGGATGTTTTGGAATGCTATGTGGACGTTGGCAGTTTTGGAATGTTCTGTGGAAGGTGAACGTTTTGGAATGCTCTGTGGAAGATGGACGTTTTGGAATGTTCTGTGGGAGATGCAAATTTCGGAGTGTTCTGTGGAAGATGGAAGTTTTGGGATGATCTGTGGAAGGTGGAAGTTTTGCAATGCGCTGTGGAAAGTGGATGTTTTGGAATGCTACGTGGAAGGTGGCAGTTTTGGAATGTTCTGTGGAAGGTGAACGTTTTGAAATGTTCTGTGGGAGGTGGAAATTTGGGAATGTTCTGTGGAAGATGGAAGTTTTGGAATGATCTGTGGAAGGTGGAAGTTTTGGAATGTTCTGTGGAAGGTGGAAGTTTTGGAATGCTCTGTGGAAGGTGGAAGTTTTGGAATGCTCTGTGGAAGGTGGAAGTTTTGGAATGCTCTGTGGAAGGTGAAAGTTTTAGAATGCTCTGTGGAATTTAGAAGTTTGGGAATGTTCTGTGGATGATGGAAGTTTTGGAATGCTCTGTGGAAGGTGGAAGTTTTGGAATGTTCTGTGGGAGGTGGAAGTTTTGGAATGTTCTGTGGAAGGTGGAAGCTTTGGAATGTTCTGTGGGAGGTGGAAGTTTTGGAATGCTCTGTGGAAGGTGGAAGTTTTGGAATGTTATGTGGAAGGTGCAAGTTTTGGAATGCGCTGTGGAAGATGGAAGTTTTGGAGTGCTCTGTGAAAGGTGGAAGTTTTGGAATGTTCTGCGGAAGGTGGAAGTTTTGGAATGCTCTGTGGAAGGTGGAAGTGTTGTAATGCTTTGTGGAAGTTTTAAGTTTTGGAATGTTTTGTGGAAGGTGAACGTTTTGGAATGTTCTGTGGGAGGTGGAAATTTGGGAATGTTCTGTGGAAGATGGAAGTTTTGGAATGATCTGTGGAAGGTGGAAGTTTTGGAAAGTTCTGCGGAAGTTGGAAGTTTTGGAATGCTCTGTGGATGTTTGGAATTTTGGAATGTTCTGTGGAAGGTGGAAGTTTTCGAAGGCTCTGTGGAAGATATAAGTTTTGGAATGTTCTATGGAAGGAGGAAGTCATGGAATGTTCTGTGGAAGGTGGAAGTTTTGGATTGCTCTGTGGAAGGTGGAAATTTTGGAATGTACTGTGGAAGATGTTATTTTTGCAATGCTCTGTGGAAGGTGGAAGTTTTGGAATGCTCTGTGGAAGATGGAAGTTTTGGAATGCTCTGTGGAAGGTGGATGTTTTGGAATGCTCTGTGGAAGGTGGATGTTTTGGAACGCTCTGTGGAAGGTGCAAGTTTTGGAATGCTCTGTGGAAGGTGCATGTTTTGGAATGCTCTGTGGAAGGTGGCAGTTTTGGAATGTTCTGTGGGAGGAAAATGTTGTGGAATGCTCTGTGGAAGATGGACGTTATCGAATGTTCTGAGGAAGGTGGAAGTTTTGGAATGTTCTGTGGAAGGTGGAAGTTTTGGAATGCTCTGTGGAAGGTGGAAGTTTTGGGAATGTTCTGTGGAAGGTGCAAGTTTTGGAATGCTCTGTGGAAGATGGAAGTTTTGGAATGATCTGTGGAAGGTGGAAGTTTTGGTATGCTCTGTTGAAATTGGGAGTATTGGAATGCTCTGTGGAAGGTGGAAGTTTTGGAATGCTCGGTGGATGGTGCAAGTTTTGGAATCCTCTGTGGAAGGTGGAAGTTTTGGAATGTTCTGTGGAAGGTGGAAGTTTTGGAATGTTTGTGGAAGAGGGAAGTTTTGGAATGCTTTGTGGAAGGTGCAAGTTTTGGAATGCTCTGTGGAAGGTGGAAGTTTTGGAATGTTCTGAGGGAGGTGTAAGTTTTGGAATGTTCTGTGGAAGATGGAAGTTTTGGAATGCTCTGCGGTAGACTGAAGTTTTGGAATGTGCTGTGGAAGGTGGAAGTTTTAGAATGCTCTGTGGAAGATGGAAGTTTTGGAATGCTCTGTGGAAGGTGGAAGTTTTGGAATGCTCTGTGGAAGGTGAAAGTTTTAGATTGCTCTGTGGAATTTAGAAGTTTGGGAATGTTCTGTGGATGATGGAAGTTTTGGAATGCTCTGTGGAAGGTGGAAGTTTTGGAATGTTCTGTGGGAGGTGGAAGTTTTGGAATGTTCTGTGGACGGTGGAAGCTTTGGAATGTTCTGTGGGAGGTGGAAGTTTTGGAATGCTCTCTGGAAGGTGGAAGTTTTGGAATGTTATGTGGAAGGTGCAAGTTTTGGAATGCGCTGTGGAAGATGGAAGTTTTGGAGTGCTCTGTGAAAGGTGGAAGTTTTGGAATGTTCTGCGGAAGGTGGAAGTTTTGGAATGCTCTGTGGAAGGTGGAAGTTTTGGAATGCTCTGTGGAAGGTGGAAATTTTGGAATGCTCAGTGGAAGTTGGAAGTTTTGGAATGTTCTGTGGAAGTTTTAAGTTTTGGAATGTTCTGTGGATGGTGGATGTTTTGGAATGCACTGTGGAAGGTGGAAGTTTTGGAATGTTCTGTGGAAGGTGGAAGTTTTGGAATGTTCTGTGGAAGGTGGAAGTTTTGGAATGTTCTGTGGAAGGTGGAAGTTTTGAACTGTTCTGTAGAAGGTGGAAGTTTTGGAATCCTCTGTGGAACACGGAAGTTTTGGAATGCTCTGTGGATGTTTGGAATTTTGGAATGTTCTGTGGAAGGTGGAAGTTTTGGAATGTACTGTGGAAGGTGGAAGTTTTGCAATGCTCTGTGGAAGGTGGAAGTTTTGGAATGTACTGTGGAAGGTGGAAGCTTTGCAATGCTCTGTGGAAGGTGGAAGTTTTGGAATGCTCTGTGGAAGATGGAAGTTTTGGAATGCTCTATGGAAGGAGGAAGTTTTGGAATGTACTGTGGAAGGTGGAATTTATGCAATGCTCTGTGGAAGAAGGAAGTTTTGGAATGCTCTGTGGAAGGTGGATGTTTTGGAATGCTATGTGGACGTTGGCAGTTTTGGAATGTTCTGTGGAAGGTGAACGTTTTGGAATGCTCTGTGGAAGATGGACGTTTTGGAATGTTCTGTGGCAGATGCAAATTTCGGCATGTTCTGTGGAAGATGGAAGTTTTGGGATGATCTGTGGAAGGTGGAAGTTTTGCAATGCGCTGTGGAAAGTGGATGTTTTGGAATGCTACGTGGAAGGTGGCAGTTTTGGAATGTTCTGTGGAAGGTGAACGTTTTGAAATGTTCTGTGGGAGGTGGAAATTTGGGAATGTTCTGTGGAAGATGGAAGTTTTGGAATGATCTGTGGAAGGTGGAAGTTTTGGAATGTTCTGTGGAAGGTGGAAGTTTTGGAATGCTCTGTGGAAGGTGGAAGTGTTGTAATGCTTTGTGGAAGTTTTAAGTTTTGGAATGTTTTGTGGAAGGTGAACGTTTTGGAATGTTCTGTGGGAGGTGGAAATTTGGGAATGTTCTGTGGAAGATGGAAGTTTTGGAATGATCTGTGGAAGGTGGAAGTTTTGGAAAGTTCTGCGGAAGTTGGAAGTTTTGGAATGCTCTGTGGAAGGTGGAAGTTTTGGAATGCTCTGTGGAAGGTGGAAGTTTTGGAATGCTCTGTGGAAGGTGGAAATTTTGGAATGCTCAATGGAAGGTGGAAGTGTTGGAATGTTCTGGGGAAGGTGGAAGTTTTGGTATGCTCTGTGGAAGGTGGAAGTTTTGGAATCCGCTGTGGAACATGGAAGTTTTGGAATGCTCTGTGGATGTTTGGAATTTTGGAATGTTCTGTGGAAGGTGGAAGTTTCCGAAGGCTCTGTGGAAGATATAAGTTTTGGAATGTTCTATGGAAGGAGGAAGTCATGGAATGTTCTGTGGAAGGTGGAAGTTTTGGATTGCTCTGTGGAAGGTGGAAATTTTGGAATGTACTGTGGAAGATGGAATTTTTGCAATGCTCTGTGGAAGGTGGAAGTTTTGGAATGCTCTGTGGAAGATGGAAGTTTTGGAATGCTCTGTGGAAGGTGGATGTTTTGGAATGCTCTGTGGAAGGTGGATGTTTTGGAACGCTCTGTGGAAGGTGCAAGTTTTGGAATGCTCTGTGGACGGTGGATGTTTTGGAATGCTATGTGGAAGGTGGCAGTTTTGGAATGTTCTGTGGGAGGAAAATGTTTTGGAATGCTCTGTGGAAGATGGACGTTATCGAATGTTCTGAGGAAGGTGGTAGTTTTGGAATGTTCTGTGGAAGGTGGAAGTTTTGGAATGCTCTGTGGAAGGTGGAAGTTTTGGGAATGTTCCGTGGAAGGCGCAAGTTTTGGAATGCTCTGTGGAAGATGGAAGTTTTGGAATGATCTGTGGAAGGTGGAAGTTTTGGTATGCTCTGTTGAAATTGGGAGTTTTGGAATGCTCTGTGGAAGCTGGAAGTTTTGGAATGTTCTGTGGAAGGTGGAAGTTTTGGAATGTTTGTGGAAGAGGGAAGTTTTGGAATGATCTGTGGAAGGTGCAAGTTTTGGAATGCTCTGTGGAAGGTGGAAGTATTGGAATGTTCTGAGGGAGGTGTAAGTTTTGGAATGTTCTGTGGAAGATGGAAGTTTTGGAATGCTCTGCGGTAGACTGAAGTTTTGGAATGTTCTGTGGGAGGTGGAAGTTTTGGAATGTTCTGTGGAAGGTGGAAGCTTTGGAATGTTCTGTGGGAGGTGGAAGTTTTGGAATGCTCTGTGGAAGGTGGAAGTTTTGGAATGCTCTGTGGAAGGTGGAAACTTTGGAATGCTCAATGGAAGGTGGAAGTTTTGGAATGTTCTGTGGAAGGTGGAAGTTTTGGTATGCTCTGTGGAAGGTGGAAGTTTTGGAATCCGCTGTGGAACATGGAAGTTTTGGAATGCTCTGTGGATGTTTGGAAGTTTGGAATGTTCTGTGGAAGGTGGAAGTTTTCGAAGGCTCTGTGGAAGATATAAGTTTTGGAATGTTCTATGGAAGGAGGAAGTCATGGAATGTTCTGTGGAAGGTGGAAGTTTTGGATTGCTCTGTGGAAGGTGGAAATTTTGGAATGTACTGTGGAAGATGGAATTTTTGCAATGCTCTGTGGAAGGTGGATTTTTTGGAATGCTCTGTGGAAGGTGCAAGTTTTGGAATGCTCTGTGGAAGGTGGATGTTTTGGAATGCTCTGTGGAAGGTGGCAGTTTTGGAATGTTCTGTGGGAGGAAAACGTTTTGGAAAGCTCTGTGGAAGATGGACGTTATCGAATGTTCTGAGGAAGGTGGAAGTTTTGGAATGTTCTGTGGAAGGTGGAAGTTTTGGGAATGTTCTGTGGAAGGTGCAAGTTTTGGAATGCTCTGTGGAAGATGGAAGTTTTGGAATGATCTGTGGAAGGTGGAAGTTTTGGTATGCTCTGTTGAAATTGGGAGTTTTGGAATGCTCTGTGGAAGGTGGAAGTTTTGGAATGCTCTGTGGATGGTGCAAGTTTTGGAATGCTCTGTGGAAGGTGGAAGTTTTGGAATGTTCTGTGGAAGGTGGAACTTTTGGAATGTTTGTGGAAGAGGGAAGTTTTGGAATGCTCTGTGGAAGGTGCAAGTTTTGGAATGCTCTGTGGAAGGTGGAAGTATTGGAATGTTCTGAGGGAGGTGTAAGTTTTGGAATGTTCTGTGGAAGATGGAAGTTTTGGAATGCTCTGCGGTAGACTGAAGTTTTGGAATGTTCTGTGGAAGGTGGAAGTTTCAGAATGCTCTGTGGAAGATGGAAGTTTTGGAATGCTCTGTGGAAGGTGGAAGTTTTGGAATGCTCTGTGGAAGGTGAAAGTTTTAGAATGCTCTGTGGAATATAGAAGTTTGGGAATGTTCTGTGGATGATGGAAGTTTTGGAATGCTCTGTGGAAGGTGGAAGTTTTGGAATGTTCTGTGGGAGGTGGAAGTTTTGGAATGTTCTGTGGAAGGTGGAAGCTTTGGAATGTTTTGTGGGAGGTGGAAGTTTTGGAATGCTCTGTGGAAGGTGGAAGTTTTGGAATGTTATGTGGAAGGTGGAATTTTTGCAATGCTCTGTGGAAGAAGGAAGTTTTGGAATGCTCTGTGGAAGGTGGATGTTTTGGAATGCTATGTGGAAGTTGGCAGTTTTGGAATGTTCTGTGGAAGGTGAACGTTTTGGAATGCTCTGTGGAAGGTGGATGTTTTGGTACGCTCTGTGGAAGGTGCAAGTTTTGGAATGCTCTGTGGACGGTGGATGTTTTGGAATGCTATGTGGAAGGTGGCAGTTTTGGAATGTTCTGTGGGAGGAAAATGTTTTGGAATGCTCTGTGGAAGATGGACGTTATCGAATGTTCTGAGGAAGGTGGAAGTTTTGGAATGTTCTGTGGAAGGTGGAAGTTTTGGAATGCTCTGTGGAAGGTGGAAGTTTTGGGAATGTTCTGTGGAAGGCGCAAGTTTTGGAATGTTCTGTGGAAGGTGGAAGTTTTGGAATGTTTGTGGAAGAGGGAAGTTTTGGAATGCTTTGTGGAAGGTGCAAGTTTTGGAATGCTCTGTGGAAGGTGGAAGTTTTGGAATGTTCTGAGGGAGGTGTAAGTTTTGGAATGTTCTGTGGAAGATGGAAGTTTTGGAATGCTCTGCGGTAGACTGAAGTTTTGGAATGTGCTGTGGAAGGTGGAAGTTTTAGAATGCTCTGTGGAAGATGGAAGTTTTGGAATGCTCTGTGGAAGGTGGAAGTTTTGGAATGCTCTGTGGAAGGTGAAAGTTTTAGATTGCTCTGTGGAATTTAGAAGTTTGGGAATGTTCTGTGGATGATGGAAGTTTTGGAATGCTCTGTGGAAGGTGGAAGTTTTGGAATGTTCTGTGGGAGGTGGAAGTTTTGGAATGTTCTGTGGACGGTGGAAGCTTTGGAATGTTCTGTGGGAGGTGGAAGTTTTGGAATGCTCTCTGGAAGGTGGAAGTTTTGGAATGTTATGTGGAAGGTGCAAGTTTTGGAATGCGCTGTGGAAGATGGAAGTTTTGGAGTGCTCTGTGAAAGGTGGAAGTTTTGGAATGTTCTGCGGAAGGTGGAAGTTTTGGAATGCTCTGTGGAAGGTGGAAGTTTTGGAATGCTCTGTGGAAGGTGGAAATTTTGGAATGCTCAGTGGAAGTTGGAAGTTTTGGAATGTTCTGTGGAAGTTTTAAGTTTTGGAATGTTCTGTGGATGGTGGATGTTTTGGAATGCACTGTGGAAGGTGGAAGTTTTGGAATGTTCTGTGGAAGGTGGAAGTTTTGGAATGTTCTGTGGAAGGTGGAAGTTTTGGAATGTTCTGTGGAAGGTGGAAGTTTTGAACTGTTCTGTAGAAGGTGGAAGTTTTGGAATCCTCTGTGGAACACGGAAGTTTTGGAATGCTCTGTGGATGTTTGGAATTTTGGAATGTTCTGTGGAAGGTGGAAGTTTTGGAATGTACTGTGGAAGGTGGAAGTTTTGCAATGCTCTGTGGAAGGTGGAAGTTTTGGAATGTACTGTGGAAGGTGGAAGCTTTGCAATGCTCTGTGGAAGGTGGAAGTTTTGGAATGCTCTGTGGAAGATGGAAGTTTTGGAATGCTCTATGGAAGGAGGAAGTTTTGGAATGTACTGTGGAAGGTGGAATTTATGCAATGCTCTGTGGAAGAAGGAAGTTTTGGAATGCTCTGTGGAAGGTGGATGTTTTGGAATGCTATGTGGACGTTGGCAGTTTTGGAATGTTCTGTGGAAGGTGAACGTTTTGGAATGCTCTGTGGAAGATGGACGTTTTGGAATGTTCTGTGGCAGATGCAAATTTCGGCATGTTCTGTGGAAGATGGAAGTTTTGGGATGATCTGTGGAAGGTGGAAGTTTTGCAATGCGCTGTGGAAAGTGGATGTTTTGGAATGCTACGTGGAAGGTGGCAGTTTTGGAATGTTCTGTGGAAGGTGAACGTTTTGAAATGTTCTGTGGGAGGTGGAAATTTGGGAATGTTCTGTGGAAGATGGAAGTTTTGGAATGATCTGTGGAAGGTGGAAGTTTTGGAATGTTCTGTGGAAGGTGGAAGTTTTGGAATGCTCTGTGGAAGGTGGAAGTGTTGTAATGCTTTGTGGAAGTTTTAAGTTTTGGAATGTTTTGTGGAAGGTGAACGTTTTGGAATGTTCTGTGGGAGGTGGAAATTTGGGAATGTTCTGTGGAAGATGGAAGTTTTGGAATGATCTGTGGAAGGTGGAAGTTTTGGAAAGTTCTGCGGAAGTTGGAAGTTTTGGAATGCTCTGTGGAAGGTGGAAGTTTTGGAATGCTCTGTGGAAGGTGGAAGTTTTGGAATGCTCTGTGGAAGGTGGAAATTTTGGAATGCTCAATGGAAGGTGGAAGTGTTGGAATGTTCTGGGGAAGGTGGAAGTTTTGGTATGCTCTGTGGAAGGTGGAAGTTTTGGAATCCGCTGTGGAACATGGAAGTTTTGGAATGCTCTGTGGATGTTTGGAATTTTGGAATGTTCTGTGGAAGGTGGAAGTTTCCGAAGGCTCTGTGGAAGATATAAGTTTTGGAATGTTCTATGGAAGGAGGAAGTCATGGAATGTTCTGTGGAAGGTGGAAGTTTTGGATTGCTCTGTGGAAGGTGGAAATTTTGGAATGTACTGTGGAAGATGGAATTTTTGCAATGCTCTGTGGAAGGTGGAAGTTTTGGAATGCTCTGTGGAAGATGGAAGTTTTGGAATGCTCTGTGGAAGGTGGATGTTTTGGAATGCTCTGTGGAAGGTGGATGTTTTGGAACGCTCTGTGGAAGGTGCAAGTTTTGGAATGCTCTGTGGACGGTGGATGTTTTGGAATGCTATGTGGAAGGTGGCAGTTTTGGAATGTTCTGTGGGAGGAAAATGTTTTGGAATGCTCTGTGGAAGATGGACGTTATCGAATGTTCTGAGGAAGGTGGTAGTTTTGGAATGTTCTGTGGAAGGTGGAAGTTTTGGAATGCTCTGTGGAAGGTGGAAGTTTTGGGAATGTTCCGTGGAAGGCGCAAGTTTTGGAATGCTCTGTGGAAGATGGAAGTTTTGGAATGATCTGTGGAAGGTGGAAGTTTTGGTATGCTCTGTTGAAATTGGGAGTTTTGGAATGCTCTGTGGAAGCTGGAAGTTTTGGAATGTTCTGTGGAAGGTGGAAGTTTTGGAATGTTTGTGGAAGAGGGAAGTTTTGGAATGATCTGTGGAAGGTGCAAGTTTTGGAATGCTCTGTGGAAGGTGGAAGTATTGGAATGTTCTGAGGGAGGTGTAAGTTTTGGAATGTTCTGTGGAAGATGGAAGTTTTGGAATGCTCTGCGGTAGACTGAAGTTTTGGAATGTTCTGTGGGAGGTGGAAGTTTTGGAATGTTCTGTGGAAGGTGGAAGCTTTGGAATGTTCTGTGGGAGGTGGAAGTTTTGGAATGCTCTGTGGAAGGTGGAAGTTTTGGAATGCTCTGTGGAAGGTGGAAACTTTGGAATGCTCAATGGAAGGTGGAAGTTTTGGAATGTTCTGTGGAAGGTGGAAGTTTTGGTATGCTCTGTGGAAGGTGGAAGTTTTGGAATCCGCTGTGGAACATGGAAGTTTTGGAATGCTCTGTGGATGTTTGGAAGTTTGGAATGTTCTGTGGAAGGTGGAAGTTTTCGAAGGCTCTGTGGAAGATATAAGTTTTGGAATGTTCTATGGAAGGAGGAAGTCATGGAATGTTCTGTGGAAGGTGGAAGTTTTGGATTGCTCTGTGGAAGGTGGAAATTTTGGAATGTACTGTGGAAGATGGAATTTTTGCAATGCTCTGTGGAAGGTGGATTTTTTGGAATGCTCTGTGGAAGGTGCAAGTTTTGGAATGCTCTGTGGAAGGTGGATGTTTTGGAATGCTCTGTGGAAGGTGGCAGTTTTGGAATGTTCTGTGGGAGGAAAACGTTTTGGAAAGCTCTGTGGAAGATGGACGTTATCGAATGTTCTGAGGAAGGTGGAAGTTTTGGAATGTTCTGTGGAAGGTGGAAGTTTTGGGAATGTTCTGTGGAAGGTGCAAGTTTTGGAATGCTCTGTGGAAGATGGAAGTTTTGGAATGATCTGTGGAAGGTGGAAGTTTTGGTATGCTCTGTTGAAATTGGGAGTTTTGGAATGCTCTGTGGAAGGTGGAAGTTTTGGAATGCTCTGTGGATGGTGCAAGTTTTGGAATGCTCTGTGGAAGGTGGAAGTTTTGGAATGTTCTGTGGAAGGTGGAACTTTTGGAATGTTTGTGGAAGAGGGAAGTTTTGGAATGCTCTGTGGAAGGTGCAAGTTTTGGAATGCTCTGTGGAAGGTGGAAGTATTGGAATGTTCTGAGGGAGGTGTAAGTTTTGGAATGTTCTGTGGAAGATGGAAGTTTTGGAATGCTCTGCGGTAGACTGAAGTTTTGGAATGTTCTGTGGAAGGTGGAAGTTTCAGAATGCTCTGTGGAAGATGGAAGTTTTGGAATGCTCTGTGGAAGGTGGAAGTTTTGGAATGCTCTGTGGAAGGTGAAAGTTTTAGAATGCTCTGTGGAATATAGAAGTTTGGGAATGTTCTGTGGATGATGGAAGTTTTGGAATGCTCTGTGGAAGGTGGAAGTTTTGGAATGTTCTGTGGGAGGTGGAAGTTTTGGAATGTTCTGTGGAAGGTGGAAGCTTTGGAATGTTTTGTGGGAGGTGGAAGTTTTGGAATGCTCTGTGGAAGGTGGAAGTTTTGGAATGTTATGTGGAAGGTGGAATTTTTGCAATGCTCTGTGGAAGAAGGAAGTTTTGGAATGCTCTGTGGAAGGTGGATGTTTTGGAATGCTATGTGGAAGTTGGCAGTTTTGGAATGTTCTGTGGAAGGTGAACGTTTTGGAATGCTCTGTGGAAGGTGGATGTTTTGGTACGCTCTGTGGAAGGTGCAAGTTTTGGAATGCTCTGTGGACGGTGGATGTTTTGGAATGCTATGTGGAAGGTGGCAGTTTTGGAATGTTCTGTGGGAGGAAAATGTTTTGGAATGCTCTGTGGAAGATGGACGTTATCGAATGTTCTGAGGAAGGTGGAAGTTTTGGAATGTTCTGTGGAAGGTGGAAGTTTTGGAATGCTCTGTGGAAGGTGGAAGTTTTGGGAATGTTCTGTGGAAGGCGCAAGTTTTGGAATGCTCTGTGGAAGATGGAAGTTTTGGAATGATCTGTGGAAGGTGGAAGTTTTGGTATGCTCTGTTGAAATTGGGAGTTTTGGAATGCTCTGTGGAAGGTGGAAGTTTTGGAATGTTCTGTGGAAGGTGGAAGTTTTGGAATGTTTGTGGAAGAGGGAAGTTTTGGAATGATCAGTGGAAGGTGCAAGTTTTGGAATGCTCTGTGGAAGGTGGAAGTATTGGAATGTTCTGAGGGAGGTGTAAGTTTTGGAATGTTCTGTGGAAGATGGACGTTTTGGAATGCTCTGCGGTAGACTGAAGTTTTGGAATGTTCTGTGGGAGGTGGAAGTTTTGGAATGTTCTGTGGAAGGTGGAAGCTTTGGAATGTTCTGTGGGAGGTGGAAGTTTTGGAATGCTCTGTGGAAGGTGGAAGTTTTGGAATGCTCTGTGGAAGGTGGAAACTTTGGAATGCTCAATGGAAGGTGGAAGTTTTGGAATGTTCTGTGGAAGGTGGAAGTTTTGGTATGCTCTGTGGAAGGTGGAAGTTTTGGAATCCGCTGTGGAACATGGAAGTTTTGGAATGCTCTGTGGATGTTTGGAATTTTGGAATGTTCTGTGGAAGGTGGAAGTTTTCGAAGGCTCTGTGGAAGATATAAGTTTTGGAATGTTCTATGGAAGGAGGAAGTCATGGAATGTTCTGTGGAAGGTGGAAGTTTTGGATTGCTCTGTGGAAGGTTGAAATTTTGGAATGTACTGTGGAAGATGGAATTTTTGCAATGCTCTGTGGAAGGTGGATTTTTTGGAATGCTCTGTGGAAGGTGCAAGTTTTGGAATGCTCTGTGGAAGGTGGATGTTTTGGAATGCTCTGTGGAAGGTGGCAGTTTTGGAATGTTCTGTGGGAGGAAAACGTTTTGGAATGCTCTGTGGAAGATGGACGTTATCGAATGTTCTGAGGAAGGTGGAAGTTTTGGAATGTTCTGTGGAAGGTGGAAGTTTTGGGAATGTTCTGTGGAAGGTGCAAGTTTTGGAATGCTCTGTGGAAGATGGAAGTTTTGGAATGATCTGTGGAAGGTGGAAGTTTTGGTATGCTCTGTTGAAATTGGGAGTTTTGGAATGCTCTGTGGAAGGTGGAAGTTTTGGAATGCTCTGTGGATGGTGCAAGTTTTGGAATGCTCTGTGGAAGGTGGAAGTTTTGGAATGTTCTGTGGAAGGTGGAACTTTTGGAATGTTTGTGGAAGAGGGAAGTTTTGGAATGCTCTGTGGAAGGTGCAAGTTTTGGAATGCTCTGTGGAAGGTGGAAGTATTGGAATGTTCTGAGGGAGGTGTAAGTTTTGGAATGTTCTGTGGAAGATGGAAGTTTTGGAATGCTCTGCGGTAGACTGAAGATTTGGAATGTTCTGTGGAAGGTGGAAGTTTTAGAATGCTCTGTGGAAGATGGAAGTTTTGGAATGCTCTGTGGAAGATGGAAGTTTTGGAATGCTCTGTGGAAGGTGAAAGTTTTAGAATGCTCTGTGGAATTTAGAAGTTTGGGAATGTTCTGTGGATGATGGAAGTTTTGGAATGCTCTGTGGAAGTTGGAAGTTTTGGAATGTTCTGTGGGAGGTGGAAGTTTTGGAATGTTCTGTGGAAGGTGGAAGCTTTGGAATGTTCTGTGGGAGGTGGAAGTTTTGGAATGCTCTGTGGAAGGTGGAAGTTTTGGAATGTTATGTGGAAGGTGCAAGTTTTGGAATGCGCTGTGGAAGATGGAAGTTTTGGAGTGCTCTGTGAAAGGTGGAAGTTTTGGAATGTTCTGCGGAAGGTGGAAGTTTTGGAACGCTCTGTGGAAGGTGGAAGTGTTGTAATGCTTTGTGGAAGTTTTAAGTTTTGGAATGTTTTGTGGAAAGTGAACGTTTTGGAATGTTCTGTGGGAGGTGGAATTTTGGGAATGTTCTGTGGAAGATGGAAGTTTTGGAATGCTCTGTGGAAGCTGGAAGTTTTGGAAAGTTCTGCGGAAGTTGGAAGTTTTGGAATGCTCTGTGGAAGGTGGAAGTTTTGGAATGCTCTGTGGAAGGTGGAAGTTTTGGAATGCTCTGTGGAATGTCGAAATTTTGGAATGCTCAATGGAAGGTGGAAGTTTTGGAATGTTCTGTGGGAGGTGGAAGTTTTGGAATGTTCTGTGGACGGTGGAAGCTTTGGAACGCTCTGTGGAAGGTGCAAGTTTTGGAATGCTCTGTGGAAGGTGCATGTTTTGGAATGCTCTGTGGAAGGTGGCAGTTTTGGAATGTTCTGTGGGAGGAAAATGTTGTGGAATGCTCTGTGGAAGATGGACGTTATCGAATGTTCTGAGGAAGGTGGAAGTTTTGGAATGTTCTGTGGAAGGTGGAAGTTTTGGAATGCTCTGTGGAAGGTGGAAGTTTTGGGAATGTTCTGTGGAAGGTGCAAGTTTTGGAATGCTCTGTGGAAGATGGAAGTTTTGGAATGATCTGTGGAAGGTGGAAGTTTTGGTATGCTCTGTTGAAATTGGGAGTATTGGAATGCTCTGTGGAATTTGGAAGTTTTGGAATGCTCTGTGGATGGTGCAAGTTTTGGAATGCTCTGTGGAAGGTGGAAGTTTTGGAATGTTCTGTGGAAGATGGAAGTTTTGGAATGTTTGTGGAAGAGGGAAGTTTTGGAATGCTTTGTGGAAGGTGCAAGTTTTGGAATGCTCTGTGGAAGGTGGAAGTTTTGGAATGTTCTGAGGGAGGTGTAAGTTTTGGAATGTTCTGTGGAAGATGGAAGTTTTGGAATGCTCTGCGGTAGACTGAAGTTTTGGAATGTTCTGTGGAAGGTGGAAGTTTTAGAATGCTCTGTGGAAGATGGAAGTTTTGGAATGCTCTGTGGAAGGTGGAAGTTTTGGAATGCTCTGTGGAAGGTGAAAGTTTTAGATTGCTCTGTGGAATTTAGAAGTTTGGGAATGTTCTGTGGATGATGGAAGTTTTGGAATGCTCTGTGGAAGGTGGAAGTTTTGGAATGTTCTGTGGGAGGTGGAAGTTTTGGAATGTTCTGTGGAAAGTGGAAGCTTTGGAATGTTCTGTGGGAGGTGGAAGTTTTGGAATGCTCTCTGGAAGGTGGAAGTTTTGGAATGTTATGTGGAAGGTGCAAGTTTTGGAATGCGCTGTGGAAGATGGAAGTTTTGGAGTGCTCTGTGAAAGGTGGAAGTTTTGGAATGTTCTGCGGAAGGTGGAAGTTTTGGAATGCTCTGTGGAAGGTGGAAGTTTTGGAATGCTCTGTGGAAGGTGGAAATTTTGGAATGCTCAGTGGAAGTTGGAAGTTTTGGAATGTTCTGTGGAAGTTTTAAGTTTTGGAATGTTCTGTGGATGGTGGATGTTTTGGAATGCACTGTGGAAGGTGGAAGTTTTGGAATGTTCTGTGGATGGTGGAAGTTTTGGAATGTTCTGTGGAAGGTGAAAGTTTTGGAATGTTCTGTGGAAGGTGGAAGTTTTGAACTGTTCTGTAGAAGGTGGAAGTTTTGGAATCCTCTGTGGAACACGGAAGTTTTGGAATGCTCTGTGGATGTTTGGAATTTTGGAATGTTCTGTGGAAGGTGGAAGTTTTGGAATGTACTGTGGAAGGTGGAAGTTTTGCAATGCTCTGTGGAAGGTGGAAGTTTTGGAATGTACTGTGGAAGGTGGAAGCTTTGCAATGCTCTGTGGAAGGTGGAAGTTTTGGAATGCTCTGTGGAAGATGGAAGTTTTGGAATGCTCTATGGAAGGAGGAAGTTTTGGAATGTTCTGTGGAATGTGGAAGTTTTGGATTGCTCTGTGGAAGGTGGAAATTTTGGAATGTACTGTGGAAGGTGGAATTTTTGCAATGCTCTGTGGAAGAAGGAAGTTTTGGAATGCTCTGTGGAAGGTGGATGTTTTGGAATGCTATGTGGAAGTTGGCAGTTTTGGAATGTTCTGTGGAAGGTGAACGTTTTGGAATGCTCTGTGGAAGATCGAAGTTTTGGAATGTTCTGTGGGAGATGCAAATTTCGGAATGTTCTGTGGAAGATGGAAGTTTTGGGATGATCTGTGGAAGGTGGAAGTTTTGCAATGCTCTGTGGAAAGTGGATGTTTTGGAATGCTATGTGGAAGGTGGCAGTTTTGGAATGTTCTGTGGAAGGTGGAAATTTGGGAATGTTCTGTGGAAGATGGAAGTTTTGGAATGATCTGTGGAAGGTGGAAGTTTTGGAATGTTCTGTGGAAGGTGGAAGTTTTGCAATGCTCTGTGGAAGGTGGAAGTGTTGTAATGCTTTGTTGAAGTTTTAAGTTTTGGAATGTTTTGTGGAAGGTGAACGTTTTGGAATGTTCTGTGGGAGGTGGAAATTTGGGAATGTTCTGTGGAAGATGGAAGTTTTGGAATGATCTGTGGAAGGTGGAAGTTTTGGAAAGTTCTGTGGAAGGTGGAAGTTTTGGAATGCTCTGTGGAAGGTGGAAATTTTGGAATGCTCAATGGAAGGTGGAAGTTTTGGAATGTTCTGTGGAAGGTGGAAGTTTTGGTATGCTCTGTGGAAGGTGGAAGTTTTGGAATCCGCTGTGGAACATGGAAGTTTTGGAATGCTCTGTGGATGTTTGGAATTTTGGAATGTTCTGTGGAAGGTGGAATTTTTCGAAGGCTCTGTGGAAGATATAAGTTTTGGAATGTTCTATGGAAGGAGGAAGTCATGGAATGTTCTGTGGAAGGTGGAAGTTTTGGATTGCTCTGTGGAAGGTGGAAATTTTGGAATGTACTGTGGAAGATGGAATTTTTGCAATGCTCTGTGGAAGGTGGAAGTTTTGGAATGCTCTGTGTAAGATGGAAGTTTTGGAATGCTCTGTGGAAGGTGGATGTTTTGGAATGCTCTGTGGAAGGTGGATGTTTTGGAATGCTCTGTGGAAGGTGGATGTTTTGGAATGCTCTGTGGAAGGTGGATGTTTTGGAATGCTCTGTGGAAGGTGGACGTTATCGAATGTTCTGAGGAAGGTGGAAGTTTTGGAATGTTCTGTGGAAGGTGGAAGTTTTGGAATGCTCTGTGGAAGGTGGAAGTTTTGGGAATGTTCTGTGGAAGGTGCAAGTTTTGGAATGCTCTGTGGAAGATGGAAGTTTTGGAATGATCTGTGGAAGGTGGAAGTTTTGGTATGCTCTGTTGAAATTGGGAGTTTTGGAATGCTCTGTGGAAGGTGGAAGTTTTGGAATGCTCTGTGGATGGTGCAAGTTTTGGAATGCTCTGTGGAAGGTGGAAGTTTTGGAATGTTCTGTGGAAGGTGGAAGTTTTGGAATGTTTGTGGAAGAGGGAAGTTTTGGAATGCTCTGTGGAAGGTGCAAGTTTTGGAATGCTCTGTGGAAGGTGGAAGTTTTGGAATGTTCTGAGGGAGGTGTAAGTTTTGGAATGTTCTGTGGAAGATGGAAGTTTTGGAATGCTCTGCGGTAGACTGAAGTTTTGGAATGTTCTGTGGAAGGTGGAAGTTTTAGAATGCTCTGTGGAAGATGGAAGTTTTGGAATGCTCTGTGGAAGGTGGAAGTTTTGGAATGCTCTGTGGAAGGTGAAAGTTTTAGAATGCTCTGTGGAATTTAGAAGTTTGGGAATGTTCTGTGGATGATGGAAGTATTGGAATGCTCTGTGGAAGGTGGAAGTTTTGGAATGTTCTGTGGGAGGTGGAAGTTTTGGAATGTTCTGTGGAAGGTGGAAGCTTTGGAATGTTTTGTGGGAGGTGGAAGTTTTGGAATGCTCTGTGGAAGGTGGAAGTTTTGGAATGTTATGTGGAAGGTGGAATTTTTGCAATGCTCTGTGGAAGAAGGAAGTTTTGGAATGCTCTGTGGAAGGTGGATGTTTTGGAATGCTATGTGGAAGTTGGCAGTTTTGGAATGTTCTGTGGAAGGTGAACGTTTTGGAATGCTCTGTGGAAGATGGACGTTTTGGAATGTTCTGTGGGAGACGGAAATTTCGGAATGTTCTGTGGAAGATGGAAGTTTTGGGATGATCTGTGGAAGGTGGAAGTTTTGCAATGCTCTGTGGATAGTGGATGTTTTGGAATGCTGTGTGGAAGGTGGCAGTTTTGGAATGTTCTGTGGAAGGTGAACGTTTTGAAATGTTCTGTGGGAGGTGGAAATTTGGGAATGTTCTGTGGAAGATGGAAGTTTTGGAATGATCTGTGGAAGGTGGAAGTTTTGGAATGTTCTGTGGAAGGTGGAAGTTTTGGAATGCTCTGTGGAAGGTGGAAGTGTTGTAATGCTCTGTGGAGGTTTTAAGTTTTGGAATGTTTTGTGGAAGGTGAACGTTTTGGAATGTTCTGTGGGAGGTGGAAATTTGGGAATGTTCTGTGGAAGATGGAAGTTTTGGAATGATCTGTGGAAGGTGGAAGGTTTGGAAAGTTCTGAGGAAGTTGGAAGTTTTGGAATGCTCTGTGGATGTTTGGAATTTTGGAATGTTCTGTGGAAGGTGGAAGTTTTCGAAGGCTCTGTGGAAGATATAAGTTTTGGAATGTTCTATGGAAGGAGGAAGTCATGGAATGTTCTGTGGAAGGTGGAAGTTTTGGATTGCTCTGCGGAAGGTGGAAATTTTGGAATGTACTGTGGAAGATGGAATTTTTGCAATGCTCTGTGGAAGGTGGAAGTTTTGGAATGCTCTGTGGAAGATGGAAGTTTTGGAATGCTCTGTGGAAGGTGGATGTTTTGGAATGCTCTGTGGAAGGTGGATGTTTTGGAACGCTCTGTGGAATGTGCAAGTTTTGGAATGCTCTGTGGAAGGTGGATGTTTTGGAATGCTCTGTGGAAGGTGGCAGTTTTGGAATGTTCTGTGGGAGGAAAATGTTTTGGAATGCTCTGTGGAAGATGGACGTTATCGAAAGTTCTGAGGAAGGTGGAAGTTTTGGAATGTTCTGTGGAAGGTGGAAGTTTTGGAATGCTCTGTGGAAGGTGGAAGTTTTGGGAATGTTCTGTGGAAGGTGCAAGTTTTGGAATGCTCTGTGGAAGATGGAAGTTTTGGAATGATCTGTGGAAGGTGGAAGTTTTGGTATGCTCTGTTGAAATTGGGAGTTTTGGAATGCTCTGTGGAAGGTGGAAGTTTTGGAATGCTCTGTGGATGGTGCAAGTTTTGGAATGCTCTGTGGAAGGTGGAAGTTTTGGAATGTTCTGTGGAAGGTGGAAGTTTTGGAATGTTTGTGGAAGAGGGAAGTTTTGGAATGCTCTGTGGAAGGTGCAAGTTTTGGAATGCTCTGTGGAAGGTGGAAGTTTTGGAATGTTCTGAGGGAGGTGTAAGTTTTGGAATGTTCTGTGGAAGATGGAAGTTTTGGAATGCTCTGCGGTAGACTGAAGTTTTGGAATGTTCTGTGGAAGGTGGAAGTTTTAGAATGCTCTGCGGAAGATGGAAGTTTTGGAATGCTCTGTGGAAGGTGGAAGTTTTGGAATGTTCTGTGGGAGGTGGAAGTTTTGGAATGTTCTGTGGAAGGTGGAAGCTTTGGAATGTTCTGTGGGAGGTGGAAGTTTTGGAATGCTCTGTGGAAGGTGGAAGTTTTGGAATGTTATGTGGAAGGTGCAAGTTTTGGAATGCGCTGTGGAAGATGGAAGTTTTGGAGTGCTCTGTGAAAGGTGGAAGTTTTGGAATGTTCTGCGGAAGGTGGAAGTTTTGGAATGCTCTGTGGAAGGTGGAAGTGTTGTAATGCTTTGTGGAAGTTTTAAGTTTTGGAATGTGTTGTGGAAGGTGAACGTTTTGGAATGTTCTGTGGGAGGTGGAAATTTGGGAATGTTCTGTGGAAGATGGAAGTTTTGGAACGATCTGTGGAAGGTGGAAGTTTTGGAAAGTTCTGCGGAAGTTGGAAGTTTTGGAATGCTCTGTGGAAGGTGGAAGTTTTGGAATGCTCTGTGGAAGGTGGAAGTTTTGGAATGCTCTGTGGAAGGTGGAAATTTTGGAATGCTCAATGGAAGGTGGAAGTTTTGGAATGTTCTGTGGAAGGTGGAAGTTTTGGTATGCTCTGTGGAAGGTGGAAGTTTTGAAATCCGCTGTGGAACATGGAAGTTTTGGAATGCTTTGTGGATGTTTGGAATTTTGGAATGTTCTGTGGAAGGTGGAAGTTTTCGAAGGCTCTGTGGAAGATATAAGTTTTGGAATGTTCTATGGAAGGAGGAAGTCATGGAATGTTCTGTGGAAGGTGGAAGTTTTGGATTGCTCTGTGGAAGGTGGAAATTTTGGAATGTACTGTGGAAGATGGAATTTTTGCAATGCTCTGTGGAAGGTGGAAGTTTTGGAATGCTCTGTGGAAGATGGAAGTTTTGGAATGCTCTGTGGAAGGTGGATGTTTTGGAATGCTCTGTGGAAGGTGGATGTTTTGGAATGCTCTGTGGAAGGTGCAAGTTTTGGAATGCTCTCTGGAAGGTGGATGTTTTGGAATGCTCTGTGGAAGGTGGCAGTTTTGGAATGTTCTGTGGGAGGAAAATGTTTTGGAATGGTCTGTGGAAGATGGACGTTATCGAATGTTCTGAGGAAGGTGGAAGTTTTGGAATGTTCTGTGGAAGGTGGAAGTTTTGGAATGCTCTGTGGAAGGTGGAAGTTTTGGGAATGTTCTGTGGAAGGTGCAAGTTTTGGAATGCTCTGTGGAAGATGGAAGTTTTGGAATGCTCTGTGGAAGGTGCAAGTTTTGGAATGCTCTGTGGAAGGTGGAAGTTTTGGAATGTTCTGAGGGAGGTGGAAGTTTTGGTCTGCTCTGTTGAAATTGGGAGTTTTGGAATGCTCTGTGGAAGGTGGAAGTTTTGGAATGCTCTGTGGATGGTGCAAGTTTTGGAATGCTCTGTGGAAGGTGGAAGTTTTGGAATGTTGTGTGGAAGGTGGAAGTTTTGGAATGTTTGTGGAAGAGGGAAGTTTTGGAATGCTCTGTGGAAGGTGCAAGTTTTGGAATGCTCTGTGGAAGGTGGAAGTTTTGGAATGTTCTGAGGGAGGTGGAAGTTTTGGAATGTTCTGTGGAAGATGGAAGTTTTGGAATGCTCTGCGGTAGACTGAAGTTTTGGAATGTTCTGTGGAAGGTGGAAGTTTTAGAATGCTCTGTGGAAGATGGAAGTTTTGGAATGCTCTGTGGAAGGTGGAAGTTTTGGAATGCTCTGTGGAAGGTGAAAGTTTTAGAATGCTCTGTGGAATTTAGAAGTTTGGGAATGTTCTGTGGATGACGGAAGTTTTGGAATGCTCTGTGGAAGGTGGAAGTTTTGGAATGTTCTGTGGGAGGTGGAAGTTTTGGAATGTTCTGTGGAAGGTGGAAGCTTTGGAATGTTCTGTGGGAGGTGGAAGTTTTGGAATGCTCTGTGGAAGGTGGAAGTTTTGGAATGTTATGTGGAAGGTGCAAGTTTTGGAATGCGCTGTGGAAGATGGAAGTTTTGGAGTGCTCTGTGAAAGGTGGAAGTTTTGGAATGTTCTGCGGAAGGTGGAAGTTTTGGAATGCTCTGTGGAAGGTGGAAGTGTTGTAATGCTTTGTGGAAGTTTTAAGTTTTGGAATGTTTTGTGGAAGGTGAACGTTTTGGAATGTTCTGTGGGAGGTGGAAATTTGGGAATGTTCTGTGGAAGATGGAAGTTTTGGAATGATCTGTGGAAGGTGGAAGTTTTGGAAAGTTCTGCGGAAGTTGGAAGTTTTGGAATGCTCTGTGGAAGGTGGAAGTTTTGGATGCTCTGTGGAAGGTGGAAGTTTTGGAATGCTCTGTGGAAGGTGGAAGTTTTGGGAATGTTCTGTGGAAGGTGCAAGTTTTGGACTGCTCTGTGGAAGATGGAAGTTTTGGAATGATCTGTGGAAGGTGGAAGTTTTGGTCTGCTCTGTTGAAATTGGGAGTTTTGGAATGCTCTGTGGAAGGTGGAAGTTTTGGAATGCTCTGTGGATGGTGCAAGTTTTGGAATGCTCTGTGGAAGGTGGAAGTTTTGGAATGTTCTGTGGAAGGTGGAAGTTTTGGAATGTTTGTGGAAGAGGGAAGTTTTGGAATGCTCTGTGGAAGGTGCAAGTTTTGGAATGCTCTGTGGAAGGTGGAAGTTTTGGAATGTTCTGAGGGAGGTGGAATTTTTGCAATGCTCTGTGGAAGGTGGAAGTTTTGGAATGCTCTGTGGAAGATGGAAGTTTTGGAATGCTCTGTGGAAGGTGGATGTTTTGGAATGCTCTGTGGAAGGTGGATGTTTTGGAACGCTCTGTGGAATGTGCAAGTTTTGGAATGCTCTGTGGAAGGTGGATGTTTTGGAATGCTCTGTGGAAGGTGGCAGTTTTGGAATGTTCTGTGGGAGGAAAATGTTTTGGAATGCTCTGTGGAAGATGGACGTTATCGAAAGTTCTGAGGAAGGTGGAAGTTTTGGAATGTTCTGTGGAAGGTGGAAGTTTTGGAATGCTCTGTGGAAGGTGGAAGTTTTGGGAATGTTCTGTGGAAGGTGCAAGTTTTGGAATGCTCTGTGGAAGATGGAAGTTTTGGAATGATCTGTGGAAGGTGGAAGTTTTGGTATGCTCTGTTGAAATTGGGAGTTTTGGAATGCTCTGTGGAAGGTGGAAGTTTTGGAATGCTCTGTGGATGGTGCAAGTTTTGGAATGCTCTGTGGAAGGTGGAAGTTTTGGAATGTTCTGTGGAAGGTGGAAGTTTTGGAATGTTTGTGGAAGAGGGAAGTTTTGGAATGCTCTGTGGAAGGTGCAAGTTTTGGAATGCTCTGTGGAAGGTGGAAGTTTTGGAATGTTCTGAGGGAGGTGTAAGTTTTGGAATGTTCTGTGGAAGATGGAAGTTTTGGAATGCTCTGCGGTAGACTGAAGTTTTGGAATGTTCTGTGGAAGGTGGAAGTTTTAGAATGCTCTGCGGAAGATGGAAGTTTTGGAATGCTCTGTGGAAGGTGGAAGTTTTGGAATGTTCTGTGGGAGGTGGAAGTTTTGGAATGTTCTGTGGAAGGTGGAAGCTTTGGAATGTTCTGTGGGAGGTGGAAGTTTTGGAATGCTCTGTGGAAGGTGGAAGTTTTGGAATGTTATGTGGAAGGTGCAAGTTTTGGAATGCGCTGTGGAAGATGGAAGTTTTGGAGTGCTCTGTGAAAGGTGGAAGTTTTGGAATGTTCTGCGGAAGGTGGAAGTTTTGGAATGCTCTGTGGAAGGTGGAAGTGTTGTAATGCTTTGTGGAAGTTTTAAGTTTTGGAATGTGTTGTGGAAGGTGAACGTTTTGGAATGTTCTGTGGGAGGTGGAAATTTGGGAATGTTCTGTGGAAGATGGAAGTTTTGGAACGATCTGTGGAAGGTGGAAGTTTTGGAAAGTTCTGCGGAAGTTGGAAGTTTTGGAATGCTCTGTGGAAGGTGGAAGTTTTGGAATGCTCTGTGGAAGGTGGAAGTTTTGGAATGCTCTGTGGAAGGTGGAAATTTTGGAATGCTCAATGGAAGGTGGAAGTTTTGGAATGTTCTGTGGAAGGTGGAAGTTTTGGTATGCTCTGTGGAAGGTGGAAGTTTTGAAATCCGCTGTGGAACATGGAAGTTTTGGAATGCTTTGTGGATGTTTGGAATTTTGGAATGTTCTGTGGAAGGTGGAAGTTTTCGAAGGCTCTGTGGAAGATATAAGTTTTGGAATGTTCTATGGAAGGAGGAAGTCATGGAATGTTCTGTGGAAGGTGGAAGTTTTGGATTGCTCTGTGGAAGGTGGAAATTTTGGAATGTACTGTGGAAGATGGAATTTTTGCAATGCTCTGTGGAAGGTGGAAGTTTTGGAATGCTCTGTGGAAGATGGAAGTTTTGGAATGCTCTGTGGAAGGTGGATGTTTTGGAATGCTCTGTGGAAGGTGGATGTTTTGGAATGCTCTGTGGAAGGTGCAAGTTTTGGAATGCTCTCTGGAAGGTGGATGTTTTGGAATGCTCTGTGGAAGGTGGCAGTTTTGGAATGTTCTGTGGGAGGAAAATGTTTTGGAATGGTCTGTGGAAGATGGACGTTATCGAATGTTCTGAGGAAGGTGGAAGTTTTGGAATGTTCTGTGGAAGGTGGAAGTTTTGGAATGCTCTGTGGAAGGAGGAAGTTTTGGGAATGTTCTGTGGAAGGTGCAAGTTTTGGAATGCTCTGTGGAAGATGGAAGTTTTGGAATGCTCTGTGGAAGGTGCAAGTTTTGGAATGCTCTGTGGAAGGTGGAAGTTTTGGAATGTTCTGAGGGAGGTGGAAGTTTTGGTCTGCTCTGTTGAAATTGGGAGTTTTGGAATGCTCTGTGGAAGGTGGAAGTTTTGGAATGCTCTGTGGATGGTGCAAGTTTTGGAATGCTCTGTGGAAGGTGGAAGTTTTGGAATGTTGTGTGGAAGGTGGAAGTTTTGGAATATTTGTGGAAGAGGGAAGTTTTGGAATGCTCTGTGGAAGGTGCAAGTTTTGGAATGCTCTGTGGAAGGTGGAAGTTTTGGAATGTTCTGAGGGAGGTGGAAGTTTTGGAATGTTCTGTGGAAGATGGAAGTTTTGGAATGCTCTGCGGTAGACTGAAGTTTTGGAATGTTCTGTGGAAGGTGGAAGTTTTAGAATGCTCTGTGGAAGATGGAAGTTTTGGAATGCTCTGTGGAAGGTGGAAGTTTTGGAATGCTCTGTGGAAGGTGAAAGTTTTAGAATGCTCTGTGGAATTTAGAAGTTTGGGAATGTTCTGTGGATGACGGAAGTTTTGGAATGCTCTGTGGAAGGTGGAAGTTTTGGAATGTTCTGTGGGAGGTGGAAGTTTTGGAATGTTCTGTGGAAGGTGGAAGCTTTGGAATGTTCTGTGGGAGGTGGAAGTTTTGGAATGCTCTGTGGAAGGTGGAAGTTTTGGAATGTTATGTGGAAGGTGCAAGTTTTGGAATGCGCTGTGGAAGATGGAAGTTTTGGAGTGCTCTGTGAAAGGTGGAAGTTTTGGAATGTTCTGCGGAAGGTGGAAGTTTTGGAATGCTCTGTGGAAGGTGGAAGTGTTGTAATGCTTTGTGGAAGTTTTAAGTTTTGGAATGTTTTGTGGAAGGTGAACGTTTTGGAATGTTCTGTGGGAGGTGGAAATTTGGGAATGTTCTGTGGAAGATGGAAGTTTTGGAATGATCTGTGGAAGGTGGAAGTTTTGGAAAGTTCTGCGGAAGTTGGAAGTTTTGGAATGCTCTGTGGAAGGTGGAAGTTTTGGATGCTCTGTGGAAGGTGGAAGTTTTGGAATGCTCTGTGGAAGGTGGAAGTTTTGGAATGCTCTGTGGAAGATGGAAGTTTTGGAATGATCTGTGGAAGGTGGAAGTTTTGGTATGCTCTGTTGAAATTGGGAGTTTTGGAATGCTCTGTGGAAGGTGGAAGTTTTGGAATGCTCTGTGGATGGTGCAAGTTTTGGAATGCTCTGTGGAAGGTGGAAGTTTTGGAATGTTCTGTGGAAGGTGGAAGTTTTGGAATGTTTGTGGAAGAGGGAAGTTTTGGAATGCTCTGTGGAAGGTGCAAGTTTTGGAATGCTCTGTGGAAGGTGGAAGTTTTGGAATGTTCTGAGGGAGGTGTAAGTTTTGGAATGTTCTGTGGAAGATGGAAGTTTTGGAATGCTCTGCGGTAGACTGAAGTTTTGGAATGTTCTGTGGAAGGTGGAAGTTTTAGAATGCTCTGTGGAAGATGGAAGTTTTGGAATGCTCTGTGGAAGGTGGAAGTTTTGGAATGCTCTGTGGAAGGTGAAAGTTTTAGAATGCTCTGTGGAATTTAGAAGTTTGGGAATGTTCTGTGGATGATGGAAGTATTGGAATGCTCTGTGGAAGGTGGAAGTTTTGGAATGTTCTGTGGGAGGTGGAAGTTTTGGAATGTTCTGTGGAAGGTGGAAGCTTTGGAATGTTTTGTGGGAGGTGGAAGTTTTGGAATGCTCTGTGGAAGGTGGAAGTTTTGGAATGTTATGTGGAAGGTGGAATTTTTGCAATGCTCTGTGGAAGAAGGAAGTTTTGGAATGCTCTGTGGAAGGTGGATGTTTTGGAATGCTATGTGGAAGTTGGCAGTTTTGGAATGTTCTGTGGAAGGTGAACGTTTTGGAATGCTCTGTGGAAGATGGACGTTTTGGAATGTTCTGTGGGAGACGGAAATTTCGGAATGTTCTGTGGAAGATGGAAGTTTTGGGATGATCTGTGGAAGGTGGAAGTTTTGCAATGCTCTGTGGATAGTGGATGTTTTGGAATGCTGTGTGGAAGGTGGCAGTTTTGGAATGTTCTGTGGAAGGTGAACGTTTTGAAATGTTCTGTGGGAGGTGGAAATTTGGGAATGTTCTGTGGAAGATGGAAGTTTTGGAATGATCTGTGGAAGGTGGAAGTTTTGGAATGTTCTGTGGAAGGTGGAAGTTTTGGAATGCTCTGTGGAAGGTGGAAGTGTTGTAATGCTCTGTGGAGGTTTTAAGTTTTGGAATGTTTTGTGGAAGGTGAACGTTTTGGAATGTTCTGTGGGAGGTGGAAATTTGGGAATGTTCTGTGGAAGATGGAAGTTTTGGAATGATCTGTGGAAGGTGGAAGGTTTGGAAAGTTCTGAGGAAGTTGGAAGTTTTGGAATGCTCTGTGGATGTTTGGAATTTTGGAATGTTCTGTGGAAGGTGGAAGTTTTCGAAGGCTCTGTGGAAGATATAAGTTTTGGAATGTTCTATGGAAGGAGGAAGTCATGGAATGTTCTGTGGAAGGTGGAAGTTTTGGATTGCTCTGCGGAAGGTGGAAATTTTGGAATGTACTGTGGAAGATGGAATTTTTGCAATGCTCTGTGGAAGGTGGAAGGTTTGGAATGCTCTGTGGAAGATGGAAGTTTTGGAATGCTCTGTGGAAGGTGGATGTTTTGGAATGCTCTGTGGAAGGTGGATGTTTTGGAACGCTCTGTGGAATGTGCAAGTTTTGGAATGCTCTGTGGAAGGTGAATGTTTTGGAATGCTCTGTGGAAGGTGGCAGTTTTGGAATGTTCTGTGGGAGGAAAATGTTTTGGAATGCTCTGTGGAAGATGGACGTTATCGAAAGTTCTGAGGAAGGTGGAAGTTTTGGAATGTTCTGTGGAAGGTGGAAGTTTTGGAATGCTCTGTGGAAGGTGGAAGTTTTGGGAATGTTCTGTGGAAGGTGCAAGTTTTGGAATGCTCTGTGGAAGATGGAAGTTTTGGAATGATCTGTGGAAGGTGGAAGTTTTGGTATGCTCTGTTGAAATTGGGAGTTTTGGAATGCTCTGTGGAAGGTGGAAGTTTTGGAATGCTCTGTGGATGGTGCAAGTTTTGGAATGCTCTGTGGAAGGTGGAAGTTTTGGAATGTTCTGTGGAAGGTGGAAGTTTTGGAATGTTTGTGGAAGAGGGAAGTTTTGGAATGCTCTGTGGAAGGTGCAAGTTTTGGAATGCTCTGTGGAAGGTGGAAGTTTTGGAATGTTCTGAGGGAGGTGTAAGTTTTGGAATGTTCTGTGGAAGATGGAAGTTTTGGAATGCTCTGCGGTAGACTGAAGTTTTGGAATGTTCTGTGGAAGGTGGAAGTTTTAGAATGCTCTGCGGAAGATGGAAGTTTTGGAATGCTCTGTGGAAGGTGGAAGTTTTGGAATGTTCTGTGGGAGGTGGAAGTTTTGGAATGTTCTGTGGAAGGTGGAAGTTTTGGAATGTTCTGTGGGAGGTGGAAGTTTTGGAATGCTCTGTGGAAGGTGGAAGTTTTGGAATGTTATGTGGAAGGTGCAAGTTTTGGAATGCGCTGTGGAAGATGGAAGTTTTGGAGTGCTCTGTGAAAGGTGGAAGTTTTGGAATGTTCTGCGGAAGGTGGAAGTTTTGGAATGCTCTGTGGAAGGTGGAAGTGTTGTAATGCTTTGTGGAAGTTTTAAGTTTTGGAATGTGTTGTGGAAGGTGAACGTTTTGGAATGTTCTGTGGGAGGTGGAAATTTGGGAATGTTCTGTGGAAGATGGAAGTTTTGGAACGATCTGTGGAAGGTGGAAGTTTTGGAAAGTTCTGCGGAAGTTGGAAGTTTTGGAATGCTCTGTGGAAGGTGGAAGTTTTGGAATGCTCTGTGGAAGGTGGAAGTTTTGGAATGCTCTGTGGAAGGTGGAAATTTTGGAATGCTCAATGGAAGGTGGAAGTTTTGGAATGTTCTGTGGAAGGTGGAAGTTTTGGTATGCTCTGTGGAAGGTGGAAGTTTTGAAATCCGCTGTGGAACATGGAAGTTTTGGAATGCTTTGTGGATGTTTGGAATTTTGGAATGTTCTGTGGAAGGTGGAAGTTTTCGAAGGCTCTGTGGAAGATATAAGTTTTGGAATGTTCTATGGAAGGAGGAAGTCATGGAATGTTCTGTGGAAGGTGGAAGTTTTGGATTGCTCTGTGGAAGGTGGAAATTTTGGAATGTACTGTGGAAGATGGAATTTTTGCAATGCTCTGTGGAAGGTGGAAGTTTTGGAATGCTCTGTGGAAGATGGAAGTTTTGGAATGCTCTGTGGAAGGTGGATGTTTTGGAATGCTCTGTGGAAGGTGGATGTTTTGGAATGCTCTGTGGAAGGTGCAAGTTTTGGAATGCTCTCTGGAAGGTGGATGTTTTGGAATGCTCTGTGGAAGGTGGCAGTTTTGGAATGTTCTGTGGGAGGAAAATGTTTTGGAATGGTCTGTGGAAGATGGACGTTATCGAATGTTCTGAGGAAGGTGGAAGTTTTGGAATGTTCTGTGGAAGGTGGAAGTTTTGGAATGCTCTGTGGAAGGTGGAAGTTTTGGGAATGTTCTGTGGAAGGTGCAAGTTTTGGAATGCTCTGTGGAAGATGGAAGTTTTGGAATGCTCTGTGGAAGGTGCAAGTTTTGGAATGCTCTGTGGAAGGTGGAAGTTTTGGAATGTTCTGAGGGAGGTGGAAGTTTTGGTCTGCTCTGTTGAAATTGGGAGTTTTGGAATGCTCTGTGGAAGGTGGAAGTTTTGGAATGCTCTGTGGATGGTGCAAGTTTTGGAATGCTCTGTGGAAGGTGGAAGTTTTGGAATGTTGTGTGGAAGGTGGAAGTTTTGGAATGTTTGTGGAAGAGGGAAGTTTTGGAATGCTCTGTGGAAGGTGCAAGTTTTGGAATGCTCTGTGGAAGGTGGAAGTTTTGGAATGTTCTGAGGGAGGTGGAAGTTTTGGAATGTTCTGTGGAAGATGGAAGTTTTGGAATGCTCTGCGGTAGACTGAAGTTTTGGAATGTTCTGTGGAAGGTGGAAGTTTTAGAATGCTCTGTGGAAGATGGAAGTTTTGGAATGCTCTGTGGAAGGTGGAAGTTTTGGAATGCTCTGTGGAAGGTGAAAGTTTTAGAATGCTCTGTGGAATTTAGAAGTTTGGGAATGTTCTGTGGATGACGGAAGTTTTGGAATGCTCTGTGGAAGGTGGAAGTTTTGGAATGTTCTGTGGGAGGTGGAAGTTTTGGAATGTTCTGTGGAAGGTGGAAGCTTTGGAATGTTCTGTGGGAGGTGGAAGTTTTGGAATGCTCTGTGGAAGGTGGAAGTTTTGGAATGTTATGTGGAAGGTGCAAGTTTTGGAATGCGCTGTGGAAGATGGAAGTTTTGGAGTGCTCTGTGAAAGGTGGAAGTTTTGGAATGTTCTGCGGAAGGTGGAAGTTTTGGAATGCTCTGTGGAAGGTGGAAGTGTTGTAATGCTTTGTGGAAGTTTTAAGTTTTGGAATGTTTTGTGGAAGGTGAACGTTTTGGAATGTTCTGTGGGAGGTGGAAATTTGGGAATGTTCTGTGGAAGATGGAAGTTTTGGAATGATCTGTGGAAGGTGGAAGTTTTGGAAAGTTCTGCGGAAGTTGGAAGTTTTGGAATGCTCTGTGGAAGGTGGAAGTTTTGGATGCTCTGTGGAAGGTGGAAGTTTTGGAATGCTCTGTGGAAGGTGGAAGTTTTGGGAATGTTCTGTGGAAGGTGCAAGTTTTGGACTGCTCTGTGGAAGATGGAAGTTTTGGAATGATCTGTGGAAGGTGGAAGTTTTGGTCTGCTCTGTTGAAATTGGGAGTTTTGGAATGCTCTGTGGAAGGTGGAAGTTTTGGAATGCTCTGTGGATGGTGCAAGTTTTGGAATGCTCTGTGGAAGGTGGAAGTTTTGGAATGTTCTGTGGAAGGTGGAAGTTTTGGAATGTTTGTGGAAGAGGGAAGTTTTGGAATGCTCTGTGGAAGGTGCAAGTTTTGGAATGCTCTGTGGAAGGTGGAAGTTTTGGAATGTTCTGAGGGAGGTGGAATTTTTGCAATGCTCTGTGGAAGGTGGAAGTTTTGGAATGCTCTGTGGAAGATGGAAGTTTTGGAATGCTCTGTGGAAGGTGGATGTTTTGGAATGCTCTGTGGAAGGTGGATGTTTTGGAACGCTCTGTGGAATGTGCAAGTTTTGGAATGCTCTGTGGAAGGTGGATGTTTTGGAATGCTCTGTGGAAGGTGGCAGTTTTGGAATGTTCTGTGGGAGGAAAATGTTTTGGAATGCTCTGTGGAAGATGGACGTTATCGAAAGTTCTGAGGAAGGTGGAAGTTTTGGAATGTTCTGTGGAAGGTGGAAGTTTTGGAATGCTCTGTGGAAGGTGGAAGTTTTGGGAATGTTCTGTGGAAGGTGCAAGTTTTGGAATGCTCTGTGGAAGATGGAAGTTTTGGAATGATCTGTGGAAGGTGGAAGTTTTGGTATGCTCTGTTGAAATTGGGAGTTTTGGAATGCTCTGTGGAAGGTGGAAGTTTTGGAATGCTCTGTGGATGGTGCAAGTTTTGGAATGCTCTGTGGAAGGTGGAAGTTTTGGAATGTTCTGTGGAAGGTGGAAGTTTTGGAATGTTTGTGGAAGAGGGAAGTTTTGGAATGCTCTGTGGAAGGTGCAAGTTTTGGAATGCTCTGTGGAAGGTGGAAGTTTTGGAATGTTCTGAGGGAGGTGTAAGTTTTGGAATGTTCTGTGGAAGATGGAAGTTTTGGAATGCTCTGCGGTAGACTGAAGTTTTGGAATGTTCTGTGGAAGGTGGAAGTTTTAGAATGCTCTGCGGAAGATGGAAGTTTTGGAATGCTCTGTGGAAGGTGGAAGTTTTGGAATGTTCTGTGGGAGGTGGAAGTTTTGGAATGTTCTGTGGAAGGTGGAAGCTTTGGAATGTTCTGTGGGAGGTGGAAGTTTTGGAATGCTCTGTGGAAGGTGGAAGTTTTGGAATGTTATGTGGAAGGTGCAAGTTTTGGAATGCGCTGTGGAAGATGGAAGTTTTGGAGTGCTCTGTGAAAGGTGGAAGTTTTGGAATGTTCTGCGGAAGGTGGAAGTTTTGGAATGCTCTGTGGAAGGTGGAAGTGTTGTAATGCTTTGTGGAAGTTTTAAGTTTTGGAATGTGTTGTGGAAGGTGAACGTTTTGGAATGTTCTGTGGGAGGTGGAAATTTGGGAATGTTCTGTGGAAGATGGAAGTTTTGGAACGATCTGTGGAAGGTGGAAGTTTTGGAAAGTTCTGCGGAAGTTGGAAGTTTTGGAATGCTCTGTGGAAGGTGGAAGTTTTGGAATGCTCTGTGGAAGGTGGAAGTTTTGGAATGCTCTGTGGAAGGTGGAAATTTTGGAATGCTCAATGGAAGGTGGAAGTTTTGGAATGTTCTGTGGAAGGTGGAAGTTTTGGTATGCTCTGTGGAAGGTGGAAGTTTTGAAATCCGCTGTGGAACATGGAAGTTTTGGAATGCTTTGTGGATGTTTGGAATTTTGGAATGTTCTGTGGAAGGTGGAAGTTTTCGAAGGCTCTGTGGAAGATATAAGTTTTGGAATGTTCTATGGAAGGAGGAAGTCATGGAATGTTCTGTGGAAGGTGGAAGTTTTGGATTGCTCTGTGGAAGGTGGAAATTTTGGAATGTACTGTGGAAGATGGAATTTTTGCAATGCTCTGTGGAAGGTGGAAGTTTTGGAATGCTCTGTGGAAGATGGAAGTTTTGGAATGCTCTGTGGAAGGTGGATGTTTTGGAATGCTCTGTGGAAGGTGGATGTTTTGGAATGCTCTGTGGAAGGTGCAAGTTTTGGAATGCTCTCTGGAAGGTGGATGTTTTGGAATGCTCTGTGGAAGGTGGCAGTTTTGGAATGTTCTGTGGGAGGAAAATGTTTTGGAATGGTCTGTGGAAGATGGACGTTATCGAATGTTCTGAGGAAGGTGGAAGTTTTGGAATGTTCTGTGGAAGGTGGAAGTTTTGGAATGCTCTGTGGAAGGTGGAAGTTTTGGGAATGTTCTGTGGAAGGTGCAAGTTTTGGAATGCTCTGTGGAAGATGGAAGTTTTGGAATGCTCTGTGGAAGGTGCAAGTTTTGGAATGCTCTGTGGAAGGTGGAAGTTTTGGAATGTTCTGAGGGAGGTGGAAGTTTTGGTCTGCTCTGTTGAAATTGGGAGTTTTGGAATGCTCTGTGGAAGGTGGAAGTTTTGGAATGCTCTGTGGATGGTGCAAGTTTTGGAATGCTCTGTGGAAGGTGGAAGTTTTGGAATGTTGTGTGGAAGGTGGAAGTTTTGGAATGTTTGTGGAAGAGGGAAGTTTTGGAATGCTCTGTGGAAGGTGCAAGTTTTGGAATGCTCTGTGGAAGGTGGAAGTTTTGGAATGTTCTGAGGGAGGTGGAAGTTTTGGAATGTTCTGTGGAAGATGGAAGTTTTGGAATGCTCTGCGGTAGACTGAAGTTTTGGAATGTTCTGTGGAAGGTGGAAGTTTTAGAATGCTCTGTGGAAGATGGAAGTTTTGGAATGCTCTGTGGAAGGTGGAAGTTTTGGAATGCTCTGTGGAAGGTGAAAGTTTTAGAATGCTCTGTGGAATTTAGAAGTTTGGGAATGTTCTGTGGATGACGGAAGTTTTGGAATGCTCTGTGGAAGGTGGAAGTTTTGGAATGTTCTGTGGGAGGTGGAAGTTTTGGAATGTTCTGTGGAAGGTGGAAGCTTTGGAATGTTCTGTGGGAGGTGGAAGTTTTGGAATGCTCTGTGGAAGGTGGAAGTTTTGGAATGTTATGTGGAAGGTGCAAGTTTTGGAATGCGCTGTGGAAGATGGAAGTTTTGGAGTGCTCTGTGAAAGGTGGAAGTTTTGGAATGTTCTGCGGAAGGTGGAAGTTTTGGAATGCTCTGTGGAAGGTGGAAGTGTTGTAATGCTTTGTGGAAGTTTTAAGTTTTGGAATGTTTTGTGGAAGGTGAACGTTTTGGAATGTTCTGTGGGAGGTGGAAATTTGGGAATGTTCTGTGGAAGATGGAAGTTTTGGAATGATCTGTGGAAGGTGGAAGTTTTGGAAAGTTCTGCGGAAGTTGGAAGTTTTGGAATGCTCTGTGGAAGGTGGAAGTTTTGGATGCTCTGTGGAAGGTGGAAGTTTTGGAATGCTCTGTGGAAGGTGGAAGTTTTGGGAATGTTCTGTGGAAGGTGCAAGTTTTGGACTGCTCTGTGGAAGATGGAAGTTTTGGAATGATCTGTGGAAGGTGGAAGTTTTGGTCTGCTCTGTTGAAATTGGGAGTTTTGGAATGCTCTGTGGAAGGTGGAAGTTTTGGAATGCTCTGTGGATGGTGCAAGTTTTGGAATGCTCTGTGGAAGGTGGAAGTTTTGGAATGTTCTGTGGAAGGTGGAAGTTTTGGAATGTTTGTGGAAGAGGGAAGTTTTGGAATGCTCTGTGGAAGGTGCAAGTTTTGGAATGCTCTGTGGAAGGTGGAAGTTTTGGAATGTTCTGAGGGAGGTGGAATTTTTGCAATGCTCTGTGGAAGGTGGAAGTTTTGGAATGCTCTGTGGAAGATGGAAGTTTTGGAATGCTCTGTGGAAGGTGGATGTTTTGGAATGCTCTGTGGAAGGTGGATGTTTTGGAACGCTCTGTGGAATGTGCAAGTTTTGGAATGCTCTGTGGAAGGTGGATGTTTTGGAATGCTCTGTGGAAGGTGGCAGTTTTGGAATGTTCTGTGGGAGGAAAATGTTTTGGAATGCTCTGTGGAAGATGGACGTTATCGAAAGTTCTGAGGAAGGTGGAAGTTTTGGAATGTTCTGTGGAAGGTGGAAGTTTTGGAATGCTCTGTGGAAGGTGGCAGTTTTGGGAATGTTCTGTGGAAGGTGCAAGTTTTGGAATGCTCTGTGGAAGATGGAAGTTTTGGAATGATCTGTGGAAGGTGGAAGTTTTGGTATGCTCTGTTGAAATTGGGAGTTTTGGAATGCTCTGTGGAAGGTGGAAGTTTTGGAATGCTCTGTGGATGGTGCAAGTTTTGGAATGCTCTGTGGAAGGTGGAAGTTTTGGAATGTTCTGTGGAAGGTGGAAGTTTTGGAATGTTTGTGGAAGAGGGAAGTTTTGGAATGCTCTGTGGAAGGTGCAAGTTTTGGAATGCTCTGTGGAAGGTGGAAGTTTTGGAATGTTCTGAGGGAGGTGTAAGTTTTGGAATGTTCTGTGGAAGATGGAAGTTTTGGAATGCTCTGCGGTAGACTGAAGTTTTGGAATGTTCTGTGGAAGGTGGAAGTTTTAGAATGCTCTGCGGAAGATGGAAGTTTTGGAATGCTCTGTGGAAGGTGGAAGTTTTGGAATGTTCTGTGGGAGGTGGAAGTTTTGGAATGTTCTGTGGAAGGTGGAAGCTTTGGAATGTTCTGTGGGAGGTGGAAGTTTTGGAATGCTCTGTGGAAGGTGGAAGTTTTGGAATGTTATGTGGAAGGTGCAAGTTTTGGAATGCGCTGTGGAAGATGGAAGTTTTGGAGTGCTCTGTGAAAGGTGGAAGTTTTGGAATGTTCTGCGGAAGGTGGAAGTTTTGGAATGCTCTGTGGAAGGTGGAAGTGTTGTAATGCTTTGTGGAAGTTTTAAGTTTTGGAATGTGTTGTGGAAGGTGAACGTTTTGGAATGTTCTGTGGGAGGTGGAAATTTGGGAATGTTCTGTGGAAGATGGAAGTTTTGGAACGATCTGTGGAAGGTGGAAGTTTTGGAAAGTTCTGCGGAAGTTGGAAGTTTTGGAATGCTCTGTGGAAGGTGGAAGTTTTGGAATGCTCTGTGGAAGGTGGAAGTTTTGGAATGCTCTGTGGAAGGTGGAAATTTTGGAATGCTCAATGGAAGGTGGAAGTTTTGGAATGTTCTGTGGAAGGTGGAAGTTTTGGTATGCTCTGTGGAAGGTGGAAGTTTTGAAATCCGCTGTGGAACATGGAAGTTTTGGAATGCTTTGTGGATGTTTGGAATTTTGGAATGTTCTGTGGAAGGTGGAAGTTTTCGAAGGCTCTGTGGAAGATATAAGTTTTGGAATGTTCTATGGAAGGAGGAAGTCATGGAATGTTCTGTGGAAGGTGGAAGTTTTGGATTGCTCTGTGGAAGGTGGAAATTTTGGAATGTACTGTGGAAGATGGAATTTTTGCAATGCTCTGTGGAAGGTGGAAGTTTTGGAATGCTCTGTGGAAGATGGAAGTTTTGGAATGCTCTGTGGAAGGTGGATGTTTTGGAATGCTCTGTGGAAGGTGGATGTTTTGGAATGCTCTGCGGAAGGTGCAAGTTTTGGAATGCTCTCTGGAAGGTGGATGTTTTGGAATGCTCTGTGGAAGGTGGCAGTTTTGGAATGTTCTGTGGGAGGAAAATGTTTTGGAATGGTCTGTGGAAGATGGACGTTATCGAATGTTCTGAGGAAGGTGGAAGTTTTGGAATGTTCTGTGGAAGGTGGAAGTTTTGGAATGCTCTGTGGAAGGTGGAAGTTTTGGGAATGTTCTGTGGAAGGTGCAAGTTTTGGAATGCTCTGTGGAAGATGGAAGTTTTGGAATGCTCTGTGGAAGGTGCAAGTTTTGGAATGCTCTGTGGAAGGTGGAAGTTTTGGAATGTTCTGAGGGAGGTGGAAGTTTTGGTCTGCTCTGTTGAAATTGGGAGTTTTGGAATGCTCTGTGGAAGGTGGAAGTTTTGGAATGCTCTGTGGATGGTGCAAGTTTTGGAATGCTCTGTGGAAGGTGGAAGTTTTGGAATGTTGTGTGGAAGGTGGAAGTTTTGGAATGTTTGTGGAAGAGGGAAGTTTTGGAATGCTCTGTGGAAGGTGCAAGTTTTGGAATGCTCTGTGGAAGGTGGAAGTTTTGGAATGTTCTGAGGGAGGTGGAAGTTTTGGAATGTTCTGTGGAAGATGGAAGTTTTGGAATGCTCTGCGGTAGACTGAAGTTTTGGAATGTTCTGTGGAAGGTGGAAGTTTTAGAATGCTCTGTGGAAGATGGAAGTTTTGGAATGCTCTGTGGAAGGTGGAAGTTTTGGAATGCTCTGTGGAAGGTGAAAGTTTTAGAATGCTCTGTGGAATTTAGAAGTTTGGGAATGTTCTGTGGATGACGGAAGTTTTGGAATGCTCTGTGGAAGGTGGAAGTTTTGGAATGTTCTGTGGGAGGTGGAAGTTTTGGAATGTTCTGTGGAAGGTGGAAGCTTTGGAATGTTCTGTGGGAGGTGGAAGTTTTGGAATGCTCTGTGGAAGGTGGAAGTTTTGGAATGTTAGGTGGAAGGTGCAAGTTTTGGAATGCGCTGTGGAAGATGGAAGTTTTGGAGTGCTCTGTGAAAGGTGGAAGTTTTGGAATGTTCTGCGGAAGGTGGAAGTTTTGGAATGCTCTGTGGAAGGTGGAAGTGTTGTAATGCTTTGTGGAAGTTTTAAGTTTTGGAATGTTTTGTGGAAGGTGAACGTTTTGGAATGTTCTGTGGGAGGTGGAAATTTGGGAATGTTCTGTGGAAGATGGAAGTTTTGGAATGATCTGTGGAAGGTGGAAGTTTTGGAAAGTTCTGCGGAAGTTGGAAGTTTTGGAATGCTCTGTGGAAGGTGGAAGTTTTGGATGCTCTGTGGAAGGTGGAAGTTTTGGAATGCTCTGTGGAAGGTGGAAGTTTTGGGAATGTTCTGTGGAAGGTGCAAGTTTTGGACTGCTCTGTGGAAGATGGAAGTTTTGGAATGATCTGTGGAAGGTGGAAGTTTTGGTCTGCTCTGTTGAAATTGGGAGTTTTGGAATGCTCTGTGGAAGGTGGAAGTTTTGGAATGCTCTGTGGATGGTGCAAGTTTTGGAATGCTCTGTGGAAGGTGGAAGTTTTGGAATGTTCTGTGGAAGGTGGAAGTTTTGGAATGTTTGTGGAAGAGGGAAGTTTTGGAATGCTCTGTGGAAGGTGCAAGTTTTGGAATGCTCTGTGGAAGGTGGAAGTTTTGGAATGTTCTGAGGGAGGTGGAAGTTTTGGAATGTTCTGTGGAAGATGGAAGTTTTGGAATGCTCTGCGGTAGACTGAAGTTTTGGAATGTTCTGTGGAAGGTGGAAGTTTTAGAATGCTCTGTGGAAGATGGAAGTTTTGGAATGCTCTGTGGAAGGTGGAAGTTTTGGAATGCTCTGTGGAAGGTGAAAGTTTTAGAATGCTCTGTGGAATTTAGAAGTTTGGGAATGTTCTGTGGATGACGGAAGTTTTGGAATGCTCTGTGGAAGGTGGAAGTTTTGGAATGTTCTGTGGGAGGTGGAAGTTTTGGAATGTTCTGTGGAAGGTGGAAGCTTTGGAATGTTCTGTCGGAGGTGGAAGTTTTGGAATGCTCTGTGGAAGGTGGAAGTTTTGGAATGTTATGTGGAAGGTGCAAGTTTTGGAATGCGCTGTGGAAGATGGAAGTTTTGGAGTGCTCTGTGAAAGGTGGAAGTTTTGGAATGTTCAGCGGAAGGTGGAAGTTTTGGAATGCTCTGTGGAAGGTGGAAGTGTTCTAATGCTTTGTGGAAGTTTTAAGTTTTGGAATGTTTTGTGGAAGGTGAACGTTTTGGAATGTTCTGTGGGAGGTGGAAATTTGGGAATGTTCTGTGGAAGATGGAAGTTTTGGAATGATCTGTGGAAGGTGGAAGTTTTGGAAAGTTCTGCGGAAGTTGGAAGTTTTGGAATGCTCTGTGGAAGGTGGAAGTTTTGGAATGCTCTGTGGAAGGTGGAAGTTTTGGAATGCTCTGTGGAAGGTGGAAATTTTGGAATGCTCAGTGGAAGGTGGAAGTTTTGGAATGTTCTGTGGAAGGTGGAAGTTTTGGTATGCTCTGTGGAAGGTGGAAGTTTTGGAATCCGCTGTGGAACATGGAAGTTTTGGAATGCTCTGTGGATGTTTGGAATTTTGGAATGTTCTGTGGAAGGTGGAAGTTTTCGAAGGCTCTGTGGAAGATATAAGTTTTGGAATGTTCTATGGAAGGAGGAAGTCATGGAATGTTCTGTGGAAGGTGGAAGTTTTGGATTGCTCTGTGGAAGGTGGAAATTTTGGAATGTACTGTGGAAGATGGAATTTTTGCAATGCTCTGTGGAAGGTGGAAGTTTTGGAATGCTCTGTGGAAGATGGAAGTTTTGGAATGCTCTGTGGAAGGTGGATGTTTTGGAATGCTCTGTGGAAGGTGGATGTTTTGGAATGCTCTGTGGAAGGTGCAAGTTTCGGAATGCTCTGTGGAAGGTGGATGTTTTGGAATGCTCTGTGGAAGGTGGCAGTTTTGGAATGTTCTGTGGGAGGAAAATGTTTTGGAATGCTCTGTGGAAGATGGACGTTATCGAATGTTCTGAGGAAGGTGGAAGTTTTGGAATGTTCTGTGGAAGGTGGAAGTTTTGGAATGCTCTGTGGAAGGTGGAAGTTTTGGGAATGTTCTGTGGAAGGTGCAAGTTTTGGAAAGCTCTGTGGAAGATGGAAGTTTTGGAATGATCTGTGGAAGGTGGAAGTTTTGGTATGCTCTGTTGAAATTGGGAGTTTTGGAATGCTCTGTGGAAGGTCGAATTTTTGGAATGCTCTGTGGATGGTGCAAGTTTTGGAATGCTCTGTGGAAGGTGGAAGTTTTGGAATGTTCTGTGGAAGGTGGAAGTTTTGGAATGTTTGTGGAAGAGGGAAGTTTTGGAATGCTTTGTGGAAGGTGCAAGTTTTGGAATGCTCTGTGGAAGGTGGAAGTTTTGGTAATGTTCTGTGGAAGGTGCAAGTTTTGGACTGCTCTGTGGAAGATGGAAGTTTTGGAATGATCTGTGGAAGGTGGAAGTTTTGGTCTGCTCTGTTGAAATTGGGAGTTTTGGAATGCTCTGTGGAAGGTGGAAGTTTTGGAATGCTCTGTGGATGGTGCAAGTTTTGGAATGCTCTGTGGAAGGTGGAAGTTTTGGAATGTTCTGTGGAAGGTGGAAGTTTTGGAATGTTTGTGGAAGAGGGAAGTTTTGGAATGCTCTGTGGAAGGTGCAAGTTTTGGAATGCTCTGTGGAAGGTGGAAGTTTTGGAATGTTCTGAGGGAGGTGGAAGTTTTGGAATGTTCTGTGGAAGATGGAAGTTTTGGAATGCTCTGCGGTAGACTGAAGTTTTGGAATGTTCTGTGGAAGGTGGAAGTTTTAGAATGCTCTGTGGAAGATGGAAGTTTTGGAATGCTCTGTGGAAGGTGGAAGTTTTGGAATGCTCTGTGGAAGGTGAAAGTTTTAGAATGCTCTGTGGAATTTAGAAGTTTGGGAATGTTCTGTGGATGACGGAAGTTTTGGAATGCTCTGTGGAAGGTGGAAGTTTTGGAATGTTCTGTGGGAGGTGGAAGTTTTGGAATGTTCTGTGGAAGGTGGAAGCTTTGGAATGTTCTGTGGGAGGTGGAAGTTTTGGAATGCTCTGTGGAAGGTGGAAGTTTTGGAATGTTAGGTGGAAGGTGCAAGTTTTGGAATGCGCTGTGGAAGATGGAAGTTTTGGAGTGCTCTGTGAAAGGTGGAAGTTTTGGAATGTTCTGCGGAAGGTGGAAGTTTTGGAATGCTCTGTGGAAGGTGGAAGTGTTGTAATGCTTTGTGGAAGTTTTAAGTTTTGGAATGTTTTGTGGAAGGTGAACGTTTTGGAATGTTCTGTGGGAGGTGGAAATTTGGGAATGTTCTGTGGAAGATGGAAGTTTTGGAATGATCTGTGGAAGGTGGAAGTTTTGGAAAGTTCTGCGGAAGTTGGAAGTTTTGGAATGCTCTGTGGAAGGTGGAAGTTTTGGAATGCTCTGTGGAAGGTGGAAGTTTTGGAATGCTCTGTGGAAGGTGGAAATTTTGGAATGCTCTGTGGAAGGTGGCAGTTTTGGAATGTTCTGTGGGAGGAAAATGTTTTGGAATGGTCTGTGGAAGATGGACGTTATCGAATGTTCTGAGGAAGGTGGAAGTTTTGGAATGTTCTGTGGAAGGTGGAAGTTTTGGAATGCTCTGTGGAAGGTGGAAGTTTTGGGAATGTTCTGTGGAAGGTGCAAGTTTTGGAATGCTCTGTGGAAGATGGAAGTTTTGGAATGCTCTGTGGAAGGTGCAAGTTTTGGAATGCTCTGTGGAAGGTGGAAGTTTTGGAATGTTCTGAGGGAGGTGGAAGTTTTGGTCTGCTCTGTTGAAATTGGGAGTTTTGGAATGCTCTGTGGAAGGTGGAAGTTTTGGAATGCTCTGTGGATGGTGCAAGTTTTGGAATGCTCTGTGGAAGGTGGAAGTTTTGGAATGTTGTGTGGAAGGTGGAAGTTTTGGAATGTTTGTGGAAGAGGGAAGTTTTGGAATGCTCTGTGGAAGGTGCAAGTTTTGGAATGCTCTGTGGAAGGTGGAAGTTTTGGAATGTTCTGAGGGAGGTGGAAGTTTTGGAATGTTCTGTGGAAGATGGAAGTTTTGGAATGCTCTGCGGTAGACTGAAGTTTTGGAATGTTCTGTGGAAGGTGGAAGTTTTAGAATGCTCTGTGGAAGATGGAAGTTTTGGAATGCTCTGTGGAAGGTGGAAGTTTTGGAATGCTCTGTGGAAGGTGAAAGTTTTAGAATGCTCTGTGGAATTTAGAAGTTTGGGAATGTTCTGTGGATGACGGAAGTTTTGGAATGCTCTGTGGAAGGTGGAAGTTTTGGAATGTTCTGTGGGAGGTGGAAGTTTTGGAATGTTCTGTGGAAGGTGGAAGCTTTGGAATGTTCTGTGGGAGGTGGAAGTTTTGGAATGCTCTGTGGAAGGTGGAAGTTTTGGAATGTTATGTGGAAGGTGCAAGTTTTGGAATGCGCTGTGGAAGATGGAAGTTTTGGAGTGCTCTGTGAAAGGTGGAAGTTTTGGAATGTTCTGCGGAAGGTGGAAGTTTTGGAATGCTCTGTGGAAGGTGGAAGTGTTGTAATGCTTTGTGGAAGTTTTAAGTTTTGGAATGTTTTGTGGAAGGTGAACGTTTTGGAATGTTCTGTGGGAGGTGGAAATTTGGGAATGTTCTGTGGAAGATGGAAGTTTTGGAATGATCTGTGGAAGGTGGAAGTTTTGGAAAGTTCTGCGGAAGTTGGAAGTTTTGGAATGCTCTGTGGAAGGTGGAAGTTTTGGATGCTCTGTGGAAGGTGGAAGTTTTGGAATGCTCTGTGGAAGGTGGAAGTTTTGGGAATGTTCTGTGGAAGGTGCAAGTTTTGGACTGCTCTGTGGAAGATGGAAGTTTTGGAATGATCTGTGGAAGGTGGAAGTTTTGGTCTGCTCTGTTGAAATTGGGAGTTTTGGAATGCTCTGTGGAAGGTGGAAGTTTTGGAATGCTCTGTGGATGGTGCAAGTTTTGGAATGCTCTGTGGAAGGTGGAAGTTTTGGAATGTTCTGTGGAAGGTGGAAGTTTTGGAATGTTTGTGGAAGAGGGAAGTTTTGGAATGCTCTGTGGAAGGTGCAAGTTTTGGAATGCTCTGTGGAAGGTGGAAGTTTTGGAATGTTCTGAGGGAGGTGGAATTTTTGCAATGCTCTGTGGAAGGTGGAAGTTTTGGAATGCTCTGTGGAAGATGGAAGTTTTGGAATGCTCTGTGGAAGGTGGATGTTTTGGAATGCTCTGTGGAAGGTGGATGTTTTGGAACGCTCTGTGGAATGTGCAAGTTTTGGAATGCTCTGTGGAAGGTGGATGTTTTGGAATGCTCTGTGGAAGGTGGCAGTTTTGGAATGTTCTGTGGGAGGAAAATGTTTTGGAATGCTCTGTGGAAGATGGACGTTATCGAAAGTTCTGAGGAAGGTGGAAGTTTTGGAATGTTCTGTGGAAGGTGGAAGTTTTGGAATGCTCTGTGGAAGGTGGAAGTTTTGGGAATGTTCTGTGGAAGGTGCAAGTTTTGGAATGCTCTGTGGAAGATGGAAGTTTTGGAATGATCTGTGGAAGGTGGAAGTTTTGGTATGCTCTGTTGAAATTGGGAGTTTTGGAATGCTCTGTGGAAGGTGGAAGTTTTGGAATGCTCTGTGGATGGTGCAAGTTTTGGAATGCTCTGTGGAAGGTGGAAGTTTTGGAATGTTCTGTGGAAGGTGGAAGTTTTGGAATGTTTGTGGAAGAGGGAAGTTTTGGAATGCTCTGTGGAAGGTGCAAGTTTTGGAATGCTCTGTGGAAGGTGGAAGTTTTGGAATGTTCTGAGGGAGGTGTAAGTTTTGGAATGTTCTGTGGAAGATGGAAGTTTTGGAATGCTCTGCGGTAGACTGAAGTTTTGGAATGTTCTGTGGAAGGTGGAAGTTTTAGAATGCTCTGCGGAAGATGGAAGTTTTGGAATGCTCTGTGGAAGGTGGAAGTTTTGGAATGTTCTGTGGGAGGTGGAAGTTTTGGAATGTTCTGTGGAAGGTGGAAGCTTTGGAATGTTCTGTGGGAGGTGGAAGTTTTGGAATGCTCTGTGGAAGGTGGAAGTTTTGGAATGTTATGTGGAAGGTGCAAGTTTTGGAATGCGCTGTGGAAGATGGAAGTTTTGGAGTGCTCTGTGAAAGGTGGAAGTTTTGGAATGTTCTGCGGAAGGTGGAAGTTTTGGAATGCTCTGTGGAAGGTGGAAGTGTTGTAATGCTTTGTGGAAGTTTTAAGTTTTGGAATGTGTTGTGGAAGGTGAACGTTTTGGAATGTTCTGTGGGAGGTGGAAATTTGGGAATGTTCTGTGGAAGATGGAAGTTTTGGAACGATCTGTGGAAGGTGGAAGTTTTGGAAAGTTCTGCGGAAGTTGGAAGTTTTGGAATGCTCTGTGGAAGGTGGAAGTTTTGGAATGCTCTGTGGAAGGTGGAAGTTTTGGAATGCTCTGTGGAAGGTGGAAATTTTGGAATGCTCAATGGAAGGTGGAAGTTTTGGAATGTTCTGTGGAAGGTGGAAGTTTTGGTATGCTCTGTGGAAGGTGGAAGTTTTGAAATCCGCTGTGGAACATGGAAGTTTTGGAATGCTTTGTGGATGTTTGGAATTTTGGAATGTTCTGTGGAAGGTGGAAGTTTTCGAAGGCTCTGTGGAAGATATAAGTTTTGGAATGTTCTATGGAAGGAGGAAGTCATGGAATGTTCTGTGGAAGGTGGAAGTTTTGGATTGCTCTGTGGAAGGTGGAAATTTTGGAATGTACTGTGGAAGATGGAATTTTTGCAATGCTCTGTGGAAGGTGGAAGTTTTGGAATGCTCTGTGGAAGATGGAAGTTTTGGAATGCTCTGTGGAAGGTGGATGTTTTGGAATGCTCTGTGGAAGGTGGATGTTTTGGAATGCTCTGCGGAAGGTGCAAGTTTTGGAATGCTCTCTGGAAGGTGGATGTTTTGGAATGCTCTGTGGAAGGTGGCAGTTTTGGAATGTTCTGTGGGAGGAAAATGTTTTGGAATGGTCTGTGGAAGATGGACGTTATCGAATGTTCTGAGGAAGGTGGAAGTTTTGGAATGTTCTGTGGAAGGTGGAAGTTTTGGAATGCTCTGTGGAAGGTGGAAGTTTTGGGAATGTTCTGTGGAAGGTGCAAGTTTTGGAATGCTCTGTGGAAGATGGAAGTTTTGGAATGCTCTGTGGAAGGTGCAAGTTTTGGAATGCTCTGTGGAAGGTGGAAGTTTTGGAATGTTCTGAGGGAGGTGGAAGTTTTGGTCTGCTCTGTTGAAATTGGGAGTTTTGGAATGCTCTGTGGAAGGTGGAAGTTTTGGAATGCTCTGTGGATGGTGCAAGTTTTGGAATGCTCTGTGGAAGGTGGAAGTTTTGGAATGTTGTGTGGAAGGTGGAAGTTTTGGAATGTTTGTGGAAGAGGGAAGTTTTGGAATGCTCTGTGGAAGGTGCAAGTTTTGGAATGCTCTGTGGAAGGTGGAAGTTTTGGAATGTTCTGAGGGAGGTGGAAGTTTTGGAATGTTCTGTGGAAGATGGAAGTTTTGGAATGCTCTGCGGTAGACTGAAGTTTTGGAATGTTCTGTGGAAGGTGGAAGTTTTAGAATGCTCTGTGGAAGATGGAAGTTTTGGAATGCTCTGTGGAAGGTGGAAGTTTTGGAATGCTCTGTGGAAGGTGAAAGTTTTAGAATGCTCTGTGGAATTTAGAAGTTTGGGAATGTTCTGTGGATGACGGAAGTTTTGGAATGCTCTGTGGAAGGTGGAAGTTTTGGAATGTTCTGTGGGAGGTGGAAGTTTTGGAATGTTCTGTGGAAGGTGGAAGCTTTGGAATGTTCTGTGGGAGGTGGAAGTTTTGGAATGCTCTGTGGAAGGTGGAAGTTTTGGAATGTTAGGTGGAAGGTGCAAGTTTTGGAATGCGCTGTGGAAGATGGAAGTTTTGGAGTGCTCTGTGAAAGGTGGAAGTTTTGGAATGTTCTGCGGAAGGTGGAAGTTTTGGAATGCTCTGTGGAAGGTGGAAGTGTTGTAATGCTTTGTGGAAGTTTTAAGTTTTGGAATGTTTTGTGGAAGGTGAACGTTTTGGAATGTTCTGTGGGAGGTGGAAATTTGGGAATGTTCTGTGGAAGATGGAAGTTTTGGAATGATCTGTGGAAGGTGGAAGTTTTGGAAAGTTCTGCGGAAGTTGGAAGTTTTGGAATGCTCTGTGGAAGGTGGAAGTTTTGGATGCTCTGTGGAAGGTGGAAGTTTTGGAATGCTCTGTGGAAGGTGGAAGTTTTGGGAATGTTCTGTGGAAGGTGCAAGTTTTGGACTGCTCTGTGGAAGATGGAAGTTTTGGAATGATCTGTGGAAGGTGGAAGTTTTGGTCTGCTCTGTTGAAATTGGGAGTTTTGGAATGCTCTGTGGAAGGTGGAAGTTTTGGAATGCTCTGTGGATGGTGCAAGTTTTGGAATGCTCTGTGGAAGGTGGAAGTTTTGGAATGTTCTGTGGAAGGTGGAAGTTTTGGAATGTTTGTGGAAGAGGGAAGTTTTGGAATGCTCTGTGGAAGGTGCAAGTTTTGGAATGCTCTGTGGAAGGTGGAAGTTTTGGAATGTTCTGAGGGAGGTGGAAGTTTTGGAATGTTCTGTGGAAGATGGAAGTTTTGGAATGCTCTGCGGTAGACTGAAGTTTTGGAATGTTCTGTGGAAGGTGGAAGTTTTAGAATGCTCTGTGGAAGATGGAAGTTTTGGAATGCTCTGTGGAAGGTGGAAGTTTTGGAATGCTCTGTGGAAGGTGAAAGTTTTAGAATGCTCTGTGGAATTTAGAAGTTTGGGAATGTTCTGTGGATGACGGAAGTTTTGGAATGCTCTGTGGAAGGTGGAAGTTTTGGAATGTTCTGTGGGAGGTGGAAGTTTTGGAATGTTCTGTGGAAGGTGGAAGCTTTGGAATGTTCTGTCGGAGGTGGAAGTTTTGGAATGCTCTGTGGAAGGTGGAAGTTTTGGAATGTTATGTGGAAGGTGCAAGTTTTGGAATGCGCTGTGGAAGATGGAAGTTTTGGAGTGCTCTGTGAAAGGTGGAAGTTTTGGAATGTTCAGCGGAAGGTGGAAGTTTTGGAATGCTCTGTGGAAGGTGGAAGTGTTCTAATGCTTTGTGGAAGTTTTAAGTTTTGGAATGTTTTGTGGAAGGTGAACGTTTTGGAATGTTCTGTGGGAGGTGGAAATTTGGGAATGTTCTGTGGAAGATGGAAGTTTTGGAATGATCTGTGGAAGGTGGAAGTTTTGGAAAGTTCTGCGGAAGTTGGAAGTTTTGGAATGCTCTGTGGAAGGTGGAAGTTTTGGAATGCTCTGTGGAAGGTGGAAGTTTTGGAATGCTCTGTGGAAGGTGGAAATTTTGGAATGCTCAGTGGAAGGTGGAAGTTTTGGAATGTTCTGTGGAAGGTGGAAGTTTTGGTATGCTCTGTGGAAGGTGGAAGTTTTGGAATCCGCTGTGGAACATGGAAGTTTTGGAATGCTCTGTGGATGTTTGGAATTTTGGAATGTTCTGTGGAAGGTGGAAGTTTTCGAAGGCTCTGTGGAAGATATAAGTTTTGGAATGTTCTATGGAAGGAGGAAGTCATGGAATGTTCTGTGGAAGGTGGAAGTTTTGGATTGCTCTGTGGAAGGTGGAAATTTTGGAATGTACTGTGGAAGATGGAATTTTTGCAATGCTCTGTGGAAGGTGGAAGTTTTGGAATGCTCTGTGGAAGATGGAAGTTTTGGAATGCTCTGTGGAAGGTGGATGTTTTGGAATGCTCTGTGGAAGGTGGATGTTTTGGAATGCTCTGTGGAAGGTGCAAGTTTCGGAATGCTCTGTGGAAGGTGGATGTTTTGGAATGCTCTGTGGAAGGTGGCAGTTTTGGAATGTTCTGTGGGAGGAAAATGTTTTGGAATGCTCTGTGGAAGATGGACGTTATCGAATGTTCTGAGGAAGGTGGAAGTTTTGGAATGTTCTGTGGAAGGTGGAAGTTTTGGAATGCTCTGTGGAAGGTGGAAGTTTTGGGAATGTTCTGTGGAAGGTGCAAGTTTTGGAAAGCTCTGTGGAAGATGGAAGTTTTGGAATGATCTGTGGAAGGTGGAAGTTTTGGTATGCTCTGTTGAAATTGGGAGTTTTGGAATGCTCTGTGGAAGGTCGAATTTTTGGAATGCTCTGTGGATGGTGCAAGTTTTGGAATGCTCTGTGGAAGGTGGAAGTTTTGGAATGTTCTGTGGAAGGTGGAAGTTTTGGAATGTTTGTGGAAGAGGGAAGTTTTGGAATGCTTTGTGGAAGGTGCAAGTTTTGGAATGCTCTGTGGAAGGTGGAAGTTTTGGTAATGTTCTGTGGAAGGTGCAAGTTTTGGACTGCTCTGTGGAAGATGGAAGTTTTGGAATGATCTGTGGAAGGTGGAAGTTTTGGTCTGCTCTGTTGAAATTGGGAGTTTTGGAATGCTCTGTGGAAGGTGGAAGTTTTGGAATGCTCTGTGGATGGTGCAAGTTTTGGAATGCTCTGTGGAAGGTGGAAGTTTTGGAATGTTCTGTGGAAGGTGGAAGTTTTGGAATGTTTGTGGAAGAGGGAAGTTTTGGAATGCTCTGTGGAAGGTGCAAGTTTTGGAATGCTCTGTGGAAGGTGGAAGTTTTGGAATGTTCTGAGGGAGGTGGAAGTTTTGGAATGTTCTGTGGAAGATGGAAGTTTTGGAATGCTCTGCGGTAGACTGAAGTTTTGGAATGTTCTGTGGAAGGTGGAAGTTTTAGAATGCTCTGTGGAAGATGGAAGTTTTGGAATGCTCTGTGGAAGGTGGAAGTTTTGGAATGCTCTGTGGAAGGTGAAAGTTTTAGAATGCTCTGTGGAATTTAGAAGTTTGGGAATGTTCTGTGGATGACGGAAGTTTTGGAATGCTCTGTGGAAGGTGGAAGTTTTGGAATGTTCTGTGGGAGGTGGAAGTTTTGGAATGTTCTGTGGAAGGTGGAAGCTTTGGAATGTTCTGTGGGAGGTGGAAGTTTTGGAATGCTCTGTGGAAGGTGGAAGTTTTGGAATGTTAGGTGGAAGGTGCAAGTTTTGGAATGCGCTGTGGAAGATGGAAGTTTTGGAGTGCTCTGTGAAAGGTGGAAGTTTTGGAATGTTCTGCGGAAGGTGGAAGTTTTGGAATGCTCTGTGGAAGGTGGAAGTGTTGTAATGCTTTGTGGAAGTTTTAAGTTTTGGAATGTTTTGTGGAAGGTGAACGTTTTGGAATGTTCTGTGGGAGGTGGAAATTTGGGAATGTTCTGTGGAAGATGGAAGTTTTGGAATGATCTGTGGAAGGTGGAAGTTTTGGAAAGTTCTGCGGAAGTTGGAAGTTTTGGAATGCTCTGTGGAAGGTGGAAGTTTTGGAATGCTCTGTGGAAGGTGGAAGTTTTGGAATGCTCTGTGGAAGGTGGAAATTTTGGAATGCTCAGTGGAAGGTGGAAGTTTTGGAATGTTCTGTGGAAGGTGGAAGTTTTGGTATGCTCTGTGGAAGGTGGAAGTTTTGGAATCCGCTGTGGAACATGGAAGTTTTGGAATGCTCTGTGGATGTTTGGAATTTTGGAATGTTCTGTGGAAGGTGGAAGTTTTCGAAGGCTCTGTGGAAGATATAAGTTTTGGAATGTTCTATGGAAGGAGGAAGTCATGGAATGTTCTGTGGAAGGTGGAAGTTTTGGATTGCTCTGTGGAAGGTGGAAATTTTGGAATGTACTGTGGAAGATGGAATTTTTGCAATGCTCTGTGGAAGGTGGAAGTTTTGGAATGCTCTGTGGAAGATGGAAGTTTTGGAATGCTCTGTGGAAGGTGGATGTTTTGGAATGCTCTGTGGAAGGTGGATGTTTTGGAATGCTCTGTGGAAGGTGCAAGTTTCGGAATGCTCTGTGGAAGGTGGATGTTTTGGAATGCTCTGTGGAAGGTGGCAGTTTTGGAATGTTCTGTGGGAGGAAAATGTTTTGGAATGGTCTGTGGAAGATGGACGTTATCGAATGTTCTGAGGAAGGTGGAAGTTTTGGAATGTTCTGTGGAAGGTGGAAGTTTTGGAATGCTCTGTGGAAGGTGGAAGTTTTGGGAATGTTCTGTGGAAGGTGCAAGTTTTGGAATGCTCTGTGGAAGATGGAAGTTTTGGAATGATCTGTGGAAGGTGGAAGTTTTGGTATGCTCTGTTGAAATTGGGAGTTTTGGAATGCTCTGTGGAAGGTCGAATTTTTGGAATGCTCTGTGGATGGTGCAAGTTTTGGAATGCTCTGTGGAAGGTGGAAGTTTTGGAATGTTCTGTGGAAGGTGGAAGTTTTGGAATGTTTGTGGAAGAGGGAAGTTTTGGAATGCTTTGTGGAAGGTGCAAGTTTTGGAATGCTCTGTGGAAGGTGGAAGTTTTGGAATGTTCTGAGGGAGGTGTAAGTTTTGGAATGTTCTGTGGAAGATGGAAGTTTTGGAATGCTCTGCGGTAGACTGAAGTTTTGGAATGTTCTGTGGAAGGTGGAAGTTTTAGAATGCTCTGTGGAAGATGGAAGTTTTGGAATGCTCTGTGGAAGGTGGAAGTTTTGGAATGCTCTGTGGAAGGTGAAAGTTTTAGAATGCTCTGTGGAATTTAGAAGTTTGGGAATGTCCTGTGGATGATGGAAGTTTTGGAATGCTCTGTGGAAGGTGGAAGTTTTGGAATGTTCTGTGGGAGGTGGAAGTTTTGGAATGTTCTGTGGAAGGTGGAAGCTTTGGAATGTTTTGTGGGAGGTGGAAGTTTTGGAATGCTTTGTGGAAGGTGGAAGTTTTGGAATGTAATGTGGAAGGTGGAATTTTTGCAATGCTCTGTGGAAGAAGGAAGTTTTGGAATGCTCTGTGGAAAGTGGATGTTTTGGAATGCTATGTGGAAGTTGGCAGTTTTGGAATGTTCTCTGGAAGGTGAACGTTTTGGAATGCTCTGTGGAAGATGGACGTTTTGGAATGTTCTGTGGGAGATGGAAATTTCGGAATGTTCTGTGGAAGATGGAAGTTTTGGGATGATCTGTGGAAGGTGGAAGTTTTGCAATGCTCTGTGGAAATTGGATGTTTTGGAATGCTATGTGGAAGGTGGCAGTTTTGGAATGTTCTGTGGAAGGTGAACGTTTTGAAATGTTCTGTGGGAGGTGGAAATTTGGGAATGTTCTGTGGAAGATGGAAGTTTTGGAATGATCTGTGGAAGGTGGAAGTTTTGGAATGTTCTGTGGAAGGTGCAAGTTTTGGAATGCTCTGTGGAAGGTGGAAGTGTTGTAATGCTCTGTGGAGGTTTTAAGTTTTGGAATGTTTTGTGGAAGGTGAACGTTTTGGAATGTTCTGTGGGAGGTGGAAATTTGGGAATGTTCTGTGGAAGATGGAAGTTTTGGAATGATCTGTGGAAGGTGGAAGTTTTGGAAAGTTCTGAGGAAGTTGGAAGTTTTGGAATGCTCTGTTGAAGGTGGAAGTTTTGGAATGCTCTGTGGAAGGTGGAAGTTTTGGAATGCTCTGTGGAAGGTGGAAATTTTGGAATGCTCAATGGAAGGTGGAAGTTTTGGAATGTTCTGTGGAAGGTGGAAGTTTTGGTATGCTCTGTGGACGGTGGAAGTTTTGGAATCCGCTGTGGAACATGGAAGTTTTGGAATGCTTTGTGGATGTTTGGAATTTTGGAATGTTCTGTGGAAGGTGGAAGTTTTCGAAGGCTCTGTGGAAGATATAAGTTTTGGAATGTTCTATGGAAGGAGGAAGTCATGGAATGTTCTGTGGAAGGCGGAAGTTTTGGAATGCTCTGTGGAAGGTGGAAGTTTTGGGAATGTTCTGTGGAAGGTGCAAGTTTTGGAATGCTCTGTGGAAGATGGAAGTTTTGGAATGATCTGTGGAAGGTGGAAGTTTTGGTATGCTCTGTTGAAATTGGGAGTTTTGGAATGCTCTGTGGAAGGTGGAAGTTTTGGAATGCTCTGTGGATGGTGCAAGTTTTGGAATGCTCTGTGGAAGGTGGAAGTTTTGGAATGTTCTGTGGAAGGTGGAAGTTTTGGAATGTTTGTGGAAGAGGGAAGTTTTGGAATGCTCTGTGGAAGGTGCAAGTTTTTGAATGCTCTGTGGAAGGTGGAAGTTTTGGAATGTTCTGAGGAAGGTGTAAGTTTTGGAATGTTCTGTGGAAGATGGAAGTTTTGGAATGCTCTGCGGTAGACTGAAGTTTTGGAATGTTCTGTGGAAGGTGGAAGTTTTAGAATGCTCTGTGGAAGATGGAAGGTTTGGAATGCTCTGTGGAAGGTGGAAGTTTTGGAATGCTCTGTGGAAGGTGAAAGTTTTAGAATGCTCTGTGGAATTTAGAAGTTTGGGAATGTTCTGTGGATGATGGAAGTTTTGGAATGCTCTGTGGAAGGTGGAAGTTTTGGAATGTTCTGTGGGAGGTGGAAGTTTTGGAATGTTCTGTGGAAGGTGGAAGCTTTGGAATGTTCTGTGGGAGGTGGAAGTTTTGGAATGCTCTGTGGAAGGTGGAAGTTTTGGAATGTTATGTGGAAGGTGCAAGTTTTGGAATGCGCTGTGGAAGATGGAAGTTTTGGAGTGCTCTGTGAAAGGTGGAAGTTTTGGAATGTTCTGCGGAAGGTGGAAGTTTTGGAATGCTCTGTGGAAGGTGGAAGTTTTGGAATGCTCTGTGGAAGTTGGAAATTTTGGAATGCTCAGTGGAAGTTGGAAGTTTTGGAATGTTCTGTGGAAGTTTTAAGTTTTGGAATGTTCTGTGGAAGGTGGAAGTTTTGGAATGTACTGTGGAAGGTGGAAATTATGCAATGCTCTGTGGAAGGTGGAAGTTTTGGAATGTGCTGTGGAAGGTGGAAGTGTTGCAATGCTCTGTGGAAGGTGGAAGTTTTGGAATGCTCTGTGGAAGATGGAAGTTTTGGAATGCTCTATGGAAGGAGGAAGTTTTGGAATGTTCTGTGGAACGTGGAAGTTTTGGATTGCTCTGTGGAAGGTGGAAATTTTGGAATGTACTTTGGAAGGTGGAATTTTTGCAATTCTCTGTGGAAGAAGGAAGTTTTGGAATGCTCTGTGGAAGGTGGATGTTTTGGAATGCTATGTGGAAGTTGGCAGTTTTGGAATGTTCTGTGGAAGGTGAACGTTTTGGAATGCTCTGTGGAAGATGGACGTTTTGGAATGTTCTGTGGGAGATGGAAATTTCGGAATGTTCTGTGGAAGATGGAAGTTTTGGGATGATATGTGGAAGGTGGAAGTTTTGCAATGCTCTGTGGAAAGTGGATGTTTTGGAATGCTATGTGGAAGGTGGCAGTTTTGGAATGTTCTGTGGAAGGTGAACGTTTTGAAATGTTCTGTGGGAGGTGGAAATTTCGGAATGTTCTGTGGAAGATGGAAGTTTTGGAATGATCTGTGGAAGGTGGAAGTTTTGGAATGTTCTGTGGAAGGTGGAAGTTTTGGAATGCTCTGTGGAAGGTGGAAGTTTTGGGAATGTTCTGTGGAAGGTGCAAGTTTTGGAATGCTCTGTGGAAGATGGAAGTTTTGGAATGATCTGTGGAAGGTGGAAGTTTTGGTATGCTCTGTTGAAATTGGGAGTTTTGGAATGCTCTGTGGAAGGTGGAATTTTTGGAATGCTCTGTGGATGGTGCAAGTTTTGGAATGCTCTGTGGAAGGTGGAAGTTTTGGAATGTTCTGTGGAAGGTGGAAGTTTTGGAATGTTTGTGGAAGAGGGAAGTTTTGGAATGCTTTGTGGAAGGTGCAAGTTTTGGAATGCTCTGTGGAAGGTGGAAGTTTTGGAATGTTCTGAGGGAGGTGTAAGTTTTGGAATGTTCTGTGGAAGATGGAAGTTTTGGAATGCTCTGCGGTAGACTGAAGTTTTGGAATGTTCTGTGGAAGGTGGAAGTTTTAGAATGCTCTGTGGAAGATGGAAGTTTTGGAATGCTCTGTGGAAGGTGGAAGTTTTGGAATGCTCTGTGGAAGGTGAAAGTTTTAGAATGCTCTGTGGAATTTAGAAGTTTGGGAATGTCCTGTGGATGATGGAAGTTTTGGAATGCTCTGTGGAAGGTGGAAGTTTTGGAAGGTTCTGTGGGAGGTGAAGTTTTGGAATGTTCTGTGGAAGGTGGAAGCTTTGGAATGTTTTGTGGGAGGTGGAAGTTTTGGAATGCTCTGTGGAAGGTGGAAGTTTTGGAATGTTATGTGGAAGGTGGAATTTTTGCAATGCTCTGTGGGAGAAGGAAGTTTTGGAATGCTCTGTGGAAAGTGGATGTTTTGGAATGCTATGTGGAAGTTGGCAGTTTTGGAATGTTCTGTGGAAGGTGAACGTTTTGGAATGTTCTGTGGAAGATGGACGTTTTGGAATGTTCTGTGGGAGATGGAAATTTCGGAATGTTCTGTGGAAGATGGAAGTTTTGGGATGATCTGTGGAAGGTGGAAGTTTTGCAATGCTCTGTGGAAAGTGGATGTTTTGGAATGCTATGTGGAAGGTGGCAGTTTTGGAATGTTCTGTGGAAGGTGAACGTTTTGAAATGTTCTGTGGGAGGTGGAAATTTGGGAATGTTCTGTGGAAGATGGAAGTTTTGGAATGATCTGTGGAAGGTGGAAGTTCTGGAATGTTCTGTGGAAGGTGGAAGTTTTGGAATGCTCTGTTGAAGGTGGAAGTGTTGTAATGCTCTGTGGAGGTTTTAAGTTTTGGAATGTTTTGTGGAAGGTGAACGTTTTGGAATGTTCTGTGGGAGGTGGAAAGTTGGGAATGTTCTGTGGAAGATGAAAGTTTTGGAATGATCTGTGGAAGGTGGAAGTTTTGGAAAGTTCTGAGGAAGTTGGAAGTTTTGGAATGCTCTGTGGAAGGTGGAAGTTTTGGAATGCTCTGTGGAAGGTGGAAGTTTTGGAATGCTCTGTGGAAGGTGGAAATTTTGGAATGCTCAATGGAAGGTGGAAGTTTTGGAATGTTCTGTGGAAGGTGGAAGTTTTGGTATGCTCTGTAGAAGGTGGAAGTTTTGGAATCCGCTGTGGAACATGGAAGTTTTGGAATGCTTTGTGGATGTTTGGAATTTTGGAATGTTCTGTGGATGGTGGAAGTTTTCGAAGGCTCTGTGGAAGATGTAAGTTTTGGAATGTTCTATGGAAGGAGGAAGTCATGGAATGTTCTGTGGAAGGCGGAAGTTTTGGATTGCTCTGTGGAAGGTGGAAATTTTGGAATGTACTGTGGAAGATGGAATTTTTGCAATGCTCTGTGGAAGGTGGAAGTTTTGGAATGCTCTGTGGAAGATGGATGTTTTGGAATGCTCTGTGGAAGGTGGATGTTTTGGAATGCTCTGTGGAAGGTGGATGTTTTGGAATGCTCTGTGGAAGGTGCAAGTTTCGGAATGCTCTGTGGAAGGTGGATGTTTTGGAATGCTCTCTGGAAGGTGGCAGTTTTGGAATGTTCTGTGGGAGGAAAATGTTTTGGAATGCTCTGTGGAAGATGGACGTTATCGAATGTTCTGAGGAAGGTGGAAGTTTTGGAATGTTCTGTGGAAGGTGGAAGTTTTGGAATGCTCTGTGGAAGGTGGAAGTTTTGGGAATGTTCTGTGGAAGGTGCAAGTTTTGGAATGCTCTGTGGAAGATGGAAGTTTTGGAATGATCTTTGGAAGGTGGAAGTTTTGGTATGCTCTGTTGAAATTGGGAGTTTTGGAATGCTCTGTGGAAGGTCGAAGTTTTGGAATGCTCTGTGGATGGTGCAAGTTTTGGAATGCTCTGTGGAAGGTGGAAGTTTTGGAATGTTCTGTGGAAGGTGGAAGTTTTGGAATGTTTGTGGAAGAGGGAAGTTTTGGAATGCTCTGTGGAAGGTGCAAGTTTTTGAATGCTCTGTGGAAGGTGGAAGTTTTGGAATGTTCTGAGGGAGGTGTAAGTTTTGGAATGTTCTGTGGAAGATGGAAGTTTTGGAATGCTCTGCGGTAGACTGAAGTTTTGGAATGTTCTGTGGAAGGTGGAAGTTTTAGAATGCTCTGTGGAAGATGGAAGGTTTGGAATGCTCTGTGGAAGGTGGAAGTTTTGGAATGCTCTGTGGAAGGTGAAAGTTTTAGAATGCTCTGTGGAATTTAGAAGTTTGGGAATGTTCTGTGGATGATGGAAGTTTTGGAATGCTCTGTGGAAGGTGGAAGTTTTGGAATGTTCTGTGGGAGGTGGAAGTTTTGGAATGCTCTGTGGAAGGTGGAAGCTTTGGAATGTTCTGTGGGAGGTGGAAGTTTTGGAATGCTCTGTGGAAGATGGAAGTTTTGGAATGTTCTGTGGGAGGTGGAAGTTTTGGAATGTTCTGTGGAAGGTGGAAGCTTTGGAATGTTTTGTGGGAGGTGGAAGTTTTGGAATGCTTTGTGGAAGGTGGAAGTTTTGGAATGTAATGTGGAAGGTGGAATTTTTGCAATGCTCTGTGGAAGAAGGAAGTTTTGGAATGCTCTGTGGAAAGTGGATGTTTTGGAATGCTATGTGGAAGTTGGCAGTTTTGGAATGTTCTCTGGAAGGTGAACGTTTTGGAATGCTCTGTGGAAGATGGACGTTTTGGAATGTTCTGTGGGAGATGGAAATTTCGGAATGTTCTGTGGAAGATGGAAGTTTTGGGATGATCTGTGGAAGGTGGAAGTTTTGCAATGCTCTGTGGAAAGTGGATGTTTTGGAATGCTATGTGGAAGGTGGCAGTTTTGGAATGTTCTGTGGAAGGTGAACGTTTTGAAATGTTCTGTGGGAGGTGGAAATTTGGGAATGTTCTGTGGAAGATGGAAGTTTTGGAATGATCTGTGGAAGGTGGAAGTTTTGGAATGTTCTGTGGAAGGTGCAAGTTTTGGAATGCTCTGTGGAAGGTGGAAGTGTTGTAATGCTCTGTGGAGGTTTTAAGTTTTGGAATGTTTTGTGGAAGGTGAACGTTTTGGAATGTTCTGTGGGAGGTGGAAATTTGGGAATGTTCTGTGGAAGATGGAAGTTTTGGAATGATCTGTGGAAGGTGGAAGTTTTGGAAAGTTCTGAGGAAGTTGGAAGTTTTGGAATGCTCTGTTGAAGGTGGAAGTTTTGGAATGCTCTGTGGAAGGTGGAAGTTTTGGAATGCTCTGTGGAAGGTGGAAATTTTGGAATGCTCAATGGAAGGTGGAAGTTTTGGAATGTTCTGTGGAAGGTGGAAGTTTTGGTATGCTCTGTGGACGGTGGAAGTTTTGGAATCCGCTGTGGAACATGGAAGTTTTGGAATGCTTTGTGGATGTTTGGAATTTTGGAATGTTCTGTGGAAGGTGGAAGTTTTCGAAGGCTCTGTGGAAGATATAAGTTTTGGAATGTTCTATGGAAGGAGGAAGTCATGGAATGTTCTGTGGAAGGCGGAAGTTTTGGAATGCTCTGTGGAAGGTGGAAGTTTTGGGAATGTTCTGTGGAAGGTGCAAGTTTTGGAATGCTCTGTGGAAGATGGAAGTTTTGGAATGATCTGTGGAAGGTGGAAGTTTTGGTATGCTCTGTTGAAATTGGGAGTTTTGGAATGCTCTGTGGAAGGTGGAAGTTTTGGAATGCTCTGTGGATGGTGCAAGTTTTGGAATGCTCTGTGGAAGGTGGAAGTTTTGGAATGTTCTGTGGAAGGTGGAAGTTTTGGAATGTTTGTGGAAGAGGGAAGTTTTGGAATGCTCTGTGGAAGGTGCAAGTTTTTGAATGCTCTGTGGAAGGTGGAAGTTTTGGAATGTTCTGAGGAAGGTGTAAGTTTTGGAATGTTCTGTGGAAGATGGAAGTTTTGGAATGCTCTGCGGTAGACTGAAGTTTTGGAATGTTCTGTGGAAGGTGGAAGTTTTAGAATGCTCTGTGGAAGATGGAAGGTTTGGAATGCTCTGTGGAAGGTGGAAGTTTTGGAATGCTCTGTGGAAGGTGAAAGTTTTAGAATGCTCTGTGGAATTTAGAAGTTTGGGAATGTTCTGTGGATGATGGAAGTTTTGGAATGCTCTGTGGAAGGTGGAAGTTTTGGAATGTTCTGTGGGAGGTGGAAGTTTTGGAATGTTCTGTGGAAGGTGGAAGCTTTGGAATGTTCTGTGGGAGGTGGAAGTTTTGGAATGCTCTGTGGAAGGTGGAAGTTTTGGAATGTTATGTGGAAGGTGCAAGTTTTGGAATGCGCTGTGGAAGATGGAAGTTTTGGAGTGCTCTGTGAAAGGTGGAAGTTTTGGAATGTTCTGCGGAAGGTGGAAGTTTTGGAATGCTCTGTGGAAGGTGGAAGTTTTGGAATGCTCTGTGGAAGTTGGAAATTTTGGAATGCTCAGTGGAAGTTGGAAGTTTTGGAATGTTCTGTGGAAGTTTTAAGTTTTGGAATGTTCTGTGGAAGGTGGAAGTTTTGGAATGTACTGTGGAAGGTGGAAATTATGCAATGCTCTGTGGAAGGTGGAAGTTTTGGAATGTGCTGTGGAAGGTGGAAGTGTTGCAATGCTCTGTGGAAGGTGGAAGTTTTGGAATGCTCTGTGGAAGATGGAAGTTTTGGAATGCTCTATGGAAGGAGGAAGTTTTGGAATGTTCTGTGGAACGTGGAAGTTTTGGATTGCTCTGTGGAAGGTGGAAATTTTGGAATGTACTTTGGAAGGTGGAATTTTTGCAATTCTCTGTGGAAGAAGGAAGTTTTGGAATGCTCTGTGGAAGGTGGATGTTTTGGAATGCTATGTGGAAGTTGGCAGTTTTGGAATGTTCTGTGGAAGGTGAACGTTTTGGAATGCTCTGTGGAAGATGGACGTTTTGGAATGTTCTGTGGGAGATGGAAATTTCGGAATGTTCTGTGGAAGATGGAAGTTTTGGGATGATATGTGGAAGGTGGAAGTTTTGCAATGCTCTGTGGAAAGTGGATGTTTTGGAATGCTATGTGGAAGGTGGCAGTTTTGGAATGTTCTGTGGAAGGTGAACGTTTTGAAATGTTCTGTGGGAGGTGGAAATTTCGGAATGTTCTGTGGAAGATGGAAGTTTTGGAATGATCTGTGGAAGGTGGAAGTTTTGGAATGTTCTGTGGAAGGTGGAAGTTTTGGAATGCTCTGTGGAAGGTGGAAGTTTTGGGAATGTTCTGTGGAAGGTGCAAGTTTTGGAATGCTCTGTGGAAGATGGAAGTTTTGGAATGATCTGTGGAAGGTGGAAGTTTTGGTATGCTCTGTTGAAATTGGGAGTTTTGGAATGCTCTGTGGAAGGTGGAATTTTTGGAATGCTCTGTGGATGGTGCAAGTTTTGGAATGCTCTGTGGAAGGTGGAAGTTTTGGAATGTTCTGTGGAAGGTGGAAGTTTTGGAATGTTTGTGGAAGAGGGAAGTTTTGGAATGCTTTGTGGAAGGTGCAAGTTTTGGAATGCTCTGTGGAAGGTGGAAGTTTTGGAATGTTCTGAGGGAGGTGTAAGTTTTGGAATGTTCTGTGGAAGATGGAAGTTTTGGAATGCTCTGCGGTAGACTGAAGTTTTGGAATGTTCTGTGGAAGGTGGAAGTTTTAGAATGCTCTGTGGAAGATGGAAGTTTTGGAATGCTCTGTGGAAGGTGGAAGTTTTGGAATGCTCTGTGGAAGGTGAAAGTTTTAGAATGCTCTGTGGAATTTAGAAGTTTGGGAATGTCCTGTGGATGATGGAAGTTTTGGAATGCTCTGTGGAAGGTGGAAGTTTTGGAAGGTTCTGTGGGAGGTGAAGTTTTGGAATGTTCTGTGGAAGGTGGAAGCTTTGGAATGTTTTGTGGGAGGTGGAAGTTTTGGAATGCTCTGTGGAAGGTGGAAGTTTTGGAATGTTATGTGGAAGGTGGAATTTTTGCAATGCTCTGTGGGAGAAGGAAGTTTTGGAATGCTCTGTGGAAAGTGGATGTTTTGGAATGCTATGTGGAAGTTGGCAGTTTTGGAATGTTCTGTGGAAGGTGAACGTTTTGGAATGTTCTGTGGAAGATGGACGTTTTGGAATGTTCTGTGGGAGATGGAAATTTCGGAATGTTCTGTGGAAGATGGAAGTTTTGGGATGATCTGTGGAAGGTGGAAGTTTTGCAATGCTCTGTGGAAAGTGGATGTTTTGGAATGCTATGTGGAAGGTGGCAGTTTTGGAATGTTCTGTGGAAGGTGAACGTTTTGAAATGTTCTGTGGGAGGTGGAAATTTGGGAATGTTCTGTGGAAGATGGAAGTTTTGGAATGATCTGTGGAAGGTGGAAGTTCTGGAATGTTCTGTGGAAGGTGGAAGTTTTGGAATGCTCTGTTGAAGGTGGAAGTGTTGTAATGCTCTGTGGAGGTTTTAAGTTTTGGAATGTTTTGTGGAAGGTGAACGTTTTGGAATGTTCTGTGGGAGGTGGAAAGTTGGGAATGTTCTGTGGAAGATGAAAGTTTTGGAATGATCTGTGGAAGGTGGAAGTTTTGGAAAGTTCTGAGGAAGTTGGAAGTTTTGGAATGCTCTGTGGAAGGTGGAAGTTTTGGAATGCTCTGTGGAAGGTGGAAGTTTTGGAATGCTCTGTGGAAGGTGGAAATTTTGGAATGCTCAATGGAAGGTGGAAGTTTTGGAATGTTCTGTGGAAGGTGGAAGTTTTGGTATGCTCTGTAGAAGGTGGAAGTTTTGGAATCCGCTGTGGAACATGGAAGTTTTGGAATGCTTTGTGGATGTTTGGAATTTTGGAATGTTCTGTGGAAGGTGGAAGTTTTCGAAGGCTCTGTGGAAGATGTAAGTTTTGGAATGTTCTATGGAAGGAGGAAGTCATGGAATGTTCTGTGGAAGGCGGAAGTTTTGGATTGCTCTGTGGAAGGTGGAAATTTTGGAATGTACTGTGGAAGATGGAATTTTTGCAATGCTCTGTGGAAGGTGGAAGTTTTGGAATGCTCTGTGGAAGATGGATGTTTTGGAATGCTCTGTGGAAGGTGGATGTTTTGGAATGCTCTGTGGAAGGTGGATGTTTTGGAATGCTCTGTGGAAGGTGCAAGTTTCGGAATGCTCTGTGGAAGGTGGATGTTTTGGAATGCTCTCTGGAAGGTGGCAGTTTTGGAATGTTCTGTGGGAGGAAAATGTTTTGGAATGCTCTGTGGAAGATGGACGTTATCGAATGTTCTGAGGAAGGTGGAAGTTTTGGAATGTTCTGTGGAAGGTGGAAGTTTTGGAATGCTCTGTGGAAGGTGGAAGTTTTGGGAATGTTCTGTGGAAGGTGCAAGTTTTGGAATGCTCTGTGGAAGATGGAAGTTTTGGAATGATCTTTGGAAGGTGGAAGTTTTGGTATGCTCTGTTGAAATTGGGAGTTTTGGAATGCTCTGTGGAAGGTCGAAGTTTTGGAATGCTCTGTGGATGGTGCAAGTTTTGGAATGCTCTGTGGAAGGTGGAAGTTTTGGAATGTTCTGTGGAAGGTGGAAGTTTTGGAATGTTTGTGGAAGAGGGAAGTTTTGGAATGCTCTGTGGAAGGTGCAAGTTTTTGAATGCTCTGTGGAAGGTGGAAGTTTTGGAATGTTCTGAGGGAGGTGTAAGTTTTGGAATGTTCTGTGGAAGATGGAAGTTTTGGAATGCTCTGCGGTAGACTGAAGTTTTGGAATGTTCTGTGGAAGGTGGAAGTTTTAGAATGCTCTGTGGAAGATGGAAGGTTTGGAATGCTCTGTGGAAGGTGGAAGTTTTGGAATGCTCTGTGGAAGGTGAAAGTTTTAGAATGCTCTGTGGAATTTAGAAGTTTGGGAATGTTCTGTGGATGATGGAAGTTTTGGAATGCTCTGTGGAAGGTGGAAGTTTTGGAATGTTCTGTGGGAGGTGGAAGTTTTGGAATGCTCTGTGGAAGGTGGAAGCTTTGGAATGTTCTGTGGGAGGTGGAAGTTTTGGAATGCTATGTGGAAGGTGGAAGTTTTGGAATGTTATGTGGAAGGTGCAAGTTTTGGAATGCGCTGTGGAAGATGGAAGTTTTGGAGTGCTCTGTGAAAGGTGGAAGTTTTGGAATGTTCTGCGGAAGGTGGAAGTTTTGGAATGCTCTGTGGAAGGTGGAAGTTTTGGAATGCTCTGTGGAAGTTGGAAATTTTGGAATGCTCAGTGGAAGTTGGAAGTTTTGGAATGTTCTGTGGAAGTTTTAAGTTTTGGAATGTTCTGTGGAAGGTGGAAGTTTTGGAATGTACTGTGGAAGGTGGAAATTTTGCAATGCTCTGTGGAAGGTGGAAGTTTTGGAATGTGCTGTGGAAGGTGGAAGTGTTGCAATGCTCTGTGGAAGGTGGAAGTTTTGGAATGCTCTGTGGAAGATGGAAGTTTTGGAATTCTCTATGGAAGGAGGAAGTTTTGGAATGTTCTGTGGAACGTGGAATTTTTGGATTGCTCTGTGGAAGGTGGAAATTTTGGAATGTACTTTGGAAGGTGGAAATTTTGCAATTCTCTGTGGAAGAAGGAAGTTTTGGAATGCTCTGTGGAAGGTGGATGTTTTGGAATGCTATGTGGAAGTTGGCAGTTTTGGAATGTTCTGTGGAAGGTGAACGTTTTGGAATGCTCTGTGGAAGATGGACGTTTTGGAATGTTCTGTGGGAGATGGAAATTTCGGAATGTTCTGTGGAAGATGGAAGTTTTGGGATGATCTGTGGAAGGTGGAAGTTTTGCAATGCTCTGTGGAAAGTGGATGTTTTGGAATGCTATGTGGAAGGTGGCAGTTTTGGAATGTTCTGTGGAAGGTGAACGTTTTGAAATGTTCTGTGGGAGGTGGAAATTTCGGAATGTTCTGTGGAAGATGGAAGTTTTGGAATGATCTGTGGAAGGTGGAAGTTTTGGAATGATCTGTGGAAGGTGGAAGTTTTGGAATGCTCTGTAGAAGGTGGAAGTTTTGTAATGCTCTGTGGAAGTTTTAAGTTTTGGAATGTTTTGTGGAAGGTGAACGTTTTGGAATGTTCTGTGGGAGGTGGAAATTTGGGAATGATCTGTGGAAGATGGAAGTTTTAGAATGATCTGTGGAAGGTGGAAGTTTTGGAAAGTTCTGCGGAAGATGGAAGTTTTGGAATGCTCTGTGGAAGGTGGAAGTTTTGGAATGCTCTGTGGAAGGTGGAAGTTTTGGAATGCTCTGTGGAAGGTGGAAATTTTGGAATGCTGAATGGAAGGTGGAAGTTTTGGAATGTTCTGTGGAAGGTGGAAGTTTTGGTATGCTCTGTGGACGGTGGAAGTTTTGGAATTTTCTGTGGAAGGTGGAAGTTTTGGAATGCTCTGTGATGGTCGAATTTTTGGAATGCTCTGTGGAAGATCGAAGTTTTGGAATGTTCTGTGGAAGGTGGAAGTTTTGAACTGTTCTGTAGAAGGTGGAAGTTTTGGAATCCTCTGTGGATGTTTGGAATTTTGGAATGTTCTGTGGAAGGTGGAAGTTTTGGATTGCTCTGTTTAAGGTCGAAGTTTTGGAATGCTCTGTGGAAGATGGAAGTTTTGGAATGTTCCTTGGAAGGAGGAAGTTATGGAATGTTCTGTGGAGGGTGGAAGTTTCGGATTGCTCTGTTGAAGGTGGAAATTTTGGAATGTACTGTGGAAGGTGGAATTTTTGCAATGCTCTGTGGAAGATGGAAGTTTTGGAATGCTCTGTGGAAGTTGGAAGTTTTGGAATACTCCGTGGAAGTTGGATGTATTGGAATGCTCTGTGGAAGGTGGCAGTTTTGGAATGTTCTGTGGAAGGTGGAAGTTTTGGAATACTCTGTGGAAGGTGGAAGTTTTGGAATGCTCTGTGGAAGGTGGCAGTTTTGGAATGTTCTGTGGAAGGTAAACGTTTTGGAATGCTCTGTGCAAAATCGACGTTTTGGAATGTTCTGTGGGAGGTGGAAGCTTTGGAATGTTCTGTGGAAGATGGAAGTTTTGGAATGATCTGTGGAAGGTGGAAGTTTTGGAATGCTCTGTGGAATGTGGAAGTTTTGGAATGTTCTGTGGAAGGTGGAAGTTTTGGAATGCTCTGTAAAGGTAGTAGTTTTGGAACGCTCTGTGGAAGGTGGAAGTTTAGGGAATGTACTGTGGAAGGTGCATTTTTTGCAATGCTCTGTGGAAGATGGAAGTATTGGAATGTTCTGTGGAAGATGGAAGTTTTGGAATGCTCTGTGGAAGATGGAAGTTTTGGAATGTTCTGTTGGAGGGGGAAGTTTTTGGAATGTTCTGTGGGAGAAGGAAGTTTTGGATTGCTCTGTGGAAGGTGGAAGTTTTGGAATGGACATTGGAAGGTGGAAGTTTTGCAATGTTCTGTGGAAGAATGAAGTTTTGGATTGCTCTGTGGAAGGTGGAAATTTTGGAATGTACTGTGGAAGGGGAAGTTTTGCAATGCTCTGTGGAAGATGGAAGTTTTGGAATGCTCTGTGGAAGGTGGAAGTTTTGGAATGCTCTGTGGGAGGTGGAAGTTTTTGAATGCTCTGTGCAAGAAACATGTTTTGGACTGCTCTGTGGAAGATGGACGTTTTCGAATGTTCTGTGGGAGGTGGAAGTTTTGGAATGTTCTGTGGAAGATGGAAGTTTTGGAATGATCTGTGGAAGGTGAAAGTTTTGGAATGCTCTGTGGAAGTTGGAAGTTTTGGAATGTTCTGTGGAAAGTGGAAGTTTTGGGAATGTATTGTGGAACATGGAAGTTTTGGAATGCTCTGTGGAAGTTGGAAGTTTTGGAATGTTCTGTGGAAAGTGGAAGTTTTGGGAATGTATTGTGGAACATGGAAGTTTTGGAATGTTCTGTGGAAGGTGGAAGTTTTGGAATGTTTGTGGAAGAGGGAAGTTTTGGAATGCTCTGTGGAAGGTGCAAGTTTTTGAATGCTCTGTGGAAGGTGGAAGTTTTGGAATGTTCTGAGGGAGGTGTAAGTTTTGGAATGTTCTGTGGAAGATGGAAGTTTTGGAATGCTCTGCGGTAGACTGAAGTTTTGGAATGTTCTGTGGAAGGTGGAAGTTTTAGAATGCTCTGTGGAAGATGGAAGGTTTGGAATGCTCTGTGGAAGGTGGAAGTTTTGGAATGCTCTGTGGAAGGTGAAAGTTTTAGAATGCTCTGTGGAATTTAGAAGTTTGGGAATGTTCTGTGGATGATGGAAGTTTTGGAATGCTCTGTGGAAGGTGGAAGTTTTGGAATGTTCTGTGGGAGGTGGAAGTTTTGGAATGCTCTGTGGAAGGTGGAAGCTTTGGAATGTTCTGTGGGAGGTGGAAGTTTTGGAATGCTATGTGGAAGGTGGAAGTTTTGGAATGTTATGTGGAAGGTGCAAGTTTTGGAATGCGCTGTGGAAGATGGAAGTTTTGGAGTGCTCTGTGAAAGGTGGAAGTTTTGGAATGTTCTGCGGAAGGTGGAAGTTTTGGAATGCTCTGTGGAAGGTGGAAGTTTTGGAATGCTCTGTGGAAGTTGGAAATTTTGGAATGCTCAGTGGAAGTTGGAAGTTTTGGAATGTTCTGTGGAAGTTTTAAGTTTTGGAATGTTCTGTGGAAGGTGGAAGTTTTGGAATGTACTGTGGAAGGTGGAAATTTTGCAATGCTCTGTGGAAGGTGGAAGTTTTGGAATGTGCTGTGGAAGGTGGAAGTGTTGCAATGCTCTGTGGAAGGTGGAAGTTTTGGAATGCTCTGTGGAAGATGGAAGTTTTGGAATTCTCTATGGAAGGAGGAAGTTTTGGAATGTTCTGTGGAACGTGGAATTTTTGGATTGCTCTGTGGAAGGTGGAAATTTTGGAATGTACTTTGGAAGGTGGAAATTTTGCAATTCTCTGTGGAAGAAGGAAGTTTTGGAATGCTCTGTGGAAGGTGGATGTTTTGGAATGCTATGTGGAAGTTGGCAGTTTTGGAATGTTCTGTGGAAGGTGAACGTTTTGGAATGCTCTGTGGAAGATGGACGTTTTGGAATGTTCTGTGGGAGATGGAAATTTCGGAATGTTCTGTGGAAGATGGAAGTTTTGGGATGATCTGCGAAAGGTGGAAGTTTTGCAATGCTCTGTGGAAAGTGGATGTTTTGGAATGCTATGTGGAAGGTGGCAGTTTTGGAATGTTCTGTGGAAGGTGAACGTTTTGAAATGTTCTGTGGGAGGTGGAAATTTCGGAATGTTCTGTGGAAGATGGAAGTTTTGGAATGATCTGTGGAAGGTGGAAGTTTTGGAATGATCTGTGGAAGGTGGAAGTTTTGGAATGCTCTGTAGAAGGTGGAAGTTTTGTAATGCTCTGTGGAAGTTTTAAGTTTTGGAATGTTTTGTGGAAGGTGAACGTTTTGGAATGTTCTGTGGGAGGTGGAAATTTGGGAATGATCTGTGGAAGATGGAAGTTTTAGAATGATCTGTGGAAGGTGGAAGTTTTGGAAAGTTCTGCGGAAGATGGAAGTTTTGGAATGCTCTGTGGAAGGTGGAAGTTTTGGAATGCTCTGTGGAAGGTGGAAGTTTTGGAATGCTCTGTGGAAGGTGGAAATTTTGGAATGCTCAATGGAAGGTGGAAGTTTTGGAATGTTCTGTGGAAGGTGGAAGTTTTGGTATGCTCTGTGGACGGTGGAAGTTTTGGAATTTTCTGTGGAAGGTGGAAGTTTTGGAATGCTCTGTGATGGTCGAATTTTTGGAATGCTCTGTGGAAGATCGAAGTTTTGGAATGTTCTGTGGAAGGTGGAAGTTTTGAACTGTTCTGTAGAAGGTGGAAGTTTTGGAATCCTCTGTGGATGTTTGGAATTTTGGAATGTTCTGTGGAAGGTGGAAGTTTTGGATTGCTCTGTTTAAGGTCGAAGTTTTGGAATGCTCTGTGGAAGATGGAAGTTTTGGAATGTTCCTTGGAAGGAGGAAGTTATGGAATGTTCTGTGGAGGGTGGAAGTTTCGGATTGCTCTGTGGAAGGTGGAAATTTTGGAATGTACTGTGGAAGGTGGAATTTTTGCAATGCTCTGTGGAAGATGGAAGTTTTGGAATGCTCTGTGGAAGTTGGAAGTTTTGGAATACTCCGTGGAAGTTGGATGTATTGGAATGCTCTGTGGAAGGTGGCAGTTTTGGAATGTTCTGTGGAAGGTGGAAGTTTTGGAATACTCTGTGGAAGGTGGAAGTTTTGGAATGCTCTGTGGAAGGTGGCAGTTTTGGAATGTTCTGTGGAAGGTAAACGTTTTGGAATGCTCTGTGCAAAATCGACGTTTTGGAATGTTCTGTGGGAGGTGGAAGCTTTGGAATGTTCTGTGGAAGATGGAAGTTTTGGAATGATCTGTGGAAGGTGGAAGTTTTGGAATGCTCTGTGGAATGTGGAAGTTTTGGAATGTTCTGTGGAAGGTGGAAGTTTTGGAATGCTCTGTAAAGGTAGTAGTTTTGGAACGCTCTGTGGAAGGTGGAAGTTTAGGGAATGTACTGTGGAAGGTGCATTTTTTGCAATGCTCTGTGGAAGATGGAAGTATTGGAATGTTCTGTGGAAGATGGAAGTTTTGGAATGCTCTGTGGAAGATGGAAGTTTTGGAATGTTCTGTTGGAGGGGGAAGTTTTTGGAATGTTCTGTGGGAGAAGGAAGTTTTGGATTGCTCTGTGGAAGGTGGAAGTTTTGGAATGGACATTGGAAGGTGGAAGTTTTGCAATGTTCTGTGGAAGAATGAAGTTTTGGATTGCTCTGTGGAAGGTGGAAATTTTGGAATGTACTGTGGAAGGGGAAGTTTTGCAATGCTCTGTGGAAGATGGAAGTTTTGGAATGCTCTGTGGAAGGTGGAAGTTTTGGAATGCTCTGTGGGAGGTGGAAGTTTTTGAATGCTCTGTGCAAGAAACATGTTTTGGACTGCTCTGTGGAAGATGGACGTTTTCGAATGTTCTGTGGGAGGTGGAAGTTTTGGAATGTTCTGTGGAAGATGGAAGTTTTGGAATGATCTGTGGAAGGTGAAAGTTTTGGAATGCTCTGTGGAAGTTGGAAGTTTTGGAATGTTCTGTGGAAAGTGGAAGTTTTGGGAATGTATTGTGGAACATGGAAGTTTTGGAATGTTCTGTGGAAGATGGAAGTTTTGGAATGCTCTGTGGAAGATGGAAGTTGTGGAATGCTCTGTGGAAGATGGAAGTTTTGGAATGCTCTGTGGAAGGTGGAAGTTTTGGTATGCTCTGTTGAAATTGGGAGTTTTGGAATGCTCTGTGGAAGGTGGAAGTTTTGGAATGCTCTGTGGATGTTGCAAGTTTTGGAATGCTCTGTGGAAGGTGGAAGTTTTGGAATGTTCTGTGGAAGGTGGAAGTTTTGGAATGTTTGTGGAAGAGGGAAGTTTTGGAATGCTCTGTGGAAGGTGCAAGTTTTGGAATACTCTGTGGAAGGTGGAAGTTTTGGAATGTTCTGAGGGAGGTGTATGTTTTGGAATGTTCTGTGGAAGATGGAAGTTTTGGAATGCTCTGCGGTAGACTGAAGTTTTGGAATGTTCTGTGGAAGGTGGAAGTTTTAGAATGCTCTGTGGAAGATCGAAGTTTTGGAATGCTCTGTGGAAGGTGGAAGTTCTGGAATGCTCTGTGGAATGTGAAAGTTTTAGAATGCTCTGTGGAATTTAGAAGTTTGGGAATGTTCTGTGGATGATGGAAGTTTTGGAATGCTCTGTGGAAGGTGGAAGTTTTGGAATGTTCTGTGGGAGATGGAAATTTCGGAATGTTCTGTGGAAGATGGAAGTTTTGGGATGATCTGTGGAAGGTGGAAGTTTTGCAATGCTCTGTGGAAAGTGGATGTTTTGGAATGCTATGTGGAAGGTGGCAGTTTTGGAATGTTCTGTGGAAGGTGAACATTTTGAAATATTCTGTGGGAGGTGGAAATTTCGGAATGTTCTGTGGAAGATGGAAGTTTTGGAATGATCTGTGGAAGGTGGAAGTTTTGGAATGTTCTGTGGAAGGTGGAAGTTTTGGAATGCTCTGTAGAAGGTGGAAGTTTTGTAATGCTCTGTGGAAGTTTTACGTTTTGGGATGTTTTGTGGAAGGTGAACGTTTTGGAATGTTCTGTGGGAGGTGGAAATTTGGGAATGTTCTGTGGAAGATGGAAGTTTTACAATGATCTGTGGAAGGTGGAAGTTTTGGAAAGTTCTGCGGAAGATGGAAGTTTTGGAATGCTCTGTGGAAGGTGGAAGTTTTGGAATGCTCTGTGGAAGGTGGAGGTTTTGGAATGCTCTGTGGAAGGTGGAAATTTTGGAATGCTCAATGGAAGGTGGAAGTTTTGGAATGTTCTGTGGAAGTTGGAAGTTTTGGTATGCTCTGTGGACGGTGGAAGTTTTGGAATTTTCTGTGGAAGGTGGAAGTTTTGGAATGCTCTGTGGAAGGTCGAAGTTTTGGAATGCTCTGTGGAAGGTCGAAGTTTTGGAATGTTCTGTGGAAGGTGGAAGTTTTGAACTGTTCTGTAGAAGGTGGAAGTTTTGGAATCCTCTGTGGATGTTTGGAATTTTGGAATGTTCTGTGGAAGGTGGAAGTTTTGGATTGCTCTGTTTAAGGTCGAAGTTTTGGAATGCTCTGTGGAAGATGGAAGTTTTGGAATGTTCCTTGGAAGGAGGAAGTTATGGAATGTTCTGTGGAGGGTGGAAGTTTCGGATTGCTCTGTGGAAGGTGGAAGTTTTGGAATGCTCTGTGGAAGGTGGAGGTTTTGGAATGCTCTGTGGAAGGTGGAAATTTTGGAATGCTCAATGGAAGGTGGAAGTTTTGGAATGTTCTGTGGAAGTTGGAAGTTTTGGTATGCTCTGTGGACGGTGGAAGTTTTGGAATTTTCTGTGGAAGGTGGAAGTTTTGGAATGCTCTGTGGAAGGTCGAAGTTTTGGAATGCTCTGTGGAAGGTCGAAGTTTTGGAATGTTCTGTGGAAGGTGGAAGTTTTGAACTGTTCTGTAGAAGGTGGAAGTTTTGGAATCCTCTGTGGATGTTTGGAATTTTGGAATGTTCTGTGGAAGGTGGAAGTTTTGGATTGCTCTGTTTAAGGTCGAAGTTTTGGAATGCTCTGTGGAAGATGGAAGTTTTGGAATGTTCCTTGGAAGGAGGAAGTTATGGAATGTTCTGTGGAGGGTGGAAGTTTCGGATTGCTCTGTGGAAGGTGGAAATTTTGGAATGTACTGTGGAAGGTGGAATTTTTGCAATGCTCTGTGGAAGATGGAAGTTTTGGAATGCTCTGTGGAAGTTGGAAGTTTTGGAATACTCCGTGGAAGTTGGATGTATTGGAATGCTCTGTGGAAGGTGGCAGTTTTGGAATGTTATGTGGAAGGTGGAAGTTTTGGAATACTCTGTGGAAGGTGGAAGTTTTGGAATGCTCTGTGGAAGGTGGCAGTTTTGGAATGTTCTGTGGAAGGTAAACGTTTTGGAATGCTCTGTGCAAAATCGACGTTTTGGCATGTTCTGTGGGAGGTGGAAGTTTTGGAATGTTCTGTGGAAGATGGAAGTTTTAGAATGATCTGTGGAAGGTGGAAGTTTTGGAATGCTCTGTGGAATGTGGAAGTTTTGGAATGTTCTGTGGAAGGTGGAAGTTTTGGAATGCTCTGTAAAGGTAGTAGTTTTGGAACGCTCTGTGGAAGGTGGAAGTTTAGGGAATGTACTGTGGAAGGTGCATTTTTTGCAATGCTCTGTGGAAGATGGAAGTATTGGAATGTTCTGTGGAAGATGGAAGTTTTGGAATGCTCTGTGGAAGATGGAAGTTTTGGAATGTTCTGTTGGAGGGGGAAGTTTTTGGAATGTTCTGTGGGAGAAGGAAGTTTTGGATTGCTCTGTGGAAGGTGGAAGTTTTGGAATGGACATTGGAAGTTGGAAGTTTTGAAATGCTCTGTGGAAGAATGAAGTTTTGGATTGCTCTGTGGAAGGTGGAAATTTTGGAATGTACTGTGGAAGGTGGAAGTTTTGCAATGCTCTGTGTAAGATGGAAGTTTTGGAATGCTCTGTGGAAGGTGGAAGTTTTGGAATGCTCTGTGCAAGAAAAATGTTTTGGACTGCTCTGTGGAAGATGGACGTTTTCAAATGTTCTGTGGGAGGTGGAAGTTTTGGAATGTTCTGTGGAAGATGGAAGTTTTGGAATGATCTGTGGAAGGTCGAAGTTTTGGAATGTTCTGTGGAAGGTGGAAGTTTTGAACTGTTCTGTAGAAGGTGGAAGTTTTGGAATCCTCTGTGGATGTTTGGAATTTTGGAATGTTCTGTGGAAGGTGGAAGTTTTGGATTGCTCTGTTTAAGGTCGAAGTTTTGGAATGCTCTGTGGAAGATGGAAGTTTTGGAATGTTCCTTGGAAGGAGGAAGTTATGGAATGTTCTGTGGAGGGTGGAAGTTTCGGATTGCTCTGTGGAAGGTGGACATTTTGGAATGTACTGTGGAAGGTGGAATTTTTGCAATGCTCTGTGGAAGATGGAAGTTTTGGAATGCTCTGTGGAAGTTGGAAGTTTTGGAATACTCCGTGGAAGTTGGATGTATTGGAATGCTCTGTGGAAGGTGGCAGTTTTGGAATGTTCTGTGGAAGGTGGAAGTTTTGGAATACTCTGTGGAAGGTGGAAGTTTTGGAATGCTCTGTGGAAGGTGGCAGTTTTGGAATGTTCTGTGGAAGGTAAACGTTTTGGAATGCTCTGTGCAAAATCGACGTTTTGGAATGTTCTGTGGGAGGTGGAAGTTTTGGAATGATCTGTGGAAGGTGGAAGTTTTGGAATGCTCTGTGGAATGTGGAAGTTTTGGAATGTTCTGTGGAAGGTGGAAGTTTTGGAATGCTCTGTAAAGGTAGTAGTTTTGGAACACTCTGTGGAAGGTGGAAGTTTAGGGAATGTACTGTGGAAGGTGCATTTTTTGCAATGTTCTGTGGAAGATGGAAGTATTGGAATGTTCTGTGGAAGATGGAAGTTTTGGAATGCTCTGTGGAAGATGGAAGTTTTGGAATGTTCTGTTGGAGGGGGAAGTTTTTGGAATGTTCTGTGGGAGAAGGAAGTTTTGGATTGCTCTGTGGAAGGTGGAAGTTTTGGAATGGACATTGGAAGTTGGAAGCTTTGAAATGCTCTGTGGAAGAATGAAGTTTTGGATTGCTCTGTGGAAGGTGGAAATTTTGGAATGTACTGTGGAAGGTGGAAGTTTTGCAATGCTCTGTGTAAGATGGAAGTTTTGGAATGCTCTGTGGAAGGTGGAAGTTTTGGAATGCTCTGTGGGAGGTGGAAGTTTTGGAATGCTCTGTGCAAGAAAAATGTTTTGGACTGCTCTGTGGAAGATGGACGTTTTCAAATGTTCTGTGGGAGGTGGAAGTTTTGGAATGTTCTGTGGAAGATGGAAGTTTTGGAATGATCTGTGGAAGGTGAAAGTTTTGGAATGCTCTGTGGAAGTTGGAAGTTTTGGAATGTTCTGTGGAAAGTGGAAGTTTTGGGAATGTATTGTGGAACATGGAAGTTTTGGAATGTTCTGTGGAAGATGGAAGTTTTGGAATGCTCTGTGGAAGATTGAAGTTGTGGAATGCTCTGTGGAAGATGGAAGTTTTGGAATGCTCTCTGGAAGGTGGAAGTTTTGGTATGCTCTGTTGAAATTGGGAGTTTTGGAATGCTCTGTGGAAGGTGGAAGTTTTGGAATGCTCTGTGGATGGTGCAAGTTTTGGAATGCTCTGTGGAAGGTGGAAGTTTTGGAATGTTCTGTGGAAGGTGGAAGTTTTGGAATGTTTGTGGAAGAGGGAAGTTTTGGAATGCTCTGTGGAAGGTGCAAGTTTTGGAATGCTCTGTGGAAGGTGGAAGTTTTGGAATGTTCTGAGGGAGGTGTAAGTTTTGGAATGTTCTGCGGTAGACTGAAGTTTTGGAATGTTCTGTGGAAGGTGGAAGTTTTAGAATGTTCTGTGGAAGATGGAAGTTTTGGAATGCTCTGTGGAAGGTGGAAGTTTTGGAATGCTCTGTGGAAGGTGAAAGTTTTAGAATGCTCTGTGGAATTTAGAAGTTTGGGAATGTTCTGTGGATGATGGAAGTTTTGGAATGCTCTGTGGAAGGTGGAAGTTTTGGAATGTTCTGTGGGAGGTGGAAGTTTTGGAATGTTCTGTGGAAGGTGGAAGCTTTGGAATGTTCTGTGGGAGGTGGAAGTTTTGGAATGCTCTGTGGAAGGTGGAAGTTTTGGAATGTTATGTGGAAGGTGCAAGTATTGGAATGCGCTGTGGAAGATGGAAGTTTGGGAGTGCTCTGTGAAAGGTGGAAGTTTTGGAATGTTCTGCGGAAGGTGGAAGTTTTGGAATGCTCTGTGGAAGGTGGAAGTTTTGGAATGCTCTGTGGATGGTGGAAATTTTGGAATGCTCAGTGGAAGTTGGAAGTTTTGGAATGTTCTGTGGAAGTTTTAAGTTTTGGAATGTTCTGTGGAAGGTGGAAGTTTTGGAATGTACTGTGGAAGGTTGGAAATTTTGCAATGCTCTGTGGAAGGTGGAAGTTTTGGAATGTACTGTGGAAGGTGGAAGTGTTGCAATGCTCTGTGGAAGGTGGAAGTTTTGGAATGCTCTGTGGAAGATGGAAGTTTTGGAATGCTCTATGGAAGGAGGAAGTTTTGGAATGTTCTGTGTAACGTGGAAGTTTTGGATTGCTCTGTGGAAGGTGGAAATTTTGGAATGTACTTTGGAAGGTGGAATTTTTGCAATGCTCTGTGGAAGAAGGAAGTTTTGGAATGCTCTGTGGAAGGTGGATGTTTTGGAATGCTATGTTGAAGTTGGCAGTTTTGGAATGTTCTGTGGAAGGTGAACGTTTTGGAATGCTCTGTGGAAGATGGACGTTTTGAAATGTTCTGTGGGAGATGGAAATTTCGGAATGTTCTGTGGAAGATGGAAGTTTTGGGATGATCTGTGGAAGGTGGAAGTTTTGCAATGCTCTGTGGAAAGTGGATGTTTTGGAATGCTATGTGGAAGGTGGCAGTTTTGGAATGTTTTGTGGAAGGTGAACGTTTTGAAATGTTCTGTGGGAGGTGGAAATTTCGGAATGTTCTGTGGAAGATGGAAGTTTTGGAATGATCTGTGGAAGGTGGAAGTTTTGGAATGTTCTGTGGAAGGTGGAAGTTTTGTAATGCTCTGTGGAAGGTCGAAGTTTTGGAATGTTCTGTGGAAGGTGGAAGTTTTGAACTGTTCTGTAGAAGGTGGAAGTTTTGGAATCCTCTGTGGATGTTTGGAATTTTGGAATGTTCTGTGGAAGGTGGAAGTTTTGGATTGCTCTGTTTAAGGTCGAAGTTTTGGAATGCTCTGTGGAAGATGGAAGTTTTGGAATGTTCCTTGGAAGGAGGAAGTTATGGAATGTTCTGTGGAGGGTGGAAGTTTCGGATTGCTCTGTGGAAGGTGGAAATTTTGGAATGTACTGTGGAAGGTGGAATTTTTGCAATGCTCTGTGGAAGATGGAAGTTTTGGAATGCTCTGTGGAAGTTGGAAGTTTTGGAATACTCCGTGGAAGTTGGATGTATTGGAATGCTCTGTGGAAGGTGGCAGTTTTGGAATGTTATGTGGAAGGTGGAAGTTTTGGAATACTCTGTGGAAGGTGGAAGTTTTGGAATGCTCTGTGGAAGGTGGCAGTTTTGGAATGTTCTGTGGAAGGTAAACGTTTTGGAATGCTCTGTGCAAAATCGACGTTTTGGCATGTTCTGTGGGAGGTGGAAGTTTTGGAATGTTCTGTGGAAGATGGAAGTTTTAGAATGATCTGTGGAAGGTGGAAGTTTTGGAATGCTCTGTGGAATGTGGAAGTTTTGGAATGTTCTGTGGAAGGTGGAAGTTTTGGAATGCTCTGTAAAGGTAGTAGTTTTGGAACGCTCTGTGGAAGGTGGAAGTTTAGGGAATGTACTGTGGAAGGTGCATTTTTTGCAATGCTCTGTGGAAGATGGAAGTATTGGAATGTTCTGTGGAAGATGGAAGTTTTGGAATGCTCTGTGGAAGATGGAAGTTTTGGAATGTTCTGTTGGAGGGGGAAGTTTTTGGAATGTTCTGTGGGAGAAGGAAGTTTTGGATTGCTCTGTGGAAGGTGGAAGTTTTGGAATGGACATTGGAAGTTGGAAGTTTTGAAATGCTCTGTGGAAGAATGAAGTTTTGGATTGCTCTGTGGAAGGTGGAAATTTTGGAATGTACTGTGGAAGGTGGAAGTTTTGCAATGCTCTGTGTAAGATGGAAGTTTTGGAATGCTCTGTGGAAGGTGGAAGTTTTGGAATGCTCTGTGCAAGAAAAATGTTTTGGACTGCTCTGTGGAAGATGGACGTTTTCAAATGTTCTGTGGGAGGTGGAAGTTTTGGAATGTTCTGTGGAAGATGGAAGTTTTGGAATGATCTGTGGAAGGTCGAAGTTTTGGAATGTTCTGTGGAAGGTGGAAGTTTTGAACTGTTCTGTAGAAGGTGGAAGTTTTGGAATCCTCTGTGGATGTTTGGAATTTTGGAATGTTCTGTGGAAGGTGGAAGTTTTGGATTGCTCTGTTTAAGGTCGAAGTTTTGGAATGCTCTGTGGAAGATGGAAGTTTTGGAATGTTCCTTGGAAGGAGGAAGTTATGGAATGTTCTGTGGAGGGTGGAAGTTTCGGATTGCTCTGTGGAAGGTGGACATTTTGGAATGTACTGTGGAAGGTGGAATTTTTGCAATGCTCTGTGGAAGATGGAAGTTTTGGAATGCTCTGTGGAAGTTGGAAGTTTTGGAATACTCCGTGGAAGTTGGATGTATTGGAATGCTCTGTGGAAGGTGGCAGTTTTGGAATGTTCTGTGGAAGGTGGAAGTTTTGGAATACTCTGTGGAAGGTGGAAGTTTTGGAATGCTCTGTGGAAGGTGGCAGTTTTGGAATGTTCTGTGGAAGGTAAACGTTTTGGAATGCTCTGTGCAAAATCGACGTTTTGGAATGTTCTGTGGGAGGTGGAAGTTTTGGAATGTTCTGTGGAAGATGGAAGTTTTGGAATGATCTGTGGAAGGTGGAAGTTTTGGAATGCTCTGTGGAATGTGGAAGTTTTGGAATGTTCTGTGGAAGGTGGAAGTTTTGGAATGCTCTGTAAAGGTAGTAGTTTTGGAACACTCTGTGGAAGGTGGAAGTTTAGGGAATGTACTGTGGAAGGTGCATTTTTTGCAATGCTCTGTGGAAGATGGAAGTATTGGAATGTTCTGTGGAAGATGGAAGTTTTGGAATGCTCTGTGGAAGTTGGAAGTTTTGGAATGTTCTGTTGGAGGGGGAAGTTTTTGGAATGTTCTGTGGGAGAAGGAAGTTTTGGATTGCTCTGTGGAAGGTGGAAGTTTTGGAATGGACATTGGAAGTTGGAAGCTTTGAAATGCTCTGTGGAAGAATGAAGTTTTGGATTGCTCTGTGGAAGGTGGAAATTTTGGAATGTACTGTGGAAGGTGGAAGTTTTGCAATGCTCTGTGTAAGATGGAAGTTTTGGAATGCTCTGTGGAAGGTGGAAGTTTTGGAATGCTCTGTGGGAGGTGGAAGTTTTGGAATGCTCTGTGCAAGAAAAATGTTTTGGACTGCTCTGTGGAAGATGGACGTTTTCAAATGTTCTGTGGGAGGTGGAAGTTTTGGAATGTTCTGTGGAAGATGGAAGTTTTGGAATGATCTGTGGAAGGTGAAAGTTTTGGAATGCTCTGTGGAAGTTGGAAGTTTTGGAATGTTCTGTGGAAAGTGGAAGTTTTGGGAATGTATTGTGGAACATGGAAGTTTTGGAATGTTCTGTGGAAGATGGAAGTTTTGGAATGCTCTGTGGAAGATTGAAGTTGTGGAATGCTCTGTGGAAGATGGAAGTTTTGGAATGCTCTCTGGAAGGTGGAAGTTTTGGTATGCTCTGTTGAAATTGGGAGTTTTGGAATGCTCTGTGGAAGGTGGAAGTTTTGGAATGCTCTGTGGATGGTGCAAGTTTTGGAATGCTCTGTGGAAGGTGGAAGTTTTGGAATGTTCTGTGGAAGGTGGAAGTTTTGGAATGTTTGTGGAAGAGGGAAGTTTTGGAATGCTCTGTGGAAGGTGCAAGTTTTGGAATGCTCTGTGGAAGGTGGAAGTTTTGGAATGTTCTGAGGGAGGTGTAAGTTTTGGAATGTTCTGCGGTAGACTGAAGTTTTGGAATGTTCTGTGGAAGGTGGAAGTTTTAGAATGTTCTGTGGAAGATGGAAGTTTTGGAATGCTCTGTGGAAGGTGGAAGTTTTGGAATGCTCTGTGGAAGGTGAAAGTTTTAGAATGCTCTGTGGAATTTAGAAGTTTGGGAATGTTCTGTGGATGATGGAAGTTTTGGAATGCTCTGTGGAAGGTGGAAGTTTTGGAATGTTCTGTGGGAGGTGGAAGTTTTGGAATGTTCTGTGGAAGGTGGAAGCTTTGGAATGTTCTGTGGGAGGTGGAAGTTTTGGAATGCTCTGTGGAAGGTGGAAGTTTTGGAATGTTATGTGGAAGGTGCAAGTATTGGAATGCGCTGTGGAAGATGGAAGTTTTGGAGTGCTCTGTGAAAGGTGGAAGTTTTGGAATGTTCTGCGGAAGGTGGAAGTTTTGGAATGCTCTGTGGAAGGTGGAAGTTTTGGAATGCTCTGTGGATGGTGGAAATTTTGGAATGCTCAGTGGAAGTTGGAAGTTTTGGAATGTTCTGTGGAAGTTTTAAGTTTTGGAATGTTCTGTGGAAGGTGGAAGTTTTGGAATGTACTGTGGAAGGTGGAAATTTTGCAATGCTCTGTGGAAGGTGGAAGTTTTGGAATGTACTGTGGAAGGTGGAAGTGTTGCAATGCTCTGTGGAAGGTCGAAGTTTTGGAATGCTCTGTGGAAGATGGAAGTTTTGGAATGCTCTATGGAAGGAGGAAGTTTTGGAATGTTCTGTGTAACGTGGAAGTTTTGGATTGCTCTGTGGAAGGTGGAAATTTTGGAATGTACTTTGGAAGGTGGAATTTTTGCAATGCTCTGTGGAAGAAGGAAGTTTTGGAATGCTCTGTGGAAGGTGGATGTTTTGGAATGCTATGTTGAAGTTGGCAGTTTTGGAATGTTCTGTGGAAGGTGAACGTTTTGGAATGCTCTGTGGAAGATGGACGTTTTGAAATGTTCTGTGGGAGATGGAAATTTCGGAATGTTCTGTGGAAGATGGAAGTTTTGGGATGATCTGTGGAAGGTGGAAGTTTTGCAATGCTCTGTGGAAAGTGGATGTTTTGGAATGCTATGTGGAAGGTGGCAGTTTTGGAATGTTTTGTGGAAGGTGAACGTTTTGAAATGTTCTGTGGGAGGTGGAAATTTCGGAATGTTCTGTGGAAGATGGAAGTTTTGGAATGATCTGTGGAAGGTGGAAGTTTTGGAATGTTCTGTGGAAGGTGGAAGTTTTGTAATGCTCTGTGGAAGTTTTAAGTTTTGGAATGTTTTGTGGAAGGTGAACGTTTTGGAATTTTCTGTGGGAGGTGGAAATTTGGGAATGTTCTGTGGACGATGGAAGTTTTAGAATGATCTGTGGAAGGTGGAAGTTTTGGAAAGTTCTGCGGAAGATGGAAGGTTTGGAATGCTCTGTGGAAGGTGGAAGTTTTGGAATGCTCTGTGGAAGGTGGAAGTTTTGGAATGCTCGGTGGAAGGTGGAAATTTTGGAATGCTCAATGGAAGGTGGAAGTTTTGGAATGTTCTGTGGAAGGTGGAAGTTTTGGTATGCTCTGTGGATGGTGGAAGTTTTGGAATTTTCTGTGGAAGGTGGAAGTTTTGGAATGCTCTGTGGAAGGTCGAAGTTTTGGAATGCTCTGTGGAAGGTCGAAGTTTTGGAATGTTCTGTGGAAGGTGGAAGTTTTGAACTGTTCTGTAGAAGGTGGAAGTTTTGGAATCCCCTGTGGATGTTTGGAATTTTGGAATGTTCTGTGGAAGGTGGAAGTTTTGGATTGCTCTGTTTAAGGTCGAAGTTTTGGAATGCTCTGTGGAAGATGGAAGTTTTGGAATGTTCCTTGGAAGGAGGAAGTTATGGAATGTTCTGTGGAGGGTGGAAGTTTCGGATTGCTCTGTGGAAGGTGGAAATTTTGGAATGTACTGTGGAAGGTGGAATTTTTGCAATGCTCTGTGGAAGGTGGAAGTTTTGGAATGCTCTGTGGAAGTTGGAAGTTTTGGAATACTCCGTGGAAGTTGGATGTATTGGAATGCTCTGTGGAAGGTGGCAGTTTTGGAATGTTCTGTGGAAGGTGGAAGTTTTGGAATACTCTGTGGAAGGTGGAAGTTATGGAATGCTCTGTGGAAGGTCGAAGTTTTGGAATGTTCTTCGGAAGGTCGAAGTTTTGGAATGTTCTGTGGAAGGTGGAAGTTTTGAACTGTTCTGTAGAAGGTGGATGTTTTGGAATCCTCTGTGGATGTTTGGAATTTTGGAATGTTCTGTGGAAGGTGGAAGTTTTGGATTGCTCTGTTTAAGGTCGAAGTTTTGGAATGCTCTGTGGAAGATGGAAGTTTTGGAATGTTCCTTGGAAGGAGGAAGTTATGGAATGTTCTGTGGAGGGTGGAAGTTTCGGATTGCTCTGTGGAAGGTGGAAATTGTGGAATGTACTGTGGAAGGTGGAATTTTTGCAATGCTCTGTGGAAGATGGAAGTTTTGGAATGCTCTGTGGAAGTTGGAAGTTTTGGAATACTCCGTGGAAGTTGGATGTATTGGAATGCTCTGTGGAAGGTGGCAGTTTTGGAATGTTCTGTGGAAGGTGGAAGTTTTGGAATACTCTGTGGAAGGTGGAAGTTTTGGAATGCTCTGTGGAAGGTGGCAGTTTTGGAATGTTCTGTGGAAGGTACACGTTTTGGAATGCTCTGTGCAAAATCGACGTTTTGGAATGTTCTGTGGGAGGTGGAAGTTCTGGAATGTTCTGTGGAAAATGGAAGTTTTGGAATGATCTGTGGAAGGTGGAAGTTTTGGAATGCTCTGTGGAATGTGGAAGTTTTGGAATGTTCTGTGGAAGGTGGAAGTTTTGGAATGCTCTGTAAAGGTAGTAGTTTTGGAACGCTCTGTGGAAGGTGGAAGTTTAGGGAATGTACTGTGGAAGGTGCATTTTTTGCAATGCTCTGTGGAAGATGGAAGTATTGGAATGTTCTGTGGAAGATGGAAGTTTTGGAATGCTCTGTGGAAGATGGAAGTTTTGGAATGTTCTGTTGGAGGGGGAAGTTTTTGGAATGTTCTGTGGGAGATGGAAGCTTTGGATTGCTCTGTGGAAGGTGGAAGTTTTGGAATGAACATTGGAAGGTGGAAGTTTTGCAATGCTCTGTGGAAGAATGAAGTTTTGGATTGCTCTGTGGAAGGTGGAAACTTTGGAATGTACTGTGGAAGGTGGAAGTTTTGCAATGCTCTGTGGAAGATGGAAGTTTTGGAATGCTCTGTGCAAGGTGGAAGTTTTGGAATGCTCTGTGGGAGGTGGAAGTTTTTGAATGCTCTGTGCAAGAAAAATGTTTTGGACTGCTCTGTGGAAGATGGACGTTTTCGAATGTTCTGTGGGAGGTGGAAGTTTTGGAATGTTCTGTGGAAGATGGAAGTTTTGGAATGATCTGTGGAAGGTGAAAGTTTTGGAATGCTCTGTGGAAGTTGGAAGTTTTGGAATGTTCTGTGGAAAGTGGAAGTTTTGGGAATGTATTGTGGAACATGGAAGTTTTGGAATGTTCTGTGGAAGATGGAAGTTTTGGAATGCTCTGTGGAAGATGGAAGTTGTGGAATGCTCTGTGGAAGATGGAAGTTTTGTCATGCTCTGTAGGAGGTGGAAGTTACGGAATGTTCGGTGGAAGATCGAAGTTTTGGAATGCTCTGTGGAAGATGGAAGTTTTGGAATGTTCTGTGGAAGGTGGAAGTTTTGGAATGTTCTCTGGAAGGTGGAAGTTTTGGAATGCTCTGTGGAAGGTGGAAGTTTTGGAATGTACTGCGGACGTTGGAAATTTTGGATTGCTCTGTGGAAGGTGGAAGTTTTGGAATGCTCTGTGGAAGATGGAAGTCTTGGAATCTTCTGTGGAAGGTAGGAGTTTTGGAATGCTCTGTGGAAGTTGGAAGTTTTGGAATGTTCTGTGGAAGATGGAAGTCTTGGAATCTTCTGTGGAAGGTGGAAGTTTTGGAATGCTCTGTGGAAGGTGGAAGATTTGGAAAGTACTGCGGAAGTTGGAAATTTTGGATTGCTCTGTGGAAGTTGGGAGTTTTGGAATGCTCTGCGGAAGACTGAAGTTTTGAATGTTCTGTGGAAGGTGGAAGATTTAGAATGCTCTGTGGAAGGTGAAAGTTTTGGAATGCTCTGTGGAAGGTGGAAGTTTGGGAATGTTCTGTGGAAGATGGAAGTTTTGGAATGCACTGTGGAAGGTGGAAGTTTTGGAATGTTCTGTGGGAGGTGGAAGTTTTGGAATGTTCTGTGGAAGGTGGAAGCTTTGGAATGTTCTGTGGGAGGTGGAAGTTTTGGAATGTTCTGTGGAAGGTGGAAGTTTTGGAATGCTCTGTGGAAGGTAGAAGTTTTGGAATGTTATGTGGAAGGTGGAAGTATTGGAATGTTCTCTGTAAGTTTTAAGTTTTGGAATGTTCTGTGGATGGTGGATGGGTTGGAATGCACTGTGGAAGGTGGAATTTTGGAATGGTCTGTGGAAGGTGGAAGTTTTGGAATGTTCTGTGGAAGGTGGAAGTTTTGGAATGCTCTGTGGAAGGTGGAAGTTTGGGAATGTTCTGTGAAAGGTGGAAGTTTTGGAATGGTCTGTGGAAGGTGGAAGTTTTGGAATGTTCTGTGGAAGATGGAAGTTGTGGAATGATCTGTGGAAGGTGGAAGTTTTGGAATGTTCTGTGGAAGGTGGAAGTTTTGGAATGTTCTGCGGAAGGTGGAAGTTTTGGAATGCTCTGTGGAAGGTGGAAGTTTTGGAATGTTCTGTGGAAGGTGGAAATTTTGGAATGCTCTGTGGAAGGTGGAGGTATTGGAATGTTCTGTGTAAGTTTTAAGTTTTGGAATGTTCTGTGGAAGGTGGAAGTTTTGGAATGCTCTGTGGAAGGTGGAATTTTGGAATGGTCTGTGGAAGGTGGAAGTTTTGGAATGTTCTGTGGAAGGTGGAAGTTTTGGAATGCTCAGTGGACGGTGGAAGTTTTGGAATGTTCTGTGGAAGGTGGAAGTTTTGGAATGCTCTGTGGAAGGTGGAAGTTTTGGAATGTTCTGTGGAAGGTTGAAGTTTTGGAATGTTCTGTGGAAGGTGGAAGTTTTGGAATGCTCTGTGGAAGGTGGAAATTTTGAACTGTTCTGTAGAAGGTGGAAGTTTTGGAATCCTCTGTTGGATGTTTGGAATTTTGGAATGTTCTGTGGAAGGTGGAAGTTTTGGTTTGCTCTGTGGAAGGTGGAAGTTTTGGAATGTACTGTGGAAGATGGATGCTTTGCAATGCTCTGTGGAAGATGGGAGTTTTGGAATGCTCTCTGGAAGATGGAAGTTTTGGAATGTTCTATGGAAGGAGGAAGTTATGGAATGTTCTGTGGAGGGTGGAAGTTTTGGATTGCTCTGTGGAAGGTGGAAATTTTGGAATGTACTGTGGAAGGTGGAATTTTTGCAATGCTCTGTGGAAGATGGATGTTTTGGAATGCTCTGTGGAAGGCGGAAGTTTTGGAATATTCCGTGCAAGGTGGATGTTTTTTAATGCTCTGTGGAAGGTGGCAGTTTTGGAATGTTCTGTGGAAGGTAAACGTGTTGGAATGCTCTGTGCAAAATGGACGTTTTGGAATGTTCTGTGGGAGGTGGAAGTTTTGGAATGTTCTGTGGAAGATGGAAGTTGTGGAATGATCTGTGGAAGGTGGAAGTTTTGGAATGTTCTGTGGAAGGTGGAAGTTTTGGAATGTTCTGCGGAAGGTGGAAGTTTTGGAATGCTCTGTGGAAGGTGGAAGTTTTGGAATGTTCCGTGGAAGGTGGAAATTTTGGAATGCTCTGTGGAAGGTTGAGGTATTGGAATGTTCTGTGGAAGGTGGAAGTTTTGGAATGCTGTGTAAAGGTAGTAGTTTTGGAACACTCTGTGGAAGGTGGAAGTTTAGGGAATGTACTGTGGAAGGTGGATTTTTTGCAATGCTCTGTGGAAGATGGATGTATTGGAATGTTCTGTGGAAGATGGAAGTTTTGGAATGCTCTGTGGAAGATGGAAGTTTTGGAATGTTCTGTTGGAGTGGGAAGTTTTTGGAATGTTCTGTGGAAGAAGGAAGTTTTGGATTGCTCTGTGGAAGGTGGAAGTTTTGGAATGGACTGTGGAAGGTGGAAGTTTTGCAATGCTCTGTGGAAGATGGAAGTTTTGGATTGCTCTGTGGAAGGTGGAAATTTTGGAATGTACTGTGGAAGGTGGAAGTTTTGCAATGCTCTATGGAAAATGGAAGTTTTGGAATGCTCTGTGGAAGATGGAAGTTTTGGAATGCTCTGTGGAAGTTGGAAGTTTTGGAATGCTCTGTGGAAAGTGGAAGTTTTGGAATGCTCTGTGCAAGAAAAATGTTTTGGACTGCTCTGTGGAAGATGGACGTTTTCGAATGTTCTGTGGGAGGTGGAAGTTTTGGAATGTTCTGTGGAAGATGGAAGTTTTGGTATGATCTGTGGAAGTTGGAAGTTTTGGAATGCTGTGTGGAATGTGGAAGTTTTGGAATGCTCTGTGGAAGGTGGAATTTTGGAATGGTCTGTGGAAGGTGGAAGTTTTGGAATGTTCTGTGGAAAGTGGAAGTTTTGGAATGCTCTGTGGACGGTGGAAGTTTTGGAATGTTCTGTGGAAGGTGGAAGTTTTGGAATGCTCAGTGGAAGGTGGAAGTTTTGGAATGTTCTGTGGAAGGTTGAAGTTTTGGAATGTTCTGTGGAAGGTGGAAGTTTTGGAATGCTCTGTGGAAGGTGGAAATTTTGAACTGTTCTGTAGAAGGTGGAAGTTTTGGAATCCTCTGTGGATGTTTGGAATTTTGGAATGTTCTGTGGAAGGTGGAAGTTTTGGTTTGCTCTGTGGAGGGTGGAAGTTTTGGAATGTACTGTGGAAGATGGATGCTTTGCAATGCTCTGTGGAAGATGGGAGTTTTGGAATGCTCTCTGGAAGATGGAAGTTTTGGAATGTTCTATGGAAGGAGGAAGTTATGGAATGTTCTGTGGAGGGTGGAAGTTTTGGATTGCTCTGTGGAAGGTGGAAATTTTGGAATGTACTGTGGAAGGTGGAATTTTTGCAATGCTCTGTGGAAGATGGATGTTTTGGAATGCTCTGTGGAAGGCGGAAGTTTTGGAATATTCCGTGCAAGGTGGATGTTTTGGAATGCTCTGTGGAAGGTGGCAGTTTTGGAATGTTCTGTGGAAGGTAAACGTTTTGGAATGCTCTGTGCTAAATGGACGTTTTGGAATGTTCTGTGGGAGGTGGAAGTTTTGGAATGTTCTGTGGAAGATGGAAGTTGTGGAATGATCTGTGGAAGGTGGAAGTTTTGGAATGTTCTGTGGAAGGTGGAAGTTTTGGAATGTTCTGCGGAAGGTGGAAGTTTTGGAATGCTCTGTGGAAGGTGGAAGTTTTGGAATGTTCTGTGGAAGGTGGAAATTTTGGAATGCTCTGTGGAAGGTGGAGGTATTGGAATGTTCTGTGTAAGTTTTAAGTTTTGGAATGTTCTGTGGAAGGTGGAAGTTTTGGAATGCTCTGTGGAAGGTGGAATTTTGGAATGGTCTGTGGAAGGTGGAAGTTTCGGAATGTTCTGTGGAAGGTGGAAGTTTTGGAATGCTCAGTGGACGGTGGAAGTTTTGGAATGTTCTGTGGAAGGTGGAAGTTTTGGAATGCTCTGTGGAAGGTGGAAGTTTTGGAATGTTCTGTGGAAGGTTGAAGTTTTGGAATGTTCTGTGGAAGGTGGAAGTTTTGGAATGCTCTGTGGAAGGTGGAAATTTTGAACTGTTCTGTAGAAGGTGGAAGTTTTGGAATCCTCTGTTGGATGTTTGGAATTTTGGAATGTTCTGTGGAAGGTGGAAGTTTTGGTTTGCTCTGTGGAAGGTGGAAGTTTTGGAATGTACTGTGGAAGATGGATGCTTTGCAATGCTCTGTGGAAGATGGGAGTTTTGGAATGCTCTCTGGAAGATGGAAGTTTTGGAATGTTCTATGGAAGGAGGAAGTTATGGAATGTTCTGTGGAGGGTGGAAGTTTTGGATTGCTCTGTGGAAGGTGGAAATTTTGGAATGTACTGTGGAAGGTGGAATTTTTGCAATGCTCTGTGGAAGATGGATGTTTTGGAATGCTCTGTGGAAGGCGGAAGTTTTGGAATATTCCGTGCAAGGTGGATGTTTTTTAATGCTCTGTGGAAGGTGGCAGTTTTGGAATGTTCTGTGGAAGGTAAACGTGTTGGAATGCTCTGTGCAAAATGGACGTTTTGGAATGTTCTGTGGGAGGTGGAAGTTTTGGAATGTTCTGTGGAAGATGGAAGTTGTGGAATGATCTGTGGAAGGTGGAAGTTTTGGAATGTTCTGTGGAAGGTGGAAGTTTTGGAATGTTCTGCGGAAGGTGGAAGTTTTGGAATGCTCTGTGGAAGGTGGAAGTTTTGGAATGTTCTGTGGAAGGTGGAAATTTTGGAATGCTCTGTGGAAGGTTGAGGTATTGGAATGTTCTGTGGAAGGTGGAAGTTTTGGAATGCTGTGTAAAGGTAGTAGTTTTGGAACGCTCTGTGGAAGGTGGAAGTTTAGGGAATGTACTGTGGAAGGTGGATTTTTTGCAATGCTCTGTGGAAGATGGATGTATTGGAATGTTCTGTGGAAGATGGAAGTTTTGGAATGCTCTGTGGAAGATGGAAGTTTTGGAATGTTCTGTTGGAGTGGGAAGTTTTTGGAATGTTCTGTGGAAGAAGGAAGTTTTGGATTGCTCTGTGGAAGGTGGAAGTTTTGGAATGGACTGTGGAAGGTGGATGTTTTGCAATGCTCTGTGGAAGATGGAAGTTTTGGATTGCTCTGTGGAAGGTGGAAATTTTGGAATGTACTGTGGAAGGTGGAAGTTTTGCAATGCTCTGTGGAAAATGGAAGTTTTGGAATGCTCTGTGGAAGATGGAAGTTTTGGAATGCTCTGTGGAAGTTGGAAGTTTTGGAATGCTCTGTGGAAAGTGGAAGTTTTGGAATGCTCTGTGCAAGAAAAATGTTTTGGACTGCTCTGTGGAAGATGGACGTTTTCGAATGTTCTGTGGGAGGTGGAAGTTTTGGAATGTTCTGTGGAAGATGGAAGTTTTGGTATGATCTGTGGAAGTTGGAAGTTTTGGAATGCTGTGTGGAATGTGGAAGTTTTGGAATGCTCTGTGGAAGGTGGAATTTTGGAATGGTCTGTGGAAGGTGGAAGTTTTGGAATGTTCTGTGGAAAGTGGAAGTTTTGGAATGCTCTGTGGACGGTGGAAGTTTTGGAATGTTCTGTGGAAGGTGGAAGTTTTGGAATGCTCAGTGGAAGGTGGAAGTTTTGGAATGTTCTGTGGAAGGTTGAAGTTTTGGAATGTTCTGTGGAAGGTGGAAGTTTTGGAATGCTCTGTGGAAGGTGGAAATTTTGAACTGTTCTGTAGAAGGTGGAAGTTTTGGAATCCTCTGTGGATGTTTGGAATTTTGGAATGTTCTGTGGAAGGTGGAAGTTTTGGTTTGCTCTGTGGAGTGTGGAAGTTTTGGAATGTACTGTGGAAGATGGATGCTTTGCAATGCTCTGTGGAAGATGGGAGTTTTGGAATGCTCTCTGGAAGATGGAAGTTTTGGAATGTTCTATGGAAGGAGGAAGTTATGGAATGTTCTGTGGAGGGTGGAAGTTTTGGATTGCTCTGTGGAATGTGGAAATTTTGGAATGTACTGTGGAAGGTGGAATTTTTGCAATGCTCTGTGGAAGATGGATGTTTTGGAATGCTCTGTGGAAGGCGGAAGTTTTGGAATATTCCGTGCAAGGTGGATGTTTTGGAATGCTCTGTGGAAGGTGGCAGTTTTGGAATGTTCTGTGGAAGGTAAACGTTTTGGAATGCTCTGTGCTAAATGGACGTTTTGGAATGTTCTGTGGGAGGTGGAAGTTTTGGAATGTTCTGTGGAAGATGGAAGTTGTGGAATGATCTGTGGAAGGTGGAAGTTTTGGAATGTTCTGTGGAAGGTGGAAGTTTTGGAATGTTCTGCGGAAGGTGGAAGTTTTGGAATGCTCTGTGGAAGGTGGAAGTTTTGGAATGTTCTGTGGAAGGTGGAAATTTTGGAATGCTCTGTGGAAGGTGGAGGTATTGGAATGTTCTGTGTAAGTTTTAAGTTTTGGAATGTTCTGTGGAAGGTGGAAGTTTTGGAATGCTCTGTGGAAGGTGGAATTTTGGAATGGTCTGTGGAAGGTGGAAGTTTTGGAATGTTCTGTGGAAGGTGGAAGTTTTGGAATGCTCAGTGGACGGTGGAAGTTTTGGAATGTTCTGTGGAAGGTGGAAGTTTTGGAATGCTCTGTGGAAGGTGGAAGTTTTGGAATGTTCTGTGGAAGGTTGAAGTTTTGGAATGTTCTGTGGAAGGTGGAAGTTTTGGAATGCTCTGTGGAAGGTGGAAATTTTGAACTGTTCTGTAGAAGGTGGAAGTTTTGGAATCCTCTGTGGATGTTTGGAATTTTGGAATGTTCTGTGGAGGGTGGAAGTTTTGGATTGCTCTGTGGAAGGTGGAAATTTTGGAATGTACTGTGGAAGGTGGAATTTTTGCAATGCTCTGTGGAAGATGGATGTTTTGGAATGCTCTGTGGAAGGCGGAAGTTTTGGAATATTCCGTGCAAGGTGGATGTTTTTTAATGCTCTGTGGAAGGTGGCAGTTTTGGAATGTTCTGTGGAAGGTGAAAGTTTTGGAATGCTCTGTGGAAGTTGGAAGTTTTGGAATGTTCTGTGGAAGATGGAAGTTTTGGAATATTCTGTGGAAGGGGAAAGTTTTGAAATTCTCTGTGGAAGGTGGAAGCTTTGGAATGCTCTGTGGAAGATGGAAGCTTTGGAATGCTCAGTGGAAGGTGGAATTTTGGAATGTTCTGTGGAAGGTGGGAGTTTTCGAATGCTTTGTGGAATGTGGAAGATTTGGAATGCTCTGTGGAAGGTGAAAATTTTGCAATGCTCTGTGGAATGTGGAATTTTGGAATGCTCTGTGGTTGGGGAAAGTTTTGAAATTCTCTGTGGAAGTTGGAAGTTTTGGAATGTTCTGTGGAAGGTGGAAGTTTTGGAATGCTCTGTGGAACACGGAAGTTTTGGAATGTTCTGTGGAAGGGGAAAGTTTTGAAATTCTCTGTGGAAGGTGGAAGTTTTGGAATGTTCTGTGGAAGGTGGACGTTTTGGAATGCTCTGTGGAACACGGAAGTTTTGGAATGTTCTGTGGACGATGGAAGTTTTGTAAGCTCTGTGGAAGGTGGAAGTTTTGGAATGTTCTGTGGACGATGGAAGTTTTGTAAGCTCTGTGGAAGGTGGAAGTTTTGGAATGCTCTGTGGAAGGTGGAAGTTTTGGAATGCTCTGTGGAAGGTGGAAGTTTTGGAATCTGCTGTGGAAGGTGGATTTATTGCAATGCTCTGTGGAAGATGGAAGTTTTGGAATGCTCTGTGGAAGACGGAAGATTTGGAATGCTCTGTCGAAGATGGAAGTTTTGGAATGTTCTGTTGGAGGTGGAATTTTTGGAATGTTCTGTGGAAGAAGGAAATTTTGGAATGCTCTGTGGAAGATGGATGTCTTGGAATCTGCTGTGGAAGGAGGAAGTTTTGGAATGCTCTGTGGAAGGAGGAAATTTTGGAATGCTCTGTGGAAGATGGAAGTTATGGAATATTCTGTGGGAGGTCGCGGTTTTGGAATGTTCTGTGGAAGACGTAAGTTTTGTAATGTTCTGTGGAAGGGGAAAGTTTTGAAATTCTCTGTGGAAGTTGGAAGTTTTGGAATGTTCTGTGGAAGGTGGAAGTTTTGGAATGCTCTGTGGAACACGGAAGTTTTGGAATGTTCTGTGGACGATGGAAGTTTTGTAAGCTCTGTGGAAGGTGGAAGTTTTGGAATGTTCTGTGGACGATGGAAGTTTTGTAAGTTCTGTGGAAGGTGGAAGTTTTGGAATGCTCAGGGGAAGGTCAAAGTTTTGGAATGTTCTCTGGAAGTTGGAAGTTTTGGAATATTCTGTGGAAGGTAGATGTTTTGGAATTCTCTGTGGAAGGTGGAATTTTGGAATGCTCTTTGGAAGGTGAAAGTTTTGGAACGCTCGGGGGAAGGTGGAAGTTTTCGAATGCTCTGTGGAAGGAGGAAGTTTTGGAATGCTCTGTGGAATTTGGAAGTTTTGGAATACTCTGTGGAAGATGGACGTTTTGGAATGTTCTGTGAGAGGTGGAAGTTTTGGAATGTTCTGTTGCAGCTGGAAGTTTTGGAATGTTCTGTGGAAGATGGAAGTTTTGGAATGCTCTGTGGACGATGGAAGTTTTGGAATGCTCTGTGGAAGATGGAAGTTATGGAATGTTCTGTGGGAGGTCGAGGTTTTGGAATGTTCTGTGGAAGACGGAAGTTTTGGAATGCTCTGTGGAAGGTGCAAGTATTGGAATGCTTGTGGAAGGAGGAAGTTTTGGAATGCTCTGTGGAATTTGGAAGTTTTGGAATACTCTGTGGAAGATGGACGTTTTGGAATGTTCTGTGAGAGGTGGAAGTTTTGGAATGTTCTGTTGCAGCTGGAAGTTTTGGAATGTTCTGTGGAAGATGGAAGTTTTGGAATGCTCTGTGGACGATGGAAGTTTTGGAATGCTCTTTGGAAGATGGAAGTTATGGAATGTTCTGTGGGAGGTCGAGGTTTTCGAATGTTCTGTAGAAGGTGGAAGTTTTGGAATGCGCTCTGGAAGATGGAAGTCTTGGAATTTTCTGTGGAAGGTGGCAGTTTTGGAATGCTCTGTGGAAGGTGGAAGTTTTGGAATGCTTTGTGGAAGGTGGAAGTTTTGGAATGCTCTGTGGCAGACCGAAGTTTTGTAATGTTCTGCGGAAGGTGGAAGTTTTGGAATGTTCTGTGGAAGATGGAAGTTATGGAATATTCTGTGGAAGATGCAAGTTTTACAATGCTCTCTTGAAGACGGAAGTTTTGGAATGGCCTGTGGAAGGTAGAAGTTTTGGAATGTTCTGTGGAAGGTGGAAGTTTTGGAATGTTCTGTGGAATGTGGAAGTTTTGGAATGTTCTGTGGAAAGGTGGAAGATTTGGAATGCCCTGTGGAAAACGGAAGTTTTGGAATGTTCTGTGGAAGGTGGAAGTTTTGGAGTGCTCTGTGTAAGGTGGAAGTTTTGGAATGCTCTGTGGAAGGTGGAAGTTTTGGAATGCTCTGTGGAACACGGAAGTTTTGGAATGCTCTGTGGAGGGTGGAAGTTTTGGAATGCTCTGTGCAGGTGCAAGTTTTGGAATGCTCTGTGGAACGTGGAATTATGGAAAGCTCTGTGCAAGGTGGAAGTTTTGGAAAGTTCTGTGGAAGGTGGAAGCTTTGGAATGTTCTGTGGAAGTTGGAAGTTTTGGAATGCTTTGTTGGACGTGGAAGTTGTGGAATGTTCTGTGGAAGGTGGAAGTTTTGGAATGTTCTGTGGAAGATGGAAGTTTTGGAATGCTCTGTGGAAGATGGAAGTTTTGGAATGTTCTGTGGAAGGTGGAAGTTTTGGAATGTTCTGTGGAAGGTGGAAGTTTTGGAATGCTCTGTGGAAGATGGAAGTTTTAGAATGTTCTGTGGAAGGTGGAAGTATTGGAATGTTCTGTGGAAGGTGGAAGTTTTGGACTGTTCTGTGGAAGGTGGAAGTTTTGGAATTTTCTGTGGAAGGTGGAAGTTTTGGATTGCTCTGTGGAGTGTGGAAGTTTTGGAATGCTCTGTGCAGGTGCAAGTTTTGGAATGCTCTGTGGAAGGTGGAATTATGGAAAGCTCTGTGCAAGGTGGAAGTTTTGGAAAGTTCTGTGGAAGGTGGAAGTTTTGGGATGCTCTCTGGAAGTTGTCAGTTTTGGAATGCTTTGTGGAATGCGGAAGTTTTGGAATGCTCTGAGTAAGGTGGAAGTTTTGGAATGTTCTGTGGAAGATGGAAGTTTTGGAATGTTACGCGGCAGGTGGAGGTTTTGGAATGCTCTGTGGAAGGTGGACGTTTTGGAATTTTCTGTGGAAGGTAGAAGTTTTGGAATTCTCTGTGGAATGTGGAAGTTTTGGAATGCTCTGTGGTAGATAGAAGTTTTGAAATGTTCTGTTGAAGATGGAAGTTTTGGAATGCTCTGTGGAAGATGGAAGTTTTGGAATACTCTGTGGAAGATGGAAGTTTTGGATTGTTCTGTGGGAGTTGGAAGTTTTGGAATGTTCTGTGGGAGTTGGAATGTTTTGGAATGTTCTGTGGAAGACGGAAGTTTTGCAATGCTCTCTGGAAGATGGAAGTCTTGGAATGTTCTGTGGAAGCTTGGAGTTTTGGAATGCTCCGTGGATGTTGGGAGTTTTGGAATATTCTGTGGAAGTAGGAAGTTTTGGAATGCTCTGTTGAAGGCGGAAGTTTTGGAATGTTCTGTGGAAGATGGAAGTTTTGGAATGTTCTGTGGATGGTGGAAGTTTTGGAATGCTCTGTGGAAGGTGCAAGTTTTGGAATATTCTGTGGAAGGTGGGAGTTTTGGAATACTCTGTAGAAGGTGGAATTTTTGGAATGTTCTGTGGAAGGTGCAAGTATTGGAATGCTCTGTGGAGGATGGAAGTTTTGGAATGTTCTATGGAAGGTGGAAGTTTTGGAATGTTATGTGTAGGGTGGAAGGTTTGGAATGCTGTGTGGAAGGTGGAAGTTTTGGAATGTACTGTGGAAGGTGGAAGTTTTGGAATGCTCTGTGGAAGGTGGAAGTTTTGCAATGCTCTGTGGAAGGTCGAAGTTTTGGGATGCTCTGTGGAAGGTAGAAGTTTTGGAATGCCCTGTGGAATGTGGAAGTTTTGGAATGCTCTGTGGTAGATGGAAATTTTGGAATGTTCTGTGGAAGGTGGAAGTTTTGCAATGCTCTGTGGAAAATGGAAGTTTTGCAATGCTCTTTGGAAGGAGGACGTTTTGGAATGTTCTGTGGAAGATGGAAGTTTTGGAATGTTCTGTGGAAGATGGAAGTTTTGGAATGTTCTGTGTAAGACGGAAGTTTTGGAATGTTCTGTGGAAGGTGGAAGTTCCGGAATATTCTGTGGAAGTTGGAAGTTTTGGAATGCTCTGTGGAAGGTGGAAGTTTTGGAATGTTCTGTGGAAGGCAGAAGTTTTGGAATGTTCTGTGGAAGGTAGAAGTTTTGGAAATTTCTGTGGAATGTTGAAGTTTTGGAATGCTCTGTGGAAGATGGAAATTTTGTAATGTTCTGTGGGAGGTGGATGTTTTGGAATGTTCTGTGGAAGGTGGAAGTTTTTGAAAGTTATGTGGAAGTTGGGAGTTTTGGAATGCTCCTTGGATTTTGGAAGTTTTGCAATGTTCCGTGGAAGGTGGAAGTTTTGGAATGTTCTGTGGAAGGCAGAAGTTTTGGAATGTTCTGTGGAAGGTAGAAGTTGTGGAATGTTCTGTGGAATGTTGAAGTTTTGGAAAGCTCTGTGGAAGATGGAAATTTTGGAATGTTCTGTGGGAGGTGGATGTTTTGGAATGTTCTGTGGAAGGTGGAAGTTTTGGAATGTTATGTGGAAGTTGGGAGTTTTGGAATGCTCCGTGGATTTTGGAAGTTTTGCAATGTTCCGTGGAAGGTGGAAGTTTTGGAATGCTCTGTGGAAGGTGGAAGTTTTGGAATGTTCTGTGGAAGTTGGGAGTTTTGGATTGCTCTGTGGAAGGTGGAAGTTTTGGAATGTTCTGTGGAAGGTGGAAGTTTTGGAATGCTCTGTGGCAGACCGAAGTTTTGTTATGTTCTGCGGACGATGGAAGTTTTGGAATGATCTGTGGAAGGCGAAAGTTTTGGAATGTTCTGTGGAAGATGGAAGTTTTGGAATGCTCTGTGGAAGATGGAAGTTTTGGAATACTCTGTGGAAGATGGAAGTTTTGGATTGTTCTGTGGGAGTTGGAAGTTTTGGAATGTTCTGTGGGAGTTGGAATGTTTTGGAATGTTCTGTGGAAGACGGAAGTTTTGCAATGCTCTCTGGAAGATGGAAGTCTTGGAATGTTCTGTGGAAGCTTGGAGTTTTGGAATGCTCCGTGGATGTTGGGAGTTTTGGAATATTCTGTGGAAGTAGGAAGTTTTGGAATGCTCTGTTGAAGGCGGAAGTTTTGGAATGTTCTGTGGAAGATGGAAGTTTTGGAATGTTCTGTGGATGGTGGAAGTTTTGGAATGCTCTGTGGAAGGTGCAAGTTTTGGAATATTCTGTGGAAGGTGGGAGTTTTGGAATACTCTGTAGAAGTTGGAATTTTTGGAATGTTCTGTGGAAGGTGCAAGTATTGGAATGCTCTGTGGAGGATGGAAGTTTTGGAATGTTCTATGGAAGGTGGAAGTTTTGGAATGTTATGTGGAGGGTGGAAGTTTTGGAATGCTGTGTGGAAGGTGGAAGTTTTGGAATGTACTGTGGAAGGTGGAAGTTTTGGAATGCTCTGTGGAAGGTGGAAGTTTTGCAATGCTCTGTGGAAGGTCGAAGTTTTGGGATGCTCTGTGGAAGGTGGAAGTTTTGCAATGCTCTGTGGAAGGTAGAAGTTTTGGAATGCCCTGTGGAATGTGGAAGTTTTGGAATGCTCTGTGGTAGATGGAAGTTTTGGAATGTTCTGTGGAAGGTGGAAGTTTTGCAATGCTCTGTGGAAAATGGAAGTTTTGCAATGCTCTTTGGAAGGAGGACGTTTTGGAATGTTCTGTGGAAGATGGAAGTTTTGCAATGTTCTGTGGAAGATGGAAGTTTTGGAATGTTCTGTGTAAGACGGAAGTTTTGGAATGTTCTGTGGAAGGTGGAAGTTCCGGAATATTCTGTGGAAGTTGGAAGTTTTGGAATGCTCTGTGGAAGGTGGAAGTTTTGGAATGTTCTGTGGAAGGCAGAAGTTTTGGAATGTTCTGTGGAAGCTAGAAGTTTTGGAATGTTCTGTGGAATGTTGAAGTTTTGGAATGCTCTGTGGAAGATGGAAATTTTGTAATGTTCTGTGGGAGGTGGATGTTTTGGAATGTTCTGTGGAAGGTGGAAGTTTTTGAAAGTTATGTGGAAGTTGGGAGTTTTGGAATGCTCCGTGGATTTTGGAAGTTTTGCAATGTTCCGTGGAAGGTGGAAGTTTTGGAATGTTCTGTGGAAGGCAGAAGTTTTGGAATGTTCTGTGGAAGGTAGAAGTTGTGGAATGTTCCGTGGAATGTTGAAGTTTTGGAAAGCTCTGTGGAAGATGGAAATTTTGGAATGTTCTGTGGGAGGTGGATGTTTTGGAATGTTCTGTGGAAGGTGGAAGTTTTGGAATGTTATGTGGAAGTTGGGAGTTTTGGAATGCTCCGTGGATTTTGGAAGTTTTGCAATGTTCTGTGGAAGGTGGAAGTTTTGGAATGCTCTGTGGAAGGTGGAAGTTTTGGAATGTTCTGTGGAAGTTGGGAGTTTTGGAATGCTCTGTGGAAGGTGGAAGTTTTGGAATGTTCTGTGGAAGGTGGAAGTTTTGGAATGCTCTGTGGCAGACCGCAGTTTTGTTATGTTCTGCGGAAGGTGGAAGTTTTGGAATGTTCTGTGGAAGGCGAAAGTTTTGGAATGCTCTGTGGAAGATGGAAGTTTTGGAATATTCTGTGGAAGGTGGAAGTTTCACAATGCTCTCTTGAAGACGGAAGTTTTGGAATGTTCTGTGGAAGGTGGATGTTTTGGAATTTTCTGTGAAGGTGGAAGTTTTGGAATGCTCTGTGGAAGTTGGAAGTTTTTGAATGTTCTGTGGAAGGTGGGAGTTTTCGAATGCTTTGTGGAAGGTGGAAGCTTTGGAATGCTCTGTGGAAGGTGGAAGTTTTGGAATGTTCTGTGGAAGGGGGAAGTTTTGGAATGCTCTGTGGAACACGGAAGTTTTGGAATGTTCTGTGGACGATGGAAGTTTTGGAAGCTGTGTGGAAGGTGGAAGTTTTGGATTGTACATTGGAAGGTGGAAGTTTTGGAAAGTTCTGTGGAAGGTGGAAGTTTTGGGATGCTCTCTGGAAGTTGTCAGTTTTGGAATGCTTTGTGGAATGTGGAAGTTTTGGAATGCTCTGAGTAAGGTGGAAGTTTTGGAATGTTCTGTGGAAGATGGAAGTTTTGGAATGTTACGCGGCAGGTGGAGGTTTTGGAATGCTCTGTGGAAGGTGGACGTTTTGGAATTTTCTGTTGAAGGTAGAAGTTTTGGAATTCTCTGTGGAATGTGGAAGTTTTGGAATGCTCTGTGGTAGATAGAAGTTTTGAAATGTTCTGTTGAAGATGGAAGTTTTGGAATGCTCTGTGGAAGATGGAAGTTTTGCAATGCTCTCTGGAAGATGGAAGTCTTGGAATGTTCTGTGGAAGCTTGGAGTTTTGGAATGCTCCGTGGATGTTGGGAGTTTTGGAATATTCTGTGGAAGTAGGAAGTTTTGGAATGCTCTGTTGAAGGCGGAAGTTTTGGAATGTTCTGTGGAAGATGGAAGTTTTGGAATGTTCTGTGGATGGTGGAAGTTTTGGAATGCTCTGTGGAAGGTGCAAGTTTTGGAATATTCTGTGGAAGGTGGGAGTTTTGGAATACTCTGTAGAAGGTGGAATTTTTGGAATGTTCTGTGGAAGGTGCAAGTATTGGAATGCTCTGTGGAGGATGGAAGTTTTGGAATGTTCTATGGAAGGTGGAAGTTTTGGAATGTTATGTGGAGGGTGGAAGTTTTGGAATGCTGTGTGGAAGGTGGAAGTTTTGGAATGTACTGTGGAAGGTGGAAGTTTTGGAATTTACTGTGGAAGGTGGAAGTTTTGGAATGCTCTGTGGAAGGTGGAAGTTTTGCAATGCTCTGTGGAAGGTCGAAGTTTTGGGATGCTCTGTGGAAGGTGGAAGTTTTGCAATGCTCTGTGGAAGGTAGAAGTTTTGGAATGCCCTGTGGAATGTGGAAGTTTTGGAATGCTCTGTGGTAGATGGAAGTTTTGGAATGTTCTGTGGAAGGTGGAAGTTTTGCAATGCTCTGTGGAAAATGGAAGTTTTGCAATGCTCTTTGGAAGGAGGACGTTTTGGAACGTTCTGTGGAAGATGGAAGTTTTGGAATGTTCTGTGGAAGATGGAAGTTTTGGAATGTTCTGTGTAAGACGGAAGTTTTGGAATGTTCTGTGGAAGGTGGAAGTTCCGGAATATTCTTTGGAAGTTGGAAGTTTTGGAATGCTCTGTGGAAGGTGGAAGTTTTGGAATGTTCTGTGGAAGGCAGAAGTTTTGGAATGTTCTGTGGAAGGTTGAAGTTTTGGAATGTTCTGTGGAATGTTGAAGTTTTGGAAGCTCTGTGGAAGATGGAAATTTTGTAATGTTCTGTGGGAGGTGGATGTTTTGGAATGTTCTGTGGAAGGTGGAAGTTTTTGAAAGTTATGTGGAAGTTGGGAGTTTTGGAATGCTCCGTGGATTTTGGAAGTTTTGCAATGTTCCGTGGAAGGTGGAAGTTTTGGAATGTTCTGTGGAAGGCAGAAGTTTTGGAATGTTCTGTGGAAGGTCGAAGTTGTGGAATGTTCTGTGGAATGTTGAAGTTTTGGAAAGCTCTGTGGAAGATGGAAATTTTGGAATGTTCTGTGGGAGGTGGATGTTTTGGAATGTTCTGTGGAAGGTGGAAGTTTTGGAATGTTATGTGGAAGTTGGGAGTTTTGGAATGCTCCGTGGATTTTGGAAGTTTTGCAATGTTCCGCGGAAGGTGGAAGTTTTGGAATGCTCTGTGGAAGGTGGAAGTTTTGGAATGTTCTGTGGAAGGTGGAAGTTTTGGAATGTTCTGTGGAAGGTGGAATTTTTGGAATGCTCAGTGGAAGGTGGAATTTTGGAATGCTCTGTGGAAGGTGGAAGTTTTGGAATGTTCGGTGGAAGGTGGAAGTTTTGGAATGCTCTCTGGAAGTTGTAAGTTTTGGAATGCTCTGTGGAAGGTGGAGGTTTTGGAATTTTCTGTGGAAGGTGCAAGTTTTGGAATGCTCTGTGGAAGGTGGAATTTTGGAATGCTCTCTGGAAGTTGTCAGTTTTGGAATGATTTGTGGAATTTGGAAGTTTTGGAATGCTCTGAGTAAGGTGGAAGTTTTGGAATGTTCTGTGGAAGATGGAAGTTTTGGAATGTTATGCGGAAGGTGTAGGTTTTGGAATGATCTGTGGAAGGTGCAAGTTTTGGAATGTACTGTGGAAGATGGAAGTTTTGCAATGCTCTGTGGAAGGTGGAAGTTTTGCAATGTTCTGTGGAAGGTGGAACTTTTGGAATGCTCTGTGGAATGTGGAAGTTTTGGAATGCTCTTTGGTAGATGGAAGTTTTGGAATGTTCTGTGGAAGACGGAAGTTTTGCAATGCTCTCTTGAAGATGGAAGTCTTGGAATGTTCTGTGGAAGGTGGAAGTTTTGGAATGCTGTGTGGATGTTGGGAGTTTTGGAATATTCTGTGGAAGTAGGAAGTTTTGGAATGCTCTGTTGAAGGCGGAAGTTTTGGAATGTTCTGTGGAAGGTGGAAGTTTTGGAATGTTCTGTGGATGGTGGAAATTTTGGAATGCTCTGTTGAAGGCGGAAGTTTTGGAATGTTCTGTGGAAGGTGGAAGTTTTGGAATGTTCTGTGGATGGTGGAAGTTTTGGAATGCTGTGTGGAAGGTGCAAGTTTTGGAATGTTCTGTGGAAGGTGTGAGTTTTGGAATGCTTTGTGGAAGGTGGAAGTTTTGCAATGCTCTGTGGAGGATGGAAGTTTTGGAATATTATGTGGAAGGTGGAAGATTTGCAATGCTCTGTGGAAGATGGAAGTTTTGTAATGCTCTGTGGAAGATGGAAGTTTTGCAATGCTCTGTGGAAGGTGGAAGTTTTGGAATGCTCTGTGGAAGGTGGACGTTTTGGAATTTTCTGTGGAAGGTAGAATTTTTGGAATGCTCTGTGGAATGTGGAAGTTTTGGAATGCTCTGTGGTAGATGCAAGTTTTGGAATGTTCTGTGGGAGGTGGATGTTTTGGAATGTTCTGTGGAAGATGGAAGTTTTGAAATGTTCTGTTGAAGATAGAAGTTTTGGAATGCTCTGTGGAAGATGGAAGTTTTGGAATACTCTGTGGAAGATGGAAGTTTTGGAATGTTCTGTGGGAGTTGGAAGTTTTGGAATGTTCTGTGGAAGACGGAAGTTTTGCAATGCTCTCTGGAAGATGGAAGTCTTGGAATGTTCTGTGGAAGGTTGGAGTTTTGGAATGCTCCGTGGATGTTGGGAGGTTTGGAATATTCTGTGGAAGGTGGAAGTTTTGGAATGCTCTGTTGAAGGCGGAAGTATTGGAATGTTCTGTGGAAGGTGGAAGTTTTGGAATATTCTGTGGATGGTGGAAGTTTTGCAATGCTCTGTGGAAGATGGAAGTTTTGTAATGCTCTGTGGAAGATGGAAGTTTTGCAATGCTCTGTGGAAGGTGGAAGTTTTGGAATGCTCTGTGGAAGGTGGACGTTTTGGAATTTTCTGTGGAAGGTAGAATTTTTGGAATGCTCTGTGGAATGTGGAAGTTTTGGAATGCTCTGTGGTAGATGCAAGTTTTGGAATGTTCTGTGGGAGGTGGATGTTTTGGAATGTTCTGTGGAAGATGGAAGTTTTGAAATGTTCTGTTGAAGATAGAAGTTTTGGAATGCTCTGTGGAAGATGGAAGTTTTGGAATACTCTGTGGAAGATGGAAGTTTTGGAATGTTCTGTGGGAGTTGGAAGTTTTGGAATGTTCTGTGGAAGACGGAAGTTTTGCAATGCTCTCTAGATGATGGAAGTCTTGGAATGTTCTGTGGAAGGTGGGAGTTTTGGAATGCTCCGTGGATGTTGGGAGGTTTGGAATATTCTGTGGAAGGTGGAAGTTTTGGAATGCTCTGTTGAAGGCGGAAGTATTGGAATGTTCTGTGGAAGGTGGAAGTTTTGGAATATTCTGTGGATGGTGGAAGTTTTGGAATGCTTTGTGGAAGGTGGAAGTTTTGTAATGTTCGGTGGAAGGTGGAAGTTTTGGGATATTCTGTGGATGGTGGAATTTTTGGAATACTCTGTAGAAGGTGGAATTTTTGGAATGTTCTGTGGAAGGCGGAAGTTTTGGAAGGTACTGTGGAAGGTGGAAGTTTTGGAATGCTGTGTTGATGGTGGAAGTTTTGGAATGCTCTGTGAAAGGTGGACGTTTTGGAATTTTCTGTGGAAGGTAGAAGTACTGGAATGCCCTGTGGAATGTGGAAGTTTTGGAATGCTCTGTGGGAGGTGGATGTTTTGGATTGTTCTGTGGAAGATGGAAGTTTTGAAATGTTCTGTTGAAGATGGAAGTTTTGCAATGCTCTGAGTAACGTGGAAGTTTTGGAATGTTCTGTGGTAGATGGAAGTTTTGGAATGTTCTGTGGGAGGTGGGAGTTTTGGAATGTTCTGTGGAAGGTACAAGTTTTGGAATGTTCTGTGGAAGGTGGGAGTTTTGGAATGCTTTGTGGAAGGTGGAAGTTTTGTAATGTTCGGTGGAAGGTGGGAGTTTTGGAATGCTTTGTGGAAGGTGGAAGTTTTGGAATGTTCTGTGGGAGTTGGAAGTTTTGGAATGTTCTGTGGAAGGTGGAAGTTTTGGAATGTTCTGTGGATGGTGGAAGTTTTGGAATGCTGTGTGGAAGGTGCAAGTTTTGGAATGTTCTGTGGAAGGTGGGAGTTTTGGAATGCTTTGTGGAAGGTGGAAGTTTTGCAATGCTCTGTGGAGGATGGAAGTTTTGGAATATTATGTGGAAGGTGGAAGATTTGCAATGCTCTGTGGAAGATGGAAGTTTTGTAATGCTCTGTGGAAGATGGAAGTTTTGCAATGCTCTGTGGAAGGTGGAAGTTTTGGAATGCTCTGTGGAAGGTGGACGTTTTGGAATTTTCTGTGGAAGGTAGAATTTTTGGAATGCTCTGTGGAATGTGGAAGTTTTGGAATGCTCTGTGGTAGATGCAAGTTTTGGAATGTTCTGTGGGAGGTGGATGTTTTGGAATGTTCTGTGGAAGATGGAAGTTTTGAAATGTTCTGTTGAAGATAGAAGTTTTGGAATGCTCTGTGGAAGATGGAAGTTTTGGAATACTCTGTGGAAGATGGAAGTTTTGGAATGTTCTGTGGGAGTTGGAAGTTTTGGAATGTTCTGTGGAAGACGGAAGTTTTGCAATGCTCTCTGGAAGATGGAAGTCTTGGAATGTTCTGTGGAAGGTGGGAGTTTTGGAATGCTCCGTGGATGTTGGGAGGTTTGGAATATTCTGTGGAAGGTGGAAGTTTTGGAATACTCTGTTGAAGGCGGAAGTATTGGAATGTTCTGTGGAAGGTGGAAGTTTTGGAATATTCTGTGGATGGTGGAAGTTTTGCAATGCTCTGTGGAAGATGGAAGTTTTGTAATGCTCTGTGGAAGATGGAAGTTTTGCAATTCTCTGTGGAAGGTGGAAGTTTTGGAATGCTCTGTGGAAGGTGGACGTTTTGGAATTTTCTGTGGAAGGTAGAAGTACTGGAATGCCCTGTGGAATGTGGAAGTTTTGGAATGCTCTGTGGGAGGTGGATGTTTTGGATTGTTCTGTGGAAGGTGGAAGTTTTGAAATGTTCTGTTGAAGATGGAAGTTTTGCAATGCTCTGAGTAACGTGGAAGTTTTGGAATGCTCTGTGGTAGATGGAAGTTTTGGAATGTTCTGTGGGAGGTGGGAGTTTTGGAATGTTCTGTGGAAGGTACAAGTTTTGGAATGTTCTGTGGAAGGTGGGAGTTTTGGAATGCTTTGTGGAAGGTGGAAGTTTTGTAATGTTCGGTGGAAGGTGGGAGTTTTGGAATGTTCTGTGGGAGGTGGATGTTTTGGATTGTTCTGTGGAAGATGGAAGTTTTGAAATGTTCTGTTGAAGATGGAAGTTTTGCAATGCTCTGAGTAACGTGGAAGTTTTGGAATGTTCTGTGGTAGATGGAAGTTTTGGAATGTTCTGTGGGAGGTGGGAGTTTTGGAATGTTCTGTGGAAGGTACAAGTTTTGGAATGTTCTGTGGAAGGTGGGAGTTTTGGAATGCTTTGTGGAAGGTGGAAGTTTTGTAATGTTCGGTGGAAGGTGGGAGTTTTGGAATGCTTTGTGGAAGGTGGAAGTTTTGGAATGTTCTGTGGGAGTTGGAAGTTTTGGAATGTTCTGTGGAAGGTGGAAGTTTTGGAATGTTCTGTGGATGGTGGAAGTTTTGGAATGCTGTGTGGAAGGTGCAAGTTTTGGAATGTTCTGTGGAAGGTGGGAGTTTTGGAATGCTTTGTGGAAGGTGGAAGTTTTGCAATGCTCTGTGGAGGATGGAAGTTTTGGAATATTATGTGGAAGGTGGAAGATTTGCAATGCTCTGTGGAAGATGGAAGTTTTGTAATGCTCTGTGGAAGATGGAAGTTTTGCAATGCTCTGTGGAAGGTGGAAGTTTTGGAATGCTCTGTGGAAGGTGGACGTTTTGGAATTTTCTGTGGAAGGTAGAATTTTTGGAATGCTCTGTGGAATGTGGAAGTTTTGGAATGCTCTGTGGTAGATGCAAGTTTTGGAATGTTCTGTGGGAGGTGGATGTTTTGGAATGTTCTGTGGAAGATGGAAGTTTCGAAATGTTCTGTTGAAGATAGAAGTTTTGGAATGCTCTGTGGAAGATGGAAGTTTTGGAATACTCTGTGGAAGATGGAAGTTTTGGAATGTTCTGTGGGAGTTGGAAGTTTTGGAATGTTCTGTGGAAGACGGAAGTTTTGCAATGCTCTCTGGAAGATGGAAGTCTTGGAATGTTCTGTGGAAGGTGGGAGTTTTGGAATGCTCCGTGGATGTTGGGAGGTTTGGAATATTCTGTGGAAGGTGGAAGTTTTGGAATACTCTGTTGAAGGCGGAAGTATTGGAATGTTCTGTGGAAGGTGGAAGTTTTGGAATATTCTGTGGATGGTGGAAGTTTTGCAATGCTCTGTGGAAGATGGAAGTTTTGTAATGCTCTGTGGAAGATGGAAGTTTTGCAATTCTCTGTGGAAGGTGGAAGTTTTGGAATGCTCTGTGGAAGGTGGACGTTTTGGAATTTTCTGTGGAAGGTAGAAGTACTGGAATGCCCTGTGGAATGTGGAAGTTTTGGAATGCTCTGTGGGAGGTGGATGTTTTGGATTGTTCTGTGGAAGGTGGAAGTTTTGAAATGTTCTGTTGAAGATGGAAGTTTTGCAATGCTCTGAGTAACGTGGAAGTTTTGGAATGCTCTGTGGTAGATGGAAGTTTTGGAATGTTCTGTGGGAGGTGGGAGTTTTGGAATGTTCTGTGGAAGGTACAAGTTTTGGAATGTTCTGTGGAAGGTGGGAGTTTTGGAATGCTTTGTGGAAGGTGGAAGTTTTGTAATGTTCGGTGGAAGGTGGGAGTTTTGGAATGCTTTGTGGAAGGTGGAAGTTTTGGAATGTTCTGTGGGAGTTGGAAGTTTTGGAATGTTCTGTGGAAGGTGGATGTTTTGGAATGTTCTGTGGATGGTGGAAGTTTTGGAATGCTGTGTGGAAGGTGCAAGTTTTGGAATGTTCTGTGGAAGGTGGGAGTTTTGGAATGCTTTGTGGAAGGTGGAAGTTTTGCAATGCTCTGTGGAGGATGGAAGTTTTGGAATATTATGTGGAAGGTGGAAGATTTGCAATGCTCTGTGGAAGATGGAAGTTTTGTAATGCTCTGTGGAAGATGGAAGTTTTGCAATGCTCTGTGGAAGGTGGAAGTTTTGGAATGCTCTGTGGAAGGTGGACGTTTTGGAATTTTCTGTGGAAGGTAGAATTTTTGGAATGCTCTGTGAAATGTGGAAGTTTTGGAATGCTCTGTGGTAGATACAAGTTTTGGAATGTTCTGTGGGAGGTGGATGTTTTGGAATGTTCTGTGGAAGATGGAAGTTTCGAAATGTTCTGTTGAAGATAGAAGTTTTGGAATGCTCTGTGGAAGATGGAAGTTTTGGAATACTCTGTGGAAGATGGAAGTTTTGGAATGTTCTGTGGGAGTTGGAAGTTTTGGAATGTTCTGTGGAAGACGGAAGTTTTGCAATGCTCTCTGGAAGATGGAAGTTTTGGAATATTCTGTGGATGGTGGAAGTTTTGCAATGCTCTGTGGAAGATGGAAGTTTTGTAATGCTCTGTGGAAGATGGAAGTTTTGCAATTCTCTGTGGAAGGTGGAAGTTTTGGAATGCTCTGTGGAAGGTGGACGTTTTGGAATTTTCTGTGGAAGGTAGAAGTACTGGAATGCCCTGTGGAATGTGGAAGTTTTGGAATGCTCTGTGGGAGGTGGATGTTTTGGATTGTTCTGTGGAAGGTGGAAGTTTTGAAATGTTCTGTTGAAGATGGAAGTTTTGCAATGCTCTGAGTAACGTGGAAGTTTTGGAATGCTCTGTGGTAGATGGAAGTTTTGGAATGTTCTGTGGGAGGTGGGAGTTTTGGAATGTTCTGTGGAAGGTACAAGTTTTGGAATGTTCTGTGGAAGGTGGGAGTTTTGGAATGCTTTGTGGAAGGTGGAAGTTTTGTAATGTTCGGTGGAAGGTGGGAGTTTTGGAATGTTCTGTGGGAGGTGGATGTTTTGGATTGTTCTGTGGAAGATGGAAGTTTTGAAATGTTCTGTTGAAGATGGAAGTTTTGCAATGCTCTGAGTAACGTGGAAGTTTTGGAATGTTCTGTGGTAGATGGAAGTTTTGGAATGTTCTGTGGGAGGTGGGAGTTTTGGAATGTTCTGTGGAAGGTACAAGTTTTGGAATGTTCTGTGGAAGGTGGGAGTTTTGGAATGCTTTGTGGAAGGTGGAAGTTTTGTAATGTTCGGTGGAAGGTGGGAGTTTTGGAATGCTTTGTGGAAGGTGGAAGTTTTGGAATGTTCTGTGGGAGTTGGAAGTTTTGGAATGTTCTGTGGAAGGTGGAAGTTTTGGAATGTTCTGTGGATGGTGGAAGTTTTGGAATGCTGTGTGGAAGGTGCAAGTTTTGGAATGTTCTGTGGAAGGTGGGAGTTTTGGAATGCTTTGTGGAAGGTGGAAGTTTTGCAATGCTCTGTGGAGGATGGAAGTTTTGGAATATTATGTGGAAGGTGGAAGATTTGCAATGCTCTGTGGAAGATGGAAGTTTTGTAATGCTCTGTGGAAGATGGAAGTTTTGCAATGCTCTGTGGAAGGTGGAAGTTTTGGAATGCTCTGTGGAAGGTGGACGTTTTGGAATTTTCTGTGGAAGGTAGAATTTTTGGAATGCTCTGTGGAATGTGGAAGTTTTGGAATGCTCTGTGGTAGATGCAAGTTTTGGAATGTTCTGTGGGAGGTGGATGTTTTGGAATGTTCTGTGGAAGATGGAAGTTTCGAAATGTTCTGTTGAAGATAGAAGTTTTGGAATGCTCTGTGGAAGATGGGAGTTTTGGAATACTCTGTGGAAGATGGAAGTTTTGGAATGTTCCGTGGGAGTTGGAAGTTTTGGAATGTTCTGTGGAAGACGGAAGTTTTGCAATGCTCTCTGGAAGATGGAAGTCTTGGAATGTTCTGTGGAAGGTGGGAGTTTTGGAATGCTCCGTGGATGTTGGGAGGTTTGGAATATTCTGTGGAAGGTGGAAGTTTTGGAATACTCTGTTGAAGGCGGAAGTATTGGAATGTTCTGTGGAAGGTGGAAGTTTTGGAATATTCTGTGGATGGTGGAAGTTTTGCAATGCTCTGTGGAAGATGGAAGTTTTGTAATGCTCTGTGGAAGATGGAAGTTTTGCAATTCTCTGTGGAAGGTGGAAGTTTTGGAATGCTCTGTGGAAGGTGGACGTTTTGGAATTTTCTGTGGAAGGTAGAAGTACTGGAATGCCCTGTGGAATGTGGAAGTTTTGGAATGCTCTGTGGGAGGTGGATGTTTTGGATTGTTCTGTGGAAGGTGGAAGTTTTGAAATGTTCTGTTGAAGATGGAAGTTTTGCAATGCTCTGAGTAACGTGGAAGTTTTGGAATGCTCTGTGGTAGATGGAAGTTTTGGAATGTTCTGTGGGAGGTGGGAGTTTTGGAATGTTCTGTGGAAGGTACAAGTTTTGGAATGTTCTGTGGAAGGTGGGAGTTTTGGAATGCTTTGTGGAAGGTGGAAGTTTTGTAATGTTCGGTGGAAGGTGGGAGTTTTGGAATGCTTTGTGGAAGGTGGAAGTTTTGGAATGTTCTGTGGGAGTTGGAAGTTTTGGAATGTTCTGTGGAAGGTGGAAGTTTTGGAATGTTCTGTGGATGGTGGAAGTTTTGGAATGCTGTGTGGAAGGTGCAAGTTTTGGAATGTTCTGTGGAAGGTGGGAGTTTTGGAATGCTTTGTGGAAGGTGGAAGTTTTGCAATGCTCTGTGGAGGATGGAAGTTTTGGAATATTATGTGGAAGGTGGAAGATTTGCAATGCTCTGTGGAAGATGGAAGTTTTGTAATGCTCTATGGAAGATGGAAGTTTTGCAATGCTCTGTGGAAGGTGGAAGTTTTGGAATGCTCTGTGGAAGGTGGACGTTTTGGAATTTTCTGTGGAAGGTAGAATTTTTGGAATGCTCTGTGGAATGTGGAAGTTTTGGAATGCTCTGTGGTAGATGCAAGTTTTGGAATGTTCTGTGGGAGGTGGATGTTTTGGAATGTTCTGTGGAAGATGGAAGTTTCGAAATGTTCTGTTGAAGATAGAAGTTTTGGAATGCTCTGTGGAAGATGGGAGTTTTGGAATACTCTGTGGAAGATGGAAGTTTTGGAATGTTCTGTGGGAGTTGGAAGTTTTGGAATGTTCTGTGGAAGACGGAAGTTTTGCAATGCTCTCTGGAAGATGGAAGTCTTGGAATGTTCTGTGGAAGGTGGGAGTTTTGGAATGCTCCGTGGATGTTGGGAGGTTTGGAATATTCTGTGGAAGGTGGAAGTTTTGGAATACTCTGTTGAAGGCGGAAGTATTGGAATGTTCTGTGGAAGGTGGAAGTTTTGGAATATTCTGTGGATGGTGGAAGTTTTGCAATGCTCTGTGGAAGATGGAAGTTTTGTAATGCTCTGTGGAAGATGGAAGTTTTGCAATTCTCTGTGGAAGGTGGAAGTTTTGGAATGCTCTGTGGAAGGTGGACGTTTTGGAATTTTCTGTGGAAGGTAGAAGTACTGGAATGCCCTGTGGAATGTGGAAGTTTTGGAATGCTCTGTGGGAGGTGGATGTTTTGGATTGTTCTGTGGAAGGTGGAAGTTTTGAAATGTTCTGTTGAAGATGGAAGTTTTGCAATGCTCTGAGTAACGTGGAAGTTTTGGAATGCTCTGTGGTAGATGGAAGTTTTGGAATGTTCTGTGGGAGGTGGGAGTTTTGGAATGTTCTGTGGAAGGTACAAGTTTTGGAATGTTCTGTGGAAGGTGGGAGTTTTGGAATGCTTTGTGGAAGGTGGAAGTTTTGTAATGTTCGGTGGAAGGTGGGAGTTTTGGAATGCTTTGTGGAAGGTGGAAGTTTTGGAATGTTCTGTGGGAGTTGGAAGTTTTGGAATGTTCTGTGGAAGGTGGAAGTTTTGGAATGTTCTGTGGATGGTGGAAGTTTTGGAATGCTGTGTGGAAGGTGCAAGTTTTGGAATGTTCTGTGGAAGGTGGGAGTTTTGGAATGCTTTGTGGAAGGTGGAAGTTTTGCAATGCTCTGTGGAGGATGGAAGTTTTGGAATATTATGTGGAAGGTGGAAGATTTGCAATGCTCTGTGGAAGATGGAAGTTTTGTAATGCTCTATGGAAGATGGAAGTTTTGCAATGCTCTGTGGAAGGTGGAAGTTTTGGAATGCTCTGTGGAAGGTGGACGTTTTGGAATTTTCTGTGGAAGGTAGAATTTTTGGAATGCTCTGTGGAATGTGGAAGTTTTGGAATGCTCTGTGGTAGATGCAAGTTTTGGAATGTTCTGTGGGAGGTGGATGTTTTGGAATGTTCTGTGGAAGATGGAAGTTTTGAAATGTTCTGTTGAAGATAGAAGTTTTGGAATGCTCTGTGGAAGATGGAAGTTTTGGAATACTCTGTGGAAGATGGAAGTTTTGGAATGTTCTGTGGGAGTTGGAAGTTTTGGAATGTTCTGTGGAAGACGGAAGTTTTGCAATGCTCTCTAGAAGATGGAAGTCTTGGAATGTTCTGTGGAAGGTGGGAGTTTTGGAATGCTCCGTGGATGTTGGGAGGTCTGGAATATTCTGTGGAAGGTGGAAGTTTTGGAATGCTCTGTTGAAGGCGGAAGTATTGGAATGTTCTGTGGAAGGTGGAAGTTTTGGAATATTCTGTGGATGGTGGAAGTTTTGGAATGCTTTGTGGAAGGTGGAAGTTTTGTAATGTTCGGTGGAAGGTGGAAGTTTTGGGATATTCTGTGGATGGTGGAATTTTTGGAATACTCTGTAGAAGGTGGAATTTTTGGAATGTTCTGTGGAAGGCGGAAGTTTTGGAAGGTACTGTGGAAGGTGGAAGTTTTGGAATGCTGTGTTGATGGTGGAAGTTTTGGAATGCTCTGTGGAAGGTGGACGTTTTGGAATTTTCTGTGGAAGATAGAAGTACTGGAATGCCCTGTGGAATCTGGAAGTTTTGGAATGCTCTGTGGGAGGTGGATGTTTTGGATTGTTCTGTGGAAGATGGAAGTTTTGAAATGTTCTGTTGAAGATGGAAGTTTTGCAATGCTCTGAGTAACGTGGAAGTTTTGGAATGCTCTGTGGTAGATGGAAGTTTTGGAATGTTCTGTGGGAGGTGGGAGTTTTGGAATGTTCTGTGGAAGGTACAAGTTTTGGAATGTTCTGTGGAAGGTGGGAGTTTTGGAATGCTTTGTGGAAGGTGGAAGTTTTGTAATGTTCGGTGGAAGGTGGGAGTTTTGGAATGCTTTGTGGAAGTTGGAAGTTTTGGAATGTTCTGTGGGAGTTGGAAGTTTTGGAATGTTCTGTGGGAGTTGGAATGTTTTGGAATGTTCTGTGGAAGACGGAAGTTTTGCAATGCTCTCTGGAAGATGGAAGTCTTGGAATGTTCTGTGGAAGCTTGGAGTTTTGGAATGCTCCGTGGAAGTTGGGAGTTTTGGAATATTCTGAGGAAGTAGGAAGTTTTGGAATGCTCTGTTGAAGGTGGAAGTTTTGGAATGTTCTGTGGACGGTGGAAGTTTTGGAATGTTCTTTGGAAGGTGGAATTTTTGGAATGCTCTGTGGAAGGTGGAATTTTGGAATGCTCTGTGGAAGGTGGAAGTTTTGGAATGTTCTGTGGAAGGTGGAAGTTTTGGAATGCTCTCTGGAAGTTGTAAGTTTTGGAATGTTCTGTGGAAGGTGGAGGTTTTGGAATTTTCTGTGGAAGGTGAAAGTTTTGGAATGTTCTATGGAAGGTGCAAGTTTTGGAATGTTCTGTTGAAGGTGGAAGTTTTGGAATGCTCTCTGGAAGTTGTCAGTTTTGGAATGCTTTGTGGAATGTGGAAGTTTTGGAATGCTCTGAGTAAGGTGGAAGTTTTGGAATGTTCTGTGGAAGATGGAAGTTTTGGAGTGTTATGCGGAAGGTGGAGGTTTTGGAATGCTCTGTGGAAGGTGGAAGTTTTGGAATGTACTGTGGAAGGTGGAAGTTTTGCAATGCTCTGTGGAAGATGGAAGTTTTGCAATATTCTGTTGAAGATGGAAGTTTTGGAATGCTCTGTGGAAGATGGAAGTTTTGGAATACTCTGTGGAAGATGGAAGTTTTGGAATGTTCTGTGGGAGTTGGAAGTTTTGGAATGTTCTGTGGAAGACGGAAGTTTTGCAATGCTCTCTGGAAGATGGAAGTCTTGGAATGTTCTGTGGAAGCTTGGAGTTTTGGAATGCTCCGTGGTTGTTGGGAGTTTTGGAATATTCTGTGCAAGTCGGAAGTTTTGGAATGCTCTGTTGAAGGTGGAAGTTTTGGAATGTTCTGTGGAAGGTGGAAGTTATGGAATGTTCTGTGGATGGTGGAAGTTTTGGAATGCTCTGTGGAAGGTGCAAGTTTTGGAATGTTCTGTGGAAGGTGGAAGTTTTGGAATGTACTGTGGAAGGTGGAAGTTTTGCAATGCTCTGTGGAAGATGGAAGTTTTGCAATGCTCTGTGGAGAGTGGAAGTTTTGGAATGCTCTGTGGAAGGTGGACGTTTTGGAATTTTCTGTGGAAGGTAGAATTTTTGGAGTGCTGTGTGGAATGTGGAAGTTTTGGAATGCTCTGTGGCAGATGCAAGTTTTGGAATGTTCTGTGGGAGGTGGATGTTTTGGAATGTTCTGTGGAAGATGGAAGTTTTGAAATGTTCTGTTGAAGATGGAAGTTTTGGAATGCTCTGTGGAAGATGGAAGTTTTTAAATGTTCTGTGGGAGTTGGAAGTTTTGGAATGCTCTGTGGAAGACGGAAGTTTTGCAATGCTCTCTGGAAGATTGAAGTCTTGGAATGTTCTTTGGAAGGTGGGAGTTTTGGAATGCTCCGTGGATGTTGGGAGGTTTGGAATATTCTGTGGAAGGTGGAAGTTTTGGAATGCTCTGTTGAAGGCGGAAGTATTGGAATGTTCTGTGGAAGGTGGAAGTTTTGGAATATTCTGTGGATGGTGGAAGTTTTGGAATGCTCTGTGGATGGTACAAGTTTTGGAATGTTCTGTGGAAGGTGGGAGTTTTGGAATGTTCTGTGGAAGGTACAAGTTTTGGAATGTTCTGTGGAAGGTGGGAGTTTTGGAATGCTTTGTGGAAGGTGGAAGTTTTGTAATGTTCGGTGGAAGGTGGGAGTTTTGCAATGCTTTGTGGAAGGTGGACGTTTTGGAATGTTCTGTGGGAGTTGGAAGTTTTGGAATGTTCTGTGGGAGTTGGAATGTTTTGGAATGTTCTGTGGAAGACGGAAGTTTTGGAATGCTCCGTGGAAGGTGGAAGTTTTGGAATGCTCTGTGGAAGGTGAAAGTTTTGGAATGTTCTGTGGAAGATGGAAGTTTTGGAATATTCTGTGGAAGGTGGAAGTTTTACAATGCTCTCTTGAAGACGGAAGTTTTGGTATGATCTGTGGAAGGTGGAAGTTTTGGAATGTTCTGTGGTAGGTGGAAGTTTTGGAATGTTCTGTGGAAGGTGGAAGATTTGGAGTGCTCTGTGGAAGATGGAAGTTTTGCAATGTTCTGTGGAAGGTGGGAGTTTTCGAATGCTTTGTGGAAGGTGCAAGTTTTGGAATGTTCTGTGGAAGGTGGAATTTTGGAATGTTCTGTGGAAGGTGGGAGTTTTGGAATGCTCTGTGGAAGGTGGAAGCTTTGGAATGCTCTGTGGAAGATGGAAGCTTTGGAATGCTCAGTGGAAGGTGGAATTTTGGAATGTTCTGTGGAAGGTGGGAGTTTTCGAATGCTTTGTGGAATGTGGAAGTTTTGGAATGCTCTGTGGAAGGTGAAAATTTTGCAATGCTCTGTGGAATGTGGAATTTTGGAATGCTCTGTGGAAGGGGAAAGTTTTGAAATTCTCTGTGGAAGTTGGAAGTTTTGGAATGTTCTGTGGAAGGTGGAAGTTTTGGAATGCTCTGTGGAACACGGAAGTTTTGGAATGTTCTGTGGAAGGGGAAAGTTTTGAAATTCTCTGTGGAAGGTGGAAGTTTTGGAATGTTCTGTGGAAGGTGGACGTTTTGGAATGCTCTGTGGAACACGGAAGTTTTGGAATGTTCTGTGGACGATGGAAGTTTTGTAAGCTCTGTGGAAGGTGGAAGTTTTGGAATGTTCTGTGGACGATGGAAGTTTTGTAAGCTCTGTGGAAGGTGGAAGTTTTGGAATGCTCTGTGGAAGGTGGAAGTTTTGGAATGCTCTGTGGAAGGTGGAAGTTTTGGAATCTGCTGTGGAAGGTGGATTTATTGCAATGCTCTGTGGAAGATGAAAGTTTTGGAATGCTCTGTGGAAGACGGAAGATTTGGAATGCTCTGTCGAAGATGGAAGTTTTGGAATGTTCTGTTGGAGGTGGAATTTTTGGAATGTTCTGTGGAAGAAGGAAATTTTGGAATGCTCTGTGGAAGATGGATGTCTTGGAATCTGCTGTGGAAGGAGGAAGTTTTGGAATGCTCTGTGGAAGGAGGAAATTTTGGAATGCTCTGTGGAAGATGGAAGTTATGGAATATTCTGTGGGAGGTCGAGGTTTTGGAATGTTCTGTGGAAGACTTAAGTTTTGTAATGTTCTGTGGAAGGGGAAAGTTTTGAAATTCTCTGTGGAAGTTGGAAGTTTTGGAATGTTCTGTGGAAGGTGGAAGTTTTTGAATGCTCTGTGGAACACGGAAGTTTTGGAATGTTCTGTGGACGATGGAAGTTTTGTAAGCTCTGTGGAAGGTGGAAGTTTTGGAATGCTCTGTGGAAGGTGGAAGTTTTGGAATGCTCTGTGGAAGGTGGAAGTTTTGGAATCTGCTGTGGAAGGTGGATTTATTGCAATGCTCTGTGGAAGATGAAAGTTTTGGAATGCTCTGTGGAAGACGGAAGATTTGGAATGCTCTGTCGAAGATGGAAGTTTTGGAATGTTCTGTTGGAGGTGGAATTTTTGGAATGTTCTGTGGAAGAAGGAAATTTTGGAATGCTCTGTGGAAGATGGATGTCTTGGAATCTGCTGTGGAAGGAGGAAGTTTTGGAATGCTCTGTGGAAGGAGGAAATTTTGGAATGCTCTGTGGAAGATGGAAGTTATGGAATATTCTGTGGGAGGTCGAGGTTTTGGAATGTTCTGTGGAAGACTTAAGTTTTGTAATGTTCTGTGGAAGGGGAAAGTTTTGAAATTCTCTGTGGAATTTGGAAGTTTTGGAATGTTCTGTGGAACACGGAAGTTTTGGAATGTTCTGTGGACGATGGAAGTTTTGTAAGCTCTGTGGAAGGAGGAAGTTTTGGAATGTTCTGTGGACGATGGAAGTTTTGTAAGCTCTGTGGAAGGTGGAAGTTTTGGAATGCTCAGGGGAAGGTCAAAGTTTTGGAATGTTCTCTGGAAGTTGGAAGTTTTGGAATGTTCTGTGGAAGGTAGATGTTTTGGAATTCTCTGTGGAAGGTGAAATTTTGGAATGCTCTTTGGAAGGTGAAAGTTTTGGAATGCTCGAGGGAAGGTGGAAGTTTTCGAATGCTCTGTGGAAGGAGGAAGTTTTGGAATGCTCTGTGGAATTTGGAAGTTTTGGAATACTCTGTGGAAGATGGACGTTTTGGAATGTTCTGTGAGAGGTGGAAGTTTTGGAATGTTCTGTTGCAGCTGGAAGTTTTGGAATGTTCTGTGGAAGATGGAAGTTTTGGAATGCACTGTGGACGATGGAAGTTTTGGAATGCTCTTTGGAAGATGGAAGTTATGGAATGTTCTGTGGGAGGTCGAGGTTTTGGAATGTTCTGTGGAAGGTGGAAGTTTTGGAATGCGCTCTGGAAGATGGAAGTCTTGGAATTTTCTGTGGAAGGTGGCAGTTTTGGAATGCTCTGTGGAAGGTGGAAGTTTTGGAATGCTTTGTGGAAGGTGGAAGTTTTGGAATGCTCTTTGGAGGATGGAAGTTTTGGAATGTTCTATGGAAGGTGGAAGTTTTGGAATGTTATGTGGAAGCTAGAAGTTTTGGAATGTTCTGTGGAATGTGGAAGTTTTGGAATGCTCTGTGGAAGATTGAAATTTTGGAATGTTCTGTGGGAGGTGGATGTTTTGGAATGTTCTGTGGAAGGTGGAAGTTTTGAAATGTTCTGTGGAAGACGGAAGTTTTGCAATGCTCTCTGGAAGATGGAAGTCTTGGAATGTTATGTGGAAGTTGGGAGTTTTGGAATGCTCCGTGGATGTTGGAAGTTTTGCAATGTTCCGTGGAAGGTGGAAGTTTTGGAATGCTCTGTTGAAGGTGGAAGTTTTGGAATGTTCTGTGGAAGGTGGAAGTTTTGGAATGTTCTTTGGAAGGTGGAATTTTTGGAATGCTCTGTGGAAGGTGGAATTTTGGAATGCTCTGTGGAAGGTGGAAGTTTTGGAATGTTCTGTGGAAGGTGGAAGTTTTGGAATGCTCTCTGGAAGTTGTAAGTTTTGGAATGTTCTGTGGAAGGTGGAGGTTTTGGAATTTTCTGTGGAAGGTGGAAGTTTTGGAATGTTCTATGGAAGGTGCAAGTTTTGGAATGTTCTGTTGAAGGTGGAAGTTTTGGAATGCTCTCTGGAAGTTGTCAGTTTTGGAATGCTTTGTGGAATGTGGAAGTTTTGGAATGCTCTGAGTAAGGTGGAAGTTTTGGAATGTTCTGTGGAAGATGGAAGTTTTGGAGTGTTATGCGGAAGGTGGAGGTTTTGGAATGCTCTGTGGAAGGTGGAAGTTTTGGAATGTACTGTGGAAGGTGGAAGTTTTGCAATGCTCTGTGGAAGATGGAAGTTTTGCAATATTCTGTTGAAGATGGAAGTTTTGGAATGCTCTGTGGAAGATGGAAGTTTTGGAATACTCTGTGGAAGATGGAAGTTTTGGAATGTTCTGTGGGAGTTGGAAGTTTTGGAATGTTCTGTGGAAGACGGAAGTTTTGCAATGCTCTCTGGAAGATGGAAGTCTTGGAATGTTCTGTGGAAGCTTGGAGTTTTGGAATGCTCCGTGGATGTTGGGAGTTTTGGAATATTCTGTGGAAGTCGGAAGTTTTGGAATGCTCTGTTGAAGGTGGAAGTTTTGGAATGTTCTGTGGAAGGTGGAAGTTATGGAATGTTCTGTGGATGGTGGAAGTTTTGGAATGCTCTGTGGAAGGTGCAAGTTTTGGAATGTTCTGTGGAAGGTGGAAGTTTTGGAATGTACTGTGGAAGGTGGAAGTTTTGCAATGCTCTGTGGAAGATGGAAGTTTTGCAATGCTCTGTGGAGAGTGGAAGTTTTGGAATGCTCTGTGGAAGGTGGACGTTTTGGAATTTTCTGTGGAAGGTAGAATTTTTGGAGTGCTGTGTGGAATGTGGAAGTTTTGGAATGCTCTGTGGCAGATGCAAGTTTTGGAATGTTCTGTGGGAGGTGGATGTTTTGGAATGTTCTGTGGAAGATGGAAGTTTTGAAATGTTCTGTTGAAGATGGAAGTTTTGGAATGCTCTGTGGAAGATGGAAGTTTTTAAATGTTCTGTGGGAGTTGGAAGTTTTGGAATGCTCTGTGGAAGACGGAAGTTTTGCAATGCTCTCTGGAAGATTGAAGTCTTGGAATGTTCTTTGGAAGGTGGGAGTTTTGGAATGCTCCGTGTATGTTGGGAGGTTTGGAATATTCTGTGGAAGGTGGAAGTTTTGGAATGCTCTGTTGAAGGCGGAAGTATTGGAATGTTCTGTGGAAGGTGGAAGTTTTGGAATATTCTGTGGATGGTGGAAGTTTTGGAATGCTCTGTGGATGGTACAAGTTTTGGAATGTTCTGTGGAAGGTGGGAGTTTTGGAATGTTCTGTGGAAGGTACAAGTTTTGGAATGTTCTGTGGAAGGTGGGAGTTTTGGAATGCTTTGTGGAAGGTGGAAGTTTTGTAATGTTCGGTGGAAGGTGGGAGTTTTGCAATGCTTTGTGGAAGGTGGACGTTTTGGAATGTTCTGTGGGAGTTGGAAGTTTTGGAATGTTCTGTGGGAGTTGGAATGTTTTGGAATGTTCTGTGGAAGACGGAAGTTTTGGAATGCTCCGTGGAAGGTGGAAGTTTTGGAATGCTCTGTGGAAGGTGAAAGTTTTGGAATGTTCTGTGGAAGATGGAAGTTTTGGAATATTCTGTGGAAGGTGGAAGTTTTACAATGCTCTCTTGAAGACGGAAGTTTTGGTATGATCTGTGGAAGGTGGAAGTTTTGGAATGTTCTGTGGTAGGTGGAAGTTTTGGAATGTTCTGTGGAAGGTGGAAGATTTGGAATGCTCTGTGGAAGATGGAAGTTTTGCAATGTTCTGTGGAAGGTGGGAGTTTTCGAATGCTTTGTGGAAGGTGCAAGTTTTGGAATGTTCTGTGGAAGGTGGAATTTTGGAATGTTCTGTGGAAGGTGGGAGTTTTGGAATGCTCTGTGGAAGGTGGAAGCTTTGGAATGCTCTGTGGAAGATGGAAGCTTTGGAATGCTCAGTGGAAGGTGGAATTTTGGAATGTTCTGTGGAAGGTGGGAGTTTTCGAATGCTTTGTGGAATGTGGAAGTTTTGGAATGCTCTGTGGAAGGTGAAAATTTTGCAATGCTCTGTGGAATGTGGAATTTTGGAATGCTCTGTGGAAGGGGAAAGTTTTGAAATTCTCTGTGGAAGTTGGAAGTTTTGGAATGTTCTGTGGAAGGTGGAAGTTTTGGAATGCTCTGTGGAACACGGAAGTTTTGGAATGTTCTGTGGAAGGGGAAAGTTTTGAAATTCTCTGTGGAAGGTGGAAGTTTTGGAATGTTCTGTGGAAGGTGGACGTTTTGGAATGCTCTGTGGAACACAGAAGTTTTGGAATGTTCTGTGGACGATGGAAGTTTTGTAAGCTCTGTGGAAGGTGGAAGTTTTGGAATGTTCTGTGGACGATGGAAGTTTTGTAAGCTCTGTGGAAGGTGGAAGTTTTGGAATGCTCTGTGGAAGGTGGAAGTTTTGGAATGCTCTGTGGAAGGTGGAAGTTTTGGAATCTGCTGTGGAAGGTGGATTTATTGCAATGCTCTGTGGAAGATGAAAGTTTTGGAATGCTCTGTGGAAGACGGAAGATTTGGAATGCTCTGTCGAAGATGGAAGTTTTGGAATGTTCTGTTGGAGGTGGAATTTTTGGAATGTTCTGTGGAAGAAGGAAATTTTGGAATGCTCTGTGGAAGATGGATGTCTTGGAATCTGCTGTGGAAGGAGGAAGTTTTGGAATGCTCTGTGGAAGGAGGAAATTTTGGAATGCTCTGTGGAAGATGGAAGTTATGGAATATTCTGTGGGAGGTCGAGGTTTTGGAATGTTCTGTGGAAGACTTAAGTTTTGTAATGTTCTGTGGAAGGGGAAAGTTTTGAAATTCTCTGTGGAAGTTGGAAGTTTTGGAATGTTCTGTGGAAGCTGGAAGTTTTTGAATGCTCTGTGGAACACGGAAGTTTTGGAATGTTCTGTGGACGATGGAAGTTTTGTAAGCTCTGTGGAAGGAGGAAGTTTTGGAATGTTCTGTGGACGATGGAAGTTTTGTAAGCTCTGTGGAAGGTGGAAGTTTTGGAATGCCCAGGGGAAGGTCAAAGTTTTGGAATGTTCTCTGGAAGTTGGAAGTTTTGGAATGTTCTGTGGAAGGTAGATGTTTTGGAATTCTCTGTGGAAGGTGAAATTTTGGAATGCTCTTTGGAAGGTGAAAGTTTTGGAATGCTCGGGGGAATTTGGAAGTTTTGGAATGCTCCGTGGAAGGTGGAAGTTTTGGAATGCTCTGTGGAAGGTGAAAGTTTTGGAATGTTCTGTGGAAGATGGAAGTTTTGGAATATTCTGTGGAAGGTGGAAGTTTTACAATGCTCTCTTGAAGACGGAAGTTTTGGTATGATCTGTGGAAGGTGGAAGTTTTGGAATGTTCTGTGGTAGGTGGAAGTTTTGGAATGTTCTGTGGAAGGTGGAAGATTTGGAATGCTCTGTGGAAGATGGAAGTTTTGCAATGTTCTGTGGAAGGTGGGAGTTTTCGAATGCTTTGTGGAAGGTGCAAGTTTTGGAATGTTCTGTGGAAGGTGGAATTTTGGAATGTTCTGTGGAAGGTGGGAGTTTTGGAATGCTCTGTGGAAGGTGGAAGCTTTGGAATGCTCTGTGGAAGATGGAAGCTTTGGAATGCTCAGTGGAAGGTGGAATTTTGGAATGTTCTGTGGAAGGTGGGAGTTTTCGAATGCTTTGTGGAATGTGGAAGTTTTGGAATGCTCTGTGGAAGGTGAAAATTTTGCAATGCTCTGTGGAATGTGGAATTTTGGAATGCTCTGTGGAAGGGGAAAGTTTTGAAATTCTCTGTGGAAGTTGGAAGTTTTGGAATGTTCTGTGGAAGGTGGAAGTTTTGGAATGCTCTGTGGAACACGGAAGTTTTGGAATGTTCTGTGGAAGGGGAAAGTTTTGAAATTCTCTGTGGAAGGTGGAAGTTTTGGAATGTTCTGTGGAAGGTGGACGTTTTGGAATGCTCTGTGGAACACGGAAGTTTTGGAATGTTCTGTGGACGATGGAAGTTTTGTAAGCTCTGTGGAAGGTGGAAGTTTTGGAATGCTCTGTGGAAGGTGGAAGTTTTGGAATGCTCTGTGGAAGGTGGAAGTTTTGGAATCTGCTGTGGAAGGTGGATTTATTGCAATGCTCTGTGGAAGATGAAAGTTTTGGAATGCTCTGTGGAAGACGGAAGATTTGGAATGCTCTGTCGAAGATGGAAGTTTTGGAATGTTCTGTTGGAGGTGGAATTTTTGGAATGTTCTGTGGAAGAAGGAAATTTTGGAATGCTCTGTGGAAGATGGATGTCTTGGAATCTGCTGTGGAAGGAGGAAGTTTTGGAATGCTCTGTGGAAGGAGGAAATTTTGGAATGCTCTGTGGAAGATGGAAGTTATGGAATATTCTGTGGGAGGTCGAGGTTTTGGAATGTTCTGTGGAAGACTTAAGTTTTGTAATGTTCTGTGGAAGGGGAAAGTTTTGAAATTCTCTGTGGAAGTTGGAAGTTTTGGAATGTTCTGTGGAAGACGGAAGCTTTGGAATGCTCTGTGGAAGGTGCAAGTATTGGAATGCTTGTGGAAGGAGGAAGTTTTGGAATGCTCTGTGGAATTTGGAAGTTTTGGAATACTCTGTGGAAGATGGACGTTTTGGAATGTTCTGTGAGATGTGGAAGTTTTGGAATGTTCTGTTGCAGCTGGAAGTTTTGGAATGTTCTGTGGAAGATGGAAGTTTTGGAATGCTCTGTGGACGATGGAAGTTTTGGAATGCTCATTGGAAGATGGAAGTTATGGAATGTTCTGTGGGAGGTCGAGGTTTTGGAATGTTCTGTGGAAGACGGAAGTTTTGGAATGCGCTCTGGAAGATGGAAGTCTTGGAATTTTCTGTGGAAGGTGGCAGTTTTGGAATGCTCTGTGGAAGGTGGAAGTTTTGGAATCTGCTGTGGAAGGTGGATTTATTGCAATGCTCTGTGGAAGATGAAAGTTTTGGAATGCTCTGTGGAAGACGGAAGATTTGGAATGCTCTGTCGAAGATGGAAGTTTTGGAATGTTCTGTTGGAGGTGGAATTTTTGGAATGTTCTGTGGAAGAAGGAAATTTTGGAATGCTCTGTGGAAGATGGATGTCTTGGAATCTGCTGTGGAAGGAGGAAGTTTTGGAATGCTCTGTGGAAGGAGGAAATTTTGGAATGCTCTGTGGAAGATGGAAGTTATGGAATATTCTGTGGGAGGTCGAGGTTTTGGAATGTTCTGTGGAAGACTTAAGTTTTGTAATGTTCTGTGGAAGGGGAAAGTTTTGAAATTCTCTGTGGAAGTTGGAAGTTTTGGAATGTTCTGTGGAAGGTGGAAGTTTTTGAATGCTCTGTGGAACACGGAAGTTTTGGAATGTTCTGTGGACGATGGAAGTTTTGTAAGCTCTGTGGAAGGAGGAAGTTTTGGAATGTTCTGTGGACGATGGAAGTTTTGTAAGCTCTGTGGAAGGTGGAAGTTTTGGAATGCCCAGGGGAAGGTCAAAGTTTTGGAATGTTCTCTGGAAGTTGGAAGTTTTGGAATGTTCTGTGGAAGGTAGATGTTTTGGAATTCTCTGTGGAAGGTGAAATTTTGGAATGCTCTTTGGAAGGTGAAAGTTTTGGAATGCTCGGGGGAAGGTGGAAGTTTTCGAATGCTCTGTGGAAGGAGGAAGTTTTGGAATGCTCTGTGGAATTTGGAAGTTTTGGAATACTCTGTGGAAGATGGACGTTTTGGAATGTTCTGTGAGAGGTGGAAGTTTTGGAATGTTCTGTTGCAGCTGGAAGTTTTGGAATGTTCTGTGGAAGATGGAAGTTTTGGAATGCACTGTGGACGATGGAAGTTTTGGAATGCTCTGTGGAAGATGGAAGTTATGGAATGTTCTGTGGGAGGTCGAGGTTTTGGAATGTTCTATGGAAGACGGAAGTTTTGGAATGCTCTGTGGAAGGTGCAAGTATTGGAATGCTTGTGGAAGGATGAAGTTTTGGAATGCTCTGTGGAATTTGGAAGTTTTGGAATACTCTGTGGAAGATGGACGTTTTGGAATGTTCTGTGAGAGGTGGAAGTTTTGGAATGTTCTGTTGCAGGTGGAAGTTTTGGAATGTTCTGTGGAAGATGGAAGTTTTGGAATGCTCTGTGGACGATGGAAGTTTTGGAATGCTCTTTGGAAGATGGAAGTTATGGAATGTTCTGTGGGAGGTCGAGGTTTTGGAATATTCTGTGGAAGGTGGAAGTTTTGGAATGCGCTCTGGAAGATGGAAGTCTTGGAATTTTCTGTGGAAGGTGGCAGTTTTGGAATGCTCTGTGGAAGGTGGAAGTTTTGGAATGCTTTGTGGAAGGTGGAAGTTTTGGAATGCTCTTTGGAGGATGGAAGTTTTGGAATGTTCTATGGAAGGTGGAAGTTTTGGAATGTTATGTGGAAGGTGAAAGTTTTGGAATGCTCTGTGGAAGGTGGAAGTTTTGGAATGTTCTGTGGAAGCTAGAAGTTTTGGAATGTTCTGTGGAATGTGGAAGTTTTGGAATGCTCTGTGGAAGATGGAAATTTTGGAATGTTCTGTGGGAGGTGGATGTTTTGGAATGTTCTGTGGAAGGTGGAAGTTTTGAAATGTTCTGTGGAAGACGGAAGTTTTGCAATGCTCTCTGGAAGATGGAAGTCTTGGAATGTTATGTGGAAGTTGGGAGTTTTGGAATGCTCCGTGGATGTTGGAAGTTTTGCAATGTTCCGTGGAAGGTGGAAGTTTTGGAATGCTCTGTTGAAGGTGGAAGTTTTGGAATGTTCTGTGGAAGGTGGAAGTTTTGGAATGTTCTTTGGAAGGTGGAATTTTTGGAATGCTCTGTGGAAGGTGGAATTTTGGAATGCTCTGTGGAAGGTGGAAGTTTTGGAATGTTCTGTGGAAGGTGGAAGTTTTGGAATGCTCTCTGGAAGTTGTAAGTTTTGGAATGTTCTGTGGAAGGTGGAGGTTTTGGAATTTTCTGTGGAAGGTGAAAGTTTTGGAATGTTCTATGGAAGGTGCAAGTTTTGGAATGTTCTGTTGAAGGTGGAAGTTTTGGAATGCTCTCTGGAAGTTGTCAGTTTTGGAATGCTTTGTGGAATGTGGAAGTTTTGGAATGCTCTGAGTAAGGTGGAAGTTTTGGAATGTTCTGTGGAAGATGGAAGTTTTGGAGTGTTATGCGGAAGGTGGAGGTTTTGGAATGCTCTGTGGAAGGTGGAAGTTTTGGAATGTACTGTGGAAGGTGGAAGTTTTGCAATGCTCTGTTGAAGATGGAAGTTTTGGAATGCTCTGTGGAAGATGGAAGTTTTGGAATACTCTGTGGAAGATGGAAGTTTTGGAATGTTCTGTGGGAGTTGGAAGTTTTGGAATGTTCTGTGGAAGACGGAAGTTTTGCAATGCTCTCTGGAAGATGGAAGTCTTGGAATGTTCTGTGGAAGCTTGGAGTTTTGGAATGCTCCGTGGATGTTGGGAGTTTTGGAATATTCTGTGGAAGTCGGAAGTTTTGGAATGCTCTGTTGAAGGTGGAAGTTTTGGAATGTTCTGTGGAAGGTGGAAGTTATGGAATGTTCTGTGGATGGTGGAAGTTTTGGAATGCTCTGTGGAAGGTGCAAGTTTTGGAATGTTCTGTGGAAGGTGGAAGTTTTGGAATGTACTGTGGAAGGTGGAAGTTTTGCAATGCTCTGTGGAAGATGGAAGTTTTGCAATGCTCTGTGGAGAGTGGAAGTTTTGGAATGCTCTGTGGAAGGTGGACGTTTTGGAATTTTCTGTGGAAGGTAGAATTTTTGGAGTGCTGTGTGGAATGTGGAAGTTTTGGAATGCTCTGTGGCAGATGCAAGTTTTGGAATGTTCTGTGGGAGGTGGATGTTTTGGAATGTTCTGTGGAAGATGGAAGTTTTGAAATGTTCTGTTGAAGATGGAAGTTTTGGAATGCTCTGTGGAAGATGGAAGTTTTTAAATGTTCTGTGGGAGTTGGAAGTTTTGGAATGCTCTGTGGAAGACGGAAGTTTTGCAATGCTCTCTGGAAGATTGAAGTCTTGGAATGTTCTGTGGAAGGTGGGAGTTTTGGAATGCTCCGTGGATGTTGGGAGGTTTGGAATATTCTGTGGAAGGTGGAAGTTTTGGAATGCTCTGTTGAAGGCGGAAGTATTGGAATGTTCTGTGGAAGGTGGAAGTTTTGGAATATTCTGTGGATGGTGGAAGTTTTGGAATGCTCTGTGGATGGTACAAGTTTTGGAATGTTCTGTGGAAGGTGGGAGTTTTGGAATGTTCTGTGGAAGGTACAAGTTTTGGAATGTTCTGTGGAAGGTGGGAGTTTTGGAATGCTTTGTGGAAGGTGGAAGTTTTGTAATGTTCGGTGGAAGGTGGGAGTTTTGGAATGCTTTGTGGAAGGTGGAAGTTTTGGAATGTTCTGTGGGAGTTGGAAGTTTTGGAATGTTCTGTGGGAGTTGGAATGTTTTGGAATGTTCTGTGGAAGACGGAAGTTTTGGAATGCTCTGTGGAAGGTGGAAGTTTTGGAATGCTCTGTGGAAGGTGGAAGTTTTGGAATGTTCTGTGGAAGATGGAAGTTTTGGAATATTCTGTGGAAGGTGGAAGTTTTACAATGCTCTCTTGAAGACGGAAGTTTTGGTATGATCTGTGGAAGGTGGAAGTTTTGGAATGTTCTGTGGAAGGTGGAAGTTTTGGAATGTTCTGTGGAAGGTGCAAGATTTGGAATGCTCTGTGGAAGATGGAAGTTTTGCAATGTTCTGTGGAAGGTGGGAGTTTTCGAATGCTTTGTGGAAGGTGCAAGTTTTGGAATGTTCTGTGGAAGGTGGAATTTTGGAATGTTCTGTGGAAGGTGGGAGTTTTGGAATGCTCTGTGGAAGGTGGAAGCTTTGGAATGCTCTGTGGAAGATGGAAGCTTTGGAATGCTCAGTGGAAGGTGGAATTTTGGAATGTTCTGTAAAAGGTGGGAATTTTCGAATGCTTTGTGGAATGTGGAAGTTTTGGAATGCTCTGTGGAAGGTGAAAATTTTGCAATGCTCTGTGGAATGTGGAAGTTTGGAATGCTCTGTGGAAGGGGAAAGTTTTGAAATTCTCTGTGGAAGTTGGAAGTTTTGGAATGTTCTGTGGAAGGTGGAAGTTTTGGAATGCTCTGTGGAACACGGAAGTTTTGGAATGTTCTGTGGAAGGGGAAAGTTTTGAAATTCTCTGTGGAAGGTGGAAGTTTTGGAATGTTCTGTGGAAGGTGGACGTTTTGGAATGCTCTGTGGAACACGGAAGTTTTGGAATGTTCTGTGGACGATGGAAGTTTTGTAAGCTCTGTGGAAGGTGGAAGTTTTGGAATTTTCTGTGGACGATGGAAGTTTGGTAAGCTCTGTGGAAGGTGGAAGTTTTGGAATGCTCTGTGGAAGGTGGAAGTTTTGGAATGCTCTGTGGAAGGCGGAAGTTTTGGAATGTTCTGTGGGAGTTGGAAGTTTTGGAATGTTCTGTGGAAGACGGAAGTTTTGCAATGCTCTCTGGAAGATGGAAGTCTTGGAATGTTCTGTGGAAGCTTGGAGTTTTGGAATGCTCCGTGGATGTTGGGAGTTTTGGAATATTCTGTGGAAGTCGGAAGTTTTGGAATGCTCTGTTGAAGGTGGAAGTTTTGGAATGTTCTGTGGAAGGTGGAAGTTATGGAATGTTCTGTGGATGGTGGAAGTTTTGGAATGCTCTGTGGAAGGTGCAAGTTTTGGAATGTTCTGTGGAAGGTGGAAGTTTTGGAATGTACTGTGGAAGGTGGAAGTTTTGCAATGCTCTGTGGAAGATGGAAGTTTTGCAATGCTCTGTGGAGAGTGGAAGTTTTGGAATGCTCTGTGGAAGGTGGACGTTTTGGAATTTTCTGTGGAAGGTAGAATTTTTGGAGTGCTGTGTGGATTGTGGAAGTTTTGGAATGCTCTGTGGCAGATGCAAGTTTTGGAATGTTCTGTGGGAGGTGGATGTTTTGGAATGTTCTGTGGAAGATGGAAGTTTTGAAATGTTCTGTTGAAGATGGAAGTTTTGGAATGCTCTGTGGAAGATGGAAGTTTTTAAATGTTCTGTGGGAGTTGGTAGTTTTGGAATGCTCTGTGGAAGACGGAAGTTTTGCAATGCTCTCTGGAAGATTGAAGTCTTGGAATGTTCTGTGGATGTGGGAGTTTTGGAATGCTCCGTGGATGTTGGGAGGTTTGGAATATTCTGTGGAAGGTGGAAGTTTTGGAATGCTCTGTTGAAGGCGGAAGTATTGGAATGTTCTGTGGAAGGTGGAAGTTTTGGAATGTTCTGTGGGAGTTGGAATGTTTTGGAATGTTCTGTGGAAGACGGAAGTTTTGGAATGCTCTGTGGAAGGTGGAAGTTTTGGAATGCTCTGTGGAAGGTGGAAGTTTTGGAATGTTCTGTGGAAGATGGAAGTTTTGGAATATTCTGTGGAAGGTGGAAGTTTTACAATGCTCTCTTGAAGACGGAAGTTTTGGTATGATCTGTGGAAGGTGGAAGTTTTGGAATGTTCTGTGGAAGGTGGAAGTTTTGGAATGTTCTGTGGAAGGTGCAAGATTTGGAATGCTCTGTGGAAGATGGAAGTTTTGCAATGTTCTGTGGAAGGTGGGAGTTTTCGAATGCTTTGTGGAAGGTGCAAGTTTTGGAATGTTCTGTGGAAGGTGGAATTTTGGAATGTTCTGTGGAAGGTGGGAGTTTTGGAATGCTCTGTGGAAGATGGAAGCTTTGGAATGCTCAGTGGAAGGTGGAATTTTGGAATGTTCTGTAAAAGGTGGGAATTTTCGAATGCTTTGTGGAATGTGGAAGTTTTGGAATGCTCTGTGGAAGGTGAAAATTTTGCAATGCTCTGTGGAATGTGGAATTTTGGAATGCTCTGTGGAAGGGGAAAGTTTTGAAATTCTCTGTGGAAGTTGGAAGTTTTGGAATGTTCTGTGGAAGGTGGAAGTTTTGGAATGCTCTGTGGAACACGGAAGTTTTGGAATGTTCTGTGGAAGGGGAAAGTTTTGAAATTCTCTGTGGAAGGTGGAAGTTTTGGAATGTTCTGTGGAAGGTGGACGTTTTGGAATGCTCTGTGGAACACGGAAGTTTTGGAATGTTCTGTGGACGATGGAAGTTTTGTAAGCTCTGTGGAAGGTGGAAGTTTTGGAATGTTCTGTGGACGATGGAAGTTTTGTAAGCTCTGTGGAAGGTGGAAGTTTTGGAATATTCTGTGGAAGGTGGAAGTTTTACAATGCTCTCTTGAAGACGGAAGTTTTGGTATGATCTGTGGAAGGTGGAAGTTTTGGAATGCTCTCTGGAAGATGGAAGTCTTGGAATGTTCTGTGGAAGCTTGGAGTTTTGGAATGCTTTGTGGAAGGTGGAAGTTTTGTAATGTTCGGTGGAAGGTGGGAGTTTTGGAATGCTTTGTGGAAGGTGGAAGTTTTGGAATGTTCTGTGGGAGTTGGAAGTTTTGGAATGTTCTGTGGGAGTTGGAATGTTTTGGAATGTTCTGTGGAAGACGGAAGTTTTGGAATGCTCTGTGGAAGGTGGAAGTTTTGGAATGCTCTGTGGAAGGTGGAAGTTTTGGAATGTTCTGTGGAAGATGGAAGTTTTGGAATATTCTGTGGAAGGTGGAAGTTTTACAATGCTCTCTTGAAGACGGAAGTTTTGGTATGATCTGTGGAAGGTGGAAGTTTTGGAATGTTCTGTGGAAGGTGGAAGTTTTGGAATGTTCTGTGGAAGGTGCAAGATTTGGAATGCTCTGTGGAAGATGGAAGTTTTGCAATGTTCTGTGGAAGGTGGGAGTTTTCGAATGCTTTGTGGAAGGTGCAAGTTTTGGAATGTTCTGTGGAAGGTGGAATTTTGGAATGTTCTGTGGAAGGTGGGAGTTTTGGAATGCTCTGTGGAAGGTGGAAGCTTTGGAATGCTCTGTGGAAGATGGAAGCTTTGGAATGCTCAGTGGAAGGTGGAATTTTGGAATGTTCTGTAAAAGGTGGGAATTTTCGAATGCTTTGTGGAATGTGGAAGTTTTGGAATGCTCTGTGGAAGGTGAAAATTTTGCAATGCTCTGTGGAATGTGGAATTTTGGAATGCTCTGTGGAAGGGGAAAGTTTTGAAATTCTCTGTGGAAGTTGGAAGTTTTGGAATGTTCTGTGGAAGGTGGAAGTTTTGGAATGCTCTGTGGAACACGGAAGTTTTGGAATGTTCTGTGGAAGGGGAAAGTTTTGAAATTCTCTGTGGAAGGTGGAAGTTTTGGAATGTTCTGTGGAAGGTGGACGTTTTGGAATGCTCTGTGGAACACGGAAGTTTTGGAATGTTCTGTGGACGATGGAAGTTTTGTAAGCTCTGTGGAAGGTGGAAGTTTTGGAATGTTCTGTGGACGATGGAAGTTTGGTAAGCTCTGTGGAAGGTGGAAGTTTTGGAATGCTCTGTGGAAGGTGGAAGTTTTGGAATGCTCTGTGGAAGGCGGAAGTTTTGGAATGTTCTGTGGGAGTTGGAAGTTTTGGAATGTTCTGTGGAAGACGGAAGTTTTGCAATGCTCTCTGGAAGATGGAAGTCTTGGAATGTTCTGTGGAAGCTTGGAGTTTTGGAATGCTCCGTGGATGTTGGGAGTTTTGGAATATTCTGTGGAAGTCGGAAGTTTTGGAATGCTCTGTTGAAGGTGGAAGTTTTGGAATGTTCTGTGGAAGGTGGAAGTTATGGAATGTTCTGTGGATGGTGGAAGTTTTGGAATGCTCTGTGGAAGGTGCAAGTTTTGGAATGTTCTGTGGAAGGTGGAAGTTTTGGAATGTACTGTGGAAGGTGGAAGTTTTGCAATGCTCTGTGGAAGATGGAAGTTTTGCAATGCTCTGTGGAGAGTGGAAGTTTTGGAATGCTCTGTGGAAGGTGGACGTTTTGGAATTTTCTGTGGAAGGTAGAATTTTTGGAGTGCTGTGTGGAATGTGGAAGTTTTGGAATGCTCTGTGGCAGATGCAAGTTTTGGAATGTTCTGTGGGAGGTGGATGTTTTGGAATGTTCTGTGGAAGGTGGAAGTTTTGAAATGTTCTGTTGAAGATGGAAGTTTTGGAATGCTCTGTGGAAGATGGAAGTTTTTAAATGTTCTGTGGGAGTTGGAAGTTTTGGAATGCTCTGTGGAAGACGGAAGTTTTGCAATGCTCTCTGGAAGATTGAAGTCTTGGAATGTTCTGTGGATGTGGGAGTTTTGGAATGCTCCGTGGATGTTGGGAGGTTTGGAATATTCTGTGGAAGGTGGAAGTTTTGGAATGCTCTGTTGAAGGCGGAAGTATTGGAATGTTCTGTGGAAGGTGGAAGTTTTGGAATGTTCTGTGGGAGTTGGAATGTTTTGGAATGTTCTGTGGAAGACGGAAGTTTTGGAATGCTCTGTGGAAGGTGGAAGTTTTGGAATGCTCTGTGGAAGGTGGAAGTTTTGGAATGTTCTGTGGAAGATGGAAGTTTTGGAATATTCTGTGGAAGGTGGAAGTTTTACAATGCTCTCTTGAAGACGGAAGTTTTGGTATGATCTGTGGAAGGTGGAAGTTTTGGAATGTTCTGTGGAAGGTGGAAGTTTTGGAATGTTCTGTGGAAGGTGCAAGATTTGGAATGCTCTGTGGAAGATGGAAGTTTTGCAATGTTCTGTGGAAGGTGGGAGTTTTCGAATGCTTTGTGGAAGGTGCAAGTTTTGGAATGTTCTGTGGAAGGTGGAATTTTGGAATGTTCTGTGGAAGGTGGGAGTTTTGGAATGCTCTGTGGAAGGTGGAAGCTTTGGAATGCTCTGTGGAAGATGGAAGCTTTGGAATGCTCAGTGGAAGGTGGAATTTTGGAATGTTCTGTAAAAGGTGGGAATTTTCGAATGCTTTGTGGAATGTGGAAGTTTTGGAATGCTCTGTGGAAGGTGAAAATTTTGCAATGCTCTGTGGAATGTGGAATTTTGGAATGCTCTGTGGAAGGGAAAGTTTTGAAATTCTCTGTGGAAGTTGGAAGTTTTGGAATGTTCTGTGGAAGGTGGAAGTTTTGGAATGCTCTGTGGAACACGGAAGTTTTGGAATGTTCTGTGGAAGGGGAAAGTTTTGAAATTCTCTGTGGAAGGTGGAAGTTTTGGAATGTTCTGTGGAAGGTGGACGTTTTGGAATGCTCTGTGGAACACGGAAGTTTTGGAATGTTCTGTGGACGATGGAAGTTTTGTAAGCTCTGTGGAAGGTGGAAGTTTTGGAATGTTCTGTGGACGATGGAAGTTTTGTAAGCTCTGTGGAAGGTGGAAGTTTTGGAATATTCTGTGGAAGGTGGAAGTTTTACAATGCTCTCTTGAAGACGGAAGTTTTGGTATGATCTGTGGAAGGTGGAAGTTTTGGAATGCTCTCTGGAAGATGGAAGTCTTGGAATGTTCTGTGGAAGCTTGGAGTTTTGGAATGCTCCGTGGATGTTGGGAGTTTTGGAATATTCTGTGGAAGTCGGAAGTTTTGGAATGCTCTGTTGAAGGTGGAAGTTTTGGAATGTTCTGTGGAAGGTGGAAGTTATGGAATGTTCTGTGGATGGTGGAAGTTTTGGAATGCTCTGTGGAAGGTGCAAGTTTTGGAATGTTCTGTGGAAGGTGGAAGTTTTGGAATGTACTGTGGAAGGTGGAAGTTTTGCAATGCTCTGTGGAAGATGGAAGTTTTGCAATGCTCTGTGGAGAGTGGAAGTTTTGGAATGCTCTGTGGAAGGTGGACGTTTTGGAATTTTCTGTGGAAGGTAGAATTTTTGGAGTGCTGTGTGGAATGTGGAAGTTTTGGAATGCTCTGTGGCAGATGCAAGTTTTGGAATGTTCTGTGGGAGGTGGATGTTTTGGAATGTTCTGTGGAAGATGGAAGTTTTGAAATGTTCTGTTGAAGATGGAAGTTTTGGAATGCTCTGTGGAAGATGGAAGTTTTTAAATGTTCTGTGGGAGTTGGAAGTTTTGGAATGCTCTGTGGAAGACGGAAGTTTTGCAATGCTCTCTGGAAGATTGAAGTCTTGGAATGTTCTGTGGATGTGGGAGTTTTGGAATGCTCCGTGGATGTTGGGAGGTTTGGAATATTCTGTGGAAGGTGGAAGTTTTGGAATGCTCTGTTGAAGGCGGAAGTATTGGAATGTTCTGTGGAAGGTGGAAGTTTTGGAATGTTCTGTGGGAGTTGGAATGTTTTGGAATGTTCTGTGGAAGACGGAAGTTTTGGAATGCTCTGTGGAAGGTGGAAGTTTTGGAATGCTCTGTGGAAGGTGGAAGTTTTGGAATGTTCTGTGGAAGATGGAAGTTTTGGAATATTCTGTGGAAGGTGGAAGTTTTACAATGCTCTCTTGAAGACGGAAGTTTTGGTATGATCTGTGGAAGGTGGAAGTTTTGGAATGTTCTGTGGAAGGTGGAAGTTTTGGAATGTTCTGTGGAAGGTGCAAGATTTGGAATGCTCTGTGGAAGATGGAAGTTTTGCAATGTTCTGTGGAAGGTGGGAGTTTTCGAATGCTTTGTGGAAGGTGCAAGTTTTGGAATGTTCTGTGGAAGGTGGAATTTTGGAATGTTCTGTGGAAGGTGGGAGTTTTGGAATGCTCTGTGGAAGGTGGAAGCTTTGGAATGCTCTGTGGAAGATGGAAGCTTTGGAATGCTCAGTGGAAGGTGGAATTTTGGAATGTTCTGTAAAAGGTGGGAATTTTCGAATGCTTTGTGGAATGTGGAAGTTTTGGAATGCTCTGTGGAAGGTGAAAATTTTGCAATGCTCTGTGGAATGTGGAATTTTGGAATGCTCTGTGGAAGGGGAAAGTTTTGAAATTCTCTGTGGAAGTTGGAAGTTTTGGAATGTTCTGTGGAAGGTGGAAGATTTGGAATGCTCTGTGGAACACGGAAGTTTTGGAATGTTCTGTGGAAGGGGAAAGTTTTGAAATTCTCTGTGGAAGGTGGAAGTTTTGGAATGTTCTGTGGAAGGTGGACGTTTTGGAATGCTCTGTGGAACACGGAAGTTTTGGAATGTTCTGTGGACGATGGAAGTTTTGTAAGCTCTGTGGAAGGTGGAAGTTTTGGAATGTTCTGTGGACGATGGAAGTTTTGTAAGCTCTGTGGAAGGTGGAAGTTTTGGAATGCTCTGTGGAAGGTGGAAGTTTTGGAATGCTCTGTGGAAGGTGGAAGTTTTGGAACTGCTGTGGAAGGTGGATTTATTGCAATGCTCTGTGGAAGATGAAAGTTTTGGAATGCTCTGTGGAAGACGGAAGATTTGGAATGCTCTGTCGAAGATGGAAGTTTTGGAATGTTCTGTTGGAGGTGGAATTTTTGGAATGTTCTGTGGAAGAAGGAAATTTTGGAATGCTCTGTGGAAGATGGATGTCTTGGAATCTGCTGTGGAAGGAGGAAGTTTTGGAATGCTCTGTGGAAGGAGGAAATTTTGGAATGCTCTGCGGAAGATGGAAGTTATGGAATATTCTGTGGGAGGTCGAGGTTTTGGAATGTTCTGTGGAAGACTTAAGTTTTGTAATGTTCTGTGGAAGGGGAAAGTTTTGAAATTCTCTGTGGAAGTTGGAAGTTTTGGAATGTTCTGTGGAAGGTGGAAGTTTTTGAATGCTCTGTGGAACACGGAAGTTTTGGAATGTTCTGTGGACGATGGAAGTTTTGTAAGCTCTGTGGAAGGTGGAAGTTTTGGAATGTTCTGTGGACGATGGAAGTTTTGTAAGCTCTGTGGAAGGTGGAAGTTTTGGAATGCTCAGGGGAAGGTCAAAGTTTTGGAATGTTCTCTGGAAGTTGGAAGTTTTGGAATGTTCTGTGGAAGGTAGATGTTTTGGAATTCTCTGTGGAAGGTGGAATTTTGGAATGCTCTTTGGAAGGTGAAAGTTTTGGAATGCTCGGGGGAAGGTGGAAGTTTTCGAATGCTCTGTGGAAGGAGGAAGTTTTGGAATGCTCTGTGGAATTTGGAAGTTTTGGAATACTCTGTGGAAGATGGACGTTTTGGAATGTTCTGTGAGAGGTGGAAGTTTTGGAATGTTCTGTTGCAGCTGGAAGTTTTGGAATGTTCTGTGGAAGATGGAAGTTTTGGAATGCACTGTGGACGATGGAAGTTTTGGAATGCTCTGTGGAAGATGGAAGTTATGAAATGTTCTGTGGGAGGTCGAGGTTTTGGAATGTTCTGTGGAAGACGGAAGCTTTGGAATGCTCTGTGGAAGGTGCAAGTATTGGAATGCTTGTGGAAGGAGGAAGTTTTGGAATGCTCTGTGGAATTTGGAAGTTTTGGAATACTCTGTGGAAGATGGACGTTTTGGAATGTTCTGTGAGAGGTGGAAGTTTTGGAATGTTCTGTTGCAGCTGGAAGTTTTGGAATGTTCTGTGGAAGATGGAAGTTTTGGAATGCTCTGTGGACGATGGAAGTTTTGGAATGCTCATTGGAAGATGGAAGTTATGGAATGTTCTGTGGGAGGTCGAGGTTTTGGAATGTTCTGTGGAAGACGGAAGTTTTGGAATGCGCTCTGGAAGATGGAAGTCTTGGAATTTTCTGTGGAAGGTGGCAGTTTTGGAATGCTCTGTGGAAGGTGGAAGTTTTGGAATCTGCTGTGGAAGGTGGATTTATTGCAATGCTCTGTGGAAGATGAAAGTTTTGGAATGCTCTGTGGAAGACGGAAGATTTGGAATGCTCTGTCGAAGATGGAAGTTTTGGAATGTTCTGTTGGAGGTGGAATTTTTGGAATGTTCTGTGGAAGAAGGAAATTTTGGAATGCTCTGTGGAAGATGGATGTCTTGGAATCTGCTGTGGAAGGAGGAAGTTTTGGAATGCTCTGTGGAAGGAGGAAATTTTGGAATGCTCTGTGGAAGATGGAAGTTATGGAATATTCTGTGGGAGGTCGAGGTTTTGGAATGTTCTGTGGAAGACTTAAGTTTTGTAATGTTCTGTGGAAGGGGAAAGTTTTGAAATTCTCTGTGGAAGTTGGAAGTTTTGGAATGTTCTGTGGAAGGTGGAAGTTTTTGAATGCTCTGTGGAACACGGAAGTTTTGGAATGTTCTGTGGACGATGGAAGTTTTGTAAGCTCTGTGGAAGGAGGAAGTTTTGGAATGTTCTGTGGACGATGGAAGTTTTGTAAGCTCTGTGGAAGGTGGAAGTTTTGGAATGCCCAGGGGAAGGTCAAAGTTTTGGAATGTTCTCTGGAAGTTGGAAGTTTTGGAATGTTCTGTGGAAGGTAGATGTTTTGGAATTCTCTGTGGAAGGTGAAATTTTGGAATGCTCTTTGGAAGGTGAAAGTTTTGGAATGCTCGGGGGAAGGTGGAAGTTTTCGAATTCTCTGTGGAAGGAGGAAGTTTTGGAATGCTCTGTGGAATTTGGAAGTTTTGGAATACTCTGTGGAAGATGGACGTTTTGGAATGTTCTGTGAGAGGTGGAAGTTTTGGAATGTTCTGTTGCAGCTGGAAGTTTTGGAATGTTCTGTGGAAGATGGAAGTTTTGGAATGCACTGTGGACGATGGAAGTTTTGGAATGCTCTGTGGAAGATGGAAGTTATGGAATGTTCTGTGGGAGGTCGAGGTTTTGGAATGTTCTATGGAAGACGGAAGTTTTGGAATGCTCTGTGGAAGGTGCAAGTATTGGAATGCTTGTGGAAGGATGAAGTTTTGGAATGCTCTGTGGAATTTGGAAGTTTTGGAATACTCTGTGGAAGATGGACGTTTTGGAATGTTCTGTGAGAGGTGGAAGTTTTGGAATGTTCTGTTGCAGCTGGAAGTTTTGGAATGTTCTGTGGAAGATGGAAGTTTTGGAATGCTCTGTGGACGATGGAAGTTTTGGAATGCTCTTTGGAAGATGGAAGTTATGGAATGTTCTGTGGGAGGTCGAGGTTTTGGAATATTCTGTGGAAGGTGGAAGTTTTGGAATGCGCTCTGGAAGATGGAAGTCTTGGAATTTTCTGTGGAAGGTGGCAGTTTTGGAATGCTCTGTGGAAGGTGGAAGTTTTGGAATGCTTTGTGGAAGGTGGAAGTTTTGGAATGCTCTTTGGAGGATGGAAGTTTTGGAATGTTCTATGGAAGGTGGAAGTTTTGGAATGTTATGTGGAAGGTGAAAGTTTTGGAATGCTCTGTGGAAGGTGGAAGTTTTGGAATGTTCTGTGGAAGCTAGAAGTTTTGGAATGTTCTGTGGAATGTGGAAGTTTTGGAATGCTCTGTGGAAGATGGAAATTTTGGAATGTTCTGTGGGAGGTGGATGTTTTGGAATGTTCTGTGGAAGGTGGAAGTTTTGAAATGTTCTGTGGAAGACGGAAGTTTTGCAATGCTCTCTGGAAGATGGAAGTCTTGGAATGTTATGTGGAAGTTGGGAGTTTTGGAATGCTCCGTGGATGTTGGAAGTTTTGCAATGTTCCGTGGAAGGTGGAAGTTTTGGAATGCTCTGTTGAAGGTGGAAGTTTTGGAATGTTCTGTGGAAGGTGGAAGTTTTGGAATGTTCTTTGGAAGGTGGAATTTTTGGAATGCTCTGTGGAAGGTGGAATTTTGGAATGCTCTGTGGAAGGTGGAAGTTTTGGAATGTTCTGTGGAAGGTGGAAGTTTTGGAATGCTCTCTGGAAGTTGTAAGTTTTGGAATGTTCTGTGGAAGGTGGAGGTTTTGGAATTTTCTGTGGAAGGTGAAAGTTTTGGAATGTTCTATGGAAGGTGCAAGTTTTGGAATGTTCTGTTGAAGGTGGAAGTTTTGGAATGCTCTCTGGAAGTTGTCAGTTTTGGAATGCTTTGTGGAATGTGGAAGTTTTGGAATGCTCTGAGTAAGGTGGAAGTTTTGGAATGTTCTGTGGAAGATGGAAGTTTTGGAGTGTTATGCGGAAGGTGGAGGTTTTGGAATGCTCTGTGGAAGGTGGAAGTTTTGGAATGTACTGTGGAAGGTGGAAGTTTTGCAATGCTCTGTTGAAGATGGAAGTTTTGGAATGCTCTGTGGAAGATGGAAGTTTTGGAATACTCTGTGGAAGATGGAAGTTTTGGAATGTTCTGTGGGAGTTGGAAGTTTTGGAATGTTCTGTGGAAGACGGAAGTTTTGCAATGCTCTCTGGAAGATGGAAGTCTTGGAATGTTCTGTGGAAGCTTGGAGTTTTGGAATGCTCCGTGGATGTTGGGAGTTTTGGAATATTCTGTGGAAGTCGGAAGTTTTGGAATGCTCTGTTGAAGGTGGAAGTTTTGGAATGTTCTGTGGAGGGTGGAAGTTATGGAATGTTCTGTGGATGGTGGAAGTTTTGGAATGCTCTGTGGAAGGTGCAAGTTTTGGAATGTTCTGTGGAAGGTGGAAGTTTTGGAATGTACTGTGGAAGGTGGAAGTTTTGCAATGCTCTGTGGAAGATGGAAGTTTTGCAATGCTCTGTGGAGAGTGGAAGTTTTGGAATGCTCTGTGGAAGGTGGACGTTTTGGAATTTTCTGTGGAAGGTAGAATTTTTGGAGTGCTGTGTGGAATGTGGAAGTTTTGGAATGCTCTGTGGCAGATGCAAGTTTTGGAATGTTCTGTGGGAGGTGGATGTTTTGGAATGTTCTGTGGAAGATGGAAGTTTTGAAATGTTCTGTTGAAGATGGAAGTTTTGGAATGCTCTGTGGAAGATGGAAGTTTTTAAATGTTCTGTGGGAGTTGGAAGTTTTGGAATGCTCTGTGGAAGACGGAAGTTTTGCAATGCTCTCTGGAAGATTGAAGTCTTGGAATGTTCTGTGGAAGGTGGGAGTTTTGGAATGCTCCGTGGATGTTGGGAGGTTTGGAATATTCTGTGGAAGGTGGAAGTTTTGGAATGCTCTGTTGAAGGCGGAAGTATTGGAATGTTCTGTGGAAGGTGGAAGTTTTGGAATATTCTGTGGATGGTGGAAGTTTTGGAATGCTCTGTGGATGGTACAAGTTTTGGAATGTTCTGTGGAAGGTGGGAGTTTTGGAATGTTCTGTGGAAGGTACAAGTTTTGGAATGTTCTGTGGAAGGTGGGAGTTTTGGAATGCTTTGTGGAAGGTGGAAGTTTTGTAATGTTCGGTGGAAGGTGTGAGTTTTGGAATGCTTTGTGGAAGGTGGAAGTTTTGGAATGTTCTGTGGGAGTTGGAAGTTTTGGAATGTTCTGTGGGAGTTGGAATGTTTTGGAATGTTCTGTGGAAGACGGAAGTTTTGGAATGCTCTGTGGAAGGTGGAAGTTTTGGAATGCTCTGTGGAAGGTGGAAGTTTTGGAATGTTCTGTGGAAGATGGAAGTTTTGGAATATTCTGTGGAAGGTGGAAGTTTTACAATGCTCTCTTGAAGACGGAAGTTTTGGTATGATCTGTGGAAGGTGGAAGTTTTGGAATGTTCTGTGGAAGGTGGAAGTTTTGGAATGTTCTGTGGAAGGTGCAAGATTTGGAATGCTCTGTGGAAGATGGAAGTTTTGCAATGTTCTGTGGAAGGTGGGAGTTTTCGAATGCTTTGTGGAAGGTGCAAGTTTTGGAATGTTCTGTGGAAGGTGGAATTTTGGAATGTTCTGTGGAAGGTGGGAGTTTTGGAATGCTCTGTGGAAGGTGGAAGCTTTGGAATGCTCTGTGGAAGATGGAAGCTTTGGAATGCTCAGTGGAAGGTGGAATTTTGGAATGTTCTGTAAAAGGTGGGAATTTTCGAATGCTTTGTGGAATGTGGAAGTTTTGGAATGCTCTGTGGAAGGTGAAAATTTTGCAATGCTCTGTGGAATGTGGAATTTTGGAATGCTCTGTGGAAGGGGAAAGTTTTGAAATTCTCTGTGGAAGTTGGAAGTTTTGGAATGTTCTGTGGAAGGTGGAAGTTTTGGAATGCTCTGTGGAACACGGAAGTTTTGGAATGTTCTGTGGAAGGGGAAAGTTTTGAAATTCTCTGTGGAAGGTGGAAGTTTTGGAATGTTCTGTGGAAGGTGGACGTTTTGGAATGCTCTGTGGAACACGGAAGTTTTGGAATGTTCTGTGGACGATGGAAGTTTTGTAAGCTCTGTGGAAGGTGGAAGTTTTGGAATGTTCTGTGGACGATGGAAGTTTGGTAAGCTCTGTGGAAGGTGGAAGTTTTGGAATATTCTGTGGAAGGTGGAAGTTTTACAATGCTCTCTTGAAGACGGAAGTTTTGGTATGATCTGTGGAAGGTGGAAGTTTTGGAATGCTCTCTGGAAGATGGAAGTCTTGGAATGTTCTGTGGAAGCTTGGAGTTTTGGAATGCTCCGTGGATGTTGGGAGTTTTGGAATATTCTGTGGAAGTCGGAAGTTTTGGAATGCTCTGTTGAAGGTGGAAGTTTTGGAATGTTCTGTGGAAGGTGGAAGTTATGGAATGTTCTGTGGATGGTGGAAGTTTTGGAATGCTCTGTGGAAGGTGCAAGTTTTGGAATGTTCTGTGGAAGGTGGAAGTTTTGGAATGTACTGTGGAAGGTGGAAGTTTTGCAATGCTCTATGGAAGATGGAAGTTTTGCAATGCTCTGTGGAGAGTGGAAGTTTTGGAATGCTCTGTGGAAGGTGGACGTTTTGGAATTTTCTGTGGAAGGTAGAATTTTTGGAGTGCTGTGTGGAATGTGGAAGTTTTGGAATGCTCTGTGGCAGATGCAAGTTTTGGAATGTTCTGTGGGAGGTGGATGTTTTGGAATGTTCTGTGGAAGATGGAAGTTTTGAAATGTTCTGTTGAAGATGGAAGTTTTGGAATGCTCTGTGGAAGATGGAAGTTTTTAAATGTTCTGTGGGAGTTGGAAGTTTTGGAATGCTCTGTGGAAGACGGAAGTTTTGCAATGCTCTCTGGAAGATTGAAGTCTTGGAATGTTCTGTGGATGTGGGAGTTTTGGAATGCTCCGTGGATGTTGGGAGGTTTGGAATATTCTGTGGAAGGTGGAAGTTTTGGAATGCTCTGTTGAAGGCGGAAGTATTGGAATGTTCTGTGGAAGGTGGAAGTTTTGGAATGTTCTGTGGGAGTTGGAATGTTTTGGAATGTTCTGTGGAAGACGGAAGTTTTGGAATGCTCTGTGGAAGGTGGAAGTTTTGGAATGCTCTGTGGAAGGTGGAAGTTTTGGAATGTTCTGTGGAAGATGGAAGTTTTGGAATATTCTGTGGAAGGTGGAAGTTTTACAATGCTCTCTTGAAGACGGAAGTTTTGGTATGATCTGTGGAAGGTGGAAGTTTTGGAATGTTCTGTGGAAGGTGGAAGTTTTGGAATGTTCTGTGGAAGGTGCAAGATTTGGAATGCTCTGTGGAAGATGGAAGTTTTGCAATGTTCTGTGGAATGTGGGAGTTTTCGAATGCTTTGTGGAAGGTGCAAGTTTTGGAATGTTCTGTGGAAGGTGGAATTTTGGAATGTTCTGTGGAAGGTGGGAGTTTTGGAATGCTCTGTGGAAGGTGGAAGCTTTGGAATGCTCTGTGGAAGATGGAAGCTTTGGAATGCTCAGTGGAAGGTGGAATTTTGGAATGTTCTGTAAAAGGTGGGAATTTTCGAATGCTTTGTGGAATGTGGAAGTTTTGGAATGCTCTGTGGAAGGTGAAAATTTTGCAATGCTCTGTGGAATGTGGAATTTTGGAATGCTCTGTGGAAGGGGAAAGTTTTGAAATTCTCTGTGGAAGTTGGAAGTTTTGGAATGTTCTGTGGAAGGTTTGGAATGCTCTGTGGAACACGGAAGTTTTGGAATGTTCTGTGGAAGGGGAAAGTTTTGAAATTCTCTGTGGAAGGTGGAAGTTTTGGAATGTTCTGTGGAAGGTGGACGTTTTGGAATGCTCTGTGGAACACGGAAGTTTTGGAATGTTCTGTGGACGATGGAAGTTTTGTAAGCTCTGTGGAAGGTGGAAGTTTTGGAATGTTCTGTGGACGATGGAAGTTTTGTAAGCTCTGTGGAAGGTGGAAGTTTTGGAATATTCTGTGGAAGGTGGAAGTTTTACAATGCTCTCTTGAAGACGGAAGTTTTGGTATGATCTGTGGAAGGTGGAAGTTTTGGAATGCTCTCTGGAAGATGGAAGTCTTGGAATGTTCTGTGGAAGCTTGGAGTTTTGGAATGCTCCGTGGATGTTGGGAGTTTTGGAATATTCTGTGGAAGTCGGAAGTTTTGGAATGCTCTGTTGAAGGTGGAAGTTTTGGAATGTTCTGTGGAAGGTGGAAGTTATGGAATGTTCTGTGGATGGTGGAAGTTTTGGAATGCTCTGTGGAAGGTGCAAGTTTTGGAATGTTCTGTGGAAGGTGGAAGTTTTGGAATGTACTGTGGAAGGTGGAAGTTTTGCAATGCTCTGTGGAAGATGGAAGTTTTGCAATGCTCTGTGGAGAGTGGAAGTTTTGGAATGCTCTGTGGAAGGTGGACGTTTTGGAATTTTCTGTGGAAGGTAGAATTTTTGGAGTGCTGTGTGGAATGTGGAAGTTTTGGAATGCTCTGTGGCAGATGCAAGTTTTGGAATGTTCTGTGCGAGGTGGATGTTTTGGAATGTTCTGTGGAAGATGGAAGTTTTGAAATGTTCTGTTGAAGATGGAAGTTTTGGAATGCTCTGTGGAAGATGGAAGTTTTTAAATGTTCTGTGGGAGTTGGAAGTTTTGGAATGCTCTGTGGAAGACGGAAGTTTTGCAATGCTCTCTGGAAGATTGAAGTCTTGGAATGTTCTGTGGATGTGGGAGTTTTGGAATGCTCCGTGGATGTTGGGAGGTTTGGAATATTCTGTGGAAGGTGGAAGTTTTGGAATGCTCTGTTGAAGGCGGAAGTATTGGAATGTTCTGTGGAAGGTGGAAGTTTTGGAATGTTCTGTGGGAGTTGGAATGTTTTGGAATGTTCTGTGGAAGACGGAAGTTTTGGAATGCTCTGTGGAAGGTGGAAGTTTTGGAATGCTCTGTGGAAGGTGGAAGTTTTGGAATGTTCTGTGGAAGATGGAAGTTTTGGAATATTCTGTGGAAGGTGGAAGTTTTACAATGCTCTCTTGAAGACGGAAGTTTTGGTATGATCTGTGGAAGGTGGAAGTTTTGGAATGTTCTGTGGAAGGTGGAAGTTTTGGAATGTTCTGTGGAAGGTGCAAGATTTGGAATGCTCTGTGGAAGATGGAAGTTTTGCAATGTTCTGTGGAAGGTGGGAGTTTTCGAATGCTTTGTGGAAGGTGCAAGTTTTGGAATGTTCTGTGGAAGGTGGAATTTTGGAATGTTCTGTGGAAGGTGGGAGATTTGGAATGCTCTGTGGAAGGTGGAAGCTTTGGAATGCTCTGTGGAAGATGGAAGCTTTGGAATGCTCAGTGGAAGGTGGAATTTTGGAATGTTCTGTAAAAGGTGGGAATTTTCGAATGCTTTGTGGAATGTGGAAGTTTTGGAATGCTCTGTGGAAGGTGAAAATTTTGCAATGCTCTGTGGAATGTGGAATTTTGGAATGCTCTGTGGAAGGGGAAAGTTTTGAAATTCTCTGTGGAAGTTGGAAGTTTTGGAATGTTCTGTGGAAGGTGGAAGATTTGGAATGCTCTGTGGAACACGGAAGTTTTGGAATGTTCTGTGGAAGGGGAAAGTTTTGAAATTCTCTGTGGAAGGTGGAAGTTTTGGAATGTTCTGTGGAAGGTGGACGTTTTGGAATGCTCTGTGGAACACGGAAGTTTTGGAATGTTCTGTGGACGATGGAAGTTTTGTAAGCTCTGTGGAAGGTGGAAGTTTTGGAATGTTCTGTGGACGATGGAAGTTTTGTAAGCTCTGTGGAAGGTGGAAGTTTTGGAATGCTCTGTGGAAGGTGGAAGTTTTGGAATGCTCTGTGGAAGGTGGAAGTTTTGGAATCTGCTGTGGAAGGTGGATTTATTGCAATGCTCTGTGGAAGATGAAAGTTTTGGAATGCTCTGTGGAAGACGGAAGATTTGGAATGCTCTGTCGAAGATGGAAGTTTTGGAATGTTCTGTTGGAGGTGGAATTTTTGGAATGTTCTGTGGAAGAAGGAAATTTTGGAATGCTCTGTGGAAGATGGATGTCTTGGAATCTGCTGTGGAAGGAGGAAGTTTTGGAATGCTCTGTGGAAGGAGGATATTTTGGAATGCTCTGTGGAAGATGGAAGTTATGGAATATTCTGTGGGAGGTCGAGGTTTTGGAATGTTCTGTGGAAGACTTAAGTTTTGTAATGTTCTGTGGAAGGGGAAAGTTTTGAAATTCACTGTGGAAGGTGGAAGTTTTGGAATGTTCTGTGGAAGGTGGACGTTTTGGAATGCTCTGTGGAACACGGAAGTTTTGGAATGTTCTGTGGACGATGGAAGTTTTGTAAGCTCTGTGGAAGGTGGAAGTTTTGGAATGTTCTGTGGACGATGGAAGTTTGGTAAGCTCTGTGGAAGGTGGAAGTTTTGGAATGCTCTGTGGAAGGTGGAAGTTTTGGAATGCTCTGTGGAAGGTGGAAGTTTTGGAATGTTCTGTGGGAGTTGGAAGTTTTGGAATGTTCTGTGGAAGACGGAAGTTTTGCAATGCTCTCTGGAAGATGGAAGTCTTGGAATGTTCTGTGGAAGCTTGGAGTTTTGGAATGCTCCGTGGATGTTGGGAGTGTTGGAATATTCTGTGGAAGTCGGAAGTTTTGGAATGCTCTGTTGAAGGTGGAAGTTTTGGAATGTTCTGTGGAAGGTGGAAGTTATGGAATGTTCTGTGGATGGTGGAAGTTTTGGAATGCTCTGTGGAAGGTGCAAGTTTTGGAATGTTCTGTGGAAGGTGGAAGTTTTGGAATGTACTGTGGAAGGTGGAAGTTTTGCAATGCCCTGTGGAAGATGGAAGTTTTGCAATGCTCTGTGGAGAGTGGAAGTTTTGGAATGCTCTGTGGAAGGTGGACGTTTTGGAATTTTCTGTGGAAGGTAGAATTTTTGGAGTGCTGTGTGGAATGTGGAAGTTTTGGAATGCTCTGTGGCAGATGCAAGTTTTGGAATGTTCTGTGGGAGGTGGATGTTTTGGAATGTTCTGTGGAAGATGGAAGTTTTGAAATGTTCTGTTGAAGATGGAAGTTTTGGAATGCTCTGTGGAAGATGGAAGTTTTTAAATGTTCTGTGGGAGTTGGAAGTTTTGGAATGCTCTGTGGAAGACGGAAGTTTTGCAATGCTCTCTGGAAGATTGAAGTCTTGGAATGTTCTGTGGATGTGGGAGTTTTGGAATGCTCCGTGGATGTTGGGAGGTTTGGAATATTCTGTGGAAGGTGGAAGTTTTGGAATGCTCTGTTGAAGGCGGAAGTATTGGAATGTTCTGTGGAAGGTGGAAGTTTTGGAATGTTCTGTGGGAGTTGGAATGTTTTGGAATGTTCTGTGGAAGACGGAAGTTTTGGAATGCTCTGTGGAAGGTGGAAGTTTTGGAATGCTCTGTGGAAGGTGGAAGTTTTGGAATGTTCTGTGGAAGATGGAAGTTTTGGAATATTCTGTGGAAGGTGGAAGTTTTACAATGCTCTCTTGAAGACGGAAGTTTTGGTATGATCTGTGGAAGGTGGAAGTTTTGGAATGTTCTGTGGAAGGTGGAAGTTTTGGAATGTTCTGTGGAAGGTGCAAGATTTGGAATGCTCTGTGGAAGATGGAAGTTTTGCAATGTTCTGTGGAAGGTGGGAGTTTTCGAATGCTTTGTGGAAGGTGCAAGTTTTGGAATGTTCTGTGGAAGGTGGAATTTTGGAATGTTCTGTGGAAGGTGGGAGTTTTGGAATGCTCTGTGGAAGGTGGAAGCTTTGGAATGCTCTGTGGAAGATGGAAGCTTTGGAATGCTCAGTGGAAGGTGGAATTTTGGAATGTTCTGTAAAAGGTGGGAATTTTCGAATGCTTTGTGGAATGTGGAAGTTTTGGAATGCTCTGTGGAAGGTGAAAATTTTGCAATGCTCTGTGGAATGTGGAATTTTGGAATGCTCTGTGGAAGGGGAAAGTTTTGAAATTCTCTGTGGAAGTTGGAAGTTTTGGAATGTTCTGTGGAAGGTGGAAGTTTTGGAATGCTCTGTGGAACACGGAAGTTTTGGAATGTTCTGTGGAAGGGGAAAGTTTTGAAATTCTCTGTGGAAGGTGGAAGTTTTGGAATGTTCTGTGGAAGGTGGACGTTTTGGAATGCTCTGTGGAACACGGAAGTTTTGGAATGTTCTGTGGACGATGGAAGTTTTGTAAGCTCTGTGGAAGGTGGAAGTTTTGGAATGTTCTGTGGACGATGGAAGTTTTGTAAGCTCTGTGGAAGGTGGAAGTTTTGGAATATTCTGTGGAAGGTGGAAGTTTTACAATGCTCTCTTGAAGACGGAAGTTTTGGTATGATCTGTGGAAGGTGGAAGTTTTGGAATGCTCTCTGGAAGATGGAAGTCTTGGAATGTTCTGTGGAAGCTTGGAGTTTTGGAATGCTCCGTGGATGTTGGGAGTTTTGGAATATTCTGTGGAAGTCGGAAGTTTTGGAATGCTCTGTTGAAGGTGGAAGTTTTGGAATGTTCTGTGGAAGGTGGAAGTTATGGAATGTTCTGTGGATGGTGGAAGTTTTGGAATGCTCTGTGGAAGGTGCAAGTTTTGGAATGTTCTGTGGAAGGTGGAAGTTTTGGAATGTACTGTGGAAGGTGGAAGTTTTGCAATGCTCTGTGGAAGATGGAAGTTTTGCAATGCTCTGTGGAGAGTGGAAGTTTTGGAATGCTCTGTGGAAGGTGGACGTTTTGGAATTTTCTGTGGAAGGTAGAATTTTTGGAGTGCTGTGTGGAATGTGGAAGTTTTGGAATGCTCTGTGGCAGATGCAAGTTTTGGAATGTTCTGTGGGAGGTGGATGTTTTGGAATGTTCTGTGGAAGATGGAAGTTTTGAAATGTTCTGTTGAAGATGGAAGTTTTGGAATGCTCTGTGGAAGATGGAAGTTTTTAAATGTTCTGTGGGAGTTGGAAGTTTTGGAATGCTCTGTGGAAGACGGAAGTTTTGCAATGCTCTCTGGAAGATTGAAGTCTTGGAATGTTCTGTGGATGTGGGAGTTTTGGAATGCTCCGTGGATGTTGGGAGGTTTGGAATATTCTGTGGAAGGTGGAAGTTTTGGAATGCTCTGTTGAAGGCGGAAGTATTGGAATGTTCTGTGGAAGGTGGAAGTTTTGGAATGTTCTGTGGGAGTTGGAATGTTTTGGAATGTTCTGTGGAAGACGGAAGTTTTGGAATGCTCTGTGGAAGGTGGAAGTTTTGGAATGCTCTGTGGAAGGTGGAAGTTTTGGAATGTTCTGTGGAAGATGGAAGTTTTGGAATATTCTGTGGAAGGTGGAAGTTTTACAATGCTCTCTTGAAGACGGAAGTTTTGGTATGATCTGTGGAAGGTGGAAGTTTTGGAATGTTCTGTGGAAGGTGGAAGTTTTGGAATGTTCTGTGGAAGGTGCAAGATTTGGAATGCTCTGTGGAAGATGGAAGTTTTGCAATGTTCTGTGGAAGGTGGGAGTTTTCGAATGCTTTGTGGAAGGTGCAAGTTTTGGAATGTTCTGTGGAAGGTGGAATTTTGGAATGTTCTGTGGAAGGTGGGAGTTTTGGAATGCTCTGTGGAAGGTGGAAGCTTTGGAATGCTCTGTGGAAGATGGAAGCTTTGGAATGCTCAGTGGAAGGTGGAATTTTGGAATGTTCTGTAAAAGGTGGGAATTTTCGAATGCTTTGTGGAATGTGGAAGTTTTGGAATGCTCTGTGGAAGGTGAAAATTTTGCAATGCTCTGTGGAATGTGGAATTTTGGAATGCTCTGTGGAAGGGGAAAGTTTTGAAATTCTCTGTGGAAGTTGGAAGTTTTGGAATGTTCTGTGGAAGGTGGAAGATTTGGAATGCTCTGTGGAACACGCAAGTTTTGGAATGTTCTGTGGAAGGGGAAAGTTTTGAAATTCTCTGTGGAAGGTGGAAGTTTTGGAATGTTCTGTGGAAGGTGGACGTTTTGGAATGCTCTGTGGAACACGGAAGTTTTGGAATGTTCTGTGGACGATGGAAGTTTTGTAAGCTCTGTGGAAGGGGAAAGTTTTGAAATTCTCTGTGGAAGGTGGAAGTTTTGGAATGTTCTGTGGACGATGGAAGTTTTGTAAGCTCTGTGGAATTTGGAAGTTTTGGAATACTCTGTGGAAGATGGACGTTTTGGAATGTTCTGTGAGAGGTGGAAGTTTTGGAATGTTCTGTTGCAGCTGGAAGTTTTGGAATGTTCTGTGGAAGATGGAAGTTTTGGAATGCTCTGTGGACGATGGAAGTTTTGGAATGCTCATTGGAAGATGGAAGTTATGGAATGTTCTGTGGGAGGTCGAGGTTTTGGAATGTTCTGTGGAAGACGGAAGCTTTGGAATGCTCTGTGGAAGGTGCAAGTATTGGAATGCTTGTGGAAGGAGGAAGTTTTGGAATGCTCTGTGGAATTTGGAAGTTTTGGAATACTCTGTGGAAGATGGATGTTTTGGAATGTTCTGTGAGAGGTGGAAGTTTTGGAATGTTCTGTTGCAGCTGGAAGTTTTGGAATGTTCTGTGGAAGATGGAAGTTTTGGAATGCTCTGTGGACGATGGAAGTTTTGGAATGCTCATTGGAAGATGGAAGTTATGGAATGTTCTGTGGGAGGTCGAGGTTTTGGAATGTTCTGTGGAAGACGGAAGTTTTGGAATGCGCTCTGGAAGATGGAAGTCTTGGAATTTTCTGTGGAAGGTGGCAGTTTTGGAATGCTCTGTGGAAGGTGGAAGTTTTGGAATCTGCTGTGGAAGGTGGATTTATTGCAATGCTCTGTGGAAGATGAAAGTTTTGGAATGCTCTGTGGAAGACGGTAGATTTGGAATGCTCTGTCGAAGATGGAAGTTTTGGAATGTTCTGTTGGAGGTGGAATTTTTGGAATGTTCTGTGGAAGAAGGAAATTTTGGAATGCTCTGTGGAAGATGGATGTCTTGGAATCTGCTGTGGAAGGAGGAAGTTTTGGAATGCTCTGTGGAAGGAGGAAATTTTGGAATGCTCTGTGGAAGATGGAAGTTATGGAATATTCTGTGGGAGGTCGAGGTTTTGGAATGTTCTGTGGAAGACTTAAGTTTTGTAATGTTCTGTGGAAGGGGAAAGTTTTGAAATTCTCTGTGGAAGTTGGAAGTTTTGGAATGTTCTGTGGAAGGTGGAAGTTTTTGAATGCTCTGTGGAACACGGAAGTTTTGGAATGTTCTGTGGACGATGGAAGTTTTGTAAGCTCTGTGGAAGGAGGAAGTTTTGGAATGTTCTGTGGACGATGGAAGTTTTGTAAGCTCTGTGGAAGGTGGAAGTTTTGGAATGCCCAGGGGAAGGTCAAAGTTTTGGAATGTTCTCTGGAAGTTGGAAGTTTTGGAATGTTCTGTGGAAGGTAGATGTTTTGGAATTCTCTGTGGAAGGTGAAATTTTGGAATGCTCTTTGGAAGGTGAAAGTTTTGGAATGCTCGGGGGAAGGTGGAAGTTTTCGAATGCTCTGTGGAAGATGGAAGTTTTGGAATGCTCTGTGGAAGATGGAAGTTTTGGAATGTTCTGTGGAAGGTGGAAGTTTTGGAATGTTCTGTGGAAGGTGGAAGTTTTGGAATGCTCTGTGGAAGGTGGAAGTTTTGGATTGCTCTGTGGAGTGTGGAAGTTTTGGAATGCTCTGTGCAGGTGCAAGTTTTGGAATGCTCTGTGGAAGGTGGAATTATGGAAAGCTCTGTGCAAGGTGGAAGTTTTGGAAAGTTCTGTGGAAGGTGGAAGTTTTGGGATGCTCTCTGGAAGTTGTCAGTTTTGGAATGCTTTGTGGAATGTGGAAGTTTTGGAATGCTCTGAGTAAGGTGGAAGTTTTGGAATGTTCTGTGGTTGATGGAAGTTTTGGAATGTTACGCAGCAGGTGGAGGTTTTGGAATGCTCTGTTGAAGTTGGACGTTTTGGAATTTTCTGTGGAAGGTAGAAGTTTTGGAATTCTCTGTGGAATGTGGAAGTTTTGGAATGCTCTGTGGTAGATAGAAGTTTTGAAATGTTCTCTTGAAGATGGAAGTTTTGGAATGCTCTGTGGAAGATGGAAGTTTTGGAATACTCTGTGGAAGATGGAAGTTTTGGAATGCTCTGTGGGGAGTTGGAAGTTTTGGAATGTTCTGTGGGAGTTGGAATGTTTTGGAATGTTCTGTGGAAGACGGAAGTTTTGCAATGCTCTCTGGAAGATGGAAGTCTTGGAATGTTCTGTGGAAGCTTGGAGTTTTGGAATGCTCCGTGGATGTTGGGAGTTTTGGAATATTCTGTGGAAGTAGGAAGTTTTGGAATGCTCTGTTGAAGGCGGAAGTTTTGGAATGTTCTGTGGAAGATGGAAGTTTTGGAATGTTCTGTGGATGGTGGAAGTTTTGGAATGCTCTGTGGAAGGTGCAAGTTTTGGAATATTCTGTGGAAGGTGGGAGTTTTGGAATACTCTGTAGAAGGTGGAATTTTTGGAATGTTCTGTGGAAGGTGCAAGTATTGGAATGCTCTGTGGAGGATGGAAGTTTTGGAATGTTCTATGGAAGGTGGAAGTTTTGGAATGTTATGTGGAGGGTGGAAGTTTTGGAATGCTGTGTGGAAGGTGGAAGTTTTGGAATGTACTGTGGAAGGTGGAAGTTTTGGAATTTACTGTGGAAGGTGGAAGTTTTTGAATGCTCTGTGGAACACGGAAGTTTTGGAATGTTCTGTGGACGATGGAAGTTTTGTAAGCTCTGTGGAAGGTGGAAGTTTTGGAATGTTCTGTGGACGATGGAAGTTTTGTAAGCTCTGTGGAAGGTGGAAGTTTTGGAATGCTCAGGGGAAGGTCAAAGTTTTGGAATGTTCTCTGGAAGTTGGAAGTTTTGGAATGTTCTGTGGAAGGTAGATGTTTTGGAATTCTCTGTGGAAGGTGGAATTTTGGAATGCTCTTTGGAAGGTGAAAGTTTTGGAATGCTCGGGGGAAGGTGGAAGTTTTCGAATGCTCTGTGGAAGGAGGAAGTTTTGGAATGCTCTGTGGAATTTGGAAGTTTTGGAATACTCTGTGGAAGATGGACGTTTTGGAATGTTCTGTGAGAGGTGGAAGTTTTGGAATGTTCTGTTGCAGCTTGAAGTTTTGGAATGTTCTGTGGAAGATGGAAGTTTTGGAATGCTCTGTGGACGATGGAAGTTTTGGAATGCTCTGTGGAAGATGGAAGTTATGAAATGTTCTGTGGGAGGTCGAGGTTTTGGAATGTTCTGTGGAAGACGGAAGCTTTGGAATGCTCTGTGGAAGGTGCAAGTATTGGAATGCTTGTGGAAGGAGGAAGTTTTGGAATGCTCTGTGGAAGGTGGACGTTTTGGAATGCTCTGTGGAACACGGAAGTTTTGGAATGTTCTGTGGACGATGGAAGTTTTGTAAGCTCTGTGGAAGGTGGAAGTTTTGGAATGTTCTGTGGACGATGGAAGTTTTGTAAGCTCTGTGGAATTTGGAAGTTTTGGAATACTCTGTGGAAGATGGACGTTTTGGAATGTTCTGTGAGAGGTGGAAGTTTTGGAATGTTCTGTTGCAGCTGGAAGTTTTGGAATGTTCTGTGGAAGATGGAAGTTTTGGAATGCTCTGTGGACGATGGAAGTTTTGGAATGCTCATTGGAAGATGGAAGTTATGGAATGTTCTGTGGGAGGTCGAGGTTTTGGAATGTTCTGTGGAAGACGGAAGCTTTGGAATGCTCTGTGGAAGGTGCAAGTATTGGAATGCTTGTGGAAGGAGGAAGTTTTGGAATGCTCTGTGGAATTTGGAAGTTTTGGAATACTCTGTGGAAGATGGACGTTTTGGAATGTTCTGTGAGAGGTGGAAGTTTTGGAATGTTCTGTTGCAGCTGGAAGTTTTGGAATGTTCTGTGGAAGATGGAAGTTTTGGAATGCTCTGTGGACGATGGAAGTTTTGGAATGCTCATTGGAAGATGGAAGTTATGGAATGTTCTGTGGGAGGTCGAGGTTTTGGAATGTTCTGTGGAAGACGGAAGTTTTGGAATGCGCTCTGGAAGATGGAAGTCTTGGAATTTTCTGTGGAAGGTGGCAGTTTTGGAATGCTCTGTGGAAGGTGGAAGTTTTGGAATCTGCTGTGGAAGGTGGATTTATTGCAATGCTCTGTGGAAGATGAAAGTTTTGGAATGCTCTGTGGAAGACGGTAGATTTGGAATGCTCTGTCGAAGATGGAAGTTTTGGAATGTTCTGTTGGAGGTGGAATTTTTGGAATGTTCTGTGGAAGAAGGAAATTTTGGAATGCTCTGTGGAAGATGGATGTCTTGGAATCTGCTGTGGAAGGAGGAAGTTTTGGAATGCTCTGTGGAAGGAGGAAATTTTGGAATGCTCTGTGGAAGATGGAAGTTATGGAATATTCTGTGGGAGGTTGAGGTTTTGGAATGTTCTGTGGAAGACTTAAGTTTTGTAATGTTCTGTGGAAGGGGAAAGTTTTGAAATTCTCTGTGGAAGTTGGAAGTTTTGGAATGTTCTGTGGAAGGTGGAAGTTTTTGAATGCTCTGTGGAACACGGAAGTTTTGGAATGTTCTGTGGACGATGGAAGTTTTGTAAGCTCTGTGGAAGGAGGAAGTTTTGGAATGTTCTGTGGACGATGGAAGTTTTGTAAGCTCTGTGGAAGGTGGAAGTTTTGGAATGCCCAGGGGAAGGTCAAAGTTTTGGAATGTTCTCTGGAAGTTGGAAGTTTTGGAATGTTCTGTGGAAGGTAGATGTTTTGGAATTCTCTGTGGAAGGTGAAATTTTGGAATGCTCTTTGGAAGGTGAAAGTTTTGGAATGCTCGGGGGAAGGTGGAAGTTTTCGAATGCTCTGTGGAAGATGGAAGTTTTGGAATGCTCTGTGGAAGATGGAAGTTTTGGAATGTTCTGTGGAAGGTGGAAGTTTTGGAATGTTCTGTGGAAGGTGGAAGTTTTGGAATGCTCTGTGGAAGGTGGAAGTTTTGGATTGCTCTGTGGAGTGTGGAAGTTTTGGAATGCTCTGTGCAGGTGCAAGTTTTGGAATGCTCTGTGGAAGGTGGAATTATGGAAAGCTCTGTGCAAGGTGGAAGTTTTGGAAAGTTCTGTGGAAGGTGGAAGTTTTGGGATGCTCTCTGGAAGTTGTCAGTTTTGGAATGCTTTGTGGAATGTGGAAGTTTTGGAATGCTCTGAGTAAGGTGGAAGTTTTGGAATGTTCTGTGGTTGATGGAAGTTTTGGAATGTTACGCAGCAGGTGGAGGTTTTGGAATGCTCTGTTGAAGTTGGACGTTTTGGAATTTTCTGTGGAAGGTAGAAGTTTTGGAATTCTCTGTGGAATGTGGAAGTTTTGGAATGCTCTGTGGTAGATAGAAGTTTTGAAATGTTCTCTTGAAGATGGAAGTTTTGGAATGCTCTGTGGAAGATGGAAGTTTTGGAATACTCTGTGGAAGATGGAAGTTTTGGAATGCTCTGTGGGGAGTTGGAAGTTTTGGAATGTTCTGTGGGAGTTGGAATGTTTTGGAATGTTCTGTGGAAGACGGAAGTTTTGCAATGCTCTCTGGAAGATGGAAGTCTTGGAATGTTCTGTGGAAGCTTGGAGTTTTGGAATGCTCCGTGGATGTTGGGAGTTTTGGAATATTCTGTGGAAGTAGGAAGTTTTGGAATGCTCTGTTGAAGGCGGAAGTTTTGGAATGTTCTGTGGAAGATGGAAGTTTTGGAATGTTCTGTGGATGGTGGAAGTTTTGGAATGCTCTGTGGAAGGTGCAAGTTTTGGAATATTCTGTGGAAGGTGGGAGTTTTGGAATACTCTGTAGAAGGTGGAATTTTTGGAATGTTCTGTGGAAGGTGCAAGTATTGGAATGCTCTGTGGAGGATGGAAGTTTTGGAATGTTCTATGGAAGGTGGAAGTTTTGGAATGTTATGTGGAGGGTGGAAGTTTTGGAATGCTGTGTGGAAGGTGGAAGTTTTGGAATGTACTGTGGAAGGTGGAAGTTTTGGAATTTACTGTGGAAGGTGGAAGTTTTTGAATGCTCTGTGGAACACGGAAGTTTTGGAATGTTCTGTGGACGATGGAAGTTTTGTAAGCTCTGTGGAAGGTGGAAGTTTTGGAATGTTCTGTGGACGATGGAAGTTTTGTAAGCTCTGTGGAAGGTGGAAGTTTTGGAATGCTCAGGGGAAGGTCAAAGTTTTGGAATGTTCTCTGGAAGTTGGAAGTTTTGGAATGTTCTGTGGAAGGTAGATGTTTTGGAATTCTCTGTGGAAGGTGGAATTTTGGAATGCTCTTTGGAAGGTGAAAGTTTTGGAATGCTCGGGGGAAGGTGGAAGTTTTCGAATGCTCTGTGGAAGGAGGAAGTTTTGGAATGCTCTGTGGAATTTGGAAGTTTTGGAATACTCTGTGGAAGATGGACGTTTTGGAATGTTCTGTGAGAGGTGGAAGTTTTGGAATGTTCTGTTGCAGCTTGAAGTTTTGGAATGTTCTGTGGAAGATGGAAGTTTTGGAATGCTCTGTGGACGATGGAAGTTTTGGAATGCTCTGTGGAAGATGGAAGTTATGAAATGTTCTGTGGGAGGTCGAGGTTTTGGAATGTTCTGTGGAAGACGGAAGCTTTGGAATGCTCTGTGGAAGGTGCAAGTATTGGAATGCTTGTGGAAGGAGGAAGTTTTGGAATGCTCTGTGGAATTTGGAAGTTTTGGAATACTCTGTGGAAGATGGACGTTTTGGAATGTTCTGTGAGAGGTGGAAGTTTTGGAATGTTCTGTTGCAGCTGGAAGTTTTGGAATGTTCTGTGGAAGATGGAAGTTTTGGAATGCTCTGTGGACGATGGAAGTTTTGGAATGCTCATTGGAAGATGGAAGTTATGGAATGTTCTGTGGGAGGTCGAGGTTTTGGAATGTTCTGTGGAAGACGGAAGTTTTGGAATGCGCTCTGGAAGATGGAAGTCTTGGAATTTTCTGTGGAAGGTGGCAGTTTTGGAATGCTCTGTGGAAGGTGGAAGTTTTGGAATCTGCTGTGGAAGGTGGATTTATTGCAATGCTCTGTGGAAGATGAAAGTTTTGGAATGCTCTGTGGAAGACGGAAGATTTGGAATGCTCTGTCGAAGATGGAAGTTTTGGAATGTTCTGTTGGAGGTGGAATTTTTGGAATGTTCTGTGGAAGAAGGAAATTTTGGAATGCTCTGTGGAAGATGGATGTCTTGGAATCTGCTGTGGAAGGAGGAAGTTTTGGAATGCTCTGTGGAAGGAGGAAATTTTGGAATGCTCTGTGGAAGATGGAAGTTATGGAATATTCTGTGGGAGGTCGAGGTTTTGGAATGTTCTGTGGAAGACTTAAGTTTTGTAATGTTCTGTGGAAGGGGAAAGTTTTGAAATTCTCTGTGGAAGTTGGAAGTTTTGGAATGTTCTGTGGAAGGTGGAAGTTTTTGAATGCTCTGTGGAACACGGAAGTTTTGGAATGTTCTGTGGACGATGGAAGTTTTGTAAGCTCTGTGGAAGGAGGAAGTTTTGGAATGTTCTGTGGACGATGGAAGTTTTGTAAGCTCTGTGGAAGGTGGAAGTTTTGGAATGCCCAGGGGAAGGTCAAAGTTTTGGAATGTTCTCTGGAAGTTGGAAGTTTTGGAATGTTCTGTGGAAGGTAGATGTTTTGGAATTCTCTGTGGAAGGTGAAATTTTGGAATGCTCTTTGGAAGGTGAAAGTTTTGGAATGCTCGGGGGAAGGTGGAAGTTTTCGAATGCTCTGTGGAAGATGGAAGTTTTGGAATGCTCTGTGGAAGATGGAAGTTTTGGAATGTTCTGTGGAAGGTGGAAGTTTTGGAATGTTCTGTGGAAGGTGGAAGTTTTGGAATGCTCTGTGGAAGGTGGAAGTTTTGGATTGCTCTGTGGAGTGTGGAAGTTTTGGAATGCTCTGTGCAGGTGCAAGTTTTGGAATGCTCTGTGGAAGGTGGAATTATGGAAAGCTCTGTGCAAGGTGGAAGTTTTGGAAAGTTCTGTGGAAGGTGGAAGTTTTGGGATGCTCTCTGGAAGTTGTCAGTTTTGGAATGCTTTGTGGAATGTGGAAGTTTTGGAATGCTCTGAGTAAGGTGGAAGTTTTGGAATGTTCTGTGGTTGATGGAAGTTTTGGAATGTTACGCAGCAGGTGGAGGTTTTGGAATGCTCTGTTGAAGTTGGACGTTTTGGAATTTTCTGTGGAAGGTAGAAGTTTTGGAATTCTCTGTGGAATGTGGAAGTTTTGGAATGCTCTGTGGTAGATAGAAGTTTTGAAATGTTCTCTTGAAGATGGAAGTTTTGGAATGCTCTGTGGAAGATGGAAGTTTTGGAATACTCTGTGGAAGATGGAAGTTTTGGAATGCTCTGTGGGAGTTGGAAGTTTTGGAATGTTCTGTGGGAGTTGGAATGTTTTGGAATGTTCTGTGGAAGACGGAAGTTTTGCAATGCTCTCTGGAAGATGGAAGTCTTGGAATGTTCTGTGGAAGCTTGGAGTTTTGGAATGCTCCGTGGATGTTGGGAGTTTTGGAATATTCTGTGGAAGTAGGAAGTTTTGGAATGCTCTGTTGAAGGCGGAAGTTTTGGAATGTTCTGTGGAAGATGGAAGTTTTGGAATGTTCTGTGGATGGTGGAAGTTTTGGAATGCTCTGTGGAAGGTGCAAGTTTTGGAATATTCTGTGGAAGGTGGGAGTTTTGGAATACTCTGTAGAAGGTGGAATTTTTGGAATGTTCTGTGGAAGGTGCAAGTATTGGAATGCTCTGTGGAGGATGGAAGTTTTGGAATGTTCTATGGAAGGTGGAAGTTTTGGAATGTTATGTGGAGGGTGGAAGTTTTGGAATGCTGTGTGGAAGGTGGAAGTTTTGGAATGTACTGTGGAAGGTGGAAGTTTTGGAATTTACTGTGGAAGGTGGAAGTTTTGGAATGCTCTGTGGAAGGTGGAAGTTTTGCAATGCTCTGTGGAAGGTCGAAGTTTTGGGATGCTCTGTGGAAGGTGGAAGTTTTGCAATGCTCTGTGGAAGGTAGAAGTTTTGGAATGCCCTGTGGAATGTGGAAGTTTTGGAATGCTCTGTGGTAGATGGAAGTTTTGGAATGTTCTGTGGAAGGTGGAAGTTTTGCAATGCTCTGTGGAAAATGGAAGTTTTGCAATGCTCTTTGGAAGGAGGACGTTTTGGAATGTTCTGTGGAAGATGGAAGTTTTGGAATGTTCTGTGGAAGATGGAAGTTTTGGAATGTTCTGTGTAAGACGGAAGTTTTGGAATGTTCTGTGGAAGGTGGAAGTTCCGGAATATTCTGTGGAAGGTGGAAGTTTTGGAATGCTCTGTGGAAGGTGGAAGTTTTGGAATGTTCTGTGGAAGGCAGAAGTTTTGGAATGTTCTGTGGAAGGTAGAAGTTTTGGGATGTTCTGTGGAATGTTGAAGTTTTAGAATGCTCTGTGGAAGATGGAAATTTTGTAATGTTCTGTGGGAGGTGGATGTTTTGGAATGTTCTGTGGAAGGTGGAAGTTTTGGAAAGTTACGTGGAAGTTGGGAGTTTTGGAATGCTCCGTGGATTTTGGAAGTTTTGCAATGTTCCGTGGAAGGTGGAAGTTTTGGAATGCTCTGTGGAAGGTGGAAGTTTTGGAATGTTCTGTGGAAGGTGGAAGTTTTGGAATGTTCTGTGGAAGGTGGAATTTTTGGAATGCTCTGTGGAAGGTGGAATTTTGGAATGCTCTGTGGAAGGTGGAAGTTTTGGAATGTTCGGTGGAAGGTGGAAGTTTTGGAATGTTCTGTGGAAGGTGGAAGTTTTGGAATGTTCTGTGGAAGGTGGAATTTTTGGAATGCTCTGTGGAAGGTGGAATTTTGGAATGCTCTGTGGAAGGTGGAAGTTTTGGAATGTTCGGTGGAAGGTGGAAGTTTTGGAATGCTCTCTGGAAGTTGTAAGTTTTGGAATGCTCTGTGGAAGGTGGAGGTTTTGGAATTTTCTGTGGAAGGTGCAAGTTTTGGAATGCTCTGTGGAAGGTGGAAGTTTTGGAATGCTCTGTGGAAGGTGGAATTTTGGAATGCTCTCTGGAAGTTGTCAGTTTTGGAATGATTTGTGGAATGTGGAAGTTTTGGAATGCTCTGAGTAAGGTGGAAGTTTTGGAATGTTCTGTGGAAGATGGAAGTTTTGGAATGCTCTGTGGAACACGGAAGTTTTGGAATGTTCTGTGGACGATGGAAGTTTTGTAAGCTCTGTGGAAGGTGGAAGTTTTGGAATGTTCTGTGGACGATGGAAGTTTGGTAAGCTCTGTGGAAGGTGGAAGTTTTGGAATGCTCTGTGGAAGGTGGAAGTTTTGGAATGCTCTGTGGAAGGTGGAAGTTTTGGAATGTTCTGTGGGAGTTGGAAGTTTTGGAATGTTCTGTGGAAGACGGAAGTTTTGCAATGCTCTCTGGAAGATGGAAGTCTTGGAATGTTCTGTGGAAGCTTGGAGTTTTGGAATGCTCCGTGGATGTTGGGAGTTTTGGAATATTCTGTGGAAGTCGGAAGTTTTGGAATGCTCTGTTGAAGGTGGAAGTTTTGGAATGTTCTGTGGAAGGTGGAAGTTATGGAATGTTCTGTGGATGGTGGAAGTTTTGGAATGCTCTGTGGAAGGTGCAAGTTTTGGAATGTTCTGTGGAAGGTGGAAGTTTTGGAATGTACTGTGGAAGGTGGAAGTTTTGCAATGCTCTGTGGAAGATGGAAGTTTTGCAATGCTCTGTGGAGAGTGGAAGTTTTGGAATGCTCTGTGGAAGGTGGACGTTTTGGAATTTTCTGTGGAAGGTAGAATTTTTGGAGTGCTGTGTGGAATGTGGAAGTTTTGGAATGCTCTGTGGCAGATGCAAGTTTTGGAATGTTCTGTGGGAGGTGGATGTTTTGGAATGTTCTGTGGAAGATGGAAGTTTTGAAATGTTCTGTTGAAGATGGAAGTTTTGGAATGCTCTGTGGAAGATGGAAGTTTTTAAATGTTCTGTGGGAGTTGGAAGTTTTGGAATGCTCTGTGGAAGACGGAAGTTTTGCAATGCTCTCTGGAAGATTGAAGTCTTGGAATGTTCTGTGGATGTGGGAGTTTTGGAATGCTCCGTGGATGTTGGGAGGTTTGGAATATTCTGTGGAAGGTGGAAGTTTTGGAATGCTCTGTTGAAGGCGGAAGTATTGGAATGTTCTGTGGAAGGTGGAAGTTTTGGAATGTTCTGTGGGAGTTGGAATGTTTTGGAATGTTCTGTGGAAGACGGAAGTTTTGGAATGCTCTGTGGAAGGTGGAAGTTTTGGAATGCTCTGTGGAAGGTGGAAGTTTTGGAATGTTCTGTGGAAGATGGAAGTTTTGGAATATTCTGTGGAAGGTGGAAGTTTTACAATGCTCTCTTGAAGACGGAAGTTTTGGTATGATCTGTGGAAGGTGGAAGTTTTGGAATGTTCTGTGGAAGGTGGAAGTTTTGGAATGTTCTGTGGAAGGTGCAAGATTTGGAATGCTCTGTGGAAGATGGAAGTTTTGCAATGTTCTGTGGAAGGTGGGAGTTTTCGAATGCTTTGTGGAAGGTGCAAGTTTTGGAATGTTCTGTGGAAGGTGGAATTTTGGAATGTTCTGTGGAAGGTGGGAGTTTTGGAATGCTCTGTGGAAGGTGGAAGCTTTGGAATGCTCTGTGGAAGATGGAAGCTTTGGAATGCTCAGTGGAAGGTGGAATTTTGGAATGTTCTGTAAAAGGTGGGAATTTTCGAATGCTTTGTGGAATGTGGAAGTTTTGGAATGCTCTGTGGAAGGTGAAAATTTTGCAATGCTCTGTGGAATGTGGAATTTTGGAATGCTCTGTGGAAGGGGAAAGTTTTGAAATTCTCTGTGGAAGTTGGAAGTTTTGGAATGTTCTGTGGAAGGTGGAAGTTTTGGAATGCTCTGTGGAACACGGAAGTTTTGGAATGTTCTGTGGAAGGGGAAAGTTTTGAAATTCTCTGTGGAAGGTGGAAGTTTTGGAATGTTCTGTGGAAGGTGGACGTTTTGGAATGCTCTGTAGAACACGGAAGTTTTGGAATGTTCTGTGGACGATGGAAGTTTTGTAAGCTCTGTGGAAGGTGGAAGTTTTGGAATGTTCTGTGGACGATGGAAGTTTTGTAAGCTCTGTGGAAGGTGGAAGTTTTGGAATATTCTGTGGAAGGTGGAAGTTTTACAATGCTCTCTTGAAGACGGAAGTTTTGGTATGATCTGTGGAAGGTGGAAGTTTTGGAATGCTCTCTGGAAGATGGAAGTCTTGGAATGTTCTGTGGAAGCTTGGAGTTTTGGAATGCTCCGTGGATGTTGGGAGTTTTGGAATATTCTGTGGAAGTCGGAAGTTTTGGAATGCTCTGTTGAAGGTGGAAGTTTTGGAATGTTCTGTGGAAGGTGGAAGTTATGGAATGTTCTGTGGATGGTGGAAGTTTTGGAATGCTCTGTGGAAGGTGCAAGTTTTGGAATGTTCTGTGGAAGGTGGAAGTTTTGGAATGTACTGTGGAAGGTGGAAGTTTTGCAATGCTCTGTGGAAGATGGAAGTTTTGCAATGCTCTGTGGAGAGTGGAAGTTTTGGAATGCTCTGTGGAAGGTGGACGTTTTGGAATTTTCTGTGGAAGGTAGAATTTTTGGAGTGCTGTGTGGAATGTGGAAGTTTTGGAATGCTCTGTGGCAGATGCAAGTTTTGGAATGTTCTGTGGGAGGTGGATGTTTTGGAATGTTCTGTGGAAGATGGAAGTTTTGAAATGTTCTGTTGAAGATGGAAGTTTTGGAATGCTCTGTGGAAGATGGAAGTTTTTAAATGTTCTGTGGGAGTTGGAAGTTTTGGAATGCTCTGTGGAAGACGGAAGTTTTGCAATGCTCTCTGGAAGATTGAAGTCTTGGAATGTTCTGTGGATGTGGGAGTTTTGGAATGCTCCGTGGATGTTGGGAGGTTTGGAATATTCTGTGGAAGGTGGAAGTTTTGGAATGCTCTGTTGAAGGCGGAAGTATTGGAATGTTCTGTGGAAGGTGGAAGTTTTGGAATGTTCTGTGGGAGTTGGAATGTTTTGGAATGTTCTGTGGAAGACGGAAGTTTTGGAATGCTCTGTGGAAGGTGGAAGTTTTGGAATGCTCTGTGGAAGGTGGAAGTTTTGGAATGTTCTGTGGAAGATGGAAGTTTTGGAATATTCTGTGGAAGGTGGAAGTTTTACAATGCTCTCTTGAAGACGGAAGTTTTGGTATGATCTGTGGAAGGTGGAAGTTTTGGAATGTTCTGTGGAAGGTGGAAGTTTTGGAATGTTCTGTGGAAGGTGCAAGATTTGGAATGCTCTGTGGAAGATGGAAGTTTTGCAATGTTCTGTGGAAGGTGGGAGTTTTCGAATGCTTTGTGGAAGGTGCAAGTTTTGGAATGTTCTGTGGAAGGTGGAATTTTGGAATGTTCTGTGGAAGGTGGGAGTTTTGGAATGCTCTGTGGAAGGTGGAAGCTTTGGAATGCTCTGTGGAAGATGGAAGCTTTGGAATGCTCAGTGGAAGGTGGAATTTTGGAATGTTCTGTAAAAGGTGGGAATTTTCGAATGCTTTGTGGAATGTGGAAGTTTTGGAATGCTCTGTGGAAGGTGAAAATTTTGCAATGCTCTGTGGAATGTGGAATTTTGGAATGCTCTGTGGAAGGGGAAAGTTTTGAAATTCTCTGTGGAAGTTGGAAGTTTTGGAATGTTCTGTGGAAGGTGGAAGTTTTGGAATGCTCTGTGGAACACGGAAGTTTTGGAATGTTCTGTGGAAGGGGAAAGTTTTGAAATTCTCTGTGGAAGGTGGAAGTTTTGGAATGTTCTGTGGAAGGTGGACGTTTTGGAATGCTCTGTGGAACACGGAAGTTTTGGAATGTTCTGTGGACGATGGAAGTTTTGTAAGCTCTGTGGAAGGTGGAAGTTTTGGAATGTTCTGTGGACGATGGAAGTTTTGTAAGCTCTGTGGAATTTGGAAGTTTTGGAATACTCTGTGGAAGATGGACGTTTTGGAATGTTCTGTGAGAGGTGGAAGTTTTGGAATGTTCTGTTGCAGCTGGAAGTTTTGGAATGTTCTGTGGAAGATGGAAGTTTTGGAATGCTCTGTGGACGATGGAAGTTTTGGAATGCTCATTGGAAGATGGAAGTTATGGAATGTTCTGTGGGAGGTCGAGGTTTTGGAATGTTCTGTGGAAGACGGAAGCTTTGGAATGCTCTGTGGAAGGTGCAAGTATTGGAATGCTTGTGGAAGGAGGAAGTTTTGGAATGCTCTGTGGAATTTGGAAGTTTTGGAATACTCTGTGGAAGATGGACGTTTTGGAATGTTCTGTGAGAGGTGGAAGTTTTGGAATGTTCTGTTGCAGCTGGAAGTTTTGGAATGTTCTGTGGAAGATGGAAGTTTTGGAATGCTCTGTGGACGATGGAAGTTTTGGAATGCTCATTGGAAGATGGAAGTTATGGAATGTTCTGTGGGAGGTCGAGGTTTTGGAATGTTCTGTGGAAGACGGAAGTTTTGGAATGCGCTCTGGAAGATGGAAGTCTTGGAATTTTCTGTGGAAGGTGGCAGTTTTGGAATGCTCTGTGGAAGGTGGAAGTTTTGGAATCTGCTGTGGAAGGTGGATTTATTGCAATGCTCTGTGGAAGATGAAAGTTTTGGAATGCTCTGTGGAAGACGGTAGATTTGGAATGCTCTGTCGAAGATGGAAGTTTTGGAATGTTCTGTTGGAGGTGGAATTTTTGGAATGTTCTGTGGAAGAAGGAAATTTTGGAATGCTCTGTGGAAGATGGATGTCTTGGAATCTGCTGTGGAAGGAGGAAGTTTTGGAATGCTCTGTGGAAGGAGGAAATTTTGGAATGCTCTGTGGAAGATGGAAGTTATGGAATATTCTGTGGGAGGTCGAGGTTTTGGAATGTTCTGTGGAAGACTTAAGTTTTGTAATGTTCTGTGGAAGGGGAAAGTTTTGAAATTCTCTGTGGAAGTTGGAAGTTTTGGAATGTTCTGTGGAAGGTGGAAGTTTTTGAATGCTCTGTGGAACACGGAAGTTTTGGAATGTTCTGTGGACGATGGAAGTTTTGTAAGCTCTGTGGAAGGAGGAAGTTTTGGAATGTTCTGTGGACGATGGAAGTTTTGTAAGCTCTGTGGAAGGTGGAAGTTTTGGAATGCCCAGGGGAAGGTCAAAGTTTTGGAATGTTCTCTGGAAGTTGGAAGTTTTGGAATGTTCTGTGGAAGGTAGATGTTTTGGAATTCTCTGTGGAAGGTGAAATTTTGGAATGCTCTTTGGAAGGTGAAAGTTTTGGAATGCTCGGGGGAAGGTGGAAGTTTTCGAATGCTCTGTGGAAGATGGAAGTTTTGGAATGCTCTGTGGAAGATGGAAGTTTTGGAATGTTCTGTGGAAGGTGGAAGTTTTGGAATGTTCTGTGGAAGGTGGAAGTTTTGGAATGCTCTGTGGAAGGTGGAAGTTTTGGATTGCTCTGTGGAGTGTGGAAGTTTTGGAATGCTCTGTGCAGGTGCAAGTTTTGGAATGCTCTGTGGAAGGTGGAATTATGGAAAGCTCTGTGCAAGGTGGAAGTTTTGGAAAGTTCTGTGGAAGGTGGAAGTTTTGGGATGCTCTCTGGAAGTTGTCAGTTTTGGAATGCTTTGTGGAATGTGGAAGTTTTGGAATGCTCTGAGTAAGGTGGAAGTTTTGGAATGTTCTGTGGTTGATGGAAGTTTTGGAATGTTACGCAGCAGGTGGAGGTTTTGGAATGCTCTGTTGAAGTTGGACGTTTTGGAATTTTCTGTGGAAGGTAGAAGTTTTGGAATTCTCTGTGGAATGTGGAAGTTTTGGAATGCTCTGTGGTAGATAGAAGTTTTGAAATGTTCTCTTGAAGATGGAAGTTTTGGAATGCTCTGTGGAAGATGGAAGTTTTGGAATACTCTGTGGAAGATGGAAGTTTTGGAATGCTCTGTGGGGAGTTGGAAGTTTTGGAATGTTCTGTGGGAGTTGGAATGTTTTGGAATGTTCTGTGGAAGACGGAAGTTTTGCAATGCTCTCTGGAAGATGGAAGTCTTGGAATGTTCTGTGGAAGCTTGGAGTTTTGGAATGCTCCGTGGATGTTGGGAGTTTTGGAATATTCTGTGGAAGTAGGAAGTTTTGGAATGCTCTGTTGAAGGCGGAAGTTTTGGAATGTTCTGTGGAAGATGGAAGTTTTGGAATGTTCTGTGGATGGTGGAAGTTTTGGAATGCTCTGTGGAAGGTGCAAGTTTTGGAATATTCTGTGGAAGGTGGGAGTTTTGGAATACTCTGTAGAAGGTGGAATTTTTGGAATGTTCTGTGGAAGGTGCAAGTATTGGAATGCTCTGTGGAGGATGGAAGTTTTGGAATGTTCTATGGAAGGTGGAAGTTTTGGAATGTTATGTGGAGGGTGGAAGTTTTGGAATGCTGTGTGGAAGGTGGAAGTTTTGGAATGTACTGTGGAAGGTGGAAGTTTTGGAATTTACTGTGGAAGGTGGAAGTTTTTGAATGCTCTGTGGAACACGGAAGTTTTGGAATGTTCTGTGGACGATGGAAGTTTTGTAAGCTCTGTGGAAGGTGGAAGTTTTGGAATGTTCTGTGGACGATGGAAGTTTTGTAAGCTCTGTGGTAGGTGGAAGTTTTGGAATGCTCAGGGGAAGGTCAAAGTTTTGGAATGTTCTCTGGAAGTTGGAAGTTTTGGAATGTTCTGTGGAAGGTAGATGTTTTGGAATTCTCTGTGGAAGGTGGAATTTTGGAATGCTCTTTGGAAGGTGAAAGTTTTGGAATGCTCGGGGGAAGGTGGAAGTTTTCGAATGCTCTGTGGAAGGAGGAAGTTTTGGAATGCTCTGTGGAATTTGGAAGTTTTGGAATACTCTGTGGAAGATGGACGTTTTGGAATGTTCTGTGAGAGGTGGAAGTTTTGGAATGTTCTGTTGCAGCTTGAAGTTTTGGAATGTTCTGTGGAAGATGGAAGTTTTGGAATGCTCTGTGGACGATGGAAGTTTTGGAATGCTCTGTGGAAGATGGAAGTTATGAAATGTTCTGTGGGAGGTCGAGGTTTTGGAATGTTCTGTGGAAGACGGAAGCTTTGGAATGCTCTGTGGAAGGTGCAAGTATTGGAATGCTTGTGGAAGGAGGAAGTTTTGGAATGCTCTGTGGAATTTGGAAGTTTTGGAATACTCTGTGGAAGATGGACGTTTTGGAATGTTCTGTGAGAGGTGGAAGTTTTGGAATGTTCTGTTGCAGCTGGAAGTTTTGGAATGTTCTGTGGAAGATGGAAGTTTTGGAATGCTCTGTGGACGATGGAAGTTTTGGAATGCTCATTGGAAGATGGAAGTTATGGAATGTTCTGTGGGAGGTCGAGGTTTTGGAATGTTCTGTGGAAGACGGAAGTTTTGGAATGCGCTCTGGAAGATGGAAGTCTTGGAATTTTCTGTGGAAGGTGGCAGTTTTGGAATGCTCTGTGGAAGGTGGAAGTTTTGGAATCTGCTGTGGAAGGTGGATTTATTGCAATGCTCTGTGGAAGATGAAAGTTTTGGAATGCTCTGTGGAAGACGGAAGATTTGGAATGCTCTGTCGAAGATGGAAGTTTTGGAATGTTCTGTTGGAGGTGGAATTTTTGGAATGTTCTGTGGAAGAAGGAAATTTTGGAATGCTCTGTGGAAGATGGATGTCTTGGAATCTGCTGTGGAAGGAGGAAGTTTTGGAATGCTCTGTGGAAGGAGGAAATTTTGGAATGCTCTGTGGAAGATGGAAGTTATGGAATATTCTGTGGGAGGTCGAGGTTTTGGAATGTTCTGTGGAAGACTTAAGTTTTGTAATGTTCTGTGGAAGGGGAAAGTTTTGAAATTCTCTGTGGAAGTTGGAAGTTTTGGAATGTTCTGTGGAAGGTGGAAGTTTTTGAATGCTCTGTGGAACACGGAAGTTTTGGAATGTTCTGTGGACGATGGAAGTTTTGTAAGCTCTGTGGAAGGAGGAAGTTTTGGAATGTTCTGTGGACGATGGAAGTTTTGTAAGCTCTGTGGAAGGTGGAAGTTTTGGAATGCCCAGGGGAAGGTCAAAGTTTTGGAATGTTCTCTGGAAGTTGGAAGTTTTGGAATGTTCTGTGGAAGGTAGATGTTTTGGAATTCTCTGTGGAAGGTGAAATTTTGGAATGCTCTTTGGAAGGTGAAAGTTTTGGAATGCTCGGGGGAAGGTGGAAGTTTTCGAATGCTCTGTGGAAGATGGAAGTTTTGGAATGCTCTGTGGAAGATGGAAGTTTTGGAATGTTCTGTGGAAGGTGGAAGTTTTGGAATGTTCTGTGGAAGGTGGAAGTTTTGGAATGCTCTGTGGAAGGTGGAAGTTTTGGATTGCTCTGTGGAGTGTGGAAGTTTTGGAATGCTCTGTGCAGGTGCAAGTTTTGGAATGCTCTGTGGAAGGTGGAATTATGGAAAGCTCTGTGCAAGGTGGAAGTTTTGGAAAGTTCTGTGGAAGGTGGAAGTTTTGGGATGCTCTCTGGAAGTTGTCAGTTTTGGAATGCTTTGTGGAATGTGGAAGTTTTGGAATGCTCTGAGTAAGGTGGAAGTTTTGGAATGTTCTGTGGTTGATGGAAGTTTTGGAATGTTACGCAGCAGGTGGAGGTTTTGGAATGCTCTGTTGAAGTTGGACGTTTTGGAATTTTCTGTGGAAGGTAGAAGTTTTGGAATTCTCTGTGGAATGTGGAAGTTTTGGAATGCTCTGTGGTAGATAGAAGTTTTGAAATGTTCTCTTGAAGATGGAAGTTTTGGAATGCTCTGTGGAAGATGGAAGTTTTGGAATACTCTGTGGAAGATGGAAGTTTTGGAATGCTCTGTGGGAGTTGGAAGTTTTGGAATGTTCTGTGGGAGTTGGAATGTTTTGGAATGTTCTGTGGAAGACGGAAGTTTTGCAATGCTCTCTGGAAGATGGAAGTCTTGGAATGTTCTGTGGAAGCTTGGAGTTTTGGAATGCTCCGTGGATGTTGGGAGTTTTGGAATATTCTGTGGAAGTAGGAAGTTTTGGAATGCTCTGTTGAAGGCGGAAGTTTTGGAATGTTCTGTGGAAGATGGAAGTTTTGGAATGTTCTGTGGATGGTGGAAGTTTTGGAATGCTCTGTGGAAGGTGCAAGTTTTGGAATATTCTGTGGAAGGTGGGAGTTTTGGAATACTCTGTAGAAGGTGGAATTTTTGGAATGTTCTGTGGAAGGTGCAAGTATTGGAATGCTCTGTGGAGGATGGAAGTTTTGGAATGTTCTATGGAAGGTGGAAGTTTTGGAATGTTATGTGGAGGGTGGAAGTTTTGGAATGCTGTGTGGAAGGTGGAAGTTTTGGAATGTACTGTGGAAGGTGGAAGTTTTGGAATTTACTGTGGAAGGTGGAAGTTTTGGAATGCTCTGTGGAAGGTGGAAGTTTTGCAATGCTCTGTGGAAGGTCGAAGTTTTGGGATGCTCTGTGGAAGGTGGAAGTTTTGCAATGCTCTGTGGAAGGTAGAAGTTTTGGAATGCCCTGTGGAATGTGGAAGTTTTGGAATGCTCTGTGGTAGATGGAAGTTTTGGAATGTTCTGTGGAAGGTGGAAGTTTTGCAATGCTCTGTGGAAAATGGAAGTTTTGCAATGCTCTTTGGAAGGAGGACGTTTTGGAATGTTCTGTGGAAGATGGAAGTTTTGGAATGTTCTGTGGAAGATGGAAGTTTTGGAATGTTCTGTGTAAGACGGAAGTTTTGGAATGTTCTGTGGAAGGTGGAAGTTCCGGAATATTCTGTGGAAGGTGGAAGTTTTGGAATGCTCTGTGGAAGGTGGAAGTTTTGGAATGTTCTGTGGAAGGCAGAAGTTTTGGAATGTTCTGTGGAAGGTAGAAGTTTTGGGATGTTCTGTGGAATGTTGAAGTTTTAGAATGCTCTGTGGAAGATGGAAATTTTGTAATGTTCTGTGGGAGGTGGATGTTTTGGAATGTTCTGTGGAAGGTGGAAGTTTTGGAAAGTTACGTGGAAGTTGGGAGTTTTGGAATGCTCCGTGGATTTTGGAAGTTTTGCAATGTTCCGTGGAAGGTGGAAGTTTTGGAATGCTCTGTGGAAGGTGGAAGTTTTGGAATGTTCTGTGGAAGGTGGAAGTTTTGGAATGTTCTGTGGAAGGTGGAATTTTTGGAATGCTCTGTGGAAGGTGGAATTTTGGAATGCTCTGTGGAAGGTGGAAGTTTTGGAATGTTCGGTGGAAGGTGGAAGTTTTGGAATGTTCTGTGGAAGGTGGAAGTTTTGGAATGTTCTGTGGAAGGTGGAATTTTTGGAATGCTCTGTGGAAGGTGGAATTTTGGAATGCTCTGTGGAAGGTGGAAGTTTTGGAATGTTCGGTGGAAGGTGGAAGTTTTGGAATGCTCTCTGGAAGTTGTAAGTTTTGGAATGCTCTGTGGAAGGTGGAGGTTTTGGAATTTTCTGTGGAAGGTGCAAGTTTTGGAATGCTCTGTGGAAGGTGGAAGTTTTGGAATGCTCTGTGGAAGGTGGAATTTTGGAATGCTCTCTGGAAGTTGTCAGTTTTGGAATGATTTGTGGAATGTGGAAGTTTTGGAATGCTCTGAGTAAGGTGGAAGTTTTGGAATGTTCTGTGGAAGATGGAAGTTTTGGAATGTTATGCGGAAGGTGTAGGTTTGGGAATGATCTGTGGAAGGTGCAAGTTTTGGAATGCTCTGTGGACGATGGAAGTTTTGGAATGCTGTGTGGAAGATGGAAGTTATGAAATGTTCTGTGGGAGGTCGAGGTTTTGGAATGTTCTGTGGAAGACGGAAGCTTTGGAATGCTCTGTGGAAGGTGCAAGTATTGGAATGCTTGTGGAAGGAGGAAGTTTTGGAATGCTCTGTGGAATTTGGAAGTTTTGGAATACTCTGTGGAAGATGGACGTTTTGGAATGTTCTGTGAGAGGTGGAAGTTTTGGAATGTTCTGTTGCAGCTGGAAGTTTTGGAATGTTCTGTGGAAGATGGAAGTTTTGGAATGCTCTGTGGACGATGGAAGTTTTGGAATGCTCATTGGAAGATGGAAGTTATGGAATGTTCTGTGGGAGGTCGAGGTTTTGGAATGTTCTGTGGAAGACGGAAGTTTTGCAATGCGCTCTGGAAGATGGAAGTCTTGGAATTTTCTGTGGAAGGTGGCAGTTTTGGAATGCTCTGTGGAAGGTGGAAGTTTTGGAATGCTTTGTGGAAGGTGGAAGTTTTGGAATGTTCTGTGGAAGATGGAAGTTATGGAATATTCTGTGGAAGATGCAAGTTTTACAATGCTGTCTTGAAGACGGAAGTTTTGGAAAGTTCTGTGGAAGGTAGAGGTTTTGGAATGTTCTGTGGAAGGTGGAAGTTTTGGAATGCTCTGTGGAAGTTGGAAGTTTTGGAAGGTTCTGTGGAAGGTACGAGTTTTGGAATGCTTTGTGGAAGGTGGAAGCTTTGGAATGTTCTGTGGAAGGTGGGAGTATTGGAATGCTCTGTGGGAGGTGGAATTTTGGAATGTTCTGTGGAAGGTGGGAGTTTTCGAAAGCTTTGTGGAATGTGGAAATTTTGGAATGCTCTGTGGAAGGTGGAAGTATTGGAATGTTCTGTGGGAGGTGGAATTTTGGAATGTTCTGTGGAAGGTGGGAGCTTTCGAATGCTTTGTGGAATGTGGAAATTTTGGAATGCTCTGTGGAAGGTTGAAGTTTTGCAATGCTCTGTGGAAGGTGGAAGTTTTGGAATGTTCTGTGGAAGGGGGAAGATTTGGAATGCCCTGTGGAACACGGAAGTTTTGGAATGTTCTGTGGAAGGTGGAAGTTTTGGAGTGCTCTGTGGAAGTTGGAAGTTTTGGGATGTTCTGTGGAAGGTGGAATTTTTGGAATGCTCTGTGGAAGGTGGAAGTTTTGGAATGTTCTGTCGTAGGTGGAAGTTTTGGAATGCTCTGTGGAAGGTGGAATTTTTGGAATGTTCTGTGGAAGGTGGAAGTTTTGGAATGTTCTGTGGAAGGTGGAATTTTTGAATGCTCTGTGGAAGGTGGAAGTTTTGAAATGTTCTGTGGAATGTGGAAGTTTTGGAATGTTCTGTGGAAAGGTGGAAGATTTGGAATGTTCTGTGGAAGGTGGAAGTTTTGGAATGTTCTGTGGAAGATGGAAGTTTTGGAATGCTCTGTGGAAGATGGAAGTTTTGGAATGCTCTGTGGAAGGTGGAAGTTTTGGAATGTTCTGTGGAAGGTGGAAGTTTTGGAATGCTCTGTGGAAGGTGGAAGTTTTGGATTGCTCTGTGGAGTGTGGAAGTTTTGGAATGCTCTGTGCAGGTGCAAGTTTTGGAATGCTCTGTGGAAGGTGGAATTATGGAAAGCTCTGTGCAAGGTGGAAGTTTTGGAAAGTTCTGTGGAAGGTGGAAGTTTTGGGATGCTCTCTGGAAGTTGTCAGTTTTGGAATGCTTTGTGGAATGTGGAAGTTTTGGAATGCTCTGAGTAAGGTGGAAGTTTTGGAATGTTCTGTGGTTGATGGAAGTTTTGGAATGTTACGCAGCAGGTGGAGGTTTTGGAATGCTCTGTTGAAGTTGGACGTTTTGGAATTTTCTGTGGAAGGTAGAAGTTTTGGAATTCTCTGTGGAATGTGGAAGTTTTGGAATGCTCTGTGGTAGATAGAAGTTTTGAAATGTTCTCTTGAAGATGGAAGTTTTGGAATGCTCTGTGGAAGATGGAAGTTTTGGAATACTCTGTGGAAGATGGAAGTTTTGGAATGCTCTGTGGGAGTTGGAAGTTTTGGAATGTTCTGTGGGAGTTGGAATGTTTTGGAATGTTCTGTGGAAGACGGAAGTTTTGCAATGCTCTCTGGAAGATGGAAGTCTTGGAATGTTCTGTGGAAGCTTGGAGTTTTGGAATGCTCCGTGGATGTTGGGAGTTTTGGAATATTCTGTGGAAGTAGGAAGTTTTGGAATGCTCTGTTGAAGGCGGAAGTTTTGGAATGTTCTGTGGAAGATGGAAGTTTTGGAATGTTCTGTGGATGGTGGAAGTTTTGGAATGCTCTGTGGAAGGTGGAATTTTTGGAATGTTCTGTGGAAGGTGCAAGTATTGGAATGCTCTGTGGAGGATGGAAGTTTTGGAATGTTCTATGGAAGGTGGAAGTTTTGGAATGTTATGTGGAGGGTGGAAGTTTTGGAATGCTGTGTGGAAGGTGGAAGTTTTGGAATGTACTGTGGAAGGTGGAAGTTTTGGAATTTACTGTGGAAGGTGGAAGTTTTGGAATGCTCTGTGGAAGGTGGAAGTTTTGCAATGCTCTGTGGAAGGTCGAAGTTTTGGGATGCTCTGTGGAAGGTGGAAGTTTTGCAATGCTCTGTGGAAGGTAGAAGTTTTGGAATGCCCTGTGGAATGTGGAAGTTTTGGAATGCTCTGTGGTAGATGGAAGTTTTGGAATGTTCTGTGGAAGGTGGAAGTTTTGCAATGCTCTGTGGAAAATGGAAGTTTTGCAATGCTCTTTGGAAGGAGGACGTTTTGGAATGTTCTGTGGAAGATGGAAGTTTTGGAATGTTCTGTGGAAGATGGAAGTTTTGGAATGTTCTGTGTAAGACGGAAGTTTTGGAATGTTCTGTGGAAGGTGGAAGTTCCGGAATATTCTGTGGAAGGTGGAAGTTTTGGAATGCTCTGTGGAAGGTGGAAGTTTTGGAATGTTCTGTGGAAGGCAGAAGTTTTGGAATGTTCTGTGGAAGGTAGAAGTTTTGGAATGTTCTGTGGAATGTTGAAGTTTTAGAATGCTCTGTGGAAGATGGAAATTTTGTAATGTTCTGTGGGAGGTGGATGTTTTGGAATGTTCTGTGGAAGGTGGAAGTTTTGGAAAGTTACGTGGAAGTTGGGAGTTTTGGAATGCTCCGTGGATTTTGGAAGTTTTGCAATGTTCCGTGGAAGGTGGAAGTTTTGGAATGCTCTGTGGAAGGTGGAAGTTTTGGAATGTTCTGTGGAAGGTGGAAGTTTTGGAATGTTCTGTGGAAGGTGGAATTTTTGGAATGCTCTGTGGAAGGTGGAATTTTGGAATGCTCTGTGGAAGGTGGAAGTTTTGGAATGTTCGGTGGAAGGTGGAAGTTTTGGAATGTTCTGTGGAAGGTGGAAGTTTTGGAATGTTCTGTGGAAGGTGGAATTTTTGGAATGCTCTGTGGAAGGTGGAATTTTGGAATGCTCTGTGGAAGGTGGAAGTTTTGGAATGTTCGGTGGAAGGTGGAAGTTTTGGAATGCTCTCTGGAAGTTGTAAGTTTTGGAATGCTCTGTGGAAGGTGGAGGTTTTGGAATTTTCTGTGGAAGGTGCAAGTTTTGGAATGCTCTGTGGAAGGTGGAAGTTTTGGAATGCTCTGTGGAAGGTGGAATTTTGGAATGCTCTCTGGAAGTTGTCAGTTTTGGAATGATTTGTGGAATGTGGAAGTTTTGGAATGCTCTGAGTAAGGTGGAAGTTTTGGAATGTTCTGTGGAAGATGGAAGTTTTGGAATGTTATGCGGAAGGTGTAGGTTTGGGAATGATCTGTGGAAGGTGCAAGTTTTGGAATGCTCTGTGGACGATGGAAGTTTTGGAATGCTCTGTGGAAGATGGAAGTTATGAAATGTTCTGTGGGAGGTCGAGGTTTTGGAATGTTCTGTGGAAGACGGAAGCTTTGGAATGCTCTGTGGAAGGTGCAAGTATTGGAATGCTTGTGGAAGGAGGAAGTTTTGGAATGCTCTGTGGAATTTGGAAGTTTTGGAATACTCTGTGGAAGATGGACGTTTTGGAATGTTCTGTGAGAGGTGGAAGTTTTGGAATGTTCTGTTGCAGCTGGAAGTTTTGGAATGTTCTGTGGAAGATGGAAGTTTTGGAATGCTCTGTGGACGATGGAAGTTTTGGAATGCTCATTGGAAGATGGAAGTTATGGAATGTTCTGTGGGAGGTCGAGGTTTTGGAATGTTCTGTGGAAGACGGAAGTTTTGGAATGCGCTCTGGAAGATGGAAGTCTTGGAATTTTCTGTGGAAGGTGGCAGTTTTGGAATGCTCTGTGGAAGGTGGAAGTTTTGGAATGCTTTGTGGAAGGTGGAAGTTTTGGAATGTTCTGTGGAAGATGGAAGTTATGGAATATTCTGTGGAAGATGCAAGTTTTACAATGCTGTCTTGAAGACGGAAGTTTTGGAAAGTTCTGTGGAAGGTAGAGGTTTTGGAATGTTCTGTGGAAGGTGGAAGTTTTGGAATGCTCTGTGGAAGTTGGAAGTTTTGGAAGGTTCTGTGGAAGGTACGAGTTTTGGAATGCTTTGTGGAAGGTGGAAGCTTTGGAATGTTCTGTGGAAGGTGGGAGTATTGGAATGCTCTGTGGGAGGTGGAATTTTGGAATGTTCTGTGGAAGGTGGGAGTTTTCGAATGCTTTGTGGAATGTGGAAATTTTGGAATGCTCTGTGGAAGGTGGAAGTATTGGAATGTTCTGTGGGAGGTGGAATTTTGGAATGTTCTGTGGAAGGTGGGAGCTTTCGAATGCTTTGTGGAATGTGGAAATTTTGGAATGCTCTGTGGAAGGTTGAAGTTTTGCAATGCTCTGTGGAAGGTGGAATTTTGGAATGTTCTGTGGAAGGGGGAAGATTTGGAATGCTCTGTGGAATGTGGAAGTTTTGGAATGTTCTGTGGAAGGTGGAAGTTTTGGAATGCTCTGTGGAAGTTGGAAGTTTTGGGATGTTCTGTGGAAGGTGGAATTTTTGGAATGCTCTGTGGAAGGTGGAAGTTTTGGAATGTTCTGTCGTAGGTGGAAGTTTTGGAATGCTCTGTGGAAGGTGGAATTTTTGGAATGTTCTGTGGAAGGTGGAAGTTTTGGAATGTTCTGTGGAAGGTGGAATTTTTGAATGCTCTGTGGAACACGGACGTTTTGGAATGCTCTGTGGATGTTTGGAGTTTTGGAATGTTCTGTGGAAGTTGTAAGTTTTGGAATGTTCTGTGGAAGCGGTAGTTTTCGAATGCTCTGTGGAAGGTGGAAGTTTTGAAATGTTCTGTGGAATGTGGAAGTTTTGGAATGTTCTGTGGAAAGGTGGAAGATTTGGAATGCCCTGTGGAACACGGAAGTTTTGGAATGTTCTGTGGAAGGTGGAAGTTTTGGAGTGCTCTGTGTAAGGTGGAAGTTTTGGAATGCTCTGTGGAAGGTGGAAGTTTTGGAATGCTCTGTGGAACACGGAAGTTTTGGAATGCTCTGTGGAGGGTGGAAGTTTTGGAATGCTCTGTGCAGGTGCAAGTTTTGGAATGCTCTGTGGAACGTGGAATTATGGAAAGCTCTGTGCAAGGTGGAAGTTTTGGAAAGTTCTGTGGAAGGTGGAAGCTTTGGAATGTTCTGTGGAAGGTGGAAGTTTTGGAATGCTTTGTTGGACGTGGAAGTTGTGGAATGTTCTGTGGAAGGTGGAAGTTTTGGAATGTTCTGTGCAAGATGGAAGTTTTGGAATGCTCTGTGGAAGATGGAAGTTTTGGAATGTTCTGTGGAAGGTGGAAGTTTTGGAATGTTCTGTGGAAGGTGGAAGTTTTGGAATGCTCTGTGGAAGGTGGAAGTTTTGGATTGCTCTGTGGAGTGTGGAAGTTTTGGAATGCTCTGTGCAGGTGCAAGTTTTGGAATGCTCTGTGGAAGGTGGAATTATGGAAAGCTCTGTGCAAGGTGGAAGTTTTGGAAAGTTCTGTGGAAGGTGGAAGTTTTGGAATGTTCTGTGGAAGGTGGAATTTTTGGAATGCTCTGTGGAAGGTGGAATTTTGGAATGCTCTGTGGAAGGTGGAAGTTTTGGAATGTTCGGTGGAAGGTGGAAGTTTTGGAATGCTCTCTGGAAGTTGTAAGTTTTGGAATGCTCTGTGGAAGGTGGAGGTTTTGGAATTTTCTGTGGAAGGTGCAAGTTTTGGAATGCTCTGTGGAAGGTGGAAGTTTTGGAATGCTCTGTGGAAGGTGGAATTTTGGAATGCTCTCTGGAAGTTGTCAGTTTTGGAATGATTTGTGGAATGTGGAAGTTTTGGAATGCTCTGAGTAAGGTGGAAGTTTTGGAATGTTCTGTGGAAGATGGAAGTTTTGGAATGTTATGCGGAAGGTGTAGGTTTGGGAATGATCTGTGGAAGGTGCAAGTTTTGGAATGCTCTGTGGACGATGGAAGTTTTGGAATGCTCTGTGGAAGATGGAAGTTATGAAATGTTCTGTGGGAGGTCGAGGTTTTGGAATGTTCTGTGGAAGACGGAAGCTTTGGAATGCTCTGTGGAAGGTGCAAGTATTGGAATGCTTGTGGAAGGAGGAAGTTTTGGAATGCTCTGTGGAATTTGGAAGTTTTGGAATACTCTGTGGAAGATGGACGTTTTGGAATGTTCTGTGAGAGGTGGAAGTTTTGGAATGTTCTGTTGCAGCTGGAAGTTTTGGAATGTTCTGTGGAAGATGGAAGTTTTGGAATGCTCTGTGGACGATGGAAGTTTTGGAATGCTCATTGGAAGATGGAAGTTATGGAATGTTCTGTGGGAGGTCGAGGTTTTGGAATGTTCTGTGGAAGACGGAAGTTTTGGAATGCGCTCTGGAAGATGGAAGTCTTGGAATTTTCTGTGGAAGGTGGCAGTTTTGGAATGCTCTGTGGAAGGTGGAAGTTTTGGAATGCTTTGTGGAAGGTGGAAGTTTTGGAATGTTCTGTGGAAGATGGAAGTTATGGAATATTCTGTGGAAGATGCAAGTTTTACAATGCTGTCTTGAAGACGGAAGTTTTGGAAAGTTCTGTGGAAGGTAGAGGTTTTGGAATGTTCTGTGGAAGGTCGAAGTTTTGGAATGCTCTGTGGAAGTTGGAAGTTTTGGAAGGTTCTGTGGAAGGTACGAGTTTTGGAATGCTTTGTGGAAGGTGGAAGCTTTGGAATGTTCTGTGGAAGGTGGGAGTATTGGAATGCTCTGTGGGAGGTGGAATTTTGGAATGTTCTGTGGAAGGTGGGAGTTTTCGAATGCTTTGTGGAATGTGGAAATTTTGGAATGCTCTGTGGAAGGTGGAAGTATTGGAATGTTCTGTGGGAGGTGGAATTTTGGAATGTTCTGTGGAAGGTGGGAGCTTTCGAATGCTTTGTGGAATGTGGAAATTTTGGAATGCTCTGTGGAAGGTTGAAGTTTTGCAATGCTCTGTGGAAGGTGGAAGTTTTGGAATGTTCTGTGGAAGGGGGAAGATTTGGAATGCTCTGTGGAATGTGGAAGTTTTGGAATGTTCTGTGGAAGGTGGAAGTTTTGGAATGCTCTGTGGAAGTTGGAAGTTTTGGGATGTTCTGTGGAAGGTGGAATTTTTGGAATGCTCTGTGGAAGGTGGAAGTTTTGGAATGTTCTGTCGTAGGTGGAAGTTTTGGAATGCTCTGTGGAAGGTGGAATTTTTGGAATGTTCTGTGGAAGGTGGAAGTTTTGGAATGTTCTGTGGAAGGTGGAATTTTTGAATGCTCTGTGGAACACGGACGTTTTGGAATGCTCTGTGGATGTTTGGAGTTTTGGAATGTTCTGTGGAAGTTGTAAGTTTTGGAATGTTCTGTGGAAGCGGTAGTTTTCGAATGCTCTGTGGAAGGTGGAAGTTTTGAAATGTTCTGTGGAATGTGGAAGTTTTGGAATGTTCTGTGGAAAGGTGGAAGATTTGGAATGCCCTGTGGAACACGGAAGTTTTGGAATGTTCTGTGGAAGGTGGAAGTTTTGGAGTGCTCTGTGTAAGGTGGAAGTTTTGGAATGCTCTGTGGAAGGTGGAAGTTTTGGAATGCTCTGTGGAACACGGAAGTTTTGGAATGCTCTGTGGAGGGTGGAAGTTTTGGAATGCTCTGTGCAGGTGCAAGTTTTGGAATGCTCTGTGGAACGTGGAATTATGGAAAGCTCTGTGCAAGGTGGAAGTTTTGGAAAGTTCTGTGGAAGGTGGAAGCTTTGGAATGTTCTGTGGAAGGTGGAAGTTTTGGAATGCTTTGTTGGACGTGGAAGTTGTGAAATGTTCTGTGGAAGGTGGAAGTTTTGGAATGTTCTGTGCAAGATGGAAGTTTTGGAATGCTCTGTGGAAGATGGAAGTTTTGGAATGTTCTGTGGAAGGTGGAAGTTTTGGAATGTTCTGTGGAAGGTGGAAGTTTTGGAATGCTCTGTGGAAGGTGGAAGTTTTGGATTGCTCTGTGGAGTGTGGAAGTTTTGGAATGCTCTGTGCAGGTGCAAGTTTTGGAATGCTCTGTGGAAGGTGGAATTATGGAAAGCTCTGTGCAAGGTGGAAGTTTTGGAAAGTTCTGTGGAAGGTGGAAGTTTTGGGATGCTCTCTGGAAGTTGTCAGTTTTGGAATGCTTTGTGTAATGTGGAAGTTTTGGAATGCTCTGAGTAAGGTGGAAGTTTTGGAATGTTCTGTGGTTGATGGAAGTTTTGGAATGTTACGCAGCAGGTGGAGGTTTTGGAATGCTCTGTTGAAGTTGGACGTTTTGGAATTTTCTGTGGAAGGTAGAAGTTTTGGAATTCTCTGTGGAATGTGGAAGTTTTGGAATGCTCTGTGGTAGATAGAAGTTTTGAAATGTTCTCTTGAAGATGGAAGTTTTGGAATGCTCTGTGGAAGATGGAAGTTTTGGAATACTCTGTGGAAGATGGAAGTTTTGGAATGCTCTGTGGGAGTTGGAAGTTTTGGAATGTTCTGTGGGAGTTGGAATGTTTTGGAATGTTCTGTGGAAGACGGAAGTTTTGCAATGCTCTCTGGAAGATGGAAGTCTTGGAATGTTCTGTGGAAGCTTGGAGTTTTGGAATGCTCCGTGGATGTTGGGAGTTTTGGAATATTCTGTGGAAGTAGGAAGTTTTGGAATGCTCTGTTGAAGGCGGAAGTTTTGGAATGTTCTGTGGAAGATGGAAGTTTTGGAATGTTCTGTGGATGGTGGAAGTTTTGGAATGCTCTGTGGAAGGTGCAAGTTTTGGAATATTCTGTGGAAGGTGGGAGTTTTGGAATACTCTGTAGAAGGTGGAATTTTTGGAATGTTCTGTGGAAGGTGCAAGTATTGGAATGCTCTGTGGAGGATGGAAGTTTTGGAATGTTCTATGGAAGGTGGAAGTTTTGGAATGTTATGTGGAGGGTGGAAGTTTTGGAATGCTGTGTGGAAGGTGGAAGTTTTGGAATGTACTGTGGAAGGTGGAAGTTTTGGAATTTACTGTGGAAGGTGGAAGTTTTGGAATGCTCTGTGGAAGGTGGAAGTTTTGCAATGCTCTGTGGAAGGTCGAAGTTTTGGGATGCTCTGTGGAAGGTGGAAGTTTTGCAATGCTCTGTGGAAGGTAGAAGTTTTGGAATGCCCTGTGGAATGTGGAAGTTTTGGAATGCTCTGTGGTAGATGGAAGTTTTGGAATGTTCTGTGGAAGGTGGAAGTTTTGCAATGCTCTGTGGAAAATGGAAGTTTTGCAATGCTCTTTGGAAGGAGGACGTTTTGGAATGTTCTGTGGAAGATGGAAGTTTTGGAATGTTCTGTGGAAGATGGAAGTTTTGGAATGTTCTGTGTAAGACGGAAGTTTTGGAATGTTCTGTGGAAGGTGGAAGTTCCGGAATATTCTGTGGAAGGTGGAAGTTTTGGAATGCTCTGTGGAAGGTGGAAGTTTTGGAATGTTCTGTGGAAGGCAGAAGTTTTGGAATGTTCTGTGGAAGGTAGAAGTTTTGGAATGTTCTGTGGAATGTTGAAGTTTTAGAATGCTCTGTGGAAGATGGAAATTTTGTAATGTTCTGTGGGAGGTGGATGTTTTGGAATGTTCTGTGGAAGGTGGAAGTTTTGGAAAGTTACGTGGAAGTTGGGAGTTTTGGAATGCTCCGTGGATTTTGGAAGTTTTGCAATGTTCCGTGGAAGGTGGAAGTTTTGGAATGCTCTGTGGAAGGTGGAAGTTTTGGAATGTTCTGTGGAAGGTGGAAGTTTTGGAATGTTCTGTGGAAGGTGGAATTTTTGGAATGCTCTGTGGAAGGTGGAATTTTGGAATGCTCTGTGGAAGGTGGAAGTTTTGGAATGTTCGGTGGAAGGTGGAAGTTTTGGAATACTCTGTGGAAGATGGAAGTTTTGGAATGCTCTGTGGGAGTTGGAAGTTTTGGAATGTTCTGTGGGAGTTGGAATGTTTTGGAATGTTCTGTGGAAGACGGAAGTTTTGCAATGCTCTCTGGAAGATGGAAGTCTTGGAATGTTCTGTGGAAGCTTGGAGTTTTGGAATGCTCCGTGGATGTTGGGAGTTTTGGAATATTCTGTGGAAGTAGGAAGTTTTGGAATGCTCTGTTGAAGGCGGAAGTTTTGGAATGTTCTGTGGAAGATGGAAGTTTTGGAATGTTCTGTGGATGGTGGAAGTTTTGGAATGCTCTGTGGAAGGTGCAAGTTTTGGAATATTCTGTGGAAGGTGGGAGTTTTGGAATACTCTGTAGAAGGTGGAATTTTTGGAATGTTCTGTGGAAGGTGCAAGTATTGGAATGCTCTGTGGAGGATGGAAGTTTTGGAATGTTCTATGGAAGGTGGAAGTTTTGGAATGTTATGTGGAGGGTGGAAGTTTTGGAATGCTGTGTGGAAGGTGGAAGTTTTGGAATGTACTGTGGAAGGTGGAAGTTTTGGAATTTACTGTGGAAGGTGGAAGTTTTGGAATGCTCTGTGGAAGGTGGAAGTTTTGCAATGCTCTGTGGAAGGTCGAAGTTTTGGGATGCTCTGTGGAAGGTGGAAGTTTTGCAATGCTCTGTGGAAGGTAGAAGTTTTGGAATGCCCTGTGGAATGTGGAAGTTTTGGAATGCTCTGTGGTAGATGGAAGTTTTGGAATGTTCTGTGGAAGGTGGAAGTTTTGCAATGCTCTGTGGAAAATGGAAGTTTTGCAATGCTCTTTGGAAGGAGGACGTTTTGGAATGTTCTGTGGAAGATGGAAGTTTTGGAATGTTCTGTGGAAGATGGAAGTTTTGGAATGTTCTGTGTAAGACGGAAGTTTTGGAATGTTCTGTGGAAGGTGGAAGTTCCTGAATATTCTGTGGAAGGTGGAAGTTTTGGAATGCTCTGTGGAAGGTGGAAGTTTTGGAAAGTTACGTGGAAGTTGGGAGTTTTGGAATGCTCCGTGGATTTTGGAAGTTTTGCAATGTTCCGTGGAAGGTGGAAGTTTTGGAATGCTCTGTGGAAGGTGGAAGTTTTGGAATGTTCTGTGGAAGGTGGAAGTTTTGGAATGTTCTGTGGAAGGTGGAATTTTTGGAATGCTCTGTGGAAGGTGGAATTTTGGAATGCTCTGTGGAAGGTGGAAGTTTTGGAATGTTCGGTGGAAGGTGGAAGTTTTGGAATGTTCTGTGGAAGGTGGAAGTTTTGGAATGTTCTGTGGAAGGTGGAATTTTTGGAATGCTCTGTGGAAGGTGGAATTTTGGAATGCTCTGTGGAAGGTGGAAGTTTTGGAATGTTCGGTGGAAGGTGGAAGTTTTGGAATGCTCTCTGGAAGTTGTAAGTTTTGGAATGCTCTGTGGAAGGTGGAGGTTTTGGAATTTTCTGTGGAAGGTGCAAGTTTTGGAATGCTCTGTGGAAGGTGGAAGTTTTGGAATGCTCTGTGGAAGGTGGAATTTTGGAATGCTCTCTGGAAGTTGTCAGTTTTGGAATGATTTGTGGAATGTGGAAGTTTTGGAATGCTCTGAGTAAGGTGGAAGTTTTGGAATGTTCTGTGGAAGATGGAAGTTTTGGAATGTTATGCGGAAGGTGTAGGTTTGGGAATGATCTGTGGAAGGTGCAAGTTTTGGAATGTACTGTGGAAGATGGAAGTTTTGCAATGCTCTGTGGAAGATGGAAATTTTGCAATGTTCTGTGGAAGATGGAAGTTTTGGAATGCTCTGTGGAATGTGGAAGTTTTGGAATGCTCTTTGGTAGATGGAAGTTTTGGAATGTTCTGTGGAAGACGGAAGTTTTGGAATGTTCTGTGGAAGGTGGAAGTTTTGGAATGTTCTGTGGATGGTGGAAGTTTTGGAATGCTCTGTGGGAGTTGGAAGTTTTGGAATGTTCTGTGGGAGCTGGAATGTTTTGGAATGTTCTGTGGAAGACGGAAGTTTTGCAATGCTCTCTGGAAGATGGAAGTCTTGGAATGTTCTGTGGAAGCTTGGAGTTTTGGAATGCTCCGTGGATGTTGGGAGTTTTGGAATATTCTGTGGAAGTAGGAAGTTTTGGAATGCTCTGTTGAAGGCGGAAGTTTTGGAATGTTCTGTGGAAGATGGAAGTTTTGGAATGTTCTGTGGATGGTGGAAGTTTTGGAATGCTCTGTTGAAGGTGCAAGTTTTGGAATATTCTGTGGAAGGTGGGAGTTTTGGAATACTCTGTAGAAGGTGGAATTTTTGGAATGTTCTGTGGAAGGTGCAAGTATTGGAATGCTCTGTGGAGGATGGAAGTTTTGGAATGTTCTATGGAAGGTGGAAGTTTTGGAATTTACTGTGGAAGGTGGAAGTTTTGGAATGCTCTGTGGAAGGTGGAAGTTTTGCAATGCTCTGTGGAAGGTCGAAGTTTTGGGATGCTCTGTGGAAGGTGGAAGTTTTGCAATGCTCTGTGGAAGGTAGAAGTTTTGGAATGCCCTGTGGAATGTGGAAGTTTTGGAATGCTCTGTGGTAGATGGAAGTTTTGGAATGTTCTGTGGAAGGTGGAAGTTTTGCAATGCTCTGTGGAAAATGGAAGTTTTGCAATGCTCTTTGGAAGGAGGACGTTTTGGAATGTTCTGTGGAAGATGGAAGTTTTGGAATGTTCTGTGGAAGATGGAAGTTTTGGAATGTTCTGTGTAAGACGGAAGTTTTGGAATGTTCTGTGGAAGGTGGAAGTTCCTGAATATTCTGTGGAAGGTGGAAGTTTTGGAATGCTCTGTGGAAGGTGGAAGTTTTGGAATGTTCTGTGGAAGGCAGAAGTTTTGGAATGTTCTGTGGAAGGTAGACGTTTTGGAATGTTCTGTGGAATGTTGAAGTTTTGGAATGCTCTGTGGAAGATGGAAATTTTGTAATGTTCTGTGGGAGGTGGATGTTTTGGAATGTTCTGTGGAAGGTGGAAGTTTCGGAAAGTTATGTGGAAGTTGGGAGTTTTGGAATGCTCCGTGGATTTTGGAAGTTTTGCAATGTTCCGTGGAAGGTGGAAGTTTTGGAATGCTCTGTGGAAGGTGGAAGTTTTGGAATGTTCTGTGGAAGGTGGAATTTTTGGAATGCTCTGTGGAAGGTGGAATTTTGGAATGCTCTGTGGAAGGTGGAAGTTTTGGAATGTTCGGTGGAAGGTGGAAGTTTTGCAATGTTCTGTGGAAGGTGGAAGTTTTGGAATGTTCTGTGGAAGGTGGAATTTTTGGATTGCTCTGTGGAAGGTGGAATTTTGGAATGCTCTGTGGAAGGTGGAAGTTTTGGAATGTTCGGTGGAAGGTGGAAGTTTTGGAATGCTCTCTGGAAGTTGTAAGTTTTGGAATGCTATGTGGAAGGTGGAGGTTTTGGAATTTTCTGTGGAAGGTGCAAGTTTTGGAATGCTCTGTGGAAGGTGGAAGTTTTGGAATGCTCTGTGGAAGGTGGAATTTTGGAATGCTCTCTGGAAGTTGTCAGTTTTGGAATGATTTGTGGAATGTGGAAGTTTTGGAATGCTCTGAGTGAGGTGGAAGTTTTGGAATGTTCTTTGGAAGATGGAAGTTTTGGAATGTTATGCGGAAGGTGTAGGTTTGGGAATGATCTGTGGAAGGTGCAAGTTTTGGAATGTACTGTGGAAGATGGAAGTTTTGCAATGCTCTGTGGAAGATGGAAGTTTTGCAATGTTCTGTGGAAGATGGAAGTTTTGGAATGCTCTGTGGAATGTGGAAGTTTTGGAATGCTCTTTGGTAGATGGAAGTTTTGGAATGTTCTGTGGAAGACGGAAGTTTTGCAATGCTCTCTTGAAGATGGAAGTCTTGGAATGTTCTGTGGAAGGTGGAAGTTTTGGAATGCTGTGTGGATGTTGGGAGTTTTGGAATATTCTGTGGAAGTAGGAAGTTTTGGAATGCTCTGTTGAAGGTGGAAGTTTTGGAATGTTCTGTGGAAGGTGGAAGTTTTGGAATGTTCTGTGGATGGTGGAAGTTTTGGAATGCTCTGTTGAAGGCGGAAGTTTTGGAATGTTCTGTGGAAGGTGGAAGTTTTGGAATGTTCTGTGGATGGTGGAAGTTTTGGAATGCTGTGTGGAAGGTGCAAGTTTTGGAATGTTCTGTCGAAGGTGGGAGTTTTGGAATGCTTTGTGGAAGGTGGAAGTTTTGCAATGCTCTGTGGAGGATGGAAGTTTTGGAATATTATGTGGAAGGTGGAAGATTTGCAATGCTCTGTGGAAGATGGAAGTTTTGTAATGCTCTGTGGAAGATGGAAGTTTTGCAATGCTCTGTGGAACGTGGAAGTTTTGGAATGCTCTGTGGAAGGTGGACGTTTTGCAATTTTCTGTGGAAGGTAGAATTTTTGGAATGCTCTGTGGAATGTGGAAGTTTTGGAATGCTCTGTGGTAGATGCAAGTTTTGGAATGTTCTGTGGGAGGTGGATGTTTTGGAATGTTCTGTGGAAGGCGGAAGTATTGGAATGTTCTGTGGATAGTGGAAGTTATGGAATATTCTGTGGATGGTGGAAGTTTTGCAATGCTCTGTGGAAGATGGAAGTTTTGTAATGCTCTGTGGAAGATGGAAGTTTTGCAATGCTCTGTGGAAGGTGAAAGTTTTGGAATGGTCTGTGGAAGGTGGACGTTTTGGAATTTTCTGTGGAAGGTAGAATTTTTGGAATGCTCTGTGGAATGTGGAAGTTTTGGAATGCTCTGTGGTAGATGCAAGTTTTGGAATGTTCTGTGGGAGGTGGATGTTTTGGAATGTTCTGTGGAAGATGGAAGTTTTGAAATGTTCTGTTGAAGATAGAAGTTTTGGAATGCTCTGTGGAAGATGGAAGTTTTGGAATACTCGTGGAAGATGGAAGTTTTGGAATGTTCTGTGGGAGTTGGAAGTTTTGGAATGTTCTGTGGAAGACGGAAGTTTTGCAATGCTCTCTAGAAGATGGAAGTCTTGGAATGTTCTGTGGAAGGTGGGAGTTTTGGAATGCTCCGTGGATGTTGGGAGGTTTGGAATATTCTGTGGAAGGTGGAAGTTTTGGAATGCTCTGTTGAAGGCGGAAGTATTGGAATGTTCTGTGGAAGGTGGAAGTTTTGGAATATTCTGTGGATGGTGGAAGTTTTGGAATGCTTTGTGGAAGGTGGAAGTTTTGTAATGTTCGGTGGAAGGTGGAAGTTTTGGGATATTCTGTGGATGGTGGAATTTTTGGAATACTCTGTAGAAGGTGGAATTTTTGGAATGTTCTGTGGAAGGCGGAAGTTTTGGAAGGTACTGTGGAAGGTGGAAGTTTTGGAATGCTGTGTGGATGGTGGAAGTTTTGGAATGCTCTGTGGAAGGTGGACGTTTTGGAATTTTCTGTGGAAGGTAGAAGTACTGGAATGCCCTGTGGAATGTGGAAGTTTTGGAATGCTCTGTGGGATGTGGATGTTTTGGATTGTTCTGTGGAAGATGGAAGTTTTGAAATGTTCTGTTGAAGATGGAAGTTTTGCAATGCTCTGAGTAACGTGGAAGTTTTGGAATGCTCTGTGGTAGATGGAAGTTTTGGAATGTTCTGTGGGAGGTGGGAGTTTTGGAATGTTCTGTGGAAGGTACAAGTTTTGGAATGTTCTGTGGAAGGTGGGAGTTTTGGAATGCTTTGTGGAAGGTGGAAGTTTTGTAATGTTCGGTGGAAGGTGGGAGTTTTGGAATGCTTTGTGGAAGGTGGAAGTTTTGGAATGTTCTGTGGGAGTTGGAAGTTTTGGAATGTTCTGTGGGAGTTGGAATGTTTTGGAATGTTCTGTGGAAGACCGAACTTTTGCAATGCTCTCTGGAAGATGGAAGTCTTGGAATGTTCTGTGGAAGCTTGGAGTTTTGGAATGCTCCGTGGATGTTGGGAGTTTTGGAATATTCTGTGGAAGTAGAAAGTTTTGGAATGCTCTGTTGAAGGCGGAACTTTTGGACTATTCTGTGGAAGATGGAAGTTTTGGAATGTACTGTGGATGGTGGAAGTTTTGGAATGCTCTGTGGAAGGTGCAAGTTTTGGAATATTCTGTGGAAGGTGGGAGTTTTGGAATACTCTGTAGAAGGTGGAATTTTTGAAATGTTCTGTGGAAGGTGCAAGTATTGGAATGCTCTGTGGAGGGTGGAAGTTTTGGAATGTTCTATGGAAGGTGGAAGTTTTGGAATGTTATGTGGAAGGTGGAAGTTTTGGAATGCTGTGTGGAAGGTGGAAGTTTTGGAATGTTCTATGGAAGGTGGAAGTTTTGGAATGTTATGTGGAAGGTGGAAGTTTTGGAATGCTCTGAGTAACGTGGAAGTTTTGGAATGTTCTGTCGAAGGTGGAAGTTTTGGAATGCTCTGTGGAAGATGGAAGTTTTGGAATGCTCTGTGGATATTTGAGTTTTGGAATGTTCTGTGGAAGGTGGAATTTTGGAATGCTCTGTGGAAGGTGGAAGTTTTGGAATGTTCTGTGGAAGGTGGAAGTTTTGGAATGCTCTCTAGAAGTTGTAAGTTTTGGAATGCTATTTGGAAGGTGGAGGTTTTGGAATTTTCTGTGGAAGGTGGAAGTTTTGGAATGCTCTGTGGAAGGTGGAATTTTGGAATGCTCTGTGGAAGGTGGAAGTTTTGGAATGTTCTTTGGAAGATGGAAGTTTTGGAATGCTCTGTGGAAGGTGGAAGTTTTGCAATGCTCTGTGGAAGGTGAAAGTTTTGGAATGCTGTGTGGAAGGTGGAAGTTTTGGAATGTACAGTGGAAGGTGGAAGTTTTGGAATGCTCTGTGGAAGGTGGACGTTTTGGAATTTTCTGTGGAAGGTAGAATTTTTGGAATGCTCTGTGGAATGTGGAAGTTTTGGAATGTTCTGTGGGAGGTGGATGTTTTGGAGTGTTCTGTTGAAGATGGAAGTTTTGGAATGCTCTGTGGAAGATGGAAGTTTTGGAATACTCTGTGGAAGAAGGAAGTTTTGGAATGTTCTGTGGGAGTTGGAAGTTTTGGAATGCTCTGTGGAAGACGAAAGTTTTGCTATGCTCTCTTGAAGATGGAAGTCTTGGAATGTTCTGTGGAAGGTGGGAGTTTTGGAATGCTCCGTGGATGTTGGGAGGTTTGGAATATTCTGTGGAAGGTGGAAGTTTTGGAATGCTGTGTTGAACGCGGAAGTTTCGGAATGTTCTGTGGAACGTGGAAGTTTTGAAATATTCTGTGGAAGGTGGAATTTTTGGAATACTCTGTAGAAGGTTGAATTTTTGGAATGTTCTGTGGAAGGTGCAAGTATTGAAATGCTCTGTGGAGGATGGAAGTTTTGGAATGTTCTATGGAAGGTGGAAGTTTTGGAATGTTATGTGGAAGGTGGAAGGTTTGGAATGCTCTGTGGAAGGTGGAAGTTTTGGAATGTACTGTGGAAGGTGGAAGTTTTGCAATGCTCTGTGGAAGATGGAAGTTTTGCAATGCACTGTGGAAGGTGGAAGTTTTGGAATGCTCTGTGGAAGGTGGATGTTCCGGAATATTCTGTGGAAGGTGGAAGTTTTGGAATGCTCTGTTGAAGGTGGAAGTTTTGGAATGCTCTTTGGAGGATGGAAGTTTTGGAATGTTCTATGGAAGGTGGAAGTTTTGGAATGTTATGTGGAAGGTGAAAGTTTTGGAATGCTCTGTGGAAGGTGGAAGTTTTGGAATGTTCTGTGGAAGCTAGAAGTTTTGGAATGTTCTGTGGAATGTGGAAGTATTGGAATGCTCTGTGGAAGATGGAAATTTTGGAATGTTCTGTGGGAGGTGGATGTTTTGGAATGTTCTGTGGAAGGTGGAAGTTTTGAAATGTTCTGTGGAAGACGGAAGTTTTGCAATGCTGTCTGGAAGATGGAAGTCTTGGAATGTTATGTGGAAGTTGGGAGTTTTGGAATGCTCCGTGGATGTTGGAAGTTTTGCAATGTTCCGTGGAAGGTGGAAGTTTTGGAATGTTCTGTTGAAGGTGGAAGTTTTGGAATGTTCCGTGGAAGGTGGAAGTTTTGGAATGTTCTTTGGAAGGTGGAATTTTTGGAATGCTCTGTGGAAGATGGAAGTTTTGCAATGCTCTGTGGAAGGTGGAAGTTTTGGAATGGTCTGTGGAAGGTGGACGTTTTGGAATTTTCTGTGGAAGGTAGAATTTTTGGAATGCTCTGTGGAATGTGGAAGTTTTGGAATGCTCTGTGGTAGATGCAAGTTTTGGAATGTTCTGTGGGAGGTGGATGTTTTGGAATGTTCTGTGGAAGATGGAAGTTTTGAAATGTTCTGTTGAAGATAGAAGTTTTGGAATGCTCTGTGGAAGATGGAAGTTTTGGAATACTCGTGGAAGATGGAAGTTTTGGAATGTTCTGTGGGAGTTGGAAGTTTTGGAATGTTCTGTGGAAGACGGAAGTTTTGCAATGCTCTCTAGAAGATGGAAGTCTTGGAATGTTCTGTGGAAGGTGGGAGTTTTGGAATGCTCCGTGGATGTTGGGAGGTTTGGAATATTCTGTGGAAGGTGGAAGTTTTGGAATGCTCTGTTGAAGGCGGAAGTATTGGAATGTTCTGTGGAAGGTGGAAGTTTTGGAATATTCTGTGGATGGTGGAAGTTTTGGAATGCTTTGTGGAAGGTGGAAGTTTTGTAATGTTCGGTGGAAGGTGGAAGTTTTGGGATATTCTGTGGACGGTGGAATTTTTGGAATACTCTGTAGAAGGTGGAATTTTTGGAATGTTCTGTGGAAGGCGGAAGTTTTGGAAGGTACTGTGGAAGGTGGAAGTTTTGGAATGCTGTGTGGATGGTGGAAGTTTTGGAATGCTCTGTGGAAGGTGGACGTTTTGGAATTTTCTGTGGAAGGTAGAAGTACTGGAATGCCCTGTGGAATGTGGAAGTTTTGGAATGCTCTGTGGGATGTGGATGTTTTGGATTGTTCTGTGGAAGAAGGAAGTTTTGCAATGCTCTGAGTAACGTGGAAGTTTTGGAATGCTCTGTGGTAGATGGAAGTTTTGGAATGTTCTGTGGGAGGTGGGAGTTTTGGAATGTTCTGTGGAAGGTACAAGTTTTGGAATGTTCTGTGGAAGGTGGGAGTTTTGGAATGCTTTGTGGAAGGTGGAAGTTTTGTAATGTTCGGTGGAAGGTGGGAGTTTTGGAATGCTTTGTGGAAGGTGGAAGTTTTGGAATGTTCTGTGGGAGTTGGAAGTTTTGGAATGTTCTGTGGGAGTTGGAATGTTTTGGAATGTTCTGTGGAAGACCGAACTTTTGCAATGCTCTCTGGAAGATGGAAGTCTTGGAATGTTCTGTGGAAGCTTGGAGTTTTGGAATGCTCCGTGGATGTTGGGAGTTTTGGAATATTCTGTGGAAGTAGAAAGTTTTGGAATGCTCTGTTGAAGGCGGAACTTTTGGACTATTCTGTGGAAGATGGAAGTTTTGGAATGTACTGTGGATGGTGGAAGTTTTGGAATGCTCTGTGGAAGGTGCAAGTTTTGGAATATTCTGTGGAAGGTGGGAGTTTTGGAATACTCTGTAGAAGGTGGAATTTTTGAAATGTTCTGTGGAAGGTGCAAGTATTGGAATGCTCTGTGGAGGGTGGAAGTTTTGGAATGTTCTATGGAAGGTGGAAGTTTTGGAATGTTATGTGGAAGGTGGAAGTTTTGGAATGCTGTGTGGAAGGTGGAAGTTTTGGAATGTTCTATGGAAGGTGGAAGTTTTGGAATGTTATGTGGAAGGTGGAAGTTTTGGAATGCTCTGAGTAACGTGGAAGTTTTGGAATGTTCTGTCGAAGGTGGAAGTTTTGGAATGCTCTGTGGAAGATGGAAGTTTTGGAATGCTCTGTGGATATTTGAGTTTTGGAATGTTCTGTGGAAGGTGGAATTTTGGAATGCTCTGTGGAAGGTGGAAGTTTTGGAATGTTCTGTGGAAGGTGGAAGTTTTGGAATGCTCTCTAGAAGTTGTAAGTTTTGGAATGCTATTTGGAAGGTGGAGGTTTTGGAATTTTCTGTGGAAGGTGGAAGTTTTGGAATGCTCTGTGGAAGGTGGAATTTTGGAATGCTCTGTGGAAGGTGGAAGTTTTGGAATGTTCTTTGGAAGATGGAAGTTTTGGAATGCTCTGTGGAAGGTGGAAGTTTTGCAATGCTCTGTGGAAGGTGAAAGTTTTGGAATGCTGTGTGGAAGGTGGAAGTTTTGGAATGTACAGTGGAAGGTGGAAGTTTTGGAATGCTCTGTGGAAGGTGGACGTTTTGGAATTTTCTGTGGAAGGTAGAATTTTTGGAATGCTCTGTGGAATGTGGAAGTTTTGGAATGTTCTGTGGGAGGTGGATGTTTTGGAATGTTCTGTTGAAGATGGAAGTTTTGGAATGCTCTGTGGAAGATGGAAGTTTTGGAATACTCTGTGGAAGAAGGAAGTTTTGGAATGTTCTGTGGGAGTTGGAAGTTTTGGAATGCTCTGTGGAAGACGAAAGTTTTGCTATGCTCTCTTGAAGATGGAAGTCTTGGAATGTTCTGTGGAAGGTGGGAGTTTTGGAATGCTCCGTGGATGTTGGGAGGTTTGGAATATTCTGTGGAAGGTGGAAGTTTTGGAATGCTGTGTTGAACGCGGAAGTTTCGGAATGTTCTGTGGAACGTGGAAGTTTTGGAATATTCTGTGGAAGGTGGAATTTTTGGAATACTCTGTAGAAGGTGGAATTTTTGGAATGTTCTGTGGAAGGTGCAAGTATTGAAATGCTCTGTGGAGGATGGAAGTTTTGGAATGTTCTATGGAAGGTGGAAGTTTTGGAATGTTATGTGGAAGGTGGAAGGTTTGGAATGCTCTGTGGAAGGTGGAAGTTTTGGAATGTACTGTGGAAGGTGGAAGTTTTGCAATGCTCTGTGGAAGATGGAAGTTTTGCAATGCTCTGTGGAAGGTGGAAGTTTTGGAATGCTCTGTGGAAGGTGGATGTTCCGGAATATTCTGTGGAAGGTGGAAGTTTTGGAATGCTCTGTTGAAGGTGGAAGTTTTGGAATGCTCTTTGGAGGATGGAAGTTTTGGAATGTTCTATGGAATGTGGAAGTTTTGGAATGTTATGTGGAAGGTGAAAGTTTTGGAATGCTCTGTGGAAGGTGGAAGTTTTGGAATGTTCTGTGGAAGCTAGAAGTTTTGGAATGTTCTGTGGAATGTGGAAGTATTGGAATGCTCTGTGGAAGATGGAAATTTTGGAATGTTCTGTGGGAGGTGGATGTTTTGGAATGTTCTGTGGAAGGTGGAAGTTTTGAAATGTTCTGTGGAAGACGGAAGTTTTGCAATGCTGTCTGGAAGATGGAAGTCTTGGAATGTTATGTGGAAGTTGGGAGTTTTGGAATGCTCCGTGGATGTTGGAAGTTTTGCAATGTTCCGTGGAAGGTGGAAGTTTTGGAATGTTCTGTTGAAGGTGGAAGTTTTGGAATGTTCCGTGGAAGGTGGAAGTTTTGGAATGTTCTTTGGAAGGTGGAATTTTTGGAATGCTCTGTGGAAGGTGGAATTTTGGTATGCTCTGTGGAAGGTGGAAGTTTTGGAATGTTCTGTGGAAGGTGGAAGTTTTGGAATGCTCTCTGGAAGTTGTAAGTTTTGGAATGTTCTGTGGAAGGTGGAGGTTTTGGAATTTTCTGTGGAAGGTGAAAGTTTTGGAATGTTCTATGGAAGGTGGAAGTTTTGGAATGTTCTGTTGAAGGTGGAAGTTTTGGAATGCTCTCTGGAAGTTGTCAGTTTTGCAATGCTTTGTGGAATGTGGAAGTTTTGGAATGCTCTGAGTAAGGTGAAGTTTTGGAATGTTCTGTGGAAGAAGGAAGTTTTGGAGTGTTATGCGGAAGGTGGAGGTTTTGGAATGCTCTGTGGAAGGTGGAAGTTTTGGAATTTACTGTGGAAGGTGGAAGTTTTGCAATGCTCTGTGGAAGATGGAAGTTTTGCAATATTCTGTTGAAGATGGAAGTTTTGGAATGTTCTGTGGGAGTTGGAAGTTTTGGAATGTTCTGTGGAAGATGGAAGTTTTGCAATGCTCTCTGGAAGATGGAAGTCTTGGAATGTTCTGTGGAAGCTTGGAGTTTTGGAATGCTCCGTGGATGTTGGGAGTTTTGGAATATTCTGTGGAAGTAGGAAGTTTTGGAATGCTCTGTTGAAGGTGGAAGTTTTGGAATGTTCTGTGGAAGGTGGAAGTTATGGAATGTTCTGTGGATGGTGGAAGTTTTGGAATGCTCTGTGGAAGGTGCAAGTTTTGGAATGTTCTGTGGAAGGTGGGAGTTTTGGAATGCTTTGTGGAAGGTGGAAGTTTTGTAATGCTCTGTGGAAGGTGGAAGTTTTGGAATGCTTTGTGGAAGGTGGAAGTTTTGGAATGTTCTGTGGAAGGTGGAAGTTTTGGAATGTACTGTGGAAGGTGGAAGTTTTGCAATGCTCTGTGGAAGATGGAAGTTTTGCAATGCTCTGTGGAGGGTAGAAGTTTTGGAATGCTCTGTGGAAGGTGGACGTTTTGGAATTTTCTGTGGAAGGTAGAATTTTTGGAATGCTGTGTGGAATGTGGAAGTTTTGGAATGCTCTGTGGTAGATGCAAGTTTTGGAATGTTCTGTGGGAGGTGGATGTTTTGGAATGTTCTGTGGAAGATGGAAGTTTTGAAATGTTCTGTTGAAGATGGAAGTTTTGGAATGCTCTGTGGAAGATGGAAGTTTTTAAATGTTCTGTGGCAGTTGGATGTTTTGGAATGCTCTGTGGAAGACAGAAGTTTTGCAATGCTCTCTGGAAGATGGAAGTCTTGGAATGTTCTGTGGAAGGTGGGAGTTTTGGAATGCTCCGTGGATGTTGGGAGGTTTGGAATATTCTGTGGAAGGTGGAAGTTTTGGAATGCTCTGTTGAAGGCGGAAGTATTGGAATGTTCTGTGGAAGGTGGAAGTTTTGGAATATTCTGTGGATGGTGGAAGTTTTGGAATGCTCTGTGGATGGTACAAGTTTTGGAATGTTCTGTGGAAGGTGGGAGTTTTGGAATGTTCTGTGGAAGGTACAAGTTTTGGAATGTTCTGTGGAAGGTGGGAGTTTTGGAATGCTTTGTGGAAGGTGGAAGTTTTGTAATGTTCGGTGGAAGGTGGGAGTTTTGGAATGCTTTGTGGAAGGTGGAAGTTTTGGAATGTTCTGTGGGAGTTGGAAGTTTTGGAATGTTCTGTGGGAGTTGGAATGTTTTGGAATGTTCTGTGGAAGACGGAAGTTTTGCAATGCTCTCTGGAAGATGGAAGTTTTGGAATGTTCTGTGGAAGCTTGGAGTTTTGGAATGCTCCGTGCATGTTAGGAGTTTTGGAATATTCTGTGGAAGTAGGAAGTTTTGGAATGCTCTGTTGAAGGCGGAAGTTTTGGAATATTCTGTGGAAGATGGAAGTTTTGGAATGTTCTGTGGATGGTGGAAGTTTCGGAATGCTCTGTGGAAGGTGCAAGTTTTGGAATATTCTGTGTAAGGTGGGAGTTTTGGAATACTCTGTAGAAGGTGGAATTTTTGGAATGTTCTGTGGAAGGTGCAAGTATTGGAATGCTCTGTGGAGTGTGGAAGTTTTGGAATGTTCTATGGAAGGTGGAAGTTTTGGAATGTTATGTGGAAGGTGGAAGTTTTGGAATGCTGTGTGGAAGGTGGAAGTTTTGGAATGTTCTATGGAAGGTGGAAGTTTTGGAATGTTATGTGGAAGGTGGAAGTTTTGGAATGCTCTGAGTAACGTGGAAGTTTTGGAATGTTCTGTCGAAGGTGGACGTTTTGGAATGCTCTGTGGAAGATGGAAGTTTTGGAAAGCTCTGTGGATATTTGAGTTTTGGAATGTTCTGTGGAAGGTGGAATTTTGGAATGCTCTGTGGAAGGTGGAAGTTTTGGAATGTTCTGTGGAAGGTGGAAGTTTTGGAATGCTCTCTAGAAGTTCTAAGTTTTGGAATGCTATTTGCAAGGTGGAGGTTTTGGAATTTTCTGTGGAAGGTGGAAGTTTTGGAATGCTCTGTGGAAGGTGGAATTTTGGAATGCTCTGTGGAAGGTGGAAGTTTTGGAATGTTCTTTGGAAGATGGAAGTTTTGGAATGCTCCGTGGAAGGTGGAAGTTTTGCAATGCTCTGTGGAAGTAGAAAATTTTGGAATGCTCTGTGGAAGGTGGAAGTTTTGGAATGTACAGTGGAAGGTGGAAGTTTTGGAATGCTCTGTGGAAGGTGGACGTTTAGGAATTTTCTGTGGAAGGTAGAATTTTTGGAATGCTCTGTGGAATGTGGAAGTTTTGGAATGTTCTGTGGGAGTTGGATGTTTTGGAATGTTCTGTTGAAGATGGAAGTTTTGGAATGCTCTGTGGAAGATGGAAGTTTTGGAATACTCTGTGGAAGAAGGAAGTTTTGGAATGTTCTGTGGGAGTTGGAAGTTTTGGAATGTTCTGTGGAAGACGAAAGTTTTGCTATGCTCTCTTGAAGATGGAAGTCTTGGAATGTTCTGTGGAAGGTGAGAGTTTTGGAATGCTCCGTGGATGTTGGGAGGTTTGGAATATTCTGTGGAAGGTGGAAGTTTTGGAATGCTGTGTTGATCGCGGAAGTTTCGGAATGTTCTGTGGAAGGTGGAAGTTTTGGAATATTCTGTTGAAGGTGGAATTTTTGGAATACTCTGTAGAAGGTGGAATTTTTGGAATGTTCTGTGGAAGGTGGAAGTATTGGAATGCTCTGTGGAGGATGGAAGTTTTGGAATGTTCTATGGAAGGTGGAAGTTTTGGAATGTTATGTGGAAGGTGGAAGTTTTGGAATGCTCTGTGGAAGGTGGAAGTTTTGGAATGTACTGTGGAAGGTGGAAGTTTTGCAATGCTCTGTGGAAGATGGAAGTTTTGCAATGCTCTGTGGAAGGTGGAAGTTTTGGAATGCTCTGTGGAAGGTGGAAGTTCCGGAATATTCTGTGGAAGGTGGAAGTTTTGGAATGCTCTGTTGAAGGTGGAAGTTTTGGAATGCTCTTTGGAGGATGGAAGTTTTGGAATGTTCTATGGAAGGTGGAAGTTTTGGAATGTTATGTGGAAGGTGAAAGTTTTGGAATGCTCTGTGGAAGGTGGAAGTTTTGGAATGTTCTGTGGAAGCTAGAAGTTTTGGAATGTTCTGTGGAATGTGGAAGTTTTGGAATGCTCTGTGGAAGATGGAAATTTTGGAATGTTCTGTGGGAGGTGGATGTTTTGGAATGTTCTGTGGAAGATGGAAGTTTTGAAATGTTCTGTTGAAGATGGAAGTTTTGTAATGCTCTGTGGAAGATGGAAGTTTTGGAATACTCTGTGGAAGATGGAAGCTTTTGAACGTTCTGTGGGAGTTGGAAGTTTTGGAATGTTCTGTGGAAGACGGAAGTTTTGCAATGCTCTCTGGAAGATGGAAGTCTTGGAATGTTCTGTGGAATGTGGGAGTTTTGGAATGCTCCATGGATGTTGGGAGGTATGGAATATTCTGTGGAAGGTAGAAGTTTTGGAATGCCCTGTGGAATGTGGAAGTTTTGGAATGCTCTGTGGTAGATCGAAGTTTTGGAATGTTCTGTGGGAGGTGGATGCTTTGGAATGTTCTGTGGAAGATGGAAGTTTTGAAATGTTCTGCTGAAGATGGAAGTTTTGGAATGCTCTGAGTAACGTGGAAGTTTTGGAATGTTCTGTCGAAGGTGGAAGTTTTGCAATGCTCTGTGGAAGATGGAAGTTTTGGAATGTTCTGTGGGAGGTAGATGTTTTGGAATGTTCTGTGGAAGGTGGAAGTTTTGAAATGCTCTCTGGAAGATGGAAGTTTTGGAATGTTCTGTGGAAGGTGGAAGTTTTGGAATGCTCTGTGGAAGGTGGAATTTTGGAATGCTCTGTGGAAGGTGGAAGTTTTGGAAAGTTCTGTGGAAGGTGGAAGTTTTGGAATGCTCTCTAGAAGTTGTAAGTTTTGGAATGCTATTTGGAAGGTGGAGGTTTTGGAATTTTCTGTGGAAGGTGGAAGTTTTGGAATGCCCTTTGGAAGGTGGAAGTTTTGGAATGCTCTGTTGAAGGTGGAATTTTGGAATGCTCTCTGGAAGTTGTAAGTTTCGGAATGCTCTGTGGAAGGTGGAAGTTTTGGAATGCTCTGAGTAAGGTGGAAGTTTTGGAATGTTCTGTCGAAGGTGGAAGTATTGGAATGCTCTGTGGAAGATGGAAGTTTTGGAATGCTCTGTGGATATTTGGAGTTTTGGAATGTTCTGTGGAAGGTGGAGGTTTTGGAATGTTCTGTGGAAGATGGAAGTTTTGGAATGTTCTTTGGAAGGTGCATGTTTTGGAATGTTCTGTGGAAGATGGAAGTTTTCGATTGCTCTGTGGAAGATGGAAGTTTTGGAATGTTCTGTGGAAGATGGAAGTTTTGGAATGCTCTGTGGAAGGTGGAAGTTTTGGAATGCTCTGTGGTAGGTGGAAGTTTTGGAATGCTCTGTGGAAGATGCAAGTTTTGGAATGCTCTGTGGAAGATGGAAGTTTTGGTATGCTCTGTGGAAGGTGGAAGTTTTGGAATGCTCTGTGGAAGGTGGAAGTTTCGGAATGCTCTGTGGCAGATGGAAGTTTTGGAATGCTCTGTGGAAGTTGGAGTTTTGGAATGTTCTGTGGAAGGTGAAAGATTCGGAATGTTCTGTGGAAGGTGGAAGTTTTGGAATGCTCTGTGGAAGGTTCGAGTTTTGGAATGCTCTGTGGAAGACGGACGTTTTGGAATGCTCTGTGGAAGGTGGAAGTTTTGGAATGCTCTGTGGAAGGTGGAAGTTTTGGAATGCTCTGTGGAAGTAGGAAGTTTTGGATTGCTCTGTGGAAGATGGAAGTTTTGGAATGTTCTGTGGAAGACGGAAGTTTTGGAATGTTCTGTGGAAAGTGGAAGTTTTGGAATGTTCTTTGGAAGACGGAAGTATTCGAATGTTCAGTGGAAGGTGGAAGTTCTGGAATATTCTGTGGAAGGTGGAAGTTTTGGTATGTTCTGTTGAAGACGGAAGTTTTGGAACGCTCTGTGGAAGTTGGAGTTTTGGAATGTTCTGTGCAAGGTGGAAGTTTTGGAATGTACTGTGGGAGGTGGAAGTTTTGCAATGCTCTGTGGAAGATGAAAGTTTTGGAATGCTCTGTGGAAGGTGGAAGTTTTGGAATGCTCTGTGGAAGGTGGAAGTTTTGGAATGCTCTGTGGAAGTAGGAAGTTTTGGATTGCTCTGTGGAAGATGGAAGTTTTGGAATGTTCTGTGGAAGACGGAAGTTTTGGAATGTTCTGTGGAAAGTGGAAGTTTTGGAATGTTCTTTGGAAGACGGATGTGTTCGAATGTTCAGTGGAAGGTGGAAGTTCTGGAATATTCTGTGGAAGGTGGAAGTTTTGGAATGTTCTGTTGAAGACGGAAGTTTTGGAACGCTCTGTGGAAGTTGGAGTTTTGGAATGTTCTGTGCATGGTGGAAGTTTTGGAATGTACTGTGGGAGGTGGAAGTTTTGCAATGTTCTGTGGAAGATGAAAGTTTTGGAATGCTCTGTGGAAGTTGGAAGTATTGGAATGCTCTGTGGAAGGTGGAAGCTTTGGAATGCTCTGTGGAATGTGGAAGTTTTGGAATGTTCTGTGGAAGGTAGAAGTTTTGGAATGCTCTGTGGAATGTGGAAGTTTTGGAATGCACTATGGAAGATGGAAATTTTGGAATGTTCTGTGGGAGTTGGACGTTTTGGAATGTTCTGTGGAAGACGGAAGTTTTGGAATGCTCTCTGGAACGTGGAAGTCTTGGAATGTTCTGTGGAAGGTGGGAGTTTTGGAATGCTCCGTGGAAGTTGGGAGTTTTGGAATGCTCTGTGGAATGTGGAAGTTTTGGAATGTTCTGTCGAAGGTGGAAGATTTGGAATGTTCTGTGGAAGATGGAAGTTTTGGAATGTACTTTGGAAGGTGGAAGTTTTGGAATGTTCCGTGGAACATGGAAGTTTTGGAATATTCTGTGGATGTAGGAAGTTTTGGAATGCTCTGTTGAAGGCGGAAGTTTTGGAATATTCTGTGGAAGATGGAAGTTTTGGAATGTTCTGTGGATGGTGGAAGTTTCGGAATGCTCTGTGGAAGGTGCAAGTTTTGGAATATTCTGTGTAAGGTGGGAGTTTTGGAATACTCTGTAGAAGGTGGAATTTTTGGAATGTTCTGTGGAAGGTGCAAGTATTGGAATGCTCTGTGGAGTGTGGAAGTTTTGGAATGTTCTATGGAAGGTGGAAGTTTTGGAATGTTATGTGGAAGGTGGAAGTTTTGGAATGCTGTGTGGAAGGTGGAAGTTTTGGAATGTTCTATGGAAGGTGGAACTTTTGGAATGTTACGTGGAAGGTGGAAGTTTTGGAATGCTCTGAGTAACGTGGAAGTTTTGGAATGTTCTGTCGAAGGTGGACGTTTTGGAATGCTCTGTGGAAGATGGAAGTTTTGGAAAGCTCTGTGGATATTTGAGTTTTGGAATGTTCTGTGGAAGGTGGAATTTTGGAATGCTCTGTGGAAGGTGGAAGTTTTGGAATGTTCTGTGGAAGGTGGAAGTTTTGGAATGCTCTCTAGAAGTTCTAAGTTTTGGAATGCTATTTGGAAGGTGGAGGTTTTGGAATTTTCTGTGGAAGGTGGAAGTTTTGGAATGCTCTGTGGAAGGTGGAATTTTGGAATGCTCTGTGGAAGGTGGAAGTTTTGGAATGTTCTTTGGAAGATGGAAGTTTTGGAATGCTCCGTGGAAGGTGAAAGTTTTGGAATGCTCTGTGGAAGGTGGAAGTTTTGGAATGTACAGTGGAAGGTGGAAGTTTTGGAATGCTCTGTGGAAGGTGGACGTTTTGGAATTTTCTGTGGAAGGTAGAATTTTTGGAATGCTCTGTGGAATGTGGAAGTTTTGGAATGTTCTGTGGGAGTTGGATGTTTTGGAATGTTCTGTTGAAGATGGAAGTTTTGGAATGCTCTGTGGAAGATGGAAGTTTTGGAATACTCTGTGGAAGAAGGAATTTTTGGAATGTTCTGTGGGAGTTGGAAGTTTTGGAATGTTCTGTGGAAGACGAAAGTTTTGCTATGCTCTCTTGAAGATGGAAGTCTTGGAATGTTCTGTGGAAGGTGAGAGTTTTGGAATGCTCCGTGGATGTTGGGAGGTTTGGAATATTCTGTGGAAGGTGGAAGTTTTGGAATGCTGTGTTGATCGCGGAAGTTTCGGAATGTTCTGTGGAAGGTGGAAGTTTTGGAATATTCTGTTGAAGGTGGAATTTTTGGAATACTCTGTAGAAGGTGGAATTTTTGGAATGTTCTGTGGAAGGTGGAAGTATTGGAATGCTCTGTGGAGGATGGAAGTTTTGGAATGTTCTATGGAAGGTGGAAGTTTTGGAATGTTATGTGGAAGGTGGAAGTTTTGGAATGCTCTGTGGAAGGTGGAAGTTTTGGAATGTACTGTGGAAGGTGGAAGTTTTGCAATGCTCTGTGGAAGATGGAAGTTTTGCAATGCTCTGTGGAAGGTGGAAGTTTTGGAATGCTCTGTGGAAGGTGGAAGTTCCGGAATATTCTGTGGAAGGTGGAAGTTTTGGAATGCTCTGTTGAAGGTGGAAGTTTTGGAATGCTCTTTGGAGGATGGAAGTTTTGGAATGTTCTATGGAAGGTGGAAGTTTTGGAATGTTATGTGGAAGGTGAAAGTTTTGGAATGCTCTGTGGAAGGTGGAAGTTTTGGAATGTTCTGTGGAAGCTAGAAGTTTTGGAATGTTCTGTGGAATGTGGAAGTTTTGGAATGCTCTGTGGAAGATGGAAATTTTGGAATGTTCTGTGGGAGGTGGATGTTTTGGAATGTTCTGTGGAAGGTGGAAGTTTTGAAATGTTCTGTGGAAGACGGAAGTTTTGCAATGCTCTCTGGATAATGGAAGTCTTGGAATGTTATGTGGAAGTTGGGAGTTTTGGAATGCTCCGTGGATGTTGGAAGTTTTGCAATGTTCCGTGGAAGCTGGAAGTTTTGGAATGCTCTGTTGAAGGTGGAAGTTTTGGAATGTTCTGTGGAAAGTGGAAGTTTTGCAAAGCTCTGTGGTAGATGCAAGTTTTGGAATGTTCTGTGGGAGGTGGATGTTTTGGAATGTTCTGTGGAAGATGGAAGTTTTGAAATGTTCTGTTGAAGACGGAAGTTTTGGAATGCTCTGTGGAAGATGGAAGTTTTGGAATACTCTGTGGAAGATGGAAGCTTTTGAATGTTCTGTGGGAGTTGGAAGTTTTGGAATGTTCTGTGGAAGACGGAAGTTTTGCAATGCTCTCTGGAAGATGGAAGTCTTGGAATGTTCTGTGGAATGTGGGAGTTTTGGAATGCTCCGTGGATGTTGGGAGGTATGGAATATTCTGTGGAAGGTAGAAGTTTTGGAATGCCCTGTGGAATGTGGAAGTTTTGGAATGCTCTGTGGTAGATCGAAGTTTTGGAATGTTCTGTGGGAGGTGGATGTTTTGGAATGTTCTGTGGAAGATGGAAGTTTTGAAATGTTCTGCTGAAGATGGAAGTTTTGGAATGCTCTGAGTAACGTGGAAGTTTTGGAATGTTCTGTCGAAGGTGGAAGTTTTGCAATGCTCTGTGGAAGATGGAAGTTTTGGAATGTTCTGTGGGAGGTAGATGTTTTGGAATGCTCTGTGGAAGGTGGAAGTTTTGAAATGCTCTCTGGAAGATGGAAGTTTTGGAATGTTCTGTGGAAGGTGGAAGTTTTGGAATGCTCTGTGGAAGGTGGAATTTTGGAATGCTCTGTGGAAGGTGGAAGTTTTGGAATGTTCTGTGGAAGGTGGAAGTTTTGGAATGCTCTCTAGAAGTTGTAAGTTTTGGAATGCTATTTGGAAGGTGGAGGTTTTGGAATTTTCTGTGGAAGGTGGAAGTTTTGGAATGCCCTTTGGAAGGTGGAAGTTTTGGAATGCTCTGTTGAAGGTGGAATTTTGGAATGCTCTCTGGAAGTTGTAAGTTTCGGAATGCTCTGTGGAAGGTGGAAGTTTTGGAATGCTCTGAGTAAGGTGGAAGTTTTGGAATGTTCTGTCGAAGGTGGAAGTATTGGAATGTTCTGTGGAAGATGGAAGTTTTGGAATGCTCTGTGGATATTTGGAGTTTTGGAATGTTCTGTGGAAGGTGGAGGTTTTGGAATGTTCTGTGGAAGATGGAAGTTTTGGAATGTTCTTTGGAAGGTGCATGTTTTGGAATGTTCTGTGGAAGATGGAAGTTTTCGATTGCTCTGTGGAAGATGGAAGTTTTGGAATGTTCTGTGGAAGATGGAAGTTTTGGAATGCTCTGTGGAAGGTGGAAGTTTTGGAATGCTCTGTGGTAGGTGGAAGTTTTGGAATGCTCTGTGGAAGATGCAAGTTTTGGAATGCTCTGTGGAAGATGTAAATTTTGGTATGCTCTGTGGAAGGTGGAAGTTTTGGAATGCTCTGTGGAAGGTGGAAGTTTCGGAATGCTCTGTGGCAGATGGAAGTTTTGGAATGCTCTGTGGAAGTTGGAGTTTTGGAATGTTCTGTGGAAGGTGAAAGATTCGGAATGTTCTGTGGAAGGTGGAAGTTTTGGAATGCTCTGTGGAAGGTTCGAGTTTTGGAATGCTCTGTGGAAGACGGACGTTTTGGAATGCTCTGTGGAAGGTGGAAGTTTTGGAATGCTCTGTGGAAGGTGGAAGTTTTGGAATGCTCTGTGGAAGTAGGAAGTTTTGGATTGCTCTGTGGAAGATGGAAGTTTTGGAATGTTCTGTGGAAGACGGAAGTTTTGGAATGTTCTGTGGAAAGTGGAAGTTTTGGAATGTTCTTTGGAAGACGGAAGTATTCGAATGTTCAGTGGAAGGTGGAAGTTCTGGAATATTCTGTGGAAGGTGGAAGTTTTGGGATGTTCTGTTGAAGACGGACGTTTTGGAACGCTCTGTGGAAGTTGGAGTTTTGGAATGTTCTGTGCAAGGTGGAAGTTTTGGAATGTACTGTGGGAGGTGGAAGTTTTGCAATGCTCTGTGGAAGATGAAAGTTTTGGAATGCTCTGTGGAAGGTGGAAGTTTTGGAATGCTCTGTGGAAGGTGGAAGTTTTGGAATGCTCTGTGGAAGTAGGAAGTTTTGGATTGCTCTGTGGAAGATGGAAGTTTTGGAATGTTCTGTGGAAGACGGAAGTTTTGGAATGTTCTGTGGAAAGTGGAAGTTTTGGAATGTTCTTTGGAAGACGGAAGTGTTCGAATGTTCAGTGGAAGGTGGAAGTTCTGGAATATTCTGTGGAAGGTGGAAGTTTTGGAATGTTCTGTTGAAGACGGAAGTTTTGGAACGCTCTGTGGAAGTTGGAGTTTTGGAATGTTCTGTGCAAGGTGGAAGTTTTGGAATGTACTGTGGGAGGTGGAAGTTTTGCAATGTTCTGTGGAAGATGAAAGTTTTGGAATGCTCTGTGGAAGTTGGAAGTATTGGAATGCTCTGTGGAAGGTGGAAGCTTTGGAATGCTCTGTGGAATGTGGAATTTTTGGAATGTTCTGTGGAAGGTAGAAGTTTTGGAATGCTCTGTGGAATGTGGAAGTTTTGGAATGCACTATGGAAGATGGAAATTTTGGAATGTTCTGTGGGAGTTGGACGTTTTGGAATGTTCTGTGGAAGACGGAAGTTTTGGAATGCTCTCTGGAAGGTGGAAGTCTTGGAATGTTCTGTGGAAGGTGGGAGTTTTGGAATGCTCCGTGGAAGTTGGGAGTTTTGGAATGCTCTGTGGAAGGTGGAAGTTTTGGAATGTTCTGTCGAAGGTGGAAGATTTGGAATGTTCTGTGGAAGATGGAAGTTTTGGAATGTACTTTGGAAGGTGGAAGTTTTGGAATGTTCCGTGGAACATGGAAGTTTTGGAATATTCTGTGGAAGTAGGAAGTTTTTGAATGCTCTGTTGAAGACGGAAGTATTGGAATGTTCTATGGAAGGTGGAAGATTTGGAATGTTCTGTGGAAGGTGGAAGTTTTGGAATGCTCTTTGGAAGGTGGAAGTTTTGGAATGCTCTGCGAAAGGTGGAAGTTTTGGAATGTACTGTGGGAGGTGGAAGTTTTGCAATGCTCTGTGGAAGATGAAAGTTTTGGAATGCTCTGTGGAAGGTGGAAGTTTTGGAATGCTCTGTGGAAGGTGGAAGTTTTGGAATGCTCTGTGGAAGTAGGAAGTTTTGGATTGCTCTGTGGAAGATGGAAGTTTTGGAATGCTCTGTTGAAGGCGGAAGTTTTGGAATATTCTGTGGAAGATGGAAGTTTTGGAATGTTCTGTGGATGGTGGAAGTTTCGGAATGCTCTGTGGAAGGTGCAAGTTTTGGAATATTCTGTGTAAGGTGGGAGTTTTGGAATACTCTGTAGAAGGTGGAATTTTTGGAATGTTCTGTGGAAGGTGCAAGTATTGGAATGCTCTGTGGAGTGTGGAAGTTTTGGAATGTTCTATGGAAGGTGGAAGTTTTGGAATGTTATGTGGAAGGTGGAAGTTTTGGAATGCTGTGTGGAAGGTGGAAGTTTTGGAATGTTCTATGGAAGGTGGAACTTTTGGAATGTTACGTGGAAGGTGGAAGTTTTGGAATGCTCTGAGTAACGTGGAAGTTTTGGAATGTTCTGTCGAAGGTGGACGTTTTGGAATGCTCTGTGGAAGATGGAAGTTTTGGAAAGCTCTGTGGATATTTGAGTTTTGGAATGTTCTGTGGAAGGTGGAATTTTGGAATGCTCTGTGGAAGGTGGAAGTTTTGGAATGTTCTGTGGAAGGTGGAAGTTTTGGAATGCTCTCTAGAAGTTCTAAGTTTTGGAATGCTATTTGGAAGGTGGAGGTTTTGGAATTTTCTGTGGAAGGTGGAAGTTTTGGAATGCTCTGTGGAAGGTGGAATTTTGGAATGCTCTGTGGAAGGTGGAAGTTTTGGAATGTTCTTTGGAAGATGGAAGTTTTGGAATGCTCCGTGGAAGGTGAAAGTTTTGGAATGCTCTGTGGAAGGTGGAAGTTTTGGAATGTACAGTGGAAGGTGGAAGTTTTGGAATGCTCTGTGGAAGGTGGACGTTTTGGAATTTTCTGTGGAAGGTAGAATTTTTGGAATGCTCTGTGGAATGTGGAAGTTTTGGAATGTTCTGTGGGAGTTGGATGTTTTGGAATGTTCTGTTGAAGATGGAAGTTTTGGAATGCTCTGTGGAAGATGGAAGTTTTGGAATACTCTGTGGAAGAAGGAATTTTTGGAATGTTCTGTGGGAGTTGGAAGTTTTGGAATGTTCTGTGGAAGACGAAAGTTTTGCTATGCTCTCTTGAAGATGGAAGTCTTGGAATGTTCTGTGGAAGGTGAGAGTTTTGGAATGCTCCGTGGATGTTGGGAGGTTTGGAATATTCTGTGGAAGGTGGAAGTTTTGGAATGCTGTGTTGATCGCGGAAGTTTCGGAATGTTCTGTGGAAGGTGGAAGTTTTGGAATATTCTGTTGAAGGTGGAATTTTTGGAATACTCTGTAGAAGGTGGAATTTTTGGAATGTTCTGTGGAAGGTGGAAGTATTGGAATGCTCTGTGGAGGATGGAAGTTTTGGAATGTTCTATGGAAGGTGGAAGTTTTGGAATGTTATGTGGAAGGTGGAAGTTTTGGAATGCTCTGTGGAAGGTGGAAGTTTTGGAATGTACTGTGGAAGGTGGAAGTTTTGCAATGCTCTGTGGAAGATGGAAGTTTTGCAATGCTCTGTGGAAGGTGGAAGTTTTGGAATGCTCTGTGGAAGGTGGAAGTTCCGGAATATTCTGTGGAAGGTGGAAGTTTTGGAATGCTCTGTTGAAGGTGGAAGTTTTGGAATGCTCTTTGGAGGATGGAAGTTTTGGAATGTTCTATGGAAGGTGGAAGTTTTGGAATGTTATGTGGAAGGTGAAAGTTTTGGAATGCTCTGTGGAAGGTGGAAGTTTTGGAATGTTCTGTGGAAGCTAGAAGTTTTGGAATGTTCTGTGGAATGTGGAAGTTTTGGAATGCTCTGTGGAAGATGGAAATTTTGGAATGTTCTGTGGGAGGTGGATGTTTTGGAATGTTCTGTGGAAGGTGGAAGTTTTGAAATGTTCTGTGGAAGACGGAAGTTTTGCAATGCTCTCTGGATAATGGAAGTCTTGGAATGTTATGTGGAAGTTGGGAGTTTTGGAATGCTCCGTGGATGTTGGAAGTTTTGCAATGTTCCGTGGAAGCTGGAAGTTTTGGAATGCTCTGTTGAAGGTGGAAGTTTTGGAATGTTCTGTGGAAAGTGGAAGTTTTGCAAAGCTCTGTGGTAGATGCAAGTTTTGGAATGTTCTGTGGGAGGTGGATGTTTTGGAATGTTCTGTGGAAGATGGAAGTTTTGAAATGTTCTGTTGAAGACGGAAGTTTTGGAATGCTCTGTGGAAGATGGAAGTTTTGGAATACTCTGTGGAAGATGGAAGCTTTTGAATGTTCTGTGGGAGTTGGAAGTTTTGGAATGTTCTGTGGAAGACGGAAGTTTTGCAATGCTCTCTGGAAGATGGAAGTCTTGGAATGTTCTGTGGAATGTGGGAGTTTTGGAATGCTCCGTGGATGTTGGGAGGTATGGAATATTCTGTGGAAGGTAGAAGTTTTGGAATGCCCTGTGGAATGTGGAAGTTTTGGAATGCTCTGTGGTAGATCGAAGTTTTGGAATGTTCTGTGGGAGGTGGATGTTTTGGAATGTTCTGTGGAAGATGGAAGTTTTGAAATGTTCTGCTGAAGATGGAAGTTTTGGAATGCTCTGAGTAACGTGGAAGTTTTGGAATGTTCTGTCGAAGGTGGAAGTTTTGCAATGCTCTGTGGAAGATGGAAGTTTTGGAATGTTCTGTGGGAGGTAGATGTTTTGGAATGCTCTGTGGAAGGTGGAAGTTTTGAAATGCTCTCTGGAAGATGGAAGTTTTGGAATGTTCTGTGGAAGGTGGAAGTTTTGGAATGCTCTGTGGAAGGTGGAATTTTGGAATGCTCTGTGGAAGGTGGAAGTTTTGGAATGTTCTGTGGAAGGTGGAAGTTTTGGAATGCTCTCTAGAAGTTGTAAGTTTTGGAATGCTATTTGGAAGGTGGAGGTTTTGGAATTTTCTGTGGAAGGTGGAAGTTTTGGAATGCCCTTTGGAAGGTGGAAGTTTTGGAATGCTCTGTTGAAGGTGGAATTTTGGAATGCTCTCTGGAAGTTGTAAGTTTCGGAATGCTCTGTGGAAGGTGGAAGTTTTGGAATGCTCTGAGTAAGGTGGAAGTTTTGGAATGTTCTGTCGAAGGTGGAAGTATTGGAATGTTCTGTGGAAGATGGAAGTTTTGGAATGCTCTGTGGATATTTGGAGTTTTGGAATGTTCTGTGGAAGGTGGAGGTTTTGGAATGTTCTGTGGAAGATGGAAGTTTTGGAATGTTCTTTGGAAGGTGCATGTTTTGGAATGTTCTGTGGAAGATGGAAGTTTTCGATTGCTCTGTGGAAGATGGAAGTTTTGGAATGTTCTGTGGAAGATGGAAGTTTTGGAATGCTCTGTGGAAGGTGGAAGTTTTGGAATGCTCTGTGGTAGGTGGAAGTTTTGGAATGCTCTGTGGAAGATGCAAGTTTTGGAATGCTCTGTGGAAGATGTAAATTTTGGTATGCTCTGTGGAAGGTGGAAGTTTTGGAATGCTCTGTGGAAGGTGGAAGTTTCGGAATGCTCTGTGGCAGATGGAAGTTTTGGAATGCTCTGTGGAAGTTGGAGTTTTGGAATGTTCTGTGGAAGGTGAAAGATTCGGAATGTTCTGTGGAAGGTGGAAGTTTTGGAATGCTCTGTGGAAGGTTCGAGTTTTGGAATGCTCTGTGGAAGACGGACGTTTTGGAATGCTCTGTGGAAGGTGGAAGTTTTGGAATGCTCTGTGGAAGGTGGAAGTTTTGGAATTCTCTGTGGAAGTAGGAAGTTTTGGATTGCTCTGTGGAAGATGGAAGTTTTGGAATGTTCTGTGGAAGACGGAAGTTTTGGAATGTTCTGTGGAAAGTGGAAGTTTTGGAATGTTCTTTGGAAGACGGAAGTATTCGAATGTTCAGTGGAAGGTGGAAGTTCTGGAATATTCTGTGGAAGGTGGAAGTTTTGGGATGTTCTGTTGAAGACGGACGTTTTGGAACGCTCTGTGGAAGTTGGAGTTTTGGAATGTTCTGTGCAAGGTGGAAGTTTTGGAATGTACTGTGGGAGGTGGAAGTTTTGCAATGCTCTGTGGAAGATGAAAGTTTTGGAATGCTCTGTGGAAGGTGGAAGTTTTGGAATGCTCTGTGGAAGGTGGAAGTTTTGGAATGCTCTGTGGAAGTAGGAAGTTTTGGATTGCTCTGTGGAAGATGGAAGTTTTGGAATGTTCTGTGGAAGACGGAAGTTTTGGAATGTTCTGTGGAAAGTGGAAGTTTTGGAATGTTCTTTGGAAGACGGAAGTGTTCGAATGTTCAGTGGAAGGTGGAAGTTCTGGAATATTCTGTGGAAGGTGGAAGTTTTGGAATGTTCTGTTGAAGACGGAAGTTTTGGAACGCTCTGTGGAAGTTGGAGTTTTGGAATGTTCTGTGCAAGGTGGAAGTTTTGGAATGTACTGTGGGAGGTGGAAGTTTTGCAATGTTCTGTGGAAGATGAAAGTTTTGGAATGCTCTGTGGAAGTTGGAAGTATTGGAATGCTCTGTGGAAGGTGGAAGCTTTGGAATGCTCTGTGGAATGTGGAATTTTTGGAATGTTCTGTGGAAGGTAGAAGTTTTGGAATGCTCTGTGGAATGTGGAAGTTTTGGAATGCACTATGGAAGATGGAAATTTTGGAATGTTCTGTGGGAGTTGGACGTTTTGGAATGTTCTGTGGAAGACGGAAGTTTTGGAATGCTCTCTGGAAGGTGGAAGTCTTGGAATGTTCTGTGGAAGGTGGGAGTTTTGGAATGCTCCGTGGAAGTTGGGAGTTTTGGAATGCTCTGTGGAAGGTGGAAGTTTTGGAATGTTCTGTCGAAGGTGGAAGATTTGGAATGTTCTGTGGAAGATGGAAGTTTTGGAATGTACTTTGGAAGGTGGAAGTTTTGGAATGTTCCGTGGAACATGGAAGTTTTGGAATATTCTGTGGAAGTAGGAAGTTTTTGAATGCTCTGTTGAAGACGGAAGTATTGGAATGTTCTATGGAAGGTGGAAGATTTGGAATGTTCTGTGGAAGGTGGAAGTTTTGGAATGCTCTTTGGAAGGTGGAAGTTTTGGAATGCTCTGCGAAAGGTGGAAGTTTTGGAATGTACTGTGGGAGGTGGAAGTTTTGCAATGCTCTGTGGAAGATGAAAGTTTTGGAATGCTCTGTGGAAGGTGGAAGTTTTGGAATGCTCTGTGGAAGGTGGAAGTTTTGGAATGCTCTGTGGAAGTAGGAAGTTTTGGATTGCTCTGTGGAAGATGGAAGTTTTGGAATGTTCTGTGGAAGACGGAAGTTTTGGAATGTTCTGTGGAAAGTGGAAGTTTTGGAATGTTCTTTGGAAGACGGATGTGTTCGAATGTTCAGTGGAAGGTGGAAGTTCTGGAATATTCTGTGGAAGGTGGAAGTTTTGGAATGTTCTGTTGAAGACGGAAGTTTTGGAACGCTCTGTGGAAGTTGGAGTTTTGGAATGTTCTGTGCATGGTGGAAGTTTTGGAATGTACTGTGGGAGGTGGAAGTTTTGCAATGTTCTGTGGAAGATGAAAGTTTTGGAATGCTCTGTGGAAGTTGGAAGTATTGGAATGCTCTGTGGAAGGTGGAAGCTTTGGAATGCTCTGTGGAATGTGGAAGTTTTGGAATGTTCTGTGGAAGGTAGAAGTTTTGGAATGCTCTGTGGAATGTGGAAGTTTTGGAATGCACTATGGAAGATGGAAATTTTGGAATGTTCTGTGGGAGTTGGACGTTTTGGAATGTTCTGTGGAAGACGGAAGTTTTGGAATGCTCTCTGGAAGGTGGAAGTCTTGGAATGTTCTGTGGAAGGTGGGAGTTTTGGAATGCTCCGTGGAAGTTGGGAGTTTTGGAATGCTCTGTGGAAGGTGGAAGTTTTGGAATGTTCTGTCGAAGGTGGAAGATTTGGAATGTTCTGTGGAAGATGGAAGTTTTGGAATGTACTTTGGAAGGTGGAAGTTTTGGAATGTTCCGTGGAACATGGAAGTTTTGGAATATTCTGTGGAAGTAGGAAGTTTTGGAATGCTCTGTTGAAGGCGGAAGTTTTGGAATATTCTGTGGAAGATGGAAGTTTTGGAATGTTCTGTGGATGGTGGAAGTTTCGGAATGCTCTGTGGAAGGTGCAAGTTTTGGAATATTCTGTGTAAGGTGGGAGTTTTGGAATACTCTGTAGAAGGTGGAATTTTTGGAATGTTCTGTGGAAGGTGCAAGTATTGGAATGCTCTGTGGAGTGTGGAAGTTTTGGAATGTTCTATGGAAGGTGGAAGTTTTGGAATGTTATGTGGAAGGTGGAAGTTTTGGAATGCTGTGTGGAAGGTGGAAGTTTTGGAATGTTCTATGGAAGGTGGAAGTTTTGGAATGTTATGTGGAAGGTGGAAGTTTTGGAATGCTCTGAGTAACGTGGAAGTTTTGGAATGCTCTGTGGTAGGTGGAAGTTTTGGAATGCTCTGTGGAAGATGCAAGTTTTGGAATGCTCTGTGGAAGATGGAAGTTTTGGTATGCTCTGTGGAAGGTGGAAGTTTTGGAATGCTCTGTGGAAGGTGGAAGTTTCGGAATGCTCTGTGGCAGATGGAAGTTTTGGAATGCTCTGTGGAAGTTGGAGTTTTGGAATGTTCTGTGGAAGGTGAAAGATTCGGAATGTTCTGTGGAAGGTGGAAGTTTTGGAATGCTCTGTGGAAGGTTCGAGTTTTGGAATGCTCTGTGGAAGACGGACGTTTTGGAATGCTCTGTGGAAGGTGGAAGTTTTGGAATGCTCTGTGGAAGGTGGAAGTTTTGGAATGCTCTGTGGAAGTAGGAAGTTTTGGATTGCTCTGTGGAAGATGGAAGTTTTGGAATGTTCTGTGGAAGACGGAAGTTTTGGAATGTTCTGTGGAAAGTGGAAGTTTTGGAATGTTCTTTGGAAGACGGAAGTATTCGAATGTTCAGTGGAAGGTGGAAGTTCTGGAATATTCTGTGGAAGGTGGAAGTTTTGGGATGTTCTGTTGAAGACGGACGTTTTGGAACGCTCTGTGGAAGTTGGAGTTTTGGAATGTTCTGTGCAAGGTGGAAGTTTTGGAATGTACTGTGGGAGGTGGAAGTTTTGCAATGCTCTGTGGAAGATGAAAGTTTTGGAATGCTCTGTGGAAGGTGGAAGTTTTGGAATGCTCTGTGGAAGGTGGAAGTTTTGGAATGCTCTGTGGAAGTAGGAAGTTTTGGATTGCTCTGTGGAAGATGGAAGTTTTGGAATGTTCTGTGGAAGACGGAAGTTTTGGAATGTTCTGTGGAAAGTGGAAGTTTTGGAATGTTCTTTGGAAGACGGAAGTGTTCGAATGTTCAGTGGAAGGTGGAAGTTCTGGAATATTCTGTGGAAGGTGGAAGTTTTGGAATGTTCTGTTGAAGACGGAAGTTTTGGAACGCTCTGTGGAAGTTGGAGTTTTGGAATGTTCTGTGCAAGGTGGAAGTTTTGGAATGTACTGTGGGAGGTGGAAGTTTTGCAATGTTCTGTGGAAGATGAAAGTTTTGGAATGCTCTGTGGAAGTTGGAAGTATTGGAATGCTCTGTGGAAGGTGGAAGCTTTGGAATGCTCTGTGGAATGTGGAATTTTTGGAATGTTCTGTGGAAGGTAGAAGTTTTGGAATGCTCTGTGGAATGTGGAAGTTTTGGAATGCACTATGGAAGATGGAAATTTTGGAATGTTCTGTGGGAGTTGGACGTTTTGGAATGTTCTGTGGAAGACGGAAGTTTTGGAATGCTCTCTGGAAGGTGGAAGTCTTGGAATGTTCTGTGGAAGGTGGGAGTTTTGGAATGCTCCGTGGAAGTTGGGAGTTTTGGAATGCTCTGTGGAAGGTGGAAGTTTTGGAATGTTCTGTCGAAGGTGGAAGATTTGGAATGTTCTGTGGAAGATGGAAGTTTTGGAATGTACTTTGGAAGGTGGAAGTTTTGGAATGTTCCGTGGAACATGGAAGTTTTGGAATATTCTGTGGAAGTAGGAAGTTTTTGAATGCTCTGTTGAAGACGGAAGTATTGGAATGTTCTATGGAAGGTGGAAGATTTGGAATGTTCTGTGGAAGGTGGAAGTTTTGGAATGCTCTTTGGAAGGTGGAAGTTTTGGAATGCTCTGCGAAAGGTGGAAGTTTTGGAATGTACTGTGGGAGGTGGAAGTTTTGCAATGCTCTGTGGAAGATGAAAGTTTTGGAATGCTCTGTGGAAGGTGGAAGTTTTGGAATGCTCTGTGGAAGGTGGAAGTTTTGGAATGCTCTGTGGAAGTAGGAAGTTTTGGATTGCTCTGTGGAAGATGGAAGTTTTGGAATGTTCTGTGGAAGACGGAAGTTTTGGAATGTTCTGTGGAAAGTGGAAGTTTTGGAATGTTCTTTGGAAGACGGATGTGTTCGAATGTTCAGTGGAAGGTGGAAGTTCTGGAATATTCTGTGGAAGGTGGAAGTTTTGGAATGTTCTGTTGAAGACGGAAGTTTTGGAACGCTCTGTGGAAGTTGGAGTTTTGGAATGTTCTGTGCATGGTGGAAGTTTTGGAATGTACTGTGGGAGGTGGAAGTTTTGCAATGTTCTGTGGAAGATGAAAGTTTTGGAATGCTCTGTGGAAGTTGGAAGTATTGGAATGCTCTGTGGAAGGTGGAAGCTTTGGAATGCTCTGTGGAATGTGGAAGTTTTGGAATGTTCTGTGGAAGGTAGAAGTTTTGGAATGCTCTGTGGAATGTGGAAGTTTTGGAATGCACTATGGAAGATGGAAATTTTGGAATGTTCTGTGGGAGTTGGACGTTTTGGAATGTTCTGTGGAAGACGGAAGTTTTGGAATGCTCTCTGGAAGGTGGAAGTCTTGGAATGTTCTGTGGAAGGTGGGAGTTTTGGAATGCTCCGTGGAAGTTGGGAGTTTTGGAATGCTCTGTGGAAGGTGGAAGTTTTGGAATGTTCTGTCGAAGGTGGAAGATTTGGAATGTTCTGTGGAAGATGGAAGTTTTGGAATGTACTTTGGAAGGTGGAAGTTTTGGAATGTTCCGTGGAACATGGAAGTTTTGGAATATTCTGTGGAAGTAGGAAGTTTTGGAATGCTCTGTTGAAGGCGGAAGTTTTGGAATATTCTGTGGAAGATGGAAGTTTTGGAATGTTCTGTGGATGGTGGAAGTTTCGGAATGCTCTGTGGAAGGTGCAAGTTTTGGAATATTCTGTGTAAGGTGGGAGTTTTGGAATACTCTGTAGAAGGTGGAATTTTTGGAATGTTCTGTGGAAGGTGCAAGTATTGGAATGCTCTGTGGAGTGTGGAAGTTTTGGAATGTTCTATGGAAGGTGGAAGTTTTGGAATGTTATGTGGAAGGTGGAAGTTTTGGAATGCTGTGTGGAAGGTGGAAGTTTTGGAATGTTCTATGGAAGGTGGAAGTTTTGGAATGTTATGTGGAAGGTGGAAGTTTTGGAATGCTCTGAGTAACGTGGAAGTTTTGGAATGTTCTGTCGAAGGTGGACGTTTTGGAATGCTCTGTGGAAGATGGAAGTTTTGGAAAGCTCTGTGGATATTTGAGTTTTGGAATGTTCTGTGGAAGGTGGAATTTTGGAATGCTCTGTGGAAGGTGGAAGTTTTGGAATGTTCTGTGGAAGGTGGAAGTTTTGGAATGCTCTCTAGAAGTTCTAAGTTTTGGAATGCTATTTGGAAGGTGGAGGTTTTGGAATTTTCTGTGGAAGGTGGAAGTTTTGGAATGCTCTGTGGAAGGTGGAATTTTGGAATGCTCTGTGGAAGGTGGAAGTTTTGGAATGTTCTTTGGAAGATGGAAGTTTTGGAATGCTCCGTGGAAGGTGAAAGTTTTGGAATGCTATGTGGAAGGTGGAAGTTTTGGAATGTACAGTGGAAGGTGGAAGTTTTGGAATGCTCTGTGGAAGGTGGACGTTTTGGAATTTTCTGTGGAAGGTAGAATTTTTGGAATGCTCTGTGGAATGTGGAAGTTTTGGAATGTTCTGTGGGAGTTGGATGTTTTGGAATGTTCTGTTGAAGATGGAAGTTTTGGAATGCTCTGTGGAAGATGGAAGTTTTGGAATACTCTGTGGAAGAAGGAAGTTTTGGAATGTTCTGTGGGAGTTGGAAGCTTTGGAATGTTCTGTGGAAGACGAAAGTTTTGCTATGCTCTCTTGAAGATGGAAGTCTTGGAATGTTCTGTGGAAGGTGAGAGTTTTGGAATGCTCCGTGGATGTTGGGAGGTTTGGAATATTCTGTGGAAGGTGGAAGTTTTGGAATGCTGTGTTGATCGCGGAAGTTTCGGAATGTTCTGTGGAAGGTGGAAGTTTTGGAATATTCTGTTGAAGGTGGAATTTTTGGAATGTTCTGTGGAAGGTGGAAGTATTGGAATGCTCTGTGGAGGATGGAAGTTTTGGAATGTTCTATGGAAGGTGGAAGTTTTGGAATGTTATGTGGAAGGTGGAAGTTTTGGAATGCTCTGTGGAAGGTGGAAGTTTTGGAATGTACTGTGGAAGGTGGAAGTTTTGCAATGCTCTGTGGAAGATGGAAGTTTTGCAATGCTCTGTGGAAGGTGGAAGTTTTGGAATGCTCTGTGGAAGGTGGAAGTTCCGGAATATTCTGTGGAAGGTGGAAGTTTTGGAATGCTCTGTTGAAGGTGGAAGTTTTGGAATGCTTTTTGGAGGATGGAAGTTTTGGAATGTTCTATGGAAGGTGGAAGTTTTGGAATGTTATGTGGAAGGTGAAAGTTTTGGAATGCTCTGTGGAAGGTGGAAGTTTTGGAATGTTCTGTGGAAGCTAGAAGTTTTGGAATGTTCTGTGGAATGTGGAAGTTTTGGAATGCTCTGTGGAAGATGGAAATTTTGGAATGTTCTGTGGGAGGTGGATGTTTTGGAATGTTCTGTGGAAGGTGGAAGTTTTGAAATGTTCTGTGGAAGACGGAAGTTTTGCAATGCTCTCTGGATAATGGAAGTCTTGGAATGTTATGTGGAAGTTGGGAGTTTTGGAATGCTCCGTGGATGTTGGAAGTTTTGCAATGTTCCGTGGAAGCTGGAAGTTTTGGAATGCTCTGTTGAAGGTGGAAGTTTTGGAATGTTCTGTGGAAAGTGGAAGTTTTGCAAAGCTCTGTGGTAGATGCAAGTTTTGGAATGTTCTGTGGGAGGTGGATGTTTTGGAATGTTCTGTGGAAGATGGAAGTTTTGAAATGTTCTGTTGAAGACGGAAGTTTTGGAATGCTCTGTGGAAGATGGAAGTTTTGGAATACTCTGTGGAAGATGGAAGCTTTTGAATGTTCTGTGGGAGTTGGAAGTTTTGGAATGTTCTGTGGAAGACGGAAGTTTTGCAATGCTCTCTGGAAGATGGAAGTCTTGGAATGTTCTGTGGAATGTGGGAGTTTTGGAATGCTCCGTGGATGTTGGGAGGTATGGAATATTCTGTGGAAGGTAGAAGTTTTGGAATGCCCTGTGGAATGTGGAAGTTTTGGAATGCTCTGTGGTAGATCGAAGTTTTGGAATGTTCTGTGGGAGGTGGATGTTTTGGAATGTTCTGTGGAAGATGGAAGTTTTGAAATGTTCTGCTGAAGATGGAAGTTTTGGAATGCTCTGAGTAACGTGGAAGTTTTGGAATGTTCTGTCGAAGGTGGAAGTTTTGCAATGCTCTGTGGAAGATGGAAGTTTTGGAATGTTCTGTGGGAGGTAGATGTTTTGGAATGTTCTGTGGAAGGTGGAAGTTTTGAAATGCTCTCTGGAAGATGGAAGTTTTGGAATGTTCTGTGGAAGGTGGAAGTTTTGGAATGCTCTGTGGAAGGTGGAATTTTGGAATGCTCTGTGGAAGGTGGAAGTTTTGGAATGTTCTGTGGAAGGTGGAAGTTTTGGAATGCTCTCTAGAAGTTGTAAGTTTTGGAATGCTATTTGGAAGGTGGAGGTTTTGGAATTTTCTGTGGAAGGTGGAAGTTTTGGAATGCCCTTTGGAAGGTGGAAGTTTTGGAATGCTCTGTTGAAGGTGGAATTTTGGAATGCTCTCTGGAAGTTGTAAGTTTCGGAATGCTCTGTGGAAGGTGGAAGTTTTGGAATGCTCTGAGTAAGGTGGAAGTTTTGGAATGTTCTGTCGAAGGTGGAAGTATTGGAATGCTCTGTGGAAGATGGAAGTTTTGGAATGCTCTGTGGATATTTGGAGTTTTGGAATGTTCTGTGGAAGGTGGAGGTTTTGGAATGTTCTGTGGAAGATGGAAGTTTTGGAATGTTCTTTGGAAGGTGCATGTTTTGGAATGTTCTGTGGAAGATGGAAGTTTTCGATTGCTCTGTGGAAGATGGAAGTTTTGGAATGTTCTGTGGAAGATGGAAGTTTTGGAATGCTCTGTGGAAGGTGGAAGTTTTGGAATGCTCTGTGGTAGGTGGAAGTTTTGGAATGCTCTGTGGAAGATGCAAGTTTTGGAATGCTCTGTGGAAGATGGAAGTTTTGGTATGCTCTGTGGAAGGTGGAAGTTTTGGAATGCTCTGTGGAAGGTGGAAGTTTCGGAATGCTCTGTGGCAGATGGAAGTTTTGGAATGCTCTGTGGAAGTTGGAGTTTTGGAATGTTCTGTGGAAGGTGAAAGATTCGGAATGTTCTGTGGAAGGTGGAAGTTTTGGAATGCTCTGTGGAAGGTTCGAGTTTTGGAATGCTCTGTGGAAGACGGACGTTTTGGAATGCTCTGTGGAAGGTGGAAGTTTTGGAATGCTCTGTGGAAGGTGGAAGTTTTGGAATGCTCTGTGGAAGTAGGAAGTTTTGGATTGCTCTGTGGAAGATGGAAGTTTTGGAATGTTCTGTGGAAGACGGAAGTTTTGGAATGTTCTGTGGAAAGTGGAAGTTTTGGAATGTTCTTTGGAAGACGGAAGTATTCGAATGTTCAGTGGAAGGTGGAAGTTCTGGAATATTCTGTGGAAGGTGGAAGTTTTGGGATGTTCTGTTGAAGACGGACGTTTTGGAACGCTCTGTGGAAGTTGGAGTTTTGGAATGTTCTGTGCAAGGTGGAAGTTTTGGAATGTACTGTGGGAGGTGGAAGTTTTGCAATGCTCTGTGGAAGATGAAAGTTTTGGAATGCTCTGTGGAAGGTGGAAGTTTTGGAATGCTCTGTGGAAGGTGGAAGTTTTGGAATGCTCTGTGGAAGTAGGAAGTTTTGGATTGCTCTGTGGAAGATGGAAGTTTCGGAATGTTCTGTGGAAGACGGAAGTTTTGGAATGTTCTGTGGAAAGTGGAAGTTTTGGAATGTTCTTTGGAAGACGGAAGTGTTCGAATGTTCAGTGGAAGGTGGAAGTTCTGGAATATTCTGTGGAAGGTGGAAGTTTTGGAATGTTCTGTTGAAGACGGAAGTTTTGGAACGCTCTGTGGAAGTTGGAGTTTTGGAATGTTCTGTGCAAGGTGGAAGTTTTGGAATGTACTGTGGGAGGTGGAAGTTTTGCAATGTTCTGTGGAAGATGAAAGTTTTGGAATGCTCTGTGGAAGTTGGAAGTATTGGAATGCTCTGTGGAAGGTGGAAGCTTTGGAATGCTCTGTGGAATGTGGAATTTTTGGAATGTTCTGTGGAAGGTAGAAGTTTTGGAATGCTCTGTGGAATGTGGAAGTTTTGGAATGCACTATGGAAGATGGAAATTTTGGAATGTTCTGTGGGAGTTGGACGTTTTGGAATGTTCTGTGGAAGACGGAAGTTTTGGAATGCTCTCTGGAAGGTGGAAGTCTTGGAATGTTCTGTGGAAGGTGGGAGTTTTGGAATGCTCCGTGGAAGTTGGGAGTTTTGGAATGCTCTGTGGAAGGTGGAAGTTTTGGAATGTTCTGTCGAAGGTGGAAGATTTGGAATGTTCTGTGGAAGATGGAAGTTTTGGAATGTACTTTGGAAGGTGGAAGTTTTGGAATGTTCCGTGGAACATGGAAGTTTTGGAATATTCTGTGGAAGTAGGAAGTTTTTGAATGCTCTGTTGAAGACGGAAGTATTGGAATGTTCTATGGAAGGTGGAAGATTTGGAATGTTCTGTGGAAGGTGGAAGTTTTGGAATGCTCTTTGGAAGGTGGAAGTTTTGGAATGCTCTGCGAAAGGTGGAAGTTTTGGAATGTTCTGTGGAAGACTGACGTTTTGGAATGCACTGTGGAAGGTGGAAGTTTTGGAATGCTCTGTGCAAGGTGGAAGTTGTGGAATGTCCTGCGAAGACGGAAGTTTTGGAATATTCTGTGGAAAGTGGAAGTTTTGGAATGTTCTATGGAAGACGGAAGTATTGGAATGTTCTGTGGAAGGTGGAAGTTCTGGAATATTCTGTGGAAGGTGGAAGTTTTGGAATGTTCTGTGGAAGACGGAAGTTTTGGAATGCTCTGTGGAAGGTGGAAGTTTTGGAATGTTCTGTTGAATGTGGAAGTTTTGGAATGCTCTTTGGAGGATGGAAGTTTTGGAATGTTCTGTGGAAGGTGGAAGTTTTGGTTTGCTCTGTGGAAGATGGAAGTTTTGGAATGCTCTGTGGAAGATGGAAGTTTTGGAATGCTCTGTGGAAGGTGGAAGTTTTGGAATGCTCTGTGGTAGATGGAAGTTTTGGAATGCTCTGTGGAAGATGCAAGTTTTGGAATGTTCTGTGGAAGATGGAAGCTTTGGTATGCTCTGTGGAAGGTGGAAGTTTTGGAATGCTCTGTGGAAGGTGGAAGTTTTGGAATGCTCTGTGGAAGATGGAAGTTTTGGAATATTCTGTGGAAAGTGGAAGTTTTGGAATGTTCTATGGAAGACGGAAGTATTGGAATGTTCTGTGGAAGGTGGAAGTTCTGGAATATTCTGTGGAAGGTGGAAGTTTTGGAATGTTCTGTGGAAGACGGAAGTTTTGGAATGCCCTGTGGAAGGGGGAAGTTTTGGAATGTTCTGTTGAATGTGGAAGTTTTGGAATGCTCTTTGGAGGATGGAAGTTTTGGAATGTTCTGTGGAAGGTGGAAGTTTTGGATTGCTCTGTGGAAGATGGAAGTTTTGGAATGCTCTGTGGAAGATGGAAGTTTTGGAATGCTCTGTGGAAGGTGGAAGTTTTGGAATGCTCTGTGGTAGGTGGAAGTTTTGGAATGCTCTGTGGAAGATGCAAGTTTTGGAATGCTCTGTGGAAGATGGAAGTTTTGGTATGCTCTGTGGAAGGTGGAAGTTTTGGAATGCTCTGTGGAAGGTGGAAGTTTCGGAATGCTCTGTGGCAGCTGGAAGTTTTGGAATGCTCTGTGGAAGTTGGAGTTTTGGAATGTTCTTTGGAAGGTGAAAGTTTTGGAATGTTCTTTGGTAGGTGAAAGTTTCGGAATGTTCTGTGGAAGGTGGAAGTTTTGGAATGCTCTGTGGAAGGTTCGAGTTTTGGAATGCTCTGTGGAAGACGGACGTTTTGGAATGCTCTGTGGAAGGTGGAAGTTTTGGAATGCTCTGTGGAAGGTGGAAGTTTTGGAATGCTCTGTGGAAGTAGGAAGTTTTGGATTGCTCTGTGGAAGATGTATGTTTTGGAATGTTCTGTGGAAGACAGAAGTTTTGGAATGTTCTGTGGAAAGTGGAAGATTTGGAATGTTCTTTGGAAGACGGAAGTATTCGAATGTTCAGTTGAAGGTGGAAGTTCTGGAATATCCTGTGGAAGGTGGAAGTTTTGGAATGTTCTGTTGAAGACGGAAGTTTTGGAACGCTCTGTGGAAGTTGGAGTTTTGGAATGTTCTGTGCAAGGTGGAAGTTTTGGAATGTGCTGTGGGAGGTGGAAGTTTTGCAATGCTCTGTGGATGATGGAAATTTTGGAATGTTCTGTGGGAGGTGGATGTTTTGGAATGTTCTGTGGAAGGTGGAAGTTTTGAAATGTTCTGTGGAAGACGGAAGTTTTGCAATGCTCTCTGGATAATGGAAGTCTTGGAATGTTATGTGGAAGTTGGGAGTTTTGGAATGCTCCGTGGATGTTGGAAGTTTTGCAATGTTCCGTGGAAGGTGGAAGTTTTGGAATGCTCTGTTGAAGGTGGAAGTTTTGGAATGTTCTGTGGAAAGTGGAAGTTTTGCAATGCTCTGTGGTAGATGCAAGTTTTGGAATGTTCTGTGGGAGGTGGATGTTTTGGAATGTTCTGTGGAAGATGGAAGTTTTGAAATGTTCTGTTGAAGATGGAAGTTTTGGAATGCTCTGTGGAAGATGGAAGTTTTGGAATACTCTGTGGAAGATGGAAGCTTTTGAATGTTCTGTGGGAGTTGGAAGTTTTGGAATGTTCTGTGGAAGACGGAAGTTTTGCAATGCTCTCTGGAAGATGGAAGTCTTGGAATGTTCTGTGGAATGTGGGAGTTTTGGAATGCTCCGTGGATGTGGGGAGGTATGGAATATTCTGTGGAAGGTAGAAGTTATGGAATGCCCTGTGGAATGTGGAAGTTTTGGAATGCTCTGTGGTAGATCGAAGTTTTGGAATGTTCTGTGGGAGGTGGAAGTTTTGGAATGTTCTTTGGAAGACGGAAGTGTTCGAATGTTCAGTGGAAGGTGGAAGTTCTGGAATATTCTGTGGAAGGTGGAAGTTTTGGAATGTTCTGTTGAAGACGGAAGTTTTGGAACGCTCTGTGGAAGTTGGAGTTTTGGAATGTTCTGTGCAAGGTGGAAGTTTTGGAATGTACTGTGGGAGGTGGAAGTTTTGCAATGTTCTGTGGAAGATGAAAGTTTTGGAATGCTCTGTGGAAGTTGGAAGTATTGGAATGCTCTGTGGAAGGTGGAAGCTTTGGAATGCTCTGTGGAATGTGGAAGTTTTGGAATGTTCTGTGGAAGGTAGAAGTTTTGGAATGCTCTGTGGAATGTGGAAGTTTTGGAATGCACTATGGAAGATGGAAATTTTGGAATGTTCTGTGGGAGTTGGACGTTTTGGAATGTTCTGTGGAAGACGGAAGTTTTGGAATGCTCTGTGGAAGATGGAAGTTTTGGAATGCTCTGTGGAAGGTGGAAGTTTTGGAATGCTCTGTGGTAGATGGAAGTTTTGGAATGCTCTGTGGAAGATGCAAGTTTTGGAATGCTCTGTGGAAGATGGAAGTTTTGGTATGCTCTGTGGAAGGTGGAAGTTTTGGAATGCTCTGTGGAAGGTGGAAGTTTTGGAATGCTCTGTGGAAAATGGAAGTTTTGGAATATTCTGTGGAAAGTGGAAGTTTTGGAATGTTCTGTGGAAGGTGGAAGTTCTGGAATATTCTGTGGAAGGTGGAAGTTTTGGAATGTTCTGTGGAAGACGGAAGTTTTGGAATGCTCTGTGGAAGGGGGAAGTTTTGGAATGTTCTGTTGAATGTGGAAGTTTTGGAATGCTCTTTGGAGGATGGAAGTTTTGGAATGTTCTGTGGAAGGTGGAAGTTTTGGATTGCTCTGTGGAAGATGGAAGTTTTGGAATGCTCTGTGGAAGATGGAAGTTTTGGAATGCTCTGTGGAAGGTGGAAGTTTTGGAATGCTCTGTGGTAGGTGGAAGTTTTGGAATGCTCTGTGGAAGATGCAAGTTTTGGAATGCTCTGTGGAAGATGGAAGTTTTGGTATGCTCTGTGGAAGGTGGAAGTTTTGGAATGCTCTGTGGAAGGTGGAAGTTTCGGAATGCTCTGTGGCAGATGGAAGTTTTGGAATGCTCTGTGGAAGTTGGAGTTTTGGAATGTTCTGTGGAAGGTGAAAGTTTCGGAATGTTCTGTGGAAGGTGGAAGTTTTGGAATGCTCTGTGGAAGGTTCGAGTTTTGGAATGCTCTGTGGAAGACGGACGTTTTGGAAGGCTCTGTGGAAGGTGGAAGTTTTGGAATGCTCTGTGGAAGGTGGAAGTTTTGGAATGCTCTGTGGAAGTAGGAAGTTTTGGATTGCTCTGTGGAAGATGGATGTTTTGGAATGTTCTGTGGAAGACGGAAGTTTTGGAATTTTCTGTGGAAAGTGGAAGTTTTGGAATGTGCTTTGGAAGACGGAAGTATTCGAATGTTCAGTGGAAGGTGGAAGTTCTGGAATATTCTGTGGAAGGTGGAAGTTTTGGAATGTTCTGTTGAAGACGGAAGTTTTGGAACGCTCTGTGGAAGTTGGAGTTTTGGAATGTTCTGTGCAAGGTGGAAGTTTTGGAATGTGCTGTGGGAGGTGGAAGTTTTGCAATGCTCTGTGGAAGATGAAAGTTTTGGAATGCTCTGTGGAAGGTGGAAGTTTTGGAATGCTCTGTGGAAGTAGGAAGTTTTGGATTGCTCTGTGGAAGATGGAAGTTTTGGAATGTTCTGTGGAAGATGGAAGTTTTGGAATGTTCTGTGGAAAGTGGAAGTTTTGGAATGTTCTTTGGAAGACGGAAGTATTCGAATGTTCAGTGGAAGGTGGAAGTTCTGGAATATTCTGTGGAAGGTGGAAGTTTTGGAATGTTCTGTTGAAGACGGAAGTTTTGGAACGCTCTGTGGAAGTTGGAGTTTTGGAATGTTCTGTGCAAGGTGGAAGTTTTGGAATGTACTGTGGGAGGTGCAAGTTTTGCAATGCTCTGTGGAAGGTGGAAGTTTTGGAATGCTCTGTGGAAGTTGGAAGTATTGGAATGCTCTGTGGAAGGTGGAAGGTTTGGAATGCTCTGTGGAATGTGGAAGTTTTGGAATGTTCTGAGGAAGGTAGAAGTTTTGGAATGCTCTGTGGAATGTGGAAGTTTTGGAATGCACTATGGAAGATGGAAATTTTGGAATGTTCTGTGGGAGTTGGACGTTTTGGAATGTTCTGTGGAAGACGGAAGTTTTGGAATGCTCTCTGGAAGGTGGAAGTCTTGGAATGTTCTGTGGAAGGTGGGAGTTTTGGAATGCTCCGTGGAAGTTGGGAGTTTTGGAATGCTCTGTGGAAGGTGGAAGTTTTGGAATGTTCTGTCGAAGGTGGAAGTTTTGGAATGTTCTGTGGAAGATGGAAGTTTTGGAATGTTCTTTGGAAGGTGGAAGTTTTGGAATGTTCCGTGGAAGATGGAAGTTTTGGAATATTCTGTGGAAGTAGGAAGTTTTGGAATGCTCTGTTGAAGACGGAAGTATTGGAATGTTCTATGGAAGGTGGAAGTTTTGGAATGTTCTGTGGAAGGTGGAAGTTTTGGAATGCTCTTTGGAAGGTGGAAGTTTTGGAATGCTCTGCGAAAGGTGGAAGTTCTGGAATATTCTGTGGAAGGTGGAAGTTTTGGAATGTTCTGTGGAAGACCGAAGTTTTGGAATGCTCTGTGGAAGGTGGAAGTTTTGGAATGTTCTGTTGAATGTGGAAGTTTTGGAATGCTCTTTGGAGGATGGAAGTTTTTGGAATGTTCTGTGGAAGGTGGAAGTTTTGGTTTGCTCTGTGGAAGATGGAAGTTTTGGAATGCTCTGTGGAAGATGGAAGTTTTGGAATGCTCTGTGGAAGGTGGAAGTTTTGGAATGCTCTGTGGTAGATGGAAGTTTTGGAATGCTCTGTGGAAGATGCAAGTTTTGGAATGCTCTGTGGAAGATGGAAGTTTTGGAATGCTCTGTGGAAGGTGGAAGTTTTGGAATGCTCTGTGGAAGATGGAAGTTTTGGAATATTCTGTGGAAAGTGGAAGTTTTGGAATGTTCTATGGAAGACGGAAGTATTGGAATGTTCTGTGGAAGGTGGAAGTTCTGGAATATTCTGTGGAAGGTGGAAGTTTCGGAATGCTCTGTGGCAGATGGAAGTTTTGGAATGCTCTGTGGAAGTTGGAGTTTTGGAATGTTCTGTGGAAGGTGAAAGTTTCGGAATGTTCTGTGGAAGGTGAAAGTTTGGGAATGCTCTGTGGAAGGTTCGAGTTTTGGAATGCTCTGTGGAAGACGGACGTTTTGGAATGCTCTGTGGAAGGTGGAAGTTTTGGAATGCTCTGTGGAAGGTGGAAGTTTTGGAATGTTCTGTGGAAGTAGGAAGTTTTGGATTGCTCTGTGGAAGATGGATGTTTTGGAATGTTCTGTGGAAGACAGAAGTTTTGGAATGTTCTGTGGAAAGTGGAAGTTTTGGAATGTTCTTTGGAAGACGGAAGTATTCGAATGTTCAGTGGAAGGTGGAAGTTCTGGAATATTCTGTGGAAGGTGGAAGTTTTGGAATGTTCTGTTGAAGACGGAAGTTTTGGAACGCTCTGTGGAAGTTGGAGTTTTGGAATGTTCTGTGCAAGGTGGAAGTTTTGGAATGTGCTGTGGGAGGTGGAAGTTTTGCAATGCTCTGTGGAAGATGAAAGTTTTGGAATGCTCTGTGGAAGGTGGAAGTTTTGGAATGCTCTGTGGAAGTAGGAAGTTTTGGATTGCTCTGTGGAAGATGGACGTTTTGGAATGTTCTGTGGAAGACGGAAGTTTTGGAATGTTCTGTGGAAAGTGGAAGTTTTGGAATGTTCTTTGGAAGACGGAAGTATTCGAATGTTCAGTGGAAGGTGGAAGTTCTGGAATATTCTGTGGAAGGTGGAAGTTTTGGAATGTTCTGTTGAAGACGGAAGTTTTGGAACGCTCTGTGGAAGTTGGAGTTTTGGAATGTTCTGTGCAAGGTGGAAGTTTTGGAATGTACTGTGGGAGGTGGAAGTTTTGCAATGCTCTGTGGAAGATGAAAGTTTTGGAATGCTCTGTGGAAGTTGGAAGTATTGGAATGCTCTGTGGAAGTAGGAAGTTTTGGATTGCTCTGTGGAAGATGGACGTTTTGGAATGTTCTGTGGAAGACGGAAGTTTTGGAATGTTCTGTGGAAAGTGGAAGTTTTGGAATGTTCTTTGGAAGACGGAAGTATTCGAATGTTCAGTGGAAGGTGGAAGTTCTGGAATATTCTGTGGAAGGTGGAAGTTTTGGAATGTTCTGTTGAAGACGGAAGTTTTGGAACGCTCTGTGGAAGTTGGAGTTTTGGAATGTTCTGTGCAAGGTGGAAGTTTTGGAATGTACTGTGGGAGGTGGAAGTTTTGCAATGCTCTGTGGAAGATGAAAGTTTTGGAATGCTCTGTGGAAGTTGGAAGTATTGGAATGCTCTGTGGAAGGTAGAAGGTTTGCAATGCTCTGTGGAATGTGGAAGTTTTGGAATGTTCTGAGGAAGGTAGAAGTTTTGGAATGCTCTGTGGAATGTGGAAGTTTTGGAATGCACTATGGAAGATGGAAATTTTGGAATGTTCTGTGGGAGTTGGACGTTTTGGAATGTTCTGTGGAAGACGGAAGTTTTGGAATGCTCTCTGGAAGGTGGAAGTCTTGGAATGTTCTGTGGAAGGTGGGAGTTTTGGAATGCTCCGTGGAAGTTGGGAGTTTTGGAATGCTCTGTGGAAGGTGGAAGTTTTGGAATGTTCTGTCGAAGGTGGAAGTTTTGGAATGTTCTGTGGAAGATGGAAGTTTTGGAATGTTCTTTGGAAGGTGGAAGTTTTGGAATTTTCCGTGGAAGATGGAAGTTTTGGAATATTCTGTGGAAGTAGGAAGTTTTGGAATGCTCTGTTGAAGATGGAAGTATTGGAATGTTCTATGGAAGGTGGAAGTTTTGGAATGTTCTGTGGAAGGTGGAAGTTTTGGAATGCTCTTTGGAAGGTGGAAGTTTTGGAATGCTCTGCGAAAGGTGGAAGTTTTGGAATGTTCTGTGGAAGTAGGACATTTTGGAATGCACTGTGGAAGGTGGAAGTTTTGGAATGCTCTGTGCAAGGTGGAAGTTTTGGAATGTCCTGTGGAAGACGGAAGTTTTGGAATATTCTGTGGAAAGTGGAAGTTTTGGAATGTTCTGTGGAAGACGGAAGTATTGGAATGTTCTGTGGAAGGTGGAAGTTCTGGAATATTCTGTGGAAGATGGAAGTTTTGGAATGTTCTGTGGAAGACGGAAGTTTTGGAATGCTCTGTGGAAGGTGGAAGTTTTGGAATGTTCTGTTGAATGTGGAAGTTTTGGAATGCTCTTTGGAGGATGGAAGTTTTGGAATGTTCTGTGGAAGGTGGAAGTTTTGGTTTGCTCTGTGGAAGATGGAAGTTTTGGAATGCTCTGTGGAAGATGGAAGTTTTGGAATGCTCTGTGGAAGGTGGAAGTTTTGGAATGCTCTGTGGTAGGTGGAAGTTTTGGAATGCTCTGTGGAGGATGGAAGTTTTGGAATGTTCTTTGGAAGGTGGAAGTTTTGGAATGTTCCGTGGAAGATGGAAGTTTTGGAATATTCTGTGGAAGTAGGAAGTTTTGGAATGCTCTGTTGAAGACGGAAGTATTGGAATGTTCTATGGAAGGTGGAAGTTTTGGAATGTTCTGTGGAAGGTGGAAGTTTTGGAATGCTCTTTGGAAGGTGGAAGTTTTGGAATGCTCTGCGAAAGGTGGAAGTTTTGGAATGTTCTGTGGAAGTCGGACGTTTTGGAATGCACTGTGGAAGGTGGAAGTTTTGGAATGCTCTGTGCAAGGTGGAAGTTTTGGAATGTCCTGTGGAAGACGGAAGTTTTGGAATATTCTGTCGAAAGTGGAAGTTTTGGAATGTTCTATGGAAGACGGAAGTATTGGAATGTTCTGTGGAAGGTGGAAGTTCTGGAATATTCTGTGGAAGGTGGAAGTTTTGGAATGTTCTGTGGAAGACGGAAGTTTTGGAATGCTCTGTGGAAGATGGAAGTTTTGGAATGTTCTGTTGAATGTGGAAGTTTTGGAATGCTCTTTGGAGGATGGAAGTTTTGGAATGTTCTGTGGAAGGTGGAAGTTTTGGTTTGCTCTGTGGAAGATGGAAGTTTTGGAATGCTCTGTGGAAGATGGAAGTTTTGGAATGCTCTGTGGAAGGTGGAAGTTTTGGAATGCTCTGTGGTAGGTGGAAGTTTTGGAATGCTCTGTGGAAGATGCAAGTTTTGGAATGCTCTGTGGAAGATGGAAGTTTTGGTATGCTCTGTGGAAGGTGGAAGTTTTGGAATGCTCTGTGGAAGGTGGAAGTTTTGGAATGCTCTGTGGAAGATGGAAGTTTTGGAATATTCTGTGGAAAGTGGAAGTTTTGGAATGTTCTATGGAAGACGGAAGTATTGGAATGTTCTGTGGAAGGGGGAAGTTCTGGAATATTCTGTGGAAGGTGGAAGTTTTGGAATGTTCTGTGGAAGACGGAAGTTTTGGAATGCTCTGTGGAAGGTGGAAGTTTTGGTTTGCTCTGTGGAAGATGGAAGTTTTGGAATTCTCTGTGGAAGATGGAAGTTTTGGAATGCTCTGAGGTAGGTGGAAGTTTTGGAATGCTCTGTGGTAGGTGGAAGTTTTGGAATGCTCTGTGGAAGATGCAAGTTTTGGAATGCTCTGTGGAAGATGGAAGTTTTGGTATGCTCTGTGGAAGGTGGAAGTTTTGGAATGCTCTGTGGAAGGTGGAAGTTTTGGAATGCTCTGTGGAAGAGGGAAGTTTTGGAATATTCTGTGGAAAGTGGAAGTTTTTGGAATGTTCTATGGAAGACGGAAGTATTGGAATGTTCTGTGGAAGGTGGAAGTTCTGGAATATTCTGTGGAAGGTGGAAGTTTTGGAATGTTCTGTGGAAGACGGAAGTTTTGGAATGCTCTGTGGAAGGTGGAAGTTTTGGAATGTTCTGTTGAATGTGGAAGTTTTGGAATGCTCTTTGGAGGATGGAAGTTTTGGAATGTTCTGTGGCAGGTGGAAGTTTTGGATTGCTCTGTGGAAGATGGAAGTTTTGGAATGCTCTGTGGAAGATGGAAGTTTTGGAATGCTCTGTGGAAGGTGGAAGTTTTGGAATGCTCTGTGGAAGATGGAAGTTTTGGTATGCTCTGTGGAAGGTGGAAGTTTTGGAATGCTCTGTGGAAGGTGGAAGTTTCGGAATGCTCTGTGGCAGATGGAAGTTTTGGAATGCTCTGTGGAAGTTGGAGTTTTGGAATGTTCTGTGGAAGGTGAAAGTTTCGGAATGTTCTGTGGAAGGTCGAAGTTTTGGAATGCTCTGTGGAAGGTTCGACTTTTGGAATGCTCTGTGGAAGACGGACGTTTTGGAATGCTCTGTGGAAGGTGGAAGTTTTGGAATGCTCTGTGGAAGGTGGAAGTTTTGGAATGCTCTGTGGAAGTTGGAGTTTTGGAATGTTCTGTGGAAGGTGAAAGTTTCGGAATGTTCTGTGGAAGGTCAAAGTTTTGGAATGCTCTGTGGAAGGTTCGACTTTTGGAATGCTCTGTGGAAGACGGACGTTTTGGAATGCTCTGTGGAAGGTGGAAGTTTTGGAATGCTCTGTGGAAGGTGGAAGTTTTGGAATGCTCTGTGGAAGTAGGAAGTTTTGGATTGCTCTGTGGAAGATGGAAGTTTTGGAATGTTCTGTGGAAGACGGAAGTTTTGGAATGTTCTGTGGAAAGTGGAAGTTTTGGAATGTTCTTTGGAAGACGGAAGTATTCGAATGTTCAGTGGAAGGTGGAAGTTCTCGAATATTCTGTGGAAGGTGGAAGTTTTGGAATGTTCTGTTGAAGACGGAAGTTTTGGAACGCTCTGTGGAAGTTGGAGTTTTGGAATGTTCTGTGCAAGGTGGAAGTTTTGGAATGTACTGTGGGAGGTGGAAGTTTTGCAATGCTCTGTGGAAGATGAAAGTTTTGGAATGCTCTGTGGAAGGTGGAAGTTTTGGAATGCTCTGTGGAAGGTGGAAGTTTTGGAATGCTCTGTGCAAGTAGGAAGTTTTGGATTGCTCTGTGGAAGATGGAAGTTTTGGAATGTTCTGTGGAAGACGGAAGTTTTGGAATGTTCTGTGGAAAGTGGAAGTTTTTGAATGTTCTTTGGAAGACGGAAGTATTCGAATGTTCAGTGGAAGGTGGAAGTTCTGGAATATTCTGTGGAAGGTGGAAGTTTTGGAATGTTCTGTTGAAGACGGAAGTTTTGGAACGCTCTGTGGAAGTTGGAGTTTTGGAATGTTCTGTGCAAGGTGGAAGTTTTGGAATGTACTGTGGGAGGTGGAAGTTTTGCAATGCTCTGTGGAAGATGAAAGTTTTGGAATGCTCTGTGGAAGTTGGAAGTATTGGAATGCTCTGTGGAAGGTTGAAGGTTTGGAATGCGCTGTGGAATATGGAAGTTTTGGAATGTTCTGTGGAAGGTAGAAGTTTTGGAATGCTCTGTGGAATGTGGAAGTTTTGGAATGCACTATGGAAGAGGAAATTTTGGAATGTTCTGTGAGAGTTGGACGTTTTGGAATGTTCTGTGGAAGACGGAAGTTTTGGAATGCTCTCTGGAACGTGGAAGTCTTGGAATGTTCTGTGGAAGGTGGGAGTTTTGGAATGCTCCGTGGAAGTTGGGAGTTTTGGAATTATCTGTGGAAGGTGAAAGTTTTGGAATGTTCTGTCGAAGGTGGAAGTTTTGGAATGTTCTGTGGAAGATGGAAGTTTTGGAATGTTCTTTGGAAGGTGGAAGTTTTGGAATGTTCCGTGGAAGATGGAAGTTTTGGAATATTCTGTGGAAGTAGGAAGTTTTGGAATGCTCTGTTGAAGACGGAAGTATTGGAATGTTCTATGGAAGGTGGAAGTTTTGGAATGTTCTGTGGAAGGTGGAAGTTTTGGAATGCTCTTTGGAAGGTGGAAGTTTTGGAATGCTCTGCGAAAGGTGGAAGTTTTGGAATGTTCTGTGGAAGACGGACGTTTTGGAATGCTCTTTGGAAGGTGGAAGTTTTGGAATGCTCTGCGAAAGGTGGAAGTTTTGGAATGTTCTGTGGAAGACGGACGTTTTGGAATGCAGTGTGGAAGGTGGAAGTTTTGGAATGCTCTGTGCAAGCTGGAAGTTTTGGAATGTTCTGTGGAAGATGGAAGTTTTGGAATGCTCTGTGGAAGGTGGAAGTTTTGGAATGTTCTGTTGAATGTGGAAGTTTTGGAATGTTCTGTGGAAGGTGGAAGTTTTGGATTGCTCTGTGGAAGATGGAAGTTTTGGAATGCTCTGTGGAAGATGGAAGTTTTGGAATGCTCTGTGGAAGGTGGAAGTTTTGGAATGCTCTGTGGTAGGTGGAAGTTTTGGAATGCTCTGTGGAAGATGCAAGTTTTGGAATGCTCTGTGGAAGATGGAAGTTTTGGTATGCTCTGTGGAAGATGGAAGTTTTGGAATGCTCTGTGAAAGGTGGAAGTTTTGGAATGCTCTGTGGAAGGTGGAAGTTTTGGAATGCTCTGTGGTAGGAGGAAGTTTTGGAATGCTCTGTGGAAGATGCAAGTTTTGGAATGCTCTGTGGAAGATGGAAGTTTTGGTATGCTCTGTGGAAGGTGGAAGTTTTGGAATGCTCTGTGGAAGGTGGAAGTTTTGGAATGCTCTGTGGAAGATGGTAGTTTTGGAATATTCTGTGGAAAGTGGAAGTTTTGGAATGTTCTATGGAAGACGGAAGTATTGGAATGTTCTGTGGAAGGTGGAAGTTCTGGAATATTCTGTGGAAGGTGGAAGTTTTGGAATGTTCTGTGGAAAACGGAAGTTTTGGAATGCTCTGTGGAAGGTGGAAGTTTTGGAATGTTCTGTTGAATATGGAAGTTTTGGAATGCTCTTTGGAGGATGGAAATTTTGGAATGTTCTGTGGAAGGTGGAAGTTTTGGTTTGCTCTGTGGAAGATGGAAGTTTTGGAATGCTCTGTGGAAGATGGAAGTTTTGGAATGCTCTGTGGAAGGTGGAAGTTTTGGAATGCTCTGTGGTAGGTGGAAGTTTTGGAATGCTCTGTGGAAGATGCAAGTTTTGGAATGCTCTGTGGAAGATGGAAGTTTTGGTATGCTCTGTGGAAGGTGGAAGTTTTGGAATGCTCTGTGGAAGATGGAAGTTTTGGAATATTCTGTGGAAAGTGGAAGTTTTGGAATGTTCTATGGAAGACGGAAGTATTGGAATGTTCTGTGGAAGGTGGAAGTTCTGGAATATTCTGTGGAAGGTGGAAGTTTTGGAATGTTCTGTGGAAGACGGAAGTTTTGGAATGCTCTGTGGAAGGTGGAAGTTTTGGAATGTTCTGTTGAATGTGGAAGTTTTGGAATGCTCTTTGGAGGATGGAAGTTTTGGAATGTTCTGTGGAAGGTGGAAGTTTTGGATTGCTCTGTGGAAGATGGAAGTTTTGGAATGCTCTGTGGAAGATGGAAGTTTTGGAATGCTCTGTGGAAGGTGGAAGTTTTGGAATGCACTGTGGTAGGTGGAAGTTTTGGAATGCTCTGTGGAAGATGCAAGTTTTGGTATGCTCTGTGGAAGGTGGACGTTTTGGAATGCTCTGTGGAAGGTGGAAGTTTCGGAATGCTCTGTGGCAGATGGAAGTTTTGGAATGCTCTGTGGAAGTTGGAGTTTTGGAATGTTCTGTGGAAGGTGAAAGTTTCGGAATGTTCTGTGGAAGGTCGAAGTTTTGGAATGCTCTGTGGAAGGTTCGACTTTTGGAATGCTCTGTGGAAGACGGACGTTTTGGAATGCTCTGTGGAAGGTGGAAGTTTTGGAATGCTCTGTGGAAGGTGGAAGTTTTGGAATGCTCTGTGGAAGTAGGAAGTTTTGGATTGCTCTGTGGAAGATGGAAGTTTTGGAATGTTCTGTGGAAGACGGAAGTTTTGGAATGTTCTGTAGAAAGTGGAAGTTTTGGAATGTTCTTTGGAAGACGGAAGAATTCGAATGTTCAGTGGAAGGTGGAAGTTCTGGAATATTCTGTGGAAGGTGGAAGTTTTGGAATGTTCTGTTGAAGACGGAAGTTTTGGAACGCTCTGTGGAAGTTGGAGTTTTGGAATGTTCTGTGCAAGGTAGAAGTTTTGGAATGTACTGTGGGAGGTGGAAGATTTGCAATGCTCTGTGGAAGATGAAAGTTTTGGAATGCTCTGTGGAAGGTGAAAGTTTTGGAATGCTCTGTGGAAGGTGGAAGTTTTGGATTTTTCTGTGGAAGGTGGAAGTTTTGGAATGTTCTGTCGAAGGTGGAAGTTTTGGAATGTGCTGTGGAAGATGGAAGTTTTGGAATGTTCTTTGGAAGGTGGAAGTTTTGGAATGTTCCGTGGAAGATGGAAGTTTTGGCATATTCTGTGGAAGGTCGAAGTTTTGGAATGTTCTGTGGAAGGTTCGACTTTTGGAATGCTCTGTGGAAGACGGACGTTTTGGAATGCTCTGTGGAAGGTGGAAGTTTTGGAATGCTCTGTGGAAGGTGGAAGTTTTGGAATGCTCTGTGGATGTAGGAAGTTTTGGATTGCTCTGTGGAAGATGGAAGTTTTGGAATGTTCTGTGGAAGACGGAAGTTTTGGAATGTTCTGTAGAAAGTGGATGTTTTGGAATGTTCTTTGGAAGACGGAAGTATTCGAATGTTCAGTGGAAGGTGGAAGTTCTGGAATATTCTGTGGAAGGTGGAAGTTTTGGAATGTTCTGTTGAAGACGGAAGTTTTGGAACGCTCTGTGGAAGTTGGAGTTTTGGAATGTTCTGTGCAAGGTGGAAGTTTTGGAATGTACTGTGGGAGGTGGAAGATTTGCAATGCTCTGTGGAAGATGAAAGTTTTGTAATGCTCTGTGGAAGGTGGAAGTTTTGGAATGCTCTGTGGAAGGTGGAAGTTTTGGAATGCTCTGTGGAAGTAGGAAGTTTTGGATTGCTCTGTGGAAGGTGGAAGTTTTGGAATGTTCTGTCGAAGGTGGAAGTTTTGGAATGTTCTGTGGAAGATGGAAGTTTTGGAATGTTCTTTGGAAGGTGGAAGTTTTGGAATGTTCCGTGGAAGATGGAAGTTTTGGAATATTCTGTGGAAGTAGGAAGTTTTGGAATGCTCTGTTGAAGACGGAAGTATTGGAATGTTCTATGGAAGGTGGAAGTTTTGGAATGTTCTGTGGAAGGTGGAAGTTTTGCAATGCTCTTTGGAAGGTGGAAGTTTTGGAATGCTCTGCGAAAGGTGGAAGTTTTGGAATGTTCTGTGGAAGTCGGACGTTTTGGAATGCATTGTGGAAGGTGGAAGTTTTGGAATGCTCTGTGCAAGGTGGAAGTTTTGGAATGTCCTGTGGAAGACGGAAGTTTTGGAATATTCTGTGGAAAGTGGAAGTTTTGGAAAGTTCTGTGGAAGACGGAAGTATTGGAATGTTCTGTGGAAGGTGGAAGTTCTGGAATATTCTGTGGAAGGTGGAAGTTTTGGAATGTTCTGTGGAAGACGGAAGTTTTGGAATGCTCTGTGGAAGGTGGAAGTTTTGGAATGTTCTGTTGAATGTGGAAGTTTTGGAATGCTCTTTGGAGGATGGAAGTTTTGGAATGTTCTGTGGAAGGTGGAAGTTTTGGTTTGCTCTGTGGAAGATGGAAGTTTTGGAATGCTCTGTGGAAGATGGAAGTTTTGGAATGCTCTGTGGAAGGTGGAAGTTTTGGAATGCTCTGTGGTAGGTGGAAGTTTTGGAATGCTCTGTGGAAGATGCAAGTTTTGGAATGCTCTGTGGAAGATGGAAGTTTTGGTATGCTCTGTGGAAGGTGGAAGATTTGGAATGCTCTGTGGAAGGTGGAAGTTTTGGAATGCTCTGTGGAAGATGGAAGTTTTGGAATATTCTGTGGAAAGTGCAAGTTTTGGAATGTTCTATGGAAGACGGAAGTATTGGAATGTTCTGTGGAAGGTGGAAGTTCTGGAATATTCTGTGGAAGGTGGAAGTTTTGGAATGTTCTGTGGAAGACGGAAGTTTTGGAATGCTCTGTGGAAGGTGGAAGTTTTGGAATGTTCTGTTGAATGTGGAAGTTTTGGAATGCTCTTTGGAGGATGGAAGTTTTGGAATGTTCTGTGGAAGGTGGAAGTTTTGGTTTGCTCTGTGGAAGATGGAAGTTTTGGAATGCTCTGTGGAAGATGGAAGTTTTGGAATGCTCTGTGGAAGGTGGAAGTTTTGGAAGGCTCTGTGGTAGGTGGAAGTTTTGGAATGCTCTGTGGAAGATGCAAGTTTTGGAATGCTCTGTGGAAGATGGAAGTTTTGGTATGCTCTGTGGAAGTTGGACGTTTTGGAATGCACTATGGAAGATGGAAATTTTGGAATGTTCTGTGAGAGTTGGACGTTTTGGAATGTTCTGTGGAAGACGGAAGTTTTGGAATGCTCTCTGGAACGTGGAAGTCTTGGAATGTTTGTGGAAGGTGGGAGTTTTGGAATGCTCCGAGGAAGTTGGGAGTTTTGGAATGCTCTGTGGAAGGTGGAAGTTTTGGAATGTTCTGTCGAAGGTGTAAGTTTTGGAATGTTCTGTGGAAGATGGAAGTTTTGGAATGTTCTTTGGAAGGTGGAAGTTTTGGAATGTTCCGTGGAAGATGGAAGTTTTGGAATATTCTGTGGAAGTAGGAAGTTTTGGAATGCTCTGTTGAAGACGGAAGTAGTGGAATGTTCTATGGAAGGTGGAAGTTTTGGAATGTTCTGTGGGAGGTGGAAGTTTTGGAATGCTCTTTGGAAGGTGGAAGTTTTGGAATGCTCTGCGAAAGGTGGAAGTTTTGGAATGTTCTGTGGAAGACGGACGTTTTGGAATGCAATGTGGAAGGTGGAAGTTTTGGAATGCTCTGTGCAAGCTGGAAGTTTTGGAATATTCTGTGGAAGGTGGAAGTTCTGGAATATTCTGTGGAAGGTGGAAGTTTTGGAATGTTCTGTGGAAGACGGAAGTTTTGGAATGCTCTGTGGAAGGTGGAAGTTTTGGAATGTTCTGTTGAATGTGGAAGTTTTGGAATGTTCTGTGGAAGGTGGAAGTTTTGGATTGCTCTGTGGAAGATGGAAGTTTTGGAATGCTCTGTGGAAGATGGAAGTTTTGGAATGCTCTGTGGAAGGTGGAAGTTTTGGAATGCTCTGTGGTAGGTGGAAGTATTGGAATGCTCTGTGGAAGATGCAAGTTTCGGAATGCTCTGTGGAAGATGGAAGTTTTGGTATGCTCTGTGGAAGGTGGAAGTTTTGGAATGCTCTGTGGAAGGTGGAAGTTTTGGAATGCTCTGTGGAAGGTGGAAGTTTTGGAATGCTCTGTGGTAGGTGGAAGTTTTGGAATGCTCTGTGGAAGATGCAAGTTTTGGAATGCTCTGTGGAAGATGGAAGTTTTGGTATGCTCTGTGGAAGGTGGAAGTTTTGGAATGCTCTGTGGAAGGTGGAAGTTTTGGAATGTTCTATGGAAGACGGAAGTTTTGGAATGCTCTGTGGAAGGTGGAAGTTTTGGAATGTTCTGTTGAATGTGGAAGTTTTGGAATGCTCTTTGGAGGATGGAAGTTTTGGAATGTTCTGTGGAAGGTGGAAGTTTTGGTTTGCTCTGTGGAAGATGGAATTTTTGGAATGCTCTGTGGAAGATGGAAGTTTTGGAATGCTCTGTGGAAGGTGGAAGTTTTGGAATGCTCTGTGGTAGGTGGAAGTTTTGGAATGCTCTGTGGAAGATGCAAGTTTTGGAATGCTCTGTGGAAGATGGAAGTTTTGGTATGCTCTGTGGAAGGTGGAAGATTTGGAATGCTCTGTGGAAGGTGGAAGTTTTGGAATGCTCTGTGGAAGATGGAAGTTTTGGAATATTCTGTGGAAAGTGCAAGTTTTGGAATGTTCTATGGAAGACGGAAGTATTGGAATGTTCTGTGGAAGGTGGAAGTTCTGGAATATTCTGTGGAAGGTGGAAGTTTTGGAATGTTCTGTGGAAGACGGAAGTTTTGGAATGCTCTGTGGAAGGTGGAAGTTTTGGAATGTTCTGTTGAATGTGGAAGTTTTGGAATGCTCTTTGGAGGAAGGAAGTTTTGGAATGTTCTGTGGAAGGTGGAAGTTTTGGTTTGCTCTGTGGAAGATGGAAGTTTTGGAATGCTCTGTGGAAGATGGAAGTTTTGGAATGCTCTGTGGAAGGTGGAAGTTTTGGAAGGCTCTGTGGTAGGTGGAAGTTTTGGAATGCTCTGTGGAAGATGCAAGTTTTGGAATGCTCTGTGGAAGATGGAAGTTTTGGTATGCTCTGTGGAAGTTGGACGTTTTGGAATGCACTATGGAAGATGGAAATTTTGGAATGTTCTGTGAGAGTTGGACGTTTTGGAATGTTCTGTGGAAGACGGAAGTTTTGGAATGCTCTCTGGAACGTGGAAGTCTTGGAATGTTTGTGGAAGGGGGGAGTTTTGGAATGCTCCGAGGAAGTTGGGAGTTTTGGAATGCTCTGTGGAAGGTGGAAGTTTTGGAATGTTCTGTCGAAGGTGTAAGTTTTGGAATGTTCTGTGGAAGATGGAAGTTTTGGAATGTTCTTTGGAAGGTGGAAGTTTTGGAATGTTCCGTGGAAGATGGAAGTTTTGGAATATTCTGTGGAAGTAGGAAGTTTTGGAATGCTCTGTTGAAGACGGAAGTAGTGGAATGTTCTATGGAAGGTGGAAGTTTTGGAATGTTCTGTGGGAGGTGGAAGTTTTGGAATGCTCTTTGGAAGGTGGAAGTTTTGGAATGCTCTGCGAAAGGTGGAAGTTTTGGAATGTTCTGTGGAAGACGGACGTTTTGGAATGCAATGTGGAAGGTGGAAGTTTTGGAATGCTCTGTGCAAGCTGGAAGTTTTGGAATATTCTGTGGAAGGTGGAAGTTCTGGAATATTCTGTGGAAGGTGGAAGTTTTGGAATGTTCTGTGGAAGACGGAAGTTTTGGAATGCTCTGTGGAAGGTGGAAGTTTTGGAATGTTCTGTTGAATGTGGAAGTTTTGGAATGTTCTGTGGAAGGTGGAAGTTTTGGATTGCTCTGTGGAAGATGGAAGTTTTGGAATGCTCTGTGGAAGATGGAAGTTTTGGAATGCTCTGTGGAAGGTGGAAGTTTTGGAATGCTCTGTGGTAGGTGGAAGTATTGGAATGCTCTGTGGAAGATGCAAGTTTCGGAATGCTCTGTGGAAGATGGAAGTTTTGGTATGCTCTGTGGAAGGTGGAAGTTTTGGAATGCTCTGTGGAAGGTGGAAGTTTTGGAATGCTCTGTGGAAGGTGGAAGTTTTGGAATGCTCTGTGGTAGGTGGAAGTTTTGGAATGCTCTGTGGAAGATGCAAGTTTTGGAATGCTCTGTGGAAGATGGAAGTTTTGGTATGCTCTGTGGAAGGTGGAAGTTTTGGAATGCTCTGTGGAAGGTGGAAGTTTTGGAATGTTCTATGGAAGACGGAAGTATTGGAATGTTCTGTGGAAGGTGGAAGTTCTGGAATATTCTGTGGAAGGTGGAAGTTTTGGAATGTTCTGTGGAAGACGGAAGTTTTGGAATGCTCTGTGGAAGGTGGAAGTTTTGGAATGTTCTGTTGAATGTGGAAGTTTTGGAATTTTCTTTGGAGGATGGAAGTTTTGGAATGTTCTGTGGAAGGTGGAAGTTTTGGTTTGCTCTGTGGAAGATGGAAGTTTTGGAATGCTCTGTGGAAGATGGAAGTTTTGGAATGCTCTGTGGAAGGTGGAAGTTTTGGAATGCTCTGTGGTAGGTGGAAGTTTTGGAATGCTCTGTGGAAGATGCAAGTTTTGGAATGCTCTGTCGAAGATGGAAGTTTTGGTATGCTCTGTGGAAGGTGGAAGTTTTGGAATGCTCTGTGGAAGATGGAAGTTTTGGAATATTCTGTGGAAAGTGGAAGTTTTGGAATGTTCTATGGAAGACGGAAGTATTGGAATGTTCTGTGGAAGGTGGAAGTTCTGGAATATTCTGTGGAAGGTGGAAGTTTTGGAATGTTCTGTGGTAGACGGAAGTTTTGGAATGCTCTGTGGATGGTGGAAGTTTTGGAATGTCCTGTTGAATGTGGAAGTTTTGGAATGCTCTTTGGAGGATGTAAGTTTTGGAATGTTCTGTGGAAGGTGGAAGTTTTGGATTGCTCTGTGGAAGATGCAAGTTTTGGAATGCTCTGTGGAAGATGGAAGTTTTGGTATGCTCTGTGGAAGGTGGAAGTTTTGGAATGCTCTGTGGAAGGTGGAAGTTTTGGAATGTTCTATGGAAGACGGATGTATTGGAATGTTCTGTGGAAGGTGGAAGTTCTGGAATATTCTGTGGAAGGTGGAAGTTTTGGAATGTTCTGTGGAAGACGGAAGTTTTGGAATGCTCTGTGGAAGGTGGAAGTTTTGGAATGTTCTGTTGAATGTGGAAGTTTTGGAATTTTCTTTGGAGGATGGAAGTTTTGGAATGTTCTGTGGAAGGTGGAAGTTTTGGTTTGCTCTGTGGAAGATGGAAGTTTTGGAATGCTCTGTGGAAGATGGAAGTTTTGGAATGCTCTGTGGAAGGTGGAAGTTTTGGAATGCTCTGTGGTAGGTGGAAGTTTTGGAATGCTCTGTGGAAGATGCAAGTTTTGGAATGCTCTCTGGAAGATGGAAGTTTTGGTATGCTCTGTGGAAGGTGGAAGTTTTGGAATGCTCTGTGGAAGATGGAAGTTTTGGAATATTCTGTGGAAAGTGGAAGTTTTGGAATGTTCTATGGAAGACGGAAGTATTGGAATGTTCTGTGGAAGGTGGAAGTTCTGGAATATTCTGTGGAAGGTGGAAGTTTTGGAATGTTCTGTGGTGGACGGAAGTTTTGGAATGCTCTGTGGATGGTGGAAGTTTTGGAATGTCCTGTTGAATGTGGAAGTTTTGGAATGCTCTTTGGAGGATGTAAGTTTTGGAATGTTCTGTGGAAGGTGGAAGTTTTGGATTGCTCTGTGGAAGATGGAAGTTTTGGAATGCTCTGTGGAAGATGGAAGTTTTGGAATGCTCTGTGGAAGGTGGAAGTTTTGGAATGCTCTGTGGTAGGTGGAAGTTTTGGAATGCTCTGTGGTAGGTGGAAGTTTTGGAATGCTCTGTGGAAGATGCAAGTTTTGGAATGCTCTGTGGAAGATGGAAGTTTTGGTATGCTCTGTGGAATGTGGAAGTTTTGGAATGCACTATGGAAGATGGAAATTTTGGAATGTTCTGTGAGAGTTGGACGTTTTGGAATGTTCTGTGGAAGACGGAAGTTTTGGAATGCTCTCTGGAACGTGGAAGTCTTGGAATGTTCTGTGGAAGGTGGGAGTTTTGGAATGCTCCGAGGAAGTTGGGAGTTTTGGAATGCTCTGTGGAAGGTGGAAGTTTTGGAATGTTCTGTCGAAGGTGGAAGTTTTGGAATGTTCTGTGGAAGATGGAAGTTTTGGAATATTCTGTGGAAAGTGCAAGTTTTGGAATGTTCTATGGAAGACGGAAGTATTGGAATGTTCTGTGGAAGGTGGAAGTTCTGGAATATTCTGTGGAAGGTGGAAGTTTTGGAATGTTCTGTGGAAGACGGAAGTTTTGGAATGCTCTGTGGAATGTGGAAGTTTTGGAATGTTCTGTTGAATGTGGAAGTTTTGGAATGCTCTTTGGAGGATGGAAGTTTTGGAATGTTCTGTGGAAGGTGGAAGTTTTGGTTTGCTCTGTGGAAGATGGAAGTTTTGGAATGCTCTGTGGAAGGTGGAAGTTTTGGAAGGCTCTGTGGTAGGTGGAAGTTTTGGAATGCTCTGTGGAAGATGCAAGTTTTGGAATGCTCTGTGGAAGATGGAAGTTTTGGTATGCTCTGTGGAAGGTGGAAGTTTTGGAATGCTCTGTGGAAGGTGGAAGTTTTGGAATGCTCTGTGGAAGATGGAAGTTTTGGAATAATCTGTGGAAATTGGAAGTTTTGGAATGTTCTATGGAAGACGGAAGTATTGGAATGTTCTGTGGAAGGTGGAAGTTCTGGAATATTCTGTGGAAGGTGGAAGTTTTGGAATCTTCTGTGGAAGACGGAAGTTTTGGAATGCTCTGTGGAAGGTGGAAGTTTTGGAATGTTCTGTTGAATGTGGAAGTTTTGGAATGCTCTTTGGAGGATGGAAGTTTTGGAATGCTCTGTGGTAGGTGGAAGTTTTGGAATGCTCTGTGTAAGATGCAAGTTTTGGAATGCTCTATGGAAGATGGAAGTTTTGGTATGCTCTGTGGAATGTGGAAGTTTTGGAATGCACTATGGAAGATGGAAATTTTGGAATGTTCTGTGAGAGTTGGACGTTTTGGAATGTTCTGTGGAAGACGGAAGTTTTGGAATGCTCTCTGGAACGTGGAAGTCTTGGAATGTTCTGTGGAAGGTGGGAGTTTTGGAATGCTCCGAGGAAGTTGGGAGTTTTGGAATGCTCTGTGGAAGGTGGAAGTTTTGGAATGTTCTGTCGAAGGTGGAAATTTTGGAATGTTCTGTGGAAGATGGAAGTTTTGGAATGTTCTTTGGAAGGTGGAAGTTTTGGAATGTTCCGTGGAAGATGGAAGTTTTGGAATATTCTGTGGAAGTAGGAAGCTTTGGAATGCTCTGTTGAAGACGGAAGTAGTGGAATGTTCTATGGAAGGTGGAAGTTTTGGAATGTTCTGTGGAAGGTGGAAGTTTTGGAATGCTCTTTGGAAGGTGGAAGTTTTGGAATGCTCTGCGAAAGGTGGAAGTTTTGGAATGTTCTGTGGAAGACGGACGTTTTGGAATGCAGTGTGGAAGGTGGAAGTTTTGGAATGCTCTGTGCAAGCTGGAAGTTTTGGAATGTTCTGTGGAAGGTGGAAGTTCTGGAATATTCTGTGGAAGGTGGAAGTTTTGGAATGTTCTGTGGAAGACGGAAGTTTTGGAATGCTCTGTGGAAGGTGGAAGTTTTGGAATGTTCTGTTGAATGTGGAAGTTTTGGAATGTTCTGTGGAAGGTGGAAGTTTTGGATTGCTCTGTGGAAGATGGAAGTTTTGGAATGCTCTGTGGAAGATGGAAGTTTTGGAATGCTCTGTGGAAGGTGGAAGTTTTGGAATGCTCTGTGGTAGGTGGAAGTTTTGGAATGCTCTGTGGAAGATGCAAGTTTTGGAATGCTCTGTGGAAGATGGAAGTTTTGGTATGCTCTGTGGAAGGTGGAAGTTTTGGAATGCTCTGTGGAAGGTGGAAGTTTTGGAATGCTCTGTGGAAGGTGGAAGTTTTGGAATGCTCTGTGGTAGGTGGAAGTTTTGGAATGCTCTGTGGAAGATGCAAGTTTTGGAATGCTCTGTGGAAGATGGAAGTTTTGGTATGCTCTGTGGAAGGTGGAAGTTTTGGAATGCTCTGTGGAAGGTGGAAGTTTTGGAATGTTCTATGGAAGACGGAAGTATTGGAATGTTCTGTGGAAGGTGGAAGTTCTGGAATATTCTGTGGAAGGTGGAAGTTTTGGAATGTTCTGTGGTAGACGGAAGTGTTGGAATGCTCTGTGGATGGTGGAAGTTTTGGAATGTCCTGTTGAATGTGGAAGTTTTGGAATGCTCTTTGGAGGATGTAAGTTTTGGAATGTTCTGTGGAAGGTGGAAGTTTTGGATTGCTCTGTGGAAGATGGAAGTTTTGGAATGCTCTGTGGAAGATGGAAGTTTTGGAATGCTCTGTGGAAGGTGGAAGTTTTGGAATGCTCTGTGGTAGGTGGAAGTTTTGGAATGCTCTGTGGTAGGTGGAAGTTTTGGAATGCTCTGTGGAAGATGCAAGTTTTGGAATGCTCTGTGGAAGATGGAAGTTTTGGTATGCTCTGTGGAATGTGGAAGTTTTGGAATGCACTATGGAAGATGGAAATTTTGGAATGTTCTGTGAGAGTTGGACGTTTTGGAATGTTCTGTGGAAGACGGAAGTTTTGGAATGCTCTCTGGAACATGGAAGTCTTGGAATGTTCTGTGGAAGGTGGGAGTTTTGGAATGCTCCGAGGAAGTTGGGAGTTTTGGAATGCTCTGTGGAAGGTGGAAGTTTTGGAATGTTCTGTCGAAGGTGGAAGTTTTGGAATGTTCTGTGGAAGATGGAAGTTTTGGAATATTCTGTGGAAAGTGCAAGTTTTGGAATGTTCTATGGAAGACGGAAGTATTGGAATGTTCTGTGGAAGGTGGAAGTTCTGGAATATTCTGTGGAAGGTGGAAGTTTTGGAATGTTCTGTGGAAGACGGAAGTTTTGGAATGCTCTGTGGAATGTGGAAGTTTTGGAATGTTCTGTTGAATGTGGAAGTTTTGGAATGCTCTTTGGAGGATGGAAGTTTTGGAATGTTCTGTGGAAGGTGGAAGTTTTGGTTTGCTCTGTGGAAGATGGAAGTTTTGGAATGCTCTGTGGAAGATGGAAGTTTTGGAATGCTCTGTGGAAGGTGGAAGTTTTGGAAGGCTCTGTGGTAGGTGGAAGTTTTGGAATGCTCTGTGGAAGATGCAAGTTTTGGAATGCTCTGTGGAAGATGGAAGTTTTGGTATGCTCTGTGGAAGGTGGAAGTTTTGGAATGCTCTGTGGAAGGTGGAAGTTTTGGAATGCTCTGTGGAAGATGGAAGTTTTGGAATAATCTGTGGAAATTGGAAGTTTTGGAATGTTCTATGGAAGACGGAAGTATTGGAATGTTCTGTGGAAGGTGGAAGTTCTGGAATATTCTGTGGAAGGTGGAAGTTTTGGAATCTTCTGTGGAAGACGGAAGTTTTGGAATGCTCTGTGGAAGGTGGAAGTTTTGGAATGTTCTGTGGTAGGTGGAAGTTTTGGAATGCTCTGTGTAAGATGCAAGTTTTGGAATGCTCTATGGAAGATGGAAGTTTTGGTATGCTCTGTGGAATGTGGAAGTTTTGGAATGCACTATGGAAGATGGAAATTTTGGAATGTTCTGTGAGAGTTGGACGTTTTGGCATGTTCTGTGGAAGACGGAAGTTTTGGAATGCTCTCTGGAACGTGAAAGTCTTGGAATGTTCTTTGGAAGGTGGGAGTTTTGGAATGCTCCGAGGAAGTTGGGAGTTTTGGAATGCTCTGTGGAAGGTGGAAGTTCTGGAATATTCTGTGGAAGGTGGAAGTTTTGGAATGTTCTGTGGAAGACGGAAGTTTTGAAATGCTCTGTGGAAGGTGGAAGTTTTGGAATGTTCTGTTGAATGTGGAAGTTTTGGAATGCTCTTTGGAGGATGGAGGTTTTGGAATGTTCTGTGGAAGGTGGAAGTTTTGGTTTGCTCTGTGGAAGATGGAAGTTTTGGAATGCTCTGTGGAAGATGGAAGTTTTGGAATGCTCTGTGGAAGGTGGAAGTTTTGGAATGCTCTGTGGTAGGTGGAAGTTTTGGAATGCTCTGTGGAAGATGCAAGTTTTGGAATGCTCTGTGGAAGATGGAAGTTTTGGTATGCTCTGTGGAAGGTGGAAGTTTTGGAATGCTCTGTGGAAGATGGAAGTTTTGGAATATTCTGTGGAAAGTGGAAGTTTTGGAATGTTCTATGGAAGACGGAAGTATTGGAATGTTCTGTGGAAGGTGGAAGTTCTGGAATATTCTGTGGAAGGTGGAAGTTTTGGAATGTTCTGTGGAAGACGGAAGTTTTGGAATGCTCTGTGGATGGTGGAAGTTTTGGAATGTCCTGTTGAATGTGGAAGTTTTGGAATGCTCTTTGGAGGATGGAAGTTTTGGAATGTTCTGTGGAAGGTGGAAGTTTTGGATTGCTCTGTGGAAGATGGAAGTTTTGGAATGCTCTGTGGAAGATGGAAGTTTTGGAATGCTCTGTGGAAGGTGGAAGTTTTGGAATGCTCTGTGGTAGGTGGAAGTTTTGGAATGCTCTGTGGTAGGTGGAAGTTTTGGAATGCTCTGTGGAAGATGCAAGTTTTGGAATGCTCTGTGGAAGATGGAAGTTTTGGTATGCTCTGTGGAATGTGGAAGTTTTGGAATGCACTATTGAAGATGGAAATTTTGGAATGTTCTGTGAGAGTTGGACGTTTTGGAATGTTCTGTGGAAGACGGAAGTTTTGGAATGCTCTCTGGAACGTGGAAGTCTTGGAATGTTCTGTGGAAGGTGGGAGTTTTGGAATGCTCCGAGGAAGTTGGGAGTTTTGGAATGCTCTGTGGAAGGTGGAGGTTTTGGAATGTTCTGTCGAAGGTGGAAGTTTTGGAATGTTCTGTGGAAGATGGAAGTTTTGGAATGTTCTTTGGAAGGTGGAAGTTTTGGAATGTTCCGTGGAAGATGGAAGTTTTGGAATATTCTGTGGAAGTAGGAAGTTTTGGAATGCTCTGTTGAAGACGGAAGTATTGGAATGTTCTATGGAAGGTGGAAGTTTTGGAATGTTCTGTGGAAGGTGGATGTTTTGGAATGCTCTTTGGAAGGTGGAAGTTTTGGAATGCTCTGCGAAAGGTGGAAGTTTTGGAATGTTCTGTGGAAGACGGACGTTTTGGAATGCAGTGTGGAAGGTGGAAGTTTTGGAATGCTCTGTGCAAGCTGGAAGTTTTGGAATGTTCTGTGGAAGGTGGAAGTTCTGGAATATTCTGTGGAAGGTGGAAGTTTTGGAATGTTCTGTGGAAGACGGAAGTTTTGGAATGCTCTGTGGAAGGTGGAAGTTTTGGAATGTTCTGTTGAATGTGGAAGTTTTGGAATGTTCTGTGGAAGGTGGAAGTTTTGGATTACTCTGTGGAAGATGGAAGTTTTGGAATGCTCTGTGGAAGATGGAAGTTTTGGAATGCTCTGTGGAAGGTGGAAGTTTTGGAATGCTCTGTGGTAGGTGGAAGTTTTGGAATGCTCTGTGGAAGATACAAGTTTTGGAATGCTCTGTGGAAGATGGAAGTTTTGGTATGCTCTGTGGAAGGTGGAAGTTTTGGAATGCTCTGTGGAAGGTGGAAGTTTTGGAATGCTCTGTGGAAGATGGAAGTTTTGGAATGCTCTGTGGTAGGTGGAAGTTTTGGAATGCTCTGTGGAATGTGGAAGATTTGGAATGCTCTGTGGAAGATGGAAGTTTTGGACTGCTCTGTGGAAGATGGAAGTTTTGGAATGCTCTGTGGAAGGTAGAAGTTTTGGAATGCTCTGTGGAATGTCGAAGTTTTGGAATGCTCTGTGGAAGATGGAAGTTTTGGAATGCTCTGTGGAAGGTGGAAGTTTTGGAATGCCCTGTTGAAGATGCAAGTTTTGGAATGCTCTGTGGAAGATGGAAGTTTCGGTATGCTCTGTGGAAGGTGGAAGTTTTGGAATGCTCTGTGGAAGGTCCAAGTTTTGGAATGCTCTGTGGAAGGTGGAAGTTTTGGAATGCTCTGTGGTAGGTGGAAGTTTTGGAATGCTCTGTGGAAGGTAGAAGTTTTGGAATGCTCTGTGGAATGTGGAAGTTTTGGAATGCTGTGTGGGAGGTGGATGTTTTGGAATGATCTGTGGAAGGTGGAAGTTTTGAAATGCTCTGTGGAAGATGGAAGTTTTGGAATACTCTGTGGAAAATGGAAGTTTTCGAATGTGCTCTGGGTGTTGGACATTTTGGAATGTTCTGTGGTAGACGGAAGTTTTGGAATGCTCTCTGGAAGATGGAAGTCTTGGAATGTTCTGTGGAAGGTGGGAGTTTTGGAATGCTCCGTGGAAGTTGGGAGTTTTGGAATGCTCTGTGGAAGTTGGAAGTTTTGGAATGTTCTGTGGAAGGTGGAAGTTCTGGAATATTCTGTGGAAGGTGGAAGTTTTGGAATGTTCTGTGGAAGACGGAAGTTTTGGAATGCTCTGTGGAAGGTGGAAGTTTTGGAATGTTCTGTTGAATGTGGAAGTTTTGGAATGTTCTGTGGAAGGTGGAAGTTTTGGATTGCTCTGTGGAAGATGGAAGTTTTGGAATGCTCTGTGGAAGATGGAAGTTTTGGAATGCTCTGTGGAAGGTGGAAGTTTTGGAATGCTCTGTGGTAGGTGGAAGTTTTGGAATGCTCTGTGGAAGATGCAAGTTTTGGAATGCTCTGTGGAAGATGGAAGTTTTGGTATGCTCTGTGGAAGGTGGACGTTTTGGAATGCTCTGTGGAAGGTGGAAGTTTTGGAATGCTCTGTGGAAGATGGAAGTTTTGGAATGCTCTGTGGTAGGTGGAAGTTTTGGAATGCTCTGTGGAATGTGGAAGTTTTGGAATGCTCTGTGGAAGATGGAAGTTTTGGAATGCTCTGTGGAAAATGGAAGTTTTGGAATGCTCTGTGGAAGGTAGAAGTTTTGGAATGCTCTGTGGAATGTGGAAGTTTTGGAATGCTCTGTGGAAGATGGAAGTTTTGGAATGCTCTTTGGAAGGTGGAAGTTTTGGAATGCTCTGTGGAAGATGCAAGTTTTGGAATGCTCTGTGGAAGATGGAAGTTTCGGTATGCTCTGTGGAAGGTGGAAGTTTTGGAATGCTCTGTGGACGGTGGAAGTTTTGGAATGCTCTGTGGAAGGTGGAAGTTTTAGAATGCTCTGTGGTAGGTGGAAGTTTTGGAATGCTCTGTGGAAGGTAGAAGTTTTGGAATGCTCTGTGGAATGTGGAAGTTTTGGAATGCTGTGTGGGAGGTGGATGTTTTGGAATGATCTGTGGAAGGTGGAAGTTTTGGAATGCTCTTTGGAAGGTGGAAGTTTTGGAATGCTCTGTGGAAAATGGAAGTTTTCGAATGTGCTCTGGGTGTTGGACATTTTGGAATGTTCTGTGGTAGACGGAAGTTTTGGAATGCTCTCTGCAAGATGGAAGTCTTGGAATGTTCTGTGGAAGGTGGGAGTTTTGGAATGCTCCGTGGAAGTTGGGAGTTTTGGAATGCTCTGTGGAAGTTGGAAGTTTTGGAATGATCTGTGGAAGTTGGAAGTTTTGGAATATTCTGTGGAAGATGGAAGTTTTGGAATGTTCTTTGGAAGGTGGAAGTTTTGGAATGTTCTGTGGAAGATGGAAGTTTTGGAATATTCTGTGGAAGTAGGAAGTTTTCGAATGTGCTCTGGGTGTTGGACATTTTGGAATGTTCTGTGGTAGACGGAAGTTTTGGAATGCTCTCTGGAAGATGGAAGTCTTGGAATGTTCTGTGGAAGGTGGGAGTTTTGGAATGCTCCGTGGAAGTTGGGAGTTTTGGAATGCTCTGTGGAAGTTGGAAGTTTTGGAATGATCTGTGGAAGTTGGAAGTTTTGGAATATTCTGTGGAAGATGGAAGTTTTGGAATGATCTGTGGAAGTTGGAAGTTTTGGAATATTCTGTGGAAGATGGAAGTTTTGGAATGTTCTTTGGAAGGTGGAAGTTTTGGAATGTTCTGTGGAAGATGGAAGTTTTGGAATATTCTGTGGAAGTAGGAAGTTTTGGAATGCTCTGTTGAAGACGGAAGTTTTGGAATGTTCTGTGGAAGGTGGAAGTTTTGGAATGTTCTGTCGAAGGTGGAAGTTTTGGAATGTTCTGTGGAAGATGGAAGTTTTGGAATGTTCTTTGGAAGGTGGAAGTTTTGGAATGTTCCGTGGAAGATGGAAGTTTTGGAATATTCTGTGGAAGTAGGAAGTTTTGGAATGCTCTGTTGAAGACGGATGTATTGGAATGTTCTATGGAAGGTGGAAGTTTTGGAATGCTCTGTGGAAGGTGGAAGTTTTGGAATGCTCTTTGGAAGGTGGAAGTTTTGGAATGCTCTGCGAAAGGTGGAAGTTTTGGAATGTTCTGTGGAAGACGGACGTTTTGGAATGCAGTGTGGAAGGTGGAAGTTTTGGAATGCTCTGTGCAAGCTGGAAGTTTTGGAATGTTCTGTGGAAGGTGGAAGTTCTGGAATATTCTGTGGAAGGTGGAAGTTTTGGAATGTTCTGTGGAAGACGGAAGTTTTGGAATGCTCTGTGGAAGGTGGAAGTTTTGGAATGTTCTGTTGAATGTGGAAGTTTTGGAATGTTCTGTGGAAGGTGGAAGTTTTGGATTGCTCTGTGGAAGATGGAAGTTTTGGAATGCTCTGTGGAAGATGGAAGTTTTGGAATGCTCTGTGGAAGGTGGAAGTTTTGGAATGCTCTGTGGTAGGTGGAAGTTTTGGAATGCTCTGTGGAAGATGCAAGTTTTGGAATGCTCTGTGGAAGATGGAAGTTTTGGTATGCTCTGTGGAAGGTGGAAGTTTTGGAATGCTCTGTGGAAGGTGGAAGTTTTGGAATGCTCTGTGGAAGGTGGAAGTTTTGGAATGCTCTGTGGTAGGTGGAAGTTTTGGAATGCTCTGTGGAAGATGCAAGTTTTGGAATGCTCTGTGGAAGATGGAAGTTTTGGTATGCTCTGTGGAAGGTGGAAGTTTTGGAATGCTCTGTGGAAGGTGGAAGTTTTGGAATGTTCTATGGAAGACGGAAGTATTGGAATGTTCTGTGGAAGGTGGAAGTTCTGGAATATTCTGTGGAAGGTGGAAGTTTTGGAATGTTCTGTGGTAGACGGAAGTGTTGGAATGCTCTGTGGATGGTGGAAGTTTTGGAATGTCCTGTTGAATGTGGAAGTTTTGGAATGCTCTTTGGAGGATGTAAGTTTTGGAATGTTCTGTGGAAGGTGGAAGTTTTGGATTGCTCTGTGGAAGATGGAAGTTTTGGAATGCTCTGTGGAAGATGGAAGTTTTGGAATGCTCTGTGGAAGGTGGAAGTTTTGGAATGCTCTGTGGTAGGTGGAAGTTTTGGAATGCTCTGTGGTAGGTGGAAGTTTTGGAATGCTCTGTGGAAGATGCAAGTTTTGGAATGCTCTGTGGAAGATGGAAGTTTTGGTATGCTCTGTGGAATGTGGAAGTTTTGGAATGCACTATGGAAGATGGAAATTTTGGAATGTTCTGTGAGAGTTGGACGTTTTGGAATGTTCTGTGGAAGACGGAAGTTTTGGAATGCTCTCTGGAACATGGAAGTCTTGGAATGTTCTGTGGAAGGTGGGAGTTTTGGAATGCTCCGAGGAAGTTGGGAGTTTTGGAATGCTCTGTGGAAGGTGGAAGTTTTGGAATGTTCTGTCGAAGGTGGAAGTTTTGGAATGTTCTGTGGAAGATGGAAGTTTTGGAATATTCTGTGGAAAGTGCAAGTTTTGGAATGTTCTATGGAAGACGGAAGTATTGGAATGTTCTGTGGAAGGTGGAAGTTCTGGAATATTCTGTGGAAGGTGGAAGTTTTGGAATGTTCTGTGGAAGACGGAAGTTTTGGAATGCTCTGTGGAATGTGGAAGTTTTGGAATGTTCTGTTGAATGTGGAAGTTTTGGAATGCTCTTTGGAGGATGGAAGTTTTGGAATGTTCTGTGGAAGGTGGAAGTTTTGGTTTGCTCTGTGGAAGATGGAAGTTTTGGAATGCTCTGTGGAAGATGGAAGTTTTGGAATGCTCTGTGGAAGGTGGAAGTTTTGGAAGGCTCTGTGGTAGGTGGAAGTTTTGGAATGCTCTGTGGAAGATGCAAGTTTTGGAATGCTCTGTGGAAGATGGAAGTTTTGGTATGCTCTGTGGAAGGTGGAAGTTTTGGAATGCTCTGTGGAAGGTGGAAGTTTTGGAATGCTCTGTGGAAGATGGAAGTTTTGGAATAATCTGTGGAAATTGGAAGTTTTGGAATGTTCTATGGAAGACGGAAGTATTGGAATGTTCTGTGGAAGGTGGAAGTTCTGGAATATTCTGTGGAAGGTGGAAGTTTTGGAATCTTCTGTGGAAGACGGAAGTTTTGGAATGCTCTGTGGAAGGTGGAAGTTTTGGAATGTTCTGTGGTAGGTGGAAGTTTTGGAATGCTCTGTGTAAGATGCAAGTTTTGGAATGCTCTATGGAAGATGGAAGTTTTGGTATGCTCTGTGGAATGTGGAAGTTTTGGAATGCACTATGGAAGATGGAAATTTTGGAATGTTCTGTGAGAGTTGGACGTTTTGGCATGTTCTGTGGAAGACGGAAGTTTTGGAATGCTCTCTGGAACGTGAAAGTCTTGGAATGTTCTTTGGAAGGTGGGAGTTTTGGAATGCTCCGAGGAAGTTGGGAGTTTTGGAATGCTCTGTGGAAGGTGGAAGTTCTGGAATATTCTGTGGAAGGTGGAAGTTTTGGAATGTTCTGTGGAAGACGGAAGTTTTGAAATGCTCTGTGGAAGGTGGAAGTTTTGGAATGTTCTGTTGAATGTGGAAGTTTTGGAATGCTCTTTGGAGGATGGAGGTTTTGGAATGTTCTGTGGAAGGTGGAAGTTTTGGTTTGCTCTGTGGAAGATGGAAGTTTTGGAATGCTCTGTGGAAGATGGAAGTTTTGGAATGCTCTGTGGAAGGTGGAAGTTTTGGAATGCTCTGTGGTAGGTGGAAGTTTTGGAATGCTCTGTGGAAGATGCAAGTTTTGGAATGCTCTGTGGAAGATGGAAGTTTTGGTATGCTCTGTGGAAGGTGGAAGTTTTGGAATGCTCTGTGGAAGATGGAAGTTTTGGAATATTCTGTGGAAAGTGGAAGTTTTGGAATGTTCTATGGAAGACGGAAGTATTGGAATGTTCTGTGGAAGGTGGAAGTTCTGGAATATTCTGTGGAAGGTGGAAGTTTTGGAATGTTCTGTGGAAGACGGAAGTTTTGGAATGCTCTGTGGATGGTGGAAGTTTTGGAATGTCCTGTTGAATGTGGAAGTTTTGGAATGCTCTTTGGAGGATGGAAGTTTTGGAATGTTCTGTGGAAGGTGGAAGTTTTGGATTGCTCTGTGGAAGATGGAAGTTTTGGAATGCTCTGTGGAAGATGGAAGTTTTGGAATGCTCTGTGGAAGGTGGAAGTTTTGGAATGCTCTGTGGTAGGTGGAAGTTTTGGAATGCTCTGTGGTAGGTGGAAGTTTTGGAATGCTCTGTGGAAGATGCAAGTTTTGGAATGCTCTGTGGAAGATGGAAGTTTTGGTATGCTCTGTGGAATGTGGAAGTTTTGGAATGCACTATTGAAGATGGAAATTTTGGAATGTTCTGTGAGAGTTGGACGTTTTGGAATGTTCTGTGGAAGACGGAAGTTTTGGAATGCTCTCTGGAACGTGGAAGTCTTGGAATGTTCTGTGGAAGGTGGGAGTTTTGGAATGCTCCGAGGAAGTTGGGAGTTTTGGAATGCTCTGTGGAAGGTGGAGGTTTTGGAATGTTCTGTCGAAGGTGGAAGTTTTGGAATGTTCTGTGGAAGATGGAAGTTTTGGAATGTTCTTTGGAAGGTGGAAGTTTTGGAATGTTCCGTGGAAGATGGAAGTTTTGGAATATTCTGTGGAAGTAGGAAGTTTTGGAATGCTCTGTTGAAGACGGAAGTATTGGAATGTTCTATGGAAGGTGGAAGTTTTGGAATGTTCTGTGGAAGGTGGATGTTTTGGAATGCTCTTTGGAAGGTGGAAGTTTTGGAATGCTCTGCGAAAGGTGGAAGTTTTGGAATGTTCTGTGGAAGACGGACGTTTTGGAATGCAGTGTGGAAGGTGGAAGTTTTGGAATGCTCTGTGCAAGCTGGAAGTTTTGGAATGTTCTGTGGAAGGTGGAAGTTCTGGAATATTCTGTGGAAGGTGGAAGTTTTGGAATGTTCTGTGGAAGACGGAAGTTTTGGAATGCTCTGTGGAAGGTGGAAGTTTTGGAATGTTCTGTTGAATGTGGAAGTTTTGGAATGTTCTGTGGAAGGTGGAAGTTTTGGATTACTCTGTGGAAGATGGAAGTTTTGGAATGCTCTGTGGAAGATGGAAGTTTTGGAATGCTCTGTGGAAGGTGGAAGTTTTGGAATGCTCTGTGGTAGGTGGAAGTTTTGGAATGCTCTGTGGAAGATACAAGTTTTGGAATGCTCTGTGGAAGATGGAAGTTTTGGTATGCTCTGTGGAAGGTGGAAGTTTTGGAATGCTCTGTGGAAGGTGGAAGTTTTGGAATGCTCTGTGGAAGATGGAAGTTTTGGAATGCTCTGTGGTAGGTGGAAGTTTTGGAATGCTCTGTGGAATGTGGAAGATTTGGAATGCTCTGTGGAAGATGGAAGTTTTGGACTGCTCTGTGGAAGATGGAAGTTTTGGAATGCTCTGTGGAAGGTAGAAGTTTTGGAATGCTCTGTGGAATGTCGAAGTTTTGGAATGCTCTGTGGAAGATGGAAGTTTTGGAATGCTCTGTGGAAGGTGGAAGTTTTGGAATGCCCTGTTGAAGATGCAAGTTTTGGAATGCTCTGTGGAAGATGGAAGTTTCGGTATGCTCTGTGGAAGGTGGAAGTTTTGGAATGCTCTGTGGAAGGTCCAAGTTTTGGAATGCTCTGTGGAAGGTGGAAGTTTTGGAATGCTCTGTGGTAGGTGGAAGTTTTGGAATGCTCTGTGGAAGGTAGAAGTTTTGGAATGCTCTGTGGAATGTGGAAGTTTTGGAATGCTGTGTGGGAGGTGGATGTTTTGGAATGATCTGTGGAAGGTGGAAGTTTTGAAATGCTCTGTGGAAGATGGAAGTTTTGGAATACTCTGTGGAAAATGGAAGTTTTCGAATGTGCTCTGGGTGTTGGACATTTTGGAATGTTCTGTGGTAGACGGAAGTTTTGGAATGCTCTCTGGAAGATGGAAGTCTTGGAATGTTCTGTGGAAGGTGGGAGTTTTGGAATGCTCCGTGGAAGTTGGGAGTTTTGGAATGCTCTGTGGAAGTTGGAAGTTTTGGAATGTTCTGTGGAAGGTGGAAGTTCTGGAATATTCTGTGGAAGGTGGAAGTTTTGGAATGTTCTGTGGAAGACGGAAGTTTTGGAATGCTCTGTGGAAGGTGGAAGTTTTGGAATGTTCTGTTGAATGTGGAAGTTTTGGAATGTTCTGTGGAAGGTGGAAGTTTTGGATTGCTCTGTGGAAGATGGAAGTTTTGGAATGCTCTGTGGAAGATGGAAGTTTTGGAATGCTCTGTGGAAGGTGGAAGTTTTGGAATGCTCTGTGGTAGGTGGAAGTTTTGGAATGCTCTGTGGAAGATGCAAGTTTTGGAATGCTCTGTGGAAGATGGAAGTTTTGGTATGCTCTGTGGAAGGTGGACGTTTTGGAATGCTCTGTGGAAGGTGGAAGTTTTGGAATGCTCTGTGGAAGATGGAAGTTTTGGAATGCTCTGTGGTAGGTGGAAGTTTTGGAATGCTCTGTGGAATGTGGAAGTTTTGGAATGCTCTGTGGAAGATGGAAGTTTTGGAATGCTCTGTGGAAAATGGAAGTTTTGGAATGCTCTGTGGAAGGTAGAAGTTTTGGAATGCTCTGTGGAATGTGGAAGTTTTGGAATGCTCTGTGGAAGATGGAAGTTTTGGAATGCTCTTTGGAAGGTGGAAGTTTTGGAATGCTCTGTGGAAGATGCAAGTTTTGGAATGCTCTGTGGAAGATGGAAGTTTCGGTATGCTCTGTGGAAGGTGGAAGTTTTGGAATGCTCTGTGGACGGTGGAAGTTTTGGAATGCTCTGTGGAAGGTGGAAGTTTTAGAATGCTCTGTGGTAGGTGGAAGTTTTGGAATGCTCTGTGGAAGGTAGAAGTTTTGGAATGCTCTGTGGAATGTGGAAGTTTTGGAATGCTGTGTGGGAGGTGGATGTTTTGGAATGATCTGTGGAAGGTGGAAGTTTTGGAATGCTCTTTGGAAGGTGGAAGTTTTGGAATGCTCTGTGGAAAATGGAAGTTTTCGAATGTGCTCTGGGTGTTGGACATTTTGGAATGTTCTGTGGTAGACGGAAGTTTTGGAATGCTCTCTGCAAGATGGAAGTCTTGGAATGTTCTGTGGAAGGTGGGAGTTTTGGAATGCTCCGTGGAAGTTGGGAGTTTTGGAATGCTCTGTGGAAGTTGGAAGTTTTGGAATGATCTGTGGAAGTTGGAAGTTTTGGAATATTCTGTGGAAGATGGAAGTTTTGGAATGTTCTTTGGAAGGTGGAAGTTTTGGAATGTTCTGTGGAAGATGGAAGTTTTGGAATATTCTGTGGAAGTAGGAAGTTTTCGAATGTGCTCTGGGTGTTGGACATTTTGGAATGTTCTGTGGTAGACGGAAGTTTTGGAATGCTCTCTGGAAGATGGAAGTCTTGGAATGTTCTGTGGAAGGTGGGAGTTTTGGAATGCTCCGTGGAAGTTGGGAGTTTTGGAATGCTCTGTGGAAGTTGGAAGTTTTGGAATGATCTGTGGAAGTTGGAAGTTTTGGAATATTCTGTGGAAGATGGAAGTTTTGGAATGATCTGTGGAAGTTGGAAGTTTTGGAATATTCTGTGGAAGATGGAAGTTTTGGAATGTTCTTTGGAAGGTGGAAGTTTTGGAATGTTCTGTGGAAGATGGAAGTTTTGGAATATTCTGTGGAAGTAGGAAGTTTTGGAATGCTCTGTTGAAGACGGAAGTTTTGGAATGTTCTGTGGAAGGTGGAAGTTTTGGAATGTTCTGTCGAAGGTGGAAGTTTTGGAATGTTCTGTGGAAGATGGAAGTTTTGGAATGTTCTTTGGAAGGTGGAAGTTTTGGAATGTTCCGTGGAAGATGGAAGTTTTGGAATATTCTGTGGAAGTAGGAAGTTTTGGAATGCTCTGTTGAAGACGGATGTATTGGAATGTTCTATGGAAGGTGGAAGTTTTGGAATGCTCTGTGGAAGGTGGAAGTTTTGGAATGCTCTTTGGAAGGTGGAAGTTTTGGAATGCTCTGCGAAAGGTGGAAGTTTTGGAATGTTCTGTGGAAGACGGACGTTTTGGAATGCAGTGTGGAAGGTGGAAGTTTTGGAATGCTCTGTGCAAGCTGGAAGTTTTGGAATGTTCTGTGGAAGGTGGAAGTTCTGGAATATTCTGTGGAAGGTGGAAGTTTTGGAATGTTCTGTGGAAGACGGAAGTTTTGGAATGCTCTGTGGAAGGTGGAAGTTTTGGAATGTTCTGTTGAATGTGGAAGTTTTGGAATGTTCTGTGGAAGGTGGAAGTTTTGGATTGCTCTGTGGAAGATGGAAGTTTTGGAATGCTCTGTGGAAGATGGAAGTTTTGGAATGCTCTGTGGAAGGTGGAAGTTTTGGAATGCTCTGTGGTAGGTGGAAGTTTTGGAATGCTCTGTGGAAGATGCAAGTTTTGGAATGCTCTGTGGAAGATGGAAGTTTTGGTATGCTCTGTGGAAGGTGGAAGTTTTGGAATGCTCTGTGGAAGGTGGAAGTTTTGGAATGCTCTGTGGAAGATGGAAGTTTTGGAATGCTCTGTGGTAGGTGGAAGTTTTGGAATGCTCTGTGGAATGTGGAAGATTTGGAATGCTCTGTGGAAGATGGAAGTTAAGGAATGCTCTGTGGAAGATGGAAGTTTTGGAATGCTCTGTGGAAGGTAGAAGTTTTGGAATGCTCTGTGGAATGTGGAAGTTTTGGAATGCTCTGTGGAAGATGGAAGTTTTGGAATGCTCTGTGGAAGATGCAAGTTTTGGAATGCTCTGTGGAAGATGGAAGTTTCGGTATGCTCTGTGGAAGGTGGAAGTTTTGGAATGCTCTGTGGAAGGTGGAAGTTTTGGAATGCTCTGTGGAAGGTGGAAGTTTTGGAATGCTCTGTGGTAGGTGGAAGTTTTGGAATGCTCTGTGGAAGGTAGAAGTTTTGGAATGCTCTGTGGAATGTGGAAGTTTTGGAATGCTGTGTGGGAGGTGGATGTTTTGGAATGATCTGTGGAAGGTGGAAGTTTTGAAATGCTCTGTGGAAGATGGAAGTTTTGGAATACTCTGTGGAAAATGGAAGTTTTCGAATGTGCTCTGGGTGTTGGACATTTTGGAATGTTCTGTGGTAGACGGAAGTTTTGGAATGCTCTCTGGAAGATGGAAGTCTTGGAATGTTCTGTGGAAGGTGGGAGTTTTGGAATGCTCCGTGGAAGTTGGGAGTTTTGGAATGCTCTGTGGAAGTTGGAAGTTTTGGAATGTTCTGTGGAAGGTGGAAGTTCTGGAATATTCTGTGGAAGGTGGAAGTTTTGGAATGTTCTGTGGAAGACGGAAGTTTTGGAATGCTCTGTGGAAGGTGGAAGTTTTGGAATGTTCTGTTGAATGTGGAAGTTTTGGAATGTTCTGTGGAAGGTGGAAGTTTTGGATTGCTCTGTGGAAGATGGAAGTTTTGGAATGCTCTGTGGAAGATGGAAGTTTTGGAATGCTCTGTGGAAGGTGGAAGTTTTGGAATGCTCTGTGGTAGGTGGAAGTTTTGGAATGCTCTGTGGAAGATGCAAGTTTTGGAATGCTCTGTGGAAGATGGAAGTTTTGGTATGCTCTGTGGAAGGTGGACGTTTTGGAATGCTCTGTGGAAGGTGGAAGTTTTGGAATGCTCTGTGGAAGATGGAAGTTTTGGAATGCTCTGTGGTAGGTGGAAGTTTTGGAATGCTCTGTGGAATGTGGAAGTTTTGGAATGCTCTGTGGAAGATGGAAGTTTTGGAATGCTCTGTGGAAGATGGAAGTTTTGGAATGCTCTGTGGAAGGTAGAAGTTTTGGAATGCTCTGTGGAATGTGGAAGTTTTGGAATGCTCTGTGGAAGATGGAAGTTTTGGAATGCTCTGTGGAAGGTGGAAGTTTTGGAATGCTCTGTGGAAGATGCAAGTTTTGGAATGCTCTGTGGAAGATGGAAGTTTCGGTATGCTCTGTGGAAGGTGGAAGTTTTGGAATGCTCTGTGGACGGTGGAAGTTTTGGAATGCTCTGTGGAAGGTGGAAGTTTTGGAATGCTCTGTGGTAGGTGGAAGTTTTGGAATGCTCTGTGGAAGGTAGAAGTTTTGGAATGCTCTGTGGAATGTGGAAGTTTTGGAATGCTGTGTGGGAGGTGGATGTTTTGGAATGATCTGTGGAAGGTGGAAGTTTTGAAATGCTCTGTGGAAGATGGAAGTTTTGGAATACTCAGTGGAAAATGGAAGTTTTCGAATGTGCTCTGGGTGTTGGACATTTTGGAATGTTCTGTGGTAGACGGTAGTTTTGGAATGCTCTCTGGAAGATGGAAGTCTTGGAATGTTCTGTGGAAGGTGGGAGTTTTGGAATGCTCCGTGGAAGTTGGGAGTTTTGGAATGCTCTGTGGAAGTTGGAAGTTTTGGAATGATCTGTGGAAGTTGGAAGTTTTGGAATATTCTGTGGAAGATGGAAGTTTTGGAATGTTCTTTGGAAGGTGGAAGTTTTGGAATGTTCTGTGGAAGATGGAAGTTTTGGAATATTCTGTGGAAGTAGGAAGTTTTGGAATGCTCTGTTGAAGACGGAAGTTTTGGAATGTTCTGTGGAAGCTGGAAGTTTTGGAATGTTCTGTGGAAGGTGGGAGTTTTGGAATGTTCTTTGGAAGTTTGGAGTTTTGGAATGCTTTGTGGAAGGTGCAAGTTTTGGAATGTTCTGTGGAAGTTGGGAATTTTGGAATGCTTTGTGGAAGGTGGAAGTTTTGGAATGTTCTGTGGAAGGTGGAAGTTTTGGAATGCTCTGTGGAAGGTGGAAGTTTTGGAATGCTCTGTGCAAGCTTCAAGTTTTGGAATGTTCTGTGGAAGGTAGAAGTTCTGGAATATTCTGTGGAAGGTGGAAGTTTTGGAATGCTCTGTGGAAGGTGGAAGTTTTGGAATGTTCTGTGGAAGGTAGAAGTTCTGGAATATTCTGTGGAAGGTGGAAATTTTGGAATGCTCTGTGGAAGGTGGAAGTTTTGGAATGTTCTGTGGAAGGTGGAAGTTTTGGATTGCTCTGTGGAAGATGGAAGTTTTGGAATACTCTGTGGAAGATGGAAGTTTTGGAATGCTCTGTGGTAGGTGGAAGTTTTGGAATTTTCTGTCGAAGGTGGAAGTTTTGGAATGTTCTGTGGAAGATGGAAGTTTTGGAATGTTCTTTGGAAGGTGGAAGTTTTGGAATGTTCCGTGGAAGATGGAAGATTTGGAATATTCTGTGGAAGTAGAAAGTTTTGGAATGCTCTGTTGAAGACGGAAGTATTGGAATGTTCTATGGAAGGTGGAAGTTTTGGAATGTTCTGTGGAAGGTGGAAGTTTTGGAATGCTCTTTGGAAGGTGGAAGTTTTGGAATGCTCTGCGAAAGGTGGAAGTTTTGGAATGTTCTGTGGAAGACGGACGTTTTGGAATGCAGTGTGGAAGGTGGAAGTTTTGGTATGCTCTGTGGAAGGTGGACGTTTTGGAATGCTCTGTGGAAGGTGGAAGTTTTGGAATGCTCTGTGGTAGGTGGAAGTTTTGGAATTTTCTGTCGAAGGTGGAAGTTTTGGAATGTTCTGTGGAAGATGGAAGTTTTGGAATGTTCTTTGGAAGGTGGAAGTTTTGGAATGTTCCGTGGAAGATGGAAGTTTTGGAATGTTCTGTTGAATGTGGAAGTTTTGGAATGTTCTGTGGTAGGTGGAAGTTTTGGAATGCTCTGTGGAAGATGCAAGTTTTGGAATGCTCTGTGGAAGATGGAAGTTTTGGTATGCTCTGTGGAAGGTGGACGTTTTGGAATGCTCTGTGGAAGGTGGAAGTTTTGGAATGCTCTGTGGAAGATGGAAGTTTTGGAATGCTCTGTGGTAGGTGGAAGTTTTGGAATGCTCTGTGGAATGTGGAAGTTTTGGAATGCTCTGTGGAAGATGGAAGTTTTGGAATGCTCTGTGGAAGATGGAAGTTTTGGAATGCTCTGTGGAAGGTAGAAGTTTTGGAATGCTCTGTGGAATGTGGAAGTTTTGGAATGCTCTGTGGAAGATGGAAGTTTTGGAATGCTCTGTGGAAGGTGGAAGTTTTGGAATGCTCTGTGGAAGATGCAAGTTTTGGAATGCTCTGTGGAAGATGGAAGTTTCGGTATGCTCTGTGGAAGGTGGAAGTTTTGGAATGCTCTGTGGACGGTGGAAGTTTTGGAATGCTCTGTGGAAGGTGGAAGTTTTGGAATGTTCTGTGGTAGGTGGAAGTTTTGGAATGCTCTGTGGAAGGTAGAAGTTTTGGAATGCTCTGTGGAATGTGGAAGTTTTGGAATGCTGTGTGGGAGGTGGATGTTTTGGAATGATCTGTGGAAGGTGGAAGTTTTGAAATGCTCTGTGGAAGATGGAAGTTTTGGAATACTCTGTGGAAAATGGAAGTTTTCGAATGTGCTCTGGGTGTTGGACATTTTGGAATGTTCTGTGGTAGACGGTAGTTTTGGAATGCTCTCTGGAAGATGGAAGTCTTGGAATGTTCTGTGGAAGGTGGGAGTTTTGGAATGCTCCGTGGAAGTTGGGAGTTTTGGAATGCTCTGTGGAAGTTGGAAGTTTTGGAATGATCTGTGGAAGTTGGAAGTTTTGGAATATTCTGTGGAAGATGGAAGTTTTGGAATGTTCTTTGGAAGGTGGAAGTTTTGGAATGTTCTGTGGAAGATGGAAGTTTTGGAATGTGCTCTGGGTGTTGGACATTTTGGAATGTTCTGTGGTAGACGGTAGTTTTGGAATGCTCTCTGGAAGATGGAAGTCTTGGAATGTTCTGTGGAAGGTGGGAGTTTTGGAATGCTCCGTGGAAGTTGGGAGTTTTGGAATGCTCTGTGGAAGGTAGAAGTTTTGGAATGCTCTGTGGAAGTTGGGAATTTTGGAATGCTTTGTGGAAGGTGGAAGTTTTGGAATGTTCTGTGGAAGGTGGAAGTTTTGGAATGCTCTGTGGAAGGTTGAAGTTTTGGAATGCTCTGTGGAAGATGGTAGTTTTGGAATGTTCTGTGGAAGGTGGAAGTTTTGGAATGCTCTGTGGAAGGCGGACGTTTTGGAATGCTCTGTGGAAGGTGGAAGTTTTGGAATGTTCCGTGGAAGATGGAAGTTTTGGAATGTTCTGTGGAAGGTGGAAGTTTTGGATTGCTCTTTGGAAGGTGGAAGTTTTGGAATGCTCTGCGAAAGGTGGAAGTTTTGGAATGTTCTGTGGAAGACCTACGTTTTGGAATGCAGTGTGGAAGGTGGAAGTTTTGGAATGCTCTGTGCAAGCTTCAAGTTTTGGAATGTTCTGTGGAAGGTAGAAGTTCTGGAATATTCTGTGGAAGGTGGAAGTTTTGGAATGCTCTGTGGAAGGTGGAAGTTTTGGAATGTTCTGTTGAATGTGGAAGTTTTGGAATGTTCTGTGGAAGGTGGAAGTTTTGGATTGCTCTGTGGAAGATGGAAGTTTTGGAATGCTCTGTGGAAGATGGAAGTTTTGGAATGCTCTGTGGTAGGTGGAAGTTTTGGAATTTTCTGTCGAAGGTGGAAGTTTTGGAATGTTCTGTGGAAGATGGAAGTTTTGGAATGTTCTTTGGAAGGTGGAAGTTTTGGAATGTTCCGTGGAAGATGGAAGTTTTGGAATATTCTGTGGAAGTAGGAAGTTTTGGAATGCTCTGTTGAAGACGGAAGTATTGGAATGTTCTATGGAAGGTGGAAGTTTTGGAATGTTCTGTGGAAGGTGGAAGTTTTGGAATGCTCTTTGGAAGGTGGAAGTTTTGGAATGCTCTGCGAAAGGTGGAAGTTTTGGAATGTTCTGTGGAAGACGGACGTTTTGGAATGCAGTGTGGAAGGTGGAAGTTTTGGAATGCTCTGTGCAAGCTGGAAGTTTTGGAATGTTCTGTGGAAGGTGGAAGTTCTGGAATATTCTGTGGAAGGTGGAAGTTTTGGAATGTTCTGTGGAAGACGGAAGTTTTGGAATGCTCTGTGGAAGGTGGAAGTTTTGGAATGTTCTGTTGAATGTGGAAGTTTTGGAATGTTCTGTGGAAGGTGGAAGTTTTGGATTGCTCTGTGGAAGATGGAAGTTTTGGAATGCTCTGTGGAAGATGGAAGTTTTGGAATGCTCTGTGGAAGGTGGAAGTTTTGGAATGCTCTGTGGTAGGTGGAAGTTTTGGAATGCTCTGTGGAAGATGCAAGTTTTGGAATGCTCTGTGGAAGATGGAAGTTTTGGTATGCTCTGTGGAAGGTGGAAGTTTTGGAATGCTCTGTGGAAGGTGGAAGTTTTGGAATGCTCTGTGGAAGATGGAAGTTTTGGAATGCTCTGTGGTAGGTGGAAGTTTTGGAATGCTCTGTGGAATGTGGAAGATTTGGAATGCTCTGTGGAAGATGGAAGTTTTGGAATGCTCTGTGGAAGATGGAAGTTTTGGAACGCTCTGTGGAAGGTAGAAGTTTTGGAATGCTCTGTGGAATGTGGAAGTTTTGGAATGCTCTGTGGAAGATGGAATTTTTGGAATGCTCTGTGGAAGATGCAAGTTTTGGAATGCTCTGTGGAAGATGGAAGTTTCGGTATGCTCTGTGGAAGGTGGAAGTTTTGGAATGCTCTGTGGAAGGTGGAAGTTTTGGAATGCTCTGTGGAAGGTGGAAGTTTTGGAATGCTCTGTGGTAGGTGGAAGTTTTGGAATGCTCTGTGGAAGGTAGAAGTTTTGGAATGCTCTGTGGAATGTGGAAGTTTTGGAATGCTGTGTGGGAGGTGGATGTTTTGGAATGATCTGTGGAAGGTGGAAGTTTTGAAATGCTCTGTGGAAGATGGAAGTTTTGGAATACTCTGTGGAAAATGGAAGTTTTCGAATGTGCTCTGGGTGTTGGACATTTTGGAATGTTCTGTGGTAGACGGAAGTTTTGGAATGCTCTCTATAAGATGCAAGTCTTGGAATGTTCTGTGGAAGGTGGGAGTTTTGGAATGCTCCGTGGAAGTTGGGAGTTTTGGAATGCTCTGTGGAAGTTGGAAGTTTTGGAATGTTCTGTGGAAGGTGGAAGTTTTGGAATGCTCTGTGGAATGTGGAAGTTTTGGAATGCTCTGTGGAAGATGGAAGTTTTGGAATGCTCTGTGGAAGATGCAAGTTTTGGAATGCTCTGTGGAAGGTAGAAGTTTTGGAATGCTCTGTGGAATGTGGAAGTTTTGGAATGCTCTGTGGAAGATGGAAGTTTTGGAATGCTCTGTGGAAGGTGGAAGTTTTGGAATGCTCTGTGGAAGATGCAAGTTTTGGAATGCTCTGTGGAAGATGGAAGTTTCGGTATGCTCTGTGGAAGGTGGAAGTTTTGGAATGCTCTGTGGACGGTGGAAGTTTTGGAATGCTCTGTGGAAGGTGGAAGTTTTGGAATGCTCTGTGGTAGGTGGAAGTTTTGGAATGCTCTGTGGAAGGTAGAAGTTTTGGAATGCTCTGTGGAATGTGGAAGTTTTGGAATGCTGTGTGGGAGGTGGATGTTTTGGAATGATCTGTGGAAGGTGGAAGTTTTGAAATGCTCTGTGGAAGATGGAAGTTTTGGAATACTCTGTGGAAAATGGAAGTTTTCGAATGTGCTCTGGGTGTTGGACATTTTGGAATGTTCTGTGGTAGACGGAAGTTTTGGAATGCTCTCTGGAAGATGGAAGTCTTGGAATGTTCTGTGGAAGGTGGGAGTTTTGGAATGCTCCGTGGAAGTTGGGAGTTTTGGAATGCTCTGTGGAAGTTGGAAGTTTTGGAATGATCTGTGGAAGTTGGAAGTTTTGGAATATTCTGTGGAAGATGGAAGTTTTGGAATGTTCTTTGGAAGGTGGAAGTTTTGGAATGTTCTGTGGAAGATGGAAGTTTTGGAATATCTGTGGAAGTAGGAAGTTTTGGAATGCTTTGTTGAAGACGGAAGTTTTGGAATGTTCTGTGGAAGCTGGAAGTTTTGGAATGTTCTGTGGAAGGTGGGAGTTTTGGAATGTTCTTTGGAAGTTTGGAGTTTTGGAATGCTTTGTGGAAGGTGCAAGTTTTGGAATGCTCTGTGGAAGTTGGGAATTTTGGAATGCTTTGTGGAAGGTGGAAGTTTTGGAATGTTCTGTGGAAGGTGGAAGTTTTGGAATGCTCTGTGGAAGGTTGAAGTTTTGGAATGCTCTGTGGAAGATGGTAGTTTTGGAATGTTCTGTGGAAGGTGGAAGTTTTGGAATGCTCTGTGGAAGGCGGACGTTTTGGAATGCTCTGTGGAAGGTGGAAGTTTTGGAATGTTCCGTGGAAGATGGAAGTTTTGGAATATTCTGTGGAAGTAGGAAGTTTTGGAATGCTCTGTTGAAGACGGAAGTATTGGAATGTTCTATGGAAGGTGGAAGTTTTGGAATGTTCTGTGGAAGGTGGAAGTTTTGGATTGCTGTTTGGAAGGTGGAAGTTTTGGAATGCTCTGCGAAAGGTGGAAGTTTTGGAATGTTCTGTGGAAGACGGACGTTTTGGAATGCAGTGTGGAAGGTGGAAGTTTTGGAATGCTCTGTGCAAGCTTCAAGTTTTGGAATGTTCTGTGGAAGGTGGAAGTTCTGGAATATTCTGTGGAAGGTGGAAGTTTTGGAATGCTCTGTGGAAGGTGGAAGTTTTGGAATGTTCTGTTGAATGTGGAAGTTTTGGAATGTTCTGTGGAAGGTGGAAGTTTTGGATTGCTCTGTGGAAGATGGAAGTTTTGGAATGCTCTGTGGAAGATGGAAATTTTGGAATGCTCTGTGGAAGGTGGAAGTTTTGGAATGCTCTGTGGTAGGTGGAAGTTTTGGAATGCTCTGTGGAAGATGCAAGTTTTGGAATGCTCTGTGGAAGATGGAAGTTTTGGTATGCTCTGTGGAAGGTGGAAGTTTTGAAATGCTCTGTGGAAGGTGGAAGTTTTGGAATGCTCTGTGGAAGGTGGAAGTTTTGGAATGCTCTGTGGTAGGTGGAAGTTTTGGAATGCTCTGTGGAAGATGCAAGTTTTGGAATGCTCTGTGGAAGATGGAAGTTTTGGTATGCTCTGTGGAAGGTGGAAGTTTTGGAATGCTCTGTGGAAGGTGGAAGTTTTGGAATGTTCTATGGAAGACGGAAGTATTGGAATGTTCTGTGGAAGGTGGAAGTTCTGGAATATTCTGTGGAAGGTGGAAGTTTTGGAATGTTCTGTGGAAGACGGAAGTTTTGGAATGCTCTGTGGAAGGTGGAAGTTTTAGAATGTTCTGTTGAATGTGGAAGTTTTGGCATGCTCTTTGGAGGATGGAAGTTTTGGAATGTTCTGTGGAAGGTGGAAGTTTTGGTTTGCTCTGTGGAAGATGGAAGTTTTGGAATGCTCTGTGGAAGATGGAAGTTTTGGAATGCTCTGTGGAAGGTGGAAGTTTTGGAATGCTCTGTGGTAGGTGGAAGTTTTGGAATGCTCTGTGGAAGATGCAAGTTTTGGAATGCTCTGTGGAAGATGGAAGTTTTGGTATGCTCTGTGGAAGGTGGAAGTTTTGGAATGCTCTGTGGAAGATGGAAGTTTTGGAATATTCTGTGGAAAGTGGAAGTTTTGGAATGTTCTATGGAAGACGGAAGTATTGGAATGTTCTGTGGAAGGTGGAAGTTCTGGAATATTCTGTGGAAGGTGGAAGTTTTGGAATGTTCTGTGGAAGACGGAAGTTTTGGAATGCTCTGTGGATGGTGGAAGTTTTGGAATGTCCTGTTGAATGTGGAAGTTTTGTAATGCTCTTTGGAGGATGGAAGTTTTGGAATGTTCTGTGGAAGGTGGAAGTTTTGGATTGCTCTGTGGAAGATGGAAGTTTTGGAATGCTCTGTGGAAGATGGAAGTTTTGGAATGCTCTGTGGAAGGTGGAAATTTTGGAATGCTCTGTGGTAGGTGGAAGTTTTGGAATGCTCTGTGGAAGATGCAAGTTTTGGAATGCTGTGTGGAAGATGGAAGTTTTGGTATGCTTTGTGGAAGGTGGAAGTTTTGGAATGCTCTGTGGAAGGTGGAAGTTTCGGAATGCTCTGTGGCAGATGGAAGTTTTGGAATGCTCTGTGGAAGTTGGAGTTTTGGAATGTTCTGTGGAAGGTGAAAGATTCGGAATGTTCTGTGGAAGGTCGATGTTTTGGTATGCTCTGTGGAAGGTTCGACTTTTGGAATGCTCTGTGGAAGACGGACGTTTTGGAATGCTCTGTGGAAGGTGGAAGTTTTGGAATGCTCTGTGGAAGGTGGAAGTTTTGGAATGCTCTGTGGAAGTAGGAAGTTTTGGATTGCTCTGTGGAAGATGGAAGTTTTTGAATGTTCTGTGGAAGACGGAAGTTTTGGAATGTTCTGTGGAAAGTGGAAGTTTTGGAATGTTCTTTGGAAGACGGAAGTATTCGAATGTTCAGTGGAAGGTGGAAGTTCTGGAATATTCTGTGGAAGGTGGAAGTTTTGGAATGTTCTGTTGAAGACGGAAGTTTTGGAACGCTCTGTGGAAGTTGGAGTTTTGGAATGTTCTGTGCAAGGTGGAAGTTTTGGAATGTACTGTGGGAGGTGGAGGTTTTGCAATGCTCTGTGGAAGATGAAAGTTTTGGAATGCTCTGTGGAAGGTGGAAGTTTTGGAATGCTCTGTGGAAGGTGGAAGTTTTGGAATGCTCTGTGGAAGTAGGAAGTTTTGGATTGCTCTGTGGAAGATGGAAGTTTTGGAATGTTCTGTGGAAGACGGAAGTTTTGGAATGTTCTGTGGAAAGTGGAAGTTTTGGAATGTTCTTTGGAAGACGGAAGTATTCGAATGTTCAGTGGAAGGTGGAAGTTCTGGAATATTCTGTGGAAGGTGGAAGTTTTGGAATGTTCTGTTGAAGACGGAAGTTTTGGAACGCTCTGTGGAAGTTGGAGTTTTGGAATGTTGTGTGCAAGGTGGAAGTTTTGGAATGTACTGTGGGAGGTGGAAGTTTTGCAATGCTCTGTGGAAGATGAAAGTTTTGGAATGCTCTGTGGAAGTTGGAAGTATTGGAATGCTCTGTGGAAGGTGGAAGGTTTGGAATGCTCTGTGGAATGTGGATGTTTTGGAATGTTCTGTGGAAGGTAGAAGTTTTGGAATGCTCTGTGGAATGTGGAAGTTTTGGAATGCACTATGGAAGATGGAAATTTTGGAATGTTCTGTGAGAGTTGGACGTTTTGGAATGTTCTGTGGAAGACGGAAGTTTTGGAATGCTCACTGGAACGTGGAAGTCTTGGAATGTTCTGTGGAAGGTGGGAGTTTTGGAATGCTCCGTGGAAGTTGGGAGTTTTGGAATGCTCAGTGGAAGGTGGAAGTTTTGGAATGTTCTGTCGAAGTTGGAAGTTTTGGAATGTTCTGTGGAAGATGGAAGTTTTGGAATGTTCTTTGGAAGGTGGAAGTTTTGGAATGTTCCGTGGAAGATGGAAGTTTTGGAATATTCTGTGGAAGTAGGAAGTTTTGGAATGCTCTGTTGAAGACGGAAGTATTGGAATGTTCTATGGAAGGTGGAAGTTTTGGAATGTTCTGTGGAAGGTGGAAGTTTTGGAATGCTCTTTGGAAGGTGGAAGTTTTGGAATGCTCTGCGAAAGGTGGAAGTTTTGGAATGTTCTGTGGAAGACGGACGTTTTGGAATGCAGTGTGGAAGGTGGAAGTTTTGGAATGCTCTGTGCAAGCTGGAAGTTTTGGAATGTTCTGTGGAAGGTGGAAGTTCTGGAATATTCTGTGGAAGGTGGAAGTTTTGGAATGTTCTGTGGAAGACGGAAGTTTTGGAATGCTCTGTGGAAGGTGGAAGTTTTGGAATGTTCTGTTGAATGTGGAAGTTTTGGAATGTTCTGTGGAAGGTGGAAGTTTTGGATTGCTCTGTGGAAGATGGAAGTTTTGGAATGCTCTGTGGAAGATGGAAGTTTTGGAATGCTCTGTGGAATGTGGAAGTTTTGGAATGCTCTGTGGAAAATGGAAGTTTTGGAATGCTCTGTGGAAGGTGGAAGTTTTGGAATGCTCTGTGGAAGGTAGAAGTTTTGGAATGCTCTGTGGAATGTGGAAGTTTTGGAATGCTCTGTGGAAGATGGAAGTTTTGGAATGCTCTGTGGAAGGTGGAAGTTTTGGAATTTTCTGTCGAAGGTGGAAGTTTTGGAATGTTCTGTGGAAGATGGAAGTTTTGGAATGTTCTTTGGAAGCTGGAAGTTTTGGAATGTTCCGTGGAAGATGGAAGTTTTGGAATATTCTGTGGAAGTAGGAAGTTTTGGAATGCTCTGTTGAAGACGGAAGTATTGGAATGTTCTATGGAAGGTGGAAGTTTTGGAATGTTCTGTGCAAGGTGGAAGTTTTGGAATGCTCTTTGGAAGGTGGAAGTTTTGGAATGCTCTGCGAAAGGTGGAAGTTTTGGAATGTTCTGTGGAAGACGGACGTTTTGGAATGCAGTGTGGAAGGTGGAAGTTTTGGAATGCTCTGTGCAAGCTGGAAGTTTTGGAATGTTCTGTGGAAGGTGGAAGTTCTGGAATATTCTGTGGAAGGTGGAAGTTTTGGAATGTTCTGTGGAAGACGGAAGTTTTGGAATGCTCTGTGGAAGGTGGAAGTTTTGGAATGTTCTGTTGAATGTGGAAGTTTTGGAATGTTCTGTGGAAGGTGGAAGTTTTGGATTGCTCTGTGGAAGATGGAAGTTTTGGAATGCTCTGTGGAAGATGGAAGTTTTGGAATGCTCTGTGGAAGGTGGAAGTTTTGGACTGCTCTGTGGTAGGTGGAAGTTTTGGAATGCTCTGTGGAAGATGCAAGTTTTGGAATGCTCTGTGGAAGATGGAAGTTTTGGTATGCTCTGTGGAAGGTGGAAGTTTTGGAATGCTCTGTGGAAGGTGGAAGTTTTGGAATGCTCTGTGGAAGATGGAAGTTTTGGAATGCTCTGTGGTAGGTGGAAGTTTTGGAATGCTCTGTGGAATGTGGAAGATTTGGAATGCTCTGTGGAAGATGGAAGTTTTGGAATGCTCTGTGGAAGATGGAAGTTTTGGAATGCTCTGTGGAAGGTAGAAGTTTTGGAATGCTCTGTGGAATGTGGAAGTTTTGGAATGCTCTGTGGAAGATGGAAGTTTTGGAATGCTCTGTGGAAGATGCAAGTTTTGGAATGCTCTGTGGAAGATGGAAGTTTCGGTATGCTCTGTTGAAGGTGGAAGTTTTGGAATGCTCTGTGGAAGGTGGAAGTTTTGGAATGCTCTGTGGAAGGTGGAAGTTTTGGAATGCTCTGTGGTAGGTGGAAGTTTTGGAATGCTCTGTGGAAGGTAGAAGTTTTGGAATGCTCTGTGGAATGTGGAAGTTTTGGAATGCTGTGTGGGAGGTGGATGTTTTGGAATGATCTGTGGAAGGTGGAAGTTTTGAAATGCTCTGTGGAAGATGGAAGTTTTGGAATACTCTGTGGAAAATGGAAGTTTTCGAATGTGCTCTGGGTGTTGGACATTTTGGAATGTTCTGTGGTAGACGGAAGTTTTGGAATGCTCTCTATAAGATGGAAGTCTTGGAATGTTCTGTGGAAGGAGGGAGTTTTGGAATGCTCCGTGGAAGTTGGGAGTTTTGGAATGCTCTGTGGAAGTTGGAAGTTTTGGAATGTTCTGTGGAAGGTGGAAGTTCTGGAATATTCTGTGGAAGGTGGAAGTTTTGGAATGTTCTGTGGAAGACGGAAGATTTGGAGTGCTCTGTGGAAGGTGGAAGTTTTGGAATGTTCTGTTGAATGTGGAAGTTTTGGAATGTTCTGTGGAAGGTGGAAGTTTTGGATTGCTCTGTGGAAGATGGAAGTTTTGGAATGCTCTGTGGAAGATGGAAGTTTTGGAATGCTCTGTGGAAGGTAGAAGTTTTGGAATGCTCTGTGGAATGTGGAAGTTTTGGAATGCTCTGTGGAAGATGGAAGTTTTGGAATGCTCTGTGGAAAGTGGAAGTTTTGGAATGCTCTGTGGAAGATGCAAGTTTTGGAATGCTCTGTGGAAGATGGAAGTTTCGGTATGCTCTGTGGAAGGTGGAAGTTTTGGAATGCTCTGTGGACGGTGGAAGTTTTGGAATGCTCTGTGGAAGGTGGAAGTTTTGGAATGCTCTGTGGTAGGTGGAAGTTTTGGAATGCTCTGTGGAAGGTAGAAGTTTTGGAATGCTCTGTGGAATGTGGAAGTTTTGGAATGCTGTGTGGGAGGTGGATGTTTTGGAATGATCTGTGGAAGGTGGAAGTTTTGAAATGCTCTGTGGAAGATGGAAGTTTTGGAATACTCTGTGGAAAATGGAAGTTTTCGAATGTGCTCTGGGTGTTGGACATTTTGGAATGTTCTGTGGTAGACGGAAGTTTTGGAATGCTCTCTGGAAGATGGAAGTCTTGGAATGTTCTGTGGAAGGTGGGAGTTTTGGAATGCTCCGTGGAAGTTGGGAGTTTTGGAATGCTCTGTGGAAGTTGGAAGTTTTGGAATGATCTGTGGAAGTTGGAAGTTTTGGAATATTCTGTGGAAGATGGAAGTTTTGGAATGTTCTTTGGAAGGTGGAAGTTTTGGAATGTTCTGTGGAAGATGGAAGTTTTGGAATATTCTGTGGAAGTAGGAAGTTTTGGAATGCTTTGTTGAAGACGGAAGTTTTGGAATGTTCTGTGGAAGCTGGAAGTTTTGGAATGTTCTGTGGAAGGTGGGAGTTTTGGAATGTTCTTTGGAAGTTTGGAGTTTTGGAATGCTTTGTGGAAGGTGCAAGTTTTGGAATGTTCTGTGGAAGTTGGGAATTTTGGAATGCTTTGTGGAAGGTGGAAGTTTTGGAATGTTCTGTGGAAGGTGGAAGTTTTGGAATGCTCTGTGGAAGGTTGAAGTTTTGGAATGCTCTGTGGAAGATGGTAGTTTTGGAATGTTCTGTGGAAGGTGGAAGTTTTGGAATGCTCTGTGGAAGGCGGACGTTTTGGAATGCTCTGTGGAAGGTGGAAGTTTTGGAATGTTCCGTGGAAGATGGAAGTTTTGGAATATTCTGTGGAAGTAGGAAGTTTTGGAATGCTCTGTTGAAGACGGAAGAATTGGAATGTTCTATGGAAGGTGGAAGTTTTGGAATGTTCTGTGGAAGGTGGAAGTTTTGGATTGCTGTTTGGAAGGTGGAAGTTTTGGAATGCTCTGCGAAAGGTGGAAGTTTTGGAATGTTCTGTGGAAGACGGACGTTTTGGAATGCAGTGTGGAAGGTGGAAGTTTTGGAATGCTCTGTGCAAGCTTCAAGTTTTGGAATGTTCTGTGGAAGGTGGAAGTTCTGGAATATTCTGTGGAAGGTGGAAGTTTTGGAATGCTCTGTGGAAGGTGGAAGTTTTGGAATGTTCTGTTGAATGTGGAAGTTTTGGAATGTTCTGTGGAAGGTGGAAGTTTTGGATTGCTCTGTGGAAGATGGAAGTTTTGGAATGCTCTGTGGAAGATGGAAATTTTGGAATGCTCTGTGGAAGGTGGAAGTTTTGGAATGCTCTGTGGTAGGTGGAAGTTTTGGAATGCTCTGTGGAAGATGCAAGTTTTGGAATGCTCTGTGGAAGATGGAAGTTTTGGTATGCTCTGTGGAAGGTGGAAGTTTTGAAATGCTCTGTGGAAGGTGGAAGTTTTGGAATGCTCTGTGGAAGGTGGAAGTTTTGGAATGCTCTGTGGTAGGTGGAAGTTTTGGAATGCTCTGTGGAAGATGCAAGTTTTGGAATGCTCTGTGGAAGATGGAAGTTTTGGTATGCTCTGTGGAAGGTGGAAGTTTTGGAATGCTCTGTGGAAGGTGGAAGTTTTGGAATGTTCTATGGAAGACGGAAGTATTGGAATGTTCTGTGGAAGGTGGAAGTTCTGGAATATTCTGTGGAAGGTGGAAGTTTTGGAATGTTCTGTGGAAGACGGAAGTTTTGGAATGCTCTGTGGAAGGTGGAAGTTTTGGAATGTTCTGTTGAATGTGAAAGTTTTGGCATGCTCTTTGGAGGATGGAAGTTTTGGAATGTTCTGTGGAAGGTGGAAGTTTTGGTTTGCTCTGTGGAAGATGGAAGTTTTGGAATGCTCTGTGGAAGATGGAAGTTTTGGAATGCTCTGTGGAAGGTGGAAGTTTTGGAATGCTCTGTGGTAGGTGGAAGTTTTGGAATGCTCTGTGGAAGATGCAAGTTTTGGAATGCTCTGTGGAAGATGGAAGTTTTGGTATGCTCTGTGGAAGGTGGAAGTTTTGGAATGCTCTCTGGAAGATGGAAGTTTTGGAATATTCTGTGGAAAGTGGAAGTTTTGGAATGTTCTATGGAAGACGGAAGTATTGGAATGTTCTGTGGAAGGTGGAAGTTCTGGAATATTCTGTGGAAGGTGGAAGTTTTGGAATGTTCTGTGGAAGACGGAAGTTTTGGAATGCTCTGTGGATGGTGGAAGTTTTGGAATGTCCTGTTGAATGTGGAAGTTTTGGAATGCTCTTTGGAGGATGGAAGTTTTGGAATGTTCTGTGGAAGGTGGAAGTTTTGGATTGCTCTGTGGAAGATGGAAGTTTTGGAATGCTCTGTGGAAGATGGAAGTTTTGGATTGCTCTGTGGAAGGTGGAAATTTTGGAATGCTCTGTGGTAGGTGGAAGTTTTGGAATGCTCTGTGGAAGATGCAAGTTTTGGAATGCTCTGTGGAAGGTGGAAGTTTCGGAATGCTCTGTGGCAGATGGAAGTTTTGGAATGCTCTGTGGAAGTTGGAGTTTTGGAATGTTCTGTGGAAGGTGAAAGATTCGGAATGTTCTGTGGAAGGTCGATGTTTTGGTATGCTCTGTGGAAGGTTCGACTTTTGGAATGCTCTGTGGAAGACGGACGTTTTGGAATGCTCTGTGGAAGGTGGAAGTTTTGGAATGCTCTGTGGAAGGTGGAAGTTTTGGAATGCTCTGTGGAAGTAGGAAGTTTTGGATTGCTCTGTGGAAGATGGAAGTTTTTGAATGTTCTGTGGAAGACGGAAGTTTTGGAATGTTCTGTGGAAAGTGGAAGTTTTGGAATGTTCTTTGGAAGACGGAAGTATTCGAATGTTCAGTGGAAGGTGGAAGTTCTGGAATATTCTGTGGAAGGTGGAAGTTTTGGAATGTTCTGTTGAAGACGGAAGTTTTGGAACGCTCTGTGGAAGTTGGAGTTTTGGAATGTTCTGTGCAAGGTGGAAGTTTTGGAATGTACTGTGGGAGGTGGAGGTTTTGCAATGCTCTGTGGAAGATGAAAGTTTTGGAATGCTCTGTGGAAGGTGGAAGTATTGGAATGCTCTGCGGAAGGTGGAAGTTTTGGAATGCTCTGTGGAAGTAGGAAGTTTTGGATTGCTCTGTGGAAGATGGAAGTTTTGGAATGTTCTGTGGAAGACGGAAGTTTTGGAATGTTCTGTGGAAAGTGGAAGTTTTGGAATGTTCTTTGGAAGACGGAAGTATTCGAATGTTCAGTGGAAGGTGGAAGTTCTGGAATATTCTGTGGAAGGTGGAAGTTTTGGAATGTTCTGTTGAAGACGGAAGTTTTGGAACGCTCTGTGGAAGTTGGAGTTTTGGAATGTTGTGTGCAAGGTGGAAGTTTTGGAATGTACTGTGGGAGGTGGAAGTTTTGCAATGCTCTGTGGAAGATGAAAGTTTTGTAATGCTCTGTGGAAGTTGGAAGTATTGGAATGCTCTGTGGAAGGTGGAAGGTTTGGAATGCTCTGTGGAATGTGGAAGTTTTGGAATGTTCTGTGGAAGGTAGAAGTTTTGGAATGCTCTGTGGAATGTGGAAGTTTTGGAATGCACTATGGAAGATGGAAATTTTGGAATGTTCTGTGAGAGTTGGACGTTTTGGAATGTTCTGTGGAAGACGGAAGTTTTGGAATGCTCACTGGAACGTGGAAGTCTTGGAATGTTCTGTGGAAGGTGGGAGTTTTGGAATGCTCCGTGGAAGTTGGGAGTTTTGGAATGCTCAGTGGAAGGTGGAAGTTTTGGAATGTTCTGTCGAAGTTGGAAGTTTTGGAATGTTCTGTGGAAGATGGAAGTTTTGGAATGTTCTTTGGAAGGTGGAAGTTTTGGAATGTTCCGTGGAAGATGGAAGTTTTGGAATATTCTGTGGAAGTAGGAAGTTTTGGAATGCTCTGTTGAAGATGGAAGTATTGGAATGTTCTATGGAAGGTGGAAGTTTTGGAATGTTCTGTGGAAGGTGGAAGTTTTGGAATGCTCTTTGGAAGGTGGAAGTTTTGGAATGCTCTGCGAAAGGTGGAAGTTTTGGAATGTTCTGTGGAAGACGGACGTTTTGGAATGCAGTGTGGAAGGTGGAAGTTTTGGAATGCTCTGTGCAAGCTGGAAGTTTTGGAATGTTCTGTGGAAGGTGGAAGTTCTGGAATATTCTGTGGAAGGTGGAAGTTTTGGAATGTTCTGTGGAAGACGGAAGTTTTGGAATGCTCTGTGGAAGGTGGAAGTTTTGGAATGTTCTGTTGAATGTGGAAGTTTTGGAATGTTCTGTGGAAGGTGGAAGTTTTGGAATGCTCTGTGGTAGGTGGAAGTTTTGGAATGCTCTGTGGAAGGTAGAAGTTTTGGAATGCTCTGTGGAATGTGGAAGTTTTGGAATGCTGTGTGGGAGGTGGATGTTTTGGAATGATCTGTGGAAGGTGGAAGTTTTGAAATGCTCTGTGGAAGATGGAAGTTTTGGAATACTCTGTGGAAAATGGAAGTTTTCGAATGTGCTCTGGGTGTTGGACATTTTGGAATGTTCTGTGGTAGACGGAAGTTTTGGAATGCTCTCTGGAAGATGGAAGTCTTGGAATGTTCTGTGGAAGGTGGGAGTTTTGGAATGCTCCGTGGAAGTTGGGAGTTTTGGAATGCTCTGTGGAAGTTGGAAGTTTTGGAATGATCTGTGGAAGTTGGAAGTTTTGGAATATTCTGTGGAAGATGGAAGTTTTGGAATGTTCTTTGGAAGGTGGAAGTTTTGGAATGTTCTGTGGAAGATGGAAGTTTTGGAATATTCTGTGGAAGTAGGAAGTTTTGGAATGCTTTGTTGAAGACGGAAGTTTTGGAATGTTCTGTGGAAGCTGGAAGTTTTGGAATGTTCTGTGGAAGGTGGGAGTTTTGGAATGTTCTTTGGAAGTTTGGAGTTTTGGAATGCTTTGTGGAAGGTGCAAGTTTTGGAATGTTCTGTGGAAGTTGGGAATTTTGGAATGCTTTGTGGAAGGTGGAAGTTTTGGAATGTTCTGTGGAAGGTGGAAGTTTTGGAATGCTCTGTGGAAGGTTGAAGTTTTGGAATGCTCTGTGGAAGATGGTAGTTTTGGAATGTTCTGTGGAAGGTGGAAGTTTTGGAATGCTCTGTGGAAGGCGGACGTTTTGGAATGCTCTGTGGAAGGTGGAAGTTTTGGAATGTTCCGTGGAAGATGGAAGTTTTGGAATATTCTGTGGAAGTAGGAAGTTTTGGAATGCTCTGTTGAAGACGGAAGAATTGGAATGTTCTATGGAAGGTGGAAGTTTTGGAATGTTCTGTGGAAGGTGGAAGTTTTGGATTGCTGTTTGGAAGGTGGAAGTTTTGGAATGCTCTGCGAAAGGTGGAAGTTTTGGAATGTTCTGTGGAAGACGGACGTTTTGGAATGCAGTGTGGAAGGTGGAAGTTTTGGAATGCTCTGTGCAAGCTTCAAGTTTTGGAATGTTCTGTGGAAGGTGGAAGTTCTGGAATATTCTGTGGAAGGTGGAAGTTTTGGAATGCTCTGTGGAAGGTGGAAGTTTTGGAATGTTCTGTTGAATGTGGAAGTTTTGGAATGTTCTGTGGAAGGTGGAAGTTTTGGATTGCTCTGTGGAAGATGGAAGTTTTGGAATGCTCTGTGGAAGATGGAAATTTTGGAATGCTCTGTGGAAGGTGGAAGTTTTGGAATGCTCTGTGGTAGGTGGAAGTTTTGGAATGCTCTGTGGAAGATGCAAGTTTTGGAATGCTCTGTGGAAGATGGAAGTTTTGGTATGCTCTGTGGAAGGTGGAAGTTTTGAAATGCTCTGTGGAAGGTGGAAGTTTTGGAATGCTCTGTGGAAGGTGGAAGTTTTGGAATGCTCTGTGGTAGGTGGAAGTTTTGGAATGCTCTGTGGAAGATGCAAGTTTTGGAATGCTCTGTGGAAGATGGAAGTTTTGGTATGCTCTGTGGAAGGTGGAAGTTTTGGAATGCTCTGTGGAAGGTGGAAGTTTTGGAATGTTCTATGGAAGACGGAAGTATTGGAATGTTCTGTGGAAGGTGGAAGTTCTGGAATATTCTGTGGAAGGTGGAAGTTTTGGAATGTTCTGTGGAAGACGGAAGTTTTGGAATGCTCTGTGGAAGGTGGAAGTTTTGGAATGTTCTGTTGAATGTGAAAGTTTTGGCATGCTCTTTGGAGGATGGAAGTTTTGGAATGTTCTGTGGAAGGTGGAAGTTTTGGTTTGCTCTGTGGAAGATGGAAGTTTTGGAATGCTCTGTGGAAGATGGAAGTTTTGGAATGCTCTGTGGAAGGTGGAAGTTTTGGAATGCTCTGTGGTAGGTGGAAGTTTTGGAATGCTCTGTGGAAGATGCAAGTTTTGGAATGCTCTGTGGAAGATGGAAGTTTTGGTATGCTCTGTGGAAGGTGGAAGTTTTGGAATGCTCTGTGGAAGATGGAAGTTTTGGAATATTCTGTGGAAAGTGGAAGTTTTGGAATGTTCTATGGAAGACGGAAGTATTGGAATGTTCTGTGGAAGGTGGAAGTTCTGGAATATTCTGTGGAAGGTGGAAGTTTTGGAATGTTCTGTGGAAGACGGAAGTTTTGGAATGCTCTGTGGATGGTGGAAGTTTTGGAATGTCCTGTTGAATGTGGAAGTTTTGGAATGCTCTTTGGAGGATGGAAGTTTTGGAATGTTCTGTGGAAGGTGGAAGTTTTGGATTGCTCTGTGGAAGATGGAAGTTTTGGAATGCTCTGTGGAAGATGGAAGTTTTGGATTGCTCTGTGGAAGGTGGAAATTTTGGAATGCTCTGTGGTAGGTGGAAGTTTTGGAATGCTCTGTGGAAGATGCAAGTTTTGGAATGCTCTGTGGAAGGTGGAAGTTTCGGAATGCTCTGTGGCAGATGGAAGTTTTGGAATGCTCTGTGGAAGTTGGAGTTTTGGAATGTTCTGTGGAAGGTGAAAGATTCGGAATGTTCTGTGGAAGGTCGATGTTTTGGTATGCTCTGTGGAAGGTTCGACTTTTGGAATGCTCTGTGGAAGACGGACGTTTTGGAATGCTCTGTGGAAGGTGGAAGTTTTGGAATGCTCTGTGGAAGGTGGAAGTTTTGGAATGCTCTGTGGAAGTAGGAAGTTTTGGATTGCTCTGTGGAAGATGGAAGTTTTTGAATGTTCTGTGGAAGACGGAAGTTTTGGAATGTTCTGTGGAAAGTGGAAGTTTTGGAATGTTCTTTGGAAGACGGAAGTATTCGAATGTTCAGTGGAAGGTGGAAGTTCTGGAATATTCTGTGGAAGGTGGAAGTTTTGGAATGTTCTGTTGAAGACGGAAGTTTTGGAACGCTCTGTGGAAGTTGGAGTTTTGGAATGTTCTGTGCAAGGTGGAAGTTTTGGAATGTACTGTGGGAGGTGGAGGTTTTGCAATGCTCTGTGGAAGATGAAAGTTTTGGAATGCTCTGTGGAAGGTGGAAGTATTGGAATGCTCTGCGGAAGGTGGAAGTTTTGGAATGCTCTGTGGAAGTAGGAAGTTTTGGATTGCTCTGTGGAAGATGGAAGTTTTGGAATGTTCTGTGGAAGACGGAAGTTTTGGAATGTTCTGTGGAAAGTGGAAGTTTTGGAATGTTCTTTGGAAGACGGAAGTATTCGAATGTTCAGTGGAAGGTGGAAGTTCTGGAATATTCTGTGGAAGGTGGAAGTTTTGGAATGTTCTGTTGAAGACGGAAGTTTTGGAACGCTCTGTGGAAGTTGGAGTTTTGGAATGTTGTGTGCAAGGTGGAAGTTTTGGAATGTACTGTGGGAGGTGGAAGTTTTGCAATGCTCTGTGGAAGATGAAAGTTTTGGAATGCTCTGTGGAAGTTGGAAGTATTGGAATGCTCTGTGGAAGGTGGAAGGTTTGGAATGCTCTGTGGAATGTGGAAGTTTTGGAATGTTCTGTGGAAGGTAGAAGTTTTGGAATGCTCTGTGGAATGTGGAAGTTTTGGAATGCACTATGGAAGATGGAAATTTTGGAATGTTCTGTGAGAGTTGGACGTTTTGGAATGTTCTGTGGAAGACGGAAGTTTTGGAATGCTCACTGGAACGTGGAAGTCTTGGAATGTTCTGTGGAAGGTGGGAGTTTTGGAATGCTCCGTGGAAGTTGGGAGTTTTGGAATGCTCAGTGGAAGGTGGAAGTTTTGGAATGTTCTGTCGAAGTTGGAAGTTTTGGAATGTTCTGTGGAAGATGGAAGTTTTGGAATGTTCTTTGGAAGGTGGAAGTTTTGGAATGTTCCGTGGAAGATGGAAGTTTTGGAATATTCTGTGGAAGTAGGAAGTTTTGGAATGCTCTGTTGAAGACGGAAGTATTGGAATGTTCTATGGAAGGTGGAAGTTTTGGAATGTTCTGTGGAAGGTGGAAGTTTTGGAATGCTCTTTGGAAGGTGGAAGTTTTGGAATGCTCTGCGAAAGGTGGAAGTTTTGGAATGTTCTGTGGAAGACGGACGTTTTGGAATGCAGTGTGGAAGGTGGAAGTTTTGGAATGCTCAGTGCAAGCTGGAAGTTTTGGAATGTTCTGTGGAAGGTGGAAGTTCTGGAATATTCTGTGGAAGGTGGAAGTTTTGGAATGTTCTGTGGAAGACGGAAGTTTTGGAATGCTCTGTGGAAGGTGGAAGTTTTGGAATGTTCTGTTGAATGTGGAAGTTTTGGAATGTTCTGTGGAAGGTGGAAGTTTTGGATTGCTCTGTGGAAGATGGAAGTTTTGGAATGCTCTGTGGAAGATGGAAGTTTTGGAATGCTCTGTGGAATGTGGAAGTTTTGGAATGCTCTGTGGAAGATGGAAGTTTTGGAATGCTCTGTGGAAGGTGGAAGTTTTGGAATGCTCTGTGGAAGGTAGAAGTTTTGGAATGCTCTGTGGAATGTGGAAGTTTTGGAATGCTCTGTGGAAGATGGAAGTTTTGGAATGCTCTGTGGAAGGTGGAAGTTTTGGAATGCTCTGTGGAAGATGCAAGTTTTGGAATGCTCTGTGGAAGATGGAAGTTTCGGTATGCTCTGTGGAATGTGGAAGTTTTGGAATGCTCTGTGGAAGGTGGAAGTTTTGGAATGCTCTGTGGAAGGTGGAAGTTTTGGAATGCTCTGTGGTAGGTGGACGTTTTGGAATGCTCTGTGGAAGGTAGAAGTTTTGGAATGCTCTGTGGAATATGGAAGTTTTGGAATGCTGTGTGGGAGGTGGATGTATTGGAATGATCTGTGGAAGGTGGAAGTTTTGAAATGCTCTGTGGAAGATGGAAGTTTTGGAATACTCTGTGGAAAATGGAAGTTTTCGAATGTGCTCTGGGTGTTGGACATTTTGGAATGTTCTGTGGTAGACGGAAGTTTTGGAATGCTCTCTGGAAGATGGAAGTCTTGGAATGTTCTGTGGAAGGTGGGAGTTTTGGAATGCTCCGTGGAAGTTGGGAGTTTTGGAATTCTCTGTGGAAGTTGGAAGTTTTGGAATGATCTGTGGAAGTTGGAAGTTTTGGAATATTCTGAGGAAGATGGAAGTTTTGGAATGTTCTTTGGAAGGTGGAAGTTTTGGAATGCTCTGTTGAAGACGGAAGTTTTGGAATGTTCTGTGGAAGCTGGAAGTTTTGGAATGTTCTGTGGAAGGTGGGAGTTTTGGAATGTTCTTTGGAAGTTTGGATTTTTGGAATGCTTTGTGGAAGGTGCAAGTTTTGGAATGTTCTGTGGAAGTTGGGAATTTTGGAATGCTTTGTGGAAGGTGGAAGTTTTGGAATGTTCTGTGGAAGGTGGAAGTTTTGGAATGCTCTGTGGAAGGTTGAAGTTTTGGAATGCTCTGTGGAAGATGGTAGTTTTGGAATGTTCTGTGGAAGGTGGAAGTTTTGGAATGCTCTGTGGAAGGCGGACGTTTTGGAATGCTCTGTGGAAGGTGGAAGTTTTGGAATGTTCCGTGGAAGATGGAAGTTTTGGAATATTCTGTGGAAGTAGGAAGTTTTGGAATGCTCTGTTGAAGACGGAAGTATTGGAATGTTCTATGGAAGGTGGAAGTTTTGGAATGTTCTGTGGAAGGTGGAAGTTTTGGAATGGTCTTTGGAAGGTGGAAGTTTTGGAATGCTCTGCGAAAGGTGGAAGTTTTGGAATGTTCTGTGGAAGACGGACGTTTTGGAATGCAGTGTGGAAGGTGGAAGTTTTGGAATGCTCTGTGGAAGGTGGAAGTTTTGGAATGCTCTGTGGAAGGTGGAAGTTTTGGAATGCTCTGTGGTAGGTTGAAGTTTTGGAATGCTCTGTGGAAGATGCAAGTTTTGGAATGCTCGGTGGAAGATGGAAGTTTTGGTATGCTCTGTGGAAGGTGGAAGTTTTGGAATGCTCTGTGGAAGGTGGAAGTTTTGGAATGTTCTATGGAAGACGGAAGTATTGGAATGTTCTGTGGAAGGTGGAAGTTCTGGAATATTCTGTGGAAGGTGGAAGTTTTGGAATGTTCTGTGGAAGACGGAAGTTTTGGAATGCTCTGTGGAACGTGGAAGTTTTGGAATGTTCTGTTGAATGTGGAAGTTTTGGAATGCTCTTTGGAGGTTGGAAGTTTTGGAATGTTCTGTGGAAGGTGGAAGTTTTGGTTTGCTCTGTGGAAGATGGAAGTTTTGGAATGCTCTGTGGAAGATGGAAGTTTTGGAATGCTCTGTGGAAGGTGGAAGTTTTGGAATGCTCTGTGGTAGGTGGAAGTTTTGGAATGCTCTGTGGAAGATGCAAGTTTTGGAATGCTCTGTGGAAGATGGAAGTTTTGGTATGCTCTGTGGAAGGTGGAAGTTTTGGTTTGCTCTGTGGAAGATGGAAGTTTTGGAATGCTCTGTGGAAGATGGAAGTTTTGGAATGCTCTGTGGAAGGTGGAAGTTTTGGAATGCTCTGTGGTAGGTGGAAGTTTTGGAATGCTCTGTGGAAGATGCAAGTTTTGGAATGCTCTGTGGAAGATGGAAGTTTTGGTATGCTCTGTGGAAGGTGGAAGTTTTGGAATGCTCTGTGGAAGATGGAAGTTTTGGAATATTCTGTGGAAAGTGGAAGTTTTGGAATGTTCTATGGAAGACGGAAGTATTGGAATGTTCTGTGGAAGGTGGAAGTTCTGGAATATTCTGTGGAAGGTGGAAGTTTTGGAATGTTCTGTGGAAGACGGAAGTTTTGGAATGCTCTGTGGATGGTGGAAGTTTTGGAATGTCCTGTTGAATGTGGAAGTTTTGGAATGCTCTTTGGAGGATGGAAGTTTTGGAATGTTCTGTGGAAGGTGGAAGTTTTGGATTGCTCTGTGGAAGATGGAAGTTTTGGAATGCTCTGTGGAAGATGGAAGTTTTGGAATGCTCTGTGGAAGGTGGAAATTTTGGAATGCTCTGTGGTAGGTGGAAGTTTTGGAATGCTCTGTGGAAGATGCAAGTTTTGGAATGCTCTGTGGAAGATGAAAGTTTTGGTATGCTCTGTGGAAGGTGGAAGTTTTGGAATGCTCTGTGGAAGGTGGAAGTTTCGGAATGCTCTGTGGCAGATGGAAGTTTTGGAATGCTCTGTGGAAGTTGGAGTTTTGGAATGTTCTGTGGAAGGTGGGAGTTTTGGAATGCTCCGTGGAAGTTGGGAGTTTTGGAATTCTCTGTGGAAGTTGGAAGTTTTGGAATGATCTGTGGAAGTTGGAAGTTTTGGAATATTCTGTGGAAGATGGAAGTTTTGGAATGTTCTTTGGAAGGTGGAAGTTTTGGAATGCTCTGTTGAAGACGGAAGTTTTGGAATGTTCTGTGGAAGCTGGAAGTTTTGGAATGTTCTGTGGAAGGTGGGAGTTTTGGAATGTTCTTTGGAAGTTTGGAGTTTTGGAATGCTTTGTGGAAGGTGCAAGTTTTGGAATGTTCTGTGGAAGTTGGGAATTTTGGAATGCTTTGTGGAAGGTGGAAGTTTTGGAATGTTCTGTGGAAGGTGGAAGTTTTGGAATGCTCTGTGGAAGGTTGAAGTTTTGGAATGCTCTGTGGAAGATGGTAGTTTTGGAATGTTCTGTGGAAGGTGGAAGTTTTGGAATGCTCTGTGGAAGGCGGACGTTTTGGAATGCTCTGTGGAAGGTGGAAGTTTTGGAATGTTCCGTGGAAGATGGAAGTTTTGGAATATTCTGTGGAAGTAGGAAGTTTTGGAATGCTCTGTTGAAGACGGAAGTATTGGAATGTTCTATGGAAGGTGGAAGTTTTGGAATGTTCTGTGGAAGGTGGAAGTTTTGGAATGGTCTTTGGAAGGTGGAAGTTTTGGAATGCTCTGCGAAAGGTGGAAGTTTTGGAATGTTCTGTGGAAGACGGACGTTTTGGAATGCAGTGTGGAAGGTGGAAGTTTTGGAATGCTCTGTGGAAGGTGGAAGTTTTGGAATGCTCTGTGGAAGGTGGAAGTTTTGGAATGCTCTGTGGTAGGTTGAAGTTTTGGAATGCTCTGTGGAAGATGCAAGTTTTGGAATGCTCGGTGGAAGATGGAAGTTTTGGTATGCTCTGTGGAAGGTGGAAGTTTTGGAATGCTCTGTGGAAGGTGGAAGTTTTGGAATGTTCTATGGAAGACGGAAGTATTGGAATGTTCTGTGGAAGGTGGAAGTTCTGGAATATTCTGTGGAAGGTGGAAGTTTTGGAATGTTCTGTGGAAGACGGAAGTTTTGGAATGCTCTGTGGAACGTGGAAGTTTTGGAATGTTCTGTTGAATGTGGAAGTTTTGGAATGCTCTTTGGAGGTTGGAAGTTTTGGAATGTTCTGTGGAAGGTGGAAGTTTTGGTTTGCTCTGTGGAAGATGGAAGTTTTGGAATGCTCTGTGGAAGATGGAAGTTTTGGAATGCTCTGTGGAAGGTGGAAGTTTTGGAATGCTCTGTGGTAGGTGGAAGTTTTGGAATGCTCTGTGGAAGATGCAAGTTTTGGAATGCTCTGTGGAAGATGGAAGTTTTGGTATGCTCTGTGGAAGGTGGAAGTTTTGGTTTGCTCTGTGGAAGATGGAAGTTTTGGAATGCTCTGTGGAAGATGGAAGTTTTGGAATGCTCTGTGGAAGGTGGAAGTTTTGGAATGCTCTGTGGTAGGTGGAAGTTTTGGAATGCTCTGTGGAAGATGCAAGTTTTGGAATGCTCTGTGGAAGATGGAAGTTTTGGTATGCTCTGTGGAAGGTGGAAGTTTTGGAATGCTCTGTGGAAGATGGAAGTTTTGGAATATTCTGTGGAAAGTGGAAGTTTTGGAATGTTCTATGGAAGACGGAAGTATTGGAATGTTCTGTGGAAGGTGGAAGTTCTGGAATATTCTGTGGAAGGTGGAAGTTTTGGAATGTTCTGTGGAAGACGGAAGTTTTGGAATGCTCTGTGGATGGTGGAAGTTTTGGAATGTCCTGTTGAATGTGGAAGTTTTGGAATGCTCTTTGGAGGATGGAAGTTTTGGAATGTTCTGTGGAAGGTGGAAGTTTTGGATTGCTCTGTGGAAGATGGAAGTTTTGGAATGCTCTGTGGAAGATGGAAGTTTTGGAATGCTCTGTGGAAGGTGGAAATTTTGGAATGCTCTGTGGTAGGTGGAAGTTTTGGAATGCTCTGTGGAAGATGCAAGTTTTGGAATGCTCTGTGGAAGATGAAAGTTTTGGTATGCTCTGTGGAAGGTGGAAGTTTTGGAATGCTCTGTGGAAGGTGGAAGTTTCGGAATGCTCTGTGGCAGATGGAAGTTTTGGAATGCTCTGTGGAAGTTGGAGTTTTGGAATGTTCTGTGGAAGGTGGGAGTTTTGGAATGCTCCGTGGAAGTTGGGAGTTTTGGAATTCTCTGTGGAAGTTGGAAGTTTTGGAATGATCTGTGGAAGTTGGAAGTTTTGGAATATTCTGTGGAAGATGGAAGTTTTGGAATGTTCTTTGGAAGGTGGAAGTTTTGGAATGCTCTGTTGAAGACGGAAGTTTTGGAATGTTCTGTGGAAGCTGGAAGTTTTGGAATGTTCTGTGGAAGGTGGGAGTTTTGGAATGTTCTTTGGAAGTTTGGAGTTTTGGAATGCTTTGTGGAAGGTGCAAGTTTTGGAATGTTCTGTGGAAGTTGGGAATTTTGGAATGCTTTGTGGAAGGTGGAAGTTTTGGAATGTTCTGTGGAAGGTGGAAGTTTTGGAATGCTCTGTGGAAGGTTGAAGTTTTGGAATGCTCTGTGGAAGATGGTAGTTTTGGAATGTTCTGTGGAAGGTGGAAGTTTTGGAATGCTCTGTGGAAGGCGGACGTTTTGGAATGCTCTGTGGAAGGTGGAAGTTTTGGAATGTTCCGTGGAAGATGGAAGTTTTGGAATATTCTGTGGAAGTAGGAAGTTTTGGAATGCTCTGTTGAAGACGGAAGTATTGGAATGTTCTATGGAAGGTGGAAGTTTTGGAATGTTCTGTGGAAGGTGGAAGTTTTGGAATGGTCTTTGGAAGGTGGAAGTTTTGGAATGCTCTGCGAAAGGTGGAAGTTTTGGAATGTTCTGTGGAAGACAGACGTTTTGGAATGCAGTGTGGAAGGTGGAATTTTGGAATGCTCTGTGGAAGGTGGAAGTTTTGGAATGCTCTGTGGAAGGTGGAAGTTTTGGAATGCTCTGTGGTAGGTTGAAGTTTTGGAATGCTCTGTGGAAGATGCAAGTTTTGGAATGCTCTGTGGAAGATGGAAGTTTTGGTATGCTCTGTGGAAGGTGGAAGTTTTGGAATGCTCTGTGGAAGGTGGAAGTTTTGGAATGTTCTATGGAAGACGGAAGTATTGGAATGTTCTGTGGAAGGTGGAAGTTCTGGAATATTCTGTGGAAGGTGGAAGTTTTGGAATGTTCTGTGGAAGACGGAAGTTTTGGAATGCTCTGTGGAACGTGGAAGTTTTGGAATGTTCTGTTGAATGTGGAAGTTTTGGAATGCTCTTTGGAGGATGGAAGTTTTGGAATGTTCTGTGGAAGGTGGAAGTTTTGGTTTGCTCTGTGGAAGATGGAAGTTTTGGTATGCTCTGTGGAAGGTGGAAGTTTTGGAATGCTCTGTGGAAGATGGAAGTTTTGGAATATTCTGTGGAAAGTGGAAGTTTTGGAATGTTCTATGGAAGACGGAAGTATTGGAATGTTCTGTGGAAGGTGGAAGTTCTGGAATATTCTGTGGAAGGTGGAAGTTTTGGAATGTTCTGTGGAAGACGGAAGTTTTGGAATGCTCTGTGGATGGTGGAAGTTTTGGAATGTCCTGTTGAATGTGGAAGTTTTGGAATGCTCTTTGGAGGATGGAAGTTTTGGAATGTTCTGTGGAAGGTGGAAGTTTTGGATTGCTCTGTGGAAGATGGAAGTTTTGGAATGCTCTGTGGAAGATGGAAGTTTTGGAATGCTCTGTGGAAGGTGGAAATTTTGGAATGCTCTGTGGTAGGTGGAAGTTTTGGAATGCTCTGTGGAAGATGCAAGTTTTGGAATGCTCTGTGGAAGATGAAAGTTTTGGTATGCTCTGTGGAAGGTGGAAGTTTTGGAATGCTCTGTGGAAGGTGGAAGTTTCGGAATGCTCTGTGGCAGATGGAAGTTTTGGAATGCTCTGTGGAAGTTGGAGTTTTGGAATGTTCTGTGGAAGGTGAAAGTTTCGGAATGTTCTGTGGAAGGTCGAAGTTTTGGAATGCTCTGTGGAAGGTGGAAGTTTTGGAATGCTCTGTGGAAGTAGGAAGTTTTGGATTGCTCTGTGGAAGATGGAAGTTTTTGAATGTTCTGTGGAAGACGGAAGTTTTGGAATGTTCTGTGGAAAGTGGAAGTTTTGGAATGTTCTTTGGAAGACGGAAGTATTCGAATGTTCAGTGGAAGGTGGAAGTTCTGGAATATTCTGTGGAAGGTGGAAGTTTTGGAATGTTCTGTTGAAGACGGAAGTTTTGGAACGCTCTGTGGAAGTTGGAGTTTTGGAATGTTCTGTGCAAAATGGAAGTTTTGGAATGTACTGTGGGAGGTGGAGGTTTTGCAATGCTCTGTGGAAGATGAAAGTTTTGGAATGCTCTGTGGAAGGTGGAAGTTTTGGAATGCTCTGTGGAAGGTGGAAGTTTTGGAATGCTCTGTGGAAGTAGGAAGTTTTGGATTGCTCTGTGGAAGATGGAAGTTTTGGAATGTTCTGTGGAAGACGGAAGTTTTGGAATGTTCTGTGGAAAGTGGAAGTTTTGGAATGCTCTTTGGAAGACGGAAGTATTCGAATGTTCAGTGGAAGGTGGAAGTTCTGGAATATTCTGTGGAAGGTGGAAGTTTTGGAATGTTCTGTTGAAGACGGAAGTTTTGGAACGCTCTGTGGAAGTTGGAGTTTTGGAATGTTCTGTGCAAGGTGGAAGTTTTGGAATGTACTGTGGGAGGTGGACGTTTTGCAATGCTCTGTGGAAGATGAAAGTTTTGGAATGCTCTGTGGAAGTTGGAAGTATTGGAATGCTCTGTGGAAGGTGGAAGGTTTGGAATGCTCTGTGGAATGTGGAAGTTTTGGAATGTTCTGTGGAAGGTAGAAGTTTTGGAATGCTCTGTGGAATGTAGAAGTTTTGGAATGCACTATGGAAGATGGAAATTTTGGAATGTTCTGTGAGAGTTGGACGTTTTGGAATGTTCTGTGGAAGACGGAAGTTTTGGAATGCTCTCTGGAACGTGGAAGTCTTGGAATGTTCTGTGGAAGGTGGGAGTTTTGGAATGCTCCGTGGAAGTTGGGAGTTTTGGAATGCTCTGTGGAAGGTGGAAGTTTTGGAATGTTCAGTCGAAGGTGGAAATTTTGGAATGTTCTGTGGAAGATGGAAGTTTTGGAATGTTCTTTGGAAGGTGGAAGTTTTGGAATGTTCCGTGGAAGATGGAAGTTTTGGAATATTCTGTGGAAGTAGGAAGTTTTGGAATGCTCTGTTGAAGATGGAAGTATTGGAATGTTCTATGGAAGGTGTAAGTTTTGGAATGTTCTGTGGAAGGTGGAAGTTTTGGAATGCTCTTTGGAAGGTGGAAGTTTTGGAATGCTCTGCGAAAGGTGGAAGTTTTGGAATGTTCTGTGGAAGACGGACGTTTTGGAATGCAGTGTGGAAGGTGGAAGTTTTGGAATGCTCTGTGCAAGCTGGAAGTTTTGGAATGTTCTGTGGAAGGTGGAAGTTCTGGAATATTCTGTGGAAGGTGGAAGTTTTGGAATGTTCTGTGGAAGACGGAAGTTTTGGAATGCTCTGTGGAAGGTGGAAGTTTTGGAATGTTCTGTTGAATGTGGAAGTTTTCGAATGTTCTGTGGAAGGTGGAAGTTTTTGAATGTTCTGTGGAAGACGGAAGTTTTGGAATGTTCTGCGGAAAGTGGAAGTTTTGGAATGTTCTTTGGAAGACGGAAGTATTCGAATGTTCAGTGGAAGGTGGAAGTTCTGGAATATTCTGTGGAAGGTGGAAGTTTTGGAATGTTCTGTTGAAGACGGAAGTTTTGGAACGCTCTGTGGAAGTTGGAGTTTTGGAATGTTCTGTGCAAGGTGGAAGTTTTGGAATGTACAGTGGGAGGTGGAGGTTTTGCAATGCTCTGTGGAAGATGAAAGTTTTGGAATGCTCTGTGGAAGGTGGAAGTTTTGGAATGCTCTGTGGAAGGTGGAAGTTTTGGAATGCTCTGTGGAAGTAGGAAGTTTTGGATTGCTCTGTGGAAGATGGAAGTTTTGGAATGTTCTGTGGAAGACGGAAGTTTTGGAATGTTCTGTGGAAAGTGGAAGTTTTGGAATGTTCTTTGGAAGACGGAAGTATTTGAATGTTCAGTGGAAGGTGGAAGTTCTGGAATATTCTGTGGAAGGTGGAAGTTTTGGAATGCTCTGTGGAAGTTGGAGTTTTGGAATGTTCTGTGCAAGGTGGAAGTTTTGGAATGTACTGTGGGAGGTGGAAGGTTTGGAATGCTCTGTGGAATGTGGAAGTTTTGGAATGTTCTGTGGAAGGTAGAAGTTTTGGAATGCTCTGTGGAATGTGGAAGTTTTGGAATGCACTATGGAAGATGGAAATTTTGGAATGTTCTGTGAGAGTTGGACGTTTTGGAATGTTCTGTGGAAGACGGATGTTTTGGAATGCTCTCTGGAAGGTGGAAGTCTTGGAATGTTCTGTGGAAGGTGGGAGTTTTGGAATGCTCCGTGGAAGTTGGGAGTTTTGGAATGCTCTGTGGAAGGTGGAAGTTTTGGAATGTTCTGTCGAAGGTGGAAGTTTTGGAATGTTCTGTGGAAGATGGAAGTTTTGGAATGTTCTTTGGAAGGTGGAAGTTTTGGAATGTTCCGTGGAAGATGGAAGTTTTGGAATATTCTGTGGAAGTAGGAAGTTTTGGAATGCTCTGTGGAAGGCGGACGTTTTGGAATGCTCTGTGGAAGGTGGAGGTTTTGGAATGTTCCGTGGAAGATGGAAGTTTTGGAATATTCTGTGGAAGTAGGAAGTTTTGGAATGCTCTGTTGAAGACGGAAGTATTGGAATGTTCTATGGAAGGTGGAAGTTTTGGAATGTTCTGTGGAAGGTGGAAGTTTTGGAATGCTCTTTGGAAGGTGGAAGTTTTGGAATGCTCTGCGAAAGGTGGAAGTTTTGGAATGTTCTGTGGAAGACGGACGTTTTGGAATGCAGTGTGGAAGGTGGAAGTTTTGGAATGCTCTGTGGAAGGTGGAAGTTTTGGAATGCTCTGTGGAAGGTGGAAGTTTTGGAATGTTCTTTGGAAGACGGAAGTATTCGAATGTTCAGTGGAAGGTGGAAGTTCTGGAATATTCTGTGGAAGGTGGAAGTTTTGGAATGTTCTGTTGAAGACGGAAGTTTTGGAACGCTCTGTGGAAGTTGGAGTTTTGGAATGTTCTGTGCAAGGTGGAAGTTTTGGAATGTACAGTGGGAGGTGGAGGTTTTGCAATGCTCTGTGGAAGATGAAAGTTTTGGAATGCTCTGTGGAAGGTGGAAGTTTTGGAATGCTCTGTGGAAGGTGGAAGTTTTGGAATGCTCTGTGGAAGTAGGAAGTTTTGGATTGCTCTGTGGAAGATGGAAGTTTTGGAATGTTCTGTGGAAGACGGAAGTTTTGGAATGTTCTGTGGAAAGTGGAAGTTTTGGAATGTTCTTTGGAAGACGGAAGTATTTGAATGTTCAGTGGAAGGTGGAAGTTCTGGAATATTCTGTGGAAGGTGGAAGTTTTGGAATGTTCTGTTGAAGACGGAAGTTTTGGAATGCTCTGTGGAAGTTGGAGTTTTGGAATGTTCTGTGCAAGGTGGAAGTTTTGGAATGTACTGTGGGAGGTGGAAGTTTTGCAATGCTCTGTGGAAGATGAAAGTTTTGGAATGCTCTGTGGAAGTTGGAAGTATTGGAATGCTCTGTGGAAGGTGGAAGGTTTGGAATGCTCTGTGGAATGTGGAAGTTTTGGAATGTTCTGTGGAAGGTAGAAGTTTTGGAATGCTCTGTGGAATGTGGAAGTTTTGGAATGCACTATGGAAGATGGAAATTTTGGAATGTTCTGTGAGAGTTGGACGTTTTGGAATGTTCTGTGGAAGACGGAAGTTTTGGAATGCTCTCTGGAAGGTGGAAGTCTTGGAATGTTCTGTGGAAGGTGGGAGTTTTGGAATGCTCCGTGGAAGTTGGGAGTTTTGGAATGCTCTGTGGAAGGTGGAAGTTTTGGAATGTTCTGTCGAAGGTGGAAGTTTTGGAATGTTCTGTGGAAGATGGAAGTTTTGGAATGTTCTTTGGAAGGTGGAAGTTTTGGAATGTTCCGTGGAAGATGGAAGTTTTGGAATATTCTGTGGAAGTAGGAAGTTTTGGAATGCTCTGTGGAAGGCGGACGTTTTGGAATGCTCTGTGGAAGGTGGAGGTTTTGGAATGTTCCGTGGAAGATGGAAGTTTTGGAATATTCTGTGGAAGTAGGAAGTTTTGGAATGCTCTGTTGAAGACGGAAGTATTGGAATGTTCTATGGAAGGTGGAAGTTTTGGAATGTTCTGTGGAAGGTGGAAGTTTTGGAATGCTCTTTGGAAGGTGGAAGTTTTGGAATGCTCTGCGAAAGGTGGAAGTTTTGGAATGTTCTGTGGAAGACGGACGTTTTGGAATGCAGTGTGGAAGGTGGAAGTTTTGGAATGCTCTGTGGAAGGTGGAAGTTTTGGAATGCTCTGTGGAAGGTGGAAGTTTTGGAATGCTCTGTGGTAGGTTGAAGTTTTGGAATGCTCTGTGGAAGATGCAAGTTTTGGAATGCTCTGTGGAAGATGGAAGTTTTGGTATGCTCTGTGGAAGGTGGAAGTTTTGGAATGCTCTGTGGAAGGGGGAAGTTTTGGAATGTTCTATGGAAGACGGAAGTATTGGAATGTTCTGTGGAAGGTGGAAGTTCTGGAATATTCTGTGGAAGGTGGTAGTTTTGGAATGTTCTGTGGAAGACGGAAGTTTTGGAATGCTCTGTGGAACGTGGAAGTTTTGGAATGTTCTGTTGAATGTGGAAGTTTTGGAATGCTCTTTGGAGGATGGAAGTTTTGGAATGTTCTGTGGAAGGTGGAAGTTTTGGTTTGCTCTGTGGAAGATGGAAGTTTTGGAATGCTCTGTGGAAGATGGAAGTTTTGGAATGCTCTGTGGAAGGTGGAAGTTTTGGAATGCTCTGTGGTAGGTGGAAGTTTTGGAATGCTCTGTGGAAGATGCAAGTTTTGGAATGCTCTGTGGAAGATGGAAGTTTTGGTATGCTCTGTGGAAGGTGGAAGTTTTTGTTTGCTCTGTGGAAGATGGAAGTTTTGGAATGCTCTGCGGAAGATGGAAGTTTTGGAATGCTCTGTGGAAGGTGGAAGTTTTGGAATGCTCTGTGGAAGATGCAAGTTTTGGAATGCTCTGTGGAAGATGGAAGTTTTGGTATGCTCTGTGGAAGGTGGAAGTTTTGGAATGCTCTGTGGAAGATGCAAGTTTTGGAATATTCTGTGGAAAGTGGAAGTTTTGGAATGTTCTGTGGAAGACGGAAGTTTTGGAATGTTCTGTGGAAAGTGGAAGTTTTGGAATGTTCTTTGGAAGACGGAAGTATTCGAATGTTCAGTGGAAGGTGGAAGTTCTGGAATATTCTTTGGAAGGTGGAAGTTTTGGAATGTTCTGTTGAAGACGGAAGTTTTGGAACGCTCTGTGGAAGTTGGAGTTTTGGAATATTCTGTGCAAGGTGGAAGATTTGGAATGTACAGTGGGAGGTGGAGGTTTTGCAATGCTCTGTGGAAGATGAAAGTTTTGGAATGCTCTGTGGAAGGTGGAAGTTTTGGAATGCTCTGTGGAAGGTGGAAGTTTTGGAATGCTCTGTGGAAGTAGGAAGTTTTGGATTGCTCTGTGGAAGATGGAAGTTTTGGAATGTTCTGTGGAAGACGGAAGTTTTGGAATGTTCTGTGGAAAGTGGAAGTTTTGGAATGTTCTTTGGAAGACGGAAGTATTCGAATGTTCAGTGGAAGGTGGAAGTTCTGGAATATTCTGTGGAAGGTGGAAGTTTTGGAATGTTCTGTTGAAGACGGAAGTTTTGGAATGCTCTGTGGAAGTTGGAGTTTTGGAATGTTCTGTGCAAGGTGGAAGTTTTGGAATGTACTGTGGGAGGTGGAAGTTTTGCAATGCTCTGTGGAAGATGAAAGTTTTGGGATGCTCTGTGGAAGTTGGAAGTATTGGAATGCTCTGTGGAAGGTGGAAGGTTTGGAATGCTCTGTGGAATGTGGAAGTTTTGGAATGTTCTTTGGAAGGTAGAAGTTTTGGAATGCTCTGTGGAATGTGGAAGTTTTGGAATGCACTATGGAAGATGGAAATTTTGGAATGTTCTGTGAGAGTTGGACGTTTTGGAATGTTCTGTGGAAGACGGAAGTTTTGGAATGCTCTCTGGAAGGTGGAAGTCTTGGAATGTTCTGTGGAAGGTGGGAGTTTTGGAATGCTCCGTGGAAGTTGGGAGTTTTGGAATGCTCTGTGGAAGGTGGAAGTTTTGGAATGTTCTGTCGAAGGTCGAAGTTTTGGAATGTTCTGTGGAAGATGGAAGTTTTGGAATGTTCTTTGGAAGGTGGAAGTTTTGGAATGTTCCATGGAAGATGGAAGTTTTGGAATATTCTGTGGAAGTAGGAAGTTTTGGAATGCTCTGTTGAAGACGGAAGTATTGGAATGTTCTATGGAAGGTGTAAGTTTTGGAATGTTCTGTGGAAGGTGGAAGTTTTGGAATGCTCTTTGGAAGGTGGAAGTTTTGGAATGCTCTGCGAAAGGTGGAAGTTTTGGAATGTTCTGTGGAAGACGGACGTTTTGGAATGCAGTGTGGAAGGTGGAAGTTTTGGAATGCTCTGTGCAAGCTGGAAGTTTTGGAATGTTCTGTGAAAGGTGGAAGTTCTGGAATATTCTGTGGAAGGTGGAAGTTTTGGAATGTTCTGTGGAAGACGGAAGTTTTGGAATGCTCTGTGGAAGGTGGAAGTTTTGGAATGTTCTGTTGAATGTGGAAGTTTTCGAATGTTCTGTGGAAGGTGGAAGTTTTGGATTGCTCTGTGGAAGATGGAAGTTTTGGAATGCTCTGTGGAAGATGGAAGTTTTGGAATGCTCTGTGGAAGGTGGAAGTTTTGGAATGCTCTGTGGTAGGTGGAAGTTTTGGAATGCTCTGTGGAAGATGCAAGTTTTGGAATGCTCTGTGGAAGATGGAAGTTTTGGTATGCTCTGTGGAAGGTCGAAGTTTTGGAATGCTCTGTGGAAGGTGGAAGTTTTGGAATGCTCTGTGGAAGATGGAAGTTTTGGAATGCTCTGTGGTAGGTGGAAGTTTTGGAATGCTCTGTGGAATGTGGAAGTTTTGGCATGCTCTGTGGAAGATGGAAGTTTTGGAATGCTCTGTGGAAGGTAGAAGTTTTGGAATGCTCTGTGGAATGTGGAAGTTTTGGAATGCTCTGTGGAAGATGGAAGTTTTGGAATGCTCTGTGGAAGGTGGAAGTTTTGGAATGCTCTGTGGAAGATGCAAGTTTTGGAATGCTCTGTGGAAAATGGAAGTTTCGGTATGCTCTGTGGAAGGTGGAAGTTTTGGAATGCTCTGTGGAAGGTGGAAGTTTTGGAATGCTCTGTGGAAGATGGAAGTTTTGGAGTGCTCTGTGAAAGGTGGAAGTTTTGGAATGCTCTGTGGGAGGTGGATGTTTTGGAATGATCTGTGGAAGGTGGAAGTTTTGAAATGCTCTGTGGAAGATGGAAGTTTTGGAATACTCTGTGGAAAATGGAAGTTTTCGAATGTGCTCTGGGTGTTGGACATTTTGGAATGTTCTGTGGTAGACGGAAGTTTTGGAATGCTCTCTGGAAGATGGAAGTCTTGGAATGTTCTGTGGAAGGTGGGAGTTTTGGAATGCTCCGTGGAAGTTGGGAGTTTTGGAATGCTCTGTGGAAGACGGAAGTTTTGGAATGATCTGTGGAAGTTGGAAGTTTTGGAATATTCTGTGGAAGATGGAAGTTTTGGAATGTTCTTTGGAAGGTGGAAGTTTTGGAATGTTCTGTGGAAGATGGAAGTTTTGGAATATTCTGTGGAAGTAGGAAGTTTTGGAATGCTCTGTTGAAGACGGAAGTTTTGGAATGTTCTGTGGAAGCTGGAAGTTTTGGAATGTTCTGTGGAAGGTGGGAGTTTTGGAATGTTCTTTGGAAGTTTGGAGTTTTGGAATGCTTTGTGGAAGGTGCAAGTTTTGGAATGTTCTGTGGAAGTTGGGAATTTTGGAATGCTTTGTGGAAGGTGGAAGTTTTGGAATGTTCTGTGGAAGGTGGAAGTTTTGGAATGCTCTGTGGAAGGTTGAAGTTTTGGAATGCTCTGTGGAAGATGGTAGTTTTGGAATGTTCTGTGGAAGGTGGAAGTTTTGGAATGCTCTGTGGAAGGCGGACGTTTTGGAATGCTCTGTGGAAGGTGGAAGTTTTGGAATGTTCTGTGGAAAGTGGAAGTTTTGGAATGTTCTGTGGAAGGTGGAAGTTTTGGATTGCTCTGTGGAATTTGGAAGTTCTGGAATATTCTGTGGAAGGTGGAAGTTTTGGAATGTTCTGTGGAAGACGGAAGTTTTGGAATGCTCTGTGGTAGGTGGAAATTTTGGAATGTTCTGTGGAAAGTGGAATTTTTGGAATGTTCTGTGGGCGATGGAAGTTTTGGAATGTTCTGTGGAAGGTGGAAGTTTTGAAATGTTCTGTTGAAGATGGAAGTTTTGAAATGCTCTGTTGAAGACGGAAGTTTTGGAATGTTCTGTGGAAGCTGGAAGTTTTGGAATGTTCTGTGGAAGGTGGGAGTTTTGGAATGTTCTTTGGAAGTTTGGAGTTTTGGAATGCTTTGTGGAAGGTGCAAGTTTTGGAATGTTCTGTGGAAGTTGGGAATTTTGGAATGCTTTGTGGAAGGTGGAAGTTTTGGAATGTTCTGTGGAAGGTGGAAGTTTTGGAATGCTCTGTGGAAGGTTGAAGTTTTGGAATGCTCTGTGGAAGATGGTAGTTTTGGAATGTTCTGTGGAAGGTGGAAGTTTTGGAATGCTCTGTGGAAGGCGGACGTTTTGGAATGCTCTGTGGAAGGTGGAAGTTTTGGAATGTTCTGTGGAAAGTGGAAGTTTTGGAATGTTCTGTGGAAGGTGGAAGTTTTGGATTGCTCTGTGGAATTTGGAAGTTCTGGAATATTCTGTGGAAGGTGGATGTTTTGGAATGTTCTGTGGAAGACGGAAGTTTTGGAATGCTCTGTGGTAGGTGGAAATTTTTGAATGTTCTGTGGAAAGTGGAATTTTTGGAATGTTCTGTGGGCGATTTAAGTTTTGGAATGTTCTGTGGAAGGTGGAAGTTTTGAAATGTTCTGTTGAAGATGGAAGTTTTGAAATGCTCTGTGGAAGATGGAAGTTTTGGAATGTTCTGTGGGAGTTGGACATTTTGGAATGTTCTGTGGAAGGTGGAAGTTTTGAAATGTTCTGTTGAAGATGGAAGTTTTGAAATGCTCTCTGGAAGATGGAAGTCTTGGAATGTTCTGTGGAATGTGGGAGTTTTGGAATGCTCCGTGGAAGTTGGGAGTTTTGGAATGCTCTGTGGAAGTTGGAAGTTTTGGAATGTTCTGTGAAAGGTTGAAGGGCATTTTTCTTTGTCTGCGATTCTGTCAGCAGAAATGAGCAATACTGAGCAATGTTGGAATCACTTGAACTGAATCATTCTATGATGACTGATTATCTTGATAGTAATCTCTTAAAAGTCTTGACTGCTGTATGCTTTAGAACTACTTCCTCATGCCAGGTGATGTGCTCCTGGGCACAGTCATAAAACTCTCTTTCGTATCACTTATTTTCCTAGAATGTGATTCAGCTCGCCCTCCCATTTTTCAAACATATTGCTTCCAGCGACCGAATGGACAGAAACCTTTTTCTCAGGCGCACTGATACCCCTTCACTGGATAGTAACCTCTTGAGTCTCTTCGAATGTCCCACTGTCATGGAAGGTTGGGGGAGCGAGAACTCAGGAGGGCTGTCTATTGGTGATACATGGTAAAATCATAAAATGAACAAGTAGTACCTCTTTGTCTTGCACGTTGAAGAGATTGGTGTGGAGAAAAACAACATGTAGACCAAACTTTATGACCCCTTCATCCCGCCGGGATATTACAGTTCTGCCAAACTGAATGGAGATTTAAATGGCTCGCATCAGGCGGGATGAGACATACTGTGGCAGAGGCCTAAAATTCTGGCCGTAATATATGTAAACAGTCACTTGGCAGTATAGAATTTAAATCTTGCTAAAACAAGAGAAGTGTTGCTGAAGTTTTTCAACTTGTGCTCATCAGGACAAACACAAGAATGCCAAATTTCAAATGATCACAACAATTGAAACTACAGGAGAAAAAGATCAAGTCTGATTGGTGGAGAGGTTGTGCTGGAGAAAGCAGTGGGGAGATATAAGTTCCCATACTTTCGGATAATTCAAAATAGTCGTAAGGCTTGAACATATTCCTTTTATTTGCAGAGAGTGGGTCCCTGTGTATGAATGGGCTTCTCTCAGTGCAATACTGGCAGTGGCCAATGCTCCAGCAGTTCTTTGGGGGAAGGATTTACATCCTACTGGGGTCTTAATTCAGTCGGAGGCCCATGCTGTCCAAAAAGTACCTGATTACCTTGGAATAGCGTTGGACCTCCTGTGGAAAGCAGACACTTTGTTCCCAGCAGATGGTGGGTGGGACCACCTGCCCAGTATACTGAAACAGATCTCCTGAGCGGATGCCAGTGGAAGATCAGTGGTCATTGGGAAGAGCAGAGGTGATAGAGGGTAGCAACATATGCTCCAGCAGAAATGGAAAGGACACAAATTAAATGCAGAAGAGTCATACGGACTCAAAACAGTAACTCTGTTTCTCTCTCCACAGATGATGCCAGATCTGTTGAGCTTTTCCAACATTTTCTGTATTATCATGAATTGAATGCACTGGTTTTGAATTCTTGTCCCATGGTATGGCATTCCTTACATTGACCTATGTCATGCAAATCCATCCCAAAATGAGATTTCTTCTGTTGGTAAGTGAGAAATCCATGTTAAGCAGCTCCTCCCCTCCCTACCTGAGCTATTTCATTGTATTTGCAGCACAGAAACATGGTATTTGGCTCAACTGGTCTAGGCTGATGCTTATGCTCCACACGAGCCTTCTCCGAGCCCTGCCTCTTCATTTAACTCTATCAGTATATCCTTCTATTCCTTTCTTCCTCATGTGTTTGTCTAGCTTCCCTTAAGTCTATGTTATTCTTCAGGTGGTAGAATGTTCCTCATAGAAAAGGCCTTACGGGGATCATATTGATGAATAGATATCATTAGTGACGTACAGAAGTTTGGCCATACATTCTACTTCAGTGTGTTCCTTTAAGTTATAATTACTTTGAAAATGTATCACAGGAGCTCCATCAGAGAATTTATTGGCAAAGGCAGCATGCAAATGAGCTACATAGAGCTGATTGGCACCAGATTCAGTTCCTGCTCTGTAGTAATTGAGCTGATGGCTACTGGGGCTGCAGTGCTATAATTGGCCTTTGTAATCCTAGATTCAGAAAGGGAAAAAAATAATAACTTAGCACTCCTGTTGCTGACATTCTAAAAAAAAAAATGGAGGTGTGATCACTGGCAAGATCAGCCTTTCTCATGCATCGCAATTTGTCCTTAAGGTCCTCAGCATCACAGATGTCAGTCTTCAGCAAATTCAATTCACTCCATGTGATATCAAGAAATGGCTGGAGGCACTGGATACTGCAAAGGCTATGGGCCCTGACAATATTCCAGAAACAGTACCAAAGATTTGTGCTCCAGAGCTAGCCGTGCCCTTAACCAATCTGTTCCAGTACAGCAACAACACTGGCATCTACCCGGCTATGTGGAAAATTGCCCAGATATGTCCTGTACACAAAAAGCAGGACAAATCCAACCCAGACAATTACCGCCTCATCAGTCTACCCTCGATCATCGGTAAAATAACGGAAGGGGTCATCAACAGTACCATCAAGTGGAACTTACTCAGCAATAACCTACTCACTGATGTTCACTTTGGGTTCCACCAGCGCCACTCAGTTCCTGAGCTCAGTATAGCCTTAGTCCAAACATGGACAAAAGAGCTGAATTGAGGTGAGGTGAGGTGAGAGTGACTGCCCTTGACATCATGGCAGCATTTGACCGGGTGTGGCATCAAGGAGCCCTAGCAAAACTGGAGTCAGTGAGAATCAGGGGAAAACTCTCTGCTGGTTGGAATCATACCTAGCACAAAGGAAGATAGTTGTGGTTGTTGGAGGTCAATCATCTCAGCTCCAGGACATCATTGCAGGAGTTCCTCAGGTTAGTGTCCTAGGTCCAACCATCTTCAGCTGCTTTATCAATGACCTTTCTTCCATCATAAGGTTAGAAGTGGGGTTGTTTGCTGATGATTGCTCAATGTTCAGCACCATTCGCAAATTCTCCATTTCTGAAGCAGTCCATGTCCAAATGCAGCAAGACCTGGACAACATTCAGGCTTGGGTTGATAAGTGGCAAGTAATATTAGTGTCAGGCAATGACCATCACCAACAAGGGAGAATCCAACCATCGCACCTTGACATTCAATGGCATTACCATTTTGAATGCCCCACTGTTAACATCCTGGGGTTACTATTGATCAGAAACTGAACTGCACCAGCCATATAATTACTGTGGCTACAAGAGCAGGTCTGAGGCTGGGAATTCTGCGGAGAATAACTCACCTCCCGACTCCCCAAAATTTGTCCATCATCTATAATGCACATGTCGGGCTTGTGATGGAATATTCTCCGCTTGCCTGGACGAGTGCAGTTCCAAAAACACTCAAGAAGCTCGACACCATCCAAGACAAAGCAACTCCCTTGTCACCACCTTCAACATTCACTCATTCCACCACCAATGCACATTTGGCAGCAGTGGACAATACGAAACTTGTAAACTGTGAGGAGGACCGTGTGGAACTTCAAAAGGACATAGACAAGTTGGTGGAGTGGGCAGATAGGTGGCAGGTGACGTTCAATGCGGAGAAGTGTGAGGTAATGCGTTTTGGTAAGAAGAGCATGGACAGACAACATAAAATATGGGGCACAATTCTTAAGGGGGTGCAGGAGCAGAGGGACCTGGGTGTACATGTGCATGGATCATTCAAAGTGGCAGGACAGGTGGAGAGAGCAGTTAATAAAGCATACAGTGTCCTAGGCTTTATTAATAGTGGCACAGAATACAAGAGCAGGGAGGTTATGCTAAGTTTATACAAGACATGAGTTCGACTTCTGCTGGAGTATTGTGTACAGTTCTGGGTGCCACACTGTAGGAAGGATATGAACGTATTGGAGAGAGTGCAGAAGAGGGTTATAAGAATAGTTCCAGGGTTGAGAAACTTCAGTATTGAAGATAGATTGGAGATTTTGGGGCTTTTCTCCTTAGAGAGGAGAAAGCTAAGAGGAGATTTAATAGTAGTGTTCAAAATCATGAGGAAGCTGGAAAGAGCAGATAGAGAGAAACTATTCCTGCTCATAAAAGGATCAAGAATGAGAGGGCACAGATTTAAAGTAGTTTGCAATGAATGTGAGAAAAAACTTTTTTTTGGAAATGGAATGCACTGCCTGGAAGTGTGTTGGAGACAGGTTCAACTGAAGCATTCAAGAGGGCATGTTATGGCACAGCTGATGGTAAAAGCTGGGTTGATCAAATCCCAAAGGGAAACTTGAAACAACTGCTACAACTTGTTTTGCAATTTGTATAAATTTCGAGATGCGTGCCCTTGAATTCAGTAGTAATAAGACCACCAAGTTTATAGGTTTTTCTTTGACCAAACAAATTTTTCACCTGCTAATTTCTTTAAAGGACAGATTTTACATGTCCACCCAGTTTAAAGATGGCTGGGGGGCTCATATAATACAGCACGTGGCCTTCCAGCCACCTGCATGTCCGTCCCCGACCTGTCTCCCATCTTATGGTGGGCACTGCTGGAGGCACCACCGGGCCCCACTGATACCCCAGACTTTCCTTCAGTCCAGCCTCCATTAGCTCTTCTTTGTCAGGGAATCACAGAGTCACACAGTGCAGAAGAGGCCCTTCAGCCCAACGAGTCTGCACTGACACATGAGAAACACCTGACCTATCTACCTAATCCTATTTACCAGCACTTGGCCCATAGCCTTGAATGTTATGATGTGCCAAGAGCTCATCCAGGTACTTTTTAAAGGATGTGAGGCAACCAGACTCCACCACCCTCCCAGGCAGCGCATTCCAGACCACACCACCCTCTGGGTAAAAAAGGTTTTCCTCACATCCCCCCTAAACCTCATGCCCCTCACCTTGAACTTGTGTCCCCTCGTTACTGACCCTTCAACTAAGGGGAACAGCTGCTCCCTATCCACCCTGTCCATGCCCCTCATAATCTTGTACACTGCGATCAGGTTGCCCCTCAGTCTTCTCTGCTCCAATGAAAACAACCCAAGTCTATCCAACCTCTTTCATAACTTAAATGTTTCATCCCAGGCAACATCCTGGTGAATCTCCTCTGCACCCACTCCAATGCAATCACATCCTTCCTATAATGTGGCGACCAGAACTGCACACAGTACTCCAGCTGTGGCCTCACTAAGGTTCTATACAACTCCAACATGATCTCCCTACTTTTGTAATCTATGCCTTGATTAATAAAGGCAAGTGCCCCATATGCCTTTTTCACCACCCCACTAACATGCCCCTCCGCCTTCAAAGATCTATGGACACACACACCAAGCTCCCTTTGGTCCTCAGAACTTCCTAGTGTCATGCCGTTCATTGAATACTTCCTTGTCAAATTACTCCTTCCAAAGTGTATCAACTCACACTTTTCAGGGTTAAATTCCATCTGCCACTTATCTGCCCATTTGATCATCCCGTCAATATCTTCCTGTAGCCCAAGACACTCAACCTCACTGTTAAAAACCCGACCAATCTTTGTGTCATCCTCAAACTTACTAATCCTACCCCCCCACATAGTCATCTATGTCATTTATATAAATGACGAATAATAGGGGACCCAGCACAGATCCCTGTGGTACGCCACTGGACACTGGCTTCCAATCACTAAAGCAGCCTTCTGTCATCACCCTCTGCCTCCTACAACTAAGCCAATTTTGAATCCACCTTATCGAATTACCCTGTATCCCATGTGCATTTGCCTTCTTTATAAGTCTCCCATGTGGGACCTTGTCAAAGGCTTTGCTGAAATCCATATAAACTACATCAACTACACTACCCTCATGTACACACCTGGTCACCTCCTCAAAAAATTCAATCAAATTTGTTAGGCATGACCTCCATCTGACAAAGCCATGCTGACTATCCCTGATCAAACCTTGCCTCTCCAAGTGGAGATAGATTCTCTCCTTCTGAACTTTCTCCAATACTTTCCCTGCCACTGACGTGAGACTCACTTGCTTGTAGTTCCCTGGCTTATCTCTACAACTCTTCTTAAATAGCGGAACCACAATAGCTGTTCTCCAGTCCTCTGGCACCTCCCCCATGGCCAGAGAGGAATTAAAAATTTGGCTCCGAGCTCCTGCAATCTCCTCCCCTGCCTCGCTCAGCAGTCTGGAACACAAATCATATGGACCTGGAGATTTTTCCACTTTTAAGCCTGCCAACACCTCCAATACCTTATCATTCCCTATATCAATTTGCTCAAGAACCTTGTAGTCTCTCTCCATGAGTTTTATACCTTCATCCTCATTCTCTTGGATGAAGACAGGTGTGAAGTATTCATTTAACGCTCCACTGATGTCCTCTGGCTCCACCCATAGATTGCCCCCTTGGTCCCTAATGGGACCTACTCTTTCCCTGGTTATCCTCTTCCCATTGGTATACTTATAGAATATCTTGGGATTTTCCCTACTGTTACCAGCCAGAGTTTTCTCATATTCCCTCTTTGTTCTCCCAATTGCTTTCTTAAGTTCCACCCTGTACTCTCTGTACTTAAGTTCCACCCTGTACTTTCTGTACTCCACTAATGCCTCTGATTTGCTTCCCTTGTACCTGCTAAAAGCCTCTCTTTTCCTTCTCATCGTATCCTGAATATCTCTGGTCATCCATGGTTCTCTGGGCTTCTTACTCCTTCCTATCACCCTAGAGGGAACATGTTGAGCCTGTGCCCTGCCCATTTTCTTTTTGAATGCCCCCCACTGCTCCTCTGTAGATTTCCCCACAAGTAGCTGTTCCCAGTCTGCCTTTGCCAAATCCTGCCTTATTTTACTAAAATCTGCTTTCCCCCAATCCAAAACATTTTTTTGCAACTTATCTATTTCTTTGTCCATCACAAGCTTAAATTGTACCATGTTGTGGTTGCTATCACTAAAATGCTCCCCCACCACCACCTCAGCCACCTGTCCGGCTTCATTCCCCAGAATTAGGTCCAGCACTGCGCCATCCCTTGTTGGACCCTCTACATATTGACCTAAAATGTTCTCCTGTACACATTTCAAGAAATCCACTCGATCCAAGCCCTTAACACTATGTCTATCCCAATTAATGTTGGGAAAGTTGAAATCCCCTAATATAATTACCCTATTGTTATTGTTTTTACACACCTCCATAAATTGTGCACATATTTGCTCCGCAATTTCCTGCTGACCATGTGGGGGTCTATAATAAACACCTAACAATGTGGCTGCTCCATTTTTATTCCTAAGCTCTACCCACAAAGCTTCATTCAATGCCCCCTCCAGGATATCATCTCCTCTTGCTGCAGTAACTGACTCCTTAATTAATAATGCAATGCCTCCTCCACTTTTACCCTCTCCCCTGTCTCACCTGAAGATTCTATATTCCGGGATGTTGAGCTGCCAATCCTGCCCCTCTCTCAACCATGTCTCAGTGATGGCTACTGTATCACAGTTCCACGTGTCAATCCTCACCCTTAACTCATCTGTTTTACCTGTAACACTCCTAGCATTAAAGTAGAGGCCATCCAGCCTTGCCTTACTCCTTTGAAATTTAATGCAGCTGTACTCCCTCTGACTTGATTGTTTTACTGCATTATAACATGTTCCTATTCTGCTAACATTCTGTGCCCCCTCCCCTTGCCGAATTAGTTTAAACTCCTCCCAATAGCACTAGCAAACCCACCCGCAAGAACGTTAGTCCCGGTCTGGTTCAGGTGTAGACCGTCCCACCTTCCCCAGAAATGGTCCCAGTGATCCAGGAACCTAAAACCTTCCCTCCTGCACCAACTCTTAAGCCACGTATTCATCTGCGCTATTCTCCCATTTCTGAGCTCGCTAGCACGTGGCACTGGGAGAAATCCAGAGATTACAACCTGAGAGGTCTTGCTTTTTAGTCTACTGCCTAACTCCCTGAATACTTGATGCAAAATCTCATCCCTCTTTCTACACATGTCATTGGTACCAACATGTACCATGACCTCTGCCTTATCACCCTCCCCCTTCAGGATGCCCTGCAGCCGTACAGTGACATCCTGGACCCTGGCACCAGGGAGGCAACACACCATCCTGGAGTCACGTTGATGACCACAATAGTGCTTATCTGTTCTCCTGACTATAGAATCTCTTATTATTATTGCTCTTCCTCTCTTCCTCCCCTCCTGTACAGACAGGCTGCTTGTGGTGCCAGAATGGCTGTAGTCCCAGCAATGGCCACCACTTGAACTTGGTGTGGTGGGACTACAGAGCTGCTAAACAAGGCTGACAGCTCTCTAAGGCAGGATTTCCTCCCCAGATGTGGGCCGAATTCTCGCCCTGAGCCCATTAACATCTGGCCGAGCATTAAATGATTGTGGGCAGCTAACTTTATTGTGGCCAGGCTCCCGACCAAATGTTTAGCCCAGGGGACAGTGGTGGGGTGGGGAGGGCGGTGAACATGGAACCCTGTAAAATCCAACCCTTAGTCTTCTTCTTCTTAGACAGTCCATCGGGCACGAGGATGACTTGCTTCCACACGAGTTCTCAGGTGACTGAAGAGCCCAATGCATGACCTACAGCCTCTGTCACAGGTGAGGCACACAGTGGTATGGGGAGTGGGTGGGCAAGGTGCCCGGGTTGCCACATGCTACTTTCGCTGCCAACGCTTGGCTTCAGCTAACCCTTGGCAATGGCATTCGAAGTGTTCAACTCCTTCCCGAACACTTCCCCTCCACTTTGGGCAGTCTTGGGCCAGGGATTCCCAGATGTCGGTGGGGATGTTGCACTTTTTCAAGGAGGCTTTGAGGGTGTCCTTGAAGCGTTTCCTCTGCCCTCCTGGGGCCTGCTTGCCATGTCGAATCTCTGAGTAGAGCGCTTGTTTTGGGAGTCTCGTGTCAGGCATGTGGACAATGTAAAACAAAAACAGAATTACCTGGAAAAACCTAGCAGGTCTTGCAGCATCGGTGGAGAAGAAAAGAGTTGATGTCTGTGTTTATGTGGACAATTAGCCTGCCCAGCGGAGTTGATTGAGTGTGGTCAATGCTTTGATGCTGGGGAGGTTGGCCTGAGTGAGAACACTGACTTTGGTGTGCCTATCAGGCCAATGGATTTGCAGGATCTTGCGGAAGCAGCACTGGTGATACTTCTCCAAAGTTTCGAGGTGCCTGCTGTACATAGTCCACATAACTAAGCCATATAGGAAGGCGGGTAGCACTACTGCTCTGTAGACCATGAGCTTGATGCCTTGGCTCTTGGGCGATAGATGGTCTTGACTGTGCTAAAGGAACCCCGCACGTCATGGTTGTTGGCTAACTGTTGGATCTCCTGTGCTCTCTCCACCTACCATCTGTTCTTTAGGTTGGAGGTTTCTTTCTGGATCTCAGCCTTCGGCCATCTGTAGAGCTGCTTACTCTCGAGTTGGGTTGTTGTTTCACGTTCAGAAATGCCTTGCACTTGTGACTTATTAGCTCCTGGATCTCCTGGCCATTATCATTGAAACAGCCTTGGTGTTTCTTGGTTGAGTGACCAAGTGTCCCTTTACAGGTGCTGATTATGGAGGCCTTGAGGGCTCTGGGTCACCAGGAGTTGCTAGGTTGGCAGTGAGGTGCTGACTACATAGGGCTCTGTTTTCAGAGTTCTTGAATGCCTCAGTGTTGATTTTCTTGCAGCATCGTTTCTGTTGCCATCATTGCTTTGGAGCTACGGCGATGTGGATGACAGAACGAATTAGGCGGTGGTCCATCCATCAGTCGTCGGCTCCTGTCACGGTGCTGGTGATCCGCATGTCCTTGTGGTCTCTCACTCGGACAATGACGTAGTCCAGCAGGTACCAGTGCTTGAAGCGAGGGTGTTGACATGATGCCTTGGTTTTGTCTCTCTGATGGGGCAAGGTGTTAGTTATGACAAGGCCATGTTCTAGGCACTCTGTCAGGAGCAGGGTACTGTTGGTGTTGGATTTCCCTACCCCCTCTCTACCGACGACATCTCCACAGAGGTCCGTGTCCTTCCCAGCTCTGGTGTTGAATTCACCAAGGAGGATCAGCTTATCGCCCATTGGGACTCAGGCCAGTGATTGTTTGAGGCCAGAGTAAAATTCCTCTTTGGACTCGTTTCTAGCTTCCAGTGTTGGGGCGTACGCGCTGATGCAGATTCTGCCCGCTAAAGGACACAGCGGACATGATCTTCACCGCGCTGCAACTGCAAGAGAAATGCAGGGAACAGCACGCACAACTGGGCATCGGGAGTAGGTGGAATCCCCACCGAAGCACTAGAGCACGGTGGAAAAGTACTATTGGTGTGAATTCATGGCTTCTTCCCCATGTCTGGAAGGAGGAGAGCATGCCAGGAAATCTCAGAGACACCGTAATCTTCAAGTATATTGCTTTGGGCTTACCTGACTGGACTGGTAAATGCAGTGACTCCAGATGGAGAATGCACCTTTGTGGATAGACAGAGATGCTTAGGCTCAGTTGTCATGCTCTCCAAATGGATCTTGGATAGGAGCTGCCAGCACTGAAATGATCACCACACAGGAGGGGGGATAATAAACAGAGATGTGACAAGGATGAAAATCTGAGGTTTGCTGTGGGTAAAAATACCTATACCTCAAATGCAAATATTATTTCTGACAGCCAATGGAAAACTCAAGTTAGTTTGCGGGGTTGGTAGCTTAGTTGCAATGATAGAGGTTGTGGAGATATGAGTTCAAATCCCACTACAGCAGCAGATGGAATTTAAATTAATTTAATTAGTAAATCTGGAATAAAATGATGATCCCATTAATAGTGATCACAAAATTACTGTGTTGCTGTAAAAAGCCATCTGGTTCACTTATGACCTTTAAGGGGAGGAAATTTGCCATCTTCACCTGGTCTGGCGTACCTGTGACTCCAGACCCACAGGAATGTGGTTGACTCTTACCTGCCCTCTGCAATTGCCTGGCAAGCTGCATTAAACCATTACAGAAACAAAGCACTGTGGGCGCACCTTCATTAGATACACTGCAACCGTTCAAGTATGGGGCTCACCACTAACTTCTCAATGGAAATTAGGGATTAGCAATAAATGCTGGTCTGGCCAACGACGTTCACATCTCAAGAGCAAATAGAAGAAAAGCAAAGAATAACCAAGCCAGTCTCATTCCTCAGTAATCTATCATGAGAATCGGGGGTGATGTTTGTGCCTATATCACGTGTACCCTGGGGGCCAAGGTCAAATATTAGCCTGAGTGGCCAGTCAGATCTGACAGGCAGTCAACCAGATATGACCCAAGTACTCCCACTCCACCCCATTGCAGGAAGAAATCGCGCATCAATGCCCATGAGTCCCAGAACAGCAACCCATCCTTCTCCATTTGGTAGGATTTAATTGATTGTGGCGGATGATGGAGCCGATTTTGCACAGTGGGTTGGGATTGACCCCAAGTGTTCTTAGGTACCCAGGCCCCGAGAATTCTTAATTGGATTTTACTGAGAAGGGTCCTCTCTGTCAATGGGCATCATTACTACATAACTGCTACCACTGAGTGAGGAGGAGGGAGCTGGCTCCCATTTGTTCAGCCCCCTCGGTTGGTCGCAACAAAGGGTTTTCTGAAATTTCTTTTTTGCAGTCAATACCTTTTCCAATCCAGGTGTATTTACCTTTTAATGAAGAGCCAATTAAGCCAGGTTTCCTTGAGTCAAAAAAAGAGTAAGCTTATTAGTGACGAAACCTGATTAAAAAATAAGAAAAGACGCAATGACACAGACACACAGATCTCAGAAGTAAAAATGGTAGAGTCCAAATAAAAGTTAAAAGACGATACAATTAAGTCCTTGGGTTGTCTTTGAGGCATAGATTGTTGAACACTGCAGCCATCTGAAGTTAGCTGGTTTCCTTTAAAACCCTGGAGTCGGATTGAAGTTCAGGTAATTGGGGGACAATATTAGTTTCCGAGAGAGAGAGATTCCTTACTGTTTCCTTCAGCAGTTTTTCCAGATGACTTTGTTGAGTTCTCTTTGTGCCTGGCCTGGGAAAAAGGAGTTCTCAAACCTCCTGAGTGCATATTCCAAGAAAGGAATTTGATTAACATGTCTTGCAGTCATTGTTGTAGAACAAATAATCGTGTTTTTGATTTTTCATATCAGAAACCTTTGACACGTTTCAAGGTTGTAGAAACCAATTGAAGATGGGATTATTTTGTCCTCCACAGGGGCTTTGAGTGTTTGTTGGGTGTACCTGGTTAGCAATTCCCTTGCCTTGATAGAATTACCATAGATTATTGTCCAACACATTGCTTTTTTAATGCCTTCCTTTCAAGAGTCCTTTTTTGAGTGGACCTTGACGCCCTCCAGGTGTGAAATTCCACGCAACATGTCAGGGCAGGTCTGCAGTGCAATCCATATAGGAACTTTCCAGAAAAGTGGTTAACTGACAAAACCAGACACCAGGGCTGGAATTGTCCCTATTATGTGATGTATATTTTTCCCTCAGGTCTTTGCTTGAATGCATTTAGATCCAGGGTATCAGGGCAATGGAGCCATATTAATGGGCAATAATCAACAGGTGACTGGGAGCAGAGTTGATCTGGCCTTAAGTATCAGGGGAAAATATGGTGACCATATATCCCTGTTTTCAGGGAAAATCCCCAGATGAGATTTTGTATTCTTAGGCAATCAGTGTCCCAAAAAGGGACCCAATTTATGAAATCCACCCTTGAACACCATAACTTTTAATGCCTTGCATAGGAATACATCTATTGCATAAGTGAGACACAGCACAGAGCATGTATTGTAAGTCACTTGGATAAAAGTGTCTGCTAATTGTCCAGATAAAAATTATATTAGCGAGAAATAGCCAGAATGCTTTGGTTATTATTACTTCCAACTGTAACATGGATGATACAACACTGTTGCAGTTGCCATAGCGACAGGACTGACTGGTGTATTGTGTATAGAACACATAATTTGAGACTCAGTATCAAGTGAAAAAGGCGTCAAAAAGTGTAATTTCTGATTTGACGGTCAGCTTCAATGGGATTTTTTTTATAATTATGTTCAGCCAGAAGCAAAACATCCACATTTTCTTCAATGTATCAGTCAGTATTTTCCATTTCGAGTGGGGCAGGTCACCTACAGAAGAATGTGCGGGTACCACTGAACAGTAAAGCTGCTCCATTGCCAGTCCTGTTACATAGGGCAGGATTTTTCTTTTGACGTGCGAGGAGCGCACCCGCCATTGATTAACAGGCCACTTAAGGCCCTTTAGACTTCAATCGACACCGATTTTTCGGTGCCCGTGCAAGCTTCGGGTCAGCGCAGGGGCGCAACGGTCAGGTGGGTGGGAGACATTTCTATTAACCTCATCCACGGACGGGATAAAAGGGCTCAGCGGGGTCTTGAATCTGCACTGTGAAGTATTTACTGGAGAAAGTTTTTTAAATTTGGCTGTGCGATCTGCAGTACTTCAAAACGCATCCCAGCTGCTTATTCTGGACTCTTAACCTTCAGGTCAGCACTCTGCAGTGAGGAATCTTTTCCGGGCCTGTAGTTTTCAGGAAGCCTTCCCTTAGCCTGGGTATGGGATCTGATCTGTCCACTGGAGGCAGCTCCACTGAGGAGGAAGGGAGCGCCAGAAGTAGGAGGAGGCCAGGAGTACACCTTCAGCCTCCAGGGGAGCCACCTTTGGGAGGCCAGGTGCAGGCACAAGGGGTGCTGGGCCAAGAGGTAGTCCAAGGCAGAAGGGGCCACAGAAGATGCCACTATTCTGCTGCCAGGATATACAGGCAGCGAAGCAGCTACCTCAATATGCCTGAGGTGCAGTGCCGAAGGAGGCTCCATCTCTCAAGGGACACAGTGAGCTATATCTGTCAAATGATTGGCCTGAGATCTCCCCTAACTGTGTGGGTGGACACCCCATGCCAGCGGCTCTGAAGCTCACAGTTGACCTCAACTTCTATGCCTCTGACTCTTTCCAGGGGTCGGTAGGTGCTATTTGCGGTGTCTCCCAATCAGCTGTCCACACTTGTGTCAAGCATGTTACAGATACTCTGTTCAGGCATGCATTGACCTTCATCTACTTCCGCTGGGACCAGGCAAGTCAGACACAGTGAGCCAGAGGCTTCACGGCCATTGCTGGCTTCCCCCGTGTCCAGGGTGCTATAGACTGTACACATGTGGCCATCAAGGCGCCAGCAGGTGAGGCCGCTGCCTTCGTCAACAGGAAGGGCTTCCACTCTATGAACATGCAGATAGTGTGTGACCACAGGATGCTGATTCTACAAGTCTATGTAAGGTACCCAGGCAGCTCCCACGATGCCTACATCCTCAGACACTCCCAGGTGCCGGGGCTCTTCAGTGCTCCAGCCCGGCTGGATGGATGGCTGCTGGGTGACAAGGGCTATCCCCTCAGAAGGTAGCTCATGACGCCTCTCCGCCATCCAAGAACAGAGGCTGAGCAGCGGTATAATAGGAGCCACGGCTCCACATGGGCTGTGGTGGAGAGAGCCATCGGTCTTCTCAAGATGCACTTCCGATGCCTGGACCATTCAGGGGGTGCCTTGGTGAAAGTGGTTGCATGCTGTGCTCTCCACAATCTTGCGCTGGAAAATGGGGACGCAGTGGCTGCAGCTGCACACGATGAGTCCAGCACTGATTCCGAGGATGAGCATGCACAGGGAAATGCTGAGGGGGTAGATGCTGACCCAGGACTACTCTAAGGAGGCAGGGACACCCGGGATGCTTTAATCCAATGAACCTTCAGCTAGCACAACACAGGTGGATCACCAGGACAAGCCTGGGCTGGCGCCTCGATACTCAACACCTCAGTGCAAAATCTGCCAGGTCAGCAGCAGGAACTAAGGGCCTTGTACATAAAGTTGAATGTCTAAAGAAAACTCATGACACTTCTCTTAAACATACACATGCAGAAGAAACGAGGCACCATCAGCCATGGTCACACATGACATTTAATACGTGAATCAGAAGTTCTCACAATTATTAAACAATATTGTTAACAATCAAAAGGAAATCATAAGGATCTAATCTTGGGCCAACACAAAAGCACCAGTGAAAAACCCATGGTGTGCCTGATGTGCCTTATGCTTTTGTTTCCTGGTGCTACATCTTGGTGCAGCCCCATCGCTGGGAATGATATCTGAGCCAGCCTGCTGACTCTGCTGTCCTGTTGGTCTCGGTGACCTTGGCGGGCGTCCTCTGGTCTGTGGAGCCTGTGCTGGCCCCTCCTGGGAGGGAGCGGCCAGTTCCACAGCTGGCATCTCCCCAGTCGTCACAGGCTCACCGGATGATACGGTCACTGGGAGAGGGGCGGAGGAGCTGCTGCCCTCATCCGGAGTGCCCTGAGAGGTGCCCGCAGAGACGACAGGCAGCTGCTGCGCCAACGTGTGGTTACCTCGAACCTCCTTGCTCACCACAGATGGATGGGCACCAAGCTGGGAAAGTTGATTCCCAGACCATCTCTCACACTGGCACTGACCAGCTGAGGTCAATGCCGATGTGAGGGCTTGCTGGTCAGAGCACATCCCCAGGAAGGCCTGATGGGTCTCCTGGAGGAGTCTCTCCACGAGAGTCACCACTCTGTCCATGGAGGACGCATGGCGCTCGGACATGAGGCTCATTGCTCAGCGAGTGTCCGCGTGGACTCCTTCACCACGGAGACCATGCGAAGCATAGGTTCATGTATCTCCCCCAGATGCTCCCACACACCCGGCCGCATTTCCTGCAGCTGCTGCGTCGCGGACGACTCCAGGGGCACATCATCAGGCACCGACTCAGCATGTGCCTGGTGCCCTGCAGTCCTCCAACTGCTGGCACCATGGGCACTCTGTCTCTGCCAGCTCCTCCGGCGACCATGAAGTGCCCTCTCCACTGTGCCCTGGGACACTTGCCGATGTTCTAATTCCCACCGAGGTGCCAGTATCTGCGCTGGTGCCTGCCTGGCAGAGATAGTGTGACACTGATGAGACATCAGGGCCCTCAGGTGTGAGAGGGGGCCTCTGCAGCTTCTCCTCCCAGCTGTGCTCTGATGATGCTGAAAGGAAGAACAAGGACAGTGGATCAGTTGGCGTGCAGACACTGACAAACTTCATCCCTGTCCCCCGGCTCATTATGCGCTCAACCTTCCAGAACCAACGGCCCAGCAATGTTGGAACAATAACTAATTTAACCATCTTCAGTGCTATGACTGTTGGGAGGACAATGCTGACCTCACTGTTGGGCATAAACACCTGGCTGTGCCACGCCAGCCTCACCGACACCAGTAGACCTGGGTGCATGGTGCCTCTCCGGCTCAAGGGCCTCTTGCTCAAAGCGGCTTAACATGGAGAGCTGTGCCTGGCCGTCTCCAACCCTCACACGCTCGGCCACGTTATGAGCATTCGTCTCCTGAAAAAGAGAGAAGACCATTCATTAGGGCAAATTGCACATGAAATCCGCTTGCGCTCGGCTCACCCCAACCAGATTGGGACATATCAGGCCTCCAGAGGCTCCTCACTCCACTGCTGTTGAAGACTCAGATAAAGATGCTGGGCCTGCTCCCCACCCCCCCAACATGCTGCGTAAATCACGGTATTTCCTCCCATAGCAAGGAGGCACAACCATGTGAAGCATAGAGGGCAGCAGATGGTTCTTTGCCACAACACCTCCCCTTCCACCATTTCATCACTGTGAATAGGACATGTCCTGGAGTCCTGAGGATGCGTCTAGGTGCATCTCCTCCAGGTTGCCCCCAGACTAGTCACGTACAACTAAGAATAACACATGCTGCGGGGGGGGGATCTCCCCTCCTCATGAACCACTCAGACTGATGTAAGCATGGGCACTATCTGCTCGCCCACCCAGCAAAGGAAAAACGCCTTAAATGGTTCAATGCAGTCATGACAGTGAGACTTGTGAGGGGGGCCCAGACAGGATAGGTCTACCTGCTGGGTTAAATGCCCAACACCAGCATGGTACTCACCCTTCCAGAGCACAACAAATCGTTGAAGCGCTTGCGGCACTGGACCCAGGTGCGCCGCACCACATCGCAGGAGATCACCACCTCCGCCAGCTCCACCCAGGCACGCTTTGTCATGTGGGGGGTGGGGGGGCCTCTTCCTCCCATCCGGGGCAGGGGTAGTGGGGGGGGTGGGTGGGTGCAACACCTCCTGCCACCTCCTTGAAAAGGGCAGCAAGGCAATCATCAGAAAAATGAGTGGTGCTTTGGTTCCTCACTGGCCGACCCTGCAGCCTGGCCTGCTCCGCTGGTCTGCCCTGCAGCCTGGCCTGCTCCTCTGGCCGACCCTGCAGCCTGGCCTGCTCCGCTGGTCTACCCTGCAGCCTGCCCTGCTCCTCTGGCCTACCCTGCAGCCTGCCCTGCTCCTCTGGCCTACCCTGCAGGCTGCCCTGCTCTTCTGGCCTACCCTGCAGCCTGGCCTGCTCCTCTGGCCTACCCTGCAGCCTGGCCTGCTCATCCGAACCTCTCCGGTGCGGCCTGGAATTGGCCACTGTGAGCAGCCTGTAGGAGGCCTCCAGGCCTTCCTTTAAACGGGTTGCCGGGTTGCCATTGGATCTGGTGGTCGGTGTATACCCACCGCCACCCGCCCACTCCCGCTATCCTCGGGAGTCAGCAATTATGCTGGACTTGGCCCGCCCGCGTAAAATGGCGGAGCGGACCTGATCACGGGTGGCGATCGGATCCACGCCCGTGTCCACCCCCACTCCCCCCCCCCCCACCCCCCAGAAACTGAAAATCCTGTCCATGAGATTGTGCCAACACATCCTGGTCTCTGTAGACAATGGGTCTGAAAATCTGACCATCCTGGACAACATTATTGTGTTATTTATAAACGCTGTCTCATTGTGCTTCAATAACGTGACGTGGGAATTATGCGCACGCTTGTTTGGCGTTTGTTTTGTGTACGAGCAACTGTTAAAACATAGGCTGCCCGAACGGTTTTGCCTCACTACACTGGGCAAGCTACGTTTTCCGGCCCTGGCTACTTTGCTGTGCTCTCCCCCCCAGCCCTGTGTCTCCCAGCTGTTGGTTCAGAAAATATCGACGCTCTAACGTTAAAAACCGGGGCTATGAGGACAGATTGAGGGAACGGGTCTGACTGGATTGTTCCATACGGAGCCAGCACAGGGGGTCTATACATCAAATGGCTTCGCCCGCACCACTCTGTCCAGTAACTGACTCTCTGATTCCCTAGGACCATGTTCAAAGCTACGGCTCCCATCTCGCAGACATCAGGTGACTTGCTCCCTCTGATGGATGCATATGCAATTACGTTTACTCAATTGGTAGAACATTCCATACTGTTCCACCAAAGTGTTCTCCCTGTCACTCCTACCGCATGGGTCTGTTCATACCCTGGATGGTGAGGCAGTCAGGCCTGGTATCGTTTTAACAACTGTCGACAATCCTCAAAGGGTCCCTCCCCTTGCAGAAAGGACGACTACCCGTTTGCTTGTTAATTTGGATATGTGGGTGAGACTAAAATGCACGGTGGAAATTATTTTCCCGCTTCCGTTCAGGTCAGTGATAAAGAAGAATTTCTTGATTCAATCCGACGCTGCCAAGTGTGTGGTAACGAACTGAGCCTTCATTACTAATTCTCCCATGGTGTCACCTAAGGCGAAATACTGTTGCTGCCTGGAAATCATTCATTAAAAAAAGGGAAATGCAAGAAATACTCAGCAGGTCTGGCAGCATCTGTGGAGAGAGAAACAGAGCTCGTGTCAGGGAGAACATTGAATCAGGACGTGGGAGAATAAAAGAAATTCAGTGATAGTGGTGGAGGTTGACGATGAGGGGTGAGATAACAGATCGTTGCCGACGCAACGGAAAGACTTGGAAAATTAGAGAAAAAGGCTTCAATTTTCCCCTTGAGGTTCGTGACATCACAGGACTCCAAGGTTCCGCTAGAATCCTGGAAATCCCTCCCTAGCAGCACTGGGGGTGTACCTACACCACAGGGACTGCAGCGGTTCAAGAAAGCAGCTCACCACCTTCTTGAGAGCAATTAGGGATGGGCAATAAATGCTGGCCCAGCCAGTGATGCCCCATGAATTAATTTAAAAAGTGCCTTCTAACAGTGAGCCTCCCATTAATCAAAGAATACCAGTTTTCCATCTGTTTTTAATCAATGGCCAGTTTATCTAACCCTATGAGGTGTGTACGGTTTACAAGATGCACCACACAGCAGCTCGCCAAGGCATCTTTAACTGCACCTCCCAACCCGTGACCTCTACCATCTAGAAGGCAGCAGACTTCCTCACACTTTGCTTCCTGTAAGGACTCTATTCCATCTTCCCAGGTTCTCCGACCCCATTGCATCAGTTTGAACGATGGAACTTTCCATACTAGCGCTTCCAATATATCTTCCATTTTCCTCAACTTAGGATTCCCTCCACCTCGGTTGACAGGCCATCAACTGTATCTGTTCCATTCCCCCACTTTTGCTCTCACTCTTCTCCCTCTCAATCATGTTAGACTTCCCCTTGTCCTCACATTCTACCCAACCAGCCTCTATATTTAATGCATCATCTTCTGCTATTTCTGCCATCGTTAGTGTGAGTCCACCACCAAAAATATTTTTCCCTCCCCTCCCCTTTCAGCATTCCAAAGGGACTGCTCCCTCCATGATGCCCTGGTCCATTCCTCAGTCACCCCACAGCACCTCTGCTCCTTCACATTCCATGCAAACACAGGAGATACAACAGCTGAATAAAAGTACCATACTGCAGTTGCTGGAAATCGGAAATAAAAAATAGAAAGTGCTGGGATAGCTGAACAAGTCTGCAGAGAGAAACAGAGTTAACGTTTCATGTCCAATATGACTCCACATCAATGAAGAGTCATACTGGGCTTGAAAATTAACTGTTTCTCTCTCCATAGATATTGCCAGGTATAACGCCTGCCCTTTTACCTGGTCCCTTCTCATCATCCAAGGCCCCATACGCTCCTTCCAGGTGAAACGTGCACTTCTGCAATTCAGTACATTGCCTTTGCTGCTCACAATGTGGTCTGCTCTAACTCAGATTGGGTGAACGCTTTGTGGAACGCCTCCATTCAGTTCACAAGCATGGCCCGAAAGCTTCTGGCTGCCTGTCGTTTTAATTCCCCTTCTTGCTCCCACTTTGTCCTCGGCCTCCCATATTGTCCAATCACAATAACTTGCCTTTAATGTAACAACATTTCACAAGGCACTTCACAGATTGTTGTAAAAACCCCTCTGATTCACTAATGTCCTTTAGGGAAGGAAATCTGCCGTCCTTACCCGGTCTGTCCGACATGTGACTCCAGACCCACAACAACGTGGTTGACTCTTGATCGCCCTTTGAAAGGCCTAGCAAGCCACTCAGGTCAAGGGCAATTAGGGATGGACAACAAATACTGACCTCGCCATTGGCACCCACATCCCCTGAAAGACAAAATTTTTAAAAAACAATCCAATTAGGCACTCGCCTGGAGAGTATTAGGTCTCCAGCTTGGTCAAGGCACCTAGTAAGGTGAAAAGCCTGCCAGCGCCATCAGGGATGGGGGCTCCTGCTGGGGCTTTCACCAGGGATTGTCACTGGACCTCTGAAGAGAGAGAAGTGGGACAAGATGGGGTTGTGGGGAGGGGATGGCTGGTGATGGGTGTGTGGAGGGGGTGGGGGGGTGGGGTGGGGTGGGTGCGGATGGGAGGAAAGTCAGATGGAAGGGCATGGGTTGGCTTTCAGCGACTCCCTCTTCCCAATGCCAGGTCCTTCGATCAGGCGCCGAGCGCCTGTGAATGAAGAATGTCCTTGGTAAGTTGCTGGTAACCCGGGCAGGGTTTGCTGGGTGGCTCTCTGTCGGCATGGTTACGCATCCTACATTACAACAATGATTCCACTTCAAAAAATATCTCACTTGCTGTAAAACATATGGGGACATCTTGAGGCCATGAAAGATGCTATATAAGTGCATACTCTTCCTTCTGTCAGTTTTGTTTTTACTTGAAACCCTCATTCTGATTAAAGTATCTTACATAACTCTATAAAGCCCTCTCTATTTTGCTTCCTTTCAGGATTGTAATTCCCGGGTTATTCCTTGCAGTTCAGTCATTGGGAGACTTGCAGATCTTCCCTGAGTCTCCCCTGGGCGTGGATATTGCCCCTATTACTCTGAGACCAGCAGCAACCCTGTCCCAGGATAAAGGGTAGGCCTGGGAGGCAACTTTCAATTCCCTGTGTTAAAGGTTACCACAAGAGGGCACAAGATCCCTTTTCTTCCTTTGACGGTCTGATTAGCTGAGTAATCAGCAGCGGACAGAAGCTAATCATTAATAATCACAGTGTTCGAAATCTTACATGTCGACTGAGGTGTAGAAAATTCCTTCCTTTATTAAATGTAATTAGCATAAATATTTTATTATTGGTTGCACTTTATTCGTCCTTTTCAATATAATAATTTGAATTCGCTGTCATTGAGACCCGAAGCTATATATTATCAAGAATAAATTTCAGGTATCAATGTGAGACGGATCATCAACCTTGAAAACAAAGAAAACTGCGGATGCTGGAAATCTAAAACAAAAACAGAATTACCTGGAAAAACTCAGTAGGTCTGGCAGCATCGGCGGAGGAGAAAAGAGTTGACGTTTCGAGTCCTCATGACCCTTCGACAGAACTTGATTTCGAGTCCAGGAAAGAGTTGAAATATAAGCTGGTTTAAGGTGTGGGGGGGGGGGGGGGGGAAGGAGAGAGAGAGAGAGACAGAGGTGCTTGTGTAGACAAACAAGCAGTGATAGAAGCAGATCATCAAAAGATGTCAGTAACAATGGTACCAAAGAACACATAGGTGTTAAAGTTAAAGTTGGTGATATTATCTAAACGAATGTGCTAATTAAGAATGGATGGTAGGGCACTCAAGGTACAGCTCTAGTGGGGGTGGGGGGAGCATAAAGGATTTTAAAATATTTAAAAATAATGGAAATAGGTGGGAAAAGAAAAATCTATAAAATTTATAGGGAAAAAAAAAAGGGGGAAAAAAGGGGGAAACAGAAAGGGGGTGGGGATGGGGGAGGGAGCTCACGACCTAAAGTTATTGAATTCAATATTCAGACCGGAAGGCTGTAAGGTGCCTAGTCGGAAGATGAGGTGTTGTTCCTCCAGTTTGCGTTGGGCTTCACTGGAACAATGCAGTAAGCCAAGGACAGACATGTGGGCAAGAGAGCAGGGTGGAGTGTTAAAATGGCAAGCCACAGGGAGGTTTGGGTCATTCTTGCGGACAGACCGCAGGTGTTCTGCAAAGCGGTCGCCCAGTTTACGTTTGGTCTCTCCAATGTAGAGGAGACCACATTGGGAGCAACGAATGCAGTAGACTAAGTTGGGTGAAATGCAAGTGAAATGCTGCTTCACTTGAAAGGAATGTTTGGGCCCTTGGACGGTGAGGAGAGAGGAAGTGAAGGGGCAGGTGTTACATCTTTTGCGTGGGCATGGGGTGGTGCCATAGGAGGGGGTTGAGGAGTAGGGGGTGATGGAGGAGTGGACCAGGGTGTCCCGGAGGGAGCGATCTCTACGGAATGCCGATAAGGGGGGTGAAGGGAAGATGTGTTTGGTGGTGGCATCATGCTGGAGTTGGCGGAAATGGCGGAGGATGATCCTTTGAATGCGGAGGCTGGTGGGGTGATAAGTGAGGACAAGGGGGACCCTATCATGTTTCTGGGAGGGAGGAGAAGGCGTGAGGGCGGATGCGCGGGAGATGGGCCGGACACGGTTGAGGGCCCTGTCAACGACCGTGGGTGGAAAACCTCGGTTAAGGAAGAAGGAGGACATGTCAGAGGAACCGTTTTTGAAGGTAGCATCATCGGAACAGATGCGACGAAGGCGAAGGAACTGGGAGAATGGGATGGAGTCCTTACAGGAAGCGGGGTGTGAGGAGCTGTAGTCGAGGTAGCTGTGGGAGTCGGTGGGTTTGTAGTGGATATTGGTGGACAGTCTATCACCAGAGATTGAGACAGAGAGGTCAAGGAAGGGAAGGGAAGTGTCAGAGATGGACCACGTGAAAATGATGGAGGGGTGGAGATTGGAAGCAAAATTAATAAATTTTTCCAAGTCCCGACGAGAGCATGAAGCAGCACCGAAGTAATCATCGATGTACCGGAGAAAAAGTTGTGGAAGGGGGCCGGGGTAGGACTGCAACAAGGAATGTTCCACATATCCCATAAAGAGACAGGCATAGCTGGGGCCCATGCGGGTACCCATAGCCACACCTTTTATTTGGAGAAAGTGAGAGGAGTTGAAGGAGAAATTGTTCAACGTGAGAACAAGTTCAGCCAGGCGGAGGAGAGTAGTGGTGGATGGGGATTGTTCGGGCCTCTGTTCGAGGAAGAAGCTAAGGGCCCTCAGACCATCCTGGTGGGGGATGGAGGTGTAGAGGGATTGGACGTCCATGGTGAAGAGGAAGCGGTTGGAGCCAGGGAACTGGAAATTGTTGATGTGACGTAAGGTGTCAGAGGAATCACGGATGTAGGTGGGAAGGGACTGGACAAGGGGAGAGAGAAGGGAGTCAAGATAACGAGAAATGAGTTCTGTGGGGCAGGAGCAAGCTGAGACGATCGGTCTACCAGGGCAGTTCTGTTTGTGGATTTTGGGTAGGAGATAGAAGCGGGCCGTCCGAGGTTGGGCGACTATCAGGTTGGAAGCTGTGGGAGGGAGATCCCCAGAGGAGATGAGGTCAGTGACAGTCCTGGAAACAATGGCTTGATGTTCAGTGGTGGGGTCATGGTCGAGGGAGAGGTAGGAGGAAGTGTCTGCGAGTTGACGCTCAGCCTCCGCGAGGTAGAGGTCAGTGCGCCAGACAACAACAGCACCACCCTTGTCAGCGGGTTTGATGACAATGTCAGGGTTGGACCTGAGAGAATGGAGTGCAGTAAGTTCAGAGAGAGACAGGTTAGAATGGGTGAGAGGAGTAGAGAAATTGAGACGACTAATGTCGCGCCGACAGTTCTCAATGAAAAGATCAAGAGAAGGTAAGAATCCAGAGGGAGGGGTCCAGGTGGAGGGAGAATATTGGAGATGGGTAAAAGGATCTGTTGAACTGGGAGAGGACTCCTGCCCAAAGAAGTGAGCCCGGAGACGAAGACGGCGAAAGAAGAGTTCAGCATCATGCCGGGCCCGAAATTCATTGAGGTGAGGGCGTAAGGGTATGAAACTAAGTCCTTTGCTGAGCACTGAACGTTCAGCATCGGAGAGGGGAAGGTCAGGGGGTATAGTGAATACACGGCTGGGGCTGGGATTGGAAGATGGGGTGGGGACGGAGGGACAGGCTGGGGTGGAGGGTCCTAGATGGGTGTTGGTGTCGATGAGTTGTTGGAGCTTGCGTTCCTTAGCAGTTGAGAGAAAGAGAAAAAGTTTCTTGTTGAGGCGTCGGATGAGCCGAAGGATAAAATGAAACTGAGGGCACGCGCAGCTTTGAAAAAGGGTACGGCGGTGCTGCTGGAGGGAAAGGTCGAGTGTGTTCATATGGCGGCGCATGGCACTGAGTGTGGATTTCAGAATGTGACGGGAACAGCAGTCTGAGAAACGTTTTATGTCCCGGAGATACCGGTAATCCTGGGTGGGTTCGAAAGATGAGGGGTGGAATTTCAGTTGAAATCCACGTGGGGTAAGTCGGAGACGGAGGCAGTCACTGAGAAAGGAGATATGGCTGTGAAATCATCAACCTTGTCTGACTAGATCCATTGTGCCTGTGCCAGTTCATTGAAAGAACTATCCAGTTGATTCTTTCCCCAAAGCCCTGCAGATTTCCCCTTTTCAAATATTTATCCAATTCTTTTTTGAAAGTGTCAGGAACAATGTATAACTTTACGTTTAATTTATATCTACGTGCTGAGAAAGGTGGAACATGGTTTCAGTTTCATTTAGATTTTTTTGTGTGAGCTTGGTGCCGGGGAGCCTGGAGCGCCCCCTAGCTAAAATGTCAGGTTTTCTGGATTTGTTTGTATACGTGCATTTTTAATGAGGTTTTACAATCCTTGAAATGAAGAGATGGGTTACAAAGGGGTTAGTGGTTTAGCAATTCTGCAAAAAAAACACAAAATAGAAAAAAACTGTGCTATTGCCTAGTGACAGGGGTCCAGTCACACTCAGAGATACGGGGACGGAAAGAAAAAAAGTTCAGAGAGCGAAGACAGGAGTTATAAGTTGAGGGAACTCATGTTTGTTCTGAAGCTGATGTAATATGAGTTAGGAGTGTGGTTTTGGGTTCTTGGGGAGAGATACCTGTTGGGGAAAAAGCAACCAGTGAATACTCAGATATCCACTGGAAGAAAACTGTTTGCAACTGGACCAGCCCAAGCAAGAAGTCTTAGGGCAGGATATTCTGCCTGTCGGGCGGGCCTTGTCGGAACAAGTGGGGACCTGATCTCAGCCAGCAATCGGGTCCGCGCCGCCATTTTATGTGGGCGGGCCAATTAAGGCCCACCCAGTGTGAAACGCAGCTCCCGAGGACAGCGGGAATGAGCGGGCGGCAGCAGGATTGCTGTGACCACCAGGTCCAATGGCGACCCGGCGGCCTGTTCAGAAGTCCTCCTGCAGCCTTGCAAAGGCTGTGAACCACGGTCAGCAGAAGGGCTCCCCAGAGCGCTGCTGGTGAGCAGGCCAGGCAGGAGGGTAGGGCAGGAGGACACTGTGCCTCTCGTTCCTCAGGCGATTGCCTTGCTGCCCTCCTCGAGGAGATGGCAGCACGGCGGGAGGTCCTCGTTCCCAGGGACAGGAGGAAGAGGCCCCCCCGACATGACCGAACAACCTGGGAGGAGGTGGCAGAGGTGGTGAGCTCCCACGACATGGTGTGGTGCACCTGGGTCCAGTGTCACAAGCATTTCAATGACATTTTGCACTCTGGAAGGGTGAATACCATTTTGGCATTGGGCACTTAACCCACCAGGTAGGCTCCCCCCACCCCCCCCACCCCCGGCCGCACCCCCCTACCTCCTTCTCTCAGTGCAGTTACTGCACTGAATCATTGGCAGCATGTGTCCTTCGCTGGGGGGGCCAGCAGATATTGCCCATGCTGATGTCACCCTGAAAGGGTGGTGATGAGATGGGTTCTGTCCCCACAGCATGTGGTACAGTGACACCCACATTACTGTTCTGGGGGCAGCCTGGAGGATCTGCACCTAGGCGCAGTGCTGGAACTGTAAAACATGTCAAAGTCAGGGTGCTGACAGGCTGGGAGGGCAGCTTCCAGGTGGGGGGGCACCGATCCATCTGCTGCCCTTTGCATTCCTCATGTTTGCGCCTCCTTGCTTTGCAAGGTTGGACCGTGTGGTGCCAAATGTGGATGTAGGCTGCATTTGGCCGAGGGGGGGAGGGGTGCGGTGGGGACAAGCCTGGCATCTGTGTGTGAGTGCGCGGCAGCTGTGGGGTGAGGAGGCACTAGAGACCTGCAATGTCTCACTCTGGTTGGGGTGGGACGGCAACGAAGAGAATACAGGTACGTTGCACTAATCAATGTTCTTCTCTCCTTTTCAGGAGAAGAATGCTCATAATGCTGCCGAGTGGGTGGGGACTGGTGGAGGGCCGACCCAGTTGGCCAACATTACCAGGTTCAAGCAGGAAGCCCTGGATCTGGAAAGGCACCATGTGGCCATGTCCACTGGTGTTGGTGAGGCTGGGGTGCCACGGGCAGGTATGTTTGCCCAGCACTGAGGTCACCATTAGTGTCCCAGCAGCCTTGGCACTGCTGAATGTTCAGTGATTGAAGTTTGCAACCTGGCTTGACCATTGCTTATGGAAGGATGAGCGCAGAATGATCCAGGGGACAGGGATGCATTTTGTCATTGTCTCCACATTAACTAAACAAATGTCCTTGTCCTTCCTTTCAGCATCAGTGGATCAGGGCCAGGAGGAGGAGGCACAGGGGCCCCTTCTCACACCTGAGGGCCCTGAAGTCACTGACCCACCAACATCACACCATCTCTGCCAGGCAGGTACCAGCCTGGTGGGAAGTAGATCATCGGCTAGTGTCCCAGGACACAGCGGTGAGGGCACTTCACAGTCGCTGGAGGAGCTGGCTGTGACAGAGAGTGCCCATGGTGCCAATAGTCGGAGGACTACAGGGGACCAGGAACATGCTCAGTCAGTGGCTGATGATGAGCCTCTGGAGTCGTTCATGAGGCAGCAAACACTGGAAATCCAGCAGTGTGTGTGGGGGGGATCTGTCGGAGATACATGAGGTCTCCATGGTGGAGGAGTCTACGCGGAGCATCGCTGATGTAATGAGCCTCATGTCCGAGCGCCAAGCATCCTCCATGGAGAGAGTGGCGATTCTCATGGAGAGGCTCCTCCAGGGGAATAATCAGGGCTTCCCAAGGATGCGCTCTGACCAGCAAGCCCTCACATCAGTATTGACCTCAGCTGGTCAGTGCCAGTGTGGGAGATGGTCTGGGCACCAAGTTTCCCAGCTCAGTGCCTATCGATCTATGATGAGCAGGGAGGTCTGAAGCCACTTCACGTCGGTGCAGCAGCTGCCTGTCATCTCTGTGGGCACCTCTCAGGGCACTCTGGGTGAGGGCAGCAGCTCCTCCACCCCTCTGCCAGTGACTGTTGCATCTGATGAGGCTGTGACGATGGGGGAGATGCCAGCTGTGGAACTGGCAGCTCCCTCCCTGGCGGGGCCAGCACAGGCTCCATGGGCCAGAGGACGCCCGCCAAGGTCATCGAGGCCAACAGGACAGCAGATTCAGCAGCTGTCTCAGATGCCAGTCCCATCGAGGGGGAGCACCTAGACACAGTACTCGAAAGCATAAATTTAAGGCTCCTTAGGCCAACCACGGGTTTCTCACTGGTGCTTTTGTGTTGCCCCACAATGAGGTCATGATTAGTTGGTACGGTTTTTAACACCTTTGGCATTTTGTTTTCAAAGTTCATTTTGTTATATCGTTAAATTTAGATATGTGACCATGGTTGAGGGTGTCTCTTTTCCTCTGCATGTGGATGGTTACCCATGATGTTATGAGTGGGTTGTGTTACATTGAGCTTTATTGACAAGGCCCTTAGTTAATGTTCTTATCCAGGCAGATTTAGCACCAGGTATCGAGTATGGAACCTGCAGCACAGGCTTTTGCTGGAGGTCCATCTGTGGTTATCTAGCTGAAGGGTCATTGGATTAAAGCCTCCCGGATGTCCCTGCCTCCCTGGAGTATGCCCAGGTCAGCGTCTACCCCCTCAGCATTTCCCTGTGCGTGCTCATCCTCAGACTCACCGCTGGACTCATCTTGTGCAGCCGCAGCAACTGCGACCACATCTTCATCATACACAATGCTGCCCCTTTCAGCGCCAGATTGTGGAGAGCGCTGCATGCAGTACACTATCACCGAGACATGATCTGGGGGTACTGGAGTGTGCCCCCTGAACAGTCCAAGCATCGGAAGTGCATCTTGAGAAGACCGATGGATCTCTCCACCACAGCCCTTGTGGAGTTGTGGCTCCTATTGTACCGCTGCTCAGCCTCTGTTCTTGGATGGCGGAGAGGCATCATGAGCCACCTTCTGAGGGGATAGCCCTTGTCACCCAGCAGCCATCCATCCAGCCGGGCTGGAGCACTGAAGAGCCCCGGCACCTGGGAGTGTCTGAGGATGTAGGCGCCGTGGGAGCTGCCTGGGTACCTTGCACAGACTTGTAGAATCTGCATCCTGTAATCACACACTATCTGCACGTTCATGGAGTGGAAGCTCTTCCTGTTGACGAAGGCACCGGGCTCACCTGCTGGTGCCTTGATGGCCACATGTGTACAGTCTATAGCACCCTGGATACGGGGGAAGCCAGCAATGGCCGCGAAGCCTCTGGCTCACTGTGTCTGGCTGGCCTGGTCCCAGCGGAAGTGGATGAAGGTCAATGCCCATCTGAACAGAGCATCTGTAACCTGCTTGACACAAGTGTGGACAGCTGATTGGGAGACACCGCAAAGATCACCCACTGAGCCCTGGAAGGAGCCAGAGGCATAGAAGTTGAGGGCAACTGTGACCTTTAGAGCCACTGGCATGGGGTGCCCACCCTCACAGTTAGGGGAGATCTCAGGCCCAATCATCTGACAGATAGAGTTGACTGTCTCCCTTGAGAGACGGAGCCTCCTTCGGCACTACACCTCAGATATATTGAGGTAGCTGCTTTGCTGCCTGTATACCCTGGCAGCAGAATAGTGATGTCTTCTGCGGCCCCTTCCGTCTTGGACTTCCTGTTGGTCCTCCGCCCCTTGTGCCTGCGCCTGGCCTCCCAAAGGTGGCTCCCCTGGAGGCTGAATAAGGCCTCCTCCTTATTCTATCCCTCCCTTCCTCCTCAGAGGAGGTGCCTCCAATGGAGACCACAGCTCCCATTCCCAGGTTAAGGGAAGGCTTCCCGATACCTGCAGGCCCCAAAAAGGATCTTCACTGTACAGTGCTGACCTGAAGGTTGTGAGTCCTGTCTAAGCAGCTGGTCTGAGTTTTGAAGTATTTCTGCTCACACAGGCAAGTATCAGTAACTTTCCAAATTAAATACCTGACTGAGCATATGCGTGACCCCACTGACCCCTCTTATCCCGCCCGTGGATGAGGTTAATACAAATGTATCCTACCCACCTGCCCGTAGTGCCCGTGTGAAGACTTGAAGATTGGGCAGGCCCCGAAAAATCTTCATCGATTGGTGCTTCAAGGGCCTTAAGTGACCCATTAATTAATAATGGGCGCGCATTGGAGATCATTGCCTGCCCGCCCACCGAAATATCGCCATGGCGCGCTGTGACATTGGGACACTTGCCTGATGTCACCATGCATCATTTTACATGTCGGCTGTGGGGCCCACCTCCAGGTGCCAATGGGAAAATTCTGCCCTTGGTGTTAAGATAGTGGTAAATCTTCAGTGAGGTTTGGTGGGTAAGGTATTGCTGGGACAAAAGGAATGGTGTGAGTTTGAATCATTTTTGTCTGGTGCAAAATAGTTCAATATTTTCCTTGTTTAATAAATGTTTTATTCCCTATGTTTAAAGTTTATCAGTAAACTTTTGTGAATTTGTTCAGTAACTTCTCTGCACAGTTTAAAAAAAACAAAGTTAGAACCCATCTAGCCAGGTTTCACTCTGAGATCTGACTTGCCCAGTATTAACATCATAACAAAAGTTACTATTGAGTCTGCTCCCACCACTCTTTCAGACTCAGGCACATGTGTATGCACGCATGCACACACACACACACACACACACACACACACACAGACATGCGCATAGACATGCATACAGACATACACACACAGAGACAGACAGGCACACACATTACAATCTTCTTCTCTTTGACATAAACATACCAGTCATACACAAGCATTAGTGAAACAATAATGTGGGTTCTTTATTTGAAGATAAGACTATATACAGATAATGTTCATTGGGAGGCTGTGGGACACACACCTGACCTCGGGCACAATGCTTACAGACTGCCTAACAAGTCATGGGGCTAAAACATCATATCCTGTTGGGGTATTGATGATTGACAGGAGTTTAAAGTATGCTCCCTTAAAGGTGCATGTCATCATATCACAAGAACATGCACACAACTTACTCAACTTTAGGAAGTCTCAAAGCATCCTACACTGAATTAGAAACACTTTCAAATTTAGATACATGTTGGTAGGAAGAACAAGGAGTGGCAATATAAAATGAAGGATATAATTCTAAAGGTGGGGATGGTGGTGGTATGCCGGAACAGAGGGACTTACATGTATATGTACATAAATCATTGAAGGTTGCAGGGCTGATTGAGGATGTAGTTAATAAAGTATATGAGATCCTGGACATTATAAATAGAGGCACAGATTCCAAAGCAAGGAAGCTATGATGAATCTTTATAAAACACGCCTTAACTGGAGTATCGTGTCCAATTCTGTTCACCACACTTTAGGGTTAGATTTGCAGGGCTATGGGGAAAAGGCATGGGAGTGGGACTAGCTGAATTGCTTTTTCAGAGAAATGGACACAATGGACTGAGAGGTCTCCTGCTGCTCTGTAACCATTCCATGATTCTAAATGTAGTCACTGTTGTAATGTAGGAAACATTACAGCCCATTTTCCCACAGGAAGCTCCCACAAACTGCAACAAGGAATTGCCCAGACAATCCTTTGGCATGATCTTAGTTGCCCACAGGACACTGTATTCTTCAAATTGGGCTACGGTTCCTTTTACACCCACCCCGTTTAACACCTCATCCGAAAGATGGCACTTTTGGCAGTATGGCACTCTCTCTATACTGGAGTGTTGGACTGTTGGCTTAGATTATGTCCAAAAATCTCCACAGTGGGATTTGAACAGACAGCCTTCCAAATTAGCAGTTGAGTGTGCTACCCACTAAACCACACACCTCATGCTTGGGAGTAGAATTAAAACTTTGAGAGAAACCAGGAGAGGTGCTGAGGCGCTTTGTTGAGGTTGAGTGCAGGGAATTCTAATCAATTCCATGCAATGTGATAAGCGCAAACAAAACTTCAAAAAATGTCTGGGACATGTATCAACACTGAGGAATAGAGCAGATAGTGGCCCAGTTTAAATTCAAAACAAAAACAGAATTACCTGGAAAAACTCAGCAGGTCTGGCAGCATCGGCGGAGAAGAAAATAGTTGACGTTTCGAGTCCTCATGACCCTTCGACAGCAGGGTTGGACCTGAGAGAAGAACAGAACTTTCTTCTCCGCCGATGCTGCCAGACCTGCTGAGTTATTCCAGGTAATTCTGTTTTTGTTTTGGATTTCCAACATCCGCAGTTTTTTTGTTTTTATCTCTTGTGTTTAATTGACTGCCACTGCTCTTCAAGAAATGCCTACCTCTTTGAAAAAGTTCTGTTCTTCTCTCAGGTCCAACCCTGCTGTCGACGGGTCATGAGGACTCGAAACGTCAACTCTTTTCTTCTCCGCCGATGCTGCCAGACCTGCTGAGTTTTTCCAGGTAATTCTGTTTTTGTTTTGGATTTCCAGCATCCGCAGTTTTTTTTGTTTTTATCTCTAGTTTAAATTCAGCCTGCTTACAAACACACAGTCACAAGTAAATCTTCACTTTGATTTGACAGTGAAAGCTTTGCGATTTGGATTGTCTTTTTCCTTATCGTCATTCTAATCCCTCTGGGATTTGAGGTACAAATTGGGGAAAAGTATTTTTCCATTAGACGAATAAATAATAAATCTCCCCTTTAGGAGGAGCTCTTGGACTGTCCAAACCATCCTTGGCAGTTGTTTAATATACATTGTTTCCAGTGAAAATTTATAGAAGGTAACTAGCTGTAGGTTTCTCTGGCAAGAACATAATCTCATAAAGATTAATAATCTTGGATAGGTGAACAATCTCAGGTAGTTGAACAACTTCAGGCCAGTTAGTAATCTTAGATAGGCTTTGGACAAGTTAACAACTCCAACTAAATGAATACTCAGGCAGGTTCATTACTTCAGATGCATTAACAATCTTTTATTAATAACCAGATGTAGGATTTCAGCATTCAGGAATACCATATGTAACAGAGGTTCTTAAAGGGAGCACCACAGAAGAATTAAATAAAACTTCCTTGAGTCTGTGCCCCTCCCAGCTTCACATTAAACCTGCAGGCCATTGACAAACATTACTCACCCCACGCTAGCGCTGGAATCTCCCCCAGCCCCATAACCCCCTGGGATATCTGCACTCACCTAATTCCGGCCTCTGAGTATCCCTGATTTTAATCCCAGGATTGGAAGCCATGCCTTCAGTTATCCAGATCCCAAGTTCTGAAATTTCCTGCCTGGACTGCTTTGGGCGGAACTTTCCGTGCCCGTTGGCGTTGGGCGTCATGGTGGGCGTGAGTGGACAATATGGCAGGAAGGCCAAAATTTGGTTGCACAATGTCGTGAAGCCAGTTTGCGATTATCTGCTCCACCCGTCAGTGGTGGACTGCATTTCTGGCTGCTGGATGTCCGGCATGTCATTTTAATATGTTTGCATATTACTATGAGCCCTGCTTACCGGAATCATCACCCCCACACTGGATCATCCGGGATCAGGCTGACGGGTTTCACAACAGCATTTATAAGGCGTGCACCTTTTGAGCTGAACTTCGAGGGGAACTCGGAGGTGAGTGCACAGTAACGTTACACAGCGCTCGCAAAGGTTGCCCATTGGACTTTAAAGTTGAGGTGCTGTGCATTCAGACGAGGGCACAGGTAAGTGGCTTTTTCCTGGTTGGCTGACAGTGCAGTGCTGGGGCAAGGGTTTAAAACAGAGAGCGAGTGAGCGAAGACTTCATTTAAAACAAAGAGCGGGGTGAAAGTGGACTTCACTTAAAACAGAGAGTGGGTGAGTTGCGGACTTTATTTAAAACAGAGAGTGGGTGAGTTGCGGACTTTATTTAAAACAGAGAGTGGGTGAGCCGTGGACTTTATTTAAAACAGAGAGTGGGTGAGTGTGTGGACTTTATTTAAAACAGAGAGTGGGTGAGCTGTGGACTTTATTTAAAACAGAGAGTGGGTGAGCTGTGGACTTTATTTAAAACAGAGAGTGGGTGAGTGTGTGGACTTTACTTAAAACAGAGAGTGGGTGAGTGTGTGGACTTTATTTAAAACAGAGAGTGGGTGAATGTGTGGACTTTACTTAAAACAGAGAGTGGGTGAGTGTGTGGACTTTACTTAAAACAGAGAGTGGGTGAGTGTGTGGACTTTATTTAAAACAGAGAGTGGGTGAATGTGGACTTTATTTAAAACAGAGAGTGGGTGAATGTGTGGACTTTACTTAAAACAGAGAGTGGGTGAGTGTGTGGACTTTGCTTAAAACAGAGAGTGGGTGAGCTGTGGACTTTATTTAAAACAGAGAGTGGGTGAACGTGGACTTTATTTAAAACAGAGAGTGGGTGAACGTGGACTTTATTTAAAACAGAGAGCGGGTGAGCGTGTGGGCTGTATTTAAAACAGAGAGTGGGTGAGTTGCGGACTTTATTTAAAACAGAGAGTGGGTGAGTTGCGGACTTTATTTAAAACAGAGAGTGGGTGAGCTGTGGACTTTATTTAAAACAGAGAGCGGGTGAGCCGTGGACTTTATTTAAAACAGAGAGTGGGTGAGTGTGTGGACTTTATTTAAAACAGAGAGTGGGTGAGCGTGTGGACTTTATTTAAAACAGAGAGCGGGTGAGCCGTGGACTTTATTTAAAACAGAGAATGGGTGAGCGTGGACTTTATTTAGAACAGAGAGTGGGTGAGTGTGTGGAGTTTATTTCAAACAGAGAGTGGGTGAGCGTGTGGACTTTATTTAAAACAGAGAGCGGGTGAGCCGTGGACTTTATTTAAAACAGAGAATGGGTGAGCGTGGACTTTATTTAAAACAGAGAGTGGGTGAGTGTGTGGAGTTTATTTAAAACAGAGAGTGGGTGAGCTTTGGACTTTATTTAAAACAGAGAGTGGGTGAGCTTTGGACTTTATTTAAAACAGAGAGTGGGTGAGTGTGTGGAGTTTATTTAAAACAGAGAGTGGGTGGGTTTTGGACTTTATTTAAAACAGAGAGCGGGTGAGTGTGTGGAGTTTATTTAAAACAGAGAGTGGGTGAGCTTTGAACTTTATTTAAAACAGAGAGTGGGTGAGCTGTGGACTTTATTTAAAACAGAGAATGGGTGAGCGTGGACTTTATTTAAAACAGAGAGTGGGTGAGTGTGTGGAGTTTATTTAAAACAGAGAGTGGGTGAGCTTTGGACTTTATTTAAAACAGAGAGTGGGTGAGCCGTGGACTTTATTTAAAACAGAGAGCGGGTGAGTGTGTGGAGTTTATTTAAAACAGAGAGTGGGTGAGCTTTGGACTTTATTTAAAACAGAGAGCGGGTGAGCGTGGACTTTATTTAAAACAGAGAGTGGGTGAGTTCCGGACTTTATTTAAAACAGAGAGTGGGTGAGTTGCGGACTTTATTGAAAACAGAGAGTGGGTGAGTGTGTGGACTTTACTTAAAACAGAGAGCGGGTGAGTTGCAGACTTTATTTAAAACAGAGAGTGGGTGAGTTGCGGACTTTATTTAAAACAGAGAGTGGGTGAGTGTGTGGACTCCATTTAAAACAGAGAGCGGGTGAGCCGTGGACTTTATTTAAAACAGAGAGCGGGTGAGCTGTGGACTTTATTTAAAACAGAGAGTGGGTGAGCTGTGGACTTTATTTAAAACAGAGAGTGGGTGATCTGTGGACTTTACTTAAAACAGAGAGTGGGTGAACGTGTGGGCTTTATTTAAAACAGAGAGTGGGTGATCTGTGGACTTTACTTAAAACAGAGAGTGGGTGAACGTGTGGGCTTTATTTAAAACAGAGCGGGGAGACTTCATTTAAAAAGACTGCGGAAAGCAGCTGATTGGTGAGTTGGATTGGTGAGTATTTCTAGTCTCGAGATTAAAATTAAGGTCCATAGTTCGAGTTTAGATCTCTAGTCTTTATTTTCTCTTTTTTAAAGATAGCCTTTTAAGTATAGGATTGATACTGGCGTAAATAATTAAGTTCAATCAAGTGTAAAGAGCAGGGATACTAGAGTAATTAATTGATAAGTTGAATAAAATACGATAGCAATGGCAGGACGGGTGATGTGTTGCTGCTGTGGCATGTGGGCGCTACTGGACACCAAGGTGATCCGGAGCAAAGACATCTGTAGAAAGTGTTTGCAGTTTGAGGAAATTCGCATCTGAGTTAAGGAGCTGGAGTCCGAGCTGCAGACATTGCGCCAGATCAGGGAGAGGGAAAGTTACCTGGACACTTTGCTTCAGGAGGCGGTCACAACCTCAGATTAGATAATTCAAATTTGATCTGTGATCAGGGACAAGAGGATGTGACTACAGGTGAGGCAGGTATGGGGACCCAGGGGGTAGTGTTTGAGAAGCTTCAGCCCCTGAAATTGTCCAACAGTTACGAGGTTCTTGCAAGCTGTGTGGTTCAGAGCAGGGACTGAATGAACTGACCACAGCACCATGGTACAGAGAGCCATTCAAGTGGGAGGAGGAAATAGGAGCATAGTGGTGGTAGGGGACAGAAGAGGAGTTGAATAAATACTTTGCATCAGTCTTCACGGTAGAAGACAATAATAGCATACCAAAAATATTAAATAATCATAGGGCAAAAGGGTGGGAGGAAATAAATACAATAACTATCACTAGAGAAAAAGTACTAGGGAAACTAATGGGGCTAAAGGCCAATAAGTCCCCTGGACCTGATGGTTTGCATTCTAGGATATTAAAGGAAATAGCTGCAGAAATAATGGATGCAGAAGAGTCCTTAGATTCTGGAAAAGTCCTAGAGGATTGGAAAACTGCCAATATAACAGCCTTATTCAAAAAGAGATAGAGACAAAAAACAGTAACTCTAGGCCAGTTGGCTTAACATCTGTCATTGGGAAAATGTTAGAGTCTATTATAAAGGATGTAATAGCAGAGCATTTAGAAAGGCATAATCTAATCAAGCAGAGTCAGCATGGCTTCATGAAGGGGAAATTATGCCTGACAAATTTATTGGAGGTAACAAGCAGGATAGATAAAGGGGAACCAGTAGATGTAATATGTTTGTATTTCCAAAATGTGTTCAATATGGTGTCACACATAATGCTCCTTAATTAGATAAGAGTCCATGGTGTTGGAGTAGTATATTAGCATGGATAGAGGACTGGCTAACTAATAGAAGATGGAGAGTAGGGACACGGGGGCATTTTCAGGACGGCAACCTGGAACTAGTGGAGTGCCACAGGGATCAGTGCAGGGGCCACAATTATGTACAATATATATTAATGACTTGGATGAGGGAAATGAATGTATTATCGCCAACTTTGCAGATGACATAGGGTAGTCAACTGTGGAATTCTTTACCGCAGAGGCCTGTAGAGGATGTGTCCTTAAGTATATTCAAGGCTGAGATAGACAGATTTTTAATCAGTAAGGGAATCAAGGGTTAGAGGAAAAGGCAGGAAAGTGGAGTTGAGGATTATCAGATCAGCCATGATCTCATTGAATGGCAGAGCAGACTGGATGGGCCAAATGGCCTCCTTCTCTCCTCCGTCTTATATGGTCTTATGGTCTGTTGGGGCGAGTTGTGGCTGCAAGGTCTGCACTGCGTCTGAGGCAAGTTGGTGCATGTCGGAGGGCAAGGGCTGCCTCTGATGGTAGTGCACAAGCATATGCTGTGTAGGGGATGGATGGACGGAAGTGGCCACACATTAGGGAAACCTTGCAGCTGAGATAGTTCAGGCGCAGCCACATTGACATGCTTGTAGTCAGGCCTCTAGCTTATCTGCCCACTCAAGCAATTCAGAGGCATGAAAGTGCCACCAAGAGCTCCAGAGCTTTTCATCCCTCAGGCACAGACTGCAAAGTAATGAGTGTTTTAGTGGACGGCATGCAAAGTAATGAGTGTTTTAGTGGACGGCAGAACAATTGGACAACTGGGCAAGTTGTACAATCTCTTTGCAAAAGCTGGCCCCGGAGCAGTCAGTGGGGGAGGTACACACAGCCCCTTGCCATGTCATCATTCAGGTTTGGACCAGTTTCCCCCATGGTTCAAGCTAACAGTGCAGCCTTGCAATGCCGGTTCAGAAAATGGCTGTGCCCGAGCTGAGAGCACAGCATTCAGTCCAATGGGCAAAGGTACTGCCAATCGGTCAGGTGGAGTGGGACGGAGGTGGGTGGGGTCATGGGCAGCCATGAAACACACTAAACTCTGGTCATCTAAGTGGTGGCCAGTACTCTCCGGGATGCACTAAGGGACCTTCGGACTTAACCAAGAGAGGGTCTTAGAACACCTATGCTAACCCCTGTGTCTCTCTCTTTTATCCTGCAGGAGAATACATCAAAAGTTTGGAGCCTGGTGACCTAGCTTATGCCTCAAGGCTTACAGAGCGTGATGGTGGAGCCTGGCTGATCAGAGGGAAGAGCAGCACCTTCAGGAAGAAGGGGCAGCTGGAGCTCCCACGCATGTCGCTGAAGAGCCGCAGCGAGCCCTCGCTGGTCAGCACCTAGCCAGATCCAGGGTCTATCGACAGCGATTGTCATTCCTGCAGATGCATGAAAACAATGTCGCCGAAGACTGCACTTTCCTAGGGAACTGGTCTGTCACACGTGCCAGTTACTGCAGGAATTGGTGCCACATGGGATATGGAGGGCATACACTATTAGTAGCTATGAAAGTGACCACAGCGCTCAATTTTTATACCAGTGGCTCCTTCCATGGCTCCATTGGTGACCTCTGTGGGATATCGGAAGCCTCCACCCACAAATACATCCATGAGGCCAGGGGCACGAAGGCACAAAACTTTCACCTGGGACCAGGAAAGCAAGTAACCAAGAGCCACAGGTGCACGGTGTCATCAACTGCACTCATGTGGCGCTCGCTCACATCTCTATAGGAACAGGTGATTAACTATGTCAACCACAAGGGCTTTCTTGTTCAGCTGGGGTGCAACCACCACAATTGCATCCTACAGGCTTGTGCATGGTTCCCAAGGAGTGTCCATGACTCCTGCATACACGGTAGGTCTCAGATCCCTGATATCTCCCAGCGTCCAGAGAGGCTGAAGCGTTGGCTCATCAGGGACAAGGCTAGCTATAGGAAATGTGACTGATGACTCCCGTGCAGCGGCCTCAGACTGCAGCGGAGAGAAGGTACAACGAGGCTCATGCTGCAACTCGCACTTTGGTGGAGCAAACCATCAAAATGTTGAAAATGAGGTTCCAGTGCCTGGACCGGTTCGGTGGTGCCCTGCAATACAGTCCACGGAGGATGTCACGCACCGTTGTCACCTACTATGTCCTTCGTAACCTGGCACTGCAACGGGGAAAGGAGCTGGTTGAGTAGGAGATGGAGGAGCTGCATGTCTCTTCCAGTGAGGAGGAGATCAAAGGGGATCAGGGTGAGGTGGTTCACGAATGTGAGGATGATGGGAATGAGGCCAGACGAGGCAGACATGCTTGGGAAGACCTCATGGCTGCTAGATTTGTGGAGGATGATGACAACATTCAGTGAGGACACTCCAGAGATACTTACAATGCATCAATGAACGTTTGACTCCTGTCTGACTGATGGCAGCACACCTACCCTCTGTGAGATGCAGTGGTTGCCCATAGGCCCTACATTCCAGGAGGATGACTATGTCATGCAGTGCAGACAGTCCCTAGATCTTCACAAAGCCTCTGTGAATGCCTGGTTCCTGCCAGGCTCATGGCAGATCACTTGTGCTCTGTGAACAGAGCCATATCATGGAGATGCAGCAGGGAAAATTTAACCTCTCTTGATCTTAAGGCATCCTCGTGAGATGAACACACTGTCACCGGGCAAAGGTGCTAATGAGGTGGGGAGCAGCAGCACTTCAAAGGTGCTGAGAGCACACAGAGAGAATAACAGAACTCTGTGTCACTGGCCTAGGACATTCTGTCTGCAATGATAAGCCCTACCGAGGTGCAGGCATAACTGATGTGTCCAGTGACTGTGAAGGCGCACCATCAGTGTGCTGGGAAGGTTGCAGAAAGAACAACCTGGATTGAGACACCTGCCTTTATCTTGTGCAGAAATGTTTCATATCTGAGTGACAGGCACACTGCTCATCGGAACAAGGAGCCATAGGCAGGGAGACATTCTTGGGAGTTTACTTACAAGAGTGAACATTATGTATAAGAGATTAGCACCCATGCCTAGCCTGTGCAACTACATCTTCTTAACCTTCCTAATACTGTGCTACGTCTTGGTGCTACCCCGACATCCACAGCGGAGGTGGAGTCAGCCTGCTGACTGCTACGCCCTGTCTGTGAAGACCTTGACGGGTGTCCTCTGGAGGGCTGAGACCTGGAGGGCCTAGGCCTGCTTTCAGATTCCTGCTGTGTGGCAGTGGCACCCTCCTCAGCCTGTGGAGCTGGAGTTGCTCCGGTCACAGGAAGAAGGGATTTGGATGGGCTGAATACTCCTGGAGTCACCTGGTTGGAGGGATCCGGAATATGCGCCTGCTGATCCTCCTCTCTATGGGTGCCCAAAGGTCCTTGGCTGACTCCTTGAGGAGAAGGGGAAGCAGGAATGAGATTGAGCTGCCCTGCACCCCACTGTTGGAGACAAACTACGGCATCAGCAATGCTGTTCAGCCCACGATGCAGTGCAGGACTGATGTCCTGGACCAAGGACTCAATAGCAGCTGCCATCCTACTAGTGTTGTTCTTGGTGCGTTGGTATGCCATTGCTATCACCTCAGAGTGAAGGCAGACGGACTCCTCCAGCTGAGGAGTGCAGCGGACATCCCTTCCTGACATCCCCAAGCTTGCCTTTGCAGCTCCAGCAACTAAGATATGACCGAGTCCAGAGCTTCTCATCTGACTCGGACCTAGTGGATTTCTGGCCTTCAACAGTCCTCCAGTTGTCGGAAACCTGGGGAGTCTCTGACGTCACCTGCTGTGGATCAGACGCGCAATGTTCTCACCAGATTGTGGTTCCGAGGCTATTCTAAAGTTCAGTCCCAATGAGGAGTGTGTCTCTGCATTGGTGAAGGGTGTGGGTGAGCACTGTGATGGGTCTTCAATGATAGTTTCATCAGATTGCTCTTCTGAGGTGTTTTCGGGTCTTGAGTCGAGGACGTGGGTCTTGGACTCTGTTGGCTGTTTCCCAGATGTGCCTGTGAAAGCAAGGAGAGATAATTAGTGCATGGCAGTGGCCTGTGAGACAGGAGAACTCACTCACAGCATGGTTGTCTGCTGGATGTTGCACTGGTGGATCCTCACTTGGTAGAGCGAGAGAACTGCCTACCTCGCTGTCAGTACAGGAACAGTCCAGATTGTCACCGGCCAGCTAGAGGGCTCTTTCAAAGTCCAGAGGACCTTGATCTCAGGGATTCCTTCACCAGACTGTGACTTGTCCTGCTTATTGTGAGCCAACTTTTCCTGCAGGAATACAAATAGAGAGAGTGTAAACAGAGCTAAAAACAAAAAACTGCGGATGCTGGAAATCCAAAACAAAAACAGAATTATCTGGAAAAACTCAGCAGGTCTGGCAGCATCGGCGGAGAAGAAAAGAGTTGACGTTATATATGATAGGGATTTATGAGGACTCGAAACGTCAACTCTTTTCTTCTCCGCTGATGCTGCCAGACCTGCTGAGTTTTTCCAGGTAATTCTGTTTTTGTAGTATAAACAGAGCGCCTGCCAGACCTGACAGATGAGAAGGATGCCAGACATGTCTGTGTGGTGAGTGGTGCCATGGACAGGATGAGGACATGATCCACAGGGCAGATGAAGGTGTGTGTGACAGAGTGAATGGTGATGGCCCTTGAAGTGGCAGTGAGTGAGATCCCTGTGGGTGTGTGATAGGTTTGACAGTGTGTGAGTTGAGAGTGATGAGAAGAGTGACTTACCCTGGCGGAATGGAGGAGATCATTCATCCTCTTTTGGCACATGTTAGCTGTCCTCTTTTGCAGGGCGTTGGCGCTGACCACCATTGCCATTGCCTCCCTTGCTGGATTGGTGACCTTGCTTGCTGGTCTTCACCCAGAGCAGGGATGAAGAACATCATGGCGGGCCTCCACTGCGTGCAGTAGGCGCTCGAAGCAGGCATCACTAAATCTGGGGGTAGCATGTATCTTCCCGTTGGCAGCCATCAGTTCCTAGCAGCTTCCTATCCTTTGAAAAGTGCTAGCTCTTGGCAGGTGTGGTCTTTATATATGGCACCCAGTTTACTGAAGGCCTGAGGTGACAGTAGGGCGGGTGAATGAGAGGACACCCCACCAGCGACCCAGCATGTTTCCCGGGAATGTTTGGGACAATACGCCGTAAAAAGCAGCCATTGCAGCCAATGGGTAAAATGTTGTTTTTCCCGCCTGCTACCCTACTTAGTGCAAATTTGGGATGATTCCACCCTTTGTCTCTCTGCCCCTCTTTCTTCCTTTAATAGTCTCCTTAAAATCTACCTCCTTGACCAAGTCTTTGGTCATCTGATCGAATGTCACCTTATGTGGCTCGGTATCAGAATTTGGTTTATAACTCTCCTGTGAAGCACCTTAGGATGTTTTATTATGTTAAAGCTGCTACATAAGTATAATTTGTGTTGTTTTTGTTTCATCCTTTGAAAGTTTGCCCTAGATTCTCAGACAGGTTAGTGGATGCTATTACCTGAGAATTTAACACTTTTCAGTTCGGTCGCAATGGTAGGGTTTTGTTCCGTATCGTCCCCTTCCTAACGCCTTATTAATAATGCATTCATGGGAAACAGTCCAGATCATTGGTAAGCCAGCTTGGATTTGTCCACCGAAACGGTGACCTTAACACTTCCTCACTCTGTCCGCCATATTTAAAGCACACTTCAGCCGACTTCATGTCGACAGACCAGGACTGCTCCAGGTGACAGATGACCGTGAAAACAAAGAAGGTGGCAGCACAATATTTAGTGACGCCTCTCTGAGGCGCCTGCTGGACGCTGTGGAAAGTCACCGCAATGTCCTCTACCCACGCTCTGGCTGAAGAGGGTCCACCAGAGTCACCAGAAATGTTGGAGTCTATTATAAAGGATGTAATAACAGAGCATTTAGAAAGGCATAATCTAATCGAGCAGCATCAGCATAGCTTCATGAAGGGGAAATCATGCCTGACAAATTTATTAGAATTCCTTGAGGAGGTAACAAGCGGGATAGATAAAGGGGAACCAGTAGATACAATATATTTGATAAAGTTTGATTAAGTACCGTACATAAGGCTCCTTAATAAAATAAGAGCCCATGGTATTGGGGGCAGTATATTAGCATGGATAGAGGATTGGCTAACTAATAGAAGACAGAGAGTTGGGATAAGGGGGGCATTTTCAGGATGGCAACCTGTAACTAGTGGAGTGCCACAGGGATCAGTGCTGGGCCACGATTATTAACAATATATATTAATGACTTAGATGAGGGAAGTGAATGTATTATTGCCAAATTTGCTGATGACACAAAAATATGTGGGAAGGCAAGTGGTGAGGATGACAAAGGGAGTCTACAGAGGGATATAGACAGGTTAAGTGAGTGGGCAAAAACTTGGCAGATGGAAAGTAATGTGGGAAAATGAAAAGGTTATGTACCTTGGCAGGAAGAATAGAGGAGCTGAATATTATTTAAATAGAGAAAGACTGCAGAAAGCTGTAGCGCAGAGAGATTTGGGAGTCTTTATGTATGAATCCCAAAATGCTAACATACAAATTCAACAGATAATAGGGAAGGCAAATGGAATCTTGGCCTTTATTTCCAAGGGAATGGAATATAAAAATAGGGAAGTCTTGCTAAAATTATACAAAGCACTAGTTAGACCACATCTAGAATAATGTGAACTATTTTGGTCCCCTTATCAAAGGAAAGATATATTGGCCTTGGAGGCAGTCCAGAAAAGGTTCTCTAGGTTGATCCCGAGGGAGGAGGGATTTTCTTATGAGGAGAGGTTGAGTAGGTTGGGCCTGTGCTCATTGGAGTTTAGAAGAATGAGAAGCGACTTTATTGAAACCGATAAGATTCTTAGGGGGCTTGACAGGGTAGATGCTGAGAGCTCTTTCCCCTTGTGGGAGAGTCTAGGACCAGAGGGCATAATCTCAGAGTAAGGGGGCATCCATTTAAAACAGAGATGAGGAGGAATTTGTTCTCTTAGAGGGTAATCTGTGGAATTCTTTACCGCAGAGGGCTGTAGAGGATGGTTTGTTAAGTTTATTCAAGGCTGAGATAGACAGATTTTTAATCAGTTAGGGAATCAAGGGTTATGGGGAAAAGACAGGAAAGTGAATTGAGGATTATCTGATCAGCCATCATCTCGTTGAATGGCAGAGCAGACTAGATGGGCTGAATGGCCTACTTCTGCTCCTTCATCTTATGGCCTTATGGCAGTGGCGGTCAGCACCACTGGAGCATAGAGTAGTACAGCCATCCAGTGCAGAAAGAGAGTGAATGATCTAATCTGTTCTGCCTGGGCAACTCTCATCACATCATCACTCTCAAATCACAGACTCACAAACCATCACACGTCCACAGGGATCTCACACCTCAAGGGACAACACCACTAACTCTCTCACACACCCTCACATCTCCATCAGGCTCATACCCTCTGCAGCCTGTGTCCTCATCCAGTCCATGGGTCCACTCACCACACAAGCATTCCACATAGTGGCATGTGTCCTGCTCACACTCTTTCCATCTGTTTCCGCGCAGGAGAAGCTGGCTGACCTCAGCAGGGAGAGGCCCCAGACCTGGGGGAGTGGAGTGGCCCACATTAGGCCCCTCACTCACTTTGAGGAGCGTGTCATCACACTGACTGGTGAGGACTTGGACTTGCGGCGATGGTGAGGTAAACGGCAAAGACGCATATGAGGATCCTGCACCCCATCATCCCTCTCTCAACACAACTGTGAGTGCTCTCTCTCTCTCTCCTGCTTTTGAGTCTGCTGCCTTGCACTAATCATCTCTACTTTGGTTTACAGGGAGCTCTGCCAAGTGACTGACACCCTCAGCCAGCCAGTCCCTCAGATCCATCCAGGTCGTCAACTCCAGCCAAGAGGACCCCTCACCCATTGAAGAGCTGGAAATAAGCAGCCTGGAAGACCCGTCACAGCGCTTACGCATCAGTGCAGAGACACATTCCTTGGTGGGACCTAGATCTAGAGCAGGCTTGGGTTCACAATCTGGTGGTCACCGCGCGGACACGTGTCCAAAGCAGGAGGAGGTGGGTTCGGCCGAGCTACCCGGCACTCGGTGTGGGAGAGGCATCTGTGAGATCTGAGTCAGACGACGAGTCTCTGGATTCGGCCCTCCAGCTCATCATGGAGAGTCAGCAGAAGGTGGGGGAACATCATGCAGAGTGTTAGAAGCCCTCAACAGAGTGGAACGTGAGTCGGAGGAGTGCGTCCACCTGTGCTCTGATGAAGTGGTGCCCACATGAGTGCATATGGAGGTCTCCATGGGAAGGATGACAGATGCCAAGGAAACCCTGGTCCAACAGAACATGCGCACAGACCTGCACTCCATGGCAGTAGCCATTGGTAAAACCCTGCAGTGGCAATGCAAGAGAGACATGGGGTACCTCAATGTCTCACTAGGTGTTCCTTCCCCTAAAGGAGTCAGGCCGGGGCCCTCGGACACCCAGAGGGAGGAAGAGCGGCAGCTGGACACTCCGGGTCATCCACTCAGGAATCTCAGAAGCTCTGAGTCCCCTTTACCTGTGACTGTGACCCCCCTCAACCTCGTCCTCTGTCACCATGGAGGGAGCAGCTGGCCCACAGGAGCACAGTCAAAGCAAGCTGGGGCCCTCAAGGCCTCAGCTCTCCAGAGGACCCACGCCACATTGACCTCCCCGACCTCCTCCTAGCCACTTCTGGGGTCTGTGTCTGCTCCCAAGGCCCCAACAACCACCCTCACCATCCTATCTACCGCTACCATTGCACCATCAACCTCCCACCCTACTGGCTCCCTCTGCCCTCTCTCACATTCAACATTCCATCCTACCATGCCCCACCCTCAGTTCACTCCCCAGGAGGCAGTCGATGACTCCACAAACTTCTCCCTTGCATGTTCACCTGGATATCCCCCACCTTACTCCCTTTTTCACCCTTAATCTCTCTTCCACTCGGACACCTTCCCCCTCTGAACTCCTCCCTCCCCCCAGGCACCTTCCTCCCTCCGAACTCCTTCCTTCCTGCTGCCACCTTCCCCTCTTCTGAACTCTCTCCCTTACAGTTTCCTGCCCCCTTAAACTTGCCTGCCCACCTGCTGCATTCCCCCATTATACCCTTGTCCCGTAAGTACTCCCTCCTCCCTACCTCACCCCCTCAACACCTTTGTCACCCTCTGAACCTCACCCCTCAATGCCTTCGTCCCCACTCCCAACCTCAAGCCCTGAAACCTCCATGCCCCCCTTCCAACCTAGCCCCACCAACTCCTATGTCCTCCCCTCCAAAGCTCACCCTTTGACACCTTCTTCCCTCCCTCCAATACCTTTGTTTACCCCACCAAACCTCCCACACCCAACACTTTTATCCCCCTCACTACCCCACCCCACCCACCCCGGTACACCTTCCTCTCCCACAGCCCAAAGCTAAGACTGATGTTCCAAAGCAGACCTGAAGCATCAGTGGAGACCTCCCACCTTCCAAGAGCTGCTTCACAGTGGAGCCATGAGGATCCGCCCAGCATGTGATGCACGTGGTCCTCCAGGGCCCAGTAGCTGTAGGGCTGTCCGCGATGTGACCAAGGTCCTAACGGTAAGCCCCGAGCTCTGCATGTCTTGCTTGTCCAGATGTAGCGTGCTCTGAGTTGGTGTGCTTTCCCGCCGGCGTAATGGTAAATGGGACATTGGTGGGGGATGATGCCGGTCGGGCCTTACTTTGCATCTCATTACTGGGATGCAAGTCCAGGTTCGCGTCCTGCCAGGTGGGCATCATCGGATGATCCCGCTGTGCTTTCATGCTGGTGTGAAACTGGCTTCTGCCTTTCACGCTGAGTTGTCCCTCCCCGCCCGCCATGACTCCTGCCACCAGTGGGACTGGATGATTCAACCCTCGGTGTCAACATTAAATATTATTCCCAGGATCAAGGTAGAACTAATTAAAGTCATGAATGACATTGTGATGGTTCCACTTGTTAAGGGAGCCCAGAACCAGGGGATCATAAATGTAACATAGTTACTAACAAATCCAATAATTCAGGCAAAGCTTCTTAACTTAAAGCATGGTTAGAATGTGGAATTTAGTAGCATAGATGTACTTAACAGGAAGTTAGATCACGAAGGAGAAAGAAATAGAAGGATATGATGATGGAGTTATAGATGCAGATAGGTGGGAAGAGGATCGTGTGGAGCATAAACACTGGTATGGGCCTGGTTGAATGGCTTGCTTCTATGCCTTACATTCCATGCATTCTCTGACTGCCACTGTGATATGTTGCCTCTCGTTGTCTCCTCTGCTGTAGTTAATACTTTTCTCTTCCATTTGTTCTTCCTTATAGAATCATAAGATGGTTACAGCACAGAATTCAGCCCATGTGTCTGTGTCGGCTCTCTGCAAGAGCAACTCAGCTAGTCCCACTACCCGGCCCATTTCCAGTAGCCCTGCAATTTTTTTCACTTTATATAATTATCCAATTCTCTTTTGAAAGCCATGATTGAATCTGCCTCCATCACACTCTTGTGGGAACAATGGACTTGGGAGAAGAAATAGGCCATTTAACCCTTTGAGTCTGTTCCACTATTCAGTAAGATAATGGCTGATCTGATGATGGTCTGAACTCTACTTTTCTGTCTGTTCCCCCATAAACTCGACTCCCTTGTCTATCAAAAGACTACCTAACTCAGCCTTGAATAAATTCAATGACCCAGCCTCCACTGTTTCCTGAGGAAGAGGATTCCACAGACTAAAAACCCTCTGAAAGAAAAAAAATTCTCCTCATCTCTATGTTGAAAGGGAGACCTCTCCTTTTTTAAAGTGTGTCTCCTAGTTCTAGTCTCCCCCATGAATTGAAACATCTTCCCAGTATCCACCCTATCAAGTCCCCTCAGGATCTTATATGTTTCCTCATTCTTCTGAACTCCAATGGTCAACATGTTTAACCTGGTTATGTGAACCTTCTCTGAATAGCTTCTAATGCAATTATATCCTTTTTCCAAATAAAACTGTACACAGTACTCCGCATGTGATCTCACCAAGGCCCTGTATAGCTAGTGTAACGTACCTAGTTTTATATTCCATTCCCCTGCAATAACAGCAACATTCCATTTGACTTCCTGATCACTTACTGTACATGTATACATGACTCATGCACCAGGACACGCAAATGTCTCTGTACAATGAGTTCTGCGATCCCTCCCCATTTAAAAAATATTGTTTCTCTATTTTTTCTGGCAAAGTGGACAAGTTCACATTTTCTCATATTATACGCCATCTGCCAAATTTTTACCCATTCACTTAACCAGCTCATATCCCTTTGCAGACTCGCTACCTCCTCTTGACAACTTACCTTCCTACCTATCTTGATGTCATTGGCAAATTTTGCTGCCATATATTTGGTCCCTTCATCCAAATCATTAATATAGATTGTAAATAGCTGAGGGCTCAACACTGATCCCCAGCCATTGGTTACATAGAAACATAGAAACTAGGAGCATGAGTAGGCCATTCGGCCCTTCGAGCCTGTTCCGCCATTCACTATGATCATGATTGATCCTCTATCTCAACGCCATATCCTCGCTTTATCTCCAAACCTCTTGATGCCCCCAATATCCAAAGATTTATCAATTTCTTTCTTGAATATACTCAGTGACCCGGCCTCCACAGCCTTCTGTGGTGGAGAATTCCACAGGTTGATCACCCTCTGAGTGAAGAAAGTTTTACTCATCTCAGTCTTAAATGGCCTGCCCCATATCCTGAGACTGTGGCCCCTGGTTCTAGACTCCCCAACATTCTCCCTGTATCCAGTCTGTCTAGTTCTGTTAGAATTTTATACATTTCAATTAGATCCCCTCTCTTTCTTACATCTTTACAACACAAAAAAGATCTATTTTCCCTACTCTTGGCTTCCTGTTCACTAACTAATCCTTTATCCATGCTAATATGTTACCTTCTACACCATGAGCTCGTATTTTGTGTAGCAACCTTTGATAAGGCATCTTTTCAAAAGCTTTTTGAAAATCCAAGTACACCACATCAACAGGTTCCCCTTTATCCACCTCACTTGTTACTTCCTCAAAGAAATCAAGTAAGCTTCCCTTTCTCAAAACCTGCAGCTGGGAATAGGAGTAGCTGAGCAGAAACAGACCTGGATGTAAACCTTACCCTCGGAGCTGGCTGAGTTTGAAAACAAAATTGAAGAGTGAATTCACAGGAAAACCATATGTTTATTGGTTAGTAAGAAACTGCTGTTAGGGAGTGTCTTTAAATTGCTAAAAGTTCGGAAAGTGTATTCTTTTTAAAGAAGTAGCTGCTTGGATTTAAGTAAGAAGCACTAGGAATAAAGGGAAACCAGGGCCAGTAACATAAAGTAATATAAGCAAACCAAAGTAGAATAAAATTAACTTAAGGGAAGAAAAGTTTAGACATGGCAGGGCAGCTCGGTCGTGTGGAATGTGTGTCCTGTAATATGTGAGACATCATGGACATTACTGGTGACCAAGTGTGCAAGAGCGTTGCCAGCTGCAGAAACTTGAGCTCCAGGTTTTGCAGCTTGAGTGGCGGCAGCTGGAGTCACTGTGGCACATCCGCCATTTTGAGAACTATGTGGATAGCATGTTCAGAGAGGTGGTCACGTCACAGCCTGGAGACAGAAAGGGAATGGGTGACTCAGGCAGTCCAAGAAAACTAGGCAGGTCATGCAGGAATCACCTGGGGTCCTGCTCGCTAATCGGTTTTTCTATTTTTCATACTAGTTGGCTCCTCAGAGGATGCAGTCAGAACCACGTTTGTGGCACCACGAGTGTACAGGAAGGGAGGACAAAGAAAGGAAGAGTGATACTGATAGGGGTTTGAATAGTTAGGGGAACAGACAGGCGTTCTTGTGGCCGTAGATGTGACTCCAGGATGGTATGTTGCCTCCCTGGTGCCAGAGCAAAGAATGTCACCGAGCGGTTGCAAGACATTCTTCTGGGGGATGGTGATCAGCCAGAGGTCATAGTCCACGTTGATACCAATGACATAAGTAGGAAGGGGGATGTGGTCCTGCAGACAGAATTTAGAGAACTAGGTCGAAAATTAGCAAGCAGGACCTCAAAAGTAGTAATCTCTGGATTACTCCCAGTGCCACGTGCCACGAAGTACAGAAATAGGAGGACAAGGCAGATGAATGTGTGGCTGGAAAGATGATGCAGGAGGGAGGGCTTTAGATTCCTGGGACACTGGGACTGACTCTGGGAGAGTTGGCACCTGTACAAGCTGGATGTGTTGCGCCTGAAGAGAGCCAGGACTGAGTTTCTTGTGGGGCATTTTGCTAGTGCTTTTGGCGAGGGTTTAAATTAACTCGGCAGAGGTGAGGGAACCAGGAGAGAATATTAGAGTAATACCAGGGTGTACAAAATACTGCGAGAGACAGATAGCACTAGAATAGAGAATAGTAAGTTAACAGGTGGCGTTGGAGTAAGGGAGAAAGTCATGATGTCTGAATCAGGGTTACTGTGTATGTATGTGAATGCACGCAGTATAGTAAATAAGATTGGGGAGTTACAGGCACAGATTGCCATGTGGAAATATGACGTTGTGGCGATAACAGAAACCTGGCTCAAAGAAGAGCAGGACTGGGTGCTAAATATTCCTGGGCACAAGTGTTCAAAAAAGTTAGGGAAGGAAGAAAAGGAAGAGAGCTGGCGGTATTGGTTAAGGAGAGCATTGCAGTGCTGGAGAAAGAGGATGTCCCAGAGGGTTCAAGGACAGAATCAATTTGGCTAAAGCTAAGGAACAAAAAGGGTTGTTCACTGTAGACTATAGACCACCAACTAGTGAGAAGGATTTTTTTTCTTATTCATTCATGGGATGTGGACTTCACTGGCTGGGCCAGCATTTATTGCCCATCCCTAATTGCCCTTGTGAAGGTGGTGGTGAGCTGCCTTCTTGAACCGCTGCAGTCCGTGTGGTGTAGGTACACTCAGTGCTGTTAGGGAGGGAGTTCCATGATTTTGATCCAGTGGTAGCGAAGGAACGGCAATATATTTCCAAGTCAGGATGTTGAGTTACTTGGCAAGGAACTTCCAGTTGGTGGTGTTCCCATCTATCTGCTGCCCTTGTCCATCTAGATGGTGCTGCTGGTTGGTTCGGAAGCTGCTGTCAAAGGAGCCTTGATGAATTCCTGCAGTGCATCTTGTAGATGGTACACACTGCTGCTACTGTGCTTCGGTGGTGGAGGGAATGAATGATTGTGGATTTGGTGCCAATCAAGTGGGCTGCTTTGACCTGGACAGTGTCAAGCTTCTTGAGTGTTGTGGGAGCTGCACTCAGCCAGGCAAGTGGAGAGTATTCCATCACATTCTTGACTTGTGGCTTGCAGATGGTGGACAGGCTTTGGGGAGTCAGGAGGTGAGTTACTCGTCACATGATTCCTAGCCTCTGACCTGCTCTTGTAGCCACAGTATTTAAATGGTGTGTCCAGTTCAGTTTCTGGTCAATGGTAATCTCCAGGATGTTGATAGTGGGGGGTTCAGTGATGGTAATGCCATTGAATGTCAAGGGGCAATGGTTGGATTCTCTCTTGTTGGAGATGGTCATTGCCTGACACTTGTATGGCATGAATGTTACTTGCCACTTGTCAGCCCAAGCCTGGATATTGTCCAGGTTTTGTTGCATTTGGACATGGACTACTTCAGTATCTGAGGAGCCACGAATGGTGCTGAACATTGTGCAATCATCAGCGAACAAACTCACTTCTGACCTTATGATGGAAGGAACATCATTGATGAAGCAGTTGAAGATGGTTAGACTGAGAACACTACCCTGAGGAACTCCTGCGGTGATGTCCTGAGCTGAGATGACTGACCTCCAACAACCACAACCATTTTCCAATGTGCTAAGTATGATTCCAACCAGTGGAGAGTTTTCCCCCTGATTCCCACTGACTCCAGTTTTGCTCGGGCTCCTTGATGCCACATTCGGTCAAATGCTGCCTTAATGTCAAGGGCAGTCACTCTCACCTCACCTCGGGAGTTCAGTTCTTTTGTCCATGTTTGAACCAAGGCTGTAATGAGGTCAGGACCTGAGTGGCCTAGCGGAACCGAAACTGGGCATCACTGAGCAGGTAATTGTTAAGCAAATGCTGCTTCATAGCACTGCTGATGACCCTTTCCATTACTTTACTGACGATGGAAAGTAGACTAATGGGGTGGTAAGTGGCCATGCTGGATTTGTCCTGCATTTAGTAAGCAGGACATACCTGGGCAATTTTTCACATAGCCGGGTAGATGCCAATGTTGTAGCTGTACTGGAACAGCTTTGCTAGGGGCGTGGCAAGTTCTGAAGCACAAGTCTTCAGTACTATTGCCGGAATATTGTCAAGGCCCATAGCCTTTGCAGTATCTAGTGCCTTCAGCGGTTTCTTGATATCACATGGAGAGAATCAAGTTGACTGAAGACTTGCATCTGTGATGCTGGGGACCTCCGGAGGAGGCCAAGATGGATCATCTTATCGGCACTTCTGGCTGAAGATTGTAGCAAAGACTTCAGCCTTACCTTTTGCACAGAGGTGCTGGGCTCCTCCATCAATGAGGTGCTGGGCTCCTCCATCAATGAGGATGAGGATATTTATGGAACCTCCTCCTCCAGTGAGCTGTTTAATTATCCACGATTATTCATGACTGGATGTGGCAGGACTGCAGAGCTTAGAGCTGATCTGTTGGTTGTGGGATTGCTTAGCTCGGTCTATCACTTGCTGCTTTTGCTGTTTGGCGTGCAAGTAGTCCTGTGTTATAGCTTCACCAGGTTGACACCTCATTTTTTTTAGGTATGCCTGGTACTGGTCCTGACATGCCCTCCAGCACTCTTTATTGAACTAGGATTGATCCCCTGGCTTGATGGTAATGGTAGAGTAGGGGATATACTGGGCCATGAGGTTATAGATTGCATTTGAGTACAATTCTGCTGCTGCTGATGGCCCACAGCACCTCATGGATGCCCAGTCTTGAGTTGCTAGATCTGTTCAAAATCTATCCCATTTAGCACGGTGGTAGTGCCACTCAACACAATGGAGGGTATCCTCAATGTGAAGTTGGGACTTCATCTCCACAATGACAGTGCGGTGGTCACTCTTACTGTTTCTGTCATGGACAGATAAATCTGCAGCAGGCAGGTTGGTGAGGATGAAGTCAAGTATGTTTTTCCCTCTTGTTGGTTCCCTCACCACATGTTGCAGACCCAGTCTAGCAGCTAAGTAATTTGGGACTCAACCAGCTTGGTCAATAGTGGTACTACTGAGAACTCTTGGTGATGGACATTGAAGTCCCCCACTCAGAGTGCATTCTGTGTCCCTGCCACCCTCAGTGCTTTCTCCAAGTGGTGTTCAACATGGAGGAGCACTGATTCATCAGCTGACAGAGGGCGGTACGTGGTAATCAGTAGGAGGTTTCCTGGCCCATATTTGACCTCATGCCATAAGACTTCATGGAGTCCGGAGGCGATGTTGAAGACTCCCAGGGTAACTCCCTCCTGAACTGTATATCACTGTGTCGGTACCTTTGCTAGGTCTGTCCTGCTGGTGGGACAGGACATACCCAGGGACGGTGATGGTAGTGTCTGGGATGTTATCTGTAAGTATGACTCCGTGAGGATGACTATGTCAGGCTGTTACTTGAATAGTCTGTGAGTCAGCTCTCTCAATTTTGATGTTAGTAAGAAGGACTTTGCAGGGTCGACGGGGCTGAGATTGTGTTGTCATTTCCAGTGCCAAGGTCAATGCCAGGTGGTCTTGCCTGGAGATCTGCATGGAAATTACAGAACGGTGCAAACATGATATAGAGTAGTTAAAATGAGGGACTTGAATTACCCAAATATAGATTGGCATAGAGGCAGTGTAAAGGGCAGAGGGGGGCAAGTATTCTCAGATTACGTTCAGGAGAATTTTCTACATACGAACATATGATTTAGGAGAAGGATTAGGCCACTCAACCCTCGAGCCTGCTCTGCCATTCAATAAGATCATGGCTGTCCTTAATAGAACCTCAAACCCACATTCCTGCCTACCTCCAATAACCTTTCACCCCCTTTGTTAATCAAGAATCTATCTACTTCTGCCTTAGAAATATTCAGAGACTCTGCTTCCACCGCCTTTACAGGAAGAGAGTTCCAAAGACTCACAAAACTCTGAGAGAAAAAATTTCTCCTCATCTCTGTCTTAAATGAGTGACACCTTATTTTTAAAAAGTGACGCCCAGTCCTAGACCCTCCCACAAGAGGAAACATCCTGTCTACATGCACCCTGTCAAGACCCCTCAGGATCTTAAAGGATCTTAAATTAAGTCACCTCTTACTTTTCTAAATTCCAGTGGATACAAGCCTAACCTGTTTAGCCTTTCCTCATAAGACAACCCGCCCGTTCTTGTTATTAGTTGAGAAAACCTTCTCTGAACTGTTTCTAATGCATTTACATCTTTCTTTAAATAAGGAGACCAGTACTGTACACAATACTCCAGATGTGGTCTCACCAGTGCCCTGTACAACTGAAGCATAATCTCCCTACTTTTGTAATCAACTCCACTCACAATAAATGATAACATTCTATTAGCTTTCCTATTTTCCTGCTGTACCTGACACTAACCTTTTGCGATTTATGCAGTAGGACACCCAGATCCCTCTGAATCTCAGAGTTCTTCAATCTCTCACCATTTAGATAATAAGCTTCCTTTTTATTTTTCCTGCCAAAATGGACAATTTGACATTTGCCCACATTATACTTCATTTTCCAAATCTTTGCCTGCTCACCTAACTTACCTATATCACTTTGTAGCCTCCTTACACCCGAAGTGCACCCGGACCTGGGGATTTGTCAGCCCGCAGCCCCAACAATTTGCACAATACCACTTCCTGGTGATTGTAATTTTCCCGAGTTCCTCCCTCCCTTCCATTTCCTGATTTACAGCTATTTCTGGGATGTTACTTATGTCCCCTGTAGTGAAGACTGAAGCAAAATACCTGTTTAATTCATCCATCATCTCACTACTTCCCATTATTAATTCCCCAGATGTGGGAATTGGTCCTCTGTGGGACTAATGCTCACTTTGTTAACTCTTTTCTTATTTAAAAATCTATAGAAACTCTTACTATTTGTCTTTATATTACTAGATAACATTCACTCATACTGTAATTTTTCCCTCCAGACAGTACATTCCAGATCATAAAAACTCCTGCATAAAAATGTTTTTCCACATGTTGCATTTGGTTCCTTTGCCATTCACCATAAACCGGTGTCCTTTGTCCCTCAACACTTAGGCCGATGGGAACCATTTTCTCTCTTTCTGTTCTCTTTAGATCCCTCACGATTTTGAACATCTTTATCGAATCTCCTCTTAACTTTCTCTTCACCAAAGAGAACAGCATAGCTTCCACCAATCTATCCACGTAACTAAAGACCCTCATCCTTGGAACTATTCTCACGAATCTCTCTATACCTTCAGATTCTTCCTCAAGTATGATGTCCCGAACTGGACACGATGCTCCAGCTGAGGCTGAATCTGTGTTTTATACAGGTTCACCATAACTTCTTTGCTTTTGTACTCTGTGTTTTCATTTATAAAGTCCAAGATCCCAGACACCTTTTTACAGCTTTCTCAGCCAGCCCTGCCAACATTAGTGCACATATACCCCGAGGCTTTGCCTTCTGCGCTTTCTTTAGAATTATATCCGTGGTCTTATACTGCCTCTCCGAGTACTTCCTGCCAATATGTATCACTTCACACTTCTCTGCATTAGCTGTCATCATTTTACAACTTCATGGGTTTTCCTTTCTTGGTTCCATCCATCATGTTAAACATTCACTTCCTCCACCATTGGAGCTCAGTGGCAGCAGTGTGTACCACATCGACAAGATGCGCCACAGCAACGCATCAAGACTCTTTCGACAGGTCCTTCCAAATCCCCAAGCGCAACAATTTAGAAGGATAAGGGCACATGGGAACACCAGCACCTGAAAGTTCTCCTTCAAGTCTCACAACATCCTGCATTGGAAATACATCACTGTTCCTTCATTGCTGCCGTGTTCAAAATCCTGGAATCCCTCCCTAACAGCAGTGCTGGGGTATCTACACCACATAGGCTGCAGCGGTTCACCAACACTTCCTCAAGGGCAATAAATTTTGGCCTTGCCAGTGATTCCCACATGCAAGAATGAACGAAAAAATCTACATATAACCACTTGATAGTACAGGACTTGAGTATTACTGAAAAAAGTGGCATGCCGCTGAAGCTTTTTGTCTTGCACTCATCAGGGCTATTGCAAGAATACCAAGTTTCAAAGGGAATAATTTATACTGCGTGAGAAAAGGGTGTTAATTGGTTGGCAAGTGGACTCTGACTGGTTGAGGCATTGCCATAGGGAACGCACCATACAGCACATGGCCCCTAAGCTTTTGTTTAAATTAAAAACAGGCAAGTCGACTCTGTTGGTCAAGGCTTTGCCTTGCAGAATGCACCAGGGAACAGTTGTCCTCAGACCTTTGTTTAATTGGAAAAGGCACAATGCCTAGACATATTCTTTTTGTATGCAGAGGACAGGGGCCTGCTTATGAATATATGTAGCTTTTAACAAATGTTAGCCACTCTGTCAGCTTGACTGATAATCTTAAATTAGATGTTCATATAATTCTTCACAGATTTGGAATTCTTCACTAAATGCTGTGCAATCACGGAGTAACATCTAATGTTGGACACTATCTTCTGAGCTTTGCAAGCATGGCTGCTTGAATATGGTCAGTACTCTGCTTGCTGCAAACAGTTGAAGGGACGTGCTGCTTGATACGATCACCAGCCATTGGGACATACGGCCTACGTATGGCATATACGTGTGGCATCACACCGGCACAGAAATTTATATACCACACTACTTATTTGTGTGGCAGGCAGAAGCATGATAACACAGCCCTGTTTGAAAGCAAGTCACAAAATGTTTTACTTCATGGTTCACTGCGCGCATGTATGTAAATGCAGCCCAAGACACACAAAAGTGATGTCCCTTTATGCCTTAATGAAGAGGAGATGTTATACTCTCCAATCCCGCAATGACCAGAGAGACTCAGGCTTCCCTTTAACCATTTTTATTCAAGCAAATGCAAGGGAGCCACAATCATTGCTAAGAATGAAGACCCAGCTCCCAGATTGATTACATTTCATTACTTTTGACTTTTTCTTATCATAACACATTTGAGTATATTTGAATACATCCAGTCAGTAACCGACACATCAGTTCCATACTAACTGTATCCTATTGAGTACATAAACATGTGATTTTGCTAACCAATTATTCCAAAGAATGTATACATAATTATATTATCCAATCAAAATTAAAACACATACGCAAAGACCTTGGTTCTCACAACTCAAGACTGTTTGTGTTTCATCAAAGCCTCCTCTTTGTCCATTGTTCATCTTCCCATATCTAAGCTAAAACCATTTGTTTGAGGGTTGAGCATACTTAAACTAATTTTATGCCAGGTTTTATCTCCAGTCTCGCTCTCAAGACTGAGCAATGTTCATCTGGTAATCGTCAACTCTTAATATGTTTAGCAGCCATGTCTACCTGGAGATTTTAGGGATTTTTCAGTAAATTCTGACTGTATTCTCTTTTAGCATTTTTAATTTCCCCTTAACACCTATGACTGGTTCTGCACAATATCAATTCGCCAAGCTGTTAAGTGCATTTTCTACATACATGGTGAAGGATTCATGGGATGTGGGCACCACTGGCTAAGCCAGCATTTATTGTCCATCCCTAATTGCCCTACTCCAGAGGGCATTTAAAAGTCAACCACATTTTTGTAGTTCTGAAGTCACATGTAGGCCAAACCAGGTAAGGACAGCTGGCTTCCTTCCCTAAAGGACATCAGTGAACCAGATGGGTTTTTACAACAATTGACAATGTTTTCATCATCAGACTTCTAATTCCAGTTTTTTATTAACTTCAAGTTTCACTATCTACCATGGTGGGATTTGAACCCAAGTCCCCAGAGAATTACCCTGGGTCTCTGGGATACCAGCCCAGTGATAATACCACTATGCCACCACAAAGCTATTGCTAACCTATTCACTAACGTGCCACTTAAGGAAGCCATAGACATTTGTACTGCATTACTACATCTTGGCAAACTAGAAGCACTGCTATTACCTGAATCTGTGTTCATTGAACTTATGAACTAAGCAACTTGTGCAGTTAAGTTCAGTTTTAATAACATCATGTATGTCCAAATAGATGGTGATGCATGGGATCCCCTCTAGGCCCAACTCTCACTAACATTTTCAGCAGTTTCCATGAGAAATACATTTTCAATGGAATGACTACCCCTTGCATATTTCCAATACGTAGATGACACATTTGCTATGTTTGAATCTACAGCTGCATGTTAGAGTTTCCTTACACACCTTAATGGGCTCCCTTCCACACTCAAATTCACCTTTGAAATGGAACAGCCGAATGAACTCCCTTTCTTCAATGTGCTAGTTGAGAAATCCGCTCACGGGTTCCCTACTACTGTCTACGATAAGCCTATCTCCACTGGTCAATATACGTGTTGGGACTCCAACAGCTCGACCGCTATAAGATTGATCTCATCAGCAATCTTGTGAAAGGCCCAGAGAAAATTTCTCATCGTACAAGCTTGATGCTGAAATAGGGTGCATGAAAGTTATCCAGCCGGATAATGGCTACCTGATCAGATCATTGCTCACTGAATATCACCCAAACACATGAGTGGGACAAAGGCCACCATTTTCGGCCCTGAAACATGCCCAGTCTATCTCAAATTACTGTGGAATGGTAAGGTGACTCAAAAATTTTAGCAACATGTGAAGTTAGCGTTTTCATGCTGTTGCTGTGCAGTAGCAACGTAGGTGGTCTTCTCCACTAACTTTTGCTTCAAAGCAAAAAGATGTTCTGCCAAACACACAAATGATGAATGTGGTATATCAGTTTCAGTGCTGGTGTGTTGCCAGGTATGTGTGTTCCAACAACTGGTGGATCGTATCAAACAGCATGCCCCTTTGCCTGTTTACTACAGGAAGGGTACTGACTGTACTCAACCAGCCCGTGCTTGCAAAAACACAGAGCATAGAGTCCAACCTCAGCCATAATTCTGTGATTGGACAGAAAGTGAGAGAACATGGACTTAATTTAAAACAGAGAGTGGGTGAGTGTGTGGACTTTATTTAAAACAGAGAGTGGGTGAGTTGTGGACTTTATTTAAAACAGAGAGTGGGTGAGCTGTGGACTTTATTTAAAACAGAGAGCGGGTGAGCTGTGGACTTTATTTAAAACAGAGTGGGTGAGCTGTGGACTTTATTTAAAACAGAGAGTGGGTGAGCTGTGGACTTTATTTAAAACAGAGAGTGGGTGAGTTGTGGACTTTATTTAAAACAGAGAGTGGGTGAGCATGTGGACTTTATTTAAAACAGAGAGCGGGTGAGCGTGTGGAGTTTATTTAAAACAGAGAGTGGGTGAGCGTGTGGAGTTTATTTAAAATAAAAGGTGGGTGAGGTGTGGACTTTATTTAAAACAGAGAGCAGGTGAGCGTGTGGAGTTTATTTAAAACAGAGAGTGGGTGAGCATGTGGAGTTTATTTAAAACAGAAGGTGGGTGAGATGTGGAGTTTATTTAAAACAGAGAGTGGGTGAGTGTGGACTTTATTTAAAACAGAGAGTGGGTGAGTGTGGACTTTATTTAAAACAGAGAGTGGGTGAGCATGTGGAGTTTATTTAAAACAGAGAGTGGGTGAGCATGTGGACTTTATTTAAAACAGAGAGTGGGTGAATGTGGGTTTTATTTAAAACAGAGCGGGGAGACTTCATTTAAAAAGAATGCGGAAAGCAGCTGAGTTGGATTGGCGTGTATTTCGAACCTTTAGAATAAAATTATGGTCTATAGTTAGTGTTTCGATCTCTAGTTTTTATTTCCTCTTTCTTAAAGATAGCCTGTTAAGTATAAGATTGATACTGGTGTAAATAATTAATTTTAATAAAGTATAAAGAACAGGGATACTAGAATAATTGATTAATTAATTAAGTAAAATAAGATAGCGAGGGCAGGACAGGTGATGTGTTGCTGCTGTGGCATGTGGGAACTACTGGGCGTGAAGGTGATTTGGAGCAAAGACATCTGTAGAAAGTGTTTGCAACATGAGGAACTTCGGATCTGAGTTCAGGAGCTGGAGTCCGGGCTGCAGACATTGCGCCACATCAGGGAGGGGGAAAGTTACCCGGACACTTTGCTCCAGGAGGAGGTCACACCCCACAGGTTAGGTAATTCAAATTTGGTCTTTGGTCAGGGACAGGAGGGTGTGATTACAGGTGAGGCAGGTATGGGGACCCAGAGGGTAGCGTTCAAGGAGCCTCAGCCTCTGAAATTGTCTAACAGTTACGAAGTTCTTGAAAACTGTATGGACAAGAGCAGAGACTGCAGCGAGGATAAATGACCTGACCACAGCACCATGGTACAGGGAGCTATTCAAGTGGGGAGGAGGAAATGGGAGCGTAGTAGTGGTAGGGGACAGTATATTTAGGGGGTTAGATACTGTTCTCTGTAGCCGTGAGCGTGAGTCCCGTAGACTGTGTTGCCTGCCCGGTGCCAGGGTTAAGGACATCTCCTCAGGGCTGGAGAGGAACTTGGAGTGGGAGGGGGAGGGATCCAGTTGTTGTCATCCACCTCGGTACCAATGACATTGATAGGACTAGAAAGGAGGTTCTATTGAAAGAATTTGAACAGTTAGGAGCTAAATTAAAAAGTAGAACCTTCAAGGTAATAATCTTGGGATTACTACCTGAACCACAGGCAAACGGGAACAGAGTAAATAAAATCAAGGAGTTAAATGCGTAGCCCAAAGATCGGTGTGTGAGGAATGGGTTTTAGTTCATGGGGCACTGGCATCAGTACTTGTGTAAAAGGGAGCTGTTCCAGTGGGATGGGCTTCACTTGAACCTTGCTGAGACCAATGTGCTGGTGAATTGAATAACTAGGGCTATACCCAAGTACTGATGCCAATGCCCCATGAACTGAAACCCATTCCTCCCGCACCAATCTTTGAGCCACGCATTTAGCTCCTTGACTTGATTTATTCTATGCCAGTAATGCCCGTGGTTAAACTGAATAGCAATGGTGGGGTGGGGGGGGGGGGGGGGGGAGGGGGGGAGGGGGGGGGGTGGGGGGGCGGGGGAGGGGGGTTGCATGTAGAGGGCTCTGGAGAGGGGATAAGAAGGCTTGCAAAGTAAAATGATATGGCAACAGTGCAGGGCAGTGTGACAGGAAGGGACAGAGTGTACCAACATAAAAAAAAGCAGCCGATAGGGTCAAAGGGGGAAAAATTGATTAAAAAAAAGGCACAACTAATGGCTCTTTACTTAAATGCACATAGAATTCTGAACAAAATAAATGCATTAGTGGAGCAAATAGAGATTAATGGTTATGATCTTATAGCCATTACGGAGACATGGCTACGAGGAGATTAAAGCTGGGAACTAAATATTCAGAGGTATGTGACTTTTCGAAAGGAGAGGAAGGAAGGAAAGGGTGGTGGGGTAGCTTTGTTAGAATGAGATGGAATAAGTACGGTGGCAAGAAATGATCTAGGATCAGAAGGGGTAGAATTCATATGGGTGGAGGTAAGAAATAACAAGGGGAAGAAGACACTGGTGGGAGTAGTCTATAAGGCCCCTGACAGTAGCCACACTGTAGGGCATAGAAAAAATTAGGAAATAATAAGGGCATGTAAAAAGGCAGTATATTAATCACGGGTGACTTTAATCTCCATGTAGATTGGGAAAATCAAATTGGCAGAGGTAGCCACGAGCAAGAATTCTAGGACAGTTTCCTAGAATAATATGTTATAGATTCAACCAGGGATCAGGCTATTTTAGATCTGGTAATGTGTAATGAGGCAGGTTTAATAAATGATCTCAGAGTTAAAGATCCCTAAGGAAACAGTGACCAGAACATGGTGCAATTTAGCATTCAGTTTGAGAGTGAGAGACTTAGTTCAGGAACATCTGTGCTAAACTTAAATAAGGGTAATTACAAAGGAATGAGGGCAGAGTTGGCTGGAGTGGACAGGGAAAGGAGTTTAGCAGAAAAGACGGCTGATGAACAATGGCAGACATTTAAGAAAATAGTTCATGACTCACAAAAAAGATATTTCCAGTGAGGAAGAAGGATCCTAGGAAGAGGATAAACCAACCATGGCTGACCAGGGATGTTAAGGATAGTTTCAAAGTGAAAGAAAAAACTTACAATGTGGCAAAGATTAGTAGTAAGCCAGAGGATTGGAAAAGTTTTAAAAACCAACAGAAGATGACCAAAAAAAAAAGTAAAGAGGGAAAAAATAAACTTTGGGGGTAAACTAGCAAGCAATATAAAAAAGGACAGTAAGAGCTTCTTTAAATATATAAGAAGGAAGAGAGAGGCCAAAGTCAACATAGGCCTCTTAGAGAATGAGGCTGGGGAAACAATAATGGGGAACCAGGAAATGGCAGAGGAGTTGAATAAATCCTTTGCATCAGTCTTCACGGTAGAAGACACTAATAACATACCAAAAATGCTAAATGATCATGAAGCAAAAGGGGGAGAGGGAATAAATACAAGAATTATCACTAGAGAAAAAGTACTAGGGAAACTAATAGGGCTAATAAGTCACCTGGACCTGATGGGTTGCATCCTGGGATATTAAAGGCAATAGTTGCAGGGAGAGTGGATGCAGTGGTAGTAATTTTCCAAGAGTCCTTAGATTCTGGAAAAGTCCCAGAGGATTGGAAAACTGCTCTTATTGGTATGGAGGGGTTTTCTTATGAAGAGACATTGAGTAAATTTGGCCTGTATTCATTGGAGTTTAGAAGAATGAGAGGCAACCTTATTGAAACATATCAGATACTTGGGGGTTGACAGGGTAGGTGCTGAGAAGTTGTTTCCCCTTGTGGGAGAGTCTAGGACAGAGGACATAATGTCAGAGTAATGGAGTATCCCCTTAAAAGAGAGTTGAGGAAGAATTTCTTCTCTCAGAGGGTAGTCAATCTGTGGAATTCTTTACCGCAGAGAGCTGTAGAGGCTGAGTCATTAAATATATTCAAGGCTGAGATGGACAGATTTTTAATCAGTAAGGGAATCAAGGGTTACGGGAAAAGGCAGGAAAGTGGAGTTGTGGATTATCAGGTCAGCCATGATTTCATTGAATGGTGGAGCAGACTTGATAAGCCAAATGGCCTATTCCTGTTCCTATGTCTTACGGTCTTATGGACAGCACTTACTGAACAATCCCAACTGTGCTAAGAATTACACCAATTGAAGATGATCAGTTGAGTTCGCAATGTGGCTTGCTTGTGCTTACTAGAAGCTACATATACACAGGGCACTGTCCTATGCAAACAGAGAGGGTATATTCAGGCATTGCACCTTTCCCAATTAAAAAAAAACATGGGGGAAAACTGTTCCCTGGTGCATTCTCCGTGGCAAGACTTTGACCAATCAGAATCCAATTGTTAACCGATCAGCATCCTTTCCTCATTCAGTATAAATTGTTGTTCCCTTTGAAATTGGTATTCTTGCTCCTATCCTGATGAGTGCAAGACAAAGAGCTTCAACAGCATGTCTCTTTTCTTAGCAATAAAAAAAATACATTAACACACACGTAAACAGGCATACATATTCTCATGGATACATATGCTTACAGAAACACATACTCACAAAGACACGCACACGCGCTCATGCACACACACACACACACACACACCAATAAATACACTCGGGTGCAGTATATAAATATACTCGCAGGTATAGTAGCACATAAAGACACATGCATGCACATTCAAACACTCGCACCCACACACAGACGCCTCAGTTTTTGGCTGAGCAGTTTACTCATCAGTGCACCTCAGCCAGGATTGAATTGGAAGCTTGTTCCTATAATCTAATTAATTTTACAGCACTCAGGGGGATATCCTTTCGTTTGATGCATCAATTCTGACGTTGAAACATGACATACTGCACGCTGGCTTGTGGATGTGTAAGAGGCTCCTCAAGGAGATCTGGGCAAGACAATAAAAGATCAAACCCAGAACAATGTATTCTGCTAGACATCATTCATTTTTAATTCAAGGGTGCTTTCATCTGTTCAAATTCATTATTAAAACTGCTGTGCGGTGCAGCTATATTCCACTTGATTAACTCAATCGGAATATTGAGTTGCAACTTAAGTGGAAAAGTTTAACTTGGATGAAGCGAGAATATATCTACATAAATCTGGCTTGCAGTTTTATGGAGGCTTTCACAATGAACATCTTTAAAATTATGGATTTCTTTGACTTCAGTAGAACGACAAGCCAAGCGAGGCTTGGATTTTTCCCCTCAGAGTAGTGAAGGGTAAAGGGAGATTTAATAGATGCATTCAAAATCATGAAGACTTTGATAAATGTAAATAGAGGGAGTCTGTTCCCACTGGTAGAAGGGTCAGTAAGCAGACGACACAGGTTTAACAGAAATTGGCCAAAGAGTCCAAAGGAGATGAGGTGATTTTTTAAAATAAAAAACAATAAGTTGTTCTGATCTGGAATGCAGTGGAAGGAAATTTGATAGTAGCTTTCAAAAGGGAATACTTAAAGAGGAGAAAATTTGCATGGCTATGGGCCACAAACAAGGGAGTGAGGCTAATTAGATAATCAAAGCTTCTGCACAGACACTATGGGCCATATGGTCCCATTCAGGAATTGGAGGAAAAATATTTTTTTGCAATACAACTAAAAATAAATCATTCCTGTAGTGGGGGAGCACTTAGGTGTGAATTTAAATAGTGAGTGTTGCTGTGCGCCTAAACAATCATGGGGACAGATCAAAAATGAGTCTAATCCCACCTGTATCTAGCATGCACACACATGGACGAGCACACATACACACTCATATGGACACACATGCATGTAAGCATACACACACAAACACCTGAATAGTAATCAGAGCAGTAGTTCCGGCTGATCTGTTCCTTGACCCTGGTCCAGGGATGCTGACTCTGGTGGAAATCAACCAATACTGTAGCCTGGGGATCAAACCATCTGGTGTACGTTACACAGGTCAATACCTTTAAGCACTGAACAATTATGGGGCCTGTTAATTTTTAAAATTAGACGACCAGCAATAGATATTGCAATTCAAAATTTCATAGTCACACTGAATAACTGGGAGAATGTATTTACAGCTCATATAATTTAATGCTAGGAACTGGCAAGTCTTAATTTCTTACCAGAGCTCTTCCTGTGGAACTGAAGTTTCATTACAAAACCCACAATAAGAAAAAATCTGCAAATTCTACAAAGGTCGTTTTGCACAAAGGGTTTTAAACCTACTGGTGGAATCGAGATAAAACATAATTGGGGTGGGAGGGGGGCGATGATAAAAACCTTTCATTATTTCTGAGTAAGAAATTTTGTGCATTATGCTTGAATTATAGATTAGAGCTCCAAATGTTATATCAAGTCTCTGCTGTGTATGTTCATCAGCTAATTCGAGTCATGTAACATCAAACAGCTGTCTGCCTGCTACAGCTTTGCATTGCAGATCCTAGATATGGGAATACATCTACCCAATCCCAAATGCGACAGTGCATCTGCTGTCCTGGTCTCTGTGGAGGTTCTCAACTTGTCAAAAGTTGCAGATGATTATGTCAACGTGCAAGCTTCTTAAGGGGACTGAGTGAATGGTTCAGTGGGTTAGTGCACACGGCTTCACCTCCTTGCCCTAATGTTAATCCAGTCCACTGGGTTATGTGTCTACTCTCTTTCTGTCATGATACCCTGGAAAATAACAGTAAGGAAGGGCCGGTTTCCATGCTGTAATCTGTATTGCTATGTGGAATAAACTTTTATTATTTAATATTCCTGTTTATTGATCTTTGTGTAATGGGAGGCTTATTGAGAATTCAGGAATGATCCTGAGATAATCAGCACTGATCCTTATTCTGCTATTAACACCTTACCTTTAAGCCATGATCAGCATCTCCTTTAGGCTTTAATACTCCCTTTGTCTTGTGTCCAAGACATCTTTGTCAATCTCTCCTGAGCTCCCACCTATCCCTGACCTTCTATTTTGCTCCACCTGCTCCTCCCCCTCTTAAACAGTATAATATCCATCACATTTCTACTTCCCTTCAGTTCTGAAGAAGAGTCGTACGACTCAAAACATTAACCCTGTTTCTCCACAGGTGCTGCCAGACCTGCTGAGTCCTGAGATAATGAGATTGCCCTTTGAGGAGAGATTGAGTAGAATGGGGCTATACTCTTTGATGTTTAAAAAAATGAGAGGTGATCCCTTTGGGACATACCAAATCCTGAGAAGACTTGCCAGGGTGGGTACAGAGAGGCTGTTTTCTCCTAGCTGGAGAGTCTAGAACTCTGGGCCATCGTCTCAGGATAAAGGGGTCAGTCATTTAGGACAGAGATGAGAGATTTCATCATGAGAGAGTTCATTTTTGTTAGCTAGAGCAGTAAGCAAAATGAAACCATAGTGGATAAATAGATTTCATACACAGATCAGCCATGGTCTGACTGATAATGGAATAGGCTCAAGAGATTGAATGGTCTCCTCCTGTTCCCATGCTCCTATCACTTCATTACCAGCAGATATGCTTTGCCGGGGTCTGTATCTGATGGGGAGGTGGGAATTTTGTTCCTAGTGCTGCTTGTGCTCACCTTGGCTTTCATCTGAGGTCCAGAGCTACAGGGCTGAATCTTGTGCTGCTCCAGGAGTGGGAGGAAAGGTGGACAGGGAAACTTAATTGAGCGAGAGGCCAAAAATCAGTCTCCTGATAGCAGGATGACCTTTTCCAATCAAGTTCTCTGGACTTTAAAGGTGGGTGGAGACTCCCGATGGCAATCTTGGGAAGTCCTTTTGCATACATTTGCATGCCATGCCAGCTTATTAAAAGGCCAGCTTACCAGAATTAAGTTCCCCTCCCAATTAAGATGTTCACAGGCGAGCAGTATGTCCTTCAAATTTACAACTGCATAGAAGTGGCGTGCAGCAGGGAATGTGGTCAACTTGCTGGAGCTGGAGTGCGTAGTTGCTGTTTCTTTCCTCCTTGAGGAGTGTTGTTCAATGATGGAATGATCGGGTGGTTGCAATTTAGGAGGAACAGGCATGGAGGTTGGCCGAGGGAGGGAGGGACTCTGGGGCAGGGTGCCAGGGAGGGAGGCAGCATGTCCAGGACAGAGAGAGAGAGAACCAGGGAAGGAAGGTGAGGGTGCAGGGACAAGGGAGGGAAGGAACTTGGGTGTGGCGGTCCTGTAAAGGGGTTGGGGAGGTTGGTTAAGAGAACGACAAGCTGAAGGTACAGCCCTAGAACAAACTCAGCAGCTGCGGCCACATCTCGCTCGGACAACACTTGGAGTTCCCTGGAGAAACAGAAGGGCCCTGATGCTGTTAGAAAAGAATCATTTGAGTACTATCAAGATTGAGATGACGAGACAGACTCTACATCAAACACCTCAAGGAGTGACACTTAATTCAGGAACTGAGCATAGACCATCACCCTTGGCCAGAAATACTAAAGACTGGGAAACAGTACCACCCACAGTATGATGTAAATAGTCACATGACCTGAAAGTAAGGTCATGTGTGGTCTGGACAGAGACCTGTGTAGAAGCAAACATGGAGTTAGCTCATAGCTTGTATATGTGCATATAGCTGTGTGTTATCAATAAATACTTTGGCCAGAATTTTATGCTCCACAACAGCTGGGATTTTGGGTGGGTTGGGGGGATGCATGAAATTTAAGGTACGGGATTCCCTCCTGGTTCCTGCCCGACCGACCACACAGTGATTTTACACTGGGATAGGCAAGACCTTGGACGGGAAGGCCTGCTTGCCCCAAATGCGGCCCTTGAGTGGCCAATTATTGGTCAGGTAAGGGCCATTTCCTGCCAAGCCTCAGTTGAACTCGCAGGGGGAAGGCTGAAAATCAATAGAGTTACATCTCGGGTGGGTGGGGTGTGGGTTGTGGCACCTCTGTCAGATTCCCCCTTTTGAAGTCAGGAGTGCCCCCCTGCCCCTCCTCCACCCCACTTTAAGGTCCGGTGGCCTCTGGACCTCCCTTCCACCTGGGCCCCTCCCCCGAGACCCCACTTGTCCACTTCGCACCATTCCCCAGGTATTCCCTACCCTCCCCACACTGGGACCCCTTGAAGTTACCTGGGCATCCAGTGCCCGGCCTCAGTCTCAGGTGTCCTCCTGGATTTCGTCTCCTGTCCACCGCAGCGCTGAAGCTGCAGGGACTGGAGAGCTTCTGGCCAATCTGATTGGTCAGCAGCTTTCTAAGGCGTAACTTGGTCCTGAGTGAAGGGCAGATATCCCGCCTTCAGCCACTTTAACACTCAGCATTCCAGTGTGAAATGGCTGCGGGGCACTCGGAGTCAGCGGGATGTTTCGCTAGCTGACTCTACGGATGGCGGGATGTGGGACCACGCCATCCCGAAAAATTCAGGCCTTAATGTTCAACCATCTAAGACTCAGAACATCTTTGTGAGACCGACTGAATGTACAACATCAGTTGTCTGTAACTTCTGGGGTACGAACAAACACTTTCACACAAGCAGGTAAGAAAGCAGTTGTGAGGACTGAGTACTTATTGAGGCATTTCCCCGTCATAACCCCTCAATTGTTGCTTTCACTGCTGATTTCCAGGAAGCCTGGGAAATTTGTGAAGCCAAAGTTAAACAGCAAGATTCCATGTTAATATCACTGCTATTGAACAGTTAATGTATTGAAATCGACAAGCTGCTTCTTCTAAGGTTATTGCAGTCTAACATATTGTAGTTAAATGTGTAAGCTCCTGATGCTCTTGCAATTTACCATTATATTTATTTGAAGGAAATTGTCCCCATCTAGTGCTGGATGCCTAATACATCTAGAGGAGGTTGCAGTGAAAAAGAGGAACACGGCTATGGACTGACTTGAAGATCAGCGCAGGGATTTTAAATATAAGGTACTGTGGGAAAGGGGGAACCAATTAAGGCCACCAGAGATAAGGACGATGTGTTGGAAGAATGGGGCAGCGTACTGCAGCAGAGTTCTCGCCAAGGCAGTGAGATAGAAGTTAGTTGTCACAGCGAGTTCAAAAGCATTAACAGACTTGTACCTGAGATGACTGGCAAGTTATGATCACTGGGCATGAAATGGAATTGTTCTAGTTTTCAACCCTCACCTTATAAGAAAAATAATTCCAATTCATTTTCATTCAGTAGATAAATGATGTCAGATCCTATAACTTATCAAGCCCATTAAATCTTGACTAGAATTTCTTTTGTGTTTGAAAGGCACTCAAATAAAAGCTCATAATATGCAGTGGTGCTGATGTTATGCTTCAATTAGTCAAGCTGAAGCCAAGTCTACTCTGAACAATGCATTCTCCAACCCATTGCAATAATTACAGTGCCTACCTTTTCTTACTATTCTTCTAAATGATAAAAACAGCAAAATTTAATTTAGGAAAGGCTACAAAGGGCCAGAGTTCATCCAACACCTTTTTTTTAAAAATATAGACCATTGAGATCTTTGTTTTAAATATGCAAATTGTACTCAGTTATAATGGACTAATAATAAACTAATTTAAACCATAACAGTAAGAAATGGTTTGAATTACAAACCCCTCCCCCTTTAATTTTGTTTTACCCTCTTATTTACAAAAATATCTTAACCCATGTTATATATGACTAAGTACAGTTCATGATATTATAAATTTAGTCTTTGAGGAGGTTTTCAGATTCGGGTGCAGCGATGCAACTCTACAACTGGAGATTCTTCCTTTGGCTCGGTTTACATAGGAACAGCAGATTCCGGGACATCCTTAGATAATGGCAGTTAAGAATTATTTACTTCAACAGAGGCATCTGATATATCTATTCTTAACGATTTGGCTTCAGGGGTCGCAATTTCAACTTCGATTTCTGGTGGATTAATTGGGTGTTGGAGAGTTTCTCAACTTCTGAGATGATCCACATGTTTCCTAATAATCCTGTTTTACACTTCTACCTGATAAGATAAAGGTCCTGTTTCAGAGATGATTGTACAAGGGACCCATCTCGGTCCAGTTGCAAAATTTCATACAAAAACTGTCTCCTCCACAGTAAACTCTCGACCTTTACTGTGAACATCATGATTCACTTTTTGACTCGCCTGGTTTCTCTCCACCTTCCCCTCTAAATTAGGGAATAGTAGACTTAATTGTGTACGAAGTCGGCGCTTCATTAATAATTCTAAAGGTGTTAAACCAGAAGTCGCATGAGGAGTTGTGCGATACCTGAACAGGAATCTTGAAATTTGTGTTTCTAATGTTCCCTCTGATAGATTCTTCATGCCAGTTTTAAAGGTTTGTACTGCTCTTTCTGCTTATCTATTGGACGAGGAGTAATATGGCACTGTTCTGACGTGTTTAATCCCATTTAGCTTCACAAATATTTGAAATTCAGAGTTAGTGAAAGCAGTACCATTGTCTGACACAATAGCTTCAGGTAAACCATGAACACTGAAAGTCTGATGCAGTTTTTCAATGGTTGCAGACAAAGTCAGTGATCTCACTTCAAACACGTCCATCCACTTGGAATGTGTGTCGATAATCACAAGAAACGTGGTACCTAGAAATGGGCCGACACAGTCAATATGCAGTCTAACACAGGGTCAACCAGGCCACTCCCATGGATGCAGTGGAGCTGAAATGGGCAACTTCTGCTGTTGCTGGCACTGGAGACAGTGTTTCACCATTTTTTCTATACCACTGTCTATACTTGGCCACCAGGTATAACTTTGTGCGAGTATCTTCATTTTCAAAGTACCAGGATGCGCACAATGAAGGTTGCCCATTTCAGCTCCACTGCATTCTTTGGGAGTGGCCTGGTTGACCCTGTGTTAGACTGCATATTGACTGTGTCGGCCCATTTCTAGGTACCATGTTTCTTGTGATTATCGACCAATAATGGTTCTCTTCCTTGCACAGGGCCAATGACTATTGCTCCACAAAACATGATACCACCTTCACAACTCAGTTTGGATCTAGATACAAAGAATGGTTTTAATTCTTCAGGGACTTGTGCATTTGACCATCCTTATAGTACTTGTTCATGGACTCTTGCTAAAATTGGATCCCAATTTGTCCAATTCTTTATCCGTCTCATGCAGACTGGTGAGGAGTCCAGGAAATTCAATGCAAGTGCTACCTCTTAATGTACTGGTGCATGTGAAATGCTACCTGGCAAAGGGAGATGACTGAGGGCATCTGCATTTGCTATATGCACACCCAGACGGTGCATAAAAGTGCACTCGTACGCTGACAAAATTAAAGCCCCTTTAATTTTGAATTCTAGCAGAGGCTATTGGTGGGATTGCCTTATCCTCACTAGACAATCCCAACAGCAGCTTGTGATCTGACCCTATGGTGAAGTGTCGATCGTGCAAATATTGATGGAACTTCTTTACTCCAAATACGATAGATAAACCTCTTTTTCAATTTGAGAGTAACTTTTCGTGGCTGCAGAAAGGCTTCTGGATACATATCCTATCGGTCTTTTGGATCCATCCTCCATCTTGTGTGACAATACTGCTCCCACTCCATAGGGAGATGCATCATAAGTGAGTATCACTTCCTTAGACGGGTCATAGTGTGCTAGCAGACACGACGAGTGCAAAAGCTTCTTAACCCGAGTGAATGCTTCCTCTTGCTGTGTCTTCTAGGACCATCTGTGGTTCTTCTTCAATAATAAGTGTAAAGGGGCTAACACTGTGGATAGATTAGGTGAAAATTGACCATAATCGTTTACCATGTCCAAAAAAGAAGGAAGGAGAGGGCGCATCTTTGATTGCCCTGACTTTCTCCTCTAATGGATGCAACCTTTGCGCATCCACTCGATGACCCACATACGTAATTTAGTTTGCTTGGAAAGTGCACTTTTATTTTTTGAAATGAACACCAGCCTCTAAAAGTCTCTTCAGAACCTCTTCCAGGTTTGCCTCATGTTCTGCTTCTGTGGATCTTGTGATTAAGACATCGTCCAGGTACACTATAACTCGGGGAAGTCCTTGTAGTAGGATTTCCATGGTTCTTCGGAAAATCTCACAGGCAGAGGACACACCGAAGGGTAGGCATGTGTATATTGGTACAGGCTCTTGTACGTGTTTATCATGACATAACTTCTTGATGTTTTGTCCAGCTTGAGCTGTTGATATGCATGGCTCATGTCCAGCTTAGTGTAGGATCTTCCTCTGGCAAGTTTAGCAAACAGATCTTCAATCTCTGGGATTGGGTATTTGTCTAATTTCACAGTCTTGTTTACTGTTAATCTATAAGCTTTGCAGATGCGAATGGTTTAGTGCGGTTTTAGTACAGGGATTATGGATGATCCCATTGTGAAAATTGAACTGGCTGTATTATTCCCAGTTTCTCCAAATGACATAATTACGCACCTACCTCTTCTCTCAGGGCATAAGGCACAGGTCTTGCCTTAAAAAAACTAGGGTGTTGTTTCAGGGTCCACATATATACTTGTAGACATTTGATTTTCCCCAACTCATCTCAGAATACTCTGTCATACTTTTTCAGCAACTCTGGAGTTCCTGCCGTCCTGACCTGAAAAACTTTGGACCAATTTAGTTTGAATTCCTTCAACCTATCTCAGCCCAGAAGGCTAGGTCCTTCTCCTGTTACATTGATTATTGACAGCTGAGCTGTCTGATGCTCGTATGATACAGGTACAGAGGTGATGCCTTTCACCTGTATTGCTTTTCCTGTATATGTTTTTAACTGAGCAGCGGTTTTGTCCAAACTCAAAGGCTGAGTACGTTCTCTGAGGTATTTAAAGATGTGTCCTCCCACCACAGTGGTTGATGCTCCTGTGTCAACCTCCCTGAGCAGAGGCTTTCCATTTTCTTGAAGTGTAACAGCGATTGGTTAAGTTCTCCTGGCCTTCAGATTGTGCCAGGAATAAACATCAGCCTCAGTCACTTCTGTCTCTTCTATGTTGTGCACTTCATTTAACTTGACCTGCTGTCTGAATGGCTGCCTTGATCGAATTCTAAACTGTTTAACAACATGACCTATTCTGTGACAGTAGTAGCATTCTGCCTCTTTAAATCTACAGACTTGGGTGCATGATTTCTCCCTCAAAGGTAACTTCTTCTGGGTTACTGCTGAGCTGATTCTAGCATTTCGTTTTGCTTTTCTAGCAGTACCCACTTTGCGGTAGCCTCCCTGATCGTCGTGCCCTAGCTGGTGCCATGTTGCATACTCTGCAGAACCTGCGAGTCCCTCTCAGTGCTCTCCATTGCTAGCGCTAGCTCCATGGTGTGCTTTAGATCAATATTAATTGCTGCAAGCAAACGGCGCTAAATGGCGTCGTTGTATGTGCGTCAGAACAAGCGATCTTGCAACATTGTCGTTTAAAGTATCACTGAAGTCACAGTGCTCCGTTAACTGTTTTAACTTCATGATGTACGTTACGATCGACTCACCGGGGCCCTTGCTCGAGAATTAAACGTGAATCTTTACATGATCACAGAGGGTTTAGGCTGAAAATGCCCTTTCACAATGTCGACTGACTCGGTGAAGGATCTGGAATTTGGCGCATTCTGAGCCGTCAAACTCGGGATTAGGTTATACATTTTGTTCCCGCAGACACTCAGGAGAATTGCCTCCTGTTTCTCCTCTGCCATTATTTCGTTAACTGCAAAGTAGAAGCCTCATCACTCAATGTATTGACTCCAGTCCTCAACGGATGAGTCGCATGGGTCAATTCTACCAAAGAGGGGCATTGCTGGTGAGTATACTTCTTACCTTTCTTTCTTCCTCTAAAATATCAGAATACTCACAGTCGTGAGGTGAGGTGCTGCGTTGGTGCTACTTATCCTCGTCGCCAGTCGTAATAAACTTAGAGTGCAGGACAGGTTTCTTGTAAGAAACAGTAGTTTTATTTACAGACTCCAGATGAGGCTACATACTTCTTCCAAGATCAAGGCTAAGAAGCTCCGCCCCTGAGGGCTGATTGGTCTATATGGTCACATGACCCTCCCCCCCCCCCATAACACGGAGAAATGGTTTAACTTACAATCATTACGACAACTCATCTCAGCTAATTGTCCACAGTGGCCTCACTTCCTATCTTTGCCTTTCGCAGTTTGCATCCCTTGGAAGAGCTAGGCCGGAATTTTCTGGCCCTGTTGGCATTGGGCGCCAAAGCAGACAGACGGGCGGATGGGGAGCAACATGGCGAGAAGGCCAAACATTGGTTTTACAGCCACCGCGAAACAAGTTCATGATCATCCACTCCACCAGTCAATGGCGGGCTGCGTTTCTTGCTACCGCACGCCAGGAATGTCATTTTAATACATTTGCATCTAATTATAAGCCCCGCTCGCCAGAATCATCTTCCCGCATCAAATTTACAGCGTGACTTCAGAATCGCACGCCTCATGACTGCCTTTGAAAGGTGTGCACCTGGCAACCCGAACGCCGAAGGGAATTTGGAGGTGAGCGTTACACCAGCTTGCGCAGCGTTCCTGAGCATCACTCATAGGACATCAAAGAAGACACGCCACGCATTCACCAGGGGCACAGGCAAGCTGATTTTTCCCGTTTGATTTTCAGTGTAGTGCCAGGACAAGGGCTGCGGTGCGGGTCAGACCAGGTGGGGTGGGTGTTGGGGGGGGCGTGGGGTGCAAGGCAGCATAGACTGAAGGAAACGCTCGAGCACGTGCTGGGGGTGTGGTTTGGGAGAGTGGGGGGTGGGGTGGGGGGTTGGGGGTGTGGGGTGGGCGTTGGTGAGGCAAGTGGCTGTGCACTTGGAAAAACTTCTTAAAAGAGAGCATTCTTCTGCAGCTGAGCCCGTTCAGCTGCAGCTCCATTGGCAGGCTTGGAATCGGGCCTCTGAAGCCCTTCTGCCCACTCAAGCAACACAAAAGTGTGGAAGTGCCACCAAATGCTCCAGACCTTTTCACCCCTCGGGTGCAGACTGCAAATTAATGAGCATTTTAAGGGACAGCAATTGGCTGACTTGGTGAAAGGTGGCCATGGTGCAGTCACTGCTCACAGCTCCTTGCAACGTCTTTATTAAGGTTTGGATCAGTATCCATTATGATTCAAGCTAACAGTGCAGCCTTGCAGTGTGGGTTAGGAGAATGCCTGTGCCTGAGCTAAGAGCACAGCATGCAGTCCACTGGCCAATGCTGCCGCCAATTGGTCAAGGGGAGTGGGGTGGAGGTAGGTGAGGTTTCGGCCAGTGTACTACACACTGCCATCCAAGTGATGGCCAGCACTCTCCTGCCTGTGTAAAGGGACCTTCAGACTTAACCAAGGGGTGTTCTTCGTACACCTATGGTAACCCACACTTCTCTATTTGACCTTGCAGGAGGAGAGCATCAGGATCATGGAGACTAATGACGTAGCAGTATGCCTCATGTCTTTGTGTGAACAGAGAAGATATGATCACATGAACATATGAATTAGGACCAGGAGTAGGCCACTTAGCTCCTCGAGCATGCTCTGCCATTCAGCAAGATCATGGCTGGTCTGAATGTAACTTCAACCCCACATTCCTGCCTACCCCCGATAACCTGTTACCCCTTTGATTATCAAGAATCTATCTGTCTCTGCTTTAAAAATATTCAAAGACTCTGCTTCCACTGCTTTTTGAGGAAGAGAGTTCCAAAGACTCACTGCCCTCTGAGAGAAAAATTTCTCATCATCTTTGTTTTAAATGAGCGACCCCTTATTATTAAGCAGTGGCCCCTAGTTCTAGATTCCCCCACGAGGGGAAACATCCTCTCCACATCCACCCTGTCAAGACCCCTCAGGATCTTAAAGGCTTCAATTAAGTCGCCTCTTACTCTTCTAAATTCCAGTGGAGACAAGTCTAACCTGTCCAGCCTTTCCTCATAAGACAACCCGCCCATTCCTGGTATTCGCCCAGTAAAACTTCTCTGAACTGAGGAGGCACCTGGCTCTGCAAAGAGAGAAGCACCCAAGATGAAGGGGTGGCAGCACCTCTTGCGCTCACAGCTGAAGTTCCACAGCAAGCTTGGCTAGCTCCAGGGTCTATTGATGGTGCTTGTCATCCCTGCTGATGACTCAGAACCAGTGTCGCTGAAGACTGCGCATGTCCAGGGAACTGGTCAGTCATACATGCCACCTGCTGCAGGAATTGGTGCCACGGGGACATGGAGGGCACCCACTGTCAGTGGTCGTGAAAATGACCATGGCGCTCAATTTTTATGCCAGTGGCTTCTTCCAGGGCTCCACAGGTGACCTGTGTGGGATCACACAAGCCTCCACACACAAGTGCATCCAGGAGGTCACGGGTGCCTTCTTCACGATGGCACAGAATTTTGTGCATTTCACCCAGGATCAGGCAAGCCAGGAAGCAAGAGTACTGGGATTTGCCCAGATCTCCGACTTTCCACAGGTGCAGATTGCCATTGACTGCACTCACCCAGCGCTTAGATCTCTGTGGCAACAAGTGGCCAAATACCTCAACCACAAGGGCTTCCACTTACTGAATATTCAGCTGGTTTGCGACCACAAACGCATCCTGCAAGTCTGCGCATGATTCCCAGGGAGTGGGAATCTCCTACATCTTTAATGGGTCTCAGATCCCTGACATCTTCCAGGGTCCAGAAAGGCTGCAGGGTTGGCTCCGTGGGGAGAAGGGCTACCCCACGCAGATGATGTGGCTTATGACAGCAGAGCGACGGTATCATGAGGTTCATGCCACAACTCAGACTTTGGTGGAGCAAACAACAGGCATTTTGAAAATGAGGTTCCGGCACCTCAACAGGTCCGGTGGAGCACTGTAATACAATCTCCCGAGGGTGTCACACATCATTGTCACTTGCTGCATGGTCCACAACCTGGTGCGACAAGGCGGGAAGACCTGGCTGAGGAGGAGATGGCAGGGTTGCACATAACCCCTGATGAGGAGGACATGTCGAAGGGGATAATGATGAGGTCCTCGAAGGTGAGGGTCTCGGCGATGAGATCGTTGCACTGGCCAGACAAGGCAGGCGCGCTTGGGAGGCCCTCATAGTTGCAAGCTTGGCAGAGGATGATGAGGAAATGCAGTGAGGACGGTCCTGACATCCTCACCTTGCATCTGTGAATGTTTGACTCCTGTGTGGCTGACTGCAGCTCACATGCCCTCAGTGGTCAGGATCTTGTCATGGAGATGCAGCCGAGGCCCTAATAGTCACTCGATTCCAGGAGGATGATGATGACATGCAGTGAGGACTCTCCTAGATCTTCACATTGCCTCTGTGAATGTCTGACTCCTGTCTGGCTAAAGGAAGCTCATTTGCACTCTGTGATCAGGGTCATATTGTGGAGTCACAGCCGTGAAACTTTAAATGCATCTGATCCTTTGTCTGCCTTCAGCACCTGGCCCCTTCAGGAGCACAGCGTCACCGGTCACAGATGCTGAAGAGATGGGGGCCAGCTCCACCTCAAAGGTACTGAGAGCACATAGAGAGAATGAAGGAACTCTGTGACGCTTACCCACAACATTCTGGCAGCAATAACAATCACAATTGAGGTACAGGCATCAATAATGTGTCCAGTGAGTGTGAAGCCAGACCATCGCTTTGGTCTGAAGATTACACACTGCACAGGGAAGAGGCCCCGGACTAAGAGACCTGCCTTTATCTTGTGCAGGTATCAAGGTTTCAGACCTGTATGACACAAACACTGCTCATCATAACAAGGAGCCATTGGCAAGGAGACATTCTTGGGAGTTTATTTACAATAGTGAACATTAAGTGCAAATGATTAACACCCATGCCCAAGCTATACAAGTACATCTCCTGAACCTTCCTAACCCTGCCGCTACGTCTTGGTGCTCCCCCAGCATCCACAGCGGAGGTGGAGGCAGCCTGCTGACTGCTACGCCCTGTCTGTGATGACCTTGGCGGACATCCTTTGGAGGCCTGACACCTGTAGGGCCCCGGCCTGCTTATGGGGTGCTGCTTCAGGTCTATATATCCTCGCACTCCACTCGCACTGACACTGCTGTAAGCCGAATATGAGGTCAGTGATGGAGAACCACACTGTGCAGCAGTACAGGGCTGATGTCTGGGCTAAAGTCCCCATGGTGGCCACCATCCTGTCAGTGTTGACTTTGCTGGGTTGGCATTCTGTCACGTTCACCTCAGCCTGAAGGTGGACGGACTCCTCCATCGTGCTTTGCAATCTGAGGACTGCAGCAGACATTCCTTCCTGGTGTTCCCGAGCTTGCCTTTGCAGCTCCAGCAACTGAAACATGACCGAGTCCAGAGGCTCCTCATCGGACTTGGGATCAGCAGATTTCTAGCCTCCAGCAGTCCTCCTGGGAAGTCCCTGCCACTGCCTGCTGTGGATCAGATAGTGCGAAGTGCTCACTGATTGTGACCCTGAGGCTACTTTAGAATTAGGTCCCACCAAAGTGTGTGTCTCTGCGCGGGTGGAGGCTAAGGGTGAGCGCTGTGATGGGTCTTCAATGAGGGTGTAACCAGATTCTTCTTCCAAGGTGTCTTCGGGGCTTAAATTGAGGACCTGGCTCGTGGGCCCTCTTCGGCTGCTTCGCATATCTACCCTTCAGCACAGGAACAGTCCAGCACTTTGCATTATCTGATCCACAACAGGCAGCGGCAGGGACTTTCCAGGAGGACTGCTGGAGGCCAGAAATATGCTGAGCCCAAGTCAGATGAGGAGCCTCAGGACTCGGTCGCACCTCAGTTGCTGGAGCGACAAAGGTAAGCTTGGGAGCATCAGGAAGGGAAGTCCGCTGCACTCCAGTTAGATAATTCTATTTTCAATGTCTGTGTGGATCTTGATGCCATGTATTCCTCCACCAGTCTGTGACCTCCCCCTTTTGTTGCGTGCCAGCTTGTCTTGCATGAAGACAGAGGGAGGAAGCGTAAGCAGGACGCCTGCCAGGCCAGTTAAGAAGGATGCCTGGCATGTGTGGATGGTGAGCGTTGCCATAGACGGGATGAGGACATGATCCACAGAGCAGATGAAGGTGTGTCTGAGAGTGTGAATGGTGATCGCCATTGAGCTGGCAGTGAGTGAGGGCCCTGTGGATGTACGATGGGTTTCTGAGTGTGTGAGTTGAGAGCGATGAGAAGAGTGTCTTGCCCTGGCGGAAGATCAGTCACCCTCTTTCGGCAATGGGTGGCTGTCCTTTTTTGTGGGGCATTGGCGCTGACCACTGCTGCCACCACCCCTCATGCTGGATTTGTCACCTTGCTTGTTGGTCTCCGCCCAGAACAGGGGTAGATGACCTCATGGCAGGCCTCCACTGCATCCAATAGGTGCCCGAGGGGAGAGCCGCTAAATTCAGCAGCAGCACATTTCCTTCCCTAGACAGCTACGACTTTGGAGCAGCTTCCAATTCCTTCGAGAGTGCTATCTCTGTGCAGGGGCGTCCTTGAAATATGGCACCCTGATTACTGAAGGCCGGAGGTGACAGGAGGGTGGGCAAATCAGACCGATCCGGCGTGTTTCCTGGGAATGCATTATTAATGAGGCGGGATTCATCGGGAATGGGACCATCTGGCATTGTGGCCAGCAGGTAAAATGTCTTTTTCCCATCCGCTTCTGCACATCGTGCAAATCTGGGACGATTCCACTCTTGATAGGCTTCAGGCTTGGGAGTCTTCATCAGAGGGTGATTATCTGTAATTCTGCGGCTCCGACTGTTAAGGCAACATTTCCCGGGCCTCAAAGATTTAAGTTGAAACTCCCTCAGGTTTATTTTAATTAAAGCTTAGAGTATTTGAGATTCAGACAATTCATCTTAAAAGTTTGCCAACAGATCCAGTTTGTCAAATTGATGCTGGGATGCAATCTTCATGTGATAATGAGGCTTGATTGTAGCTTTCAGGCATTTTCATTAACACCTATTGCCATCATCAGGTGGTCATTACTTGCGATTCGGAAGTGATCGATTAGGCTATATGTCATCAGATCTATCTTCCTTTAGAGTGTCCTGTAACTGTGACTGAGTCTTTCAAATTACATCAATTTTCCACCTTGTTCAATCAGTGATGGTGACAAGGTACTTATTGACCAGGGGTCAATAAGTCTCAGTGATCTAAGAGGAGTGCACTATAATCAGATGTCAATAGCATTCATTGCTTTCTATTGATGCTGTTTGGTGTGCACCAGTGATGATACAGAAGGAGTGCTTCAGTTGGCATCAGTGATATCAGGAGGAACTGGATGGATCAGCAATCCCCATCAAAGGGGCTATTCCGACACACACCTTTTCTCAATTCCATTGCTGACCAAAAGTAATGAAGCCTTGAAGTGGCAATAAAAATCTTGAAAAAAATTTCTGCCTTCTGGATATCCTGACAGTTTGCTGGGAAAGTAGTGGTGACATAAGAACATAAGAACTAGGAGCAGGAGTAGGTAATTCAGCCCCTCGAGCCTGCCCCCATTCAATACGATCATGGCTGATCTCATTTCGGCCTCAACTCCAATTTCTCGCCCTCTCCCCATAACCTTTCAACCCGTCACTAATTAGAAATCTGTCTATCCCCTCCTTAAATTTATTCAGCGTCCCGGCATCCACTGCGCTCTGAGGTAGTGAATTCCACAGATTCACGACCCTTTGAGAAAAGTAATTCCTCCTCATCTCTGATTTAAATCCACCACCCCTTAGCCTAAAACTATGGTCTCTCAATGTCCCACAAGGGGAAACATCTGCTCCACGTCTACTTTGTTCATCCCCTTTAGCATCTTATATACCTCAATTAGATCTCCTTTCATCCTTCTAAACTCTAGTGAGTATAGGCCTAAACTGCCCAATCTCTCCTAATAAGACAAGCCTTGCATCTCTGGAATCAATCTAGTGAACCTCCTCTGAACCGCCTCGAACGCAACTACATCCTTCCTCAAGTAAGGGGACCAAACCTGTGCACAGTACTCCAGGTGCAGTCTCACCAATGCCTTGTACAGCTGCAACAACACTTCCCTGTTTTTATACTCTATTCCTTTAGCAATAAATGCTAAAATTCCATTTGCCTTCCTAATTACCTGCTGTACCTGCATACTAGCTTTCAGCGATTCATGCACGAGGACACTCAGATCCCTCTGCACTGAAGCATTCTGAAATTTCTCTCCATTTAAATAATAAGTCGCCTTTTTATTCTTCCAACCAAAATGGATAACCTCACACATATTCACGTTAAACTCCATCTGCCAAATTTTGTCCCATTCACCTAACCTGTCCACATCCATTTGTAAATATCTTATTTCTTCCTTGCAACTTACTTTCCCACTTATTTTGGTGTCATCTGCAAATTTAGCTATAGTACCTTCTATCCCTGAATCCAAGTCATTAATATAGATTGTAAATAGTTGGGGTCCAAGGACCGAACCCTGTGGCACCCAACTAGTTACAGCTTGCCATGCAGAAAAAGACTCATTTATCCCAACTCTCTGCTTTCTGCTGGTTAGCCAATCCTCTATCCAAGCTAATATACTACCCCTAACTCAATGTGATCTTATCTTGTGTATTAATCTTTTGTGTGGCATCTTATCAAAGGCCTTCTGGAAGTCCAGATAAACTACATCTACAGGATCCCCATTATCCATTTTGCTTGTCACTTGTGACTTTTAACACACTAGGCGTGTACATTGTTCAGAAGTTTGAAGTGAGGAAGACATAGCCCTTCATGGCCAATGAAATGATCTGCCTCCATTTCCCCACACGTGTCAAGTAATTGCTAGATTTACGTTGCGGACATGAATACATCTATTCCGTGATATTTAGGAATTATTGCTAAAGGTGTTGTTATAACATAAAACATGAGATTTAAGTTCCAGCAAAGCCACTTGATTTGGAAGGTCCAGAAAGGGAACAGTTGAACCTATGGAATCTCATTCGGCAAGTAGTTAATTGTCCCTAGAGATTTTTAAAATTAAAAATTTGTAGACTTCATTTCTTACTTTTTCTTTCCAATTCTTTCTTTTTGTTTCTCACTTACTCCAATCTTTCTTTACCTCTCTTTCTCTAATTGATTTGACACTAATTCTTCTTATTATCTTCTCTATCATTGGTCGAACATTTCCTTTGTACTTATATCTCATTGGTTAAGAGCATAGACTGTTGATCTAGTTTTTTACCAAGATCCCAGATGCCCCACTATCAACTCGCACAGCCAGCAATTTGTGGCGCAAGGCTCCTTAGACAGCACCTTCCAAACCCACGGCCACTACCATCTAGAAGGACAAGGGCAACAGGTAAATGGGAACACCACCACCTGGAAGTTCCCCTCCAAGTCACTCACCATCCTCACTTGGAAATAAATCGCCGTTCCTTCACTGTCACTGAGTCAAAATCCTGGAACTCCCTCCCTAACAGCACTGTGCATGTGCCTACACCACATGGACTGCAGCGGTTCAAGAAGGCAGCTCATCACCACCTTCTCAAGGGCAACTAGGGATGGGCAATAAATGCTGACCCAACCAGCGATGCCCACATCCCATGAATGAATAAATAAAGAAAAATTGTAACTAACTAATGAGGGAAAAAATTGCCAAATCACCGTGTTTTCATTGTAAGAATGCCCTCTGCAGCAAATACTGGGCTAATTATGCAATTGTCCACATGCAATATTCTGAGTTAATACTGGATTACCTTGCAAATGCTTAGATCCTGTTTGTTTCATGTAGAATTGCTGAATTGGCTGTATCATTATACTTGCACTATTTCCTTTGGAATATTTTTCTTATTACAATCATGTGGATTTAGTTATTAACTTTATTTTTCTTGTTCAAGTTATTTCAGATAATCTCAGTAGGAAAGTACAAGTGCGGACTGAGAGCTGAATGTAGGTCATTTCATATCCTCTAGATGAATAGTAGCCAGTGTTGTTCTGGGAATGGACTAGCAATCTAGGGGCCATGAGTGCAAACCCTTCATTAATAACTTGAGGAAATAAATTCATTAAATTTGTCTGCTAAAATTACCACAAAAGCTGCCTGTTGCAACAAAAACCTCAAACTCCCACGAATAGCAATGTGCCTTGCCTTGCTGTTTGAGGGATGAATATTGGCCAAGACACTGGGGATAACAACCCCCTTCCCACCCCCCCACTCCAGCTCTTCTTCGAAACACTGCCATGGGATCTTCTACGTGCATCTAACAGGGCAGGCAGGGCCTTAGTTGCATTGCAATGCATTGGAGCGTCATCCTGAACCTGGCACTGCACCCAGCCTGGCTTAGATGTAACTCAAGTCCCACACTGTATGGTTGATTCTTAACACTGTCAGGACAATTAGGAACATAAGAACAAGAGGAGGCCATTCAGTCCATTGAACCTATTCCAGCATTTAATTAGTCATTCAGCAGTACAGAACTTGAGTATTGCTGGAAAAAAAAACATTTTGTCAAAGCTTTTTGTCTTAGACTCATCAGGACAATCTCAAGAACACCAATGTCAGGGGAAACAACCAATCAGCACTCTCTCCTCACACGATATAAAGTTGTTGCTTCCTCTGACATTAGCATTCTTGCGATTGTCCTGATGAGTGCAAGTCAAAAATCTTCGACAAAATGTCTCTTTTCAGCAAGTTAAATAGATCATGGCTGATCTGAACGTTAACTCCACATACTCACTTTTGATCCATATCCTTTCATATCCTTAGCTAATAAAAATCTGTGGGTCCCAGTTTTAAAAATTAAACTTGTCCCTGAGCTTCCAGCGTCTTTTTGGGGAAGTGTATTCCACATTTCCAATAACCTTTGTGAGTATAAGTGTTTCCTGCTTTAATGCCCTAGAAAAGATTTAAAGTTGATGCTCCCGGTTCTAAATTCCACCCCCACCCCAACCCCCGCAGAAGAAATAGCTTCTCTATCCTTTTATCATTTTCTGACATCTCAATTAGATCACCCCTCAGTCATCTAAACTCAAGGAAATACAGCCCAAGTGGACGCAGCTTGGGCTCATGATTGAACCCTTTCAGCTCTTCTAGTATTCTGGTGAAACTTTGCTGCACCTCCTGAAAAGCTAACATAGCTTTCCGGAAATACGGCACCCATAAACGGAATGCAGTGCTCCAGGTTGGGTATGTGTTATCTATATGATTGTGGCATCACTCCCTTCGCTTTTGTAATCTAAACCACTCAAGATTGCGGTTGGGGGGGGAGAGGGGAGGGGAGGTGGTTAACAAATGCAGCCAAGAAGGAATTATAATATTCTAGTATAATAAAAAGCTTGATGATGGATGAAAGATGACAATGAAAATAATCCTTAAAGGTTTAGAATATTCTCAGCTCCCGGCCAAGATTTAGCCCTAATTTAGTTATCCATTAATGAAATTGCTGCCTGTGAGACTATCTTGCTCTGCTTTTCCACGAAACTTCAAAAAAGTAATGGATTGGTTATGAAGTGTTTTAAGATGTCCTGATGATGTGAAAGGCTCAACGTAAACATGAGTCCTTTTCTTGCCTCTTTCCTTGTAAATTATCTCCTTTTTTTTATATCCAAACCCTTCACTCTACGTTATCTTGTTAGATAGAGAATGACCAGGATTTTTAGGATGGTGGGGTTTCTCATCCCACCATCCGAAGATTCGGCAAAGTACACATTCTTGCCGACGACGTCTGTTCTGCCACCATTTCACATTCCTATGAGTGCTAATGGGCTACAAGCTGGACTTCCACCCCTCACTGGGGAGTAAGTCCCACCGTAGAGGAACTGCTGGCAGCTCCCTGGCCTCTGCAGTGCCAGAAGCTGCAGTGGACAGGACTGGGACTGCAGGCAGTCCCCAGACCCGCAGTCACAGGATTCCAGGAAGAGAAGTTTTGGGGGTTTCAGGGCAGGAAGGGTGGCAGGAGGCCAGGGGGGTTGGATAGTGGGGGGTTGGGGTGTTGGGGGAGAGGCCTGGGTGGGGAGGCAGGTCCTGTGGTGACTGGACTTTAAGTTTGGGTGAGGGAGGTTGGGGCTGGGCGGTGGGGGCACCCAAGGTTAAAAGGGGGCTTCTGTTGGGGGTGCCTGCCCCCTTCCTGTCCAAGGCCTGAATCCAATTATTTTCGGCCTTCCCCCATGCCCAGGAACTCCTCCCAGCAGCCTAAAAATTGAGGTTAGGAGGGAAACAGACCTTAAGTGGTCAATAATTGGCCACTTAAGGACCACACCTGGGGCAAGTGCAGACAGGCTGTCCAAAACTTTGCCTGCCTCAGCGTAAAACTACAGAGAGGTTAGGGCGGGCAGGAACCCAGCTGGAAGCTCAACCAAGGAATTTTACCCTCACCAACAAACCCACTGTGGAGGAATGTAAAATTCATGCCCATATTTTATTTATGCTGGCTACCAACCAGTTGAGCTGTCTGAGTCACAGAGGACAATTGCTTAGTAATTAAAAGTGTAGGTGAAACAGCAACTGACACTGGCAACAATAACTTGTATTTATATAGCACCTTCAGCACAATAAATCATCCAAAGGGACATGACAAGAGGGTTGCAAAGCAAAATTTGGCACCGAGTCACATAAGGAAATATTAGGGCAGATGACTGAAAATTGGGTCAAAGAGGTAGGTTTACCAGAGGAAACAGAGGTAAAGAGGTGGGAAAGTTTTGGGAGAGAATTCCAGAGCTTAAGGCCCAGGTGGCTGAATGCAAGGCCACCAATGGTGGAGTGATTAAAATCAGAGATGCTCAGGAGGCTGCAATTGGATGAGTGCTAACATCTCATGTTAGCAATCGGCATAACCTGAGAGTGTAATTCTTCTTCATAAATTTTGATTGATATTGCTCCTGTGAAGTTACTTGATTGTTTCAGTATGCTAAGATTACCATCTATAAACCAGTTAGCTTAATATCTGTCATAGGGAAAATGTTAGAAGCTATTATCAAAGATGTTATAGGAGGGCACTTGGATAAATTCAAGGTAATCAGGCAGAGTCAACATGGTTTTGTGAAAGGGAAATCATGTTTAACCAACTTATTGGAGTTCTTTGAAAGAGTCACATGTGCTGTGGATAAAGAGGAACCAGTGGATGTACTAGACTTAGATTTCCAGAAGGCATTTGATAAAGTGCCATGTCAAAGGTTATTGTGGAAAATAAAAGCTCATGGTGCATGGGTAACATATTGATAGCATGGATAGAAGATTAGCTAGCTAACAGGAAACAGAGAGTGAGCATAAATGAGTCATTGTCTGGTTGGCAGGATGTGATGAGCATTGTGCCGCAGGCATTAATGCTGGGACCTCAACTCTTTGAGTCAACAATTTGTAGTTGCCTCAAAGATAGTTCAGAAAGTAAGTTGTGAAGAGGACATTAGGAGGCTACAAAAGTATATAGTTAGGTTAGGTGAATGGGCAAATATATGGCAAATGCAGTCTAATGTGGGAAAATGTGAGGATATCCACTTTGGCAGGATGAATAAAAATGAAGTGTATTATCTAAATGGTGAGAGATTGTAGTGCTCTGGGATGCAGAGTGGGTGTCCTAGTGCATGAATCACAAAAGGTTTGTGTGCAAACACAGCAAGCAATTAGGAAAACAATAGAATGTTTAATTTATTACAAAGAGAATCGAATATAAGAGTAGGGAGGTTATGCTTCAGTTGTACAGGGCATTGGTGAGACCACACTGTGTACAATACTGTGTTTAGTCATTGTGGAGATGAAGTTTCACCTTCACATCGTGTAGGTGTGGCACTACTACTGTGCTAAATGGGATAGATTTCAAACAGATCCAGCAACTCAAGACTTAGATGCTGTGGGCCATCAGCAGCAGCAGATTTGTACTTGAACACAATCTGTAACCTCATGGCCCAGCATATCCCCCAGTCTAGCATTAACATCAAGCTAGGAGATCAACCCTTGTTTAATGAAGAGTGCAGGAGGGCATGCCAGGAGCAGCACCAGCCATACCTAAAAATGAGGTGTCGACCTGGTGAAGCTATAACACAAGACTACTTGCATGCCAGAGAGCATAAGCAGCAAGTGATAGACAGAGCTAAGTGATCCCACAACCAACGGATTAGTTCTAAGCTCTGCAGCCCTGCCACATCCAGTCGTGAATGGTGGTGGACAATTAAACAACTCACTGGAGGAGGAGGCTCCACAAATACCCCCATCCTCAATGACAGAGCAGCCCAGCACATCAACGCAAAAGATAAGGCTGAAGCATTTGCTATAATCTTCAGCCAGAAGTGCCGAGTGGATGATGCATCTCAGCTTCCTCCGGAGGTCCCCAGCATCACAGGTGCCAGTCTTCAGCCAATTCGATTCACTCCATGGGATATCAAGAAATGGCTGAAGGCACTAGATACTGCAAAGGCTATGGGTCCTGACAATATTCCTGCAATAGTACTGAAGATTTGTGCTTCAGAACTTGCCGTGATCCTAGTCAAGCTGTTCCAGTATAGCCACAACACTGGCATCCACCTGGCTATGTGGAAAATTGCCCAGGCATGTCCTGTACACGAAAAGCAGGAAAAATCCAACCCAGCCAACTACCGCCCCATCAGTGTACCCTCCATCATCAGTAAAGTAATGGAAGGGGTCATCAACAGTGCTATCAAGCGGCACTTGCTTAACAATAACCTATTCACCGATGCCCAGTTTGGGTTCTGCCAGGGCCACTCAGCTCCTGACCTTTTTTCAAACATGAACAAAATAGTTGAACTCCCGAGGTGAGGTGAGAGTGACTGCCCTTGACATCAAGGCAGCATTTGACCGAGTGTGGCATCAAGGAGCCCTAGCAAAACCGGAGTCAATGAGAATCAGGGGAAAAACTCTCCACTGGTTGGATTCATACCTAGCACATAGGAAGATGGTTGTGGTTGTTGGAGGTCAGTCATCTCAGCTCCAGGACATCACTGCAGGAGTTCCTCAGGGTAGCGTCCTTGGCCTAACCACCTTCAGTTGCTTCATCAATGACGTTCCTTCCATCATAAGGTAAGAAGTGGGGATGTTCGCTGATGATTGCATGGTGTTCAGCACCATTTGTGACTCCTCAGATACTGAAGCAGTCCATGTCAAAATGCAGCAAGACCTGGACAATATCCAGGCTTGGGCTGACAAGTGGCAAGTAACATTCGTACCACACAAGTGTCAGGCAATGACCATCTCCAACAAGAGAGAATCCAACCATCGCCCCTTTATGTTCAATGGCTTTATCTTCACTGAATCCTCCACTATCAACACCCTGGGAGTTACCATTGACCAGAAACTGAACTGGCCGTGCCATATTAATACCATGGCTACAACAGCAAGTCAGAGGCTAGGAGATGTGCGATGAGTAACCCACCATCTGACTCCCCAAAGCCTGCCCACCATCTACAAGGCACAAGTCAGGAGTGTGATGGAATATCCTCCACTTGTCTCAATGAGTGCAGCTCCCACAACATTCAGAATGTTGGCACCATCCAGGACAAAGCAGTCAGGTTGATTGGTACCACGTCCACAAACATTAGTTCCCTCTACCACCGACGCAGGGTAGCAGCAGTGTGCAACATTTATAAGATGCATTGCAGGAATTCACCATCACAGCACCTTCCAAACACATGATCACTACCATCTAGAAGGACAAGGCATCACCTGGAAGTTCCCCTCCAAGTCACTCACCAACATATTGCTGTTGCTCAGTCAAAATCCTGGAACTCCCTTTCTAACCACACTGGGGTGTGCCTACACCACATGGACTGCAGCAGTTCAAGAAGGCAGCTCATCACCACCTTTTCAAGGGCAATTAGGGATGGGCAATAAATGCTGGCCCAACCAGCGAAGCCCACATCCCATGGATTTCCAGCATCCGCAGTTTTGTTTTGTCTTTAAAAAAAATTATTGGCTGCCTTACTTAAGGAAAGAAGTACATGTGTTGGAAGCAGTTCAGAGAAGGTTTCCTAGATAAACGCCTGGAATAGATGGGTTGTCTTATGAGGAAAGACTGGACAGGCTAGGCTTGTATCTCCTGGAGTTTAGAAGAGTAAGAGGTGACATGATTTAAACATATAAGGTCCTGAGGGGACTTGAGAGGGTGGATGTGGAGAGGATGTTTCCTCTTGTGGGAGAATCTAGAACCTGGGCTCACTGTTTAAAAACAAGCAGTCGCCATTGAAGACAGAGACGAGGAAAGAATTTTTGTCTCAGAGGGTTGTGAAACTTTGTAATCCTCTTTCTCAAAGGGTGGTTGAGGCAGAGTCTTTGAATATCTTTAACGCAGAGCTTGATAGATTCTTGATAAGCAAGAGGGTGTAAGTTATTGGGGTTAGGTGGGAATGTGGAGTTGAGGTTGAAATCAGATCAGCCATGATCTTGTTGAATGATGGAACAGGCTCAAGGGCCTGAGTGGCCTACTCCTGCTCCTAATTCGTATGTTTGTATACAATGCAAGGCCTTGTTGTTGCTATTAATTTAGGAGTAATATCAATGCAGTTGACTCCTGCCAATTTTTATTTTTGTTGCTTAAAATTATCAGCAGGATGATGTCAAATTAAATTCTCAAAAGCTGATTTTAACTGAACAAAAGGCAGGTGATATAACATTGCTCTTGCTGTTTCTGTTAAACAGTCAGCTGGAACCATAAGTTAATGGTATCAATAAGCATTGCCCATGTGTATCGTAGAACGGAAATCATTGCCTATTCCTCTGCTGACCAGAAGGTGAGAATGTCTTCCACTATACGTATTTTTGAATTGAATCCAAGGATAAAATAAATCAGATACAGTCAGACTACAGTTTACAGGCTGTAGGTTGTAAAATATTACCTTTTAGATTTACATTTGTTGCCCCAGGTATACAATTATGCTTTCAAACCAAAGGTTTTCTTGCATCGCCATTCCAATAAAGATCAGGAAAGAATGTTACTACAACAGGCTTAAACCTATCCTTAAAAAATATGATTTAAACATGGCTGTAAAATATGACATGTTAGGGGTCAGCTTGTAATCTATGCAATTGCTTCTTCAACTCTTTTATGTAGTGTTCATTTGAATAGCTTTTCCTGGTGATTTGCTCCAAACGCTCTGTTCGATTTCCTTTCTTTGTTCTGACATCCTATTTCTTCATTTGTACCTCTTGGTTTTTGAATATGTTACCCTTGTCTAACCAACATTCTTAGCTTGCATACCTCTCTGACTATCTCTAAATCCTTCTATTCAAAGTGGGTTATCTAATTGTGTTAACCATAAGGGTACTGTATTGTGGCTGCATTTTGTTTATCCTGTTTCCATGGAGTTTCTACAGGTCTTCAGACAATTTTTTAAAAAGTGTGAAACTTGTATGTGTTGATGTTCAAAGAGACTTAGGTGTGCTGGTACAAGGAACAAGAAAGTTAGCATGCAGGTACAACAAGCAATTAGGAAGGCAAATGGCATGTTGGCCTTTGTTCTAAGATTGGAGTACAAGAATAAAGAAGCCTTGCTACAGTTGTACAGGGTTTTCATGAGACCACATCTGGAATACTGTGTGCAGCTTTGGTCTTCACATTTCAGAAAGGATATATTTGCATTAGAGGTGGTTCAGCGAAGGTTCACTACCTTGGATGCTGCCAGACCCGTTGAGTTTTTCCAGCATTTTCTGTTTCTGTTTCAGATTTTCAGCATCCGCAGTATTTTGCTTTTATTTTCACTACATTGGCCCCTGGGATGAGGCACATGGGTTGTCCTGTGATGAGAGGGTGACTAAATTGGGGTTATATTCTCTGGAGTTTAGAAGAATGAGAGGTGATCTCATTGAAAGCTATAAAATTCGGATGGGCTTGATAGAGTGGGCGCTGATTGTTTCTGCTGGTCGGCGAATCTAAAATACAGGGGCACAGTCTCAGAATAAGCGGCCAGTCGTTTAGGACTGGGATGAGGAGAAATTACTTCACTCAAAGGGTTGTGAATCTTTGGAATTCTCTACCCCAGAGGGTTGTGGATGCTCTACTGTTGAATATATTTAAGGCTGGGATAGACAGATTTTTGGTCTCACAGGGAATTAAGGGATATGGGGATTGGGCGGAAAAATGGAGTTGAAGCCCAAGGTCAGCCATGATGGTGGAGCAGGCTCCAGGGGTTGTCTGGTCTACTCCTCTTATTTCTTGTGTTCTTGTCCTTCTCGTTCCACCAAAGTTATGATGAATAATTGGGAGAGAGAATCTTAACAGAGATGCAGCCCCATTGTTTTTTAAAGCAAAAGACAACTTCAGTGTAGGTGTCAGGGACTTAAGTCATGGTTATTCCTTTCGGAAGAGAGGAAACTTTGAAGCGATAGAAAAGAAATAATAATTACATTTTGTATTACCATCTCATGATGTTGTCAAACTATCTCAAGTCACTTCACACTACGAACCCCGTTGAGGGAAATGAATCTGCCCTTTTCTCCCCACCAGCACTGTAACACAGACAGTAACGAGTTGAGAGATCAGGTAATCATTATTATTGGCTGGGTAAGGAATATTCCCCATGAGAAATTTAACAAGCAGTTGATAAAACATTTCATCCCATGGTAGTGCTGATGGTGAAAGTGGAGTTTTCAGCCTGTGCCACAACAGGTAAAGATTCTGCCTTCGAAAGATAGCTGGGGTTAACATGGGGCACTGACCTTCCTGAACAAGTAGTAAAATGGGAAGCAGAGTGCCTAAGGCACGCCGAATATAATACTTAATTCGATCTATAAATGAACATACAGTACACTTGCTGGAAGCAGCTAATAGACTTCTTACATAAGCAAATTGTGTTCTGATGCTGGTTGTAGGACAGCACTTGCAAATTTTAAGTGCAAGTGGGCAAAGCCAGTACTTCAAAGTCTGCTCTTTGACCCTTTTGATCTCAATTTTCCAACACATTTTAGAGAGAGAAAAAAAAATCTTGCATTTATATAGCACCTTTCATAACCTAGGTGCGTTCCAAAGTGCTATCCAGCCAATGAAGTATTTTTGAAGCGTGGTCACTGTTGTAATGTAAGAACCCCAGCTGCCAATTTGTACACAGCAAGCTCTCACAAACAGTAATGAGACAATGAGCAGACAATTTATCTTTTTTTAGTGGTGTTGATCGATGGATAAATGGGGCACATCTTTTATGCCCACTTGAATGAGCAGATGGGTCCTTGGCTTAATGTCTCACATGATAGTTGGCACCACTAACCGTGTAAAACTACCTCAGTACTGCACTAGGGTGACAAACCAGATTTCTACTCAAGTTTCTGTGGTGGGACTTCAGCCCCCAAATCTCTGGCTCAGAGCGTATTTGATCACAGTGAATCCATGAATCCCGCATCCTGACTTCAGCAATCCCTATCTCCCGGCCACCTTCCCCCTCTGTTAATTGTTATTTGTGTAGATAAATCTTTCCAAATATCTACTGTAAACTTACCCTTCACAGCACTGAACTCATACCCTGTTATCCTGCTCCCTCGGCATATTTGAAAGGATCGATTTGTGTTTGTGTTCCATATCCTGTTAATGGCCTGATACAGCTCTGAAATGCCTCCTTCCAAGACTGAGGAACCATGGCTTTTCTTGACCTCCCTTTATTAGAGGTGTCAAAAGGTTCATTTCCCTCCTGTTAAGGTTTTAAACTACACTCCTGAATGACATGTATTTCAGTGTTACTGACAGGAAACTGCACCATTGAACTCTGAGCAGTTGCATGAGCAACTTTTCCATTAAAAATCTTGACCACCAAATCTCAGGAGCTCGCTTGCGACTCAGAACACGGAGCCATCATTTTGCAAACCTCAGTTCATTAAATCGAATATTTTCACCTTTCAATCCTATGCCGCTTCTATATATTCAAATCAAATTTAATCAAGGTTGACATTCCCGTGCATTGCTGGGGGAGCGCTACACTGTTGGCAGTGCCGTCTTGCAGTTGAGACATTAAACTGAGGCCCTATCTGCAAGTTTGGGTAAAAGATCATGGCACTCTTTTGAAGAAGGGCAGGAGAGTTCCTCCCCACCACCCCTGCACCCCCACACCCACCCACCCCCCCTGCCCACCCACCCCACTGCCCACCACCAACCCTGGTGTTGTGGCCAATTTACCCCTCAAGCAAGAAAAACAAATTATCTGGTTGTTAGGAAATTAACCGTCCAGAACGAAGAAACAGTAAAAACAGGAAAAAAAGAATACTGGTCTGAACTGGTCTTGCGTACCTTAAAATGGAACACCAGTAAAAACTGGGAAATAAGATTACTGGTCCGAAATGTTTTTTCTTGATGTGCGATGAGAACAGTAACCAGCGTACGAATATAATGGATCTGATGGCAGCTGTGAGCAGAAATTCCAGCTGGAATCCACAGGGATTGAGTCGAGGCTGGGAATGCTAGGTTGAGAAGAGAAGGAGATCCCATGGCAAATGCACAGTCACAAGCAAGAAAGGAAAGGCACAACACAGAACAAACATGGGAGAGATATCGAAAAATAGGAATCGGCCTTCGTAAGGGCTGCTATCCCTGAAGCAGAAGTGATAACATAAATAAATCCATCAGCAGAGGCTAAAAGAAAACTGAGGAAGGCTGGAAATCTGCCATAAAATAGAAAATGATGGTGGAAGAAAGGTCAATGATTTTGATATAGAGGCCTTGGCGAAGAGGTAAAGAAGATTTCTCAACATTATACCAGAAGTGGGAGGGTACAACGGTCAAGAAAGACCAATAGTACAACTACCTGGAGAAGAAAGAAGAAGAGGTGAATTGATAGATGTCTTGAAAATTATGAAGTGGTTTGAAAGAATAGACGTAGAGACATTGTTTCTATTTGTGGGGGAGTCCAAAGCTGGGGGCCAAGTCATCACTAATAATTCCACTCAATAGTTCAAGAGAAACCTCTTTATTCAGTGGTTAGAATGTGGAACTTGCTACTGCATGGAGTCCTTGGGTTGAATTTCCCCAGTCTGGTGGAGGCAGATTTAGAGGCAAGTGGAGTGGAAACTCGAGGTATCGCACGTCAGATCTGATCTACAATGCCAGCCTTCCTCCATGTATTTTTTCCCAGGCGTGTGTTCCTCATGGAAGGAGTCGCCTGCCGGACAGTGGCCGGTAGTCAATTAAAGAGCTTAAATGGGCAAGTATTTTTCAGACCCCTCCCCACCCACCCCCTCCGATGTGGGCTCTCCTGAGCAGGTGAGGGGAGGGGTCTTCACTGTGGGGGGGTCAGAGTCTTGGAATCTCTGAGGCTGCTGAAGAGCTCACCAGCAGCAAGTGGTAAGGCTGCTGCCTGCCCAAGTGTCAGCCTTGCCACTGAGTTCTGAAGTAATGGAGGTGAGTGTCCCCCATGACCTGGTGCATGTTGTTTTCCAGCCGCTCCACAGGCACTAATGATAGACAAAGAATTTCCCTGTTGCTGCCATCAGTCTGGCCTTTGGATAACGGTTTTAGTAACATGACCTCAACCACACTGTACTCTTGCCTTTCCTTCATAAATATTGTGTATTTTAAGCTCTGCTGCATCCTCCTCCATCTCCACAACCCTCTGAGATTTCTAGTCCTGCTTCAGCTCTGGCGTCTTGCACATTGCTGAATTTAGTTTCTCCACCATTGGCAGCTTTGCCTTCAGCTACCAAGACCCTAAACTCCGGAATGCACTGCCTACACCTCTCTGACTCTCAACCCCTTTCTCCTCATTTAAGGTGCACCTTGAAACCTATTCTTTGACCAAGCTTCCGGTTAACTTCCAAAATATCACCTTACGTTACTCAGTGTCAAAATTTGTTTGATAAGGATCCTGTGAAGCATCTTGGAACATTTTCCTAAGTTTAAAGCCGTCATATAAATGCAAGTTATTTTGTTGTCTAATCTGGGTTTACACTCCGGTGCTGAAGGAGGGCTGCATAGTCAGAGGTGTTGTCTCTTGGGTGGAACATCAAACAGAGGCCCTGCCTGCATGGTGCATGTATAAGATCCCAGGAAAGCCACCTGAACAAGAGCAACAAGTTCTCCTTCTGTCCTGGCTAACATGCCTGTCTCAAGTAACACCACTAAAAACAGGTTGGGCAGAATTTTCCCCCCATTGGAGGGGGAACGTTTAGGAGCGGGCGCGTGGAGGCGTGCGTCCAATCGGTTCCCCCGATCAGGGGCGCACAGCCATTTTATGTGGGTGGGCCAATTAAGGCCTGCCCAGTGTGACGTCCGCAAGGAAACACTATGCGCTACCTATGTGGGTGGTGTGGGGGGGAGTCCCTGAACCGAGGGTGTGCTCTTTTGTGCATAAGAGCAAAAGAGTGCACTCATCTCCCTGAGGCTAAGTGCTGCCTCAGGGAGATCGGTGCCAAATTTAAAAATATTAACAATAGAAAAGAAAAATTCCCCTGACATGTCCCCTCATGTGACACTGACACTGTCACATGAGTTGGGACATGTCCATCACTTTCATTAACACTTTTATTAAAAATTTAAAAACTTACATGAAACCTCATCCTGCCCGTGGTTCATGCTTTTTCCAACGCCTGCCGGGGCTCCTGGCCTGCCCACCAACCTTAACGTTGGAAGGGCAGATCCATTGAGTGCTTTAATCACTTTGTCAATGGCCCCAATTGGCCATTGACAGGTCGGCGGGCGCACAGCTGATTCTGCTGAGCCCTCGCCCACCTGAAAATTGAAATGAGGCGGAGTGACGTTGGGAGTTCCGCCCGACGTCATCCCGGGACATTTTTCACGTCGGCGAGTGGGCCCCGCCCCCTGCTCGCCAACGGGGAAATCCTGGCCATTATTTGTTCCTTCATTTGCTGTTTCTGGGATCCTGCCAGTAAAAAAATAATAATTGGCATTTCAATTGTAATTCATTCATTATAAGACGCATTAAGATATCCTAAAGAGTTTATATGTACCATTGCTACGTTTGCTGGAGGAATAAATATATACAATGGCGTCACTCTGACTTTAATCAACCTATGACTGTCCTGTCCGCGCAAGTGGGGGAATTTTGAATGGATTAAAATCAGGCCCCAGGAGCAATGCACGGACTGCAGCGTATGTATACCAGGGGCCTTATTCTGTATTCCACACTTGCCTGTGCTTCAAACAACTGGGGTATTACTCCAATTAGCACACTGATCTTGTGTTATATTGTCACTGCTGTGTCTTTGCGAAAGGGGAAGGGAAGTCATGAAAAACAGAGTATTTGGACGGTCCCTACTCTCAAGTGCGAGACAACAGATTTACACTTCCTTCAGAAATGGTAGGTTTGATTACCCGCCATTAGCACTGTCAACCTGCAGTACTTTGACTTGACAGTACAAGTGATTCATAATTACCTGTCACCTTTACTTTAGCCACCTGCACACACGCAGCCACCCGTAGAAAATCAGAAAATGCTTTTGACAGGAATCACATTTCCAGTTGCACATTCTGTTCCGCTTGCTTTCTCGATTCTCTTCTCCTTTCTCGATTCCCTCACCGAATACTCGGGGAACACCCGCTGTCCAGTTTGTTTTTTTGCTTCACTCTTGCTGTATCAGTGTTATTCATTAAGTGCGAAAGGAACAGGTTAGAATTTGCTGACAAAATAATGGCAAGTTGAACAGTGTTCGTCATTATTATTACATAAATCTTCCAGTAAGTTGTAGTGAGGAAGAAATATCCTGCAAATTATGAATCGCCACAAGTTGCTGAAAGATTTATGCCTTGCAAAAAATGGCAGCCCGCCCTCAACCTCCAAATTGTCGCATTTGCACATTAATTGACCGAGAAACTAGTTACAGAAATTTGGGGCTGGTAGTTAATGATGTGAGGAACCTTTCAATGATGAGATTTATGTTCCTGCAGTGCCACTCAATCTCTGTGTCCCAGAAGGAGAACAATTGAAACTGGGGAGTCTCATTCTTTCAGGTAGTAAATTGCTGTAAGAGATTTTTAAAAGCTAAGCTTTAAAATTTTTAATTTTTTTCTTGCTTTTCCTTTCTGTTTCTTTTCAGTCTACATTCAATTCCCCCATCCCATCTCTTTATTTCTGATTCTGCCCCTGGTTTGACTCGAATTCACTCTATTTCTTTCTCCGTCATTCCTCTGTTTCTTTCTCAATCCTTAAATCTCATTTTAAGGGGATACGCTGTCGGTTTGGTCATTCACTAAGTTCTGGTGCCTTCACCTTGCCTCTATCAGCTTGCACTTCCAGCATCTTACAACGCAATGATACTGCAAGCTGAAGGGAGAGAGATGAAGTCTAGTATGATGTGAGATGCTCTGCTCCAGCAAATTCTGGCCCAGTGCCAGTAATAAAAGTCAGAGGTGGCAGCAGACCTGCCTTGTTATTGGAGGCGCCAACACTCCTAGTGATGCACAGAGCCCAGTACAGCAGCACAATATGATGAGAGAGCTCTGACGGCTGACAGATAATTCGTTATGATACAAATGGCTTCTTAGATTAACAAGAATGCTATCAGCCCTGAATATTCTTCATGCTCGATTTCTCTTGTAATCAAATTGCCCTGAAGGTAACCACCTCATTTGATTCAGTGCTAATAAAAGGAAGGATAATAAGGAGGCTTCGGTTGTTTTTTAATACAAGAAATTATTTTTCTGGATCATTACCCTTGTACTTATTTACTTTGAATGTGGCAGAGTTAAGAGTGAAGTTGAAGATCTGTAGACAGTTTCCCTGCGGACTGATAATCCCAGAGTCAGGCAGCCCAGCCTCCTCTTCAGTTAATGAAAGAAGATTCAAAGTATTCTGTTGCCCTTCTCCCTTACATTTGCCCACATGGGAACACTAACAGCAAAAGTCACCCATGAAGGATTCTCGGATTTTAACCACGTGAGGAGATATCATACAAAACAGGGCTCGTGACAGGAACCACAGCAATGTTTCCCAATAAAAAACAGAATTACTTTTCCAACCAAATACTAAGATGGAAAATGGTTATGTCATATAACTTACCTGAGCACTGTCCAACTCAGTCACTTGCAGCAGGGTGGTCCTCAGATTTGATTGACGGGGAGATTACCCAATCAACTCCATTTTGGTTGGGAATAGTGGTGTCCCTATATACAGCCACTACTATTTGCATGGCTTCACTCATCAGATTCTCTGTTAGTACTCTGTGTGTGTGTGTGTGTGTGTGTGTGTGTGTGTGCTTATGCATGTGTGCAAGTATTTGAACCACACTAGGGATCTTTGGAAGGGATTGATAGGGTGTGTAGATCTCATCGAATGGTCACACAGGGTCCAAGGACTGAATAACCTTACACTATTCCCATGTGAGGGTATAACTGGCAGGAAACATTGTACAAGCTGGGGATCCTTTCCTTAGAAAAGAGAAGGTTGAGGACTGCATTCATAGAGGACATAAAGATAATGAAAATGTTTGATAGGGCAAATGTGCAGAAATCATTTCCACCTGTGAGGGACTTCAAAACTAAGACAATACAATACTCACAAATAAATCCAATAAGGAATTTAGGAGAAATTTCTTTGCAAGCTGAAGGGAGAGAGATAAAGAATGGTAAGAGTGAGGATCTTGCTACTATGAGGAGTAGTTGAGAGATCAGCACAGATGCATTTAAGGGGAAGCTAGATAAGCACGAGGGAGTTTTATTTGTTCATGGGATATGAACGTCTCTGGCTAGGCCAGTATTTTTTGCCCATCCCAAATTATCCTTGAGAAGGTGGTGGTGAGCTGCCTCCTTGAACTGCAGCATTCCATGTGGTGTGGGTACCCAGAGTGCTGTTCAAGCTGTCAGGGTTTTGACCCAGCGACAATGAAGGAATGGCGATATATTTCCAAGCGAGGATGGTATGCAACTTAGATGGGAACTTCCAGGTGGTGGTGTTCCCACGTATCTGTTACTGTTGTTTCTCTCAGTGGTAGAGGTCGCAGGCTTGGAAAATTCTGCTGAAGGAGGCTTGGCAAGATGGTGCAATGCATCTTATCGATGTTTCACACTGCTGCCACTGTGGGCTGGTATTGGAGGGAGTCAATATTTAAGGTGATGGATGGGGTGCCAATCAAATGTGCTGCTTTGTCCTGGATGGTGTCAAACCTCTTGAGTGTTATCAGAGCTGCACTCATCCAGGCAAGTGGAGAGTATTCCATCACACTCCTGACTTGTGCCTTGTTGATGGTGGACAGCTTTAGAGAGTCAGGAGATGAGCTACTCACCACAGAATTCCTAGCCCTTGACCTGCTCTTGTAGCCACAATATTTATGTGGCTAGCCCAGTTCTGTTTCTGGTCAATGGTAACCCCCAGGATGTTAATAGTAGGGGATTAGGCGATGGTAATGCAATCAAACATCAGGGGAGATGGTTAGATTATCTCTTGTTGGAGATGGTCATTGCCTGGCACTAGTGTGGTGGAAATGTTTCTTGTCACTTATCAGCCCAAGCCTGAATGTTGTACAGGTCTTACTGTATATGGACAACAACTGCTTCAGTACCTGAGGAGTTTCTCATTGTGCAATCATCAGTAAACATCCCCACTTATGACCTTACGAAGGAGAGAATGTCATTGATGAAGCAGATGAAGATGGTTGGGCCGAGGACACTACACTGAGAAACTCCTACAACAATGTCCTGGAACTCAGATGATTGGCCTCCAACAACCACAACCATCTTCCTTTGTGCTAGGTATGACACTAACCTGTGGTGAGTTTTCCACCTGATTCCTATTGACTTTACAGCCTTCCGGACTGAATATTGAATTCAACAACTTTAGGTCTTGACCTCCCTCCTCCATCTCCACTCCCCTTCTGTTTTTTCCCCCTTCCTTTTGTTTTTTTCCAATAAATTATATAGATTTTTCTTTTTCCCTCCTATTTCCATTATTTTTAAATATTTTTAAATCTTTTATGCTCCCCCCACCCCCACTAGAGCTGTACCTTGAGTGCCCTACCATCCATTCTTAATTAGCACATTCGTTTAGATAATGTCACCAACTTCGACACCTATGTGTTCTTTTGTTCTGCTGTCTGTGACATCTTTTGATGATCTGCTTCTATCACTGCTTTTGCCTACAACCACACCACCCCCCTCCACTTCTCTCCCCCCCCGCACCACCACCACCTTAAACCAGCTTATATTTCACCCCTCCCTGGGATTCACCTAGTTCTGTCGAAGGGTCATGAGGACTCGAAACGTCAACTCTTTTCTTCTCCGCCGATGCTGCCAGACCTGCTGAGTTTTTTCAGGTAATTCTGTTTTTGTTTAGGAGAAAGTGAGAGTTCCTTTCGAGTCTCATTTAGGTTTGGAGCTATACTCTGGACATAACAGGAATGAGTGAAAATGCTAAGTAATGTGTTAAAACAACAATTTTATTGAATATTGAATAATGGTAATTATAATAATAATAATGATATGACAATTATAATTGATGAATTGAAAAGAGAAAGAAGTAAATAAAGAAAGATAACTTTATTGAAAAGAGAACACACTTTATATGTATCAGAAGAAAGACAGATATATGTTTTTTTAAAACACATACAATAACCCCAAATTGGTCTATTCCACAACGGCTTCCCAAAATGGATAACCTCAACTTAGCCAGGACACTAAATTGGTAAAGATTCCCCTTGGTGTATACATTACCTAGTTTTCTGAGTAACCTTACAGGGGTGGATTCTTTTGCCAGACAATCTGATGTACCTTCCTCCCGTAGACTTCAGTGGTTGACTGATCCATTCCGGCTGCAGCCCCAAATCCCGGAAGCAGTGTTCCTTTAAGCCAAATTTCTGCCTTCTTTCCAGCCTTTCGAGGCTTAGTTCAAATTTTCTCAAATAGAGGAGTTACATATTCTATTTTCCAATCTAACTGGACCTTTCCAGGATCTGGGGAATTTTGGAAAATTAGAACTAATGCAGCTACTACCTCAGCTGCCATTTCTTTTAAGGCTAGAATGAAGTCAGCCTTTAGGTCTAATAATTTTCTCATTCCCTTAACCCTGGCGATTATAGTTATTTTAAGTTCCTCCTTCAGTGTCACCTCCTGATTTGCAATTAGTTTCTGGGATGTGATTTGTTTCTTCTACAATTAAGACACATAAAATATCTGTCCATAGGATACTCGGATCCTGGCGCACTTCTTTGAATAATTTAGGTTTTTAACAAATGTGATCACATTTCCATATGATTTCGGCCATGTCAGAATAATGAGAAAAAAAGTCAATGAAATTTCATTTAAATGTCTCAGCGAGAAGCAGCAAGTCGAGCTATGTATGCCTTTGAATATTTTTCTATTCTTTCATGAGATGTGGGCATCGCTGGCAAGGCCAGCATTTGTTGCCCATCCCTAATTATCCTTTAACCATGTGGCTTTGCTCGGCCATTTCAGAGGGCAGCTAAGAGTCAGTCACGTTGCTGTGGGTCTGGAATCACATGTAGGTCAGACCCGGTAAGGATGGCAGATTTCCTTCCCTAAAGGGGGTTAGTAAAGCAGATGGGTTTTTACTACAATCAGTGATAGTTCCACGGTCACCATTACTGACCCTAGCTTTATATTCCAGATAGTAATTGAATTCAAATTCTGCCAGCTACCATGTTGGATTTGAACCATTTGTGCTCAAGGGCCTCTGGGTTACTAATCCATCTATTGCATACAGAATATTGTATATTGAATATCGTAGAAAGCTGTAACTGCAATATGAAACTGGTTTTCTTTTGAAGTAGCATCAATTACTGTACTCTAGATCTAGGACGCACTAATGAAACGAAACCCTGGAAAGGAACAAACCTCCAATTTAAAGCTATTTTTACCACAGGTCCTCTATGTCTCCTGAGGAAAATAAATTATTAATGGGAACCCATCTAGCGACTGGATGGAACCTCACAGTACAAATCTGGGTCTCATCTCACTCAGTCACAGTAATGAGCTTCAGAAGAAGACATTAATTGGCTCTGGCCTACAAGAAATTACATCATCACTTGACTGCGCCCCATATGAAAAATTTAGCTGTTTCTCTGGAACAAACGTGCCCTTATGCTCTTTTTATTGCATTGTAACACATGCAAAGCACGCATAATTCAGGGGCAAACTATAAATTGAAGACTGCAACAGCTAGAAGTTGAGTAGTGCCTTTATTGCTTTTTGATGTCCAATATCAGAGTTTGGGTGTTGACAAGGTTAGATTTTAATTGTCGACCCTCACTTGCCCTGAGAAGGTGGTGGTGCACCGTAGCAGATACATCCAGCTGTGTGGCTTGCTAGTCTGTATGTGAGACCTAAAACTGCCAGTCACTTGCCTCTTTGATTGTCTGTCCTACTCGCATCTAAACCTCCCCATTGTTGGTCTTCTGCTGTGAAGCTCAAGACATAGCAACTTACCTTTCTGTTCGGCATTATGCAACTAATGGTTAGCGTTAGCTCAGTGAGAATTACTCTCACCTTTGAGTCAACAGGTTGTGTGTTTGAGTCCAGAGCAGTTCCAAGGGAGTGCTGCACTGTCAGACATGCCATCTTTCAGATGAGGTGTTGTCTTCCCTCTCAGTTAGACACAAAAGATCACATGGTACTGTTTTGGCGAGCAGGGGTGATCTCCCGTGTCCCGGACAGTATTTATCCCTTAACCAACATCAATAAAACACACAGTCTGGTCATAATCTCATTGCTGTCTGAGGGATCTTAGTATGCAAAAAGTGACTGCTGCAGTCAAAGGTGACTACATCCAAAAATATTTCATCGGTTGTTAATTGATTTGGGACATGAAAAGTGTCACATAAGTACAAGTCATTATTTTCTTTAAGATAAAGGCAAAATACTGCAGATGCTGCAAATCTGAAACAAAAACAAAAATAGCTGGAAAAACTCAGCAGGTCTGACAGCATCTGTGGAGAGGGATACAGTTAACGTTTTGAGTCCAAAATGTCAACTGTGCTCCTCTCCGCAGATTCTGTCAGACCTGCTGAGTTTTTACAGCTATTTTTGTTTTGGTTTCATTATTTTCTTTTCTCTTTCTCTGGCCCTGAGAATTAACCAGACCTTAACTTCAGCTCCAAATCTTTTTCTGGGATGGAGAGGCATGCGAAGTGGATGTGCGCAGTGGGGGATTGGGGAACTGGGAAAAGGGGGTGGTTAGTTCTGTTATTATCCTTGGCCAGGCTCCCAGGTTGTTGGTGGGATCCAATTAGGGACCAATAACTTTTTGTTTAAAGTAGACAAAGTTTGACACTCAGGACACTTGCTCAGTGAAAAAAGCCACAAAATTCCATTAGTTTGGAACAAACAAAAACAAACTTAAACTTTACAAGGTCAGAACAGTAAAACAATTTACAATATCTATCTGCTACTCATTCACGGTTATTATGAGGTACATAACAAGCTAATGGTGGTCAAACACACCGCACTACACAACAAATGCCAAACACAAACAAAACAGATTCCACGGATTTTGCAATGCGAACCCAGACGTCTGTAATGCTGTGGCCGGAGATTTCTGGCTCTGTTGGCGTAGGGGATCATGGTGGGCCGGGGATGGGGTGACAATATGGCGAGAAGGCCAGAAATTAGTTTCACGCCGTCGTGAAACCCAGTTTGCGCTCATCCGCTCCACCCGTCAACGGCGGGCCCTGTTTTCTGTCGACGCACGTCAGGAACCCTATTTCAACACTTTAGCATCTCGCTATGAGTCCTGCTGGATTGCCCAGGCACGCTGACGTGTTTCACAAATGGACATAAGCAATGTGCGCCTGGCGGGCTGCACTTCGCTAGGGGGTTTGAGGTTTGTTTGCCTACCTTGCTTCGGGCAGCACTCATGGTCATCAGCACCAGGCTTCGCAGGCAGCACCACATCACTTTTAGGGGCGGGCTCATGAGCAGGCCTCTACCTACCAGACCAGCCATAAGGTTGGGTGGCTTTTCAACTGCTGCAGGACAAGGGTTGTACTGGGGAAGGTGGGTATCCCAGGGTGTGCGTGTGGGGGGCACATGTTGATCTGTGCAAGTGGCCTGAAGATGGTGAGGGCCAAGGATGCAGTCACCTGAGGAGGTGAAGCCAGATGGAGATGTAAGGACGTGTGTGAGAGAGTGATTGGTGATGTGCCTTGAGCTGGCAGTGAGTGAGATAAATGCTAGGGAATGTGTCATGGCCCTGTGAGTGTGTGAGTTTAGAGTGATGAGATCATTGCCTTACCCTGGCAGCACAGATGAAATCGTTTATCCTCTTTCTGCACTGGATGGCCAACCTCTTCTGTACAGCATTGGCGCTGATCACCACTGCCACCGCCTCCCAAGCCGGAGTGATGAGACTGATGAGCCTCCTGCGGCCAGAGCCAGGGTTCAGGACATCATGGCGAGCCCCCACAGAATCCAGAAGGTATCCCAGGGATGTGTCACTGAACGAGCGGCTGCACTCTTCTTGGCTTTTGGGGCCACGTCTTCACCAGAGCAGTCCTGGGCTCAAAGCATTGAGAAGTGTGTACACGGCTGCGTGAGGAAGGTACAAGGTAGTGGCATGACGGGAAAATCGGAGGCGGCCTGTCAGCGAGACAACGTGTTTCCTGTGGCGGCATTACTAATGCAATGGGAAAGGGTTGGTCTGGAGCGAAAAGCTGCCATTGCGGGCAGCGGGTAAAATACCTTTTATCCCCACTGACTACCGCACTTTATGCAAATTTGGGAAAATTCCAACCTGTGAGTCCATCAATCTCACTGAGACCTCATCTCTCTCATGAGGGTTTCCAAGCTTCACCTTCGAAGATCTCGCTTGGAATTCTCTCCAAAGGTTGCTCCAACTTGGACGGCTTCAATCACGGCCACCTTGCACCGGTTCAATCTTGTCTCCTGGCATCTCGTTCCCCTGGATTCCCAAGTACACTTAATCACCAACTCACAAGCACTGTTTCAGCTCTTCAGCCATGCCAAGCAGAACACTACCATTCCAAAGGGGCTCCTTTGCCCCAACCACCCATGGCAACCTTTGACTTCCTTCTCGGACCTTCAGGGCTTCTCTTCACTTAAAGTCTGCTCTTCACAGCCCTTTATCCAATTGGATCTCTGCTCACCTCTTTTTCCTGGGACCTGTTTCTGTCCGTTACCAGAGACACTTCTTGGGACCGCTCCCTGTCCCCTCCCCGGTGTTTAGGGCCTCTCCCTTTCCCATTCCCTTGTGCTTCTCTCTGGGACACTTGTTGGCTATAATGCTCTGTACCCGGTCACCAGACCTGGGTTTTTGTATTGTCCTTTTCTCTTCTCCGGCCTTTCCTGGGCCTGAAGAATGAAAAGACATGGGACTGCGCATATGCAGTCCACTCCCGGCCTGTGCATGCATGGAAAATCCAAGGCCCGTCCCGATGTGGAGTTTCTGACCTCCGCGCTTGAGGTTAAGGCCAGTTGGGTTTCACAACAAGTCCAGAAGAGCAGAATTTGTTAAGATGGCCAAGGGCATCAGAAAAGCCCTAGATCAAAGTGGGTAGAGATTAGACAAGAAAACAAAAATCCACAAAGTAAGTTACTCCATTGTTTGTAAAGCAACTTAAAACTTCTTGAGGGGTCTGGACAGAGTAGATGTGACCATTTGAAATTTGGCATTCTTGCCTTTGTCCTGATGAGTGCAGGATGAAATACTTTGGCGACATGCCTCTCTTTTCTGTACGAGTACATCATAACATTCAAGGTTACGGGGCCAAGTGCTGGTAAATGGGATTAGGTAGGTAGGTCAGGTGTTTCTCATGTGTCGGTGCAGACTTGATGGGCCAAAGGGCCTCTTCTGCACTGTGTGATTCTGTGAGTAAGCTTGTAGTGCTGAAATGCGCTGTATCACTTAGTAGCATATCTCACTTCGCAAAGGCATTATTAAACTCTCATTCCTTTGACTGTTTCCCCTGCATGTGAAAATATTTCAAGCATAACCACGTTCTTCTCTCATCAGGGATTGCTGATGATGACTGGAATTCGAAATTCAACCCTGTATTAATCAATGTTAGTTTTGATCTGTTAATATGAAGTACTGTGTTTGACAGGCTAAAATGGAATACTGAAATAATAATTTGATTTAAACGCTGCTGAGATTTACATCTCTCCAACAAAGCAATGAATGGATTTGCATCAGAAAGAACTACTGTCACAAAGCAGCTTTCCAGCACTTGCATCTGCATTATGTTTCTTCTTGAGTGATGCTGACAAAGCCACATTTATTGTCTCTCCCTAGCTGAGGAGATAATAATACTCTTTCAACTGCTGCAATCCTTATGCTGCTTCCAGTTCCCAAGAAAGGAGCATGGAAATCAAGACTGACAGTCCCCGGTCCATACTCAGGGAATACCACACTGCCAGAAATGCTGTCTTTTGGTTGAGATGTTAAAGCAAGGGCTTCTGAGGTGGACGTAAAATAACCCATGGCACTAGGATCGTAAAGACATAGAATGGCTGCAGCACAGAAGGAGGCCATTCAGCCCATTGTGACTGTTCGGCTCTCTGCACGAGCAATTCAGTTAGTCCCACGCCTCACTCTTTCAGTGCAGCACTGCAAATGTTTCCCTTCGGGTGGTTATCTTACTTCTTTTTGAAAGCCACAGTTGAATCTGTCTTCATCACAATATCGATCAGGGCTTTACAGATCCTATGCATGAAAAAGTCTTCTTCATGTCACCAGTTGGCTCTTTTGCCAATCACTTTAGATCAGTGCCCTTCCACCTATGGGAACAATGGGGGCAGAGGGGTAAGGGATTCACAGAGAGGGTTTTTTGGTGTCAACTGATGAGTCCTAGGGGGGCCTACTGAGGGGAATGGTGATAGAAAGGGATGGTGAGGGTTAGAGGGTGAGCTGATAGGGTTGGAGGGTGAGGATTCGGTGATGACAGGTGAAGGAAAGCTGATGGTTGTTGTAGAGGACACCGGAGGAGAAGTGGATTCTGGGGTCAGCAGAATGAGCTGGGGGGTGTGGTAGATCTACTGTCATGAGGGCGGGCACCTCAGGCAGGTAAAGGGACCTGGACATTCACCTGCTTGGGATGAAGCATGATGGGGGCGAGTTGAAGGGTAACTGTGGGAAGGTTAAGCGTTATACCTGGAGGGGGTCAATAGTTATGAGGGGTAGGGTGTGGGACACAGGGGGAGAGGTAAAGGTACTGGACTGTACATCGAAGGTTACACGAACCAGGACCACTCGCAATCATGTAGAATCTCGTATTCGAGGTCTCCAGATGCTGCATGGGAGTTGGGTCATTGGCAGGGGGGTGGAGCGGCAGGTCAGCTCAGCTGGACAACTGAAGGGGAACCCCAGAATCTGGTACTTACAATGCTAGATGTTGAGACAGATGAGATTGTGAAGGGCAAATGTTCAGTGTGTGCTGGAGGCCTCTTGCACACAGATCACAAGGGCCCTGGCAAATAAATTTGCTTCTCTGCACATGCATAATTCTGGAGGGCATAGACCCAGCCTGAGATGTCCCTCTGAAGATAGTGGGAGGTGGGGGAGTGTGCACACAGGCTTAAGGACTACTTCGCAAATAAATCACATCAAACCTCATTGAAATAGACTATACTTACAAAAGTGTCCGAAGATTTCCTATCATAATGCACCCATGCAACCACAAGTGAAATCAAAACTTCTTAATCTTGCCTTCCCTACCACTTCACCTAGGTGATCCCCTGGAGGCAGCCTGCTGACCTGTCGGCCCTGTTGCCTTGGTTGACCTTGGCGAGTGTCGTCTGGAGACCCGAGGCCTGGAGGGCCTCCACTTACTTTGGCTGTCTTGCTGTGGGGAAACTGCTCCCTTTGGGCTCACAAAAGATGAAGGGGTCATGGGCAAAGAGGATTCAAAAGGGCCGGTGGAGGCCTCCAGCAACCATGGGCCCTGGAAGAGGGTCCTGAGTGGAGGTCCTAGGGATGTCCATCAGCCGTTCCTCCTCTCTTTAGAGGGCCCCTGTCTGAGGACCCCTGCCCAACTTGTTGAGGGGAAAGGGCATCTGGAGGCAAGTCGAGGTGCCTTGTCCCCCTCTTGCGTGGCCCTCTTGCAAAAGCTCACCCATGGCTACAGTGATGGAGAGCAGGTGTGCGGGCATCTCCGGCAGAACTTGGGTGCTCTGCTGGACCAGGTTCTCCATGGCGCCTGCCACCTTCCTGATGGAGACCGCGATGCGCGCACATGTCGGCACCACCTCATCAGAGAGCAGGTGGATGGACTCCTCTGCCTTGTGTGCCACTCTGTCGAGGGCTTCCGACACCACTACCCCGCCTCTCGCAGCTTCACCAGCATCTTGTGCAGGGCCGAGCCCAGAGTCTCATTATCCAACTTGGATGTCACGGACGCCTCTTCCTCAGCAGTCTTCTGAGTGTTGTTGAGATTTGCTAACCCTGCCTCCTCCTGCTGCTGACAGGTGTCCGTGCAGTGACCACCAGGATGTGAGACCTGACCCGAACTATTTCTGGTAATAATTGAGATGTGTGTCTACATTGGTGGAGGAAGCAGGTGACTTATGTGACGCCTCTACAGCTGCAGGTTCCTCTTCCTCCCCAATGTCCCCGGTCCTCTCTGGGCTGTATGAACTGCTGAACAGGGCTTTCTCTTCTTCTCTTCCCCTCTTCCTGCTGGTATTTGTAAGTGAGAGAGGAGAGAGCGAGTGGCTGCATGAGCTGCCTCCAATATGGAGGAACGTATGAACCCTTAGGTTTCTATGTGACATGCCTGGATTCTTATTGGATGCCCGCTGACCTCTCCACTTCTTCAAACTCGGTCTGGTTCCACCCCAGGCAGCTGGGCTGCCCACTCCCATTAGGTCAGGTGGGTCCCCTCCCCTCTTCTCTCTCTCTCTCCTGTTGTGCCTTAACTTTTCTTGCACAAAGAGAGCAGATAAGCTTGAGAGCAATTGGTTTTCAGGTATCTTGCCCATGTTTCCGGTCATACAAATAACCCACTGGATTGTGTGCTATGTGACTGATGCCCTGCAGTTTGTCCAGCAGGGTTCTGGGGCTGTACCCTCCAGAGCGGCGAGCCCATGCAGATAGAAAGATAAGGCTCCCAGGGGCATGTCATTAGCGGTGCTTGCTGGTGCCCTCAATGCCTGACTCCCTTCCACCACTTGTGAGCTCTCTGTGTGGAAGGAATGGGAACCCACAGTGGCTTCTCCACCTGCAGACTCAATCGACTGCAGTGGGACTATGAGGCATAACCTTATCACCTCAGTACAGATGGTAACCTTGACACGGAAGCACCTGTCCCCTGTACCATTCAGTGAGGTGAGTGCAAGCAGTTGAGGGTCACTTATCCTGATGGAGCTGATGAGGTCATTCATGCGTTTGTGGCATTGTACAACAGTCCTCTGGTAGAGGACCTGGGCACTGATGGCCCTGCAGAGATGCTCTGACAGCTCAACCTCCTCCTTCGGTCTTTTGGGTAGAGGACACCCCTCCTGGCCTCCACTGCATTAAGCATGACTTCCGGGGATGTAGCACTGAATTTGGGGGCCAGAGATCCCTGTGATCGGCAGGCCATCACTTCAACGATGGGTAAGTATGGCGCCTGGATATGATGGTGGGGAGTGCTCCATCCAGCCCACCCCGGCATACAAATCATCGGGGAACACCCGACGACGTAATCAATTTGGCTGGCATCATGTGATTCAGCACGAGTTCCCAGTGGGGTCCACAGTGGGGAACATTACCGGTTCCCAGCCCCGTCATGTGACTCAGTCCGGAATGGAAAATTCCACTCTATATCTTTGCTCATTCTCAATTCCTGGATCTAGCCTCTGACTACTTCAGCCTGCTTGTACTGCACCACCGGAATCATGAACTCCTACTGAACTCTGTGGTCTCTCTGTGTCTTTTTATACGATTTCATCCAGGTTCAGTCCCCGCAGACATTTTGGTTTCCAATCAGGGTCAGCTTCATTTCTCAGTTTGCCTTTTCAATTAGGGTCTGTTCAAAAATCCACACTTTGAAACTACACATTCCATCGCAGACTTGACTTCAAAATTACTTAATTGGCTGTAAAACGCTTTGGGACATCTTGAGGTTGTGAAAGGTGTTTTGTAAATGTAAGTCTTCCTTTGACTAGAAAATTCCAAGATGCTTCTCCAGCAAGGACAAAGGAATGTCGATACATGTCCAAGTCAGGATGCTGTGTGACTTGGGAGGGACTTTCCCATGATCTTGCTGCTCTTGTCCTCCTTGGCTGTAGAGGTTGCAAGAAGAGTCATGTGTCTATCCTAGGTGTTGACAACCTTTCTTATCTCAAGAGCCTTTTAAAAACAAAATGTCTAAAGTAAAAACCATTGATAGCCGCAGTATACTTTTAAAAATCAGCATTTCTAAACTTGGCAAATCCCCAAATGTCTCTGGGAGAATACATAACTTTCATACATAATGAATAAAATTCATGTATTGAATTTAAGGAGCGGGCAGGTACAGTGGGCGCAGTCTGACACAATAGACACACCTTTGGTCTGAGCCAGAAGCTCTGGATTCAAGTCTCACTGCAGGACTTGATGGCCAAGGAAGGTGTGTTCATAATGTGGGCAGTTGGACAGCTGGTGTGGATCAGATTGGTGCCAGCACCACAGGGTTCAATGCCCATTGCGGCTGGTGTGGTTTTGGGACCTGCCTCCTTACCCTTGCCCCTGGTAGAGATGGTGGCGCAGTGGGTCAGACCTGCCTTCGGGTAGAAAACAGAGAGAAAAAGGATCAAAATTAAAATATCCTTAACCCTGAAGTATTACATTTTTTTGACTTGCTTTTAAGCTCCAGTTTTATCAGTAAAGTCGTCTTTAAAGCAAACTTTAACTTAAGACGTGTAGAGTTAATAAGACTGCTGTTTTTCAGCTGTTCTTCCGCATGATTGAAAAAAAGTTTCTACACATATAAATAGAATAATTTATCATCTTAGCTATATTAAAAATCTAATGGGTGCAACCATAAAAGCTGTTCCTCAAACCAAAGGCATTATCAATAATCATAGTGTAGCTATACCGCTCGAACAGATTCATTTAGAGCACCATAATATCTTTCATTATAATAATCATTTGAAGCCAGAAAGTACAGCATAATAGTTTTAGCCTTTTTTCCCGCACAATGAATTGAGTAGCTCTTTCAAAGAGCAGTCACCTGGTCAATGTTTATGACACCTGATGGTGTCAGCCACGGCTCCATTGGTAACACTCATGTCTTTCGCTAGAACGCTGGGGGTTCAAGTCTGACACCAGAACTTAAGCACATGGAGTTGAATGGACAATCCAATGGAGTACTGAGGGTGTGCTCCACTGTCAAAGGTGCTGTCGTTCAGATGAGATATTAAACTGAGGTCCTGTCTGCCCTGTTAAAGATCCCATGGTGATATCTTGAGTTATCCCCAGCGCCTTGCATATTGCTGAAAAGAGAGACATGTTGCTGAAGCTTTTCATCTTGCACTCATCAGGGCAGCCGATCATAACAATTTATACTACAGGAGAAAAGGATGCTGATTGGTTGGCAAGTTGTCTCTGAATGGCTGAGGTGTTGCCATGGAAAAAGCAAGAGGGAACAATAGGCTTCCCAAGCTCCCAGGTAATTCAAAAAATTCTCAAGGCTTGAACATATTTCTTTTGTGCGCAGAGAATGGGTACCTGGGCATTGCTTCTAGCAAGTATAAATGAGCCACATTATGAGCTTGACTGATTATCATAAGTTGCTTGTTGTGTTGCTATTAGCATACCCAGGATTTTAAGCAAATGCTGCCTAATCACAGAATCACATCTAATGGTTTTGTTTTGAGTTTTGCAAGCACAGCTTGGTTGACCATGGCCCTGATGAGTGCAAGATTCTGCAACATGCCTCTCTCTTCATCAATATTCAAGTTTTGTACCACTAAATGACCAGTTGCCTTGAACAATATTTATTTCCCAATCAAAATGACATAAACAGATTATCTGGCCTTTATTACGTTGCTGAATGTGAGAGTTTGATGTGGGCAGATTGCCTGCTTTGTTTCCTACATTACAACAGTGTCTCCACTTCAAAAGTGCTTCCTTGATTGTAAAGTACTTTGGGATAGCTTGAGGTTATGAAAGGTGCTATAGAAACACAAGTCTTTCTTTCTCATGTCACTTACTAGATGATTTTAGTGGTAAACAAACTAGAATTTTCCATGGTCTGTATCATGATCACTATGGGTAGAAATATTTGCTTAGTGGGCGAGCATGCGCCCAATCTACTCAAGTGTGAAATGTCGTGTGTTGACATCGGCCAAGCGGGCAGACGTCAATGCACAGTCACGCGATAGTTTGGTTAGCGGGGGTGCGCCGGAGTCGGTAGTATGCCCGCCGACAATTAAAAGGCCTGTTAGGGCCATTAAGTAATCAATTAACCTAAACTTTTCACTGCCCGCCTGACCTGACAGTTGGCGGGCAAGCGAAAAGGCCAAGCGATTTCCAAAAGCAAATAAAAATAAAGTAAAAGCTTTACAATTGAATTAATAACATGTCCCTGCTCACGTGGCAGAGTCACATGAGGGGACATGTTCTATTACATTTTTACTTCCTTTAGTTTCTTTTTTTAAACAGTGCTTCATCTTCCTGAGGCAGGTCCATGCCCTGTACAGGCAGCGCTGAGTACTGCTGCTTGAGATTCACGCTGGGCGGGCCTTAATTGGCACGCCAGCCAACCGCGGTCCGGCCCCAATCGCAGGCCGACCACCCCTGCCCACCCTCGCCCACCCTCGCTGAGCCCACCCTGCCAAGGGCAAAATTCTGCCCCAGTTGCTAAGATGATATACAACACTATCTGGAAATAGAAATATAGGATGCATTTGTTTTCAGTTCCAGATATTCATGGCTTTATCACTGATGACCTATTTCAATGAAAAGAAGCTCAGAATGGCGAACGAGATTGTCGGATAACTACTTTGGAATGAAAAGTAAATTGCAGGGCTATGGGGATAGAGTGAGGGGGGGGGGGCAGGACTAATTAGATAGTTCTGTCAAAGAGCTGGCACAGACACAATGGGCTGAATGGTCTTGTTCTGCACTGTAATATTCTATGAATATTGTGATCACCTCGCCTCCAGTGCAATTTATATCTTTTGGAGCCCACAGCTGTGGAAGATGTCAGGCATACCTGTGAACCCCTCAATGCTCTTCTTCCAGGACACCTGAGCAGGTTACTAGGCCAAGAGAGAGGCAAACCTCCCGGTGGCTTCCATGCATTCTGGCCCTGTGGTTTGGAAGGCACTTGCTTCAGTTGGAGTTGTGCGTGACACCTTTACCAGCATTTTGCCACCTGTGGACTGGCACACCCCCCCCCCCACCACTCCACTGCCTGAGGAGGCCGCCATTGCAACGGAGGTCACATGCCCTGAACACAAGAGACAGAAGCAGGGGTGGGCCATATGGTCCATAGAGTCTAATCCACCATTCGGTACGATCATAGCTGATCTTGGGCTTCAAGTCTACTTTCCTGCCCGCTCCCCATAATCCCTTGATTCCCTGAAAGACCAAAAATCCGTCCCTCCCAAGGATAAATGCATTCAAAGATGGAGCATCCACAACCCTCTGGGGTTAAGAATTCCAAAGCTTCACAGCCCTTCGAGTGAAATAATGTCTCCGGCGCACACGGAGGCAGGCAATTAGGAGTCTGCCTCCGGCCTCCGGGAAGACCGTGTCATCGTGCACGATCTCAGTAAGTTGCAGGGTTGGGTCCTCCGCTAGGCCCTGAGGTCAGGGTCTCAAAGCCCGTGAGAAAATCCAGCCTCTCGCTTGAGATTACATCTGGGGAAAGCCTGGCCATCACTGACAGGCTGAAAGGTAGACTTAGCGCTTCCCCGTCCACTTAGCCCAGTAGAAAGGTGCACTAACAGGCAAATAACAAGATTAAGTCAATGCCTTATTTTACAGGAAGAAAGATTCTTCTTCCAGGCGTTGTCCGTAGGTGAAGTTCGTGTTGACTGTTGACTGTAGAGATTTCCCCAAGGCATATGCTTCCTTGTGTGAGAAACCTTGGGACGACTTTTAAATGAAAGACTTTTAAATAAATGGAAGTTGCTGTTGCCGAGTCATGGGGAGTTTTTAACTATATTCGATCTGTAAGCGCTTGAGGCTGTCATCAGGTGCCCAATTTGGAAAGTGTCCCACGATCCACTATTGACATGCCTCACCTTTTCGAGCAGTAATCACTTTCACAGCGAAGTAAAAGGAGTGAAAAATATCAAAGGCGTGCATTCATATGGCACCTCGCAAGGATGTTTTACAAACATTTCACAAAACATTGAACCAGTCAACCTCTAAAACAGTCTTTTCAAAGTTATCTCTCTCATTCTTTCTCTCTCTCTCTCTCTCTCACACATCTCTCTCTCTCTCTCTCTCTCAGGACAATGCTGCCATCCTTAAAGTGGCAGGTCCAGCAGCAGCCACTTAATAGGCTGTCAATCTTAAAATATGGCCCTGAGCCTTGCCACCTGTCACCCCCACTTTCGGCCCCAACGGTGAAACCCCCGCTGCTTGTGAAAAATCCCAGCATCGTGCGAAGATACATACGAACATATGAATGAGGAGCGGGAGCAGGCCATTCAGCCCCTCGAGCCTGCTCCGCCATTCCAACAAGGTCACGGCGGATCTGATAGTGCCCTCAACTCCACATTCCGCCTACCCCCATAACCTCTGACCTTTGTTGGTCAAGAAACTGTCCACTTCTGCCTTCAAAATAGCCAATGGCCCAGCCTCTGCGGCACCCCAGGGGAGAGAGCTCTATAGACCCATGACCCTCTGAGTGAAAAACTAGAGCGAGGCCGTTCAGGGTGATGCCAGGAAGCACTTCAGCACACAAGGCATGGGCAGAAATCTGAAACTCTCTTTCCGCCAGAAAGCTATTGAGGCTAGGCTGATTGGAAATGTTGAACCTGAGAATGATAGATTTTAGTGCGGCAAGGGTATACAAACCCAAGGCAGGTAAATGGATTCAAGTCATAGATCTGGCATGAACTAATTGAATAGTGGCACGGGCTTGAGAGGCTCAATGGCCTGACCCTGCTCCAAGGTAATGGAGCCTGACATCAAACTTTGTCATCTTCTTGAGCCTCTCTAATTTACAGGTAGCTGTATTGCTTTAAAAATCTGGACGCATACTTAAGTTATTTACTCTCATTCGATAAACAGCGATCCACCTCTTGATATTCAGTTTTACACTTCCAATTAATAAGCTAATGAGCTGCTCTTCAAGTTAACTGTAACCTCTAATTAAGCTCAGGAGTCATTGCTTTCACAAGTCACACTTCCTTCCCCATTTAGGTGCAACCTGCAGAGAGCCGGTTAATAACCTCAGGGGCGCGGTTTTTAGCACGGCAGGTGGGTGCGAGCTCGACCCGTCCAAGCACGAAATGACGCGTGCCGATACCAGGCGAGCGTGCCGATGCCAGCGCTCAGTCACGCCGGAGCCAGCAGCATGCCCGCCGACAAGTGAAAGGCCTGCTCCGGCCGTTAAGTTAACACTTGTGCCGCATTCTTCGCTGCCCCGTTCAACCTAACGGTTGATGGGCAGGTGAAAAGGCCAAGCAGCCTTTGCAATTTTTTTTGGAAACCTCATCCACGGACGGGATGACGTTTCCAGCATCAAATACAAATGAGATAAAAACTTAAATTTTTTTTAATTAAAAACACGTCCCTGCTCATGTGACAGAGTCACTTGAGGGGACATGTTTCATTCATTTTTTTTTGCGCTGTTTAATCATTTTTTCAATATTTTCTTCAGCCCCATGTTTCAGAGAGATTATTCAGCGCTCTTTCGTGCACATGCACGAATAGCGCACTAGGCCTGCTCGCCCTCTTCCCCACACCCCACCCCCCCATGACTGCACAGGCGACGCTCAGCGCTGCCGCTTGCGTATCACGCTGGGCGGGCCTTAATTGGCCTGTCCGCATAAAATCGTGGAGCACTGCTGATCGCAGGCGGCGGTCGGCTTCCTGACCCCACCGATCCCACACGCCAAGGGCAAAATTCTGCCCCAGATGTTGTTGAGTTAACTTGTCAGCACCGCTTTGCATATCTCCACCATTCAACCTCACAAGAAATTCCATTCTCAACATGGTATAGCAATTCTGCTCATTCTCAGCCAGTTTGGCATCGATGATTCGATTCTGTCAGAGTAGAGTTGTCCTGTCGACAAGCACGCGTGCCATTTGTTACTGAACAGGAAAAGCTACAGTTTGAGAGACATTGGGAGTCGATTTCCAACCTCTGCCCGTGGTATAAAACTGGTGTCGCGGATTGGCTGTCTAAGATTCAGGCTGCCCAATTCCAGTTCCATTGATTTGCAACCAAGTTGCTCTCTTGGACTAGTCCTCCAGCTCCAGTATGCCAAGTCCAGACAAAGCTGGTTTCCACCATATAGTCACCTTTAATCACCTTCATCAAAAATTGCTATCAGAAAAATCTCAAATTTCCATCTAATGGCAGCTCATGGTACGGTCTGATCTATATAAAAAAGCAGAAAATGCAAGAAATCCTCAGCAGGTCTGGCAGCATCTGTTGGGGATGGAACCTGGGCCAGAATCTCTGGGTTCAAGTCGCACTTCGGGACTTGGTGGCCATGCGAGCTGCATTCATGACGTGGCCAAACAGGTTGATTATCAGCCAATAAATCCTTCCAATACGCCTGACGGCAGGTGATAACAGTGGGGGAGTTTCCTGGTCAGCCATACTGCAGAAGGCGACAGCAATCCACTGCAGTACTTTGTCAGGCATCATCATGGACCCATCCAATGGGAGTCCATGGTTGCCAACTCCCTCTTGGGCATGGTACCAGGAGGAGGACAAGGAAATGGGGTAGGGTGAAATAAAAAGAAAAGTGAAGGTCTGTGATAGGACAGAAGACAGGAGACATTTAATGACAGAAGGGTTGGTTGGGACAGAGCCATAAGACCATAAAACATAGGAGCAGAAATTAGGCCATTCGGCCCATCGAGTCTGCTCCGCCATTCAATCATGGCTGATAAGTTTCTCAACCCCATTCTCCCGCCTTCTCCCCGTAACCTTTGATCCCCTTACCAATCCAGAACCTATCTATCTCGGTCTTAAATACACTCAATGACCTGGCCTCCACAGTCTTCTGTGGCAATGAATTCCATAGATTCACCACTCTCTGGCTAAAGAAGTTTCTCCTCATCTCTGTTCTAAAAGGTCTTCCCTTTACTCTGAGGCTGTGCCCTCGGGTCCTAGTCTCTCCTACTAATGGAAACATCTTCCCCACGTCCACTCTATCCAGGACTTTCAGTATTCTGTAAGTTTCAATCAGATCCCCCCTCATCTTTCTAAACTCCATCGAGTATAGACCGAAAGGGAGTGCCGTTGAGACCAGTAAAGAAACAAAAGATGTGCCCAGAGGAGGTGTGAATGGAAGAATGAGGAGCCACTGTGATCCAAAAGCAAATCCGAGGAAAACAAGGATAGAACCGACACCTGCAAAGAAAAGGGGATAAATAGGGGGAAAAGATTCAGGTTAAAATTGTTGAACTCAATGTCGAGACCAGACTGCTGTAAAGTGGCCTAATCGAAAGATGAGGTGCTGTTCCTCAAGCTTGAGTTGAGCTTCACTGGAACACTGTGGTTGGTCAATGACAGAGAGGTGAGTGTAACAGCAAGGTGGAGAATTAAAATGACAATTCACCAGAAGCTCGGGGTAATGCCTACGGACTGAGTGGAGGTGTTTGGTCAACCGGTCATCCAATCTGCCTTTAGTCTCCCCAACTTGTGAGCGCATTGTGAGCAGCGGTACAGTAAACTAAAAGAAGCACATCTAAATTGCTGCTTCACCTGGAAGAAATGTTTGGAACCTTAGATGAGGAGAGAGGAGGTAAAAGGGCAGGTGTTATATCACGTGCACTTACATAGAAACGTGCCATTGGAATGGGTCAGGATGTTGGGAGTGATAGAGGAGTGGACCAGTGTGTTGCAGAGGGAACAGCCCCTTCAGCATGCTGAAAGGGGAGGTGAGGGGAAGATGTGTTTGGTGGTAGCATCACACTGTAGGTGGCAGAAATGGCAGACGCCAATCCATTCAGTGTAGAGGCTGGTGGGGTAGAAAGTTAGAGCAAAGGTGGGAGCAACCATATTGTGGTTCTGGAAGAGAGGGAAAGGAGTGAGAGCAGAAGTGTAGGAAATGGATGGGAAAGGGTCAAGGGATCTGTCAACCATGGTTGGGGGAGTTCTAGGTCTAGGAGAAAGGAAGACATATCAGAGGTGCTGGAATGGAAATTGTATCATCGGAACACATGTGGTGGAAATGGAGAAACTGGGAGAATGGAATGGAATCCTTACAGGAACCAGGGTGTGAGGAAATATAGTCCAGGTAAGCTGTGGAAGTCAGTGGGCCTATAAAGAATATTCTGTTGATAGCCTATCACCAGAAATGGAGAATTGGGGGAAAGGAAGTGAAGAGTCAGAGATGGATCATGTGAAATTGAGAAAAGGGTGAAAACAAAATTGGTGAATTTACCCAGTTCCAAGTGAGAGGAGGAAGGAACATTGAAGCAGTCAACTATGTACCAGAAAAAAGAGCTGAGGGAGGGGATACTGAGCAGGGCTGGGAAAAGGAGTGTTCCACATACCCCACAAAAAGACAGACATAACTAGAACCCAAGCGGGTACCCATAGCAACACCTTTTATTTGGAGGAAGTGAGATGAGATAAAAAAGAAGTTGTTCAATGAGCAAACAACTTCAGCCAGGCAGAGGAGAGTGCTGGTCGGTGGAAGATGGTTGGACCTCCATTCAAGGAAGAAGCAAAAGACCCTCAGACCATTCTGTTGGGGTAGGTGGGGAGGTGGGTGGCGGGTGTAGTTCGTGGAGGTGTAGAGTGATTGGACATCCATAGCAAAGAGGAGGTGGTTAGGACCAGGAAAGTGGAAATTGTTAAAGTGATATAGGGTATCATAAGAGTCACAGATCTAGGTGGAGAGAGATTGGGCAAGGAGAAAGAAATAGAATCAAGATTGGAAGAAATCAGTTCAGTGGGGCAAGAACAGGCTGAAACAATAAGTCAACCAGGACAGTCCTTTTTGTGGGTCTTGGGAAGCAAGTGAAAGCGAATTGTTCAATGTTGGGAGACTATGAGATGGGAAGCTGTAAAGGGAAGATCTCTGGAGGAGATGAGGTCAGTGACAGTCTTGGAAACAATGGCTTGATGTTTGTGGTGAGGGGCAAGGTTCGGCGGGGTGGGGTGTAGGAAGAAGTGTCCGAGAGTTGGCTTTCAGCCTTGAATAAGTAGAGGTCAGTATGCTAGAGTTAGTGTTGGACCTGTGAGAACGGAGTGCAGCAAGTTCAGAGGGAGAGAAGTTAGAGAGTGAGGGGAGTAGAGAAATTGAGACAGCAGATGTCATGCTGGCAGTTCTCAATGAAAAGGTCAAGAGAGGATAAGATGCCAGAGGGTGGGGTCCAGTTGGAAGAAGAACACTAAGGACAGGCAAAAGGGGATGGTGGGTGGTGGGAACGACACCCAGCCAAAGAAGTGGGCATGGCGGCAAAGGTGGAAGAAGAGCTCATTGTCTCTGCAAATACTGGTCTTCTTCGAAAAATATTGACAGTCCTGTCCTATTGGTTGAATTATTCCTAGTGGGCTGGTATCACAGAGTATATAGCTCATGGAGATACCAAGTCAATGGTCTCATACAGGGATACAGTTATAGTACCACTCCTTCTCAATCTGTACATAAATTACCTGTGATCAGGTTGTGGAAATCCGACTGTATTGATGACAGTGCCTTTGATACATAAGATGGTGACTTTTCACCCAATCATGTGTAGTTTAGTTTTGTTGAGTAGCATCCTGCATTAACAAATTCCAAACACAATCCAGTTAAAGTCCTTCCATGCAGCAGCTGGAGGGCGCTAGTTATAAACCTTCTAACTCAGCATTGAACTGAATCCAATGGGGCAGAGGCGACGAGTGCTAATTTACTATGGTACTGAACCTCCTGTCATTTATTCAAGAGACCAAAAATTTTACTCAGAATGCTATTAATGGGTAACTGGCTCATAGATCAGTGCATCTTTCCAATCTAGTTCCCTAGTGGCAATGAGACGCAATTAATTTTGTACGCAGAAGTCATAAAAATCCTCACACAATACATTCACATATTTATTTTGAGCACAGTATGCGGCAATCAACTTTGCTTATTGGATGTACAGGTACAAGCCCCATTTCCTTCAGCATATACAGTTCCATCCCATTAAGCTGAGACAGCTCCATCTACTGCACCTCTCTGGATTTTGTTATCGCTTTGGGAATTTCTCAACAAGATTTTGAAGAAGTACAAGTCCCCAGGCTTGTTCATACCAAAAGACTAGACTGCGAATGAAGCTCAAAAAGTGGATTATCAAAGGATGAAATTATACAAAGGAAAGCTGTACTACCACATAGCCACCGTATCAATAAAGGTAGCAGATAACACTTATGTAGAAACCCAAAATAAGCCCACCTATGACTAACAATACAGGGTCTCATGTAACATATTTGCCAAAAACCCTTTGCTCATGATCTCAATCCAGTGATGATCAAGTCCCAGGATCACTTGATGCGCAACATCTTTTTAAAAAAAAAAACATTCATGGGATGTAGGCGTCACTGGCTAGGCCAGCATTTATTGCCCATGCCCAATTGCCCTTGAGAAGGTGGTGGTGAGCTGCCTCCTTGAACCGCTGCAGTCCCTGCGGCATTGGTACACCCACAGCGCCGTGAGGGAGTTCCAGGATTTTGACCCAGTGACAGTGAAGGAACATAACACGAAACTCTGAATCAGAGTGAGGAGGACTAATTGGGAAAAACTGAAGTAGGATTTGCATTTATAGAATGTCTTTCTTCAATTCAGGATATCCCAAAGCATTTTACAGCTAACGAAGTTTTTCTCAAGTGGCGTGCATTGTTGTAATATAGGAAGCCAATATGGGCACAGCAAGGTCCCGCAGACAGTATTGTGATAACGAGCAGATAATCTGTTTATTTAATATTGTTGTTTGAGGGATAAATACTGGCCAAGACACTGCATGGGAGAATAAGCCTGCATTTCTTCAAAATAGTGCCAGGGGATCTTTTACCCCCATGTAAGAGGGAAGATCAGTTTAATGCCTCCTCTGACAGACAGTGTGGCACTCCCTATCTCAGTGTTGAGTTCGGTGTAATGCTGATTTTATACCTGATCAAGGGGATTTGTGAAGAGTGCACAGTAAAAGACAGCAGCTTCAGGACATTCCACACTTTCAAAAACCAAACCCTTAAACAGTGAAATACTCGAGTCTACAAAATTCACCCAGAAATAGTCCAGGTGCCTCCATAAAAGTATTTCATGCTCATTTACAGAGCTGAATATTACAAAGTGTACCTGCAGAAATGTACAGGCTGAGCTTAATTCCTGATAGATGGATCTCCTCTCTATTCAATAAGATGTTGTGCAACTATTCCTTCTTATCTCATTCATGTAGCTATTGGTCACCGCTTCTCTGGATTTTCCTCCCTACTTCCTACACATTCTAACTTGTTGCATTCCAGCTGTGTTAATATTAAGATTCATCGCATTGACTTGTGCTCCAACCCATTCAAGGACCTCAAAAGTGCTTAACTCCCTCAATCCTCCTCTCCTTCTGTAATCTAAAGACTTTCGTAAGCAAAAGCTTGGGGTTGCCTAACCATTTTTACATGATCCACCTCACCTCCTTTTCTACGCTTTCTTTTAACATTAGAGATTCCCTGTGCCATCGACAAAGCTTTCTTCCTCTCACAACACCCAAGTCAACTGGAAATAATGAACTTACATTTACATGGCATCTTATCATGATCTCACGGTGCCCCAAAGTGCTTTGAAGCCAGTTAATAATTTTTGTTAATAGTCAATTATATAGGCAAATTCTGCAGTCAATTTGTGAACATCTAAATCCTACAAGTAGCAAATTAAATGAATGTGAATTAATCTGATTTTGGTTTTGTTAGCTGAGGGAAGAATATTCAGCATAATCCAGTAGGGAATTCAGGCAAGACTTCTTTTCTCCAAGAGTGCTTAGAATGTGGAACTCACTAGTACAGGAATTAGTTGAGGTGACTAATGTAGGTGGTTAGTAGTACAGAACTTGAATAATACTGAAAAGGGAGGCATGTTGCTGAAACTTTTTGTCTTTCACCCATCAGGACAAATGCAAGAATGCCAAATGTCAAACCATGACACCAATTTGCAGTACAGGAGAAAAATGGTGCTGATTGGTTGTCAAGATGACTTTTTAATGGCTGAGGCATTCCCATGGAGAAAGCAATAGGGAAATCTATAGGCTCCCTGGTCTCGCAGGTAATTCAAAAAAGGTGCAAGGCTTGAACCTTTCCTTTGCAGAGAATGGATTTCTCCATTGGCCTTGGTCAATCAGAGTCGACTTGCCAACCAGTTTGCATCCATTTATCCTGTGATATAAATTGTGAACGTTTGAAATTTGGCATTCTTGCATTTGTTCTGATGAGTGTGAGACGAAAAGCTTCAGCAACATTTTTCAGCAATAATATAGATGCATTTAAAGGGAAACTAAATAGACACATGTGGGAACAATGTCTAGAAGAATATACTGATGGAGTTAGATGAAATAGGGTAGGAGGAGGCTCAGGTGGATCAATGAGACCAAATGATCTGTTTCTATGCTGCAAATGCAATCTAAAACAAGGTCCTCTGGAGAACTTCCTGCCTACCTTGAGTCATGCCGTGATATCTTTTCATCCACCTGAGCCCCAGTTCAATCCCATCCAAAAAGGCAGTATCACTAAAAGTGCGTCCCTCCTTCAGTATTGAGCAGAAGCATCAGCTTTGATTATGCGCTTGGGTCTTGAGTGGGGCTTGAATCCATAATGGAAAAGAAAATACAATTATAGAATCAAATCTTAGCACAGGAGGAGATAATTTGCCCACTGTACCCGATGCTGGCTCCACATCTGAGCTAACTATTCAAATCTCTTTTCTCTGCTCTTTCTCCACAATCTTTAATACTTTCCTTCTTCAAATGTTTGTCTAATTTTTCATACATCATTGCGGTGCAGAGGTTATCATCAAAGAGCTTCAGAAAGCCATTCACTTGCTGATTGCTTCATTTATTTCAACCATCTTTGCTTTACAAAAATAAATGCGAATAGATTTTGATTTAGACAGAAATCAAGTGAAGGCAACAGACAGATGGCAGTGAATGACACACAAATATTCTGCCCAAGTTTTTAGCTGGAAACATTTGGAAGTTTAATTGCTCTTTTGGTTTGTCACTGCTGATGGGCTTTTGGAACTAATGAAGAAGTTAATGGGATGAGACAGCAGCATTCTGCAGGGAAGAATGGGTGTTTTAGGAAAAAATAGGGGTAATTTGTAGCATGTTGTAACCTATTATGTGCTGGAAGATGGGACACCCTGGTGTCAAATAGTATACTCGGCTCAACAGTTACTTTCTTTTTCTTTCATTTTCTAGGTCGTTTATCTCCCTTCCTCTCCTCTCATGAGGGAGTGCTGCACTGTCAGATGTGAGGCGCTAAACTGAGGTGCCGTCTGTCTTTTTAGGTGGATGTAAAAAATCCCATGCCATTAGTCAAAAGTCAGAGTTGTCCTGGTGCACTGGCCAACATTTATCCCCCAATCAATCTGCATCAATAAAACAGATAGCCTGGCAATTTATATCTCATAGCTGTTTGTGGGAGCTTGCTGTGCACAAATTGGCTGCCACCTTTCCTATATTACAAGAGCGACCAAACTTCAAATGTACGTCATTGGCTGTAAAGCACTTTGAGAGATTCTGGGGTTGTGATAGGCACTATGCACAGATGCTGTTGGCTTAGGAATGATGGCCTCTGCTGGCTTGGCCTGGATAGTGAGCTACTGGGTCACAACCTGCTGGGTGTCTATACTTCCACTGCAAGGGCACCTGCAAGCAAGGTATGAAGGAGGTGAACACAGACAACTGGAAGACCATCACTGATGGCCATGTTTTCTGGAGGCTGACCGTTTGGAAGGGCAAAGGAAGAGGCGGGCAGAAACTAAAAGCTCAGCTGGATGAGAAGCGGGCCCAGAAAAAAACAGAGACTGGCAAATCCTTCATCTTCTCAACCCACTGTCTTCATCTGCAGCAAGTGCAGCAGAGACTGCCAAATCAGAATGGGGCTCCTGAGCCAAACCAGGCGCTGTTTAACACAGAGTTGACCACCAAGGCGCAAGCAACCATCTCACAAGATAGAAAGCTGCCAAGGAGAAAGGAGCCTTATAAATGCAAGTTCTTTGACATTGTCCTGCATAACTGTAACTGCACTTCAAAAGTAATCCACTGATAATAAAATACTGAGAATACATGAAAATATGAAAGGTGCCACATATACAAACTGTTCCTAATCCCAATTACTACCTACTCAACCACACAAGATAGTATCTTTGTCACTGGTAGTTGCAATGTATTTCCCCACTTTGGACATACACACGTACAAACACATCACACGTGTACAACATCTTTGGGACCATTCATGCCACTTAGAATCGTTAATGCTGGGGTAAAGTTTCAACTAGACAGCTGCTTATAACAGCGCAATAGAAATGAGGATTGGATGGTTCCTATAATTGACGTTGATCCGCAACATTAGTTTCATCCCCTGGGTGGCATGTTGAGAATCTACCCCTGTACAAAATCAGCCAGGAATTGAATAGATGCCAGACAACTTTCCTGGAGATCCACAAGATCCAATTTGTACATATACACACACACTGCTCACCTTGACTCAGCAAGAAAATCTGAATGAGGCAGGGACGAAGAACAACCTTATCTTATTTCCCATTAAACACAGTCATCAAAATCACCAAGACCTCTCATAAGTTAACACCAATGGAATCCATTGAGCAAGCAAAACCCCAGGGGTCTTCCTCAAATTATCCTGTTGATCGTGCAAGAGTTGTCCACATTTTCTGGGGGTTCTGTTGGATCATCAGTTTAACTTTAGCTTTGTAAGAAGTACGACCTCTGTCACTTTTAAGGGAAAAAAAGGCTCTGAGAAGAGAGCAGGCAATGAAATTAGTTTTGAATGGCTGTTGAAAGGAGCCACAAAGGGAAAAAAGGGTCGCTTTCTGTGCTATAAAGTTAATATTTGGTCCTAAAAACTATGTAAACTAATGTTTCAAGAACAAAGCATATGTTCAGAACAATTATGGGAAGGCAATAAATGTGGCCTTGTAAACATTACCCACATTCTGTGAACAAATAAAAACAAGGGCAGCTGAAGCTATTGCATTAGCAACAGGAAGCAACAAGAGAATAAAAAACTATAATCAACTGAAACCAGTAAGAGCCCTGGAAAATTTTATGAGCTCTCAAGCAATCATATCAACATGAGGAACTGCTTGTCAGATTTCATCTCTGAACAACACTCCTGGACACTTTGTGCAGTCTGGTCAGCATGAAAAGAGCACTAAAAGGAACAAAAGTGCTGGGAATGCTCTTTGAGTACTCAGCCATTGCTCAGTTGGAAGCACTCTTGCTTTCCCAATCTGAATATTGTAGGTTCAAGTTCCACTCTAGGCTGGCATTCAGTGTAGTATTGAGGGAGTGCCGCGTTGTTGAAGATGTTATCTTTGGCATGAGCTGTTAAACCGAGGCCCCATCCATCTTCTCTCAGATGGATGTAAGACATCCCATGAAACTATTTTGAAGAAGATTAGAGGAATTAGCCTCGGTGCTCTGGCTGATATTTATCTTAAAAAAATTAACAGCATAAAACTAGATTATCTAGTCATGATCACATTTGTGTCTGTGGGAGAATACTGCGTGTAAATTGGCTGCCACATTTCCTGCACTGCAATAATGACCACACTTGCAAAAGTACCTCATTGGCTGTAAAGTGCTTTGGGATGACTTTTGGTCATGCAAGGCACTATATAAATGCAGGACTTTCTTCCTAGGACTGGAGTTATTGTTGTGGGAGTATGCGGGGAGCTTTACTCTGCAGCTGGTTGTGTTATATCTGACCTGGGTAGCGGTGGAGGGTGGAGGTTGATACTGATGTGAAGTGATGATAGATTGCTTTTTCCCTACTCAGATTTCTTACAGGAAGCATCTGTGGCCTCTGGATCCGATAGCAAACCATGTGGACAAATTATGAACTATATTTCTGGCAAACCTTTAGGCTCTGATTCAGAAGAAATGATTCGAGAGATGAAAAAGCAATTAGTAAAAGGAAACGATAAATACTGGGCAAGAGGGAACATTCCATAACCTTTAATAAAATGATTATGGAGGTTTACTGAAGCTGGGAACATTTGATACTTCCAATCCCAATTACTTTGTCCTTTCTCTGATGCACTGAGCTCTCCCTCTCTCGAGATCCAAACACCCCAACACCCTCAAAGCCTCCCAGTGGAAGACCTCGCCCACAGTATCTTTGTGTGCTTGCATCTCCAACATTCCTTAGCTCAAAGAACTCTGAAAAAATTCGTGCAGCTCCTGGTCCTCTGAGTAGAAAAGCCATTAAAACAATGGCGACTCTAGTGTGGGCCCAGTAGAAAAAATGATTATATGGGACTGAGCACCTCAAATGACCTGAGCTCACCTATACCGCTTAGTTCAGATCATTGGGCAGAATGTTCCAATTGGCGTGAGGGGGGTGGGACCCGCACGCACTCGTGTAAAATGATGCGTAAAATTAATTAACGGGTCACTTAAGGCCCTTGAGGCGCCAATCGACCGGGATTTTTCGGCAAAAGTGCAATCTTCAGGTCGATGCACGGGTGCAACGGGCAGGCAGGTAGGAGACATTTGTATAACCCTCATCCCTGGATGGGATAAGAGGGCTCAGCGGGGTCGCGAGTGTGCTCAGTCAAGTATTGATGTTTCAAGATTACTGATACTTGCCTGTGTGATCTGCAATACTTCAAAACACATACCATCTGCTTTGTCTGGACTCTTAACCCTCAGGTCAGCACCCTGCAGTGAGTAATCTATTTTGGGCCTGCAGGTTTCAGGAAGCCTACCCTTAGCCTGGGAATTGAAGCTGAACTCTTCACTGGAGACACCTCCTCTGAGGAGGAATGGACGGCTAGAAGGGGGAGGAGGCCAGGAGTGCACATTCAGCCTCCACGGGAGCCCCTTTGGGAGGCCAGGTGCAGGCACAAGGGGCGCAGGGCCAAGAGGTAGTCCAAGGCAGAAGGGACCACAGAAGATGCCACCATCCTGCTGCCAGGGTATACAGGCGGCAAAGCAGCTACCTCAATATGCCTGAGGTGCAGGGCCAAAGGAGACTCCATCTCTCAAGGGAGATCATCAGCTATATCTGTCAGATGATTGGGCCTGAGATCTCCACAAACTGTGAGGGTGGACACCCCATGCCAGCGGCTCTAAAGGTCACAGTTGCCCACAACTTCTATGCCTCTGGCTCCTTCCAGGGCTCAGTGGGTGATCTTTGTAGTGTCTCCCAATCAGCTGTCCACACTTGTGTCAAGCAGGTCTCAGGCGCTCTGCTCAGATGGGCATTGAACTTCATCCACTACCGCTGGGACCAGGCAAGTCAGACACAGTGAGCCAGAGGCTTCACGGCCACTGCTGGCTTCCCCCGTATCCAGGGTGCAATAGACTGTACACATGTGGCCATCAAGGCACCAGCAGGTGAGACCGGTGCCTTCACCAACAGGAAGGGCTTCCACTCCATGAATGTGCAGATAGTGTGTGACCACAGGATGCAGATTCTACAAGTCTGTGCAAGGTATCCAGGCAGCTCCCACGATGCCTACATCCTCAGACACTCCCAGGTGCCGGGGCTCTTCAGTGCTCCAGCCCGGCTGGATGGATGGCTGCTGGGTGACAAGGGCTATCCCCTCAGAAGGTGGCTCATGACGCCTCTCCGCCATCCAAGAACAGAAACTGAGCAGTGGTACAATAGGAACCACAGCACCACAAGGGCTGTGGTGGAGAGAACCATCGGTCTTCTCAAGATGTGCTTCTGATGCTTGGGCTGCTCAGGGGGTGCACTCCAGTACCCCCCAGATCATTTTGTCATTGATAGGGGGTGCATGCTGCACTCTCCACAATCTTGCGCTGGAAAGGGGCAGCATTGTGTACGATGAAGATGTAGACGCAGTGGCTGCGGCTGCACACGATGAGTCCAGCAGTGAGTCTGAGGATGAGCACGCACAGGGAAATGCTGAGGGGGTAGACGCTGACCTGGGCATACTCCAGGGAGGCAGGGACACCCAGGAGGCTTTAATCCAATTAACCTTAAGCTAGCACCCCACATATAGACCTCCAGGACAAGCCTGGGCTGCAGGCTCCATATCTGAGACATATGTGCAAAATCAGCCTGGTTAGGAACATTAGCTAACGCCCTTGTTAATAAAGGTGATTGTCTCACAAAGCACTCATTACATTATTGGAAACCATCCACTTGCAGAACAAAAGAGGCAACCTTAGCCATGATGACATGTGTGAATTTAATATGGCAACCAAAGGAACTTAATGAAACAAAATGACAAAGGTATTAAAAATCACACCAACTCATAAAGACCTCCTTGCGGGCCAACGCAAAAGCACCAGTGAAAAACCGGTGGTGTGCCTAAGGTGCCTTATGTTTACATTTCCGGGTGCTACGTCTTGGTGCTGACCCCTCGCTGGGAATGGCATCTGAGACAGTCTGCTCACTGTGTTGTCCTATTGGCCTCGATGACCCTGGTGGTCGTCCTCTGGCCCGTGGAGCCTGTGCTGGTCCCGCCTGGGTGGGAGCTGCCAGTTCCACAGCTGGCATCTCCCCAGTCATTGCAGCCTCACCGGATGCAACAGTCACTGGCAGAGGAGTGGAGGAGCTGTTGCCCTCATCAGGAGCGCCCTGAGAGGTGCTCGCAGAGATGACAGACAGCTGCTGCACCGATGTGAGGTCACGTTGGACCTCCCTGCTCATCGTGGATGGATGGGAACCGAGCTGGGAAAGTTGGTATCCAGACCATCTCCCACACTGGCACTGACCAGCTGCTGTTGTGAGGGCTTGCTGGTCAGAGCGCATCCCCAGGAAGCCTTGATGGGTCTCCTGGAAGAGTCTCTCCACGAGAGTCACCACTCTCTCGATGGAGGACGCATGGCGCTCAGACATGAGGATCATTGCTTTGGTGGTCCTCCGCGTAGACTCCTCCACCCTGGAGACCAAGCCAAGAATAGCCTCATTTATCTCCACAGATTCCCCCACATACCCGGCCGCATTTCCTGCAGCTTCTGCATTGTGGACGACTCCAGAGGCTCATCATCAGGCACCAACTGAGCATGTGCCTGGTCCCCTGCAGCCCTCCGACTGCTGGCACCATGGGCATTCTCTGTCTCTGCCAGCTCCTCCAGTGACTGTGAAGTGCCCTCAGCAGTGTGCCCCAGGACACTAGCCGACGTTCTAATTCCCACCGAGGTGCTAGTACCTGCACTGGTGCCTGCCTGGCAGAGATGGTGTGACGCTGGTGAGACTTCAGGGCCCTCAGGCATGAGAGGGGGGCCTCTGTGCTCCTCTTCCTGGCCCTGCTCCACTGATGCTGAAAGGGGGGACAAAGACATTGGATCAGTTAACAATGACAAAGTGCATCCCTGTCCCCTGGATCATTCTTTGCTCATCCTTCCACAAGCAATGGTCAAGCCATGTTGCAAACTTTAATCACTGAACATTCCGCAGTGCCAAGGCTGCTGGGACACTAATGGTGACCTCAGTGCTGGGCGAACATACCTGCCCGTGGCATCCCAGCCTCACTAACACCGGTGGACCTGGGCACATGGCTCCTCTCCAGATCGAGGGCTTCCTGCTCAAAGCGGCTGAGAATTGCCAACTATGCCGGGCCACCGCCAGTCCTCACCCGCTCGGCAGCATTATGTGCATTTTTCTCCTGAAAAGGAGAGAAGAGCATTGATTAGTGCAACTTGTACCTGGATTCTCTTCATGCACCGTCCACCCCAACCAGTGGGACATATCAGGGCTCCAGTGTCTCCTCACCCCACTATTGCCAACACTCACACAAAGATGCCCGGCCTGTTCCCCACACCTTTGGCCAAATGCAGCCTACATCACATTAATCACCACACGGTCTAACCTTCCATAGCAAGGAGCCGCAAGTACGTGGAGCGCAGAGGACAGCAGATCGATCGGTGCCCTGCCACCTTGAAGCTCCCCTCCCAGCCTGTCAGCACCCTGACTCTGACATTTTCTGGAGTTCCAGCACTGCGTCTAGGTGCAGATCCTCCAGGTTACCCCCAAAACAGTGATGTGGGTCACAGTGTACCTCATGCTGCGGGTGCAGAACCCATCTCATCACCACCCTCTCAGGGTGACCTCGGCATGGGCAATATCTGCTGGCCCACCCAGCGAAGGACAAACGCTGCCAATGATTCAATGCAGTCACTGCATTCAGGCTTGGGGGGGTGGGGGGGGGGGGGGTGGTGGGGGGACACCAGAGGGGTAAGCCGACCAGCTGGGTTAAGTGACCAATGCCACCCTTCCAAAGCACAACAAGTCGTTGAAGCGCTTGTGGCACTGGACCCAGGTGAGCAGGAGCTCACCACCTCCGCCACCTCCTCCCAGGCAGGTTTGGTCATGCGGGGGGTGGGGGGGCCCTCTTCTTCCCGTCCCTGGGAAAGAGGACCTCCCATCGTGCTGCCACCTCCTCAAGGGCAGCAAGGCAATCATCGGAGAAACGAGGGGCACAGTGCCCCCCTGCCCTACCCTCCTGCCTGACCTGCTCACCAGCAGCGCTCTGTGGAGACCTTCCACGGGCCATCATTTGCAGCTTGGAAAGGCTGCAACAACTTTTTAAAACAGGCGGCCGGCTCGCCATTGGACCCAGTGGTCATTGCAGACCCGCCCACTCCCGCCCACTCCTGCCCACTCCCGCTGTCCTCGGGAGACGTGATTCACGCTGGGCGGGCCTTAATTGGCCCATCTGTGTAAAATGACGACACAGACTTGGTCGCGGGCGGAGATGGGGTCTGCGCCCGCTCCCACCAGCCAGAAAATTCAGCCAATTATCTAGCCATCAGCGTTCCTCAACTCCTTGTGAGATCTTGTGCATTGTTTTATGCTCCTTTACTATGTGCAGCTGTTGACCTCTTTCTAATCTTCCCCAGTTTTAACTCTAATCTCTGCCCATGAAACAATGATTCATGTGGGAAAATGGCTGCAGGCTTCAATAAATGAAAGCAAACAGAGTGAAAAGCTTTTTTGCAGGATTTTTTTTAACTGTTTGGAATTGTTGCTAGACAGGTTCTTCTTCCCAGCTCAGTCTGCAGGATTTAGCTTCAGCAGGAATGAACTCTCCTGCCTGTGGAGTTCTCCTCCAAGTGAGACCACCTGCAGTCTGCTAATTGATTTCTGCTCCTGTTTAAACTTAGCAGCAGTTAGACTTTTACTAATTATGCTCTCCCCGATTTGATCAATCTTATCAGGACCTGATGCTTACTACCTGGGGTGAGGTGCAATCCCAGAACCAAGGTATAGCACGTAGAATCCCTGCACAGCTTCAGAATCCTTATATATGGTGAGTCTTGATAGCTGTTTTGCTTTCACACAACCTCTTCTTCTGCTGTGTGTGAAGATTTGAGGCTTGCATATTTGCTCAGCCAAATCTTCAAAAACTGTGCTTCCACCCTGCCACCATGTTATATCCTTCTGTTCAACATAAACGTACCAATCATACACAAGCATTGGTGGAACAATAATGTAGGTTCTTTATTCGAAGATAAGTCTATTTACAGGTAACGTTCACTGGAAGGCTGAGTATGCTACATCTGATCTCTGCCCTGCCGCTTGCTGACTGACTGTAAGTCATGGGGCTATTACACCAAAATCCTGTCAAGGTGTATAATGATAGATAGTTGTTTAAGACACGCCCCCTTAAAGATATATGCACAGCATATAATGCCTAGGAATGAGGGTGGTGGAAATTGTGTAGTTTCATATGCACATTGATGACACACATCCTCTCTCTTTCCACCACTCGCCTCAAACTTTCCACCACTCTGGCCTTAGTGCTGCCTGCCGGATGTCAAACCATGGAAGAAACCCAAATGCTTCAAGCAGAACCTGAAAAAGACTGAAGTCATTGCATTTTTTTTTTGCCTCTGTTGCATATTTCAGCTGCTATCCGTTGACTCCATTGCTCTCCCAGGTACACTTTCGGGCTCAATCTGAAACCTTGATGTCCTAATCTATTCAAAGCTGAGCTTCAAATGTCACATCCACCCACCCGAAGGACCTGCTTCTTTTCATTACAGCTTTCTTTCACCCTATCTCAGCCTGTCCGTCATTGAAACCCTTCTCCAAACCTTTGCTATCTCTCTACTCCATTATACCAATGCCCTTCTTGTTAGCCTCTCATCCCCCAACCTTAATAATCTCTAACTTGCCCAACGTTCAGTTGGCCTTATCTTGTCCTGCACTAAGTCCTTTTCTCCCATCCCTCCAGCCCTCACTAACCTCTTTTCATTGCATTAAATATCAATCCTTCTATTTGTCTTCCACTATCCTGCATCATCCTATCCCTCCACCTCATCCCCTTCTGACACTTTGTAAATCCCCCTTTCATTATCATTAGTGTCATCCACCTTGGTACCATCCTTGGTACTAGTTCCTTCCTATAGCACCTTCACCGTTTTCAAAACACAGCCTTAAAACACAGCTTTTTGACAAACTCGGGCAACCATAATCTGTCCTTTCACGAACTGACGTCCATTCATTTATCCATTTAAGAAGCTTCCTTTGGAAACTACAAACACTAAAGAAATTAGGTCTTGTGGTGCACAGACAGCATCCCTGCTCTGAACCAGAAGTCCCACTCCAGGACTTGATGGCCAAGGAAGGTGCACTCATAAGACGGCCAAGCAAGTTGAGTATCAACCTGCAAATCCTTCCAGCACACATCAATGGCAGACAGTAAGAGCAGGAGAGATTTCAGGTCAGCTGTGTGATGGAAATAATATTGGGAGCTTCTATCATCACTCCAGGCTACAACATGCATGTTGCTACAGCAACTCAGGCTCCTTGAGTGAACTGTAACAGCTCAGTACCTCACCAGACACAAGTCATTATGGGAAGGACTGGCTTGATGACCGAATAATGTTCCTCATTCCAGCCTCTAATTTACTTCCCTGGGGTAATCATCACCGTTACTTGTAAGTTCACTTTTTAATAACTGACTGAAGTTTAGTGAGTAAATATGGAGTCTACTAAGACCCTAGGTTCATATGTTGGACCGTACTGAATTAGTTAAGTTCAACCAGGAGGACTGTATGAGTGATTTGGTTTAGGGAGGGTGCAATCAGCATGAACTCTGTGACACTGTGGATGTCTAATTTCAGGCATAGTATAACCCGGGTAGAGCTGTGATGCTCGAATGAACAGCTTCTCAACCCCCCGCTGTCAACCTTGACACTTTAAGAATAACCAAGTGGAAGATGTAAAACAGAAAATGCTGGAAAAACTCAGCAGGTCCGGCAGCATCTGTGGAGAGAGAAACAGAGTTCATGTTTTAAGGAAATGTTGGCAGTATTTCGCTTTTATCCGAATGGAAGATGTACTGATGTGTGCCCAGGCAGCATGCAACAGCAACCTAGAAGAGGGATCAAATTTGGTTGTAATAGATCTTTAGCCTAGCTAACCTTGTATCTTTGCTTTACAGGAAGCAGCAAAAGCCAAAAATAAAACAACCCATGGAATTACATAGAATGTACAGCCCAGAACATTTAATCCAACTGGTATTAATGCTCCAACAAGCCTCCCCCCCCACCCTTCTTCATCTAACCTTTAGCTCTGATGAAGAGTCATATGGACTCGGAATGTTAACTGTATCCCTCTCTGCAGATGCTGAGTTTTTCCAGCTATTTTTGTTTTTGTTTCAGATTTCCAGCATCCGCAGTATTTTGCTTTTATCTTATCAGCATACGCCTTGAATTCAGCAGAGCTGTTTAATGAGCGTGGCACTTGCATATTGGTAACTGAACACTAGATGGCACCCTGATGGGAAGAAGCACTCTAGTATTTTGCATTCCAATGATGTATTTGTATTCTGTCTAGCTTTCATTATTTTTTGGCACCATATTCTAGAAGGTCTGGAAATAAAAGCCTTTAGTTATTAACAGACCAATTTGAGTGCTTATTCGGACATAACACTGTTAAATGCCGTCATAAATCAAAACTGACCCCGCAGAGTGACATCTTTCAAGCATTTCAAAGAGTGGGAATCTGTTAAACACACATAATTAAAGCAAATGGATGAGTTGCTAATTACGAAAACACCTCATTGACCACAGATGTTGCCAGCTGTCTGTTTACAGTTTGCTCACAACTTCAGTGAAAGAAAATGAGATCCATTCAGTATGTGGAGAGTCAAGCTCGCGTTTATTTTCATATTGTATTTAAGAACCATCGCAGCTGTTTAGAATGTAATTACTCAAGTCTTGTGTGTGTGGATTCGTAGATTAAAGTAGTGCTCTGTGTTAAATCAGAAATGGAATTGCCAATGGTTGATTATATTATCTCTGTCCTCTATTTTAGAAGCAACTTCAATAGCAGTTTCCCCTCATTTAAACATTGTAAAATGCCTCAAAGCACTTTACACAAGAATGGGGGAATCAGGCTCTGAGTATGAGCTAGGAGAAGGACTAAGCGATGCGACTGAAGAGGTAGATTCCGAGGAGGGTTTTGAAAGTGAGACGTGTAGCAAAGCGGAGAGAGAGTTCCAGGGGATGGAAACACAAAGCTCTGTCACTGATGGTGCAGCAGAGGGAAGCGGGGATAGGAAAGTGGATAAAACAAAAAAACTGCGGATGCTGGAAATCCAAAACAAAAACAGAATTACCTGGAAAAACTCAGCAGGTCTGGCAGCATCGGTGGAGAAGAAAAGAGTTGACGTTTCGAGTCCTCATGACCCTTCGACAGAACTTGATTACGAGTCCAAGAAAGAGTTGAAATATAAGCTGGTTTAAGGTGTGTGTGTAGGGGGCGGAGAGATAGAGAGAGAGAGGTGGGGGGGGGTGATGTGGTTGTGTGGACAAACAAGCAGTGATAGAAGCAGATCATCAAAAGATGTCAGCGACAATGGTACAATAGAACACATAGGTGTTAAAGTTAAAGTTGGTGATATTATCTAAATGAATGTGCTAATTAAGAATGGATGGTAGGGCACTCAAGGTATAGCTCTAGTCGGGGTGGGGAGAGCATAAAAGATTTTAAAATATTTAAAAATAATGGAAATAGGTGGGAAAAGAAAAATCTATATAACTTATTGGAAAAAAAAGAAAGGGGGAAACAGAAATGGGGTGGGGATGGGGGAGGGAGCTCACGACCTAAAGTTGTTGAATTCAATATTCAGTCCGGAAGGCTGTAAGGTGCCTAGTCGGAAGATGAGGTGTTGTTCCTCCAGTTTGCGTTGGGCTTCACTGGAACAATGCAGCAAGCCAAGGACAGACATGTGGGCAAGAGAGCAGGGTGGAGTGTTAAAATGGCAAGCGACAGGGAGGTTTGGGTCATTCTTGCGGACAGACCGCAGCTGTTCTGCAAAGCGGTCGCCCAGTTTACGTTTGGTCTCTCCAATGTAGAGGAGACCACATTGGGAGCAACGAATGCAGTAGACTAAGTTGGGGGAAATGCAAGTGAAATGCTGCTTCACTTGAAAGGAGTGTTTGGGCCCTTGGACGGTGAGGAGAGAGGAAGTGAAGGGGCAGGTGTTACATCTTTTGCGTGGGCATGGGGTGGTGCCATAGGAGGGGGTTGAGGAGTAGGGGGTGGAGAAAGTGGATACTCACTGAGCCCAGGCTCATTCATGCCAGAGATGACTTTTTAAAAATTAATTCAAGGGATGTGGGCGTCGCTGGCTGGGCCAGCATTTATTACCCATCCCGAATTTCCCTCGAGACGGTGGTGGTGAGCTGCCTTCTTCAACCACTGCAGTCCCAGCAGTGTAGATACGCCCACAGTACTGTTAGGAAGGGAGTTCCAGGGTTTTGACCCAGAGATGGTGAAGGAACGGCGATATATTTCCAAGTCAGGATGGTGAGTGGCTTGGAGGGGAACATCCAGGAGGTGATGTTCCCATGTATCTGCTGCCCTTGTCCTTCTAGATGGTAGTGTTCATGGATTTGGAAGGTGCTGTCTAAGGAATCTCTCATATCCACCCTCCATAAACATGAGATCATCCAAATCTTTGAAGCCCATATCTCAACTCGCACCAAGTTCCATCCACCTATCATTCCTGTGCTCGCTGACCTACATTGGCTCTCAAGCAACGTCTTGATTTTAAAATTCTCGACTTTGTTTTCAAATCCCTCCATGGCTTCAGCCCTCTCTAACTCTACAACCCTCCAAGATATCTGCTCTCCTCTAATTCTGGCATCTAGTGCATGCCTGATTGTAATTGCTCCACCATTGGTGGCCACACTTTTAGTTGCCTAGGCCCTAAGCTCTGGAATACCCTCAGTATACCCCTTCACCTCTCTACCTCGCTTGCTCCTTTAAGACATTCTTTTAAAACCTACCTAACCTGTTTGACTAACCTTTTTGTCATCTGACCTACTATCTCCTTGTGTAGCTCGGTATCATATTTTTTTTGTAATGCTCCTGTTAAGTGCCTTGGGACATTTTATTATGTTAAAGGTGCCATGTAAATGTAAGTTGTTGTTGGGTATGAATTAGGATGTAGGGATAGGGGATATTTTGTCGGTAGGATGGAGTGAGGGATTTCTAGTGAATTTGTGAACGTGTTTATCAAAATATTACATAGAAGAAGAAACATGTTAATCTGGATTTCAAACTCGGTGACCGTGATCACCACTGACCTGGAAGAAAGTTGCCAACAAAGATCTAGTACGCTCCGTGGCATGGATTTTACCTTCCTCGATATCAGTTTGAATCTGGCGTCTAGTGAAGGGGATCTCCAGGTACCCAGCAGCAGTGATGTCATCAAGCAGGGTAAGCAGCCTATGAGATTTTGGGGCTATTTTACCCCTTTAAGGCAGGAACAGACTTGGCAGCAAAGCTTTGTTGTGAATCGACAAGTTCATTAAGTTGTCGGGTAAACTATGTCAACAACCTTGGGTGGTGACTTACAGTTTAATGTAAAATATTCTCCCATTGTAAATATTTGGATGGCAGAGAGCCACAAAGTGGTTTCTCTCACAGTTTTGGCCTTTTGGTCTCCAGGTTATACAGGGCATTGGTGACACCACATCTCGATACTGTGTGCAGTTTTGGTCTCCTTATTTAAGGAAGGATGTTAATGCATTGGAGGCGGTTCAGGGGAGGTTTACTAGATTGATACTTGGAATGAGTGGGTTGTCTTATGAGGAAAGGTTAGACAGACTGAGCTTATTTCCACTGGAGTTTAGAAGAGTGAGGGGTGACCAGATTGAAGTATATAAGATCCTGAATGGTATTGACAAGGTGGACGTGGTAAGGATGTTTCCTCTTGTGGGTGAGTCTAGAACTAGGGGGCACTGTTTTAAAATTAGGAGCCACCCTTTTAGGACAGAGATGAAGAGACATTTTTTCTCTCAGAGGGTTATGCAACTTTGGAATTCTCTCCATCAGAAGGTGGTGGAGATGGGGGTCATTGAATATTTTTAAGGCTGAGGTGGATAGATTCTTGTTAGGCAAGGGAATCAAAGGTTATCAGGGTAGATGGGAATGTGGAATTTGAAACACAAACAGATCAGCCATGATCTTATTGAATGGCGAGGCAGGCTCGAGGGGCCAAATGGCCTACTCCTGCTCCTACTTCTTATGTTTGTATAAGCCTTTCTCCCTCTCTCTATCCCTAGTGTCTTGTCTTGTTTTAGATCTTGTCTCTGGATGGTCTTTCTCTCTGTCACCAAGAATGGAAACTCAGGGCATCCTTTATTCGGCCATTATTGAATTAACCCTTCCCTCACCCCAATCATCTTCAGCTCCATGTGTGAGGATGCTTTCCTTGACCAATCATGAATAGTTTATGTGGCTGTTGTTAACCTTACATATTTATGTAAATAATGTCTTTTGTATTTCAATGCTTTTACATGCTACCGTTCCTAATCCAATAGAGAAAGACATCTACTTTCCATTCTTAAACTCAAGCAGTTTTCCACAGACAAAATCTTGTTCTTTTGCTGCAATAAGTTCTTTTAAAAGCTGACACAAACTGCCAGAATCCTTCGACCTTGACATCATTTTTTATACTCTACCACACTTTTAAGTTTCCCCATGTTACTATTCTACAAAGAGGGGTATGTAATAAGGTCCAGTGTTAGTAAACTACAAGGTTAGATTTTAAAATATTATTCTTGTTAGTAACTTTGCAAGCCAACCACATTGATGTATTCTCACAGACGGCAACCCAGGAAATAAAGTGCATTGTTTATCCTTCACTTTTTATAAATTTCACAGAAGCTGAAATAAAGATTGTAGGGTACACATTAGGAGCCAAAATATCTGAAACAAACATTTTAAAAATTATATTAAAAAACGCTATGTAATTTTTATCAAAATTGAAAAATCTGACATTACACAAATATAGCATTAATTTTCCAGAGCCCGAGAGGTTGTTCAGCAGTAGTCATGATTTAATATGCTGTTAAAAACCCAATTACACATCATTAACATCACAACTTTTTGAGGGATTCTAACAGCAATATTACAGGGAAATACCTTGTCAGTGCTTTTTAAAGATTGCCATCTACAAAAACTGTTCACGTACTGACAGTTTCTTCGTTATCACAACCTCAAAATCTGGCCCATTAATGTTAAGCGAACTGTCCAATTGGCCTCCATATGTACGCGAGCCCTGATGATAATGTAAGAAAGCAGGATGTAGTTAAACTACATTTTAGAAAGCAGCTTGATGGAAACACAGGGAATTTCAGGAGCTGCAACACTAAATTAGAATAAGATGCTGGAGTGGGTTTCGGGTGCAACAAGAATAAACTGAAATTGGGCGTTCACAGTGTATGAGGCGCTGATAAGAGTCCCTTTTGTTACTGACCATTTGATCACAGCGTGAGGGCTAATGATAAAGGGAAGTAATTATGGGAGGTTATGATTTTTTTATTCATTCACAGGATGTGAGGTTCGCTGGCTGGGCCAACAATTATTCCCCTTTCCTGTCTGCCTTTGAGAAGGTGGTGGTGAGCTGCCTTCTTGAACTGCTTCAATCCATGTGATGTAGGTACACCCACAGTGCTGTTAGGAAGGGAGTTCCAGGATTTTGGCCCAGCGGCAGTGAAGGAACAGTAATATATTTCCGAGTCAGGCTGGTGTGTGACTTGGAGGGGAACTTCCAGGTGGTGGTGTTCCCATCTATCTGCTGCCCTTGTCCTTCTAGATGGTCATGGTCATGGGTTTGGTAGGTGCTGTTGAGGGAGCCTTAGTGAATTCCTGCAGTGCATCTTGTAGATGGTACACACTGCTGCTACAGTACGTCGGTGGTGGAGGGAGTGAATGTTTGTGGATGTGGTGCTAATCAAGTGGGCTGCTTTGTCCTGGATGGTGTCAAGCTTCTTGAATGTTGTTGGATCTACACTCATCTAGGCAAGTGGGGAGTATTCCATCACAGTCTGGACTTGTGCCTTGTAGATGGTGGACAGGCTTTTTGGAGTCAGGGGGTGAGTTACTGGTCACAGGAACCCTAGCCCCTGACCTGCTCTTGTATCCACAGTATTTTTATGACTAGTCCAGTTCAGTTTCTGGTCAATGGTAACCCCCAGGATGTTGATAGAGTGGGATTCAGTGATGGTAATGCCACTGATCCACACACCAATAGCCAGTTTGCATATAAGTGATTGGAAACAAACAATAGTGATTAATGGTTATTTTTCAGGCTGGAGGAAGGTTTGTAGTGTATTTCCCCAGGGATCTGTTTTAGGACCCTGCTCTTATTGATATATATCAGTGACCTAGACCTTGGGGTACTGGCATAATTTTCAAATTTGTGGATGAGACGAACCTTGGAAGATTTGTGAACTGTGAGGGGGATAGTGTAGAAGTTCAAAAGGACATAGGCAAATTGGTGGAATGGGCGAACAAGGTTGAGCAGATTGGGCCAGTACTCACTGGAGTTCAGAAGAATGAGAAATGCTCTTATTGAAACCTGTAAGGTACTGAAGGGAATTGACAAGGTAGATGCTGAGAGGAAGTTTCCCTCTTGGGTCAATGTAGAACTAGATGGCACAGTCTGAAAATAAGGGGTCTCTCATTTAAGATGGAGATGAGGAGGAATTTCTTCTCTCAGAGGGCCATTAGACTTTGGAAATTTCTTTCCCAGAGGGCAATGGAGGCGGGTCATTTAATGTATTCAAGGTTGAGTTATTTAGATTTTTTGATTCTCAAGGGAGTCAACGGTTATAGGGGGCAGGCAGGAATGGGGTTAATTCCACAATCAAATTGGCCATGATCCTATTGAATGGTGGGGCAGGCTCGATGGATCACATGGTCTACCCCTGCTCCTATTTCTTATAACCTCAAGATCTTATGAGTGGTTAGGACCTGGAATGCATGGCTTGAGACTGTGGTGGAGTCAGGTTTGGTTGAGATATTCAAGAGGGAATTGGATTATTATCTGAAAAGGAAGAATGTGCAGTCCTATGGGGAGAAGGCAGGGGAGTGCTACAAAGTTATTTGCTCCTTCACACAGCTAGCACAGACACGATGGGCCAAATGGCCTCCTTTGTGTCATAACCAATCTATAACTCTATAACTAGGTGTTAAATTTATTTTGATAATGCTCCTGCCAAACATCTTGGAGTATTTTTACTATATTAAAGGCATTGTATAAACGTAGGTTGTTGCTGGTGGCCATGAATGGACTACAAAAGTGCCTGACCTCACTTCCCCCCAGCCCCACTCCCCCTCAAACCCTTCCAGTAGCTTTTATCGATAAGTTGTTAGTCTCACTGCAAAGAAGCAAAAACATCTACCTCTGATATTGTCTCAAAAAGTTACAGGCAAGGCGCATAAGTGTTGAGTGGTCCTGGAGCCTGATAGCCGACAGCACCTGGGGTACATTGCAGCAGCTATAATGAGAAAGAATGGCAGCTCCCAAAGAAGTTGAGGACAGCAATGTTCTTTATGAACCAGCAAAGCTGTGCAATATAGCGTCTCCTGATGTCCAGAACAGCTCCCCATGGAGGTTTAAGCTATTAGCTAGTTGCCACAAGTTGTACATTGTTCATTCCTGTCTGTTTTACTTAACTAGGATGTTCAGAAGAGTGAGCGATCAGACAACTGAAATTTCTCACTGCTCACCATAATTTGTTTTTATGGCTTGTAGATTCTCAAGTGATGGATTGCAGTTCAGCGCTGTAGTAATGTCTCTGCTCTGATGAAACTACCACTGTTTACGGTGATGCCTTCAGTGGGTATCCCGAGGGCATCGACCCACACCAGCTTGCAGTTCCAAGGGAGCTGGCTGCCCTCGAGTAGCTCAATCAAGGGAACAATTTGTAATTTATGAAGCCCAACCTTAAAGTGTTCAGCCACAGGGAATTACGAGTAAACCTGCTTTGTTTTTCAGGCAACCGATTGTACTTAGCAATGGTAGATAAACAGGAACTTTCCTCGGTTTGGTACCATTCTCTAGCCTAAGGGCTAGATCAAGCTTAATTAGGAAATTGATGAAAATTTAAGCCTAAAAGTGGTGTGTAAAAGCCAAAAGTTTATAGAGGGGAATTTCTATTCAGAAGCACTCACTACCATAACTGTGATGTTTTAATATTGGTATGGTCGGAAACTTTTTAAAGACTAGACAATACTCCCAGAGGCGTGGAGGTGTTTGAACATCGCAGCTCTCTATTCTACTGCAGTAACAGAATTATCAAAACAGCATGGATTCTGCGATCCCATAATGTACTGGACTGCAAAGTACAGCAAGCTAAATAAGACATTCAATACATAACGTATTCCTCCCCCCTTATTGGAAATGTCAATTAACAAAACATTTTCTGAACCAGGGAAAGAGGGTAGACTGCCTCTATTTCTGTTGAACCCATCTCAAGTCTCTGACTTTATAAATTCAGATGCTAAGGAGGTCTTCTCTCACCGTAACCGTGGGTTACGGTGCACTTCTGATGCTTTTACAGGGTAATGTTCATCAGACGCTGATGGCAAGTTAGGATTTTTGTGGCAGAATCCGAAATTGTGTCTAATGCAGGTGAAGGTGAGACGATTTCAACTTCAAGCTAGACTGAGGAGGTGACAGGAGTCGGCATTCCTTGACTTGGAGATGGCTCTATCATAAGAGGTATAATCCTCAGATGGTGCTTGATTTGGCAACAGTTGGTCAACATGTCTCGGCCAGCTGAGATCATTCGCAGTTTGGACGGTGTATGACACAGGTCCTGTCTGAACAATCACAGTAGCAGGAACCCATTTAGCTCCGATAGCATAACTATGAGCTAGAACCCCTTGTCCAGAACAGAAAACTCTTGGCATTGATGTTTGTGCTCTTCTCTCCGCCTGGTTATCCTTTTGATCTTGCACAACATGTGTTTTTTGTTGGTCCCAGCTGATCAAAGCAAGTGTGCAGTTGCTGTCCCATTAGTAGGAATGCTGGAGATGCTTTAGTCGTAGCATGTGGTGTGTTTTGGTATGTCAGCACAAATGTGTCCAGATGCTTTTAAATTAGGGAATGTCCTCATGTCGAACTTAATGCATGTTTCATGGTTTGAACAAATCTCACAGCTAATCCATTGGTGGATGGGTGGTATGGTGCTGAGGTGATGTGACAAATTCCGTTACTTCTCAAAAAATTTCTCGAACTCCTGTGAGACAAACTGAGATCCATTGTCAGTCACAAGTTGTTCTGGTAACCCTTAATGACTGAACCTTTCTCTTAGCCTTTGAATTATACTCTCAGCTGTAGTAGAGGACATCACTGAAGCTTCTGGCCATTTGGAATGAGCATCCACATCAAGCATGACCAAATGATCCGGCAAAATTGGCACGGATGCGTTGCCAAGGGTTTTCCGGCCATGGATGGAGGGGTGCCATTTGAGGCATGTTTCTCACACTCTGACATGAAGAACAAGATCTTGCCTTGGCCTCAAAGTCTTAGTCCAAAAGTAGCTTCTTGAAATCTCTTTCATGTGAACTACTCCACAGTGTCCAGAATGCAGTTGGTCCAACAGGAGAAAGGAGTTTTTTGCAACTTTCTGAGTAGGGTCCACATGGCTGACTGGTAGCTGCAGCCTCCAAAGCCATTGGCATTGCCATGCAAGTTGGATTTTTGATATTTGATGCCATATTTGTGAACAACCAACATCAATGCCCAACGCTGCATCCTTTTTGCAGCTAAAGAAGGGATGCCTGGAATGAATGTTGAGGTGAGTGGTCGATGATCCGTCAGCTGCGTGAATTTCCATCCAAACAGATACTGGTGAAATTTCTGGATTCCAAAAATGATTCCCAGTGCTTCGTGTTCGGTCGGAGCGTATTGTCTCTCTTCCTTGCTTTAAGTCCGCGAAGCGAACGTTAGGGACCTATCCATGCCTGAGGGCATTATGCGTGAAACAACAACCCCAACTCCATAAGGCAATGCATCACATGCAAGTTGTAGAAGCGAGGAGGGACCAAAGTGCGTCAGTATTTCGGAATCTGCCAGCGCTGCTTTAGCCTTCTTGAATGCAGCATCACAGCTTCTGTCTATTTCCAGGCTTTGTCCTGACACAGAAGCTCATGCAGCGGCCTCAGCAAGTTTGCCAGCTGTGGAATGAATCCCCCATAATGAATCCGAATCCCTAAGAATGAGCAAAGCTGGCTGGTATCCTGAGTAGTTGGAGCATCCACAATAGCGTTGACATTAGAGGCTGCTTTGTGAAGCTCAGTAGCATCAATGACATGCCCCAAATATTGCACAGAGGGCTAAAAAAACTCGCATTTGCCTTTGTGAACTCGTAGGCATGCTCCTCTTTGTCGGGTGGCATCCAAGTTCTTGAGATGACCCTCATCAGTCCTGCCTGTTACCAACACGTCATCAAGGTAGCACTGAACTCCAGGCAAGCCACTCGGGATCTGGTCCATGGCCCTCCAGAAACAAGCCCGAAGCTGATGTTATTCCAAAAGGCAACCGGCAATATTGGAACAGTCCCTTGTGTGTTGTGGTGGTAAAATGTTCTTATGACTTTTCATCAATGTGCATTTGTAAGTAGGCCTGGTATAGATCTAGCTTACTGAATTTCTGTCCACCGACCAGGCCAGCAAAAAGGTCCTCAATGTGGGGAAGTGGATATTGTCCAGCACACAACACGGGGGGTTAACAGTAACCATGAAATCTCCACGGATGCGTATGGACCCATCTTTCTTTAGTACTGGAATAATGGGTGTTGTCCATTCGTTATGGGAGACAGGTACCAAGGTTCCTATCTTGACCAGAAGCTCCAGGTCAGCTTCAACTTTTGGTCGTATGGCATAAGGCAGAAATACTTCAGAAATATTAGTTGAGAATCAGCTTTGATATTCAATTTTACAGTGATTCCCTTCAGACTTCCTAATCTCCTTTGAAAACAACAGCATGATTTTTTCTAACAGCTGTCAGACCATTTTCTTCTTTTGCAACGCTGTGTATGTCTGCTCACTCTAATCGGATCTTCTCAAGCCATGACAGTCCAACTAATGCTGGGTAGTTGCCTTTCACCACAAACAGACCTTAGCAGTCTGTTCATTTAGTTCCACTTTAACTTCTGTTCCCTGCCCATCATAATATTCCCCTGTATATGTTTTCAGAACGATTTTTGCAGGTGTCAAGAGAAGATGTTTAAGCTTATACATAGCATCTGAGACCAGAGAAACCGCAGCCCCTGTATCTAGTTTCATACATATTGGTTGCCCCACCAGCAGCGGTGTTACCCAGTAACCCTGTGAACCACCTGCCAAGGACAAGATGTGGAGAGGGCCCTTCTTCTTCAGACTCGATGCCACTCTGGTCCACCCGTTCCTGCTGTCTGACATGCAAATTCTTCTTCTTGTTGCCCCCGACACCAGATTCCTTTTTGTCTGATTTGCCTTTCTGATTCACTGCTGCTCTTTTGTTTTTACAGACACGCTCAGCGTGTCCCTTCTTGCCACACTGACGGCATTCAAGGTCTCTGCACCAACATTCAGATGGATGGTGACCAGGCTCTCCACATTGGTAACAGCCTCAGCTGCTTGCTGTCTTGTGTGCGCACTCAGCTGTCACGTGATGCAGTTGAGTTGATGCACTTGGCTGCTGTGCTTCTTTTGCAGCCAGTTCCATGGAGACTGCAATCTCAATGGCTTTCTGCAAAGCGAGTTTAGCCTCAAAGTGAGGTGTTTCTGGATTGCTTCATAAGGAAAGCCACAGACCAGCCTGCCATGGAGTCTAGTTCAGTACTTCCTTGAATTCACAATTTTTGGTGAGCTTTTCAAGTACTGCAATACACTGTGCAATTGTTTCCCCCTTTTCTTGGTTTCTTTTGTGAAATCTAAATCTTTCTGCTATGACAGGTGGCTTAGGGGAAAAATGCATCTCCAGGACTTTCATAATGTCCTCATACGATTTTGTGCCAGGTTTTTCAGGCTGCACCAAGCTTCTTAATAAGCCAAAGGTTTTAGCTCTCCATCACACTTAAGAAAGTTGCCATCTTTCTAAAATTTTCAATTCCATTTGCAAGGACAAAAACCTCAAGTGTAGGAGCTCCACTGTTCCACAGTCTGATCGAAATGTCCTATAGGTCCAGTAAGTATAGTCATTTACTGCCTTTTTATTTTCTCTTCTACATCAGTTACTTTCTGTTTACTGTCATTTCCTTTTTTTGTAGTTACCACTTTAAACGCTGTTATCACTTTAAGACAGTAACAGTTTATTTATCGCAGGCTGTCAGCGGTTGTCAGTTATGCCTCTACGGTTTTTCCCACGCTTTTCGGGTTTTTGGCGAGCTCTGCAGCGACCGTGTGCTTTCCCTTTCTGTAAGTTTATAAACTTTTTAAAACTGCATCACCGTCTTGTCTCTATTGTCTTCTTTTTGAACTCTGTGTGTCCTGTATGTTTGGGACTTTGGAGGCCGTCTGCAGCCGGCGGCCCGGTCGCTGTATTTTTCCCATACTTTCTCTTGGGTCTCTCTTATTTTTCTGAAAATGCGGCTGCTTTGCTTTTTCCTGTTCAGAAAAGCACAGCAGTGACTTTTTCCCTTTCTGTCTTATTATCTTTGCCTTGCTGATCCCTTTTGTCTGAACTTCAGGAGCGCTCTGGGACAGTAGACGTGCTTTGTTTTTACCAGTAATTTCCTTTCACTAGCTGTTTCACACTTCGAGTGGCCTCACTGCACAGCTCCATCGTCAATTTGTTACCTTTTAATATTGGCACGGTCGATCACTTTTTAAAGACTAAACAATACTCCCGGTGGTGTGGAGGCATTTGAGCTTTGCAGCTCTCGTTTATTCTACTGCAGAAAGAGAACTAACAAAAAAAACCCCTGGATTTTATGATCCCACAATGCAATGGTCTGCAAAGCACGGCAAGGGACGACCAAGCAGAGCTCCACTGTTTTAGATGGTAATCTGCTGAAAGCTATATTGGGGTTATTAGAAGACATTTTGTGGGATTGGTTCAGGATTGTCAATTTCTATGTCCTGATTCTTGGCTTTTGGAACAGTTACAAGTTTCAACTCATCCCTATAGGTAGTGTCTCGGGTTCTGCATTGCTGTTGTTCCCTATAGTCTGGAATGCATCTTTAATGCCCAATACCTACAACAGCAACTTGCATTTATTTGTGTCTTTGCTGTAGTAAAACTTTCAAAGTGCTTCACCAGAGCGATCACCAAACTAAATTTGACACCCAGCCAGATAAGGAGCTATTAAGACACATGACCAAAGGCTTGGTCGAAAGTAGATTTTAAGGAGTATCTTAGTGGAGGAGGAAGAGGTAAGAGGTGGAGAGGTTTAAGGAGGGAATCCCAAAGCATAAGACCTTGGCACCTGAATGCATGGCCACCAATGATGGAGTGAAGGGATCGGGGGATATGCATGTGACGAGAACTGCAGGGGCGCAGATATCTCACAGGGTTCTGGGGCTGGAGGAGATTATACCGATAGGGATGGGTGATGCATGGGAATGATTTGAAAACAAGGATGAGAATTTTAAAATCAATAAAGTGGCCCATGCATTATAACAATGGGTCCTCCCATGAGCATTATACGCTGTTATTGTGTAAGTGCCAGCGGGTGGGTTTCTCCTGACTTTCAGAAGGGGAGCTGAAAAGTACTTCAGAGAGATGAAGTCAGTTGTAAACCTGTATATTGGGATCTTTTACTTGTAACTTATGGATGTACAGGATGTTGTGCTCTATTGAAATTCCATACTGCTCCTCACACGAAGAAAAATAACAATGTATGCCACCTTATCCCTATTTACAGGTTATATTTACTCTGCAAGCCTGCAATCCCTGAACTAACTGGTGTGGTCTTCTCTCTATAGGATTCAGATAGCTTTGTATCTGAGCCCAAAGATTCTAAACATCCCTTTGGCTGATCAGAAAGCAAGACTTTCCCAACTCTCTAAATTGACCATGAAAGCTGGTGGATTTTGAATTCAATAAATAAACCTGGAATATAAAGCTAACGTCAAGTCCCTAAGACATGGGACAGGATTCTCCCCCCTGGCAGATGGGGCGAGCCATTTAAATCTCCAATCAGTTTGGTGAGACAGTAATACCCCGCCGGGTGAGAGGGGCTGTAAAATCCTGGCCATGGAAGAAATCATAAACTGTTTAAATTAAACCTTACCTTTTTGCTTATTTAAGAAAGTGGATTTTGTTAAACCGAATGATGGCTGCTATGGGTCACATAATTCACAATTGACGATAGTTTCTGGAAATTTCCAACAGCAGGTACAGGACCAAAGCTCAACCCTCATTCTTGTGGAGTTTCACTGTGATGATACATTACAATCAACGAAACCAACAGATGACCTGTCTCCTGAGCCTGGTCCAATAACAAAGGGAGAACCATCAAAGTTCATTATACCTGCAGAGGCATTAAAAGCAACCATTTATCTCCTAAAGTGAACAATAGATTTTGACCTGAGGCATAGAAACTGTTTGTTAGCCTGCAACTGATTCATTAATGGGCAAAACCACATAACCTAAGCTTCTGGCCTTTGGAAAGTTTTAGTATTACATTTCTAGACTCACAACTCAGCCTGCTGTTCAAACTCCAGCCTGCGAACATCAGAGCAGGACACCAGGTTGACCAATAGCCTACATCAAGACTAATTCCTCAAAACCTGTTTTCTCTGGAAGATTTCTTCCATTGCCTGCAGAACAGACCATTTCACTGCATCACCATCAATTTCAAAGGAATTATGCAAACCCCTGCTTCAGCTTGCTGAACCCGCCTGTGCTGTAGCTCTCCGTGAAGCAACCCTCACTGGACTCTGACTACCTGGACTCTAGCAATCACTTGAACTGACATCCATATCTGTGGTGATTTTATTTTTAAGTTATTCATTGCTGCAAAAAACTCCTTTCTCCTATCTTCTTATTGTGTGTGTGTGTTTGTGTGTGCGTGTGTGCGCTTGTGCACATGTGTGTGTGAAATTGTGACCATTCCCCGGGTTAAATGCGTGAATAAACTAAACTTCTGATTTAGTGCTTAGAAGAGTTTGCTGCGAGTCACTTTAAAAATTGACCTCACAAACAGAGGGTTTGGGGAAACATGCCGCAGCCTTGCACAGACAGGTGGCGAGAAAATAAAAGAGTTGAGTTTTGCCTCTCTCGACCATCTGTAACACTAGTCTCAGTAATGGTGACTGTGTAAGTACCATCAATTATTGCAAAAAACCCAACTGGTTCACTAATGTCCTTTAGGGAAGGGAATCCACCATCCTTACCTGGTCTGGCCTATTCAAAAATTCAGAAATCTGGAGTGCAAACGGACTTGGGAGTCCTAGTCTAGGATTCTCTTAAGGTTAACTTGCAGGTTGGAGTCGGTAGTTAGGAAGACAAATACAATGTTGGCATTTATTTTGATTGGACTAGAATATAGAAGCAGGGATGTGATGCTGAGGCTTTATAAGGCTCTGGTCAGACCACATTTAGAATATTACGAGCATTTTTGGGCCCCGTATCTCAGGAAGGATGTGCTGGCCCTGGAGAGGGTCCAGAGGAGGTTCACGAGAATGATCCCAGGAATGGAAGGTTTAAAATATGAGGAACATTTAAGGACTCTGGGTGTATACTCAATGGAGTTTAAAAGGATGAGGGGGGATCTGATTGAAACTTACAGAATACTGAAAGGCCTGGATAGAGTGGACGTGGGGAAGATGCTTCCAGGAGGAGAGACTAGGACCCAAGGGCACAGCCTCAGAGTAAAGAGAAGACCTTTTAGAACAGAGATGAGGAGAAACTTCTTTAGCCAGAGAGTGGTGAATCTATGGAATTCATTGCCACAGAAGGCTGTGGAGGCCAGGTCATTGAGTGTATTTAAGACTGAGATGGATTGGTTCTTGATTGGTAAGGGGATCAAAGGTTACAGGGAGAAGGTGGGAGAATGGGGTTGAGAAACTTATCAGCCATGATTGAATGGCGGAGCAGACTTGATGGGCCGAATGGCGTAATTTCTGCTCCTATGTCTTATGGTCTTATGGTCCTATGGCCTACATATGATTCCAGACCCACAGCAATGTGGTTAACTCTTAACTGCCCTCTGAAAGGGCCTGGCAAGCTGTTCAGTTCAAGGGCAGTTCGGGATGGGAAACAAATGCTGGACTTGCCAGCAATGCCTGCATCCCCTGAAAGAATTTTTTAAAAAATTGTTCAAGAGAACTGCAAGTTGCCTTTTTTACTGATAAAGGAAAGCTTAGAAACCACCTCCTCCTTTTGCCTACAACCACACCACCCCCCACCCCCACTTCTCTCCCCCCCCAACCAACCGCACCCCCGCCCCCACCCCCCTCAACCACCACCTTAAACCAGCTTATATTTCACCCCTTCCTGGGATTCACCTAGTTCTGTCGAAGGGTCATGAGGACTCGAAACGTCTACTCTTTTTTTATCCGCCAATGCTGCCAGACCTGCTGAGTTTTTCCAGGTAATTCTGTTTTTGTTTTGGATTTCCAGCATCTGCAGTTTTTTGTTTTTTGTTTTTTGTTTTTTGTTTTTTCCTCCTTGAGGTCTCTGACTTGAGGGTTAGCTTGGAAGTTGCCACTTTAATGAGAATAACAACAACAACAACTCACATTTACATAGTGCCTTAAACATAATGAAAATTACCAATGTGTTTCACATGAGCATTATTAAACAAAATGTGGCACCAAGTCACATCAGGAGATGTTAGGGCAGATGACCAAAGAGTTCTTAGTCAAAGAGTTACGTTTAAGGAGCATCTTAAAGGAGTAAAGCCAGGTAGAGAGTTAGAGAGTTATACAGAGGAAATGCCAGAGCTCAAGGCCTAGGCAGCTGAAGGCATAGCCACCAATGGTGGAGCAACTAAAATCAGGTGCTCAAGAGGCCAAAATTAAATGTGTGCCGATATCTTGCAGGATTGTGAGGGGGGGCAGGGGTTGGTGGTGGAGAGCAGATTACAGAGATGGCTGGGGGAGGAGGAAGGGTGACACCGTGGAAGGATTTGAAAACAACTATGAGAAATTTAAAATCTTGCTTGACTGGGAAGGAGCAATAGGTGAATGGGACTTGGTGTGAATTAGGGTAGCAGGGTTTTGGATCACATCAAGGTACAGAGGTAGAATGTGGTAGACCAGCCAGGTGTGCATGGAAGACATACCCTCTTGGTTTGAGACTCATAAAAACTACATTGTCTGATTACTTAGGCCTCCTACAGGGCATTTTGGCTTGGCCTAAATAGCCAAGTGGTTATGGTACTGGGTTTGTAACCCCAAGATCAAGAGTTCAAATCTCACAATGGTAGCTTGGCCTAAATAGCCAAGTGGTTATGGTACTGGGTTTGTAACCCCAAGATCAAGAGTTCAAATCTCACAATGGCAAAACTATGAAACAATGTAACTTCATCTGAAACAGATGGAAACGGGTTTGTACTCAAAAGAGTTACAGGGCATTTTGGGCATCACTAACTGGAAATGAGTAGCAGTGTGAACAGCTTTGGAGTATGTTAAAAAGTTCCCCTCCATTGTCTCAATCTGATACAGCTGCCTGGTTTAAACTTCAAACAATGTTTGGCAATTAACTGTCAGTCACCATCACTAGCGGGGGGTTGGGAAAGGGCGGGGGTTCAGTTGCCATAGTTATCAGGTGTGAAGAGTGGTTTTAATCCATCTAACATTCCTGGGTGACTATTCCTGCATGAGAGTCAGAACCATCTGAAGTGTCTGATTTAAATAGGAGTTTTGGAGGGTTCCAGGTGCATAACTGCCCTACGCAAGTTTAAACTTCTGGGGCAATTCCCATGCAGCCCTTGTGTGGGGACTACCGGGTGGTCGCCCAGCATATCTTCTGGGGGACCTCGGAGGTACAACCCTCCCCCACCAGAGATCAGAAGATCTGGGCCAATATTTCCTGTCATATCCAAATCGCACGCAAGTGACACTAGCATGTTACTGCCATTGAGCAGTGCTGAGAGCAAGCAAGAGGCATTTTGAATGCTCTTGACAAGGGATGTTAAAGATCGTGGAATGACCCATTTTCATCATTTGGCTCATTTGTCTTAATGTTTGTGGATAAAATTTAAATCAATATCTGCACTATTTTTGCATAGCTAGGCCTGGTCTTTTGCTGTAAGTACCTGAGAGCTGTGCAGCCACTCATTCCTGGGAAATAGAATTCAAAAGCAGCGGAATTATTTTAAACTCAGATAGAACCTTGATTAGGCTACACTTAGACTACTGTGAGTTCTGAACACAGTCTTCCAGACAGGATATGGAGGCACTGGAAAAGGTGTAAATAAGAATTACAAGGGTGATATTAGAACTGAGAGCGTGCCTTTATTGTGAAAGATTGAGCAAGCTGGGGTTTGTTTCTGTAGGAAAGGAAAATCATAGGGCAGGATTTTCTGCACCCTCCCGCCGCCAGGATCTTCCGGTCCCGCTGCAAGTCAATGGACTTCTGGCTGAGGCTCCGCCTCACCCACGGTGGGTCCTACCCGCGATGGGCCAGCAAAATCCTGGCCATAGAGCCAAAGGAGAGTCAAAAAAATCATATTTGATAAAGGTCTTAAAAATCATGAAAGGGCAAAAGCAGAGAAGATCCCTCTACTTGCTGGGAAGTCCAAAGCTATGGGTCATCAACATGAGATAGTCACTAATAAATTCAATAGGGAGTTCAGGAGAAATTCTTTACCCAGAGAGTGGTGACCATTGGGAACACACTACCACAAGGGGTAACTGAGATGATACCATTAAAGGGAAGCCAAATAAACACATGAAGGATAATGGAGTAGAAGGATGTGTCACTAGTGTGACATGCAGTAAGGTAGGGAAAGCTTGTACAGAACAGAAGCACTGTTATGACTGATGCGGTAGGTACAGCGGAGTTATTTAAAAATCCCAAAGGGAAACTTTAAACAACTGTCATAACCTATAAGTTTAAGTGTTATGTTTGAGATGCAATTCTAAATTCAGGAATCAGACCACCAGTTCTCGAGGATTTACATTAAACTAAATTAAACATTTTATTAATTTATACGGGTTAAAATGTATACACACATGGCTACAAATTAATACTATCATAACTTTTAACAAATTCCCAAACTAATCTCCTTTAAGGCAACAGCAACTCATAGACTTAACCAGACACCAGACAAAGCATTTTCACCTTACAAATTCATAATGGGGTGTTTCTCACTTTGGTTCAAGTGGAGACAATGGTATGCTCACAGCTGCTTTGATGGTACATTGCCTCTGCCATACACACACCACACTGTTGAAGTTATGCCTAGCAAAACAAAAGCAGAAATACCTGGAAAAACTCAGCAGGTCTGGCAGCATCGGCGGAGAAGAACAAAGTTGATGTTTCGATTCCTCATGACCCTTCAACAGAACTAAGTAAAAATAGGAGAGGGGTGAAATATAAGCTGGTTTAAGGTGGGGGTTTGGGGGGGAGAAGTGGGGAGGGTGTTGTTCTTTTGTCTGTGATATCTTTTGGTTATCTACTCCTATCACTGCTTGCTTGTCCCTACAACCAGACCCCCCCCCCCCCCAACTTCTCCCCCCACCCCACCACCTTAAACCAGCTTATATTTCACCCCTCTCCTATTTTTACTTAGTGCTATTGAAGGGTCATGAGGAATCGAAACATCAACTTTGTTCTTCTCCGCCGATGCTGCCAGACCTGCTGAGTTTTTCCAGGTATTTCTGTTTTTGTTTTGGATTTCCAGCACCCGCAGTTTTTTTGTTTTTTATACCTAGCAAAGCCCATTGAATGTAAATTCTCATTGTATCATCAACCTCTGAACTAAACCTCTCTAACAATAAAACCCCTTTCATAGTATCAGTTTTATTAGTGATATAATCATATTGCTTGGTATCTGCTAGATAGGTATCAGTTTTCACCCTACTTCTTGAATGCTCTATTCAAAAAATGCAAATGCACGCTATCTCTCTTAATTGTCAAAACTAATACACATTAAAGCACCCAGACTAGCTGGTTTTAATCCAATTAAGACATTTCCACAGACTAAAACTCTATTTTAAAAGAAAAATATTTTCCAATAATATTATATACATTAATAGCTTCATGACAAATGTCAGCATGGATGTATTGGGTTGTGTGATCTGTTTCTGTGCTGTAGGTTCTATATCATACTGAGCGCAGGACCTATTAAAGACCCTAGATCTCACTCAACTTGATTTTTTAGCTCTTCTAATATCATTTATATAGTGTGTACAAGTAAGTCGGTATAAGCAGAGGAGCAGCTGAGCATTTGTGAACAGCTGGAGATCTGTGCCAGAAAAGTAGCAGGCCTCTTGGGTATTGCTAACAGAACACAGGGGTGTAGTTGCACACTGCAGGATGAGACAACAAAGCTAGTGTCTACGGACCCCATATGGAGCACTGTGTTCAATTCCAGTCATCTCAGGAAGGAAATATTGCCCTTGGAGATGGTGTTGCGCAGATTCACTGGAATAATGCCAAGACTCAGGTGCTAAACTATGAGAATAGGTTACATAAAATTGACTTGTTTCCCAATGAGTGCAGAAGATTGAGGCAGGATATCATCAAGGTGTTAAACATTTAAATGGAGTTGATATAGGACAGAAAACTTTTTTCTGGTAGGGATATCAAGCACAAAAGGATATAATCTTAAAATTAGAACAAAGCACTTTAGCAGTTCCTCAGTGTAGTGTCCTCGGCCCAACCATCTTCAGCTGCTCATCATTGACTTTCCTTCCATCATGAAGGTCAGTGTGGAGATGTTCACTGATGATTGCATAATGTTCAGCACCATTCGTGACTCCTCACATACCGAAACAGTCAATTTCCAAATGCAGCAAGATCTGGACAATATCCAAACTTGGGCTGACAAGTGGCAAGTAACATTCGTGCCATGCAAGTTCCAGGCAATGACCAACTCCAACAAGAGAGAATTTAACCATCTCCCTTTGACATTCAATAGCATTACCATTGCTGAATCCTCCACTATCAACATCCTGGGAGTTACCATTGACCAGGAACTGAACTGGACTAGCCATATAAATACTGTGGCTACAAGAGCAGGTCAGAGGTTAGGAAACCTCTGTGAGTACACACAGAACTACAGACCAGTGGGTCTCACGTCAGTGGTAGGGAAATTTGGAGAAAATTCTGAAGGAGACAATCTATCCCCACTTGGAGAGGCAAGGTTTGATCAGGAATAATCAGCTTGGCTTTGTCAGAGGGAGGTCATGCCTAACAAATTTGATTGAATTTTTTGAGGAGGTGACCAGGTGTGTAGATGAGGGTAGTGCAGTTGATGTAGTTTATATGGATTTCAGCAAAGCCTTTGACAAAGTCCCACATGGGAGACTTATAAAGAATTGAAATGCACATGGGATACAGGGTAATTTGATAAGGTGGATTCAAAAATGGCTTAGTTGTAGGAGACAGAGGGCGATGACAGAAGGATTATTTAGTGACTGGAAGCCCGTGTTCAGTGGCATACCACAGGGATCTGTGCTCGGTCCCCTATTATTCGTCATTTTTATGAACAATATAGATGACTATGTGGGGGGAGGGTTAGTAAGTTTGTGGATGACACAAAGATTGGCCGGGTGGTTAACAGTGAGGCTGAGTGTCTTGGGCTACAGAAAGATATAGATGGGATGGTCAAATGGGCAGATAAGTGGCAGATGGAATTTAACCCTGAAAAGTGTGAAGTGATACACTTTGGAAGAAGTAATTTGACAAGGAAGTATTCAATGAACGGCTTGACACTAGGAAGTTCTGAGGAACAAAGGGACCTTTCATGTGTGTCCATAGATCTCTGAAGGCGGTGGAGCATGTTAGTGGGGCGGTGAAAAAGGCATATGGGACACTTGCCTTTATCAATTGACGCCTAGATTATGAAAGTAGGGAGGTCACGTTCGAGCTGTATAGAACCTTGGAGAGGCCACAGCTGGAGTACTGTGAGCAGTTCTGGTCGCCACATTATAGGAAGGATGTGATTGCACTGGAGGGGGTGCAGAGGAGATTCACCAGGATGTTGCCGGGGATGAAACATTTAAGTTATGAAGAGAGGTTGGATAGACTTGGGTTGTTTTCATTGGAGTAGAGAAGACTGAGGGGCGACCTGATTGAGGTGTTCAAGATTATGAGGGGCATAGTCAGGATGGGTAGGGGGCATCTGTCCTCCTGAGTTGAAGGGTCAGTCATGACGGGACACAAGTTCAAGGTGAGGGGGGATGTGAGGAAAACATTTTTACCCAGAGAGTGGTGATGGTCTGGACTGCGCTGCCTGGGAGGGTGGTGGAGGCGGGTTGCCTCACATCCTTTAAAAAGTACCCGGATGAGCACTTGACACGTCATAACATTCAAGGCTATGGGCCAAGTGCTGGTAAATGGGATTAGGTAGGTAGGTCAGGTGTTTCTCATGTGTTGATGCAGACTCGATGGGCTGGAGGACCTCTTCTGCACTGTATGATTCTGTGATTCTGTGATTCTGTGAGTAACTCTCCTCCTGACTCCCTAAAGTCTGTCCACCCTCTACAGCGCACAAGTCAAGATGGAATTCATGAAGCTTGACACCATCCAGAACAAAGCAGCCTGCTTGATTGGCACCCCTTCCACAGACATTCACTCTCTCCACCACCAATACACAGTGGCAGCAGTGAGTATCATCTACAAGATGCACAAGGGCAGCGGACACATAAGAACACCTCCAGCTGGAAGTTCTCCTCTAAGCCACACACCATCCTGGCTTGAAAATATATCACCCTCCCTTCGCTGTCACTGGGTCAAAATCCTGGAACTCCCTTCCTAACAGCACTGTGGGAGTACCTACACCACATGGACTGCCGCGGTTCAAGAAGGCAGCTCACCGCCACCTTCTCAAGGGCAACTGGGGATGGGCACTAAATGCTGGCCCATCCAATGGCGCTCACATTCCCTAATTGAATGAAACAAAAATAACTTTCACATAAAAGGTAATAGAAATTGGGAACTCTCCCTCCTTGAAGGTTGTGTTGAAAATTGAAACTTTTAACACTGAGATCACTTGATTTTCATTGGGTTAATGTGTCAAGGGAGATAGTGCTAGAACAGGTCAATGGATTTGAGGCACAGGTCAGGCATGATCTAACTGAATGGTGGAGCAGGCTCGAGGGCTTAAATGGACTACTCCTCTTCTTATGTTCCTATGTACAGGCATGACAGCAGATTTTAACCTCTGGCCCCCCCACCAGGAACAGGATGTAGGTTATGTTCTAGTATGGGTAGAAATAAGTCAGAGAAGGCTCAGTAGTGGAAATGCTCTGAATCAAAGCGAGGGAAATGTTGCAGAATTATTACTTGCATGTGTTGCTAGATGACACACTTTGCCCATCAATAATTCACACGTGTACAGATGTTGCTTGCCAACTCTGCTCTGTAGCTCATCCCCCGGGAGTCAACAGCTCTCTCTGCACAGAAATGAACTGAAAGCAGCAGCTGGAAAAATTGCATTACATTTTATGAGCCACTGTAAAATTCATTACTGATGTAACATATTCAAAACAAGAATTGTCAGTCTCTACATTTTTGTTTCTTCCTTGTTTAACAGTGGACAAAATGCAGTTGGCAAGAGAAATAAAGAAGCAGCTTAGTCTTTCCCTTGAACGAGAGGATGCTGCCGCCATGGTATAACTACCGGTGTAAGTGTTATGGGGGTTAAGGGTTCCATCCGCTCGATAGCTCTAACAACAACTTGCATTTATCTAACACCTTTAGCATGAGAAAGCATCCCAAGATGTTTGGCAAGAGAGTAATCAGGCAAAGTTTGACACCAAGACACGTAAGAAAATATCAGGGCAGGAACTTGTTCAAATAGGTAGGCTTTAGGGATTGTCTTAAAGGAGGAGAGAGAGGTAGAGGAGCAGAGGCTAATGAAGGGAATTCCAGAGTTTGGGGCCCACCTAGATCGTGGAAGGCACAGCCGCCAACGTAGGAGTGATTAAATCGGAGATGATCAATTAAAGGTGCCTTCTCTTATATTTGTAGAATGTTGAAAGAAATTGAGTTCCCCAACTCTGTCCTCACGTGCGTTCCCGATTTCCTTCGCCCTTTCACTGGCAGCCATGTCTTCAGCTTCCTAACTCCTAAGCTCTAGAATTCCCCCCCTAAATCACTTTGCTTCTCTACCTCTCCTTCCTCCTTTAGGCTGCTCTTTAAAACCTCTGTGACCAAGTGTCCAATCATCTGCCCTCTTATCTCCTTATGTGCCTCATGTCAGATAAGACCTGGTTACCCACATTGAGAAATGCCTTGTGGCATTTTACTCAATTCACGGTGTTACACAAATGCAATGTGGTGTTGAAAGTTAGATTGTTTTGTGTGGCAGGGTTTCCCGCATGGAAAGATTGTGACAGCCTGAAGAGCTGAAGACTTCTTAACTTCACAGTTCACCTCAGGATACAGATCTTAGATAAAAGGAATTTATTTTACTGACTGTTTTAATTGCCTTGCCCTGGAAGGCTGTCAGGGGCTCGCTTCAAGAGGACTGAGTCCTCTCAGCTTCCTTTGATCATATGTCCCAGCTGATCACCTTTGATGGAGCTTGTGGAGGCAATTTCTGTCCTGCAGATTGTCTCACAAACGTCAGGGCATTATCAAGAAACCAGTTCGCTGGGATTAATTCCAAACGTGAACACAACTCTAGTCAGAGGGGCAGCAGGGGTTTAAAGGGATGCTGGAAAATGCAGTACTTTCATCAGCATCTGAAAGGAGGAATTAAATTTAATGTCTTGGATCCCATTACTGTGAGATACCATGTCTTTCCCGCATTTTGTTGGAAATTTGTTAGGGCATTTCCTGCTTTGGCACAGCAGGCTTGCTGTAGCTTTGACCAAATCCCCATTTTTGCTACTTTTCCAGTCTGGACTCTTTAACTCCTGCTTTTGAAATTGCTTCACTTATTTTTTTACCGTTGATTCTTGAAAAGCGCTCGCTGTGAAATTTCAAACACTGCGAGTTATCACACATAAGAACATAAGGAATAGGAGCAGGAGTCCGCCATTCAGTCCTTTGAGCCTTCTCTGTCATCCAATAAGATCATGCCTGACCTTCTACCTCAACGGAGATCCTTACGCTAAATTGATCTGAAGACAACACCGATTCGCACTATCTTTATTACTATTAACATTGAACTGGGACTTATGCAGCTCTGCAAGTTACCAAACAGCCGGGAGGAGGTATTTGAAAGGGTTAACGAAAAAGCTGATTGCAGTGGTTATTTTAAGGAAGGTCCTAATGAAGCAAATGGAGGGTTATAGTTGAAAGGGTATTTGAAGGAAATTCCAGAGCCTGGGGCCAAGGTAGCGGAAGACACAAAGTAATAATGGCGAGGAGAAGGGAGGTAGGATGCGTAAGAGTTTGATTTAGTTGGAATGGAGGGTTTGGGGATTGGTTGAAGAGTTCTTCTTTTCTTTACTTGTTCAAGAGATGTGAGGGTCGCTGGCAAGACCGGCATTTGTTGCTCATCCCTAATTGCCTTTGAGATGGTGGTGGTGAGCTGCCTTCTTGAAGAGGTCCATGTGGTGTGAGTAGAGCCACAGTGACGGTTTGATGCAATGGAATGGCTTGTCCGGCCATTTCAGAGGGCAGTTAAGGGTCAACTACATTGCTGTAGGTCTGCAGTCATATATAGGCCAGACCTGGTAAGGACAGCATATCCGTCCCTGAAAAATACTAGATGGGTTTTTACAACAATCTGTTAGTTCCATAGTCATCATTACTGAGGCTAATTTTTTTTTCAATTCCAGATTTAATTGAATTTAAATTCCACCAGCTGGTTTGGCGTATTTTAAACATAATAGTCCAGTCCTCTGGATTATTAGTCCTGTAACATTACAACTAGATTACCGTTACCCTCCACTGCAGCATAATTTCCCAGAAAATCATAGATAAGGGATAAGGCCAGAGAGGGACTCAAACAAAAGGATGAGAATTTGAGCCTCTGGTGGACTGGGACTCAATGTGGATCAGTGATGGCTATCAGCTAGAGTAAGAGGCAAGGAGAATCCTGGATCAGGTGACATTTTCCGAAACTGGTAGTTAAGAGGCTAAACAGATGACTATTTGAATAGTTGCTTATGCAGGTGAAAAAAGTTTGGGTGAGGTAATCAGCGGCAAATGAGCTGAGATGGAGTGAAGGGGTCATGAAAGTGAAAGGAGGCAGTCTTTGTGAGGGAATGTTTAGGTGGTCAGAGTTTCAGCTCGCAGGTGAATTGGCTGCTGAAGTTGTGATCAGGCTGTTTCAGCTGAGAACAGTAAGCGAGGAGCGGCACGGAATCGGTGATGAGTTACAGCATTTGAGATCTAAACTCCACAGGTAAAAGTAAGCTTCTTGCTGTGGCTTCCAACACTTGCTCCAGTTTGTGTACTTTTCTCTGAGCCCACACCCAGGCTTAATCAATCAATCACAGTGGCTTCAATAGTAAACAGACTGAGATATTCAAACACAGAATAATGGAACCATTGATCCCCACAGCTCCATTGACTTGCTGGCTGTGAGCTCTACCTGAGTAGCCTCGACTGATCTGAGTACTCAATTTTCGCACCATTTCTTCCTTGTGTAAAAGCACAGTTTGTCCCACTGACTATCCTTCTCTCTGAATAGGAACTCGGTACATGAGGAAATTGGCAGGTTCTAAATTTCATACAGTCAAGAAGTAATTCTATCAACCATCTCAAGGGACTTCTGCTGGTTCTGTTTCTCAACCGGAGTGAGGAGAAAGTCTAGGGGCAATTCTTCTTCTTGTTTTCTCTCTACCTTCGCCTACCCCACTGTGGAAGGAACTTTATTTTGACGCTTCCCCCCAGGAGATCAGCCAGAGTCACTAGCACTAGGAATTTATTAGCGCAGAGTTCTGCCAGGCGTGCCAACTCCAACTGCTGCCATCATAACGATGGATACCAGCGTTCATAGGGTGTCAGAGAAATCCGACAATTTATCCTTCAACACGTGGCTAACATGACTGAGGTGCCACACCCCCACACCTCACCCTGCCCCAGAGTGTGGCAGTGGCTCCATGGAGAATGAACAGCATTCGTGCCCCCCCCACCCCCACCCCCACTGCCACTCTGCCAGTACCTCTGCCATTCCCTGCCAGGAAGCCAGCCCAAGCTACAATCACCTGTGCCGAGATGGTGTAGTTGGCAGCCAGGCTGCTAAGGCCCGAGCGGCTTGACATCATTTGCAGGTTCATCCATAGACTCCACTACTGAAAGTCAGCAGCTTTTCACCAGCCAGCCACTGGGCTGGCACTATGTGTGTGTGTGTGTGTGTGAGAGAGAGAGAGCATCAGGGTGGGCAAAGGCACACTGAAGGCAGGCACTGAGCGAGTGCACAATGTCGAATAGTTAACTTTTCTACTCACTGCGCGCAAATTTGGTTTGAAAATTTTATTTTGTGATGGATTTTATTTTTGCACTGTGTCCAAGCAGGTGCTGTGATGGCCAGAGACAGAGGGAAGCTAAGTGTGGGACTGTTGGTAAGTGGGGAATTGGGGTTTTCCTTTACCGGTATAACACTCAGGTGAGTTCTTCAAGGGCAGCCCAGTCCCATGCTCCTGCTCTTCACCATGAAGCCAGTTTCCCCCTCATGACAAGGGCAGGATTGTGCAACTGTTTTTTATTTGTTCATGGGATGTGGGAGTCACTGGGCACTTTAACAGCCAACCGCATTGCTGTGGGGTCTAGAGTCACATGTAGCCACACCAGCTAAGGACAACAGATTTCCTTTCCTAAAGGATATTAGTAAACCAGATGGGTTTTAATGGCAATCAGTAATGGCTTCATGGTCATCATCAGAATTCAAATTTCACCATCTGCCCTGGTGGGATTTGAACCCAGGTCCACAGAGTATTAGCTTGGGTCTCTGGAATACCAGTCCAGTGACAATACCACTGCACTACCACCTCCCCTCGCAGTAGGCTGTCACAAAGTGTGGCATTCATTCTGCTAAGCACTGCAGGGCTCCTCCAGAACAGTCCAGGCAGGAGAGGCATTGTTTCCGATGACTTCCCTATCATATTTCATGTTGCAGCTTGGTTTTCACCATATAAATGTTGTGTACAGGTGTGTGGACTATGTACATGTCATGAACTATTTCATCAGTGGACAGTCCTCTTTGCCTAGTCGCCATTCTTTGGAGACTGAAATGTAGCTGGTACAGGGGACTGCCACAGAATGAAGGCATCTTGACTGCTGTTTGGGTACCAGGCACTGACCTGCATGGGTATACTTGCTTTGGAGGCAGTCCAGAAAAGGTCAAAGGCAAGGTACTACGGATGCTGGAAATCTGAAACAAAAACATAACGTGTTGGAAAAACTCAGCAGGCCTGTGGAGAGAAAAAGAGAGTTAACGTTTCGAGTCCACATGACTCTTCTTCAGAGCTAAAGAGAAGTGAAAATAAATAAAAGCGATGTAAAAAGAGAAGTAAAAAGTAAAAAAGTTCACTCAGCCAGGGATGAAGGGGTTATCTAATGAGGAAAGGTTGAGCAGGTGATCTTATTGAACCATATAAGTTTCTGAGGGGGTTTGACAGGGTAGATGCTGAGAGCATGTTTCCTCTCGTAGGGAAAGCTAGCACAGTGAGCACAGTTTAAATTTAAAGGGTATCCCATTTATGATGGAGATGAGGAGGAGTTTCCTCTCACAGAGAGTTATTCTTTAGAACTCTCTTCCACAGAGACCAGTGGCTGTGTCGGTGACCTTCCAGGCTGGCATTGAATGGGTCATTGAATATACTCAAGGTTGAGTTAGACAGACTTTTGATTGTCAAGGGAGCCAAGGGTTATGGGGGACTGGCAGGAAAGTGGGGTTAATGCCACAGTCAGATCTGCCATGATTTTATTAAATGGCAGAGCAGGTTTGATGGATTGAATGGCCTGCTCCTGCTTTTATTTCTTTAGATCTTATAATCTTATGATGCACTGCCTTTCGACATTGAGGGAATGTAATCCCTTTCAGCTCCTCTGTAGGGCAGCGTTGTCATGCAATGCCTGCAGAGCAATGTCAATGACAGTCTGTACAATGGGGAAGGGTAGCCTGCTACCACAGTGAAGCTCTCAGGCAAGACAGAATGATAAATGATTAGCTCCCTTTGCGTAGAGAGCATTTGTGACCTCTCATATGCAACAGTGGACAGCAAACTGTGAGATGTTGCCACTACTTCTAATGCCAGTCTGCAAGGTCACTGTTACAGCCACTGGCAACGCTGTCCTTGCCCTTCTCTGTGAGGCTGTCTTTACTGAAGTGCAAATATTTCACACGCTGCTACCAGCTGAGGTTCAAGCAGGAGAACAGATCCTTGAAAACCCGAGGCAGGTATGGCTTCTTGCTAAGAATCCTCCTTCCCCTATTTCGCCTCCCTCTTCCAGCTTTGTGTGGCCTCTTCTCCAAGTCGTCTACAATGACGCCAGCCCCAGGTGGAGCATTATTTACAATTCTCAGCAGCACTACATTTCAGGAAGCAGGTGAAGATTTTGAAGAGGATACAGAAAGAGATTTGCAAGAATAGCTCCAGGAATTAAGTAATATGGTTACATGCATAGACGGGAAAAGCTTGGGGTTTTCCTCCTTAGAATGGAGAAGGCTAAGAGGAGGTGTTTAAGATCATGAAGGATATTAGATAGAGTTAGAGAAGAGAAAAGTGTTTCTAAGGGCTGAAGGGTTGATAACTAGAGGCCACAGATTTAAGTTGATTGGCAAAAGTCCAGAGATGTGGGGAAACGCTTCTTTTAATGTAATAAATGGTCCTGATCTGGAATGTGCTGCCTGATATGGTGGCTGAAACTGAATCAACTGAAGTTTTCAAAAGGGAATTGGATAAATACTTGAACAAGAAACATTTGCAGGGATATGGTGACTGTTCTTCAAAGATTCTGGTGCAGACTCAATGGACCGAATAGTCTCCTCCTATGCTGTACTATTCGATGACTCCATGAACCTTTGGAGTTATTTTCCAACTTTTGAAATGTATATATGATTTCCTTTTGATAGCTCCCATTGAATCTGCTTCCACCACCCTTTCAGGCAGCACATTCACAATCATAACATGTTGCTTCATAAGCCATTTCTCTCCATCTCCCTGCTGCTACCTGAACCCCCATTTCTTATGCCAATTGTCTTAAATATATGCCATTTGCAAACCAACTCTCTTGCCGATGGATACAGCTTCTCCACATTTATTTTGTCAAAACCCTTCATAATCTTGAACGTCTCCATTAAATCTCCCCTTAACCTTCTCTGCTCAAAGGAACAAAATTCCAGCCTCTCTGCTCTCTCCACAGAACTGAACTCCCTCATCCCTGGCACCATCCTAATAAATCTTCTCTGTGCCCTTTCCAACTTGGTCCAAGAGTTTGTCTTAGTATTGCCAGCTCTGGTCATGACTTCTTGCCTCCAGTCATCCTGCCCAGTCAAACAGCTTTTTAATCCCATCTCCAATATTTTTATGGTTAATAAATGTAAGTGTTCAGAGAAAATAAAAAAAACCTTACAGATTTTTGTTTATTCATTCATGGGCTGTGGGTTTCGCTGGCTGGGCCAGCATTTAGTGCCCATCCCTAATTGCCCTTAAGAGGGTGGTGATGAGCTGCCTTCTTGAACCGCAGCAGTCCATGTGGTGTAGGTACTCCCACAGCGCTGTTAGGAAGGGAGTTCCAGGATTTTGACCCAGTGTCAGCGAAGGGAGGGTGATATATTTTCAAGCCAGGATGGTGAGTGACTAGGAGAGGAACTTTCAGGTGATGTTGTTACCATGTACCTGCTATCCTTGTTTTTCTAGATGTTAGTGGTTGTGGGTTTGGAAGGTACCAATAATTATCTCTTGGGTAACTTGCAGTCCGGGAGATTGAACTTCAATTTAATCGGGCCTACACGCTTCCTTCTGGTTTCCCTCTCTGTGTTGCACTCAAGCAACACACTCAACAAGACATGACTTTTGACTTTAAAACAAGAGACAGGGGTCTTATAGATGCAAGCAAACAATTTAGACTAGCAAAAAAGTACAATACTGCAGGGGCTGGAGATCTGAAATAAAAATGGAAAATGCAGGAAATACTCAGCAGGTCTGGCAGCATTTGAACTGGATCTTCCAGGGAACCATGGGAGCTGTCTCCCAGTCAAAAGTCAAAGGGTAGCTCAATCAAGGGAGGAATGGCTGCCCACTGTCACTGAACAGTCAATTGGCCATTAATAGGCTGGAGGCAGAATTTCTGCCTTTCAGGGATAGGAAGTCCCGCCTCAGGGAGCTGCTGACCAATCAGATGGACGACAGCTCTGTAGTTCCAGCAGCACCGTGTGGTAGTAATGACTGCTGCTGGGACTATAGGCAGGTCCCCAATGGAGATGGCCCCCAAGGTGAGGGGGGGCGGATTTCACTGATGTCAGGATGGCAGGCCTCGGTGAGGGAGGTGGGGGACAGGGGGCCATGCTTGAGCAGTCAGTGGGTAGGTTAAAGGAGCATGTGTCATCTTGGGGAGGTGGGGGTGCCTCCAATGGGTACAGAGAACCTGCAAAGGAAGTCCCACCAGTTGCCCGACATCAGCCCCCGCAGCTAAAGCTACTGGGCACCCCACTTGGTCTGGACCGCCCCCTGCCATGAGTAAAATTGAGGCAGGTTGGGATGAGGGTCGTAAGTGGTTATTAATTGGCCACTTAAGGATCTAAATAGGCCCAAAGGTTGGAGCACCGTCCAACACCTCCACCGTATCCCGTAAAATTTCAGGCAGGTCGGGAACAGGTGGGTAAGCGACGGGAGTTTATGAGGCCTGACCCCCTCCACTTTCAAACTCACAGGCGGAGGAGCCTAAAATCCAGCCCTTCAGGTCAATGATCTTTTGTCAGGAACTGGAAAATGTGGACAATGTCGGGCATGTAATTGGTTTTAAGCACGTACAGAGGCAGAGAAAGTGGGGAGAGGCGGGAGAAGGTACAAAAGAGAGGCTGTGTGACAGGGTGGACGTCAGGGGAGATTAGATGAAGAAGGGGTGATAAGGCAACAAGAAGCAAAAAATGGGTATCGAAGAGCTGGGCATATCTCAAACGCAGAGTCATTATTGGTAACAAAAACAAAAACTAATTGTTGAACTCAATATGAGCCCTTTGGCTTTTCACCATCACTCTTTTAGTTATGTAATCACTCCCGCATTCCAGCCAATGACGGACATTCTCTTTTGCTCCTTCCTCCCCTTTCCTCCCCCACTCCCTTTCCCTGGTTCGTGCACTTGCTCCAAACCTGTTACATCTCGAAATGTTTCCAGTTCTGACGGAAGGTCAACGACCTGAAACATCAACTCTATTTCTCTCTCCACAGCCGCTGCCAAACCTGCTGAGTATTTCTAGCATGTTCTGTTCTACTTTAAATTGGACTGTGGTCACTGAACCGCAGGACATTTGTACAAAACTATCAAGGGTCAGACAAGACCACATATTAGGAGGCTTTCCATCCCTCCACCCCTCCACGGAGTTGTGGATTTATGGAACAGAGTGCTGGCCAAAGCTTTCACGGTGTGTCAATTAACCTTGAAAGAGGTCATGTAGTAAAAACACAGTAACCAGCCTTGTACTAGTAATGTCCCGATTTGGTTCACATTTGCTGCGTATCTGTTCAGATTTCAGAAGGACGCTTAAAGTATTTTGCATACTGTGGATTGCCTTAGTGTAATCACTGTTACGTAGACAAATCAGACAATGATTTTCAGCACAAAAAGATCCCAGAAACAGCAATGAGTTTCATCTTTGCTTGACCAAAAGTGTTATCAAACAAAATTTGAGCAGGATATCGGGACTCAGAGATAAAAACAAAAAAAATGCGGATGCTGGAAATCCAAAACAAAAACAGAATTACCTGGAAAAACTCAGCAGGTCTGGCAGCATTGGTGGAGAAGAAAAGAGTTGACATTTCGAGTCCTCATGACCTTTCAACAGAACTGAGTAAAATTAGGAGAGGGGTGAAATATAAGCTGGTTTAAGGTTGGGGGGGTGTGGTGGTGGGGGGAGAGAAGTAGGGGTGGGGGGGTGGTGGTTGTAGGGACAAGCAAGCAGTGATAGGAGCAGATAATCAAAAGATGTCACAGACAAAAGAACAAAGAGGTGTTGAAGGTGATGATATTATCGTAGCACATTCTTTTAGATAATATCACCACCTTCAACACCTCTTCGTTCTTTTGTCTGTGACATCTTTTGATTATCTGCTCCTATCACTGCTTGCTTGTCCCTACAACCACCCCACCTCCCCCAACTTCTCTCCCCCCACCACCCCCCAACCTTAAACCAGCTTATATTTCACCCCTCTCCTAATTTTACTCAGTTCTGTCAAAGGGTCATGAGGACTCGAAACGTCAACTTTTTTCTTCTCCGCCGATGCTGCCAGACTTGCTGAGTTTTTCCAGGTAATTCTGCTTTTGTTTTGTGATCAGAAGGACTCACTGCTCTTCTTTGAATAGTGCCATAGCTTATTTAATACGCACCTGAATCTGTTAGAATCATATCTCTCAGGACTGAAGTTTTTTTTACAAAATGGAAGGATTGGCACAATCTGGACGTAGGGCAGAAATTTCGGGTTGGCGAGCAGGGGTAGAGCCCACTCGCCAACGGGTAAAATGATGCCCAATGACGTTGGGCGTGTGTCCCGACATCACTGCGCGTCAATTAGATTTCCAGTTCGGCAGGCGCACAGCCAAGTCGCCTGCACGCCCATCGAACTGTCAAAGGCCTTTTTAAGGCCTGTTAAAAACTAATTGAAATAATTAAATGAACTGCCCGCCCAACCTTAAGGTGGTCAGGCAGGCAAACTTACCAGGCGGCCTCCGCATTTTTCATGGACTTCATCCACGGACGGGATGAGGTTTCATGAAGTGTTAAAGAAGTCAATAAAAAAAATTTAAAAATTCATTGACGTGCCCCAGCTCATGTGACACTGTCACATGAGGCAACATGTTTTAAAAGTTTTTAATTTCTTTATTTAGATGTTTAAAATTTAAACAAGTCTCCCTGAGGCACGAAAGAGCGCAGGCCCCGACTCAGGGAATCCCCCATATCCACCTACACTGGAAGCACTCAGCGCGTCCAGGTGGGTGTCACGCTGGGCTGGCCTTAGCTGGCTTGCCCACATAAAATGGCAGGGCGGCCATGATCTGGGGCGCCGATTGGGTTTGTGCCCGCTCCCGCACAAACCCCCTGACAGGGGGAAATTTCTGCCCATAGACTCATAGACGTTTGCAGTACAGAAGGAGGCCATTTGGCCCATTGTGCCTGCACCAATCAACAAAGACCTGACTGCACTAATCTCATTTTCCAGCACTTGGCCCATAGCCCACAATGCAAGTGAGTAGCTAAATATTTCTTAAATGTTACGAGTGTTTCTGACTCAACCACCCTTTCAGGCAGTGGGTTCCAGACTCCCCCCACCCTCTGGGTAAAAAATATTCTCCTCTTAGCCTTCTACCTCTTACCTTAAACCTATGCCCCCTGATTATTGACCCCTCCACTAAAGGAGAAGTGCCTTCCTATCCACCCTATCTATGCCCCTCATAATCTCATACGCCTCTACCAGGTCCCCTCTCAACCTTCACTGCTCCAAGGAAAACAACCCCAGCCTATCCAATCTTTCCTCATAGCTCAGACCCTCCATTCCAGGCAGTATCCTGGTAAATCTCCTCTGCACCCTCTCCAGTGTAATCACATCCTTCCTATAATGTGGTGACCAGAATTGCGTGCAGTACTCCAATTGTGGCCTAACCAGCATTTTATACAGTTCCAACATAACCTCCCTGCTCTTGTATTCTACTCCTCGGCTAATAAAGGCAAGTATCCCATATGCCTTCTTAATGACCTTATCAACCTGTCCTGCTACTTTCAGGGAGTTGTGGATGTGCGCACCAAGGTCCCTCTGATCTTCAGTGCTTTCCAGGGTCCTACGATAGTGTAGTCCCTTGCTAACCTGTGGATGCTAACCTGAGATTCTTATTAAAAGAAGGTCATAATTTTACCTTGGAACGGTAAACAAGCAGGCTCCTTCCATGAAATCACCTGCCCTGTATGGCCCTTGAGAAGGAGTTGTTTGTTTGTGTTGAACTGCAAACCACTTTAATTAATGAAAAGCTGGGGGACAAAAAGCTGAATCACATGGGAGAGAGGAAAAAACTTAAGCTGTGAACCTGCTTGTTTTGAATGTAGTCTGGTTGGAGAACAAGCTGAGAAAGGAAGGCTACCTTGACTGGCTCTCTCTCTCTCTATCTTACCTAAAATTGTGTGTGGCTATCAACTTGTAGCCAGAGAATCCTCATCTGAGTGTAACTAGTCTGCATTTGGACCTGCAAAGCCGGGATTTCAGGCTACAGAACTCCAGGTCAACAGTGTCATGAACCTATGAACTTGATTGTTTATCTTATAATGCCCATCCTCCAAAGCCGATCTCTGCAGAGAGAATCTATCTGTTTGTTGTGTGTGTGTTTTTGTGTGTGTGTGTGTGTGTGGGTGTGTGCTGGGGGGATTCTTTAGGAAGAGATAGATAGTTATACTTCCTGATTACAATTGATCATTTTTTTTTCAAAAGAAATTAATCATCCTGTCTTTTTGAAAGAAGTCTGGTCAGAGTCTCTTTTGTTCTGGGTACTAGAGATATGGCTACACAATTGGCCATTTCGGTTAGAAAATTAAACATTTAAATGAATGGTACGGCCTGCAGAGTAGTGGGACTTGATAATTTATACACTCCTCCCATCCCAGTCGTAACAAATCACAGTTCATTAAAGAATGCCGTTTGATCATCAGTAAAGTAATGGAAGGGGTCATCAACAGTGCTATCAAGAGGCACTTGCTTAGAAATAACCTGCTTACTGGTGCCAGGACCACTCAACTTTTGACTTCATTACAGCCTTGCTTCAAACATGGACAAAAGAGCTGAACTCCCAAGGCGAGGTGTGAGTCACTGCCCTTGACACAAGGCAGCATTTGACAAAGTGTGGCGTCAAAGAGCCCTAGCAAAACTGGAGTCATTGGGAATCAGAGGGAAAACTCTCCACTGGTCAGAGTCATACATAATGTAAAGGAAGATGGTCGTGGTTGTTTGAGGTCAGTCACCTCAGTTCCAGGACACCACAGCCAAGAATTCCTCAGGGTATTCTCCTTGGCTCAACAATCTACAGCTGTTTCATCAATGACCTTCCTTCTATCATAAGGTCAGAAGTGGGTATATTTGCTGATGATTGCACAATGTTCAGCAACATTCGCGACTCCTAAGATGCTGAAGCAGCCCATGTCCAAATGCAGCAAGACCTGGACAATATCAGGGCTTGGGTTGACAAGCAGCAAGTAACATTTGTGCCACACAAGTGCCAGGTGATGACCATTTCCAACAAGAGAGATTCTAACCATTGCCCCTTGACATTAAATGGCATTACCATCTCTGAATCCCCACTATCAACATCCTTGGGGGTTACCAGAAACTGAACTGGACTAGCCATATAAATACTGTGGCTACAAGAGCAAGTCAGAGGCTAGGAATTGTGCAATGAGTAACTCACCTCTGACTCCCCAAAGCCTGTCCACGATCTGCAAGGCACAAGCCATGAGTGTGATGGAGCACCCTCCACATACCCGGATGAGTGCAGCTCCAACAACTCAAGAAGCTTGACACCATCCAGGACAAAGCGCCTGCATGATTGGCAACCCATCCCCATGCATTCACTCCCTTCACCACCAATGCACAGTGGCAGCAGTGTGTACAATCTACAAGATGCCCTGCAGGAACTCCACAAGCCCCCTTCAGCAACAACTTCCAGACCATGACCACTTCCATCTAGAAGGACAAAGACAGCAGATATATGGGAACACCACCATCTGGAGGACAAGTCTTTCCAAGGTAAGGATAACTGTTAGGTATAGGTGATGTGAGAAGGAAACCATGTCCAATGCTGGGTGCAAAGACAAATATTATGTCAAAACTCATGCAAGTGTGTGCAGGAGGTTGGTGTTCTATGATTGACTTTCCTCTTTACTGTCTGAGTGTTAAGCATTAGCTAAGCAGGACGCAGGAATCTTAAGGCTAGGGCAGCATTTGCTTGCTGCACTTTGCTAACAATCCTTTCATTGGAAGATGAATCTGCCTGTGGTAAAATAAGGTACCCTGTGCCTTTAAGAGAATGCAAGTGTATCACTGTACAGTGTGGGCAACTGGAAGCTGTAAAGTCTAGTCCTGGGGGTTTCTGAGTCAGCACATATGATCTGGTGCTCTGCCCTATGTCTCATCACTGTATATTCTTAAATCAGTCTCTCCCCATTATTGATCACAAGCAGCAATTGATGAGTACATAGGAAGGCGTGCAGTTAGAGTTCGAGTGACAAGCAAACTCATTTACCCAAGACATAAAAGCAGTGACAAGGATAAAAACATTGCAAGACCCATGAGTGTGAGTCCACAAGACGGGTGAGCAAAGTATTGGAAACAGCATCTGTACTTACCTTGTGAAATAGGCAACAGCTGGCAATCGGAAAGCAATGCTGCAGTTTACAATTTAAAAAAAGCCTCTGAGAATCATGATTGTGGAGATCCCACCAAAACTCAAAAAGAGTGCCAGAAAAGCAGCAAAGAAAAGCTGACAGCTGCAGAGACAGATTTAAATAAAAGCAGTGACTGCTCTTAATGGCAATGTATTTAAAAGGGTAAAACATGAAAAATGGCTTGCAGTCATTCACGATGCTGCAGTTCGGCTGTGACGATCCATTCGACTCCATTTCAGATGACTGCTCTCAGTATGTCGAATGCCTAGCGTTCTTTTTTACTGCTAACAGCATCACAGGGGAGCAGAAGAAGGGGGCTATTCTTTTATCCTCACGCAGGAGCAAACATACGGGCTGATTCGCAGCCTCACGTCACCTAGTGCCCCCGGCTCGAAGACTTTCTACGAGTTATTAAAAATTGTGCAGAGCCACCAGAGACCAAAGCCTTCGGTTACTATGCAGCGCTTCAAGTTCAATTCAATGAACAGGCTTCCAAAGGAGACAATAGCTGACCACGTGCAACTTCATTGCAATATTCAAACCAGATGGATTCTGATAAATGTGTCCACACGTTTATATGTCTCTTATGTTGTGGAGGTTTCTATCACCTGCCTTACATAGTTATGATGCCTCTGTTCACACATGTGTTCTTGTATAAACACTTTCCATCCCACTCAAAACCTGCTTATCTGCTGGGAGAGGCAAAAATAAAAACAAATAAAATCCAGGCCAAATTGGGAAAATTCCTCTCCAACCTTTAAGGTGATCAAAACTAGTCCAGATATCACTTTAGCCCTGATAATCAAATGCAGTACCTACCTTTTGTATAAGGTGATCTCTGTAATTGCACTGACAGCTTGTGCTCCAGCCTTAGTCAAGCTGTTCCGGTACAGCTACAGCACTGGCATCTACCTGGCCAGTTGGAAAATTGTCCAGGTGTGTCCTGTTCACAAAAGGCGAGACAAATCCAACCCAGCCAATTACCGCCCCAGCAGCCTACTCTCGATCATCAGTAAAGTGATGGGAAGTGTCGTCGATAGTGCAGCCAAGTGGCACTTAATCAGCAATAACCTGCTCACTGATACTCAGTTTGGGTTCTGTAAGGGCCACCCGGCTCCTGACCTCATTACAGCCTTGGTCCAAAAATGGACAAAAGAGCTGAACTCAAGAGGTGAGGTGAGAATTGTTATGATATGCCTTTAAGGGATATCAATATGAAATCACGAGAAGGAAAATGTGTCATGTGATCCAGTCTTCGTTTCGCTTTTGCTTTGAGCAGAGCACACACACACAACTCTAATGCCTTCAAGCTTTATATCTACTGTTCTCATGAGCCTAACCTCAATAAATGAACCCATGTGTTTACCAATCCCTTATGAGCAATTAGATATTATATCATTATAGTAACATGATATGGTGATCAGCGGTGGTGAAACAGGTGGTAGTAAGGCACAACATGGTGAGCATCCTTAGAAAGTGCTCCATGGCATGAGGAGACCCTTGACATTCGGTCAGATCACAACAAAGTTGCAGCGTTGGAGAGTTGCGAAAGCAGGGTGGTCACTGCGAAAAAAAAGCTTTGAAGGCACGATGCCGAGTTAGTCTTCAAGTAAAGAGCTGCTAAACAGACAGATTCCTTGTGGTGAGGTTGCGGCGCATAGCTTGTCAGTTTCGTGATTGGGACAGAGCGTCGAAAGGACTAGCTTCATCAGGAAAGGCGAGTGACCAGGGTGTGGGGTGGATCGATAGCGAGCAAGGAAGAGTTTAACAAAAAATCATAAAAATCGGGCCAGAGTAGGTTGTGATTACAACAGGTGGCTTCGGGAGATGCTGAACAATAAATTGAATAAAAAACAAAGATGCTGTTACTCAGTGGTGCATTCCCGCCACAACTCGTCTTTGTGGGTGGAGCTTCAGAAAAGTGCGTGAAAGCAGCTACAGTGACGCACATCCCAGGTACTACAGAAGAAGGAAGGTCAAAGGGGTATTGTCAGAATGTCCACAAAATTCCCCAGTTTGAATTGGGATGCAGCTGACCTACTATCCAAATTCAAAAAGAATTGGCCTAGCAATTGGGAATGAAGGTCTACACAGGCTGAACACATCAGGATTAACAGAAGAAGAGCTAAAGGATCCCCAAAGATGTGGACTATATTGGAAGACCAGTTCAGAATCAGGTTAAACGTCCGTATTCATTGAATAGACTTCATGTCATTTCGACAACAGTCTACAGAATCCATAGATCAATTCGTCAGCAGATGCAGAGGAAAGGGTACGTACTGTGATTTTTCAAATGCAGAGCTAGCAGACAGAATTGTTTAGTTGGTGATTGCATCCACTCCCATGGAAACATTCCGGAAAGATCTGCTAGACAAGCCCAAAATGTCTAGCATTAAAGAACTACTAAAGGATGGAAGTAAGTGTGAAGTGATCCTCCCAGGTCAACAAAGCTTACAGGTCCTAAGTACAACCCCAATTGTTGACGCACTCACTAGATTGCCAAAACCTAGCAAGGCATGTGGAAGGTATGGCCTTCTGAATGCACCAAGGAATGCCCAGATTTTCATCAATTCTGCAAAGCATGTGGCAGAAAGGGCCATTGGCAGCAGCAGTGCACTAGAGTGAAGGCTATTGCAGCTACAAAGAGCCGTGCACTGATCCAAACAGACTGTACAAAACAGGTATATTCAAGCAATAAGAATGACCAGCTGGAATCCCAATAAAAATATATACGAGGTGATCGACAAATCAGAAAATAATGATGATGTGCACGGCTAGATGAAGAATAGTGAATGCATGTTTCACATTGTCAATCTCGTGGAAAACATAAATGTCATCACATCATCTGAAATGTTTGCAAAGATTCAAACTATCTGCCCTAAGAAAGTTGGTAACTATTCATTATTGGCCAAGATTGCCACAGGGGCAATATGCTAAACCTACAAATTCTAAAAGACATGTATCCACAGACATGGGAGGCTATGGCGAAACATACTATTGTCAAACTTTCAGTGAACGACGGCTCACTAATTCTATGTGCAGGATCCATAGCCCTGGAGTACAAGTACAATCAATCCTCCCGGATGTCACAGATGTTCCACATCATGGAAACAAAATGCACAGCAATTGCTGGTCTACTGGTATGCTGCAACCTCATACTACTAACAATCCATGGAATCAGTCAGATATCACAAGGCAGATCAACATCAGGTCACCTTAGTTCACAACCTAACATTGAAATATCCAGAATTTTTCAACAAAATTGGCAGTTTCAAGGGAGCTGTAACACTACGCTTGCAGGAGAATTCAAGTCTGCCAACTGACTGGTACATTTTACACATTGCAAATGCCAGCAGCTACATGAAGAAATGGCAAAAGATTGTACTCTACAGAAACTGTGGAAAACCATCATCGAAGGATGGCCTGATTTGAGTCAGCATGTCCACGACCATTTTGGCTTTACCGGGATGAGCTAAGCATCTTCCAGGGAGTCATTTTGAAAGGTGGGCAGGTCATCATACTGGAGCCTTTGTGACCTGATATTCTTCAACACTCACACATGGGCATAGATTGGATGAGAGGACCCGTAAGAGAGACAGTCTATTGGCTGGGCATGAACAATGGCATTGAAATCAACATCAAGAAGTGTGAGATATGTCAAGAGCATATATATAAAGTTGGCCAAAATTACCACTGATTCCACATGACATTCCTACTCATCCTTGGTCCAAAACCGCATCAGACATCTTTCATGTCCATGGCAGTGATTTCACCGTCATTGTCAACTACTTTACCAAGTACCAAGTACTTACACTCCAGGGCTATGGATCCTGCACATAGAATTATTCGTCAGTTACACAATATGTCAAGCACGACTGTCGCACACATTCTATGTACTATTTTCAGTTTATTTAGTGTGCCTGGAGAGATCATTACTGATAATGGTCTGCAAGTTATCGGTAAACCATTTCAGGACATGTATGAGAAGTAGAATATTGATCACACTAATGGCTTAACTGAAAGAATAATTCGCACTGTGAAATTTCTAATTCTCAACTGTAGACAGAGCAAGTAAGATCTACACATTCAATGTTACATCTGAGAGCAACACCTTTAAGAGCAACTATTCCATCACTGGCCGAGCTCATGTTTGGCAGACCAGTGTGTACAAATTGATCTACTCTTACTCATGCAACTCTCTCAGAAACTAGAGAACAACTTATAAAACTGCAAAAGTAGATGACCAATGATAAAAATGCAGGTGCAAAATTGCCAAGTTCCCAGTTGGGATGGCAAGTTCGCATCCAGGTTCCCACAGAAGGCACATGGCAACCAGCCGAGGTGACAAGGGTTTGGTCAGAACCAAGGCCCTATGAAGTAACTACACACAAAATCACAATGTTGAGGCATCACCAAAGGCAAAGCAGATCCATTTTGGATCCTCAACCACCAGACAGTCCTGTTGCATTTTGGTCAAGATCCTAAATATGACCTGGTACAAGATCAAAGAATGAAAATCCCATGAATCACAGTGAGCAAATAAAGAAACCTCCAGACAACGTTACCATCACATGATCTGGATATACCAGCAGATTACCTTCATGCTTTAGAGACACATAAGTTGATCAATTCTATGCACCTGTGTAATGATAATGAAACATGAACATGTATTGTAAATAGTTATACTTCTTTGGAAGGGTGGGGGCAAGTATTTTTACAAGGGAAATTTGTCATGTGATCCAGTCTTAGTTCCACTTTTGATTTCAGCAGAACACTCATACACAGTTCTGATGCCTTCATGCTTTATACCCATGTGTAACTGCTTACATGTGCCTCATCTTAATAAATGAATCCACAATGTGTTCACCCAATCCCTTATGACTAATTAGGTATTATATCATTATAATAACAGGACAAGCGTGACAGCCCTTGACATCAGGACAGCATTTGACTGAGTGCGGCTTCAAGGAGCCTTCGCAAAACTGAATTCAGTTGGAACAGGGGAAAACTCTCCGCTTGTTGGAGTCATACCTAGCACAAAGAAAGCTGGTGTGGTTGTTGGAGGTCAATCATCTCAGTTCCAGGACATCGCCACCGATCTGGACAATATTCAGGCTTGAGCTGACAAGTGACAAGTAACATTCATGCCACACATGTGCCAGGCAATGAACATCTCCAGCAAGAGAGAATCTAACCAGTGCTCCTTGACATTCAATGGCATTACCATCACTGAATCTCCCACTACCAACATTGTGGGGTTACCATTGACCAGAAACTGAACTGGATCAGCCATATAAATACTATGGCTACAAGAGCAGGTCAGAAGCTAGGAATCCTGTGGCAAGTAGCTCACTTCCTGACTTTCGAAAAGCTGTCCACCATCTACAAGGCACAAGTCAGGAATTTGATGGAATACTCTCCACTTGCCTGGATGAATGCAGCTCCCACAACACTCAAGAAGCTTGACACCATCCAGGACAAAGCAGTCCGAATGATTAGGACTCCATCTACAAACACTTACTCCCTCTACAACTGACGCACTGTGGCAATGGTATGTGCTATCTACATGATGCACTGCAGGATCTCATCAAGGTTCCTTAGGCAGAACCTTTCAAACCAACAACCGCTACCACCTTGAAGGACAAGGGCAGCAGAGACATGGTAACACCATCACCTGGAAGTTCCCCTCCAAGCCACTTACCATCCTGACTTGGAAATATATTGCCATTCCTTCATTGTTGCTGAGTCAAAATCCTGGAGCCCCCTCCCTAACAGCACTGTGGGTGTACCTACACCACATGAACTGTAGCCGTTGAAGAAGGCAGCTCACCACCACCTTCTGAAGGACAATTAGAGATGGGCAATAAATGCTGGCCTAGTCAATGACACCCACATCCCATGAATGAATAAAAACAAATGTCCCTCAGGATGGTGTCTTAGGCCCAAACATGTACGGCTGCTTTATCACTGACCTTCCCTCCATCATAAGTTCAGAAGTGGGGCTGTTTGCTGATAATTGCACAATGTTCAGCACCATTCACGACTCTTCTGCTACTGAAGCAGTGTACATGCCCATTTGCAGCAAGACCTGGAAAATATCCAGGCTTGGACTGATAAGTGGCAAGTAACACTCACACCTCGCAAGTGTCAGGCAATGACCATCTCCAACAAGGGAGAATCCAATCATCTCCGTTTGATATTCAATGTCATTACCATCTCTGAACCCCGACTATCAACATCATTCTGCTTACCATTGACCAGAAACTGAACTGGACTAGCCATATAAATACTGTGGCTACAAGAGCAGGCCAGAGGCTGGGAATTCTGCAGAAAGTACTTCATCTCCTGACTCCCCAAAGCCTGCCTACCATTTAGAAGGCACAAGTCCGAAGTGCGATGGAATACTCTCCACTTGCCTGGATGAGTGAAGTTCCAACAACATCAAGAATCTTGACACCATCCAGGACAAAGCAGCCATGTGATTAGAACCTCATCCACCATAATAAACATTTATTCCCTCCACAACTAATGCACAATGGCAACAGTGTAACATCTACGAGATGCACTGCAGCAACTCACCATGGCTCCTTCAACAACACTTTCCAAACCAGCAATTTCTGCTACCTGGAAGGACAAGGGCAGCAGATTCATGGGAACACGTCCACCTGCAAGTTCCCCTCAAAGCCACATACCATTCTGTCTTAGAATTATATCGCCATTCCTTCACTGTCACTGTATCAAAATCCTGGAATTCCCTTCCTAACAGCACTTTGGGCGTACCCACATGGACTGCAGCAGTTCAGGATGGCAGTTCATCTTCTCAAGGGAAATTTGGGATAGGCAATAATTGCTGGCCTAGGCAATGATGCTCCAATCCCATAAATGGATAAAAAAATGAACAACTGATGGACATCCTGTACTCAACAAGCCCGCAGTTGCAAAATCCAAAGCAAAACATCTACTGTTAAATGTGATTGCGGAATTGGGCAGCACTTGCTGAACAATACTGAGTGTGCTAATAGCTATTCTAACAATCAATTTATGATAATCATTTCAGCTCTTAACGTGTGTCATTTACGCTTGTAGAACTGACATACATTCACACACAGTGACCTGTTCTCTGCAAACAAAAGAAATATGTTCAAGCCTTGTACTTTTTCTGAATTATCCAGGACCTTGGGGAGCCTTTAGTTCCACTTTGCTTTCTCCTTGGCAACGCCTTGGCCAATCAGAGTTGACTTGCCAACCAATCAACATACTTTTTCCTGTAGTATAAATTGTTGGAATCATTTAACATTTGGCCTTCTTGCATTTGTCCTGATGAGTGAAAGATGAGAAGCTTTGACAACATGTCTCTCTTTCCAGCAATATTCAAGTTCTGCACTACCAAGCGAAATGCGTGGGTATATATCATGATAGGATTGACAGGCTGGGTCTCTTTTCTTTTGTAAAAGGAAAGCTGAAGGGTGACTTAATAGAGGGCCTAAATGTTATGAAAGATTTTGAAATGGTGGAAGCAGGGAGAATGTTGCCACTTGTGGGGAAGACTGTAACTAGAGGCCATTGATATAAGGTAGTCACTAATAAATCTGATAGGGAATTCAGAAGAAACTTCTTCACCCAAAGAATGTTAAGAATGTGGAATTCATTACCGCAGTGACTGGTTGAAGTGAATGATATAGCTGCATTTAAGGGGAAACTAGACAAGGGAACAGGGAATAGAGGGTTACAATGATAGATTTAGATGAGGAAAGACCAGAGGAAACTTGAGTGGAGCACAACACCGACATGGTGTGGGTGTGCCTTATATCCTGTGTAATCCTATGTAGTCCTTCTCCAGGTTCAAGAAACAAGCCATGGGTCTCAGAAATAAAGAGCTTTGCTTTCCATCTCAAACAGTGGTTATGTATGTTTATTTTCACAGCCCAAATAGCCTATGTTTTTTTCTGAAATGGCTGATTGCCAAGCTAGGGGCTTGATATTGCCGTTTTCTTCAATCGATCTCAGGCCTTCATCCCTTACTTCAATCCTTCTTGCCTTTTCTGGGAACCAGTTAAAAATAATAAAAAAAAAGAAGCAACTGTGCTCACTCTCTGTATAAAATAACACATACACAAGAAAAGACCAACTTTTCATGAGTGCTCATAAAATAGACATTGATCGTTTTAGCAGCCCAGAATATTTTTTCACGAACATCTTCTTGGCAGGACATTGCAAAAGCTGAAAAGAATTTTGCTGCAAAATTTACTGCTTGTGGCTAGTTCCAGCAAGCAATCCATCTATAAATCTTTTTACTGTGATTATTCTGAAATGCAGCACAAATAAAAGAACTCAATCTTACTCTGTCTCATTGGCACTTAAGCTGCATTACAAAATAAAATATTCACTTCATTGTCTTTCCCTGTACTAGGATGTTGTCCACCACAAATGGGCCCAGTCTGTAAAACATGGCGCAATGTGGAGGCCGCAAGAATTTAAGAATTTTTATAAGAGACTTTTAAGTCCAACAAGCTCGTTCCCTTTTCATAGAGGGTCTTCCACCATTCCCGCGCGAGTTATTTTCTGCTCGCTGTGGCTTTGATATGTGGGTCAGCTTTCGTGTAGAGCACAAACGCTAACATGGACCAGCAGGGCTCAATCACCTGTTTCTGTGCAAATATCGCAGCCCCCCAACTTTAACCCATCCAACCAGGCTTGGGCTGAAGCAGGTTCAGGTCAGCAGTACAGTGTTAAAACAGGTGCCTGATGAGCTAGGTTAAAATTGGGGCCGTAAGTTATATTACGCCTCCCCACTAAGTCTTTATCCAATGTATTTACAATACAATTATGTTTACCCTACATATTTACTTTACTTCTGCTACCCCTTGTTCCCCCCCCCCACCCCCAATTCCCCTCAAGTCTCTTTGTTTCCAGGTTCATTTTGTCTGGAGACTTTATAATTCCTCCAGATCTTGTATTTATAACAATATGTAGTTTAGGGGTCTGGCATAAAAAGAGTTAGTGTGGGACTGTTTACAGTACCGCCTTCAGTGTGATGTAAAGGAACACATGACCCAAGTCTAGAGGGCAGCTTTGAACAAAGAACAAAGAACAAAGAAAAGTACAGCACAGGAACAGGCCTTTCGGCCCTCCAAGCCTACGCCAATCATATTGCCTGTCAAACTAAAACATTTTGCACTTCCGGGGTCCGTATCCCTCTATTCCCATCCTATTCATGTATTTGTCAAGCTGACTCTTAAACACCACTATCGTACCTGCTTCCACCACCTCCTCTGGCAGCGAATTCCAGACACTCACTACCCTCTGTGTAAAAAACTTGCCCCGCACATCTCCTCTATAGTTTTCTCCTCTCACCTTAAATCTATGTCCCCTAGTAATTGACTCCTCCACCCTGGGAAAAAGCTTCTGTCTATCTACTCTGTCTATGCCACTCATAATTTTTTAACCTTCTATCAAGTCGCCCCTCAATCTCCGTCGCTCTACTGAGAACAATCTGAGTTTCTCCAACCTCTCCTCATAGCTAATAACCTCCAGACCAGGCAGCATCCTGATAAACCTCCTCTGCACCCTCTCCAATGCCTCCATATCCTTCTGGTAATGTGATGAACAGAATTGCATGTGTGGCCTAACCATGGTTCTATACAGCTGCAGCATGACTTCCCAGCTTTTATACTCAATACCCCTGCCAATGAAGGCAAGCATGCCATATGCCTTCCTGACTACCTTATCCACCTGCGTTGCCACTTTCAGTGACCGTGTGGACCTGTAAACCCCGATCCCTCTGCCCGTCGATGCCCATTTTGACTGTACAGAGACGTGTGTTGAAGCAAGCATGGAGACAGCTCCTAGCTTAGATTGTGCTCTGTATATTTGTAAGTAGTCCTGAATAGTTAATAAACTCTAATTGCTAGTATCTTCATGAGACCTAGTGAAATACACACATCATTTTACAACATGGTGGCAGCGAATGGAGCAACCCAGAACCTCACAGGACCTGGAGAAGAAATTTATAACCTAGAATGTTGGAAAAGCAACATTCCAACCTGACAAAAAGCACCAGAAGTGAAGGCACAGAAGGAGAAAACCTCCAAAGCGCAAGTGGGTGTAAGGAGGCAGAAATAAAACTCCATGCTGCAGCAGAAGCCTCCATTGAATCCCATGGAAGTCCAGCTTCAATACCCAAAAAGTGCAGCGATGAGCTAGAAAACCTAAGTTCTTGGCCAGAATGAGTTTGAAAAAACTTTTAAGTCAGCAGCAGTCAGAATTGCTGTTATAAGATGCACACAAACAGCCCTAGTCCCAAATCTGTCCACAGCTAGGAATGATTAAAAAAACAATACAATATACGTCCATTCCCATTCTAGAGAGTGAGTCAGAGGCCAGGTGGTGGTTGCAGCTTTTTCTCTTATGAAGCCTATTTTATGTCTTTAATCCTGCGGGTGTCATGTTATATCCTTTTCCCCCCAATTAATTCCTTGTGGCAATGTGCTCTTATCTCATAATAAAGCAGTTAAGAATGGACTAAGTGCAAAGTTTAACTTTCCTCCAGCAGTGTTTTAATTAAAAATAGGAATTGCTATGATGAGGTGTCTGCACAGGGGTGAGAGAGAAAAAAAAAAGCATTGATTCGAATGAGAAATGTGGGCGATGGAACAATCACAAGATTTTTACTCTACTTTTCAAAAAAATTCTGTACACACATTTGCAACCAATTTCATGGAAAATTCGGGAGATCACCCAATTGGAGTTCAAATTCCTGGGGGCTGATTGGATTAGAGACCTGTGGTGATTAAAAACCCAGATGAGAAAAGAAAGTCCTGCATTTATATGACACTTTTTATGATGACCAGACATCTCAAAGTGATTTACAACCAATGAAGTACTTTCTGAAATGTAGTCACTGTTGTGACGTAGGTAACATAGCAGTTAATTTGTGCTGAGCGGACTCACACCAGCAGCAATGTGATAATGACCAGATTATCTGCATTTTTTTGGTGATGTTGATTGGAGATAAATATCAACCAGGGCACCAGGCATCATTCCTCTGCTCTTTTTTGAAATATTGCCATGGGATCTTTTACATCCACCAGACCAGGGAGATGGGGCCTCGGTTTAACAACTCATCCTAAAGGCAGTGCCAACAACAGTGCAGCACTCCCTTCGTACTGCACAGAAGTGCCAGCCTTAACTTTCACACTCAAGGCCTAGAGAGGGACTTAAATCTGAAACCTTGTTTTAGAGGCAAGGATGTTAGCAACTGAGCTGTGGCTCACGCCAGATGTGGTCTGCGAACGTTTGAAAGAGAATGACAGGTTGATGGTTTGGCTGGAACTCTGTCATCAGACCAAATCTCATATGGGCAGTCACCTCCACCCCACCAAGCAAAGAATGACTTGCATTGATATGGCGCCCTTCATGACCACAGGATGTCTCAAAGTGCTCTACACTGAACTTTGCTTGTTCAAATCTTGGACGTGCAGTTGATTCAGATTTTACTTTCAACCATGGAACTATTTGTTGGCTGGTGTAGTGGGTCCTGGCTCTTTGCATTGCCTTTAAGAGGGAGCTGGACTGGACAGAAATCATTTTGTATCAAAGGTAAGTGGTTTTACAGACAGCACATGGCCCATGGGATCTCCTGGATGGGAATTGATTGCCTAAGGTGTCAAAGAGGAATTTTCCGGCATATTTGTTCCTTCCCAGGGTTTTTAGGTTTCGTGGACTCGTCTCAGGAGATTAAGTGGCTGTGGGGGTGCTGGGGTGATGGCAGGGAGCAGGGGGCAATGGGAGGGCCTGGGAATGCAGAAGAGTATATGACTATGAAGTTCAACTCATCATGAGTGTGGGACAGGCTTAGTAGATCAACTACAATATTCATGCTTGTCTGTTAATCTAATTGGAGGAATGCAGCTATGTGGGCGGGTGTATAGATTTCTCTCCCACACACGTGGTTGTGCGAGCATAGAATGTCAGCCTTTAAAGCAGCTTTGGACATGTGACAAGTGTTAGCTGTGTTCCACAGCCTCTCAGTCAGAGTTCATGGGTTCAAGTCCCATTGATCACCTACTGGTCCTACTCCACCTGTGTCATGAGCTATTAATGTATATAATATTATTGGAAAATATTTTTCTTTTAAAATGGAGGTTTAATTTATGGTTGTGTCTTAATTGGATTAAAGCCAGCTAGTCGGGGTGCTTTGATGTGTCCTAGTTTTGAGATGTAAGAGAGATAGTGTGCATTTGCATTTTTTGAATAGAGCATTCAAGAAGGGGAGTGAAATCTGGCACCTAGCTAGCTGAGACCAAGCGAAATGTTTATATTACTAATAAAAATGGTGCAATGAAAGGGGTTTTATTGTTAGGGAAGAGGTGGAGTTCAAAGAGGCTGGTGATACAATGGGAATTTACACTCAATGAGATATACTCAGTATATCAGAGAGCAGTTTTATGTGTGCGGGGCAGAGGCAATGTAAGATCAAAGCAGCTGTAAGCTTCCAACTCTCCCCATAGGAACCAAAGTGAAAAGAACCTCTTTATTGAATTTTAAGATGAAAATGCCTAGTGTCTGATTAGGTTTATGAGTTGCTGTTGCCTTAATGGAGATTAGTTTGGCAATTTGTTTTATGATAGTAGTAATTTGTAGCCATGTATGTATATTTAACTTGTGTAAGTTAATAAAATGTTTCATTTAGTTTAATATAAAACCTCTCAAGGACTGGTGATCTGATTTCTGAATTTAGAATTGCATTTCAAACATACCACTTAAAAATATAGGTTATGACAGTTGTTTAAAGTTTCCATCCGGGATTTTTAAATAACTCAGCTTTACTGAAAGGCTGCCTCATAACAACCTATTTTCATTTTCCACCGAAAAAGTAACTGGTCAGAGTTAATGGGCAGAATTTTCTGTTTGGTGGTGGGGGGGGGGGGGGGGTAATGGGCATGGGCAGGCTGGGACCCGATTGGGTCAGCACTGCCATTTTACCCGGGTGTGCCAACTAAAGCCCATCCAGCAGATTTCCCAACTCCTGTGGATAGTGGGAGTGTGCAGGTGGCGATGGGCATGCACGGACCACTGGGTTCAATGGTGACCTGGCAGTCTGTTTAAAAGAAGGCCTGGCAGCCTTTTGTAGGCTGCTCACAGTGGCTAGTTCCAGGCCATAGCAGAAGGGTTCAGGTGAGCAGGCCAGGCTGGAGGGTAGGCCAGTGGAGCAGGGCAGGATGGAGGGTAGGCCAGTGGAGCAGGGCAGGATGGAGGGTAGGCCAGTGGAGCAGGCCAGGTTGGAGGGTAGGCTAGTGGAGCAGGCCAGGTTGGAGGGTAGGCTAGTGGAGCAGGCCAGGTTGGAGGGTAGGCCAGTGGAACAGGCCAGGCTGGAGGGTAGGCTAGTGGAGCAGGCCAGGTTCGAGGGTAGGCCAGTGGAGCAGGCCAGGCTGGAGGGTAGGCCAGTGGAGTAGGCCAGGCTGCAGGGTAGGCCAGTGGAGCAGGCCGGGGCTGGAGGGTAGGCCAGTGGAGCAGGCCAGGCTGGAGGGTAGGCTAGTGGAGCAGGCCAGGTTGGAGGGTAGGCCAGTGGAGCAGGCCAGGCTGGAGGGTAGGCTAATGGAGCAGGCCAGGCTGGAGGGTAGGCTAGTGGAGCAGGCCAGGCTGGAGGGTAGGCTAATGGAGCAGGCCATGATGGATGGTAGGCCAGTGGAGCAGGGCAGGCAGGGGGCCACTGCGCCCCTCATTTTTCTGATGACTGCCTTGCTGCCCTCCTCGAGGAGGTGGCAGTCCCTGGATGGGACGAGGAGGCCCCCCTACATGACAAAGCGTGCCTGGGAGGAGGTGGCAGAGGTGGTGAGCTCCCGCGATGTGGAGCGGCGCACCTGGGTCCAGTGCCGCAAGCGCTTCAACGATTTGTTGTGCTCTGGCAGGGTGAGTACCATGTTGGTGTTGGGCATTTAACCCAGCAGGTCGCCTTACCCTCTGAGCAACCTCCCCCACTTCCTCCCCCACCCCCACCACCATCCCCAAATCTCAGTGTCGTGACCGCATTGAATCACTGAGGGTATTTTTTCTTTTGCTGAGTGGGCGAGCAGATAGTGCCCATGCTGAGGTCAGCCTGAGTGGGTCATGGGGATATGAGTTTTCCCCCGCAACATGTATTGATATTAGTCCCACATTTGGGGGAGACCTGGAGGAGCTGCACCTAGGTGTAGAATCAAAACTCCTGATGTGAGGCAGGCATCATGTGTCCGAGGGTGGGGTGAGGGGGTGGGGAGCAGGCCCAGCATCTTTGTCTGAGTGATCAGCAGCAGTGGGGTGAGGAGGCTCTGGAGGCCTGATATGTCCCACTCTGGTTGGGGTGAGCCGTGTGCAAGCAGATTCCATGTGCAATTTGCCCTAATGAATGGTCTTTTCTCTTTTTCAGGAGAAGAATGCTCATAACGTGGCCGAGCGTGTGAGGGTTGGAGACGGCCAGGCACAGCTCTCCATGTTAAGTTGCTTCGAGCAGGAGGCCCTTGAACAGGAGAGGCATGCACCCAGGTCTACTGGTGTCGGTGAGGCTGGCGTGGCACAGCCAGGTGTTTATGCCCAACAGTGAGGTCAACATTGTCCTCCCAACAGCCATAGCATTGATTGTTAAATTAGTTATTGTTGCAACATTGCTGGGTCATTGGTTCTGGAAGGTTGAGCGCATAATGAGCCAGGGGGACAGGGATGAAGTTTGTCAGTGTCTGCACGCTAACTGATCCACTGTCCTTGTTCTTCCTTTCAGCATCATCACAGCACAGCCAGCAGGAGGAGCTGCAGAGGCCCCCTCTCACACCTGAGGGCCCTGAAGTCTCATCAGTGTCACACTATCTCTGCCAGGCAGGCACCAGCGCAGATACTGGCACCTCGGTGGGAATTAGAACATCGGCAAGTGTCCCGGGGCACAGTGGAGAGGGCACTTCACAGTTGCTGGAGGAGTGGCAGAGACATAGAGTGCCCATGGTGCCAGCAGTTAGAGGGCTGCAGGGGACCAGGCACATGCTGAGTCGTCTGCAACGCAACAGCTGCAGGAAATGCGGCCGGGTGTGTGGGAGCATCTGGGGGTGATACAAGAGGCTATGCTTCGCTTGGTCTCCGTGGTGGAGGAATCTCGCTGAAGCATGAGTCACATGTCCGAGCGCCAAGTGTCCTCCATGGAGAGAGGGCTTCCTGGGGATGCACTCTGACCAGGAAGCTCTCACATCGGCATTGACCTCAGCTGGTCAGTGCCAGTATGAGAGATGGTCTGGGCACCAAGTTTCACAGCTCAGTGCCCATCCATCCACGGTGAGCAGGGAGGTCCGAAGCGACCTTACTTTGGTGCAGCCTGTTGTCTCTGTGGGGTCCTCTCAGGGCACCTCGGATAAGGGCAGCAGCTCTTCTGCCCCTCTCCCAGTGACCATAGCATTCGTTGAGGCTGTGATGACTGGGGAGATGCTGTGGATCTGGCAGCTCCCTCCCAGGAGGGGCCAGCACAGGCTCCACGGGCCAGAGGATGACCGCCAAGGTCATCAAGGCCAACAGGACAGCAGAGTCAGCAGGCTGGCTCAGATACCACTCCCAACGAGGGGGCAGCACCAAGACTTAGCACCCGGAAACAAAAGATTAAGGCACACCACGGGTTTTTCACTGGTATTTTTGTGTTGGCCTGAGATTAGGTCCTTATGATTTCTTTTTGATTGTTAACAATATTGTTTTCTCAATGTGATAACTTCTTCTCCTTCACACATTAAATGCCTGATGTGTGACCATGGCTGAGGGTGCCTCATTTCTTCTGCATGTGTATGTTTGAGAAAAGTGTAATGAGTAATCTGTTGGACATTCAACTTTATGTACAAGGCCCTTAGTTAGTGCTGCTGACCTGGCAGATTTTGCACTTAGGTGTCGTGTATCGAGGTGGCAGTCCAGGCTTGTCCTGGAAGTCCATCTGTGGTGTGCAAGCTGAAGATTCATTGGATTAAAGCCTCCCAGATGTCCCTGCCTCCCTGGAGTATGCCTGGGTCAGCGTCTACCCCCTCAGCATTTCCCTGTGTGTGCTCACCCTCAGACTCACCGCTGGACTCATCTTGTGCAGCCGCAGCCACTGCGTCTACATCTTCATCGTACACAACGCTGCCCCTTTCCAGCGCAAGATTGTGCAGAGCGCAGCATGCAACCACTGTCACCGGCACACGATCTGGGGGGTACTGGAGTGCGCCCCCACTGAACAGTCCAGGCATCGGAAGCGCATCTTGAGAAGACCGATGGCTCTCTCCATCACAGCCCATGTGGAGGTGTGGCTCCTATTGTACCGCTGCTCAGCCTCTGTTCTTGGATGGCGGAGAGGCGTCATGAGCCACCTTCTGAGGGGATAGCCCCTGTCACCCAGCAGCCACCCATCCAGGCACTGAAGAGCCCCGGCACCTGGGAGTGTCTGAGGATGTGTGCGTCATGGGAGCTGCCTGGGTACCTTGCACAGACTTGTAGAATCAGCATCCTGTGGTCACACACTATCTGCACGTTCATGGAGTGGAAGCCCTTCCTGTTGGTGAAGGCACCGGTCTCACCTGCTGGCGCCTTGATGTCCACATGTGTACAGTCTATAGCACCCTGGACAAGGGGGAAGCCAGCAATGGCCGTGAAGCCTCTGGCTCGCTGTGTTTGACTTGCCTGGTCCCAGCGGAAGTGGATGAAGGTCAATGCCCATCTGAACAGAGCATCTGTAACCTGCTTGACACAAGTGTGGACAGCTGATTGGGAGACACCGCAAAAATCACCCACTGAGCCCTGGAAAGAGCTAGAGGCATAGAAGTTGAGGGCAGCTGTGACCTTCAGAGCCACTGGCATTGTGTGTCCACCCAGACAGTTAGAGGAGATCTCAGGCCCAATCATCTGACAGATATAGCTGACTGTCTCCTTTGAGAGTCGGAGCCTCCTTCAGCACTGCACCTTGGACATATTGAGGTATCTGCTTTGCTGCCTGGCAGCAGGATAGTGGCATCTTCTGCGGCCCCTTCCGTCTTGGACTACTTTTATGCCCTGCGCCCCTTGTACCTGCACCTACCTCTTGGCCCTGCGCCCCTTGTGCCTGCATCTGTCCTCCCAAAGGTGGCTCCCCTGGAGGCTGAATGTGCATTCCTGGCCTTCTCCTTATTCTAGCCCTCCCTTCCTCCTCAGAGGAGCTGCCTCCAGTGGACAGATCAACTTCCATTCCCAGGCTAAGAGAAGGCTTCTAGCAACCTGCAGGCCCGGAAAAGATTCCTCACTGTAGAGTGCTGACCTGAGGGTTAAGAGTCCAGAAGAAGCTCCTGGGATGCGTTCTAAAGTACTGCAGATCGCACAGGCAAGTTTGAAAAACTTTCCCCAATAAGTACTTCAAGGGGCAGATTCACAACCCCCCTCAGCCCTCTTATCCCGCCTGCAGATGGGGTTAATAGAAATGCCTCTTACCCGCCTGCCCATTGCGTCCGTGGGCTGAGCCGAAGATCGCAAGGGCGCCGAAAAATCGGTGTCGATTGAAGACTAAAGGGTCTTAAAGTGGCCCGTTAATTAATGGCGGCCGCGTGTCGGACTTCACCGCGGGCCCACCCAGGGAAATATCGCAATGGCGCGCGGTGATGTTGGGACACTCGCTCGATGTCACCGCGCAGACCTGCGAGACCCACGGCCAACACGTCAAACAGAAAATTCTGCCCAATGAGAATTTATAGAATCTATAAACACCTGTCGTGACTTTTAAAAAACACAATAGCCTAACCAAACAGCAGTAAGGTAGCACCAATATTCTCATCATCGACTATATATACTAACCTGTTCCACCTGTTCCAGTAGTTCCTCCAGACGATAGGCAGAAATGCGTCGCATGAAATGTAGAGGCCTACGTCCACTGAGGAACCTTGCTAAGGTAACAACTGCTCTTTTCAGAGCAAATTTCACTTGTTGTAACCATAAAAACTGCCTTATTCAATGTTAGCCCCCTCAGCATTAAAACCTTCAAACAATCTGCAGCGGTTCAAGAAGGAAACTCTCCACCACCTTCTCAAGTATAACTAGGGTAAATAAATAAATGCTGGCCCAGCCAGTGAAGCCCACATCCCATGAATGAATTTAAAACACTTCTACCTTGTTGCATTTTTGCTACTAAATGAAATAAATATATGTGGATTCATTTTTTAAAAATTGCATATCATATGTAAATTATTACTTGATGCCAAACAGAAGTATAGACATTTTTCATATTATAAACATTAATACTGGAAAAGAACATGTTTATTTGAAGCCTTCTAATATGTGTTATGAAATCACCATAATCTCTTTCTAAGAAATTAATTTTATATAGATCCTACAGCTATATTAATCAAACAAAACCAACAGTAAAATAGATATTGCTTATGGAACTACATTATACTCCTCGTGTTTTTGATGACATGTGCCACACATGTGGGAGCCAGGCTAGTTGCATGATATCACACATGTGGTGGAGGTGAGAGTCCTGGCCTGTTCTCTCATAATTTTGCTTTTGCCATGGTGTGTCAGTGATTTGCAGGACCATCTGGAGGACCCTCTGTGTGGCCCACTCTTTGAGAGTCACTGTTCCAAGTTGATTCTCCAGTGTAATACTAAAGGAGTGTTCCGTTCCTATCAATACAATCTTTCCAATGAGATATTGAACTGAGGCCCTGTTTCAATGGTTCAAATGTTAAAAATTCCATGTCACTTTCTGATGAAAAATGCATCTCTCAACCAATACCACTGGGAGCATATTAACTGATTGTTCATCTTATTGCTGTTTTTAAGTTCTTGGTGTGCTCAAATGGCTGCATGTTTGCTTTCACAGCAGTGATAATACCTCAGAGTAACTCTGCGTATGTCATAGCTTGGAAAGTTCTGAAAGATGTAATATTATAACATTAGGTTTTCAATTGCTGATCCATTATTTACATCAGGCAGGTCCACAAAACCTTAGTGCACTAACGACCATCCAACTTTGCTCATTAGTGGGACCTGAGAGACTAAGCAAATTGGTGATTTTTTGCTTTTGGCAGGAGATTATGTTGTCAATGACTTGATGTCCAGCGTGTCCTTGAGTGGTCAAACAGTAGGAAGCAATGCTCCTGTCACTTCTGGGTCGCCTGAAGCCTTGACTTTTGCTGACCTACTCCAAGCCTTCACTCTGGACAAACAGTAAAGCTTGACCTATGTAAATTGCTCAATAGCTTGGCATCTGGTAATCAAAGAAAAAAAATGGATCATTCAGAACCATGATAATGCACATTTGTTATTAGATTGGGTAAAGTTATTTCTTATGTAGAAAGCTCAAGAGGCTTCCTCACATGATGGAGGGACAAAGCAAAAACTACTGTTTGATCATGTGGAGAACCAGAGACTTGTGAGTCTCAGCAGAGGTAATGACCTTTGACTGCATTTCTGAATTGTTTAAATTAATCTTTCTTTCTCTTTCAGGAATTCTTTATTAAACAGTAGATTAAATGAATGAAATTGCAACAACTTTGTTTGCTGATTAAGGGGAACAAGGTAAAGATATTAACTCTGTTTAACATGCGCATAGGCATTTCTTTAGGTTGGCTTGGGTAAAAAGCAAGCCACATTTCAACTTGAAGTTTCTCCATTGGCAATTTTGTTTCCAGTCACTGGCATGCAATTTATTGATAAGATCAATTCCAATTTTAAATCCCACTGTATGGACAACGATTTAAGTCCTGGTTTACTCAACACCATGGCTGGGATTTTCCATGCCCGCCGGTGTTGGACATGTTGGCAGCATGATGGGACAATATTGCGTGATCGGTTTCATGATGGCGCTAAACCAGTTTGTGATCACCCGCTCAGCCCGCCAATGGCGGGTCGCACTTCTTGCCATTGGACGTCTGGAACCTCATTATAATACACCAGCATATCATTATAAGGCCAGCCTGCCGGATTCATCCCCCCACCCCCCCCCCCCCCCAACCCACTGCTGGACCGTCTGCCCACATTGGCAGGAAAACACGATGACGTGGTTCACAACTGTACACAAGCAGCGTGCACCTGGCGGGCTGCACTTCGCTCAGGACTTTGAGGTTTGTTCGCCTGCCTTGCTTCGGTCAGCACTCGCAGTCATCAGCGCCAGGCTTTACAGACAGCACCACGTCACTTATAGGGGGGCTTACGGGTAGTTCTCTCCCCGGCAGATCAGTCACATGTGGGTGGGCTTTTCAATAGCTGCAGGTCAAGGTGTTGCTTGGGGAAAGGGGAGAAGTTGCCTCAGGCAAGGGAAGAGGCAGCAGGATGAGAGCTGCAGTGGGGAAGGCGTGTATCCCAGGGTGTGTGTGTGGGGCACATGTTGACGTGTGTGTTATGACACGGCAGATGATATGTGCCAGGTGAATCAAATCCATGTGGGAAACTTGATCATGTGGTCACAATGATTTTGCAATTTGTCTTTTATTTCAAGATGTGTGACCTGAATTCAGTAGTAATAAGTCCACCAAGGTTCTAGAGATTTCTTACAAAACTAAATTAAATATTTATTGACAAAAGAAAAGATTTCAAACACCTACTACTGTAATAAAACCCCTAATTAATCTGGTTTCCAGTTATACCCCCATTAAGGCATAAAAAATAGATTTAAACAGATCCAGGCAAGTCATAGAAACATAGAAACTAGGAGCAGGAGTAGGCCATTCAGCCCTTCGAGCCTGCTCTGCCATTCATTATCATCATGGCTGATCATCCAACTCAATAGCCTGCTCCTACTTTCTCCCCATACCCTTTGATCCCTTTTGCCCCAAGAGCTAGATCTAACTCCTTCTTGAAAATATACAATATTTTGGCCTCAACTACTTTCTGTGGTAGCAAATTCCACAGGCTGACCACTCTCTGGGTGAAGAAGCTTCTCCTCATCTCATTCCTAAATGTTCTACCCTGTATCCTCAGACTGTGACCCCTGATCCTGGATTCCCCCACCATTAGGACATCCTTCCTGCATCTACCCTGTCTAGTCCTGTTAGAATTTTATAGCTTTCTATGAGGTCCCCCCTCATTCTTCTGAACTCCAGCGAATATAATCCTAACTGACTCAATCTCAAAGTCAACACAATACCCTGAACAGTGGAATTCAAAGAGGCTTTTCCCAGCTTTGGTTACTGTAGACAGCATCTTAATGCACAAATACTGGAGGCTTTTCACACTTGTGTTAGATCTTACAATGCCTTCCTTCCTGACACATAGCCTCTTCTTTTTTATACATGTTTCTCCATTTTAATGTAAATCTCATTGTTCCTATATGTCTTTGGAATGTTACCTTTCTCATATTATAAATCTTTTCATGGTGCTAATGCTATCAGTAACCTTTGGGAAAAATAAACACACTGCTTGGCCTATCTTCTTTTGGCTAGCTGTAACATCCTACCATCTCTTTGAAATTCAAGCTACCCTAATTTATCTAAAAATGTAAATTCTCCTCAGCTCACATTCTAAAACTTCAGCCTTGTTTACATATTTAGCATTTCAAATCTAGCTTCTTTTAATGAGTCAAAGTCTCCATACCAGCTGTCTCCAATTCAATTAAATCCCCCCCCCACCCAACACACACACACACACACAGGAACTATCCATTTGGATAGTTCCAATACCAACCTACTTTTACAACAAATCACAATAGTAATATGATGATGATTATACTTTTGTGACATGTGCAAGTGGCCTCAAGATGGTGAGGGCTGAAGAGACAGTCTCCAGAGGAGATCAAGCCAGATGCATATGTGAGAGTATGAGTGTGAGAATGGGTGGTGAAGTACCTTGAGCTGGCAGTGAGTGAGATGCCAGTGAATGTGTGATTGGCTTGAGCGTGTGAGTTTAGAGTGATGAGATGGTTGCCACACCCTAGCTGGACAGATGAGATCATTCGTCTTCTATCTGCATTGAATGGCTAACCTCTTCGGTACAGCCTTGGCACTGACCACATCTGCCGCCACCTGCCATGCTGGATTGGTAATGCTGCTGCCTGTCCTGTGGCCAGAGGAGGGTGGAGTACATCACAATGGGCCTCAGAGGCATCCAAATGGCGTTCCAGTGATGCATCACTAAACCTGGGGGCTGCAGTCTTTTTGCCTTTCATGGACATCTTCCTTGCAGTAGTCATGGGCTAGAAGCACTGAGATGTGTGCTTGCGGCTGGATATTAAATATTGTGCCTGACGTGATGAAGCCCATGAGGTGATGGCATGGCAGGTGAATGAGAGCCTGTCCACCATGGAAACAGCATGTTTCCCAGGGATGCATGATTATTGCGGTGGGTTTGAGACGATACGGTGTGAAAACCCGCCATAGCGGCCGGTGGGCAAGACATCGTTTTGCCTGCCCATTTCCACACTCAGTGCAAATCTGGGATGATTCCGCCCCATTTCTTTCAGTTTTGCCACCCTTCTCATTTGCATATAGAAACTACGTACTGGGCAAGATTTTCCCTGGGTGCTTTATGTGATATAATCATAAAGGTATCCATAAAAAGTTCCCCATGCATAGCGCAAAGATAAAAACTCCTATTGCCTTTAACATATTCTGGCTAATGATGATATAAGCATGGCAATTACTGTTGGTGATTTTATTGAATAGATGCTTATCAATGAATGAGCACATGCTTCTGTGGGACATCCCTTGTTGATGGTTTTAGCCCATTTAAAATAAATATGTTAAAATCTCTGTGAAAGTCACAGACAGAGGAATATTTTATAAATGGATTAAATGTTCATCAGTTAATTATGACTATAGCAATTTCTAAGCAATTAATAATAGACTGGAGACAATAGTGGGATAGCCAATGAGTTAAAAGAAAGACAAATACTGCAGTTTTAGGTTTTATTCTAGATATATTCCCTGTTCAGCATCATCATCCACCCTTGTAGTTGGACTTTGTGGTCCTCATCATCCCTGTGTGTATCCCTCCTGCTCAATATGGCAAGACTCAGGGATCATTTCTTGTAATTCTTTCATTGGATGTGAGCATCACTGGCTAGGCCAGCCTTTATTGCCCATCCCTAGTTGCCTTTGAGAAGGTGCACAGTGCTGTTAGGGAGGCAGTTCCAGGATTTTGACTTAGTGACAGTGAAGGGACGGTGATATATTTCCAAGTCAGATGGCGTGTGGCTTGGAGGGGAACTTGCAGGTGGTGGGGTTCCCATACGTCTGCTGCCTTTGTCCATCTAAGTGGTAGAGGTTGCAGGTGCTGTTGAGGGAGTCTTGGCAAGTTGCTGCAGTGCATCTTGGAAATGGTACACACTGCTGCTACCGGTGATTGAGTTAGTGAATGTTTAAGGTGGTGGATGGGGTGCCAAACGAAGGAGCTGCTTTGTCTTGGATTGTATTAAGCTTCTGGAGTTTTGTTGGAGCTGCACTCATCCAGCCATGTGGAGAATATTCCATCACACTCCAATTGCAGATGGTGGACAAGATTTGTGGAGTCAGGAGGTGAGTTATTCACTGCAGAATTATCAGCCTCTGACTTATCCTTGTAGCCACACTGCTTATATGGCTGATCCAGATCTGTTTCTGATCAGTGGTAACCTTCAGAAAGTAAATAGTTGGATATTCAGTGTTGGTAATGCTATTGAATGTTAAGGGGAAATGATTGGATTCTCTCTTGTTGGAGATGGTCATTGCCTGACACTTGTGTGACATGAATGTTACTTGCCACTTGTCAGCTCAAGCCTGACTATTGTCCAGGTCTTGCTACATTTGGACATGGAGTGCTTCAGTATCTGAGGAATGATCCTGAACATTGTGCAATCATCAGCAAACATCCTCTCTTCTGACCTTATGATTGAGGGAAAGTCATCAATGAAGTAACTGAAGATGGGTGGGCTAAAGACATTAACCTGAGGAAATCCAACAATTATGTCATGGGGCTGAGATGATTGACCTCCAACAACCAGAACCATCTTCCTTTGTGCTAGGTATGACTTACACCTATGGAGAGCTTTCCCCCTTATTCCCATTGGCTTCAGTTTTGTTAAGGCTCCTTGATGCCACACTCGGTCAAAATGGGGTCAGGGGGTGAGGTTGGGTGGTTGGGGGAGTGGGGAGGGATAGTTGGGGATTGGGGGATAGTCAGGAGTGGGGAATGGTGGTCAGGGGTTGGGAGTAGTCAGGGAGGAGTGTGGCGGGTAGACAGGGAGTGGGGGAGTGGTCAGGGCTTGGGGAGTGGTCAGGTTGGGCGGTAGTCGAGGGACTGGAGGCCTTTTCTGTTTTTAAGTTCTGAAGGGCCTGCAGTGACTTTCACAGTAGTTTCAATATTCATTTCCTTGTAAAAAGAACATTGCCTTCTGAAGACCTTTCTGTGACTACAGGTCTGGGCCTTATAGCTATGGTAGCAACCAAACTCTAGAATGACAAGTGCAGCAGCTGCAAGGGAACAGCATTGCTCCCACATTCCCCTCCAAGTTGCACAGCAGCCCAACTTGAAAATATGAGAAATGTTCCTTCCTCAGCACTGGGTCAGAAAAGCCCTGGCTTATATTTATTCTTTCATGAAATGTGGGCATCACTATCAAGGCCAGTATTTGTTGCCCATCCCTCATTGCCCTTGAAGCTGAGTGGCTTTGAGGCCATTTCAGAGGGCACTGAAGAGTCAACCACATTTTTGTGAGCCTGGAGCCACATGTAAGCCACAATGGCCCACATAAAGACAACAGATTTGCTTCCCTAAAGGACATTAGGATGGCCAGATGGATTTTTATGCAAATCAGCAATAGTTTTGTGACCAGCTTTCAAATACAGACTTTTTTATATCGATTAATTGAATTTAAATTCCAAGAGGTGGGATTTTAACCAATGCTCCCAGAGCATTAGCTTGGGCCTTTGGATTGCTAGTCCAATGATGATACCAACACATCTCCCACCGCACTGCGGTAGCACCTACAGAACAGAGACTGCAGTGGTTCAAGAAGGCAGCTCACCACCAGCTTCTCAAGGGAAATTAGGGATGGGCAATAAAGGCTTACCTAGCCAGCGATGCCCACATCCCAAGAAAGAATTATAAAGAAAAATAGTCACACACGAGCAGTTCACAGAGTACCAGTTAATTACGCAAGTTTTCACATGTACCATGCAGGCAGGGCAAGCCAATCTTTGAATTGCAAGTATTTATTCTCTTTCATGCTATTCCTTTTCATTTTATTTTTAGGAAAAGGAAGAGAGGAAGTTGCGAAAAAGCAATTGCACAGCAGCACTGGTAAATATTCACTCTTGCAAGGAAATGGTGAGCAAATGCGCTATTGTTGCTGTGCTTTTGTTTGCTGCTATGCTTTCAGAGTTAACCTCAGCAAGGGAAATACTCCAAAAACAGAAGGAATAGTGACAAATTTCCTTCATTTCTTAAATAGCTGTGTCAGTGCAATCAGAGATTAGATTCCTAATCAGCATTGATTTTGACAGTGTACAGAAATCCATTAAAAGAGCCATCAGTTTCTGTTGTCAGATGTGGCTTAGCACACCCATTTGAGCTACATAGGTTGTGGGTTCAAATCTCATTATACAGCCTTGTGCCAATACTCCAGGCTAAAACTTCTGGCGGCCTTTAAATCTTTTGAAGACATCTTTACTAAGTGAGTAAGAAGGAGAGTCTTTTCCTGTCTAACGCTATAAAAAGAAAGATTTGGTGTTATATTAGTGTCCCTCGTGACCTCAGGATGTCCCAAAGCAGTCAATGGAGCCCATTTTTGAGTGTAGCCGCTGTTGTAATATTGAAGGTGCAATAATCAATTTGCACACAGCAAGCTCCCACAAACAAGCTGTTCCAATGGACAAAGGCTACCTTGCCATCCTAGAATGTGACCTGTATTGTATAAAAATTCTAGCCAAGCCAATACAAAGGAATTGTAAATGATAAGTTTGCGTCAGCTAGCTATGGACAAAGGTAGAGCTAATTGTGACTCCTAATCCCCAAATGTTGTGATAATGACCCGCTAACCTGCTTTTAACGATGTTGGTTGAGGGATTAATATTGGTTGGGGCACCAGAAAGAACTCGTCTGCCCTTCTTTGGCAAAGTGCCACGAGATCGTTTATGCCCGCTGGAGAGATTTGGCATCTCATCCAATAGATGGCACCTCCGACAATGCAGCACTCCCTCAGTTCTGCACTGCTGTGTCAGCCTAGATTTTGCTCTTAAGTTCCTTGGACCCACAGTCTTCTGACTCAGAGGCGAGAATACTATGAACTCAGCCATGGTTAACGATTCCATATGAGGCCAGCAGTGAGATCATAGGGTTTTTGTGGGCTAGATGGGTCCACATTCTTGCTTCTCCTGACTCCTCCCCAAACACTACTGACTGAAAAGGAGCTAGGTCTTTAATAGAGTAGCCTCCAGAATTCCCTGTGAGGACCACGGTATAGGTTGCTGACCATTTGGTACAAAGGTGTGTGTGTTCTCTTGGGGTCCCTTCAAACATTGATGAGCTCCCAAATTCCCTGGAATTTAGAAGGCTAAGTGGTGACTGGGTCAAAGCGAAACAAACAAAGCAGATACAGAGGAAATGTGTCAGTTAGTTAGGGAATCTAGGATTGTTGGGCTTAGTCTAAAAATTAGAGCAACAAATTAGGAGTGAAATTAGGAGACACTTCTTATTACAAAAAGGTAGTAGCAGTTTGGAACTCTCTCCCACAGCAATTGATGCTAGATCAATTATTAATTTTACATCTTCATTAACCAAAGATATTGGCCAAAGTTTTATGATCTACCATGGCAAGGACAGAGCCGTAAAATGTGCCGAGCCATTCCCAACTCCATTGACTTCGGCGGGACTATAAAATCCCGCTGACATAAAATTCCACCCATTTCCCTGCTAGAAGACAGTAAGGAAAAATTTATAGTGTATCTACATCAGCCTAGCTACTTAATAAAATTATTATTTTTTCTGTTTTTCAGATTGGACAATTGCTGGACTGATAAAATGCCTACAGCTGATCTCATGCTCTTCTGTGGAAGATTCTAAGCTGTTCCAATAGACAAAGGCTACCTCGTTATCCCAGAATGGGACCTGTATTGTGTAAACATTTGAGCCAAGCCAACACAAAGGAATTGTAAATGATAAGTCTGCATCAGCTAGCTATTGTCAAAGGTAGAGCTATTTGTCACTCCTAATCCCCAATGTTGTGCTAATGACCCCACCGTTACCAACTCCAAAACACAATGTGTTTGAACCAGGCACTTTGTTAGCTGAATAGATTAACCTGAAACCACCCTGTCACATGGCTGAGACTCGAACTGCTTGAAGTCCTTTAATGACATAATAATATATGAAATAGGAGCAGGAGTAGGCCATTCAGCCCCTCAAGCCTGCTGCACCATTCAATAAGATCATGGCTGATCTGCCCAGGCCTCAATTCCTCTTTAGTGCTAGCTCCTCCTAGCCCTTAACTCACTGACATTTGAAAAATCTATCTACCTCCTCTTTAAATACTTTCAGTGATCTAGCCTCCACAACTCTCTGGGGTAGAGAATTTCTGACATTCACTGCCCTCTGAGAGAAGAAATTCCTTTGCATCTCAGTTTTAAATGAGTGTCCCCTTATTCTGTAACTATGTCCCTTAGTTTTAGATTCCCCCACTAGTAGAAACACCTTCTCAACATCCACCCTGTCAAGCCCCCTCAGAATCTTGTACATTTCAATAAGATCATCCTTCATTCTTCTAAACTCTAATGAATAAAGACCTAACCTGTTTAGCTGTTCTTGATAAGCCAATCCCTTTATCCCAGGAATCAGCCTATTTCCATTATTTTTAAATCTTTTATGCCCCCCCATACCCACTAGAGCTATACCTTGAGTGCCCTACCATCCATTCTTAATTAGCACATTCGTTTAGATAATATCACCAAATTCAACACCTCTGTGTTCTTTTGTTCTTTTGTCTGTGACATCTTTTGATGATCTGCTCCTATCACTGCTTGCTCGTCCCTACAACAACAGCCCCCCCTCCACTTCTCTCCCCCCACCCACCTTAAACCAGCTTATATTTCACCCCTCTCCTTGTAAAGAAAAATCAGTTCTGTTGAAGGGTCATGAGGACTTGAAACGTCAAGTCTTTTCTTCTCCGTCAATGCTGCCAGACCTGCTGAGTTTTTCCAGGTAATTCTGTTTTTGTTTCAGCCTAGTGAATCTCTTTTGAACTGCCTCCAATGCCAGTATATCATTTCTTAAATATGGGGACTAAAACTCTACACAGTACTCCAGGTACAGCCTCAGCAACATCCTATACAGTTGTAACAGGACTTCCCTGTTTTTAAACTCCAACCCCCTAGCAATACAGGCCAAAATTCCATTTGCCTTCTTAATTACTAGCTACATCTGCATGCTAACCTTTTATGTTTCATGCACAAGAACACCCAGATCCCTCTCTGCTGCAATTTTTTTTGAGTCTCTATCCATTTAAATAATAGTCTGCCTTTTGATTCTTCTTACCAAAGTGAATGACCTCATGCTTTCCTACATTAAACTCCACCTGCCAAGTTTTTGTCCACTTATTCAACCTATCTCCCTATCAGATTCCTTATGTCCTCATCACAACATGCTTTCCACCTATTTCTGTATTGTCAGCAAATTTGGATTCATTAGACTCTTCCCCCTCCTCCAAGTCTTTAATATAGATAGTACATAATTGAGGCCCTTGGACTGATCCTTGTGGCACTCCACTAGTTACGTCTTCCCAACCTGATAAAGGCCTATTATTCCTGACTGTCTGTCTTCTGTGATTTAACCAACCCTCAGGGGAGATGATGTTGTAGTGGTGTTGTAATTCAGAGATCCAGGGTAACGCTCTGGGGACCCAGGTTTAAATCCTGCCACAGCAGATGGTGGAATTTGAATTCAATAAAAATCTGGAATTAAAAAGTCTAATGATGACTACGAAAACATTGTCATAAAAGCCCATCTGGTTCACTAACATCCTTTAGGAAAGGGAAATCTGCCATTCTTACTTGGCCTACATGTAACTCCAGACCCACAGCAATGTGTTGACTCTTAAATGCCCCTCTTAACATGTGCAATAAATGCTGGGCTAGCCAGTGATGCCCACATCCCATGAATGAATAAAAAAAAATCCACGCCAAAACATAACCCCCAATACTGCGCACCTTTTATGTGGTAACTTATCGAATACCTCCTGGAAATCCAAATACACTACATCTACCAGTTCCCCTTTATCAACTCTGCTTGTTATATCCTCAATGAACTCTAGCAAATTTGTCAAACATGGTTTCCCTTTCACAAAGCCCTGTTGACTCTGTTTGATTGTGTTAAGCTTTTTCTAAATGTCCTGCTATTTCTTCCTTTATAATGGAATCTATCATTTTCCCAATGACAGGCGTTAGGCTGACTGGCCTATAGTTTTCTGCTTTATGTCCCCCTCCCTTCCTGAACTGGGGCCTCACATTAGAGGTTTTCCAGTCTGCTGGGACCCACCTGGAATCTAGTGAGTTCTGTAACATTTCGACCAATGCCCCCACTACCTCTGCAGCCACATCTTTTAAATTATACAGCTCTTGAATTTTATTTTCAGTCCCTGTTTGACCTCGGAAGAGAAGCAGGACTCCAGGCAAGCAGCCTGCCTCTGCCTACTATTTTACCATCCAACTGGCAGCAACAGAAAGAAGAGTCAAATGAGCTCGAAACGTTTCTCTCTCCACAGATGCTGCCAGATCTTTTTTCAGCACATCCTATTTTTATTATAGGAGCAGAAAGAGCTATGTCTAGGTCAATGGCATGGCACTCAATCTACAATGTGAACTACTGAAACCTTGGGATGTCTGTATCTGTGCCTTCAAGAATAAATCATCTCTACGTGCCTTCTCCCGTCATGGAAGTCCTCTCTCCTGGAAAGCCTGATCACCCTGTAACAGTTCAGCCTGCTAACCTCTGAAGGAATACACCAGTGGATTTTTGAATCTGGACCCTGGGCTGATGTGAAACCACGACTCACTTTCTTATTTCTTTCCCTTATCCCACTTTTATTGTATGAGTGCAAAAAGGGTTGGACATTGCGAATCCCCTTTCCTGAGTTTTGTGTGTGTGTAAAATAAACTAGCCCTCTTATTTTACCTTACCTCGAGTTTGCTGTGGTGTTATTAATAGAGGATTGGATAACTCAAAAACTGAAGGGTTGGGGAAAATGCACCACCACTTATAAAGGGGGGATTCAAAAATCAAAAACACCTTTCCGTTTACAGACGGGTAGAGAGAGGAGAAATCAGGGCTGTTCAAATGAATCCCCCTCTGGTCCATAATAACATTAAGGAGTATGGCTCAAGGGCGAGTATGTGGAGTTAAGTTAAGGATTGACAGGATCTCATTGAAAGGTGAAACAGTTTCATGAGGCTAAATGGCCTATTCCAGTCCCTCCTTTCCAGTCCCTGGTCCTAGCTTCTGAGAGGCAATGGCAGCTACTAAAATAAAAAAAAACCTCCCTTGCATTGTAACAGCAACATTTACAATACATAGGGCCGAATTTTGTGGTCAGCGAGCAGGGGGCAGGGCCCGCTCACCGACGCGTGAAATGAGGCGGGATGATGTCACGGAGAACCCCCGATGTCATTCCGCCTGATTTAAGTTTTCAGGAAGGCAGGGGCGCAGCAAAAGCAGCTGTGTGCCCGCCGACCTGTCAATGGCCAATTGAGGCCATTGACAGGATCATTTAACCAATTAAAGGACCTGCCCATCCAACCTTAAGGCTGGCGAGTCGGCCAGGAGTCCCGGCGGCAGCTAGAGAAACCATGAAACCTCATCCAGTGGCGGGATGAAGTTTCATACAGGGTTTTAAACATTTTAATAAAGTTATTCTGTAAATTATGAACATGTCCCAACTCATGTGACATTGCCAAATGAGGGGGATATGTTGGGGAATTTTTTTCTTCTATTTTTAATATTTTTTGAAGTCCAGGCCATCTCCCTGAGGCTGCACTTAGCCTCAGGGAGATGTGCGCTCTTTCATGTGTATGAGCAAAAGCGCGCACTCTCGATTTCAGGGTTTACCCCCCTCCACCCCTCCCGCACAGGGAATGCATAGCGCTTCCCGGTGGATGTCACGCTGGCGGGGATAGGCGCTGTAAAATGGCAGTGCGGCCCGCTTCGCTGGCGGGGTTCGTTCTGCGCCCGCCGGAGATTGAGTCAGGTCCGCGCGATCGACAGGCAGAAAATTCTGTCCATTGTAAGATTATCAACATCATCTCAACAAACACAGAAGGAGCATGGAACTCTTAAAATGCTGTGTTTACAGTTCGTAATATCACAAGAGTGGCTTGAGAGTTAAGGAACTTAGGTTAGATAGATTGATTGGAGAGGTTAGGACTGTTTTCCTTGGAGAAGAGAAGGTTGAGAAGGGATTTGACAGAGATATTCAAAATCATTAGGATTCTGCACGGATTAGGCAGGGGAAATGTTTTCCCGCTGGTTGAAGGATCGAGAATGAGAGGGCACAGATTGAAGCTAATTGGCAAAAGAAGCAATGGAGACATGAGGAGAATTTATTTCACGCAGCAAGTGGTTAAGATCTGGAATGCGGTGCCGGTTAGTGAGGTGGAGGCAGGTCGGAGTGAGGCGCTCAAGAGGGAGTTGGATTGTTATCCGAAAAAGAAAGATGTGCAGGGTTACGGTGAGAAGGCTGGAGATGGCACTGAGTGCATTGATCATTCAGAGAGCTGGCACAGATAGGGCGGAATGGCCTCCTTCAGTGTTGTAATAATTCTGTGATAGCTGACCCCATAAGGATCCCTACAAACACAGATAACTGTGTACATGTTCCCTTACTTCTTTCCATTCCGTCACCTTCTCAAAAAATATATGGGGCTCACTGAGCCTCAGGGTTTCTCCATGTTCCACGCTAAGGTCTACAGGCTCCAAATTTGAAACTCAATGGAATGTTCACCTGGCCACCCACCCACCCACCCATCCCCCTCCATAAAGATTCAGCCAAAACACCGTTGTACCTATCCTAACTCACATGAAGTTCCGCTTACACCTCACTCACCCCTGTTCTCGCTGAGCTACCTTGCCTCCCGCTCCACCAATGCTTTTTTTTTACCATGAACCCACAACCTTGCTGTCACTGTGACCTCCTCCAGTCCTACAGCCCTATGAGACCTTGAAAGTTGTTGGAGACGCAGCGAGATGTGGGAAGTGTACAGAGACTTGGTCTGCTCGGCAGGTGATAGCCGGAATCTTCCAGAGTAATGGGCTCCAACGAGGCTTAGACCTGACGCAGGCTGTTGGTCAGCCTGGAGTCCTGCTTTGACCTTTGCAAGCTGGAGTTTAAACAGCAGACTGAAGGTAGAATCATCCCAGATTTGCACTAAGTGTGGCAGCGGGTGTGAAAAAAAATGATTTACCCGTCAGCCACAATGCTGGGTTTTCGTACCATATTGTCCCCTTTCCACCTCATAAACTATGCAGTCATGGGAAAAACACCGGAATGTAGTGGCTGGCATCTGATTTTGTCAACCCTTTGTCAATCTCTCCTTTGTCCCAACCTGTCGCTGGTCTACTCTCCAGCATCACCTGCTCCACCCCTCTTAAACAGTATAAATTTCACCACATTTCTAATTCGCTTCAGCTCTGAAGAAGGGTCATACGGACTCAAAACGTTAGCTCTGTTTCTCTCTCCGCAGCTGCTGTCAGACTTGCTGAGTTTTTCCAGCATTTTCTGTTTTGATTTCAGATCTCCAGATTTCATGGCGGCCGGCCCACTCTGTTACCACGCCGCTTCCACACTCCAGGCGGCATATTTAAACTGCAGCCACGTGCACTGTTTTCAATGCTTGCAGCCCAGGACTGGCATGGCACCAAAAGCCAAGAGGAGTGCAGCCCCTTGATTCAGTGACGCATCCCTGGGAAGCCTTTAGGATGCCATGAAGGCCAGACATGATGTCATCTACCCCCGCTCTGGCCGCAGGAGGTCCAACAGCCTCACCACTCTGGCTTGGGATGTGGTGGCACAGGTGGCCAGTGTCAACCCTGCACACGAAAGGTCGGCCATCCAGTGCAGAAAGAGGGTGAATGATTTCATCTGTGCTGCCAGGGTAAGTCAGCCATATCATCACTCTTCAACTCACACACTCACAAGCTCATCACACATTCACTGGCATCTCACTCACTGCCAATGCAAGGGACATCGCCACTTAGCCTCTCACACGCACCCCCACATCTCCATCTGGCCTCATCTCCTCTGGAGATCACCTCCTCACCCCGTCCATGTCTTCACTCAGCACACGGGCATGCCTGACAAGTGCTTTGTTCACACTCTCTCCGTCCGTCTTTACGCAGGACAAGGTCGTGTACAATCACCAGGAGAGATCCCAGAGTGACGGAACATCAGTGTCCACACTCAGTTCGATAGCTGTGCGTGGAGATGGCTGGAGAGGATGTGGACCATTCCCACATCAACGGCGAGGTCAGCAGCAAGCATCCACGTCAGGATCCTGCACGATATCATCCCTCTGTTAACGCTCCTCTGAGACCACTGTTCTGGCAAGCACCAATAATCTCCGCTTTCTCTCCTAGGCACATTTGTCACGGCGCCCTAAGGACGTCACCTTGATGCCAAGCCCAGTACTGATAGCATCTTGGATGAGGACCCTGAGGGCAGCACCATTGAGGACCCATCACGGCACTCACCCACACCCACACCCTCCACCAGCGCAACGACACACACCTCGGTGGGATCTAGATGTAATGCATCACAATCTGGTGAGCACAGTGCATAATATGTTCCACAGCAGCTGGAGGCAGGAACGTGCCAGCTTTCGGAGGACTGCTAGAGGCAAGGAATCTGCTGAGTCCTAGTCAGATGATGAGCCTCCGGACTCGGTCCTCAATCAGTTGCTGGAGCTGCAATGACAATCACGGGAACATCAGGGTGCACTCAGGATACAAGGGAGATGGAGGAGTTCGTCCGCCTCCAGTCTGAGGTGATAGCGCTGGCATGCTGACGCATCGAGGTCAACATTGGCAGGATGGCAGCCGCCATGGAGACCTTGGTCCAGAACATCAGCCCTATATTACTGTGTGGGCTGAGCTCCATCGCTGATCCCATTGTTGGCTTCCAACAGTGTCAACGCGAGAGGGGTGCTTGATCTCACTCCAGCTTCCCCCTCTCCTCAAAGAGTCAGGGGCTGTCGGGCACCCATAGGGAGGAGGACCAGCAGTTCGACGCCCCGGGGCCAGCCACCCAGGTGAATCCAGGAACGTCCAGCCGATCCAAATCCCCTCTTCCTGTGACCCCATCATTTCCAAGTCCACAGGCCAAGGAGGGTGCGCCTGTCCCACAGCAGGATACCCAAAGCAGGCCGGAGCCCTCCAGGTCTCGGCCCCCCAGAGGACGCCCGCCAAAGTCATCACAGGCAACAGGACGTAGCAGTCAGCAGGCTGCCTCCACCTCCTCTGTGGGTGTTGGGGGAGCACCAAGACATAACGGCAGGGTTAGGAAGGTTAAGAAGATGCAGCTGCATTACATGGGCACTTGTACATAATATTCACTATTGTAAATAAACTCCCGAGGATGTCTCCTTGTCTATGGTTCCTTGTTCTGATGAACAGTGTTTGTGTCAGACAGATGTGCAACTTTGGTTCCTGCGCAAGATACAGGCAAGCGTGTCAGTCCAGGGCCTCTTCCCTGTGCAGTGTGCAACCTTCAGGCCAAAGTGATGGTCGGACCACGCTCCCTGGACACATTACTGATGCCTGCACCTCGATGGTGCTTGTCATTGCTGCCAGAATGTCAGGGGCAGGCATCATTGGCGTCACTCTGTGTGCTCTCAGCACCTTTAAGGTGGGGCTGGCCCCCCTCATCTCCAGCATCTGTGACCGGTGACGATGTGCTCCTGAAGGGGCTGGATGCTGAAGGCTGACAAAGGCTTAGGTGCACTTAAAGGCCGGGATTTTCCAGCCCCATCGCGGGCGGGACTCACCACGGGCGAGGCAACGTCCTAGCCAGAAGCCCGTTGGCTTGCGATGGGGCCAGAAGATCCCAGTGGCGGGTGGGTGCGGAAAATCCCGCCGGAAGTTTCACAGCTGCATCGCCATGGTACGACCCTGATCACAGAGCGCAAGCGAGCTGCCCTCAGCCAGGCATTCACAGAGGTCCCATGAAGATCTGCGGAGTGTCCTCACTGTATGTTGTCATCTTCCTCCTGGAATCGAGCGACCATCAGGGCCTCCGCTGCGTCTCCATGACAGGAGCCTGAGCACTGAGGGTATGTGAGCTGCCATCAGCCACACAGGAGTCAAACAGTCACAGGTACAAGGTGAGGATGTCAGGACTGTCCTCACTGCACATCCTCCTCCATGAATCGTGCCGCTACGAGGGCCTCCTGAGCGCGCCTGCCTCATCTGGCAAGTGGGATGGCCTCATTTCCGGCCTCTTCATCTTCAAGGGCCTCATCACCCTCATTCCCTATGACGTGCTCCTCGTCAAAGGATAAGTGCAGCTCTTCCATCTCCTCCTCAGCCAGGTCCTTCCCCCCACTGCAACACCGGGTGGTGTAGTGTGCCGCAAGCTACGATAATGCGCGACACCCTCTGGGGACTGCATTGCAGAGCTCCACTGGGCCTGTCGAGGCACCAGAACCTCATTTTCAATAGTCCTATCGCCTGCTCCACCAAAATCTGGGCCGCAACATGAGCCTTGTTACACCATCGCTCTGTTGCAGTCTGAAGCTGCTGCACGGGCATCATCTGCCATGTCTTCTTGTCTCTGAGGAGCTAACCCTTCAGCCTCTGTAGGCCCTGGAAGATGTCAGGGGTCTGAGACCTACTATGGACATAGGAATCGTGGGCAGACCTGTACAGATGTGTTTGTGGTGGTCGCACACCAGCTGAACATTCAGCCAGTGGAAGCCCTTGTGGCTGACGTATTTGACTGTTTGTTGCCATGGAGATCTAAGTGCCATATGAGTGCAGTCGATGGCACCCAGCACCTGTGGAAAACCAGAGATCTGCGTGAATCCCAGCGCTTTGACTTGCTGACTTGCCTGATCCTGGGTGAAATGCACAAAATTCTGTGCCATCGTGAAGAAGGCACCCGTGACCTCCTGGATGCACTTGTGCGTGGAGGCTTGTGAGATCCCACACAGGTCACCTGCGGAGCCCTGGAAGGAGCCACCGCTGAAAACATTGAGCGCTGTAGTCACTTTCATGGTCACTGGCAGCGGATGCCCTCCATGTCCCCGTGGCACCAAACCCTGCAGCAGCTGGCATATGTGACCAACCAGTTTCCTCAACATGAACAGTCTTCAGTGCTACTGGTTCTCAAGCACCTACAGGAATGACAAGCACTGTCTATAAACTCTGCCCTGGGTCTAGCGAGGCCCCAAGAGTGACAGCTCACTGTGGATCTTCAGCTGAGTGTGCAGGAGGCCCTGATTTGCCTTCATCTTGAGGGTGGTTCTCCTCTGTTGTACTTTCCTCCTTCTGCTCTGCTCTCCATAAGCCATGAAGCATACCGCTAAATCACCAGGGTCCATGATCCTGATGTTCTCCTCCTGCAGGATTAAAGAGAGAGACACGTGGGTTAGCATGGGTGTACTAAGAACCTCTTTTGGTTAAGTCTGAAAATCCCTTCTTGCATGCAGGGGAGTGCTTGTCACCACTTGGATGGCTAACGTGTAGCGCACTCATAGGCTGCCCGAAACCCCACCTACCTCTGCCCCACTTCACTTGATCAATTGGTGGAAGCTTCGGCCGCTGAACTGCCTGTTGTGTTCTCAGCTCAGGTGCAGGCATTGTCCTAACCCACACTGCAAGGCTGTGCTGTAAACTTGAGCCACAAGGGATACCGGTCTGAGCCTTAATAAAGACATTGCAAGGGGCTGTGATCACCTCCATCTGTGAGTTCACCCTGGCCACCTTTCTCAAGGGGATTCTACAAATTGCCCAGTCATCCAATTGTTCTACAGCCCCCTAAAAAGCACTTTAATTTGCAGTCTGCACCGAGGGCTGAAACATTCTGGAGCATTTGGTGGCACATTCATGCTTTTGTGTTGCTTGAGTGGGCAGATAGGCTTCAGAGGCCCAACTCCAAACATATCAATGGAGTTGTGCTGAACGGTCTCAGCTGTGGAAGAAATCTCACTTTTGACAAGCTTTTCCAGGTGCATGGCTGCTTCTCTCACCCACAGATTGCTATTGATGGGTGGGGAGGACAAATCTCAACTGGTTTCACCATGGCATAAAACAGGTTTATGGCCATCTCACCATATTGTCCACTCACGCCCACCATGACACCCGCCATCAATAGGAGCAGATGATTCTGGCCTGAGGTGCAAGTCTAAAAATGTAACATTAAAACTTTCCAAAGGTCAGAAGCCTAGGTTATGTGATGTTACCCATTAATGAGTCAGTTGCTGGCTAACAAACAGTTTATTTGCCTCTGGTCAAAATCCATTGTTCACGTTGGGAGATAGGAGGTGGCTTTTAGAGCTTCTGCAGGTATAATGAGTTCCTATAGTTCTTCCTTCATTCTTGGACCAGGCTGGGGAGACAGATCGTCTGCTGATCCCTTGTTTCGTTAGTTGTAATGTGTCCTTACAACGAGAGGTGTGATATTCCACAAGGATGAGGGTTGAGCTTTTGTCCTGTAACTGCTGTTGGAAATTTCCGGAAACTGTGGCCAATTTGTGAATCATGTGACCTGCATCAGCCATCTTTTGCTTCAGCAAGGTCCATGTTTTAAATAGGCAAAAAAGTAAGGTTTGATTTGAACAGTTTATGATCTCTTTTATGCCCTAGGGACAAGGCGGTGTGTTTGGTTAAAATCGCACCAGATTAGGTCTAAGGGTGAACAGTCAAAAAATGTTTCAAAAGGTAGCAGGATGGAGCAGAGTGAAGCACTGAAACACATGTGGGGAATACATTGACTTGATACGACTGCTCAGGTAATTATGTAATCACCTACCTGCTAATCATCTTAACACGATATGGGTGCTTGGTTCCAATTCGAATTTCCAGTGATGAAACATTTCCTGTAAGGAGTGCTTGTTCCCCACACATCACTTCTGAGGGAAGTCAAGCTTTAGACAATGCAGTTAGTCAATGAGAGGAGGCTGCGTCATGAATAAAATGCACAGCGACAATAATGTCAAGCAATGTAAGCAAGCTGACTGCTTTATGGCAGTCTCCCAATTTTTATTGTCTTCAACTATGCACTTTAAAAAAAAAAATGTTCTGACCTTGCGAGAAGCAGATGGGAAAATACAAACATTATATCCAGTACATTAGGGCCTTGACACAAAGTAAATGAGGGAGCCACCAGTGACTGGGGCTGAGAAATTGCATCCTACAGGCTAATAGAAGGAGACATATCTTGTCTCCTTGTGAGCTCGCCCTGACCAAAATGATCTTGCAAGACACCTGATTGATGATTTCAGCAGCCAGCATGAAAAAAATCCAGCTTCCAACAGTAAAGTCTTTGCGGGGAGGGGGTGGGGGGAGGTGGTGGGCGCTGTATGGGGGGGTGCGGGGGTAGAATTTTAACCTGCAAGGACAGGTGGAGGCAGGGATGCAGGTGGTGGAACATTAAAAACATTGTGTGTGGGGAACCACAACCCCAATTCATCTCCAACGCTCCCACTTCCAGTTTTAACAGAGCTGGGTTGAAGGGTAGATGACAAACCGTTGGTCACTCCAACACTCTAATGAGGGGGATTGACAAAGAGGGGAGTGACAGAGAGGCGGATTGACAGAGAGGGGAGTGAAAGTGAGTGGGTGTGAGTAGGTGGTGTGCCTAAGATTTTATATCTGTTTCAGAGTTAACACTAGCCAGCTAGCTTGCTGGTGGAAGGGGGTGAGAGTCCCTTGTGGCGTCTCGCCTAGGTTCAGAGCTCTACTCTGGATGAACAGAGATGAGTGGCTCAGTACCAAACAGTGCATGAAATCAACCATCTATATTTGACAACATTCACACAATTATTAGTGATTAAAAGAAAATGAAAGAAAGATAGTGTTGTTAAACAGAAAGGAAGAAAGACAACTTTACATACATAATATTACAGACTATGTAATATTATGTTACAAATGTTAACCCCAAATTAGTCTGTACAAGACAGTTCCCCCTGCGGATCATACATCACCAAAACTCTGGGCAGAATTTTCACCTTGGTGGGCGGGCACATGCCCGACCCACTTGAGCGTGAAATGACATGGGAAGGTGTCGAGTGAGCGTCCCGATGTCAACGCACAGTTGGGCAATAGTTCGGTTGGCGGCCGCTGGTGGGAATCGGCAGCGTGCCTGCCGACAATTAGAAGGCCATTGAAGTAAAATTAACTTAAATTTTCCCTGCCCGTACAACCATACAGTTGGCAGGCAAGTGCAAAGGTCAAGCGGCAGGATGAGGTGTCCAACATCAAATAAAAATAAAGTTTTTCAAATTTCATTTATACCATGTTCCTACTCATGTGACAGAGTCACAGGAGGGGACACGTTTTATAACATTTTTAAAATCTTTATTTCTAATTTTTAAAGTTTTTCATCTCCCTGAGGTAGCTCTGTGCTCGCCCCTCCCCCCCCCACCACCGCCCTCCTTCCCTCCCCAGCCCCCACCCCCAGAAAAGGCGGTGCTGAGCGCTGCTGCTCGTGTTTCATGCCAGGTGGGCCTTCATTGGCCCGCCAGTGTGAAAACGCAGTCAGGCCCTGATCACGGGCGGCGGTCGGCTTCCCAACTGCTCCCCCACCCCGCAACCCGCTCCCCCCCCCCCCCCCCCCCCACCACCCCCCGCCCTCCCACCGAGCCCACCCGACAAAGGCAAAATTCTGCCCTCTGAATAACTTTACATGGGTGGGCACTGCTGCCAGTCAGGTTGACTATTCCACCTCCGCTGCAGTGGCGAATCCTGGAAGCAGTGTTCATTTAAGCCAAATTTCTGGTTCTGCTCCAGCCTTTTGAGGATTTAATTCTTCTCACAGGCACTGTAAGGCTTTGTAGACTGTTATGTTCAAGATGTTTACACATCTTTTGATGGTGTCCCCAACTTACACAGTCTATCAATCAAACTCCATCTCCTGAGGAGACACCATGGCTGACCACCCAATGCGTAAGGCTATTCATTTTCCTGGCTTGTAGTTCAAGGGTCATTGAATGCAGTAAATAAAAGCACTTCTGATAGGCAAAAGACAACTTTTATTTTTAGTAGTCTAGCTTGAAAAGAGTAAACAAAGATGTAGACCAAATACCAGCTGTGAATGGCCAGTATGGGAAACAAAGTCTTGGTGAAAACACGTCTATAGTTAATAATATCGCTTTGTTTACAATCGATTAATTATTTGACTTTAGCGGAGCACAACCACACATAGTTTTAAATCAAGGTCTACAAAGTAACTTTAAATATTCAACACAGGTTTAAAATCAAGAGCAAAGCAGAAAAAAAGGAAAGCAAAAAAATGCAAAAATACAAGATTGCAAAAGTTAGTGGCTGCAGGCCTCAGGCCTACACTGGGCCTCTGGAAACCTAGCAGCTGAAGAGAGGTAACAATAGCAGGATAGAACAGGTAAATGTCTTTCAGAACTGCTCGCGGACCAAGAGAAGCAGGAGTCCATCCTGCACCCCCTACCCTCCAGCCCATTGAGCTTCTCTGCTTCAATCCTCACCATTGGAACCCTACTCCTCACTTGATCAAATCCTCCCATCCTCAATTACCCCTGCTTCCTGCACCCCTCACCCCGTAATGTCTGACTCCCGCCATCCCCAATCTTTGACTCCTTGCACCAATGTCCAACCAGTGGTTCTGGCCTATATACTTGACAGCCTCCAAAGAAACTCATATCTCTGAGTTTCCTGGCCTCCTGGTGAACCTCTCTGACTCTCTTCCTGCTTCCCATTATTATCAGGGTCTTTGTCTCTGTTGGCAATGTTCACTCTCAGCTATGCAGGTTAGAACGATGGTCTCCCATCAATAAACAGATAATGCGTTGAGTAACAATTTGCCTGTTCTAACTATTGACAAAAGACATGTGTCTCATGTGCATTTCGCACATTATAAGGCATCAAAAATGGTTAAAAATTCTAACAAATCATGGCTGATAACAAATAAACAGACTTAGTGGGAAAAACTTCCGTTTATTTCTTGTTCTTTTTCAGATCTTCAAATAACACAGAGAGCTTGATGAGACAATAAGGAGACAAGCCAAGTACTTGTCAACCTAGAGACAATTCCAGCAGTAATGATGAGTCTATTGTAAACCACAGGGCCTCTTCTGCTCCTGCTTTCATTGTGTCGGCATCACAGGCTAATACCTGTGTTCCGCCAATATTTATATAGGTAGCGCCAGCTAAACCAGGCATGACCTGCTAAGATAATAGTCCTGATCGTGAAAACTTATAAATGGAAATAATCCAAAGAAGGCTCTTGATGATTTCAAGTGATGGGGCTGTGACTATTTCATTGTCATTTTGTTCTATTGTGGGTTTATCCTTGGGAAGAAAGCCAAGATGCTGGACAGGTGAGATCTTCCACATTTTTTGTTCTTCATTCACAGGATGTGGACTTCGCTGACTGGTCCAGCATTTATTGCCCATCCCTAGTTGCCCTTGAAAAAGTGGTGGTGAGCTGCCTTCTTGAACCATTGCAGTCTGTGTGGTGCAGGTACACTCACAGTGCTGTTAGGGAGGGAGTTCCAGGACTTTGACCCAGCGACTGTGAAGCAACGACGATATATTTCCAAGTCAGGATGGTGAGTGGCTTGGAGGGGAGCTTGCAGGTGGTGGTGTTCCCATCTATCTGCTGCCCTGGTCCTTCTAAATGGTAGCGGTCATGGGTTTGGAAAGTGCTGTCTAAGGAGCCTTGGTGAATTCCTGCAGTGCATCTTGTAGATGATACACACTGCTACTACTGTGCGTTGGTGGTGGAGTGAATGAATGTTTGAGGATGTGGTGCCAATCAAATGGGCTGCCTGTCCTGGATGGTGTCAAGCTTCTTGAGTGTTTTGGGAGTTGCACTCATCCAGGCAAGTGAAGAGTATTCAATCATACTCCTGACTTGTGCCTTGTAGATGGTGGACAGGCTTTGGAAAGTCAGAAGATGGGTTACTCTTCACAGGATTCCTAGCCTCTGACTTGCTCTTGTTGCTGCAGTATTTATATGGTTAGTCTAGTTCAGTTCTTGGTCAATGGTAACCTCCAAGATATTGATATTGGAGATTCAGTGATGGTAATACATTGAATGTCAAGGGGCGATGATTCTTGCTGGAGAAGGTCATTGCCTGACACTTGTGTGTCGCGCATGTTACTTGCCACACGTCAGCCCAAGCCTGGAAATTGTCCAGGTCTTGCTGCATTTGGATATGGACTGCTTCAGTATCTGAGGAGCCACGAATGGTGCTGAATATTGTGCAATCATCAGTGAGCATCCCCACTCCTGACCTTATGATGGAAAGAAGGCTATTGATGAAGCAGCTGAAGATAGTTGGGCCGAGGACACTACTCTGAAGAACTCCAGCAGTGATGTCCTGGAGCTGAGATGACTGACCTCCAACAACCACAACCATCTTCCTTTGCACGGGGTATGACTCTAACAAGTAGAGCATTTTCCCCCTGATTCCCATTGACCCCAGTTTTGCTGGGGTTCCCTGATGCCATACTTAGTCAAATGTGGCCTTGATGTCAAGGGCAGTCACTCGCACCTCACCTCTGGAGTTCAGCTGTTTTGTCCATGTTTGAAGCTAGGCTAAAGCCATTAAAGCTGTAATACGCAAGTTTACACATGGTACTCGCATTCCAGTATTTTACGGAAAGTATTTTATAGGGACAGGATGGGGAGAGGCTATTAGAATGGGTGGAGACTTGTGTAAAAAGAATCACAAAATTACAAATTTTTATGGTGCAGAAGGAGGCTATTGGGCCATTGTGTCTACACCTGCTCTTTGAATGAGAAACTCACTCAGTGTCATTCTCAGGCATTGTCCCCATAACCCTGCACATTATCCTTTTCCAGACATCAGTCTAATTCCCTTTTGACTGCTTCCATTGCAACAACCTCCACCACACTCTCAGGCAGTGCATTCCAGGCCTTAACCACTTGCTGCATGAAAAGGGTTTCCTTCATGTCACTCTTGTTTCTTTTGCCAATTACTTTAAATCTGTGCCCTCTTGTTCTCAATCCTTTCATGAATTGGAACAGTTTCTCCATATCCAATCGCTCCAGAGCCCTCATGATTTTGAATATATCTATCAAATCTCCTCTCAACCTTCTTTTCTCTAAGGAAGACAGACATAACTTCTCCTACCTATGTTCCTCATCTCTGGAACCATTCTCATGAATCTTTTCTACGCTCCCTCCAATGCCTTCAATCCTTCCTAAAATGCAGTGCTCAGAGCCGGATGCAATACTCCTGCTAAGGCCTAATGAATGTCTTATACAAGTTCAACACAACCTCCTTGCTCTTGTACTCTATGCCCCTGTTAATGAAGCCTAGGATACTGTATGCTTTATTATTCACTCTCTCAACCTGTTCTGCCACCGTCAATAACTTTTGCACGTATACACCCAGGTCTCTCTGCTCCTTCACCGCCTTGAGAATTTCACCCTTTATTTTCTATTATCTCTCCATTTTCTTCCTACCAAAATAAATCACTTAACTCTGCTTCACTTCGAAGTGCAACTTCCACCAGTCTGCCCATTCCACCAACTTGTCTATGTCCTTGCCTATGCCCTTATAAGTTTTACATTATCCTCCTCACAGCTCACAACAATTCCAAGTTTTGTACCATCCACAAATTTTGAAACGATTCCCTGTACGCCAAGGTCTAGGTCATTAATATATATCAGGAAAAGCAAGGTCTGCAACACTGAGCCCTGGGGAACTCCACTACAAACCTTCCTCCAGTTTGAAAAACATCCATTAACCACTACACTCTGTTTCTGTTACTCAGCCAATTTCATATCCATGTTGCTCCTATCCATTTTATTCATTAAGTTATAACCTTGCAGACAAGTCTGTTGTGTGGCACCTCATCAACTGCCTTCTGCAAGTCTATTTACACCACATCAACAGCATTGCCCTCATCAACCCTCTCTGTTACCTCTTCAGAAACCTCAAACAAGTTAGTTAAACATGATTTTCCTTTAAGAAATCTATGCTGGCTTTCCTTATTTAACTTACATTTGTCCATGTGACCATTAATTTTGTTCTAAATTATTGCTTCTAGAGGTTTCCCCAGCACCGAAGTTAAACTGACAGGCCTATAGCTGCTGGACTTATCTTTACACCCTTTTTTGAACAAGGGTGTAATTTTTGCATTCTCCAGTCCTCTGGCACCATCTTTGAGCCTAAGGAAGACTGGAAAATTAGGGCCAATGGCTCCACAATTTCCACTCTCACTTCCTTCAGTATAGAAACACGGAAACATAGAAACTAGGAGCAGGATTAGGACAGTTGGCCCTTTGAGCATGCTCCACCATTCATCATGATCAAGGCTGATCATCCAACTCAATAGCCTGCTCCTGCTTTCTCCCCATACCCTTTGATCCCTTTCGCCCCAGGAGCTATATCTAACTCCTTCTTGAAAACATACAATGTTTTGGTCTCAACTACTTTCTGTGGTAACCAATTCCACAGGATCACCACTCTCTGGGTGAAGAAATTTCTCCTCATCTCAGTCCTAAATGGTCTACCCCATATCCTCAGACTGTGATCCCTTGTTCTGGATTCCCCCACCATCGGGAACATCCTTCCTGCATCTACCCTGTCTAGTCCTGTTAGAATTTTATAGGTTTCTATGAGATCCCTCCTCATTCTTCTGAACTCCAGTGAACATAATCCTGATCGACTCAATCTCTCCTCACATGTCAGTCCTGTCATCCCAGGAATCAGTCGGGTAAACCCTTGCTGCACTCCCTCTATAGCAAGAACATCCTTCCTCAGATAAGGAGACCAAAACTGCACACAATATTCCAGGTGCGGTCTCACTAAGGCCCTGTATAATTGCAGCAAGACATCCCTGTTCCTGTACTCGAATCCTCTGGCTATGAAGGCCAACATACCATTTGCCTTCTTTACCGCCTGCTGCACCTGCATGCTTACCTTCAGCGACTGGTGTACGAGGACACCCAGGTCTCACTGTACATTCCCCTCTCTCAATTTATAGCCATTCAGATAATAATCTGCCTTCCTGTTTTTGCTACCAAAATGGATAATCTCACGTTTATCCACATTATACTGCATCTGCCATGCATTTGCCCACTCACTCAGCTTGTCCAAATCACACTGAAGCATCTCTGCATCCTCCTCACAGCTCACCCTCCCACCCAGCTTTGTGTCAACTGCAAATTTGGAGATATTACATTTAATTCCCTCATCTAAATCATTAATATATATTGTGAATAACTGGGGTCCCAGCACCAATCCCTGCGGTACCCCACTAGTCACTGCCTGCCCTTCGGAAAAAGACTTGTTTATTCCTACTCTTTGTTTCCTACCTGCCAACCAGTTTTCTATCCATCTCAATTCATTACCCCCAATTCCATCTGCTTTAATTTTACATGTCAATCTCTTTTGTGGGACTTTGTCGAAAGCCTTCTGAAAGTCCAAATAAACCAATTCCACTGGCTCCCCCTCATCAACTCTACTGGTTACATTCTCAAAAAATTCCAGTAGATTTGTCAAGCATGATTTCCCCTTCATAAATCCATGCTGACTCTGTCTGATTCTGCCACTGTTTTCCACTTGCTCAGCTATTAAATCTTTTATATTGGACTCTAGAATTTTCCCCACTACCGATGTCAGGCTGACTGGTCTATAATTCCCTGTTTTCTCTCTGCCTCCTTTTTTAAATAGCGGGGTTATATTAGCTACCCTCCAATCTGTAGGAACTTTTCCAGAGTCTATAGAATCTTGGAAGCTGACCACCAATGCATCCACTATTTCTATGGCCACTCCCTTAAGTACTCTGGGATGTAGATTATCAGACCCCGGGGATTTATCGGCCTTCAATCCCATCAATTTCCCCAACACCATTTCCCTACTAATACTGATTTCTTTCAGTTCCTCCCTCTCGCAAACCCTGTGTTCCCCAACATTTCTGGTATGTTATTTGTGTCCTCCTTTGTGAAGACAGAACCAAAGTATGTATTTAGTTGGTCAGCTATTTCTTAGTTCTCCATTATAAATTCCCGTTTCTGACTGTAAGGGACCTACATTTGTCTTCACCAATCTTTTTCTCTTAACATACCTATAGAAGCTTTTACAGTCAGTTTTTATGTTCCCGGCAAGCTTATTCTTGTTCTCTATTTTCCCCTTCTCAATCATTCCCTTGGTCCTCCTTTGCTGAATTCTAAACTGCTCCCACTCCTCAGGTCTGTTGTTTTTTCTGGCCAATTTGTATGCCTCTTTCTTGCATCTAATGCTATCTCTAATTTCCTTTGTAAACCATGGTCTGGCCACCTTTCTTGTTTTATTTTTGTACCAGACAGAAATAAACAATTGTTGCAGTTCACCCATGCGCTCTTTGAATGTTTGCCATTACCTATCCACCATCATCCCTTTTAAGTAACATTTCCCAATCCATCATAGCCAACTCACACCTCATACCATCGTAGTTTCCTTTACTAAGACTGAGGACCCAAGTCTCAGAATCAACTACGTCACTCTTCATCTTGATGAAGAATTCTATCTTATTATGGTTGCTCATCCCCAAGGGGCCTCACACAACTAGATTGCCAATTATTCCTTTCTCATTACACAATACCCAGTCGAGGATGGCCTGTTCTCTCATTGGTTCCTCAATGTATTGGTCCAGAAAAACATCCCACATACACTCCAGGAATTCCTCCTCTACGGTATTGTTACTAATTTGATTTGCCCAATCCAAATGCATATTTAAGTCACCCATAATTACAGATATTCCTTTATAACATGCATCTCTAATTCCCTGTTGAATGCCATGCCCAACATCACCACTACAGTTTAGGGGTCTATATGCAAACCCCACTAACATTTTTTGCCCCTTTGTGTTTCTCAGCTCTACCCATACAGATTCCACATCGCCGGAGCTAATATCTTTCCTCACTATTGCGTTAATTTCCTCTTTAACCAGCAATGCAACTCCACCACCTTTCCCTTTTTGTCTGTCTTTTCTAAATACTAAAAACCTCTGGATGTTCAGTTCCCATCCCTGGTCACCTTGCAGCGATGACTCCGTAATCCCGACTTTATCATACCTGTTTACATCTATTTGCATGGTTAATTCATCCACTTCATTGCGAATGCTCCTCGCGTTAAGGACAAAGCCTTAAGGTTTGTCTTTTTAACATTACTTGTCCCGTTCCCAGTATTTTTCATTGAGGCCCTGTTTGATTCTTGCACTTGATTTCTCTGACTATCACTTTTCTTATTCCCCTTTCTGTCTTTTGTTCTTGTCTTTGATTCCCCTTCCTCTGACTCCTTACATAGGTTCCCATCCCCCTGCCATTTTAGGTTAAACCCTCCCCAGTCACTCTAGCAAATGTTCCCCCGAGGACATCAGTCCAGGTCCTGCCCAGGTATAACCCATCCAGTTTGCACTGGTCCCACCTCCCCCAGAACTGCTCCCAATTCCCCAGGAATCTGAAACCCTCCCCATCACACCATCTCTTCAGCCACATATTCATCTGATATATCCTGCTATTTCTACTCTGACTGGCACGTGGCACTGGTAGTAATCCTGAGATCACTACCTTTGAGGTCCTATTTTTCAACTTATTTCCTAACTCCGTATATTTTGCTTTTAGGACCTCATCCCTTTTTTTACTTATGTCGTTTGTACCAGTGTGTACCACGACCACTGGCTGTTCACCCTTCCCTTTCAGAATATCCTCTAACCGCTCTGAGACATTCTTGACCCTAGCACTAGGGAGGCAACATACCATCCTGGAGTCTCGTTTGCAGCCACAGAAATGCCTATCTATTCCCCTTACAATTGACTCTCCTATAACTATTGCATTCCCACACTTTTTACTCCTCCCCTGTGCAGCAGAGCCAACCTCGGTGCAACAAATTTGGCTGTTGCTGCTTTCTCCTGAGAGGCCATTCCCCCCAACAGTATCCAAAGTGGTATATCTGTTTTGCAGGGGAATAGCCACAGGAGATTCCTGCACTGCCTGCCTAGTCCTCTTGCTTTACCTGGTGGTCACCCATTCCTTTCCTGCCTGTGGACTCTTAACCTGTGGTGTGACCACCTTTCTATATGTGCTATCCACCATACTCTCCAACTCCAGGATGCTCCACAGTGTCCCCAGCCACCGCTCCAGCTCCAAAACCCGGGCTCCCAGGAGCTGCAGCTGGAGACACTTCCCACACACACGCTAGCCTTGGGCACTGGAAATGTGCCCGGCTTCCCGCTAGAGATGCATCTTTGGATGCATCTCATATAGTCCTAGTGCCTTATCAACTTAAAGTATAGACAGCCTACCTAGTATCTGCTCCTTATTAGTGTCTGAATTCCTTCCTCTTTCACCATGGCCTGGGGAGCATCTTCTTTCTTTGTAAAGATAGATGGAAAGTATTCATTTAATACCTCAGTTACGCTCTCTGCCTCCATTCATTATTCCCATTTTGGTCCCTAATCGGCCCTACTCCTTCTTTTACCACCTTCTTACTATTTACATGCCTTTAGAAAACTTTGGGATTCCCTTAAACGTTGACTGCTAGTATCTTATCATACTCCCACTCTGCTTCTCTTTTTAGCTTTTCCACCTACCCTCTGAGTCTGCTTTCCAGTTGTATTTTCTACCTGACATTTGTGACAGGCACACTTAATCCTTCTTCATCTCTATTTCTATCTCTTCTGTCATCCATGGAGCTCTGGATGTGTTTGCCTTATCTTTCGCTTTCAAGAGAATATCCCTTGACTGTTCCAGAACCACCTCTTCTTTGAAAGTAGCCCATTGTTCAGCTACTATTTCCCCTGCCAACCTCTGACTCCAATTTATTCAGCCTCGATCCATTCTTACCCGATCAAAGTTGGCTTTCCCCAGTTCATTAATCTTACCCTGGATTGTTCTTTGTCATATTCCATAGCTAGTCTAAACCTTATGATGGAATTATCGCCACCTTTGATCATATTATCCTATTTCCATGCTAAATGTCCTATGTAACATGGAGTAGGAGTAAAGGCTAACAGGATCACGGTTCCCTCTGTTTTCTCCAGTCGTTTTACCTCAGGGTCCATTTCCAATCTACTGATACCTCCCCAATTCTCTTCTCTAACAAACCTTTGGCTATACAGCAACAACTTATGTTTATCTAGTGCCTTTAACATGAAAAGTGTCTCAGGGTGCTGTGCAGGAGCATTATAAAATTAGAATCAAATCACACAAGGTGATGTCAGGAAAGGTGGCCAAAAACCTAATCACAGAAGTAGGTTATCAGGAGCAAAGAGAGGCAGAGAGATGGAAAGGTTTAGGGAGGGAATTCCAGGACTTAGGGCCTAAGCAGCTGAGGGTGTGATGGGTAAAATGACTTCTGCCCTGAACCCTTTATTCACAAAGGAATGACATCAGAGGTCACAGAACTCAGAGGTCACATGGCTATGGCAAGCCACAGTACACAGCGGTGTGCAAAAGGCAATGGCATTTCTCTAAACATTCCCCTTTTCATAAAACAAGAAACTATGCACGCACTATCATTTGCAATTGCAAGTTACCCACATACGCAGTCTACAAAGAAAGCCGTCATGCATGAACAGAAAACTGTCCCTTCTAGTCTGTCTCACTTTCATCTGTCACGACACATGCATTGCACGCATAATCGTTAAAGCGTTCTTCTCATGGTACATGTGCGAGTTGCTATCGGTTGTTCATCTGGTGTCTGCTGATTCCTGGGGTGACGTTGCTTTGGTGAAGGTTGCTGCTGATCCATTGCATTTGTCAAGGAGCAGTTGACCTCTGGGACTGATGGTCGTTCCATTCTTTGGTCATTTGGTAAAATCAATTCTTTCTCACCAGCTGTCTGCTGTGGAAGTGCTGCTTTTCCGGTTGCAGGTCTGCAGTTGCAACAATTTATCTGGCTGTCTGCTTTTGCCATGTACGTTCAAGGTGACAATTGTTTTGTATAGGTCCCAGGTTGCCAAGTGGGATGTTAAGTGCGTTGAATGTTTGCACTCTGACCAGCTCCTGGTTCTCCAACTTTCAACCCTGATCAATGATTTGATCGCTTTATCAAAGTAAAATTTGGCTTTCTGTTGTTTCACTTTGATCTTGTCACTCACTCCTATTACTGATTCTGGCCTCATAGACTCATAGACTCATAGGCGTTTACAGCACAGAAGGAGGCCATTCAGCCCATTGTGTCTGCACTGGTCAACAAAGATCTGACTATATTAATCCCATTTTCCAGCACCTGGCCCATAGCCCTGGAGGCTTTGGCAATGCAAGTGAATACCTGAATATTTCTTCAATGTTACAAGAGTTTCTGACTCAACCACCCTTTCAGGCACTGAGTTCCAGACGCCCACCACCCTCTGGGTGAAAAGATTTCTCTTCAACTCCCCTCTTAGTCTTCTACCTCTTACCTTAAATCTATGCCCCCTGGTTATTGACCCTTCCACTAATGGAAAAAGTGCCTTCCTAACCACCTTATCTCTGCTCTTCATAAGCTTATATACCTCTACCAGGACCCCTCTCAAACTTCACTGCTCCAAGGAAAACAACCCCAGCCTATCCAATCTTTCCTCATAGCTCAGACCTTCCAGCCCAGGCAGCATCCTGGTAAATCTCCTCTGCACCCTCCCCATTGCAATCACATCCTTCCTATAATGTGGTGACCAGAGCAGCATGCAGTACTCCAGGTGTGGCCTAACCAATGTTTTATACAGCTCCAGCATAACCTTACTGCTCTTGTATTCTATGCCTCAGCTAATAAAGGCAAGTATCCCATATGCCTTCTTAACCACCCTATCTACCTGTCCTGCTACCTTAAGGGATCTGTGGATATGCACACCAAGGTCCCTCTGATCTTCAGTACTTTCCAGGGTCCTACCATTCATAGTATAATCCCTTGCCTGTTAGTCCTTCCCAAGTTCATTACTTCTCGCTATTCTGGGTTGAATTCCATTTGCTGCTGCTCTGCCCAGCTGACCAGTCCATTGATAACCTCCTGCAGTTTACTAGCTATCATCCTCACGATTTACCACCTTACCATTTTTCATGTCATCCGCAAACTTCTTGATCATACCCCCCTACATTTAAGTCCAAATCATTTCTGTACACCACAAACAGCAAGGGTCCCAGCACCGAGCCCTGCAGAACCCCACTGGAAACAGACTTTCCATCACAGATACATCCCTCTACCATCACCCTCTGCTTCCTGCCTGTCAACCAATTTTGGATCCAATGTGACATGGGCTCTTACTTTCTTGACCAGTCTGCCATGAAGCACCTTATCAAAAGCCTTGCTAAAATCCATGTAGACCACATCAAATGCATTACCCTTATCAACATTCCTGGTTACCTCCTCAAAAAATTCGATCAAATTTTTCAAACACAACCTTCCCTTAACAAATTCACACTGACCACCCCTGATTACTCCATGTCTCCCCAAGTGCAGATATATTCTGTCTCTCAGAATTCATTCTAGCAATTTCCCCATCATCAAGATTAGACTGACTGGCCTATTTCTGACAATTTCTGGCAATTTCCTGGCCTATCCCTTCCTCTCATTTTTAATAATGGGACAACATTAGCTGTTCCCCCAGTCCTCTGACACCTCACCTGTGGCCAGAGACCCGTTGGCTGCAATGGCGGATTTGCGCATTGTATCGTTCCCTTTCCCCCCTCATTAATTATGCAGCCACAGGAAATCTACTCAACTTTTTGATGACCCCTTTGGCAATTTTCACTGCTGCTTCAGCCTTTCCATTTGACTGGGGATAGTGTGAAGATCATGTGTAGTGCTGAATTTCCCAATGGTTCGTGAATTCTGAATTTTTCATTCACGGCTGAGGGCCTTTTTTGCTCATCACAATGTCAGGAATGCCATGATGGTTGAAATGTGTTTTCAGATATTCTACAATCTCACTGGCAATCATTGACTTCAGCTTGTCGAACCCGAAGTAGTCTGAATAGTAGTTGACTGTGACAAGATAGTGAGCTCCAAAGAGATTGAAGAGAGCCACTCCAAGCTTTATTCATGGTCTGTCTGGGAAGTCATGAGTCATGATTGACTATTTAGCTTCCTTAGCTTGGTATTCATCATAAGCACTGCACCGGCTGATATAGCCCTTAATCTCATTGCTCATGTTTGGCCAGCAGAGCACTTATTTTGCCTTCCTCAGACTAGACTCAATTCCTTGATGGCATACATGGATGCGTTTCAGCATCTCTTAACCCATCGGATTAGGGTTGATGACTCTAGTTCCTTTGGACGATCGATTCATATATCAATTGAGATATCATTTGGAAGTGATATACGAGCAGGGGAAGCGGATGTACATCATCGACATGTTGTCAAGAACTAAATTCCCTTTGAACGAAGCTAATGACATAAACACAGATTGTGAAATCTTCCAGATTCAATGAGAAGCAATGGCATGATATGCTCTGGGAGTCATCAACTTAACAAACAAAGACCGTTCACTCCGCCTGTCAGTGGCAGGCCACGATTCCAGCCATCACATGTCGGGACCCTAATTTCAATACTTTAGCATCCCACTATAAGCCTTGCTCGCCAGAATCATCCCCCGACACTGGGTCATCCGGCCACATCAGCATAATTGTACGCTGATGTGTTTCACAACTGTGCATAAGCGACGTGCACCTGGCGAGCCGCACTTCACTCGGGACTTCGAGGTTTGTTTGCCTCCCTTTGCAGACGCTTTGGAGCAGATATAAATTGTTTGATAAAGATGCTTTGAAGTGGCTTGTGGTCAGACGCTACCATCACTTTGTCTCTCCCAAACAGGGACTGATTAAAATGCTCACAAGCACAGACAATAGTGACCCGCTCCTTCTCAACCTGAGCCTTGTGTCATTCAGTTTTTATTCATGCCCTGGATGCAAATGCAAGTGGTTTTCCTTGCTGCATGTGGATTGCTCCAAATCCTGTTTCACTAGCATCACACTTGACTTCATTGTTGACAACATAGTATCTCAGCACTGGCACTGTCGTCACGATCTGTTGATGAGACTGAAAGTTGCTTCTTGTTCTGTGCCCCAACACCACTCAGCATCCTTTGCAGTGAGCTTATGTAGAGGTTAACACTGATGACAAATTGGACAAGAGATTTGCTAGATGGTTCACCAAGCCAACAACTCATTGCACTGTCTTCACGTTTGTTGGTTGCTGCATTGCTGCTACAGGGTCAGGGCAAAGTTCTTTTACTGTCAGCACATGACCTCCATACTTGACGTCAGTCATCCTCAGTTGCAGCTTTCTCTTCGTTCAGCTTCAGATTCATTTGATGAGCTCACTCTAGCAGCCTCCCTGGATTCTGAACATGGTCTGCAATGGCTTCTTCCATTGTATCTCCACATCCGTAGACTAGCAGGTCATCCAAAATCACTTTCACTCCTGGAAGAACATTGACTATCTCATCATGTTGGCATTGATATTCTTCCAGGCCCATGGAAATGCCAAATCGCATTTGCAATGATCTGTACTTCCCAAATGGCATCCAGAACATAGTCAGAAAACTACTGCTTTCATCCAACTTCACTTGCCAGTATCTATCCTTCACAACTAGGGTGGTGAAGACCTTTGCTTTGGCAAGTTGCCAAAATTTCTTCAATGGTTGGCATGGGATAGTGAGATCTCTTCAAAGCTTTATTGAGGTCCTTTAGTTCTATGCACACTCTCAGCTTTCCAGGTTTTCTTCACTGCTACTGTACTCTAATCCAGAAAGCACAAGTTGTCACTTCCTTGATTACCCCCATCGTTTCCAGCTCTTCTGTCTTGTCTTTCAGGCTGGACTTGATGGCTGCTGGAACTCTGCTCAGGAGGTGATGAGTTGGCCTCACACTCTCATCTACTTCAAGATGATACTCACCAGGAAGACATCCAAGACTCGGGAAAACATCTTAGTGATTTGTCAGGATGTGCTCTGCAGTCAATTCCCAGTGCCATGCGAAAAACTGCAAACTCTCCTCTGGTACGTGGAGAGTTACCGGTCCCAGCTTTTGGCCTGTTTCAGCTGAGGTGAGAGAATTTTGTTTTGTGTCCACTATCTGGAGCTGCAAATCTTCTTTCTCCTCATTGCATCAGGCTCTAGTCTTAGTTTGACACCTTGAAGTGAGCATCGTTCCATCAAATAGCCTCAACTTTACCTTCGATGGCTTCGTTTTCAGGCCACTGTCCTGAGCAACTTCACACACAGGTCTGTGAAGCCCATGATGTTACACGTAGCACCGATTTCTAGCTGACTCATCATATTAACTTGATGCTGTCCTTCTTTAGTCATCGTTCCAATAGTCACAAACCATTTCTTTACCTTGAGACTTGCCAGTGCCAAGGATTTCTAGGGTTTAGAGTGACTTGTCAGAGTCATCATCCAACATGTCTCCTTTATAGACTTGCTTTCTTTCTTTCCAGAAAAACTCTTGCATGCAAAGTGATTCAGCTTCTTGCTGATGGAGCACTGCTTTCCCCGAGCTGGTCATGCTTGTGGTGTTCTCTGCTATGCTCACATTCGGTCCTCTGGCCTTGATCTTTCCGCTGACCCTTTTGTTCTTCCTTTTCCCTAATGCTTTGTGCTTGGAAGGTCTGAACTGCTTCTCAGCATAGTGCAAAGCCTCATCATTTCTCCCATCAGTCCCCCTTAGCTGATAATGAACCACTTCAGAGCTTCTCTACACATCAATAGCTTTCTTGAGAGTACGTTTCACTGCTCACGCTACACACAGCCACAGTGCACAACATGCACAGTACACAAAAGACAAAAGCATTTCTCCTAACCAAAGGCACTGCCGCCAATGTTGGAGCAGGGTTGAAGTCAGGCAATGTTACGAGGTGTAACCAGGTGGTCAGAAGCTCATCACGGGGCCAGATAGGATGCTAAGGTTGCAAACAGCCGGGCTTAATCTCAAACTGTTGCCACGGAGAGATGTGGAGTCAGTCGCTAAGGAACAGAGTTTGGAACGAAATCAATAAGCCTGCTTACACGTGTAAGCTGAAGACAATAGCTTCAGCCTTCCCAACATTTACTTGGAGGAAATTTCTGCTCACCCAGTACTGGATGTTGGATAAGCAGCCCGATAATTTAGCGACAGTGGAGGAGTTGGGAGAGGTGGTGGCGAAATACTGCTGGGCATTGTCAATGTGCATATTTATCCACCAAGGAGAACACTCTACCTCTTTTTCAGATAGTTATAGTGTACATATAGGGTGGCACTGAAAGGATTTGTCATTGTCAGAGCTGATGAAATATCACAGACCTGATATTAACCACGTTTCTCATCCTGCCAGACCCGATTATCTCCAGTATTTTTGTTTTTTTATTTCAGGTTTCCAGCGTCTGCAGTATTTTATTTTTACTTTAGTCTTGGAGGTTTGCTGATCTTTGTTCTTCAACCAGCATCAGACGATTCAGTCATATGACTCCTTGAACTCAATAGGAAGGGAAACTGGTTGAGGTGTTTAATAAAGGCTTTCACTCAATCACATTTCAAAATTGAAGTTACCCTTTCCAGCTGTTCAGATTCAGTGACCCAGCCATCTCCAAATGTTTTACATTTATTTTTTCACAGGATATGGGCATCATTGGCAAGGCCAGCATTTAGTGCCTAACCCTAATTTCCCCTGAAGTGAGTGGCTTGCTCAGCCATTTCAGAGGGCAGTTGAAGGTCAACCACATTGCTGTGGGCCTGGAATCACATGTAGACCAGACCAGGCAAGGACGGGAGGTTTTCTCCCCTAAAGGGGGCTAAGATGGATTTTTATAGCAATCGGTGGTGGTTGTCATTGTCACCAATACTGAGACTAACGGCGCAATGAACAGAGACTTTCCGTTGTCCGTCCCATGCTACGCTTGGCGGGCAGGCGAATAGGCCAGGCGGCCTTTGCGTTTTTCAGGAAAGCCTCATCCATGGGCGGGGTGAGGTTTCTGTTATTAACTAAAAAAGTAAAAGCGTTTTGACAGAATTTTCATCATTTATATATTCAGGTGACTGATTCTGATGCGTGGACATTTTTTTTTTCTGCATTTTAAAGTTCATTGGTTTTAAACTCTTCAGCTCCCTGAGGCAGGTCTCTTGCCTTCAGGGACCTTTCATTCCCAGCTCCTCCTCTCCTGGGCTGATTTCTACACTCACCCCCCCACCCCCACCCCCACCCCCACCCCCCACCAAACCCCATTGATTGACCAGCCAGCAGTGAAATTGCAGTCAGGGCCCATTCTTTGGCCCCCAGTGAACTAAATACTCAGGCCCGCTAGCTTTGTATCCCAGATTTGTTCACTGAATTTAAGTTCCACCAGCTGCTACTGGTGAGATTTGAACCCATGTCCTCAGAGCATTCACTGGGGTTTCTGGATTTCTAGCCCTGTGACCACTCTGCCACCATCTCCCCACCCAACCCCCCCTCCAATTTAAAAAAACTCATTCATGACCTCTGACCTTTCAGTCACAGGAAAGTGATGCTTCCTCCACCCTGCCCTAAACGATGTACCCTAACATTATTACAGTAGCGGGCCCTCTCCCTTATTTTATTTTCCGACGTATGCTTTTCTGGGTGAGATTGGTGCTGAATTCTGGTCCATTTTTGTGCCTCTGCCCATTGGAAACTAGGTTGAATCTGTCATAACAGATTTGATATAGGATATTCCATTTAGCAGAGCGCTTCTATCTAGCTATATCCAAGCTGTAATTCAAACCAGGGTGAAAGGATAGTTCAGTAATCCAATCTGTCTCAGCAGGTTCTTTTTGTACCTGGAATATAGAAAATCCGAATTCAGAGGAAAAATCTTAGCAGTCTAGTTTGGTTTTCATGATGGTGATGACAAATGATAGAAATTTAAATATTCATAAGAAAATGTATCGATGATTATGGGTTGTAGGTTAGTAAATGAGGGTGCACATGTAATCACATAGATAAATTCCCATGGATACACAAACAAACCTGTTTTAAACCATTCAGATTGAATCAAACAAATCCTTCTATTGGCCTTTAAGGGGCACTGTTGCACCATCCAGGGCACTTCAGGGGCCTGCATCTGAGGCTATGGCTAAACAGTCAGTTCTCATTCTCAGCAAGTCAGTTGGCAATTATTTCATTCCAGTACCAGCACTGGGTAGCCTTGGTTTGCTGTGCTGGACCGAAGGTCGATGTAGCTCAGTGGGTAAGCAGCCTCCTCTCAGGGTCAGGAATGTTGTGGTTCAAGCCTCACTGCAGGGGCTTGAATGCAAAGACTGGGCTGCTCCCCCTGTGTGGGGTTGAAGGGGTGTTGTCCGTCTGTAATATGATGTCTTTTAGACCCTGTCTGCCCTCTCAGACCGATATAAAACATCCCACCATTTTGAAGAAGGGTTCTCCCCGGCATCTTGTGCCAACGTTTGTCCTTCAATCAAACGCCACTCAAACCAGATTATCTGGTTGTTGTTGCCACGTTTATGGGAGCTTGCTGTGTACAAGTTGGCTGTCTCATGTCCTACATTACAGTGGCGACCCCACTTCAAATGCACCTCATTGACAGTGAAGCATTTTGGGCTGTCATGAAGCACATTATCTAAATGCAAGTCTTTCTTTGCCAGTAGGATTCTGGCTCCCCCTCTTGTTTTCACATCAGTCACAGGCACATGGAGAGAGATGGGAGTTCTACTCTTGAAGGCGGTAGTGGGGTCAGGCACATTATCAGTCAGCCAGGTTTAAAAGAATACCATTCTTGGTGAATAAGTATCATTAGTAAAGACTAATTGCCCTTGAGAAGGTGGTGGTGAGCTGCTTTCTTGAACCGCTGCAGTCCATGTGGTGTAGGTACACCCACAGTGCTGTTAGGAAGGGAGTTCCAGGATTTTGACCCAGCGACAATGAAGGAACAGTGATATATTTCCAAGTCAGGATGGTGAGTGGCTGGGAGGGGAACTTGGTGGCATTCCCGTGCACTTGCTGCCTTTGCCCTTCAAGGTGATAGAGGTCACGGGTTTAGGAATTACTGTTGAAAAGGCCTGGCGAGTTGCTGGAATATGTCATGTGGATAGGACACAGGGTAGACATGATGCGCTGGTGGTGGAGGGAGTGAATGTTTAAAGTGGCGGCTTTCCCTTTTCTGTACCAGGTCTGCCAGAGCTCCACCTTTACTGAGTAACTGTTGGGAAGCACCAAGACCCATTGAGCAAGATACCAATAAAGGAGCAAAAGTTAGGAAAAAGATGACAAACTTTCATTTATACAGTGCCTTTCATGAACACAGGACATTCCAAAGCACCTTACAGCCAATGGAGTACCTTTGGAATTTAACCTAGGAAACGCTGCAGCCAGTTTTATGCATAGCAAGCTCCCACCACCAGTAATACCATAAATGACCAAATAATCTGTTTTTGTGATGTTGATGGAGGAATAGATATTTGTCAGGACACTGGAAAGAATTCCCCTGCTCCTCTTCACAATATTGCCATGGGATCTTTTACATCCCGCGGAGAGAGCAGACAAGGTCTTGGTTTAACATCTCACCCAGAAGGCAACATTTCAGACAGGGTAGCACTTCACTGGAGTCCAAACCTATATTTTGGTGTTCAGGTCTTGGAGTGGGACTTGAACCCACAACCTTCAGATATGAACAGAATGACCAACTGAATCACAGCTAACAGCAAATGAGACAGAGGCAGAAGTGAATCCTGAGTGATCAAGATTGAGCTTTAAAAGCCTGTGCATTGTAGGATGGGATGGATCATTCTTTTACTGTTGGCCTGAAACCTACTTGCACGTCGTGTACATTGATAATTATAAATTCATTTCTCAGCTCGGCGATTGCTAAGACAATGGAGGAGACAGTGGAAGTTTGTCAAGACCCAAGTCTTGAACACAGAAATAAAGATGATCACCGGCACTGCAATTAGCAGTAAGCAGAGCTATTTCAGTCGGATAATCCGTTAAAATGATCTATTAGAGCTTGTTTTTTTTTGCATTAATTCGTCCAGCTTGAAAAGAAGGTGCCTGTGGCTCTAATTCAAATGTCTTTAATTATTTAAAGTAACTTATCAGAGGTGTGTTATGAAGCTTTCATGAGCTAACGCTTTGTGTAGAAGCTCGTAAACGTTAGCATCTTGTTTGTCTGGGTGACCGGATGAGGCAGTCATTTTAATTTACCCTGACTATATTTATCCATCTCACACTGCTGTGAATGTCTCATTTAATGTTAGTGTTGTTTAGGGTCAGGAACTGCACCTGAATAATTGATTATCTATGCTGTTTTTTTTTTTTGCCAACTTTGACTTTCATTATTAAACTACTGAACACTGCATAATCTTTCTTCAAAGGCACTTTTTTAAAAAAAAATTGTTCATGGGGTGTGGGCATCGTTGGCCAGGCCAACATTTATTACCCATCCATAGTTCAGAGGGGCATTTAAGAGTCAACCACATTGCTGTGGGTCTGGAGTCACATGTAGGCCAGGCCAGGTAAGCAGGTTTCCTTCCCCTAAAGGACTTTAATGAACCAGATGGGTTTTTACAACAATTGCTTCATGGTCTTAATTCCAGATTTTTATTGAATTCAAATTCCTCCATACGCCATGGTGGGATTTCAACCCAGGTCCCTAGAGCATTACCCGGGGCCCCTGGATTACTAGTCCAGCGAAAATACCACTAAGCCATCGTCTTCCCTTGGTACATGAGATATATGAGAATGTAGTGGTCACATTACTGCACTAGTAACCCAGAGGCCGAGGGTAATAATTTGGTAAGAGACTTACTCAATTCCACCATAGCAATTTGAGAATTTGAATTCTGTTGAACTGTCACAACATCACACTAATTTTAGGAAAGGAAACTGCTGTTCTTACCTGATCCAGCTTCTATGTGAGACCAGCTTGTTTGTCTCCTAACTTTCCCCTGGAGGGTCCTAGTGAGTCACTTGCTTTCATCAAACCCAAACGGAAGCTCACCACCAGGGCAACCAGGGATGTGCAATAAATGCTGGCTTTAACAAACACAATCTGACCAGAATGCGACCTATAGCTGGGTGTTAAGCTAATCGATGAATGCGATCAATCAGAGTTTGGTTTTATAGTTGTACTTCTGCAGATTGAAGTGATAGGCAAGAAGCTAAAATACATTCTGTGGGATGTTTGGACACATGGCCCTTCACCTCCTTTAGGCGTCATTTGTAGCTCAGTTGCTCGCATTCTCGCTCTTCGGTCAGCAGGTTGGGGTTCAAGTATCATTCCACTACTTCGGCACAGAAGTATTATCATTTATTGAGAGGGGAATTAAATAGAGAAGTACAAAAATAGGGAGGTTATGCTTCAGTTATAAAGGGCATTGGTGAGACCACATCTGGAGTACCGCATACAGTATTGGTCTCCTTATTTAAGGAAGTGTTTTGACCAGGATGGGAGGAGTGCGTGAATTATCAAGCCCCACTGCTCCGCAGCCTGTATCATTAAGTTACCTGTTTAATTTTCACGCCAAAATGGCCAATTGTGTACCTATATCTCTAGTAACCAGAAGAAAAGAGACTCTGACCAGGCTTCTTTCAAAAGCTCAGAATAATTAATTTATTTTAAACTAAAACTTCTTTTAACAAGCTGCAAGTACTGGTTAACACACAACTGAAATTGGAAAGTCTAACTATCTGCTTCTTCCTAAAGAAATCCCCCAGCACAGCACACACACAGACACACACACACACTCATACATACAGACACACACACACACACACACACACACATACATACAGACACACACACACACACACACACACACACACACAGACACACAGACACACACATACATACAGACACACACACACACACACACACAGACACACAGACACACACATACATACAGACACATACACACACACACACACACAGACACACAGACACACACATACATACAGACACACACACACACACACACACACAGACACACACATACATACAGACACACACACACACAGACACACAGACACACACATACATACAGACACACACACACACACAGACACACAGACACACACATACATACAGACACATACAGACACACACACACAGACACACACATACATACAGACACACACACACACACACACACACAGACACACACATACATACAGACACATACACACACACACACACACACACAGACACACAGACACACACATACATACAGACACATACACACACACACACACAGACACACAGACACACACATACATACAGACACACAAACACACACACACACAGACACACAGACACACACATACATACAGACACATACACACACACACAGACAGACACACACATACATACAGACACACACACACACACACACACACAGACACACAGACACACACATACATACAGACACACACACACACACACACACAGACACACACATACATACAGACACACACACACACACACACACAGACACACACATACATACAGACACACACACACACACACACAGACACACAGACACACACATACATACAGACACACACACACACACACACACACACACACAGACACACAGACACACACATACATACAGACACACACACACACACACACACACACAGACACACACATACATACAGACACACACACACACAGACACACAGACACACACATACATACAGACACACACACACACACACACAGACACACAGACACACACATACATACAGACACACACACACACACACACACACAGACACACAGACACACACATACATACAGACACACACACACACAGACAGACACACAGACAGACACACACACACACACACACACACAGACACACAGACAGACAGACACACACACACACACACACACACACACACAGACACACAGACAGACAGACACACACACACACACACACAGACACACACATACAGACAGACAGACACACACACACACAGACACACACACACAGACACACACATACAGACAGACAGACACACACACACACAGACACACACACACAGACACACACACACACACACACAGACACACACATACATACAGAAACACACACACACACACAGACAGACACACAGACAGACAGACACACACACACACACACACACACAGACACACACATACAGACAGACAGACACACACACACACAGACACACACACACACACACAGACAGACAGACACACACACACAGACACACACAGACAGACACACACACATACACACACACACACACACATACAGACACACACACACACACACACACACAGACACACACACACACACACACACACAGACACACACAGACAGACACACACACACACAGACACACACAGACAGACACACAGACTCACACAGACAGACAGACACACACACTGACACACAGACAAACGAACAGATAGAGCCTCTCTGCAGAGATGGGCTTTGGAGCATGGACGGTATGAAATGAAGAATAAAGTCCGCTGAGTCTTGCCATTGTCGACCTGGAGTTCTCTCGTGTGCAGACGTGTAACTGGTCCCGGTGGATGTCTGAAATTTCGCACCATTGGTCTCAGCTTTGCAGGCCCAAATGCAGGTGAGGATTGTCTGGCTGCAGGTTGATAGCCACACAATTTTAGGTAAGGTAGAGAGAGGGAGCCAGTTAGGGTTCCTCAGCTTGTTAATGGGTGTAATTAGGTGTTCATGGTAGTAGTACAGGCTAAAGGAGGTGCTAATGGTGGCATTAAGTTCAGAAAACAGAGTGTGGTAAAAGCAGGACAAAGGTGAGCGATCTGCAAAGAACAACATGATAAAGTGTCAGATGGCCCTAGTGGGGGTGGGGTGGGTGGAGGGGACGGTGGTGGGAAAAAAGATAGAAAATAGAATAAAAAGTGGGGATAAAACAATAAATAAAAATGAAAGTAAATAAAAATAAAAATAAGTAGATAAAAATGTAAAATTAAAATGAATATTGAAAAAAGGGGATAAAAAAGGGGGTGGGGATGGAGGACAGAGATCATGGTTTGAAGTTGTTGAACTCGATATTCAGTCGGGAAGGCTGTAAAGTGCCTAGTCGGAAGATGAGGTGCTGTTCCTCCAGTTTGCGTTGAGCTTCACTGGAACATTGCAACAGGCCAAAGATGGACATGTGGGCATGAGAGCAGGGTGGAGTGTTGAAATGGCAAGTGACAGGGAGGTCTGGGTCATGCTTGTGGACAGACCGAAGATGTTCCACAAAGCAGTCACCCAGTCTGCATTTGGTTTCTCTGATGTAGAGGAGACCATGTTGGGAGCAGTGAATGCAGTAGACCAAATTGAAGGAGGTGCAAGTGAAGCGTTGCTTCACCTGAAAGGAATGTTTGCGTCCTTGGAGGGTGAGGAGGGGGGAAGTAAAGGGACAAGTGTTGCACCTTCTGCGATTGCATGGGAAGGTGCCAAGGGAGGGGGATGGGGTGTTGGGGGTGATGGAGGAGTGAACCAGGATGTCCCAGAGGGAACATGGAGGGAACTATGGAATGCTGACAGGAGCAGGAGGTGAAGGGAAGATGCGTTTGGTGGTGGCATCATGCTGGAGTTGGCGGAAATGGCAGAGGATGATCCTTTGAATGTGAAGGCTGGTGGGATGAAAAGTGAGGATAAGGGGGACCCTATCATGGTTTTGGAAAGGAGAGGAAGGTGTGAAGGCAGAGGCATGGGAGATGGGTTGGACACGGTTGAGGGCCATGTCAACCACAGTAGGTGGGAAACCTCAGTTAAGGAAGAAGGAAGACATGTCAGATGTGCCGTTTTGGATAATGGGATCATCAGAACTGGTTCAACGGAGACAAAGGAACTGAGAGAAAGGAATACAGTCCTTACAGGGTGTGAGGAGCTGTAATCGAGGTAGCTGTGGGGGTCGGTTGACTTGTAATGAATATTGGTGGGCAGTCTCTGGCCACAGGAGAGGCGCCAGAGGACTGGAGGACAGCCAATGTGGTACCGCTATTCAAGAAGGGAGGAAGGGATAAGCCAGGGAACTACAGGCCAGTCAGTCTAACCTCAGTGGTGGGGAGACTATTGGAAGCGATTCTGAGGGACAGAATTAACCTACACTTGGGGAGGCAGGGATTAATCAAGGACAGTCAGCATGGTTTTGTTAAGAAGAGGTCATGTCTGACCAATTTGACTGAATTTTTCGAAGAGGTGAATATTGGTGGGCAGTCTCTGGCCACAGGAGAGGTGTGTAGATGAGGGCAATGCATTTGACGTAGTCTATTGGACTTCAACAAGGCTTTGATAAAGTCCCACATGGGAGACTGATAATGAAGGTAAGAGCGCATGGGGTCCAAAGCAATTTGGCAAATTGGATCCAGAATCGGCTGAGTGGCAGGAAGCAGAGGGTGATGGCCGAGGGTGTTTTTATGACTGGATGCCTGTGTCCAGTGGGGTTCCACAGGGATCGGTGTTGGGTCCCTTGCTGTTTGTGGCACATATAAACAATTTACTCCTGAATGTAGGAGGGTTGATCAGTAAGTTTGCAGATGACACGAAAATTGGTGGCGTGGTAAATAGTGAGGAGGATAGCCTTAGATTACAGGAGGATATAGACGGGCTGGTCAGATGGGCTGATCAATGGCAAATGGAATTTAATCCAGATAAGTGTGAGGTGATGCACTTGGGCAGGACAAATAAGGCACAGGAATACAAGATGAATGGTAGGACCCTGGGAAGTACCAAGGATCAGAGGGACCTTGGTGTGCATGTCCACTGGTCCCTTAAGGTAGCGGGACAAGTAGATAAGTTGGTTAAGAAGACATATGGGATACTTGCCTTTATTAGCCAAGGCATAGAATATAAGAGCAGGAAGGCTATGCTGGAACTGTATAAAATGCTGGTTAGGCCATAGTTAGAGTACTGCGTGCAGTTCTAGAATCCGCATTGTAGGAAGGATGTGATTGCACTGGAGAGGGTGCAGAGGAGATTTACCAGGATGTTGCCTGGGCTGGAGAGTTTTAGTTATGAGGACAGATTGTATAACCTGGGGTTATTTTCCCTGGGGCAGAGGAGATTGCTGGGGGACATGACTGAGGTGTATAATATTATGAGGGGAATAGATAGGGTAGACAGGAAGGAACTTTTCCCCTTGTTGGAGGGATCAATAACCAGTGGGCATAGATTTAAGGTAAGGGGCAGGATGTTTAGAGGAGAGGTAAGGAAGAATTTTTTCACCCAGGGGATGGTGGGAATCTGGAACTTGCTGCCTGAAAGGGTGGTGGAGGCAGAAGCTCTCATAACATTTAAAAAGTATTTGGATGTGCACTTGCGATGCTGTGGCATACAAGGCTATGGGAGTCGTGCTGGAAAATGGGATTAGGATAGTTAGGTACTTATTGACCAGCACAGGCTCGATGGGCCGAAGGGCCTTTTTCTGTGCTGTAGACCTCTAAGATTCTATGACTCTATCACCAGAAACTGAGACAGAGAGATCAAGGAAGGGAAGGGAAGTGTCAGAGATGGACCACGTGAAGGTGATGGAGGGGTGGAGATTGGAAGCAAAGTTGATAAATTTTTCCAGTTCCAGATGAGAGCATGAAGTGGCACCAAAACAGTCATTGATATACCAGAAAAAAAAGTTGTGGGAGGAAGCCTGAATAGTACTGGAACAAGGAATGTTCCACATGCCCCATAAAGAGACAGGCATAACTGGGGCCCATGCAGGTACCCATAACCACACCTTTTATTTGGAGGAAGTGAGACAAGTTTAAGGAGAAATTGTTCAGTGTGAGAACAAGTTCAGCCAGACGGAGGAGAGTAGTGGTGGATGGGGATTGTTCGGGCCTCTGTTCGAGGAAGAAGCTAAGGGCTCTCAGACCATCCTGGTGGGGGATGGAGGTGTAGAGGGATTGGACGTCCATGGTGAAGAGGAGGCGGTTAGGGCCAGGGAACTAGAAATTGTTGATATGATGTAGGGCATCAGATGAATCATGGATGTAGGTGGGAAGAGACTGGACAAGGGGAGAGAGAATGGAGTCAAGCAAGGAAGAAATCAGTTCCATGGGGCAGGAACAGGCTGAGACGATCGGTCTACCAGGACAGTCCTGTTTGTGGATTTTGGGGAGGCGGTACAAGTGTTTGTCCGGGGTTGGGAGACTATGAGTTTAGAAGCTGTGGAGGGAAGATCTCCAGATGGGACAAGGTCAGTGACAGTCCTGGAATTAGTGGCTTGATGTCCAGTGGTGCGGTCATGGTCCAGGGAGAGGTAAGAGGAAGTGTCTGTGAGTTGGCGCTCAGCCTCTGCAAGGTAGAGGGTCAGTGCTCCAGACAACAACAGCACCACCCTTGTCAGCAGGCTTGCTAATAAAGTCAGGGTTGGACCTGAGAGAATGGAGTGTGGCAAGTTCAGGAGGAGGCAGGCTAGAGTGGGTGAGAGGGGCAGAGAAATTGAGGCAGCCGATGTCACGCCGACAGTTCTCAATGAAAAGATCAAGAGCAGGTAAGAGGCCAGAGGGAGGGGTCCAGTTGGAGACAGAATACTGGAGAAAGATCTGTTGAACGGGGGGAGGGAGGACTCCTGCCCAAAGAAGTGAGCATTGAGATGAAGGCGGCGGAAGGAGAGTTCAGCATCGTGCTGAGCCCGGAATTCATTGAGGTGAGGGCGTAAGGGAATGAAACTGAGTCCTATGTTGAGTACTGAACATTCAGCATCAGAGAGGGGGGAGGTCAGAGGTGAATACATGGCAAGAGCTGGGATTAGAAGACAGGATGGGGTCAGAGGAACAGCGAGGGTGGAGGGTTCTGGATGAGTGTTGGTATCAATGAGTTGTTGGAGCTAACAGCATAACAGTATAAATTTCATCACACTTTTACTTCTCTTTAGCTCTAAAGAAGAGTCATACGGACTCAAAACATTAACTCTTTTTTTCTCTCTCCACTGTTAGACCTGCTGAGCTTTTCCAGTGCTTTCTGTTTTTGTTTCAGATTTCCAGCGTCCGCAGTATTTTGCTTTTATGTTGGCACTGACCACCTTTGCCACCTCCCCACTGATTGGTGACACTGATGAGTCTTCTGGGGCCAGAGCAGGGGTAGAGGACATGGTGGCGTGCTCCCACGGTGCCTCCCAGGGATGAGTCACTGAATCAGGGGGCTGCACTCCTCTTGCCTTTCGGGGCCATGTCTCCCGGGGCAGCTGTCCTGGGCTGGAAGCACCGACAGATGTGCGCGCGGCTGCGCTTTCAATATGGTGCCCCGTGTGAGGAAGCGGCGAGGTGACGATGGTGGGGGGGGGGGGGGGCGGGTAAATCGGAGGCCGCCCGCCAGCGAAACGGCGCGGTTCCTGGGAATGCGTGAATAACGAGGCAGGTTTGGGATGACACGGCGTGAAAACCCGCACTGCGGTCAACGGGTGGAACGTCCTTACTCCCACCCGCTATCGCGCTTAGTGCAAACCTGGCACGGTTCAGCCCTATGTCTCCTGCCAACGTGAGATGGCCACAAAGATGGCCACTGATACTCTTCTGCCCATGTTCACTGACCTGCACACGCACAGAAAACTAACGCCACTGCTCCCCAGTGTATGGCTTTAATGTATTCATCACATTATGTAATGTATTCAATACATAATGTATTTGCAGTCTGCAACCTTAATTGCAGAGCTGATTCTGACCTGCGGTCTGGAATAAAAACTCTGTGTCTGCTGCGCGTAACTCATCATTAACGTTTTGCTATTTGGGGAGAAATTGGGAGAGAGATTTTGGTCTCGTTCCTCAGGAGACGGAACTGAGGTTAGGATATGATATCCGAGTGAGGGAATTGCCAGAGTGCTCCTCGGTAGGTTTTCTGCAGAAATCGGTGAGGCAAAGTCATTCAAAACTAAATCAAAAATATCAAGCCTTCTTAATTCAAGTGCCCCGGGGATGCAGCAGATACGATGATTTGAATTATCTTCTAAACAAGCTTTGCCAACACGTTTCTAAGAAAAAAAAAACATCTTGTAGCTATATTGACAAACGTGATTCATTTCACTGTGGCATCCCAATGATGTGACCGACTAAAACAGTGCAACTATGCATGCACAGAACTGGCAGCAAGTTCAGTCACGCAAAATTGACTGCTGAATTTCATACATTATAACAGTGAATACATTTCAGAAATACTTCATTGACTGTAAAGTGCTTAGGGACATCCTTTGGTCATGAAATATAAATGCAAATCTTCCTTCATATATCTTATTCCATGAGGATGAGTGATTTGTTTATTTACCATAACAAATATTTTTTTATATAAGAAATACATTCATGATTGTATAGCTCATCCACTTCAATCCCTTTCCTCTGATCTTTTACTGCCCCTTTATTCTTTTTTCTTCAACAGTTGTAACTTATTCCTCTTAAATTTGATAATTGTTAAAAATTATAGGTAGGGTTGGAGATCCTGTTCACAAGTCTTACTGCTTGGTGCCACAATTTTTGGTCTTATTTTCTGGCTATATTAATCATTGTAAATTGCTAACTTAACATTTCCCACTATATCTTGCTATGTCAACTGTCACATTGTGGTGGCAGGTCCTGGCCAGTAGGTGGCAGCGAGGAGCAAGTTCTCAAACTCACCCAACTCTGTTGCCATCTTGCACGTATTACACTTGATAGAATTACATAGAATTTACAGCCTAGAAACAGGCCATCTGTCCCAAACTGCTCTATGCAGATGTTAATGGATCCACAAGAGCCTCCTCCCACCACTTCTCATTTCACTCTACTATCTTTCTCCCTCATGTGCTTATTTACTTCCTCCTTAAGTACATCCATACTATTCACTTCAACTCCTCCTTGTGGTCGTATGATCCACACTCCAACCGCTCTTTGTGCTAAGAAGGTTCTCCCAAATTTCTTATTGGTTTTATTAATGACTATCTTATATTTATGACTCCTTCGTTTCATTCTGCTCCACAAGTGGAAACATCCTGTCTATGCTTACTGAATCAAATGTCTTCATAAATTTAAAGCCATCTATCAGTTAACCTCTAGGCCTTCTCTTTTCTAGAGACAAGAATACATACAACCTGTTTAAACTGTCCTGATAAGCATAACCTCCCACTTCTGTTAGCATCCTCATATGTTGTTTATGCACCATCCCCAGTGCCCCTAAATCCCTTTACAATATGGTGACCAGAACTGTGCGCAGCACTCCACCTAATGTCTTTACATTTATCAACTGACCTGGGCAGCATCACAGAATCACAGAATGGTTACAACACAGAAGGAGGCCACTCGGCCTGTTGCGTATGCTCTGACTCTCCCGAAGGAGCCATTTACCTTGTGCCACTCCCCAGCCTTCTCCCCGTATCCCTGCTCATTATTCCTTTTCAGATAGTACTCCAATTCCCTCTTAAATTCCTCAGTTGAACCTGCCTCCACCACACTCACATTGAATGCCGTGATATCATACAGCTTTTTAACACACACCTGTCAAATGTATTCCTCCACTGTTTGAACAGAAATGTTAGCACAATAGGTTAAGATACCCATTAAAGAGTGATGGGTGGAATTCAACATTAATGCATTAAGTGTTTATATGATAACATCATTGATGGTAAATTTAATCTCTTGGCATAACTTTACTGCATAATTGCCTTAACAATGTTGCATTATAAATCTTTGCTATAAAAGTGCCCATGTACAGGACAGTTATCCAGAGATTAACCATAACTGGAGCCAACATTTTAGACATGCCAATCTATTATATTAACACACTTTGATTCTTAATAAAATCCTAACATACTTAAAATAATCTCTTTCTTCTACATTATCAAATTGACATTTGGTGCGCATGTGATTGCCTAATAAATCATATGGCATGCATGCAGCTAGCTTTCCTAAGTATTGTCCGTCCGTCCTTTCTTGAGCCATCCATTCTGGTAGCCCTAATGTTAGCTGCAATGGAAAGTTATTACATATGTTATTTGTGAGGTAAATCCCATTGAGATCATTAAGTGGGGAGGAGATGGTCGTGGTCCAAAAACAAAAAATGCTGGAAAAACTCAGCAAGTCTGACAGCATCGGAGGAGAGAAAGACAGAGTTAGCATTTCGCATCCGTACGACTCATCTTCAGGAGATGGTGCTGATGGGGTTGAAATGGGTTTTGGCTAGTACAGTGTAATGGGCTATAGGATATCAGAACATGTTTCACACCTTGCCAAAGATAAAACCGGTCATGGTGGAAACAAGGCCTTCAATTTGCTAATGTCTAATGCTAATTTCAGCTCATGTAAGATGATAGATACAATACTATAGGAACTACCTTTGGGTTCAACCATTTCAGATCATAAGCACTGCTCCCATTGATCTGGTAATAATTGCCATTCACACCTCCTCTAGACCCATCTTTTGTTTCTTTACCTGTCTCATTATAATCTCCTTTTTCCTTGCACCATAATACATTTTGTCAGTTAATCTCCCCTGCCTTCTGTTCTATAGTGGAACTTCCCTTTTGATCTTTCTCCTCCCCTTTTTTCCCTACCTCCCGACTTGGTTAAAAACAGTTACATCTCTAATATCTGCCAGTTCTGATGACAGCTTATCATCCTGAAAAATTGGGTGGAATTTCCCCAGCCCCTTGGGGACAGAGTGGGAGGCGGGGGTGAGGGGATTAGGGGCACCCTTGTCAGCACAGGTCCCTAACCCATTCCTACCTCCAGGTGATTTCCCCATGGCTGGGATGGGAAATGGTTCACCCTCCTGCTCCATGAAGCCAGGCAGCCAATTAGTCAATCAGGGCCCTCCTTAGGGGCCATTTTGTGAGGACACTGGGATTTTACCAATGTCAGAAACCGCCAGCTCAATCAAGGCAGCCTCCTGGGGTCAGGTCAGAGGACCTTCAGAGCCAGAGGGTCTATGCCCCAAAGACGGGGCTTTGTGGGGTTAGAAGGCCACGACCTCATCTGGCACGAATCCTGTGGAAGGATTACCCCTCCACTCCAATGTCCTTACCAGATTTGGACCCCTTTATTTGTTGAATTCTGAGAGCGTGTCTAGGTTGAGGTACCCTCGACCTCACCTGTCAGCCTCAGCAGTGCACACCTGTATGGGTGGGGCTACCAGCCTGACATCGGTGTGGGCCCTCTGGTTTTTGCCTCACACTTTCCTGGCTGTTTGCCATCCTTACCTTAAAGGAAAATGACTCTTTGCCAATCACTTGCCAATTCCTTCTTCCCAGAACCTATGGAACTCCATACTGCTGATTGCCTCTTCCTCCTACAGTGTTTTGAGTGCAAGAGCATAAGAAATAGGAGCCATATTTGGGCTATGTGACCTTTTGATCCTGCTCCACCATTCAATAAGATCATGGCTGATCTTCCGTCTCAACTCCACTTTCCCACCCTCTCCCCATATCCCTTGATTACTTTTAGTGCCCCAGAACAAGAGCTTATATTTATGTAGCATCTTCAACAAAATAAAACATCCCAACATGTTTCACAGGAGTATTATTAAACAAAACCTGACACAGCGCCATAAGGAGGTATTTGGTCAGATGATCAAAAGCTTGATCAGAGAGGTAGGTTACAAGGAGTGGCTTAAAGTATGAGAGCTGTGGAGGCAGAGAGGTTCAGGGGAGGAATTCCAGAATTTGGGGCCTAGGCAACTGAAGGCACTGCCAACAATGGTAGAGTGATTAAAATTCGGGATGCTCAAGCGATCAGAATTAGATGAGCGCAGATATCTCGGATGGCTATGGCATTGAATGAGATTATTATGTTAGGGGAGAGCGAGGCCATGAAGGGATTTGAAAATAAGCATGGGGATTTTAAAATCAAGATGTCGCTTGACTGGAAGCTAAGTTTTGTCAGGGGGCACAGGGGTGATAGGGGAACACGACTTGCCGTGGCACAAGCAACAAAGTTTTGGATGATCTCAAGTTTATGGATGGTAGAATGCGGGAGCCACCGGCCAGGAATGCATTGGGATAGTTGAGCCTAGAGATAACAAAGACCTGAATAAGTGTTTGAGCAACAGATCAACTGAGACAGGCAAAGTCAGGCGGCATTACAGAGGGTAGTCTTAATAATGGCACAAATATGTGATTGGAAACTTATCTCAGGGTCAAATATGACATGAAGGTTCTGAATAGTCTGGTTTAATCTCAGGTTGTTGCCAGGGAGAGGGATGGAGTTGGTAACTAAAGAATGAGGTTTGGATTGGAGACCGAAAGCAATGGCTTCAGTCTTCCCGATATTTAATTGCAGGAAGTTTCTGCTCATCCAGACCGAGATGCCAGAGAAGCAGTCTGATATTTTAGCTATCTATCCGCCACATTACACTCAATGATGGAACATCACAGCCCTCTGGAGTAGAGAATTTGGGCTTCTAAGAACTAGATTTGGCCTTGTCCAATTGCTCCTTCCTGATTTACCTCATGGGGATGCATAAAAAAAACAGAAAGGGAGCGACACTCAGAAAATGGATAAACGTTTATCTCCTTGGTTCCCACTCCAGAGCTGTCAGAAGCACCTTTTAAACATGCAAGTTGCAATCCTATGACGCACATTGTTGCCATGTTGGGAGACATACACAGAGCCTTCAGCTGCCACCCAGTTTTTAGCTGGTGGCACAGTGACAGAGAGCCAAAGGAAACAGCGCGCTTCAAAGTTATTTTTAAAAGGCCATGGGAGCACTTCTCTGAGCTTATCGAGAATGATGTTGTCCACTGTTTCCCTTGTGCTACCCTGCTAACCTTCCTCTTCGCTATCAGCTTGCAGCTCTGCTGGACAGCCGTGCTCCAAGGCCTATCGGACTTGATATCGGATCAGCCTGGAGCCAGCGAGCTGCAGCAAGGTGCCGGTTGTGCCCTGCAGACCAACATCATCATGGTAAAGAAGTCTGGCCGCTGGAAAGGAACCAGACCTCACACCGACATAGAGACATGGGATCGGGAGTGGCCCTCCAACCTGTTGAACCATTCCATTAGAATTTGGCTGCACATGATGATCTCCCAGTTGTTAAAATTTAATCCTATTTGTCAATAATGACCTTCTGGTCTTCTTCAAAGTCCTCATTGTTTCAGTCCTGAGTAAATCTTGCTGCTGAGCTTAAGTGTTTTTTCGCACCAGCTGGAGAGCTGATAGGACAACTGGTGTTGAGAGACCAACAGTGTAGTTATTTCTGAAAGGATTACCTTCAGCAAACTTGTCAATCCCCTAACAGCAGGGAAAAGACTCAGCATTAACCAATTCCTTCCACCTTTCATCCTCTTCATGTTTCTTCCCTTCAGCCAAGTATTTGCAAATGATGTTAGCGAGCAGGTTTCCTCTCTCATTGTATGCGTCCGCCAGTGCTGGAGCAGTGTAGTCGCCGTGCTACCGCGCTGGGAATCCAGAGAACGTGAGATCCAAACACACCGTCTGAGGATTTCACTTAAGTTTTAAAGATATATTCGGTGGAATTCTCCCATGCCCCTAACAGGCCCGGGGTGGGGGCGGGGGGGTGTGTGGGTGGGGGGGGGAGTGGGTTTGAGTGAACAATGTAGCTGGAGCTCAAAAATTGGTTTTACACCAGTGTAAGGTGCCGGCGGGATCTCGGTCTGCTCCCGACCACCATGGCAGTTCCCGATTCCCGCTAGAGGCCAGTATGAAGCCGATTTACATCGCGTTAATGGGAACCAGATGATGGTCCAATCGGAATTGCCCCCAGTTTCCATGCCTGCAATTGTCTGCAATGCCATGGGGAGATCACACGGCCACTGGAGCAACATGGTGTGTAACTGTCGGCACTTATGCTAAGAAGGCCTGGGGCAGCTCACAGAGCTTAGGGGAAGGTGGAGGCCTCCAGCAACTGGAACCTGGAACCTCCACGTGCAGCAGTGGGTGAAGCATCAACCACATGGATATTCCCAGTGCAGCAACTTCCAGGAGATGGCTGTTCTCAGCGCAAAAAAGTCGCCCAGGGCTCGGACCTTCATCCAGAGACTTCACCCAGGGCTGAAACTTCATCCAGAGACTTCAGCGAGGGCTGGAGCTTCATCCAGAGACTACACCCATGGCAGGACCGTCATCAAGAGACTTCACCCAGGACCGGACCTTCATCCAGAGACTTCACCCAGGGCTCGGACCTTCATCCAGAGACGTCAACCAGGGCTCGGACCTTCATACAGAGACTTCACCCTGGGCTCGGACCTTCATCCAGAGAATTCACACAGGGCTGGACCTTCATCCAGAGACTTCACCCAGGCTCGGACCTTCATCCAGAGACTCCACCCAGGGCCGGACCTTCATCCAGAGTCTTCGCCAAGGGCCGGACCTTCATCCAGAGACTTCACCCAGGGTCGGACCTTCATCCAGAGACTTCACCGAGGGCTGAACCTTCATCCAGAGACTTCACCAAGGGCCGGACCTTCATCCAGAGACTTCACCGAAGGCTGAACCTTCATCCAGAGACTTCACCGAAGGCTGAACCTTCATCCAGAGACTTCACCCAGAGCTCGGACCTTCATCAAGAGACTACACCCATCTCAGGACCTTCATCCAGAGACTTCACCCAGGGCCGGACCTTCATCCAGAGACTTCGCCAAGGGCTCGGACCTTCATCCAGAGACTTCACCCAGGGCTTGGACCTTCATCCAGAGACTTCATCCAGGGCTCGGACCTTCATCCAGAGACTTCACCCAGGGCTGGACCTTCAACCAGAGACTTCTCCCAGGGCTCGGACCTTCATCCAGAGACTTCACCCAGGGCCGGACCTTCTTCCAGAGACTTCACCCAGGGATCGGACATTCATCCAGAGACATTGCCCAGGGCCGGACCTTCATCCAGAGACTTCTCCTAGGGCTCGGACCTTCATCCAGAGAGTTCGCCCAGGGATCGAACCTTCATCCAGTGACTGCCCAGGGCTCAGACCTTCATCCAGAGACTTTGCACAAAGCTCGTACCTTTATCCAGAGACTTCAACCAGGGCATGGACCTTGATGCCGAGACGTCACCCAGGGCTCGGACCTTCATCCAGAGACTTCACCCAGGGCTGAACCTTCATCCAGAAACTTCACACAGGGCTCGGACCTTCATCCAGAGACTACACCAATGGCAGGACCTTCAACCAGAGACGTCACCCAGGGCTCGGACCTTCATCCAGAGACTTCACCCAGGGCTTGGACCTTCATCCAGAGACTTCACACAGGGATCGGACTTCATCCAGTGAGTTTACCCAGGGCCGGACCTTCATCCAGAGACTTCACCCAGGGATCGGACATTTATCCCGAGAGTACACCCAGTGCTCGGACCTTCATCCAGAGACATCACCCAGGGCCGGACCTTCATCCAGAGACTACACCCATGGCAGGACCTTCATCCAGAGACGTCACCCAGGGCTCGGACCTTCATCCAGAGACTTCGCCCAGGGCTTGGACCTTCATCCAGAGACTTCACACAGGGATCGGACTTCATCCAGTGAGTTCACCCAGGGCCGGACGTTCATCCAGAGACTTCACCCAAAGATCGGACCTTTATCCCGAAAGTACACCCAGGGCTCGGACCTTCATCCAGAGACTTCGCCCAGGGATCGGACCTTTATCCAGATACTTCGCCCAGGGCTCGGACCTTCATCCAGAGACTTGACCCAGGGCTGGACCTTCATCCAGAGACTGTGCCCAAAGCTCATACCTTCATCCAGAGACTTCAGCCAGGGCTTGGACCTTCATCCAGTGACTTCACCCAGGGCTCGGACCTTCATCCAGAAACTTCACCCAAGGCTGAACCTTCATCCAGAGAATACATCCATGTCAGGACATTCATCCAGAGACTTTACCCAGGGATCGGACCTTCATCCAGAGACTTCACACAGGGCTCGGACCTTCATCCAGAGACTTCACCCAGGGCTTGGACCTTCATCCAGAGACTTCACCCAGGGCTGAACCTTCATCCAGAGACTTTACCCAGGGCCGGACCTTCATCCAGAGACTACACCCATGGCAGGACCTTCATCCAGAGACGTCACCCAGGGCTCGGACCTTCATCCAGAGACTTCTCCCAGGGATCGGAGCTTCATCCAGAGACTTCGGCCAGGGCTCAGACCTTCATCCAGAGACTTCACCCAGGGCTGGACCTTCATCCAGTGACTTCGCCCTGGGCTCAGACCTTCATCCAGAGACTTCACGCAGGGCTCGGACGTTCATCCAGAGACTTTACCCAGGGCTCGGACCTTCATCCAGAGACTTCACCCAGGGCTGAACCTTCATCCAGCGACTTCACCCAGGGCCGGACCTTCATCCAGAGATGACACCCATGGCAGGACCTTCATCCAGAGACTTCACCCAGGGATCGGACCTTCATCCAGAGACTTCACACAGGGCTCGGACCTTCAACCAGAGACTTCACCCAGGGTTCGGACCTTCATCCAGAGACTTCACCCAGGGCTGAACCTTTATCCAGAGATTTCACCCAGGGCCGGACATTCATCCTGAGACTACATCCATGGCAGGACCTTCATCCAGAGACGTCACCCAGGGCTCGGACCTTCAGCCAGAGACTTCACCCAGGACTTGGACCTTCATCCAGAGACTTCACCCAGGGATCGGAACTTCATCCAGTGACTTCACCCAGGGCCGGATCTTCATCCAGAGAATTCACATCAGGGCTTGGACCTTCATCCAGAGACATCACCCAGCGATCGGATCTTTATCCAGTGACTTCACCCAGGACCAGACCTTCATCCAGAGTCTTTGCCCAGGGCCGGACCTTCATCCAGAGACTTCACCCAGGGCCGGAACTTCTTCCAGAGACTTCACCCAGGGCTGGACCTTCATCCAGAGACTTCTCCCAGGGATCAGACCTTCATCCAGAGACTTCGCCCAGGGATCGGACCTTCATCCAGAGACTTCGCCCAGGGATCGGACTTTTATCCAGAGACTTAGCCCAGGGCTCGGACCTACATCCAGAGAGTTCGCCCAGGGATCGGACCTTTATCCAGAGACTTCGCCCAGGGATCAGACCTTCATCCAGAGACTTCACCCAGGGATCGGACCTTCATCCAGAAACTTCGCCCACGGATCGGACCTTTTTCCAGAGACTTCACCCAACGCTCGGACCTTCATCCAGAGACTTTGTCCAGGGATCGGACCTTCATCCAGAGACTTCACCCAGGGATCGGACCTTCATCCAGAGACTTCACCCAGGGATCAGGCCTTCATCCAGAGACTTCGCCCACGGATCGGACCTTTATCCTGAGATTTCACCCAGGGCTCAGACCTTCATCCAGAGACTTGGCCCAGGGATCGGACCTTTTTCCAGAGACTTCACCCAGGGCTCGGACCTTCATCCAGAGACTTTGTCCAGGGCTCGGACCTTCATCAAGAGAGTTCGCCCAGGGCCGGACCTTCATCCGGAGAATTCTCCCAGAGCTCGGACCTTCATCCAGAGAGTTCACCCAGGGCTCGGACATTCATACAGTGACTTCACCCAGGTCTCGAACATTCATCCAGAGACCCTGCCCAAAGCTCGGACCTTCATCCAGAGTCTTCGCCCAGGGCTCGGACCTTCATCCAGAGACTTCACCCAGGTCTGAACCTTCATCCAGAGACTTCACCCAGGGCTCGGACCTTCATCCAGAGACTTCGCCCAGGGCTCGGACCTTCATCCAGCGACTTCCCCCAGGGCTGGAACCATCATTCAGAGACTTCACACAGGGTTTCTCACCTTCATCCAGAGACTTCACCCAGGGCTCAGACCTTCATCCAGAGACTTCACCCAGGGCTTGGACCTTCATCCAGAGATTTCACTCAGGGCTCGGACCTTCATCCAGAGACTTCACCCAGGGCTTGGACCTTCTTCCAGAGACTTCACCCAGGGCTCGGACTTTCATCCATTGAGTTTGCCCAGGGCTCGGACATACATCCAGAGACTTTGCCCAGGGCTTTGACCGTGATCCAGAGAATTCACCACGGGCTGGACCTTCATTCTGAGACTTCCCCCAGGGCTCGGGCCTTCATCCAGAGACTTTGCCCAAGGCTCGGAACTTCTTCCAGAGACTTCACCCAGGGCCGGACCTTCATCCAGAGATGTCGCCCAGGGCCGGACTTTCATCCAGGGACTTCACCAAGGGCTGGACCTTCATTCAGAGACTTAACCAAGGGATCGGACCTTTAGCCCGAGAGTACACCCAGGGCTCGGATCTTCATCCAGAGACTTGACCCAGGGATCGGACCTTTATCCAGAGACTTCGCCCAGGGCTCGGACCTTCATCCAGAGACTTGTCCCAGGGCTGGACCTTCATTCAGAGACTTCACCGAGGGATCGGACCTTTATCCAGAGACTTTGTCCAGGGCTTGGACCTTCATCAAGAGAGTTCGCCCAGGGCCGGACCTTCATCCAGAGACTTCAAGTAGGGCTCGGACCTTCATCCAGAGAGTTCGCCCAGGGCTCGGACCTTCATCCAGAGAGTTCGGCCAGGGATCGGACCTTCATCAGGAGACTTCACCCAGGTCCGGACCTTCATCCAGAGACTTCACCGAGGGCTGAACCTTCATCCAGAGACTTCAGCCAGGGCCGGATCTTCATCCAGAGACTTCACCAAAGGCTGAACCTACATCCAGAGACTTCACCCAGAGCTCGGACCTTCATCCAGAGACGTCACCCAGGGCTCGGACCTTCAACCAGAGATTTCAAGCAGGGCTGAACCTTCATCTAGAGACTTCACCCAGGGCCGGACCTTCATCCAGAGACTTCACCCATGGCAGGACCTTCATCCAGAGACTTCACCCAGGGATCGGACCTTCATCCAGAGACATCACCCTGGGCTCGGATCTTCATCCAGAGACTTCACCCAGGGCTTGGACCTTCATCCAGAGACTTCACCCAGGAATTGGAACTTCATCCAGTGACTTCACCCAGGGCCGGACCTTCATCCAGAGACTTCACCCAGGGATCAGACCTTTATCCAGAGACTTCACCCAGGGATCGGACCTTCATCCAGAGACTTTGCCCAGGGCCGGACCTTCATCCAGAGACTTCTCCCAGGGTTCGGACCTTCATCCAGTGACTGCCCAGGGCTCAGACCTTCATCCAGAGACTTTGCCCAAAGCTCGTACCTTTATCCAGAGACTTCAACCAGGGCTTGGACCTTTATGCAGAGACGTCACCCAGGGCTCGGACCTTCATCCAGAGACTTCACCCAGGGCTGAACCTTCATCCAGAAACTTCACCCAGGGCTCGGACCTTCATCCAGAGACTACACCCATGGCAGGACCTTCATCCAGAGACGTCACCCAGGGCTCGGACCTTCATCCAGAGACTTCACACAGGGATCGGAATTCATCCAGTGAGTTCACACAGGGCCGGACCTTCATCCAGAGACTTCACCCAGGGATCGGACCTTTATCCCGAGAGTGCACCCAGTGCTCGGACCTTCATCCAGAGACATTACCCAGGGCCGGACCTTCATCCAGAGATGTCGCCCAGGGCCGGACTTTCATCCAGGGACTTCACCAAGGGCTGGACCTTCATTCAGAGACTTAACCAAGGGATCGGACCTTTAGCCCGAGAGTACACCCAGGGCTCGGATCTTCATCCAGAGACTTGACCCAGGGATCGGACCTTTATCCAGAGACTTCGCCCAGGGCTCGGACCTTCATCCAGAGACTTGTCCCAGGGCTGGACCTTCATTCAGAGACTTCACCGAGGGATCGGACCTTTATCCAGAGACTTTGTCCAGGGCTTGGACCTTCATCAAGAGAGTTCGCCCAGGGCCGGACCTTCATCCAGAGACTTCAAGTAGGGCTCGGACCTTCATCCAGAGAGTTCGCCCAGGGCTCGGACCTTCATCCAGAGAGTTCGGCCAGGGATCGGACCTTCATCAGGAGACTTCACCCAGGTCCGGACCTTCATCCAGAGACTTCACCGAGGGCTGAACCTTCATCCAGAGACTTCAGCCAGGGCCGGATCTTCATCCAGAGACTTCACCAAAGGCTGAACCTACATCCAGAGACTTCACCCAGAGCTCGGACCTTCATCCAGAGACGTCACCCAGGGCTCGGACCTTCAACCAGAGATTTCAAGCAGGGCTGAACCTTCATCTAGAGACTTCACCCAGGGCCGGACCTTCATCCAGAGACTTCACCCATGGCAGGACCTTCATCCAGAGACTTCACCCAGGGATCGGACCTTCATCCAGAGACATCACCCTGGGCTCGGATCTTCATCCAGAGACTTCACCCAGGGCTTGGACCTTCATCCAGAGACTTCACCCAGGAATTGGAACTTCATCCAGTGACTTCACCCAGGGCCGGACCTTCATCCAGAGACTTCACCCAGGGATCAGACCTTTATCCAGAGACTTCACCCAGGGATCGGACCTTCATCCAGAGACTTTGCCCAGGGCCGGACCTTCATCCAGAGACTTCTCCCAGGGTTCGGACCTTCATCCAGTGACTGCCCAGGGCTCAGACCTTCATCCAGAGACTTTGCCCAAAGCTCGTACCTTTATCCAGAGACTTCAACCAGGGCTTGGACCTTTATGCAGAGACGTCACCCAGGGCTCGGACCTTCATCCAGAGACTTCACCCAGGGCTGAACCTTCATCCAGAAACTTCACCCAGGGCTCGGACCTTCATCCAGAGACTACACCCATGGCAGGACCTTCATCCAGAGACGTCACCCAGGGCTCGGACCTTCATCCAGAGATTTCACCCAGGGCTTGGACCTTCATCCAGAGACTTCACACAGGGATCGGAATTCATCCAGTGAGTTCACACAGGGCCGGACCTTCATCCAGAGACTTCACCCAGGGATCGGACCTTTATCCCGAGAGTGCACCCAGTGCTCGGACCTTCATCCAGAGACATTACCCAGGGCCGGACCTTCATCCAGAGACTACACCCATGGCAGGACCTTCATCCAGAGACGTCACCCAGGGCTCGGACCTTCATCCAGAGACTTCACCCAGGGCTTGGACCTTCATCCAGAGACTTCACACAGGGATCGGACTTCATCCAGTGAGTTCACCCAGGGCCGGACCTTCATCCATAGACTTCACCCAGGGATCGGACCTTTATCCCGAGAGTACACCCAGTGCTCGGACCTTCATCAAGAGACTTCACCCAGGGATCGGACATTTATCCAGATACTTGGCCCAGGGCTCGGACCTTCATCCAGAGACTTGACCCAGGGCTGGACCTTCATCCAGAGACTGTGCCCAAAGCTCATACCTTCATCCAGAGACTTCACCCAGGGCTTGGACCTTCATCCAGTGACTTCACCCAGGGCTTGGACCTTCATCCAGAGACTTCACCCAAGCCTGAACCTTCATCCAGAGACTACATCCATGTCAGGACATTCATCCAGAGACTTCAACCAGGGATCGGACCTTCATCCAGAGACTTCACACAGGGCTCGGACCTTCATCCAGAGACTTCACCCAGGGCTCGGACCTTCATCCAGAGACTTCACCCAGGGCTGAACCTTCATCCAGAGACTTTACCCAGGGCTGGACCTTCATCCAGAGACAACACCCATGGCAGGACCTTGATCCAGAGACGTCACCCAGGACTCGGACCTTCATCCAGAGACTTCACCCAGGGCTTGGACCTTCATTCAGAGACTTCACACAGAGATCGGAACTTCATCCAGTGAGTTCACCCAGTGCCGGAACTTCATCCAGAGACTTCACCCAGGGATCGGACCTTTATCCCGAGAGTACACCCAGGGCTCGGACCTTCATCCAGAGACTTCACCCAGGGATCGGACCTTTATCCAGATACTTCGCCCTGGGCTCAGACCTTCATCCAGAGACTTCACCCAGGGCTGGACCTTCATCCAGGGACTTCGCCCTGGGCTCAGACCTTCATCCAGAGACTTTGCCCAAAGCTCGTACCTTCATCCAGAGACTTCACCCAGGGCTTGGACCTTCATCCAGAGACTTCGCCCAGGGCCGGAACCATCATTCAGAGACTTCACACAGGGTTTCTCACCTTCATCCAGAGACTTCACCCAGGGCTCAGACCTTCATCCAGAGACTTCACCCAGGGCCGGACCTTCATCCAGAGTCTTCACCCAGGGCTCGGACCTTCATCCAGAGACTTCACCCAGGGCTTGGACCTTCATCCAGAGATTTCACTCAGGGCTCGGACCTTCATCCAGAGACTTCACCCAGGGCTTGGACCTTCTTCCAGAGACTTCACCCAGGGCTCGGACTTTCATCCATTGAGTTTGCCCAGGGCTCGGACATACATCCAGAGACTTTGCCCAGGGCTTTGACCGTGATCCAGAGAATTCACCACGGGCTGGACCTTCATTCTGAGACTTCCCCCAGGGCTCGGGCCTTCATCCAGAGACTTTGCCCAAGGCTCGGAACTTCTTCCAGAGACTTCACCCAGGGCCGGACCTTCATCCAGAGATGTCGCCCAGGGCCGGACTTTCATCCAGAGACTTCACCAAGGGCTGGACCTTCATTCAGAGACTTAACCAAGGGATCGGACCTTTAGCCCGAGAGTACACCCAGGGCTCGGATCTTCATCCAGAGACTTGACCCAGGGATCGGACCTTTATCCAGAGACTTCGCCCAGGGCTCGGACCTTCATCCAGAGACTTGTCCCAGGGCTGGACCTTCATTCAGAGACTTCGCCCTGGGCTCAGACCTTCATCCAGAGACTTTGCCCAAAGCTCGTACCTTCATCCAGAGACTTCACCCAAGGCTTGGACCTTCATCCAGAGACTTCACCCAGGGCTCGAACCTTCATCCAGAGACTACACCCATGGCAGGACCTTCATCCCGAGACTTCACCCAGGGATCGGAACTTCAACCAGAGACTTCACCCAGGGCTCGGACCTTCATCCAGAGACTTCACCCAGGGCTGAACATTCATCCAGTGACTTCACCCAGGGCCGGACCTTCATCCAGAGTCTTTGCCCAGGGCCGGACCTTCATCCAGAGACTTCACCCAGGGCTGGACCTTCATCCAGAGACTTCTCCCAGGGATCGGACCTTCATCCAGAGACTTCACCCAGGGCTCGGACATTCATCCAGAGACTTGGCCCAAGGATCGGACCTTTATCCAGAGACTTCACCCAGGGCTCGGACATTCATCCAGAGACTTTGTCCAGGGCTCGGACCTTCATCCAGAGTGTTCGCCCAGGGTTTGGACCTTCATCCAGTGCTTCCCAGGGCTCAGACCTTCATCCAGAGACTTTGCCCAAAGCTCAGACCTTCATCCAGAGACTTCAACCAGGGCTTGGACCTTCTTCCAGAAACTTCACCCTGGGATCGGATCTTCATCCAGAGACTTCCCCCAGGGCTGGAACCTTCATTCAGAGACTTCACCCAGAGCTCTCACCTTCATCCAGAGACTTCACCCAGGGCTCAGACCTTCATCCTGAGACTTCACCCAGGGCCGGACCTTCATCCAGAGTCTTCGCCCAGGGCTCGGAACCTCATCCAGAGACATCACACAAAGCTTGGACCTTCATCCAGAGACTTCCCCCAGGGCTCGGACCTTCATCCAGGGACTTCACCCAGGGCCGGACCTTCATCCAGAGACTTCACCGAGGGATCGGACCTTTATCCAGAGACTTCACCCAGGTCTCGGACCTTCATCCAGAGACTTTGTACAGGGCTTGGACCTTCATCAAGAGAGTTCGCCCAGGGCCGGACCTTCATCCAGAGACTTCAAGTAGGGCTCGGACCTTCATCCAGAGAGTTCGCCCAGGGCTCGGACCTTCATCCAGAGAGTTCGGCCAGGGATCGGACCTTTATCCAGAGACTTCACCCAGGGCTCGGACATTCATCCAGAGACTTTGTCCAGGGCTCGGACCTTCATCAAGAGACTTCACCCAGGTCCGGACCTTCATCCAGAGACTTCACCGAGGGCTGAACCTTCATCCAGAGACTTCAGCCAGGGCCGGATCTTCATCCAGAGACTTCACCAAAGGCTGAACCTACATCCAGAGACTTCACCCAGAGCTCGGACCTTCATCCAGAGACGTCACCCAGGGCTCGGACCTTCAACCAGAGATTTCAAGCAGGGCTGAACCTTCATCCAGAGACTTCCCCCAGGGCTGAACCTTCATCTAGAGACTTCACCCAGGGCCGGACCTTCATCCAGAGACTTCACCCATGGCAGGACCTTCATCCAGAGACTTCACCCAGGGATCGGACCTTCATCCAGAGACATCACCCTGGGCTCGGATCTTCATCCAGAGACTTCACCCAGGGCTTGGACATTCATCCAGAGACTTCACCCAGGAATTGGAACTTCATCCAGTGACTTCACCCAGGGCCGGACCTTCATCCAGAGACTTCACCCAGGGATCAGACCTTTATCCAGAGACTTCACCCAGGGATCGGACCTTCATCCAGAGACTTTTCCCAGGGCCGGACCTTCATCCAGAGACTTCTCCCAGGGTTCGGACCTTCATCCAGTGACTGCCCAGGGCTCAGACCTTCATCCAGAGACTTTGCCCAAAGCTCGTACCTTTATCCAGAGACTTCAACCAGGGCTTGGACCTTTATGCAGAGACGTCACCCAGGGCTCGGACCTTCATCCAGAGACTTCACCCAGGGCTGAACCTTCATCCAGAAACTTCACCCAGGGCTCGGACCTTCATCCAGAGACTACACCCATGGCAGGACCTTCATCCAGAGACGTCACCCAGGGCTCGGACCTTCATCCAGAGACTTCACCCAGGGCTTGGACCTTCATCCAGAGACTTCACACAGGGATCGGAATTCATCCAGTGAGTTCACCCAGGGCCGGACCTTCATCCGGAGACTTCACCCAGGGATAGGACCTTTATCCCGAGAGTGCACCCAGTGCTCGGACCTTCATCCAGAGACTACACCCATGGCAGGACCTTCATCCAGAGACGTCACCCAGGGCTCGGACCTTCATCCAGAGACTTCACCCAGGGCTTGGACCTTCATCCAGAGACTTCACCCAGGGATCGGACCTTTATCCCGAGAGTACACCCAGTGCTCGGACCTTCATCCAGAGACTTCACCCAGGGATCGGACATTTATCCAGATACTTGGCCCAGGGCTCGGACCTTCATCCAGAGACTTGACCCAGGGCTGGACCTTCATCCAGAGACTGTGCCCAAAGCTCATACCTTCATCCAGAGACTTCACCCAGGGCTTGGACCTTCATCCAGTGACTTCACCCCGGGCTCGGACCTTCATCCAGAGACTTCACCCAAGGCTGAACCTTCATCCAGAGACTACATCCATGTCAGGACATTCATACAGAGACTTCAACCAGGGATCGGACCTTCATCCATAGACTTCACACAGGGCTCGGACCTTCATCCAGAGATTTCACCCAGGGCTCGGACCTTCATCCAGAGACTTCACCCAGGGCTGAACCTTCATCCAGAGACTTTACCCAGGGCTGGACCTTCATCCAGAGACTTCACCCAGGGATCGGACCTTTATCCCGAGAGTGCACCCAGTGCTCGGACCTTCATCCAGAGACATTACCCAGGGCCGGACCTTCATCCAGAGACTACACCCATGGCAGGACCTTCATCCAGAGACGTCACCCAGGGCTCGGACCTTCATCCAGAGACTTCACCCAGGGCTTGGACCTTCATCCAGAGACTTCACCCAGGGATCGGACCTTTATCCCGAGAGTACACCCAGTGCTCGGACCTTCATCCAGAGACTTCACCCAGGGATCGGACATTTATCCAGATACTTGGCCCAGGGCTCGGACCTTCATCCAGAGACTTGACCCAGGGCTGGACCTTCATCCAGAGACTGTGCCCAAAGCTCATACCTTCATCCAGAGACTTCACCCAGGGCTTGGACCTTCATCCAGTGACTTCACCCAGGGCTCGGACCTTCATCCATAGACTTCACCCAAGGCTGAACCTTCATCCAGAGACTACATCCATGTCAGGACATTCATCCAGAGACTTCAACCAGGGATCGGACCTTCATCCAGAGACTTCACACAGGGCTCGGACCTTCATCCAGAGACTTCACCCAGGGCTCGGACCTTCATCCAGAGACTTCACCCAGGGCTGAACCTTCATCCAGAGACTTTACCCAGGGCTGGACCTTCATCCAGAGACAACACCCATGGCAGGACATTGATCCAGAGACGTCACCCAGGACTCGGACCTTCATCCAGAGACTTCACCCAGGGCTTGGACCTTCATTCAGAGACTTCACACAGAGATCGGAACTTCATCCAGTGAGTTCACCCAGTGCCGGAACTTCATCCAGAGACTTCACCCAGGGATCGGACTTTTATCCCGAGAGTACACCCAGGGCTCGGACCTTCATCCAGAGACTTCACCCAGGGATCGGACCTTTTTCCAGATACTTCGCCCTGGGCTCAGACCTTCATCCAGAGACTTCACCCAGGGCTGGACCTTCATCCAGGGACTTCGCCCTGGGCTCAGACCTTCATCCAGAGACTTTGCCCAAAGCTCGTACCTTCATCCAGAGACTTCACCCAGGGCTTGGACCTTCATCCAGAGACTTCGCCCAGGGCCGGAACCATCATTCAGAGACTTCACACAGGGTTTCTCACCTTCATCCAGAGACTTCACACAGGGCTCAGACCTTCATCCAGAGACTTCAACCAGGGCCGGACCTTCATCCAGAGTCTTTGCCCAGGGCTCGGACCTTCATTCAGAGACTTCACCCAGGGCTTGGACCTTCATCAAGAGATTTCACTCAAGGCTCGGACTTTCATCCAGTGAGTTTGCCCAGGGCTCGGACATACATCCAGAGACTTTGCCCAGGGCTTTGACCGTGATCCAGTGACTTCACCACGGGCTGGACCTTCATCCTGAGACTTCACCCAGGGCTCGGGCCTTCATCCAGAGACTTTGCCCAAGGCTCGGAACTTCTTCCAGAGACTTCACCCAGGGCCGTACCTTCATCCAGAGATGTCGCCCAGGGCCGGACTTTCATCCAGAGACTTCACCAAGGGCTGGACCTTCATTCAGAGACTTCACCCAGGGATCGGACCTTTAGCCCGAGAGTACACCCAGGCTCGGATCTTCATCCAGAGACATGACCCAGGGATCGGACCTTTATCCAGAGACTTCGCCCAGGGCTCGGACCTTCATCCAGAGACTTGACCCAGGGCTGGACCTTCATTCAGTGACTTCGCCCTGGGCTCAGTCCTTCAACCAGAGACTTTGCCCAAAGCTCGTACCTTCATCCAGGGACTTCACCCAGGGCTTGGACCTTCATCCAGAGACTTCACCCAGGGCTCGAACCTTCATCCAGAGACTACACCCATGGCAGGACCTTCATACCGAGACTTCACCCAGGGATCGGACCTTCAACCAGAGACTTCACCCAGGGCTCGGACCTTCATCCACAGAGTTCACCCAGGGCTGAACATTCATCCAGTGACTTCACCCAGGGCCGGACCTTCATCCAAGTCTTTGCCCAGGGCCGGACCTTCATCCAGAGACTTCACCAAGGGCTGGACATTCTTCCAGAAACTTCACCCATGGCTGGACCTTCATCCAGAGAGTTCACCCAGGGATCGGACCTTCATCCAGAGACTTCACCTAGGGCTCGGACATTCATCCAGAGACTTGGCCCAAGGATCGGACCTTTATCCAGAGACTTCACCCAGGGCTCGGACATTCATCCAGAGACTTTGTCCAGGGCTCAGACCTTCATCAAGAGACTTCACCCAGGTCCGGACATTCATCCGGAGACTTCACCGAGGGCTGAACCTTCATCCTGAGACTTCAGCCAGGGCCGGATTTTCATCCAGAGTCTTCGCCCAGGGCTCGGAACTTCATCCAGAGACATCACCCAAAGCTTGGACCTTCATCCAAAGACTTCCCCCAGGGCTCGGACCTTCATCCAGTGACTTCACCCAGGGCCGGACCTTCATCCAGAGACTTCACCGAAGGATCGGACCTTTATCCAGAGACTTCACCCAGGGCACGGACATTCATCCAGAGACTTTGTCCAGGGTTCGGACCTTCATCAAGAGACTTCACCCAGGTCCGGACATTCATCCGGAGACTTCACCGAGGGCTGAACCTTCATCCAGAGACTTCAGCCAGGGCCGGATCATCATCCAGAGACTTCACCAAGGGCTGAACCTTCATCCAGAGACTTCACCCAGAGCTCGGACCTTCATCCAGAGATGTCACCCAGGGCTCGGATCTTCAACCAGAGATTTCAAGCAGGGCTTAACCTTCATCCAGAGACTTCCCCCACGGCTGAACCTTCATCTAGAGACTTCACCCAGGGCCGGACCTTCATCCAGAGACTACACCCATGGCAGGACCTTCATCCAGAGACTTCACCCAGGGATCGGACCTTCAGCCAGAGACTTCACCCAGGACTTGGACCTTCATCCAGAGACTTCGCCCTGGGCTCAGACCTTCATCCAGAGACTTTGCCCAAAGCTCGTACCTTCATCCAGTGACTTCACCCAGGGCTTGGACCTTTATCCAGAGACTTCGACCAGGTCTGGAACTTTATCCAGAGACTTCACTCAGGGCTCGGACGTTCATCCAGAGACTTTACCCACGGCTCGGACCTTCATCCAGAGACTTCACCCAGGGATCGGACCTTCAGCCAGAGACTTCACCCAGGACTTGGACCTTCATCCAGAGACTTCGCCCTGGGCTCAGACCTTCATCCAGAGACTTTGCCCAAAGCTCGTACCTTCATTCAGAGACTTCACCCAGGGCTTGGACCTTTATCCAGAGACTTCGACCAGGTCTGGAACTTTATCCAGAGACTTCACTCAGGGCTCGGACGTTCATCCAGAGACTTTACCCACGGCTCGGACCTTCATCCAGAGACTTCACCCAGGGCTGTACCTTCATCCAGCGACTTCACCCAGGGCCGGACCTTCATCCAGAGACTACACCCATGGCAGGACCTTCATCCAGAGACTTCACCCAGGGATCGGACCTTCATCCAGAGACTTCACACAGGGCTCGGACCTTCAACCAGAGACTTCAACCAGGGTTCGGACCTTCATCCCGAGACTTCACCCAGGGCTGAACTTTTATCCAGAGATTTCACCCAGGGCCGGACATTCATCCTGAGACTACACCCATGGATCGGACCTTCATCCAGAGACGTCACCCAGGGCTAGGACCTTCAGCCAGAGACTTCACCCAGGACTTGGACCTTCATCCAGAGACTTCACCCAGGGATCAGAACTTCATCCAGTGAATTCACCCAGGGCCAGATCTTCAACCAGAGAATTCACCCAGGGCTTGGACCTTCATCCAGAGACATCACCCAGCGATCGGATCATTATCCAGTGACTTCACCCAGGGCCAGACCTTCATCCAGACTCTTTGCCCAGGGCCGGACCTTCATCCAGAGACTTCACCCAGGGTCGGAACTTCTTCCACAGACTTCACCCAGGGCTGGACCTTCATCCAGAGACTTCTACCAGGGATCGGACCTTCATCCAGAGACTTTGTCCAGGGATCGGACCTTCATCCAGAGACTTCACCCAGGGATCGGACCTTCATCCAGAGACTTCACCCAGGGCTGAACCTTCATCCAGAGACTTTACCCAGGGCCGGACCTTCATCCAGAGACTACACCCGTGGCAGGACCTTCATCCAGAGACGTCACCCAGGGCTCGGACCTTCATCCAGAGACTTCACCCAGGGATCGGACTGTTATCCAGATACTTCGCCCAGGGCTCAGACCTTCATCCAGAGACTTCACCCAGGGCTGGAGCTTCATTCAGAGACTTCGCCCTGGGCTCAGACCTTCATCCAGAGACTTTGCCCAAAGCTCGTACCTTCATCCAGAGACTTCACCCAGGGCTTGGAACTTCATCCAGAGACTTCGCCCAGGGCTGGAACTTCATCCAGAGACTTCACGCAGGGCTCGGACGTTCATCCAGAGACTTTACCCAGGGCTCGGACCTTCATCCAGAGACTTCACCCAGGGCTGGAACTTCATCCAGCGACTTCACCCAGGGCCGGACCTTCATCCAGAGACTACACTCATGGCAGGACCTTCATCCAGAGACATCACCCAGGGATCGGACCTTCATCCAGAGACTTCACACAGGGCTCGGACCTTCAGCCAGAGACTTCATATTGGACTTGGACCTTCATCCAGAGACTTCACCCAGGGATCAGAACTTCATCCAGTGACTTCACCCAGGGCCGGATCTTCATCCAGAGAATTCACCCAGGGCTTGGACCTTCATCCAGAGACATCACCCAGCGATCGGATCTTTATCCAGTGACTTCACCCAGGGCCAGACCTTCATCCAGAGTCTTTGCCCAGGGCCGGACCTTCATCCAGAGACTTCACCCAGGGCTCGGACCTTCATCCAGCGACTTCACCCAGGGCTGAACCTTCATCCAGAGACTTCACCCAGGGCCGGACCTTCATCCAGATACTAAACCCATGGCAGGACCTTCATCCAGAGACGCCACCCAGGGCTCGGAACTTCATCCAGAGACTTCACCCAGGGATCGGACCGTTATCCTGATACTTCGCCCAGGGCTCAGACCTTCATCCAGAGACTTCTCCCAGGGATCAGACCTTCATCCAGAGACTTCGCCCAGGGATCGGACCTTCATCCAGAGACTTTGCCCAGGGATCGGACCTTTATCCAGAAACTTAGCCCAGGGCTCGGACCTACATCCAGAGAGTTCGCCCAGGGATCGGACCTTTATCCAGAGACTTCGCCCAGGGATCAGACCTTCATCCAGAGACTTCACCCAGGGATCGGACCTTCATCCAGAAACTTCGCCCACGGATCGGACCTTTTTCCAGAGACTTCACCCAACGCTCGGACCTTCATCCAGAGACTTTGTCCAGGGAACGGACCTTCATCCAGAGACTTCACCCAGGGATCGGACCTTCATCCAGAGACTTCACCCAGGGATCGGACCTTCATCCAGAGACTTCGCCCACGGATCGGACCTTTATCCTGAGATTTCACCGAGGGCTCAGACCTTCATCCAGAGACTTGGCCCAGGGATCGGACCTTTTTCCAGAGACTTCACCCAGGGCTCGGACCTTTATCCAGAGACTTTGTCCAGGGCTCGGACCTTCATCAAGAGTGTTCGCCCAGGGCCGGACCTTCATCCGGAGAATTCTCCCAGGGCTCGGACCTTCATCCAGAGAGTTCGCCCAGGGCTCGGACATTCATACAGTGACTTCACCCAGGTCTCGGACATTCATCCAGAGACCCTGCCCAAAGCTCGAACCTTCATCCAGAGACTTCACCCAAGGCTTGGGCCTTCTTCCAGAAAGTTCACCCAGGGGTCGGACCTTCATCCAGAGACTTCACCCAGGGCTTGGACCTTCATCCAGTGAGTTTGCCCAGGGCTCGGACATACATCCAGAGACTTTGCCCAGGGCTTTGACCGTGATCCAGAGACTTCACCCAGGGCTCGGGCCTTCATCCAGAGACTTTGCCCAAGGCTCGGAACTTCTTCCAGAGACTTCACCCAGGGCCGGACCTTCATCCAGAGATGTCGCCCAGGGCCAGACTTTCATCCAGAGACTTCACCAAGGGATGGACCTTCATTCAGAGACTTCACCCAGGGATCGGACCTTTAGCCCGAGAGTACAATCAGGGCTCGGATCTTCATCCAGAGACTTGACCCAGGGATCGGACCTTTATCCAGAGACTTCGCCCAGGGCTCGGACCTTCATCCAGAGACTTGTCTCAGGGCTGGACCTTCATTCAGAGACTTCGCCCTGGGCTCAGACCTTCATCCAGAGACTCTGCCCAAAGCTCGTACCTTCATCCAGAGACTTCACCCAGGGCTTGGACCTTCATCCAGAGACTTCACCCAGGGCTCGAACCTTCATCCAGAGACTACACCCATGGCAGGACCTTCATCCCGAGACTTCACCCAGGGATCGGACCTTCAACCAGAGACTTCACCCAGGGCTCGGACCTTCATCCAGAGACTTCACCCAGGGCTGAACATTCATCCAGTGACTTCACCCAGGGCCGGACCTTCATCCAGAGTCTTTGCCCAGGGCCGGACCTTCATCCAGAGACTTCACCAAGGGCTGTACATTCTTCCAGAGACTTCACCCAGGGATCGGACCTTCATCCAGAGACTTCGCCCAGGGCTCGGACCTTCATCCAGAGACTTCACCTAGGGCTCGGACATTCATCCAGAGACTTGGCCCAAGGATCGGACCTTTATCCAGAGACTTCACCCAGGGCTTGGACATTCATCCAGAGACTTTGTCTAGGGCTCGGACCTTCAAAAGGAGAGTTCGCCCAGGGCCGGACCTTCATCCAGAGACTTCTCCCAGGGCTCGGACCTTCATCCAGAGAGTTCGCCCAGGGTTTGGACCTTCATCCAGTGCTTCCCAGGGCTCAGACCTTCATCCAGAGACTTTGCCCAAAGCTCGGACCTTCATCCAGAGACTTCAACCAGGGCTTGGACCTTCTTCCAGAAACGTCACCCAGGGATCGGACCTTCATCCAGAGACTACCCCCAGGGCTGGAACCTTCATTCAGAGACTTCACCCAGAGCTCTCACCTTCATCCAGAGACTTCACCCAGGGCTCAGACCTTCATCCTGAGACTTCACCCAGGGCCGGACCTTCATCCAGAGTCTTCGTACAGGGCTCGGAACTTCATCCAGAGACATCACCCAAACCTTGGACCTTCATCCAGAGACTTCCCCCAGGGCTCGGACCTTCATCCAGGGACTTCACCCAGGGCCGGACCTTCATCCAGAGACTACACCGAGGGATCGGACCTTTATCCAGAGACTTCACCCAGGTCTCGGACCTTCATCCAGAGACTTTGTCCAGGGCTTGGACCTTCATCAAGAGAGTTCGCCCAGGGCCGGACTTTAATCCAGAGACTTCAAGTAGGGCTCGGACCTTCATCCAGAGAGTTCGCCCAGGGCTCGGACCTTCATCCAGAGAGTTCGCCCAGGGATCGGATCTTTATCCAGAGACTTCACCCAGGGCTCGGACATTCATCCAGAGACTTTGTCCAGGGCTCGGACCTTCATCCAGAGTGTTCGCCCAGGGTTTGGACCTTCATCCAGTGCTTCCCAGGGCTCAGACCTTCATCCAGAGACTTTGCCCAAAGCTCAGACCTTCATCCAGAGACTTCAACCAGGGCTTGGACCTTCTTCCAGAAACTTCACCCTGGGATCGGACCTTCATCCAGAGACTTCCCCCAGGGCTGGAAACTTCATTCAGAGACTTCACCCAGAGCTCTCACCTTCATCCAGAGACTTCACCCAGGGCTCAGACCTTCATCCTGAGACTTCACCCAGGGCCGGACCTTCATCCAGAGTCTTCTCGCAGGGCTCGGAACTTCATCCAGAGACATCACCCAAAGCTTGGACCTTCATCCAGAGACTTCCCCCAGGGCTCGGACCTTCATCCAGGGACTTCACCCAGGGCCGGACCTTCATCCAGAGACTTCACCGAGGGATCGGACCTTTATCCAGAGACTTCACCCAGGTCTCGGACCTTCATCCAGAGACTTTGTCCAGGGCTTGGACCTTCATCAAGAGAGTTCGCCCAGGGCCGGACCTTCATCCAGAGACTTCAAGTAGGGCTCGGACCTTCATCCAGAGAGTTCGCCCAGGGCTCGGACCTTCATCCAGAGAGTTCGGCCAGGGCTCGGACCTTCATCAAGAGACTTCACCAAGTCCGGACCTTCATCCAGAGACTTCACCGAGGGCTGAACCTTCATCCAGAGACTTCACCCAGGGCTCGAACCTTCATCCAGAGACTACACCCATGGCAGGACCTTCATCCCGAGACTTCACCCAGGGATCGGACCTTCAACCAGAGACTTCACCCAGGGCTCGGACCTTCATCCAGAGACTTCACCCAGGGCTGAACATTCATCCAGTGACTTCACCCAGGGCCGGACCTTCATCCAGAGTCTTTGCCCAGGGCCGGACCTTCATCCAGAGACTTCACCAAGGGCTGTACATTCTTCCAGAGACTTCACCCAGGGATCGGACCTTCATCCAGAGACTTCGCCCAGGGCTCGGACCTTCATCCAGAGACTTCACCTAGGGCTCGGACATTCATCCAGAGACTTGGCCCAAGGATCGGACCTTTATCCAGAGACTTCACCCAGGGCTTGGACATTCATCCAGAGACTTTGTCTAGGGCTCGGACCTTCATCAGGAGAGTTCGCCCAGGGTCGGACCTTCATCCAGAGACTTCTCCCAGGGCTCGGACCTTCATCCAGAGAGTTCGCCCAGGGTTTGGACCTTCATCCAGTGCTTCCCAGGGCTCAGACCTTCATCCAGAGACTTTGCCCAAAGCTCGGACCTTCATCCAGAGACTTCAACCAGGGCTTGGACCTTCTTCCAGAAACGTCACCCAGGGATCGGACCTTCATCCAGAGACTACCCCCAGGGCTGGAACCTTCATTCAGAGACTTCACCCAGAGCTCTCACCTTCATCCAGAGACTTCACCCAGGGCTCAGACCTTCATCCTGAGACTTCACCCAGGGCCGGACCTTCATCCAGAGACTTCAAGTAGGGCTCGGACCTTCATCCAGAGAGTTCGCCCAGGGCTCGGACCTTCATCCAGAGAGTTCGCCCAGGGATCGGATCTTTATCCAGAGACTTCAAGTAGGGCTCGGACATTCATCCAGAGACTTTGTCCAGGGCTCGGACCTTCATCAAGAGACTTCACCCAGGTCCGGACCTTCATCCAGAGACTTCACCGAGGGCTGAACCTTCATCCAGAGACTTCAGCCAGGGCCGGATCTTCATCCAGAGACTTCACCAAGTGCTGAACCTTCATCCAGACACTTCACACAGAGCTCGGACCTTCATCCGGAGACGTCACCCAGGGCTCGGACCTTCAACCAGAGATTTCAAGCAGGGCTGAACCTTCATCCAGAGACTTCCCCCAGGCTGAAACTTCATCTAGAGACTTCACCCAGGGCCGGACATTCATCCAGAGACTACACCCATGGCAGGACCTTCATCCAGAGACTTCTCCCAGGGATCGGACCTTCATCCAGAGACTTCGCCCAGGGCTCGGACCTTCATCCAGAGACTTCACCCAGGGCTCGGACATTCATCCAGAGTCTTGGCCCAAGGATCGGACCTTTATCCAGAGACTTCACCCAGGGCTTGGACATTCATCCAGAGACTTTGTCCAGGGCTCGGACCTTCATCCAGAGTGTTCGCCCAGGGTTTGGACCTTCATCCAGTGCTTCCCAGGGCTCAGACCTTCATCCAGAGACTTTGCCCAAAGCTCAGACCTTCATCCAGAGACTTCAACCAGGGCTTGGACCTTCGTCCAGAAACTTCACCCTGGGATCGGACCTTCATCCAGAGACTTCCCCCAGGGCTGGAAACTTCATTCAGAGACTTCACCCAGAGCTCTCACCTTCATCCAGAGACTTCACCCAGGGCTCAGACCTTCATCCTGAGACTTCACCCAGGGCCGGACCTTCATCCAGAGTCTTCTCGCAGGGCTCGGAACTTCATCCAGAGACATCACCCAAAGCTTGGACGTTCATCCAGAGACTTCCCCCAGGGCTCGGACCTTCATCCAGAGACTTCACCGAGGGATCGGACCTTTATCCAGAGACTTCACCCAGGTCTCGGACCTTCATCCAGAGACTTTGTCCAGGGCTTGGACCTTCATCAAGAGAGTTCGCCCAGGGCCGGACCTTCATCCAGAGACTTCAAGTAGGGCTCGGACCTTCATCCAGAGAGTTCGCCCAGGGCTCGGACCTTCATCCAGAGAGTTCGGCCAGGGCTCGGACCTTCATCCAGAGACTTCACCAAAGGCTGAACCTACATCCAGAGACTTCACCCAGAGCACGGACCTTCATCCAGAGACGTCACCCAGGGCTCGGACCTTCAACCAGAGATTTCAAGCAGGGCTGAACCTTCATCCAGAGACTTCCCCCAGGCTGAACCTTCATCTAGAGACTTCACCCAGGGCCGGACCTTCATCCAGAGACTACACCCATGGCAGGACCTTCATCCAGAGACTTCTCCCAGGGATCGGACCTTCATCCAGAGACTTCGCCCAGGGCTCGGACCTTCATCCAGAGACTTCACCCAGGGCTCGGACATTCATCCAGAGACATGGCCCAAGGATCGGACCTTTATCCAGAGACTTCACCCAGGGCTCGGACATTCATCCAGAGACTTTGTCCAGGGCTCGGACCTTCATCCAGAGTGTTCGCCCAGGGTTTGGACCTTCATCCAGTGCTTCCCAGGGCTCGGACCTTCATCCAGAGACTTTGCCCAAAGCTCGGACCTTCATCCAGAGACTTCAACCAGGGCTTGGACCTTCTTCCAGAAACTTCACCCTGGGATCGGACCTTCATCCAGAGACTACCCCCAGGGCTGGAACCTTCATTCAGAGACTTCACCCAGAGCTCTCACCTTCATCCAGAGACTTCACCCAGGGCTCAGACCTTCATCCTGAGACTTCACCCAGGGCCGGACCTTCATCCAGAGTCTTCGCCCAGGGCTCGGAACTTCATCCAGAGACATCACACAAAGCTTGGACCTTCATCCAGAGACTTCCCCCAGGGCTCGGACCTTCATCCAGGGACTTCACCCAGGGCCGGACCTTCATCCAGAGACTTCACCGAGGGATCGGACCTTTATCCAGAGACTTCACCCAGGTCTCGGACCTTCATCCAGAGACTTTGTCCAGGGCTTGGACCTTCATCAAGAGAGTTCGCCCAGGGCCAGACCTTCATCCAGAGACTTCAAGTAGGGCTCGGACCTTCATCCAGAGAGTTCGCCCAGGGCTCGGACCTTCATCCAGAGAGTTCGGCCAGGGATCGGACCTTTATCCAGAGACTTCACCCAGGGCTCGGACATTCATCCAGAGACTTTGTCCAGGGCTTGGACCTTCATCAAGAGACTTCACCCAGGTCCGGACCTTCATCCAGAGACTTCACCGAGGGCTGAACCTTCATCCAGAGACTTCAGCCAGGGCCGGATCTTCATCCAGAGACTTCACCAAAGGCTGAAACTACATCCAGAGACTTCACCCAGAGCTCGGACCTTCATCCAGAGACGTCACCCAGGGCTCGGACCTTCAACCAGAGATTTCAAGCAGGGCTGAACCTTCATCCAGAGACTTCCCCCAGGGCTGAACCTTCATCTAGAGACTTCACCCAGGGCCGGACCTTCATCCAGAGACTTCACCCATGGCAGGACCTTCATCCAGAGACTTCACCCAGGGATCGGACCTTCATCCAGAGACATCACCCTGGGCTCGGATCTTCATCCAGAGACTTCACCCAGGGCTTGGACCTTCATCCAGAGACTTCCCCCAGGAATTGGAACTTCATCCAGTGACTTCACCCAGGGCTGGACCTTCATCCAGAGACTTCACCCAGGGATCGGACATTCATCCAGAGACTTCGCCCAGGGATCAGACCTTTATCCAGAGACTTCACCCAGGGATCGGACCTTCATCCAGAGACTTTGCCCAGGGCCGGACCTTCATCCAGAGACTTCTCCCAGGGTTCGGACCTTCATCCAGTGACTGCCCAGGGCTCAGACCTTCATCCAGAGACTTTGCCCAAAGCTCGTACCTTCATCCAGAGACTTCACCCAGGGCTGAACCTTCATCCAGAAACTTCACCCAGGGCTCGGACCTTCATCCAGAGACTACACCCATGGCAGGACCTTCTTCCAGAGACGTCACCCAGGGCTCGGACCTTCATCCAGAGACTTCACCCAGGGCTTGGACCTTCATCCAGAGACTTCACACAGGGATCGGAATTCATCCAGTGAGTTCACCCAGGGCCGGACCTTCATCCAGAGACTTCACCCAGGGATCGGACCTTTATCCAGATACTTGGCCCAGGGCTCGGACCTTCATCCAGAGACTTGACCCAGGGCTGGACCTTCATCCAGAGACTGTGCCCAAAGCTCATACCTTCATCCAGAGACTTCACCCAGGGCTTGGACCTTCAACCAGTGACTTCACCCAGGGCTCGGACCTTCATCCAGAGACTTCACCCAGGGCTCGGACATTCATCCAGAGACTTGGCCCAAGGATCGGACCTTTATCCAGAGACTTCACCCAGGGCTCGGACATTCATCCAGAGACTTTGTCCAGGGCTCGGACCTTCATCACGAGAGTTCGCTCAGGTCCGGACCTTCATCCAGAGACTTCTCCCAGGGCTCGGACCTTCATCCAGAGAGTTCGCCCAGGGTTTGGACTTTCATGCAGTGCTTCCCAGGGCTCAGACCTTCATCCAGAGACTTTGCCCAAAGCTCGGACCTTCATCCAGAGACTTCAACCAGGGCTTGGACCTTCTTCCAGAAACTTCACCCAGGGATCGGACCTTCATCCAGAGACTTCCCCCAGGGCTGGAACCTTCATTCAGAGACTTCACCCAGAGCTCTCACCTTCATCCAGAGACTTCACCCAGGGCTCAGACCTTCATCCTGAGACTTCACCCAGGGCCGGATTTTCATCCAGAGTCTTCGCCCAGGGCTCGGAACTTCATCCAGAGACATCACCCAAAGCTTGGACCTTCATCCAGAGACTTCCCCCAGGGCTCGGACCTTCATCCAGGGACTTCACCCAGGGCCGGACCTTCATCCAGAGACTTCACCCAGGGCTCGGACCTTCATCCAGAGACTTCACCCAATGCTGAACCTTCATCCAGAGACTACATCCATGTCAGGACATTCATCCAGAGACTTCAACCAGGGATCGGACCTTCATCCATAGACTTCACACAGGGCTCGGACCTTCATCCAGAGACTTCACCCAGGGCTCGGACCTTCATCCAGAGACTTCACCCAGGGCTGAACCTTCATCCAGAGACTTTACCCAGGGCTGGACCATCATCCAGAGACAACACCCATGGCAGGACCTTGATCCAGAAACGTCACCCAGGACTCGGACCTTCATCCAGAGACTTCACCCAGGGCTTGGACCTTCATTCAGAGACTTCACACAGAGATCGGAACTTCATCCAGTGAGTTCACCCAGTGCCGGAACTTCATCCAGAGACTTCACCCAGGGATCGGACCTTTATCCCGAGAGTACACCCAGGGCTCGGACCTTCATCCAGAGACTTCACCCAGGGATCGGGCCTTTATCCAGATACTGCGCCCTGGGCTCAGACCTTCATCCAGAGACTTCACCCAGGGCTGGACCTTCATCCAGAGACTTCGCCCTGGGCTCAGACCTTCATACAGAGACTTTGCCCAAAGCTCGTACCTTCATCCAGAGACTTCACCCAGGGCTTGGACCTTCATCCAGAGACTTCGCCCAGGGCCGGAACCATCATTCAGAGACTTCACACAGGGTTTCTCACCTTCATCCAGAGACTTCACACAGGGCTCAGACCTTCATCCAGAGACTTCAACCAGGGCCGGACCTTCATCCAGAGTCTTCGCCCAGGGCTCGGACCTTCATTCAGAGACTTCACCCAGGGCTTGGACCTTCATCAAGAGATTTCACTCAGGGCTCGGACTTTCATCCAGTGAGTTTGCCCAGGGCTCGGACATACATCCAGAGACTTTGCCCAGGGCTTTGACCGTGATCCAGTGACTTCACCACGGGCTGGACCTTCATCCTGAGACTTCACCCAGGGCTCGGGCCTTCATCCAGAGACTTTGCCCAAGGCTCGGAACTTCTTCCAGAGACTTCACCCAGGGCCGTACCTTCATCCAGAAATGTCGCCCAGGGCCGGACTTTCATCCAGAGACTTCACCAAGGTCTGGACCTTCATTCAGAGACTTCACCCAGGGATCGGACCTTTAGCCCGAGAGTACACCCAGGCTCGGATCTTCATCCAGAGACATGACCCAGGGATCGGACCTTTATCCAGAGACTTCGCCCAGGGCTCGGACCTTCATCCAGAGACTTGTCCCAGGGCTGGACCTTCATTCAGAGACTTCGCCCTGGGCTCAGTCCTTCAACCAGAGACTTTGCCCAAAGCTCGTACCTTCATCCAGGGACTTCACCCAGGGCTTGGACCTTCATCCAGAGACTTCACCCAGGGCTCGAACCTTCATCCAGAGACTACACCCATGGCAGGACCTTCATACCGAGACTTCACCCAGGGATCGGACCTTCAACCAGAGACTTCACCCAGGGCTCGGACCTTCATCCAGAGACTTCACCCAGGGCTGAACATTCATCCAGTGACTTCACCCAGGGCCGGACCTTCATCCAAGTCTTTGCCCAGGGCCGGACCTTCATCCAGAGACTTCACCAAGGGCTGGACATTCTTCCAGAAACTTCACCCATGGCTGGACCTTCATCCAGAGAGTTCACGCAGGGATCGGACCTTCATCCAGAGACTTCACCTAGGGCTCGGACATTCATCCAGAGACTTGGCCCAAGGATCGGACCTTTATCCAGAGACTTCACCCAGGGCTCGGACATTCATCCAGAGACTTTGTCCAGGGCTCGGACCTTCATCACGAGAGTTCGCCCAGGGCCGGACCTTCATCCAGAGACTTCTCCCAGGGCTCGGACCTTCATCCAGAGAGTTCGCCCAGGGTTTGGACTTTCATGCAGTGCTTCCCAGGGCTCAGACCTTCATCCAGAGACTTTGCCCAAAGCTCGGACCTTCATCCAGAGACTTCAACCAGGGCTTGGACCTTCTTCCAGAAACTTCACCCAGGGATCGGACCTTCATCCAGAGACTTCCCCCAGGGCTGGAACCTTCATTCAGAGACTTCACCCAGAGCTCTCACCTTCATCCAGAGACTTCACCCAGGGCTCAGACCTTCATCCTGAGACTTCACCCAGGGCCGGATTTTCATCCAGAGTCTTCGCCCAGGGCTCGGAACTTCATCCAGAGACATCACCCAAAGCTTGGACCTTCATCCAGAGACTTCCCCCAGGGCTCGGACCTTCATCCAGAGACTTCACCCAGGGCCGGACCTTCATCCAGAGACTTTACCGAGGGATCGGACCTTTATCCAGAGACTTCACCCAGGGCACGGACATTCATCCAGAGATTTTGTCCAGGTTCGGACCTTCATCAAGAGACTTCACCCAGGTCCGGACATTCATCCAGAGACTTCACCGAGGGCTGAACCTTCATCCAGAGACTTCAGCCAGGGCCGGATCATCATCCAGAGACTTCACCAAGGGCTGAACCTTCATCCAGAGACTTCACCCAGAGCTCGGACCTTCATCCAGAGACGTCACCCAGGGCTCGGATCTTCAACCAGAGATTTCAAGCAGGGCTTAACCTTCATCCAGAGACTTCCCCCAGGGCTGAACCTTCATCTAGAGACTTCACCCAGGGCCGGACCTTCATCCGAGACTACACCCATGGCAGGACCTTCATCCAGAGACTTCACCCAGGGATCGGACCTTCAGCCAGAGACTTCACCCAGGACTTGGACCTTCATCCAGAGACTTCGCCCTGGGCTCAGACCTTCATCCAGAGACTTTGACCAAAGCTCGTACCTTCATCCAGAGACTTCATCCAGGGCTTGGACCTTTATCCAGAGACTTCGACCAGGTCTGGAACTTCATCCAGAGACTTCACTCAGGGCTCGGACGTTCATCCAGAGACTTTACCCAGGGCTCGGACCTTCATCCAGAGACTTCACCCAGGGCTGTACCTTCATCCAGAGACTTCACCCAGGGCCGGACCTTCATCCAGAGACTACACCCATGGCAGGACCTTCATCCAGAGACTTCACCCAGGGATCGGACCTTCATCCAGAGACTTCACACAGGGCTCGGACCTTCAACCAGAGACTTCACCCAGGGTTCGGACCTTCATCCCGAGACTTCACCCAGGGCTGAACCTTTATCCAGAGATTTCACCCAGGGCCGGACATTCATCCTGAGACTACACCCATGGATCGGACCTTCATCCAGAGACGTCACCCAGGGCTAGGACCTTCAGCCAGAGACTTCACCCAGGACTTGGACCTTCATCCAGAGACTTCACCCAGGGATCAGAACTTCATCCAGTGAATTCACCCAGGGCCAGATCTTCAACCGGAGAATTCACCCAGGGCTTGGACCTTCATCCAGAGACATCACCCAGCGATCGGATCTTTATCCAGTGACTTCACCCAGGGCCAGACCTTCATCCAGAGTCTTTGCCCAGGGCCGGACCTTCATCCAGAGACTTCTCCCAGGGTCGGAACTTCTTCCAGAGACTTCACCCAGGGCTGGACCTTCATCCAGAGACTTCTACCAGGGATCGGACCTTCATCCAGAGACTTTGTCCAGGGATCGGACCTTCATCCAGAGACTTCACCCAGGGCTCGGACCTTCATCCAGCAACTTCACCCAGGGCTGAACCTTCATCCAGAGACTTTACCCAGGGCCGGACCTTCATCCAGAGACTACACCCGTGGCAGGACCTTCATCCAGAGACGTCACCCAGGGCTCGGACCTTCATCCAGAGACTTCACCCAGGGATCGGACTGTTATCCAGATACTTCGCCCAGGGCTCAGACCTTCATCCAGAGACTTCACCCAGGGCTGGAGCTTCATCCAGAGACTTCGCCCTGCGCTCAGACCTTCATCCAGAGACTTTGCCCAAAGCTCGTACCTTCATCCAGAGACTTCACCCAGGGCTTGGACCTTCATCCAGAGACTTCGCCCAGGGCCGGAACTTCATCCAGAGACTTCACGCAGGGCTCGGACGTTCATCCAGAGACTTTACCCAGGGCTCGGACCTTCATCCAGAGACTTCACCCAGGGCTGAAACTTCATCCAGCGACTTCACCCAGGGCCGGACCTTCATCCAGAGACTACACCCATGGCAGGACCTTCATCCAGAGACATCACCCAGGGATCGGACCTTCATCCAGAGACTTCACACAGGGCTCGGACCTTCAGCCAGAGACTTCACTTAGGACTTGGACCTTCATCCAGAGACTTCACCCAGGGATCAGAACTTCATCCAGTGACTTCACCCAGGGCCGGATCTTCATCCAGAGAATTCACCCAGGACTTGGACCTTCATCCAGAGACATCACCCAGCGATCGGATCTTTATCCAGTGACTTCACCCAGGGCCAGACCTTCATCCAGAGGTTTTGCCCAGGGCTCGGACCTTCATCCAGAGACTTCACCCAGGGCCGGAACTTCTTCCAGAGACTTCACCCAGGGCTGGACCTTCATCCAGAGACTTCTCCCAGGGATCAGACCTTCATCCAGAGACTTCGCCCAGGGATCGGACCTTCATCCAGAGACTTTGCCCAGTGATCGGACCTTTATCCAGAGACTTAGCCCAGGGCTCGGACCTACATCCAGAGAGTTCGCCCAGGGATCGGACCTTTATCCAGAGACTTCGCCCAGGGATCAGACCTTCATCCAGAGACTTCACCCAGGGATCGGACCTTCATCCAGAGACTTCACCGTCTGAACCTTCATCCAGAGACTTCACCCAGGGCTCGGACCTTCATCCAGAGACTTCACCCAGGGATCGGACCTTCATCCAGAGACTTCACCCAGGGCTCGGACCTTCATCCAGCGACTTCACCCAGGGCTGAACCTTCATCCAGAGACTTTACCCAGGGCCGGACCTTCATCCAGATACTAAACCCATGGCAGGACCTTCATCCAGAGACGCCACCCAGGGCTCGGACCTTCATCCAGAGACTTCACCCAGGGATCGGTCCATTATCCAGATACTTCGCCCAGGCCTCAGACCTTCATCCAGAGACTTCACCCAGGGCTGGAGCTTCATCCAGAGACTTCGCCCTGGGCTCAGACCTTCATCCAGAGACTTTGCCCAAAGCTCGTACCTTCATCCAGAGACTTCACCCAGGGCTTGGAACTTCATCCAGAGACTTCGCCCAGGGCTGGAACTTCATCCAGAGACTTCACGCAGGGCTCGGACGTTCATCCAGAGACTTTACCCAGGGCTCGGACCTTCATCCAGAGACTTCACCCAGGGCTGGAACTTCATCCAGCGACTTCACCCAGGGCCGGACCTTCATCCAGAGACTACACCCATGGCAGGACCTTCATCCAGAGACATCACCCAGGGATCGGACCTTCATCCAGAGACTTCACACAGGGCTCGGACCTTCAGCCAGAGACTTCATTTTGGACTTGGACCTTCATCCAGAGACTTCACCCAGGGATCAGAACTTCATCCAGTGACTTCACCCATGCCGGATCTTCATCCAGAGAATTCACCCAGGGCTTGGACCTTCATCCAGAGTCATCACCCAGCGATCGGATCTTTATCCAGTGACTTCACCCAGGGCCAGACCTTCATCCAGAGTCTTTGCCCAGGGCCGGACCTTCATCCAGAGACTTCACCCAGGGCCGGAACTTCTTCCAGAGACTTCACCCAGGGCTGGACCTTCATCCAGAGACTTCTCCCAGGGATCAGACCTTCATCCAGAGACTTCGCCCAGGGATCGGACCTTCATCCAGAGACTTCGCCCAGGGATCGGACCTTTATCCAGAGACTTAGCCCAGGGCTCGGACCTACATCCAGAGAGTTCGCCCAGGGATCGGACCTTTATCCAGAGACTTCGCCCAGGGATCAGACCTTCATCCAGAGTCTTTGCCCAGGGCCGGACCTTCATCCAGAGACTTCACCCAGGGTCGGAACTTCTTCCAGAGACTTCACCCAGGGCTGGACCTTCATCCAGAGACTTCTACCAGGGATCGGACCTTCATCCAGAGACTTTGCCCAGGGATCGGACCTTTATCCAGAGACTTCACCCAGGGCCGGAACTTCTTCCAGAGACTTCACCCAGGGCTGGACCTTCATCCAGAGACTTCTCCCAGGGATCAGACCTTCATCCAGAGACTTCGCCCAGGGATCGGACCTTCATCCAGAGACTTCGCCCAGGGATCGGACCTTTATCCAGAGACTTAGCCCAGGGCTCGGACCTACATCCAGAGAGTTCGCCCAGGGATCGGACCTTTATCCAGAGACTTCGCCCAGGGATCAGACCTTCATCCAGAGACTTCACCCAGGGATCGGACCTTCATCCAGAGACTTCACCGTCTGAACCTTCATCCAGAGACTTCACCCAGGGCTCGGACCTTCATCCAGAGACTTCACCCAGGGATCGGACCTTCATCCAGAGACTTCACCCAGGGCTCGGACCTTCATCCAGCGACTTCACCCAGGGCTGAACCTTCATCCAGAGACTTTACCCAGGGCCGGACCTTCATCCAGATACTAAACCCATGGCAGGACCTTCATCCAGAGACGCCACCCAGGGCTCGGACCTTCATCCAGAGACTTCGCCCAGGGATCAGACCTTCATCCAGAGACTTCACCCAGGGATCGGACCTTCATCCAGAGACTTCACCGTCTGAACCTTCATCCAGAGACTTCACCCAGGGCTTGGACCTTCATCCAGAGACTTCACCCAGGGATCGGACCTTCATCCAGAGACTTCTCCCAGGGCTCGGACCTTCATCCAGCGACTTCACCCAGGGCTGAACCTTCATCCAGAGACTTTACCCAGGGCTGGACCTTCATCCAGATACTAAACCCATGGCAGGACCTTCATCCAGAGACGCCACCCAGGGCCGGACCTTCATCCAGAGACTACACCCATGGCAGGACCTTCATCCAGAGACATCACCCAGGGATCGGACCTTCATCCAGAGACTTCACACAGGGCTCGGACCTTCAGCCAGAGACTTCATTTTGGACTTGGACCTTCATCCAGAGACTTCACCCAGGGATCAGAACTTCATCCAGTGAATTCACCCAGGGCCGGATCTTCATCCAGAGAATTCACCCAGGGCTTGGACCTTCATCCAGAGTCATCACCCAGCGATCGGATCTTTATCCAGTGACTTCACCCAGGGCCAGACCTTCATCCAGAGTCTTTGCCCAGGGCCGGACCTTCATCCAGAGACTTCACCCAGGGCCGGAACTTCTTCCAGAGACTTCACCCAGGGCTGGACCTTCATCCAGAGACTTCTCCCAGGGATCAGACCTTCATCCAGAGACTTCGCCCAGGGATCGGACCTTCATCCAGAGACTTCGCCCAGGGATCGGACCTTTATCCAGAGACTTAGCCCAGGGCTCGGACCTACATCCAGAGAGTTCGCCCAGGGATCGGACCTTTATCCAGAGACTTCACCCAGGGATCAGACCTTCATCCAGAGTCTTTGCCCAGGGCCGGACCTTCATCCAGAGACTTCACCCAGGGTCGGAACTTCTTCCAGAGACTTCACCCGGGGCTGGACCTTCATCCAGAGACTTCTACCAGGGATCGGACCTTCATCCAGAGACTTTGTCCAGGGATCGGACCTTTATCCAGAGACTTCACCCAGGGCTCGGACCTTCATCCAGCAACTTCACCCAGGGCTGAACCTTCATCCAGAGACTTTGCCCAGGGCCGGACCTTCATCCAGAGACTACACCCGTGGCAGGACCTTCATCCAGAGACGTCCCCCAGGGCTCGGACCTTCATCCAGAGACTTCACCCAGGGATCGGACTGTTATCCAGATACTTCGCCCAGGGCTCAGACCTTCATCCAGAGACTTCACCCAGGGCTGGAGCTTCATCCAGAGACTTCGCCCTGCGCTCAGACCTTCATCCAGAGACTTTGCCCAAAGCTCGTACCTTCATCCAGAGACTTCACCCAGGGCTTGGACCTTCATCCAGAGACTTCGCCCAGGGCCGGAACTTCATCCAGAGACTTCACGCAGGGCTCGGACGTTCATCCAGAGACTTTACCCAGGGCTCGGACCTTCATCCAGAGACTTCACCCAGGGCTGAAACCTCATCCAGCGACTTCACCCAGGGCCGGACCTTCATCCAGAGACTACACCCATGGCAGGAACTTCATCCAGAGACTTCACACAGGGCTCGGACCTTCAGCCAGAGACTTCAGTTAGGACTTGGACCTTCATCCAGAGACTTCCCCCAGGGATCAGAACTTCATCCAGTGACTTCACCCAGGGCAGGATCTTCATCCAGAGAATTCACCCAGGATTTGGACCTTCATCCAGAGACATCACCCAGCGATCAGATCTTTATCCAGTGACTTCACGCAGGGCCAGACCTTCATTCAGAGTCTTTGCCCAGGGCTCGGACCTTCATCCAGAGACTTCACCCAGGGCCGGAACTTCTTCCAGAGACTTCACCCAGGGCTGGACCTTCATCCAGAGACTTCTCCCAGGGATCAGACCTTCATCCAGAGACTTCGCCCAGGGATCGGACCTTCATCCAGAGACTTCGCCCAGGGATCGGACCTTTATCCAGAGACTTAGCCCAGGGCTCGGACCTACATCCAGAGAGTTCGCCCAGGGATCGGACCTTTATCCAGCGACTTCGCCCAGGGATCAGACCTTCATCCAGAGACTTCACCCAGGGATCGGACCTTCATCCAGAGACTTCACCGTCTGAACCTTCATCCAGAGACTTCACCCAGGGCTCGGACCTTCATCCAGAGACTTCACCCAGGGATCGGACCTTCATCCAGAGACTTCACCCAGGGCTCGGACCTTCATCCAGCGACTTCACCCAGGGCTGAACCTTCATCCAGAGACTTTACCCAGGGCCGGACCTTCATCCAGATACTAAACCCATGGCAGGACCTTCATCCAGAGACGCCACCCAGGGCTCGGACCTTCATCCAGAGACTTCGCCCAGGGATCAGACCTTCATCCAGAGACTTCACCCAGGGATCGGACCTTCATCCAGAGACTTCACCGTCTGAACCTTCATCCAGAGACTTCACCCAGGGCTCGGACCTTCATCCAGAGACTTCACCCAGGGATCGGACCTTCATCCAGAGACTTCACCCAGGGCTCGGACCTTCATCCAGCAACTTCACCCAGGGCTGAACCTTCATCCAGAGACTTTACCCAGGGCCGGACCTTCATCCAGATACTAAACCCATGGCAGGACCTTCATCCAGAGACGCCACCCAGGGCTCGGACCTTCATCCAGAGACTTCACCCAGGGATCGGACCGTTATCCAGATACTTCGCCCTGGGCTCAGACCTTCATCCAGAGACTTCACCCAGGGCTGGAGCTTCATCCAGAGACTTCGCCCTGGGCTCAGACCTTCATCCAGAGACTTTGCCCAAAGCTCGTACCTTCATCCAGAGACTTCAACGAGGGCTTGGAACTTCATCCAGAGACTTCGCCCAGGGCTGGAACTTCATCCAGAGACTTCACGCAGGGCTCGGACGTTCATCCAGAGACTTTACCCAGGGCTCGGACCTTCATCCAGAGACTTCACCCAGGGCTGGAACTTCATCCAGCGACTTCACCCAGGGCCGGACCTTCATCCAGAGTCTACACCCATGGTAGGACCTTCATCCAGAGACATCACCCAGGGATCGGACCTTCATCCAGAGACTTCACACAGGGCTCGGACCTTCAGCCAGAGACTTCATTTTGGACTTGGACCTTCATCCAGAGACTTCACCCAGGGATCAGAACTTCATCCAGTGACTTCACCCAGGGCCGGATCTTCATCCAGAGAATTCACCCAGGGCTTGGACCTTCATCCAGAGACATCACCCAGCGATCGGATCTTTATCCAGTGACTTCACCCAGGGCCAGACCTTCATCCAGAGTCTTTGCCCAGGGCCGGACCTTCATCCAGAGACTTCACCCATGGCCGGAACTTCTTCCAGAGACTTCACCCAGGGCTGGACCTTCATCCAGAGACTTCTCCCAGGGATCAGACCTTCATCCAGAGACTTCGCCCAGGGATCGGACCTTCATCCAGAGACTTCGCCCAGGGATCGGACCTTTATCCAGAGACTTAGCCCAGGGCTCGGACCTACATCCAGAGAGTTTGCCCAGGGATCGGACCTTTATCCAGAGACTTCGCCCAGGGATCAGACCTTCATCCAGTGAATTCACCCAGGGCCAGATCTTCAACCGGAGAATTCACCCAGGGCTTGGACCTTCATCCAGAGACATCACCCAGCGATCGGATCTTTATCCAGTGACTTCACCCAGGGCCAGACCTTCATCCAGAGTCTTTGCCCAGGGCTCGGACCTTCATCCAGAGACTTCACCCAGGGCTGAAACCTCATCCAGCGACTTCACCCAGGGCCGGACCTTCATCCAGAGACTGCACCCATGGCAGGACCTTCATCCAGAGACATCACCCAGGGATCGGACCTTCATCCAGAGACTTCACACAGGGCTCGGACCTTCAGCCAGGGACTTCACTTAGGACTTGGACCTTCATCCAGAGACTTCACCCAGGGATCAGAACTTCATCCAGTGACTTCACCCAGGGCCGGATCTTCATCCAGAGAATTCACCCAGGACTTGGACCTTCATCCAGAGACATCACCCAGCGATCGGATCTTTATCCAGTGACTACACCCAGGGCCAGACCTTCATCCAGAGTCTTTGCCCAGGGCTCGGACCTTCATCCAGAGACTTCACCCAGGGCCGGAACTTCTTCCAGAGACTTCACCCAGGGCTGGACCTTCATCCAGAGACTTCTCCCAGGGATCAGACCTTCATCCAGAGACTTCGCCCAGGGATCGGACCTTCATCCAGAGACTTCGCCCAGGGATCGGACCTTTATCCAGAGACTTAGCCCAGGGCTCGGACCTACATCCAGAGAGTTCGCCCAGGGATCGGACCTTTATCCAGAGACTTCGCCCAGGGATCAGACCTTCATCCAGAGACTTCACCCAGGGATCGGACCTTCATCCAGAGACTTCACCGTCTGAACCTTCATCCAGAGACTTCACCCAGGGCTCGGACCTTCATCCAGAGACTTCACCCAGGGATCGGACCTTCATCCAGAGACTTCACCCAGGGCTCGGACCTTCATCCAGCGACTTCACCCAGGGCTGAACCTTCATCCAGAGACTTTACCCAGGGCCGGACCTTCATCCAGATACTAAACCCATGGCAGGACCTTCATCCAGAGACGCCACCCAGGGCTCGGACCTTCATCCAGAGACTTCACCCAGGGATCGGACCATTATCCAGATACTTCGCCCAGGGCTCAGACCTTCATCCAGAGACTTCACCTAGGGCTGGAGCTTCATCCAGAGACTTCGCCCTGGGCTCAGACCTTCATCCAGAGACTTTGCCCAAAGCTCGTACCTTCATCCAGAGACTTCACCCAGGGCTTGGAACTTCATCCAGAGACTTCACCCAGGGCTGGAACTTCATCCAGAGACTTCACGCAGGGCTCGGACGTTCATCCAGAGACTTTACCCAGGGCTCGGACCTTCATCCAGAGACTTCACCCAGGGCTGGAACTTCATCCAGCGACTTCACCCATGGCAGGACCTTCATCCAGAGACATCACCCAGGGATCGGACCTTCATCCAGAGACTTCACACAGGGCTCGGACCTTCAGCCAGAGACTTCATTTTGGACTTGGACCTTCATCCAGTGACTTCACCCAGGGCCGGATCTTCATCCAGAGAATTCACCCAGGGCTTGGACCTTCATCCAGAGACATCACCCAGCGATCGGATCTTTATCCAGTGACTTCACCCAGGGCCAGACCTTCATCCAGAGTCTTTGCCCAGGGCCGGACCTTCATCCAGAGACTTCACCCAGGGCCGGAACTTCTTCCAGAGACTTCACCCAGGGCTGGACCTTCATCCAGAGACTTCTCCCAGGGATCAGACCTTCATCCAGAGACTTCGCCCAGGGATCGGACCTTCATCCAGAGACTTCGCCCAGGGATCGGACCTTTATCCAGAGACTTAGCCCAGGGCTCGGACCTACATCCAGAGAGTTTGCCCAGGGATCGGACCTTTATCCAGAGACTTCGCCCAGGGATCAGACCTTCATCCAGAGTCTTTGCCCTGGGCCGGACCTTCATCCAGAGACTTCACCCAGGGTCGGAACTTCTTCCAGAGACTTCACCCAGGGCTGGACCTTCATCCAGAGACTACACCCATGGCAGGACCTTCATCCAGAGACATCACCCAGGGATCGGACCTTCATCCAGAGACTTCACACAGGGCTCGGACCTTCAGCAAGAGACTTCACTTAGGACTTGGACATTCATCCAGAGACTTCACCCAGGGATCAGAACTTCATCCAGTGACTTCACCCAGGGCCGGATCTCCATCCAGAGAATTCACCCAGGACTTGGACCTTCATCCAGAGACATCACCCAGCGATCGGATCTTTATCCAGTGACTTCACCCAGGGCCGGACCTTCATCCAGAGACTTCACCCAGGGTCGGAACTTCTTCCAGAGACTTCACCCAGGGCTGGACCTTCATCCAGAGACTTCTACCAGGGATCGGACCTTCATCCAGAGACTTTGTCCAGGGATCGGACCTTCATCCAGAGACTTCACCCAGGGCTCGGACCTTCATCCAGCAACTTCACCCAGGGCTGAACCTTCATCCAGAGACTTTACCCAGGGCCGGACCTTCATCCAGAGACTACACCCGTGGCAGGACCTTCATCCAGAGACGTCACCCAGGGCTCGGACCTTCATCCAGAGACTTCACCCAGGGATCGGACTGTTATCCAGATACTTCGCCCAGGGCTCAGACCTTCATCCAGAGACTTCACCCAGGGCTGGAGCTTCATCCAGAGACTTCGCCCTGCGCTCAGACCTTCATCCAGAGACTTTGCCCAAAGCTCGTACCTTCATCCAGAGACTTTGCCCAAAGCTCGTACCTTCATCCAGAGACTTCACCCAGGGCTTGGACCTTCATCCAGAGACTTCGCCCAGGGCCGGAACTTCATCCAGAGACTTCACGCAGGGCTCGGACGTTCATCCAGAGACTTTACCCAGGGCTCGGACCTTCATCCAGAGACTTCACCCAGGGCTGAAACCTCATCCAGCGACTTCACCCAGGGCCGGACCTTCATCCAGAGACTACACCCATGGCAGGAACTTCATCCAGAGACTTCACACAGGGCTCGGACCTTCAGCCAGAGACTTCAGTTAGGACTTGGACCTTCATCCAGAGACTTCCCCCAGGGATCAGAACTTCATCCAGTGACTTCACCCAGGGCAGGATCTTCATCCAGAGAATTCACCCAGGATTTGGACCTTCATCCAGAGACATCACCCAGCGATCAGATCTTTATCCAGTGACTTCACGCAGGGCCAGACCTTCATTCAGAGTCTTTGCCCAGGGCTCGGACCTTCATCCAGAGACTTCACCCAGGGCCGGAACTTCTTCCAGAGACTTCACCCAGGGCTGGACCTTCATCCAGAGACTTCTCCCAGGGATCAGACCTTCATCCAGAGACTTCGCCCAGGGATCGGACCTTCATCCAGAGACTTCGCCCAGGGATCGGACCTTTATCCAGAGACTTAGCCCAGGGCTCGGACCAACATCCAGAGAGTTCGCCCAGGGATCGGACCTTTATCCAGCGACTTCGCCCAGGGATCAGACCTTCATCCAGAGACTTCACCCAGGGATCGGACCTTCATCCAGAGACTTCACCGTCTGAACCTTCATCCAGAGACTTCACCCAGGGCTCGGACCTTCATCCAGAGACTTCACCCAGGGATCGGACCTTCATCCAGAGACTTCACCCAGGGCTCGGACCTTCATCCAGCGACTTCACCCAGGGCTGAACCTTCATCCAGAGACTTTACCCAGGGCCGGACCTTCATCCAGATACTAAACCCATGGCAGGACCTTCATCCAGAGACGCCACCCAGGGCTCGGACCTTCATCCAGAGACTTCGCCCAGGGATCAGACCTTCATCCGGAGACTTCACCCAGGGATCGGACCTTCATCCAGAGACTTCACCGTCTGAACCTTCATCCAGAGACTTCACCCAGGGCTCGGACCTTCATCCAGAGACTTCACCCAGGGATCGGACCTTCATCCAGAGACTTCACCCAGGGCTCGGACCTTCATCCAGCAACTTCACCCAGGGCTGAACCTTCATCCAGAGACTTTACCCAGGGCCGGACCTTCATCCAGATACTAAACCCATGGCAGGACCTTCATCCAGAGACGCCACCCAGGGCTCGGACCTTCATCCAGAGACTTCACCCAGGGATCGGACCGTTATCCAGATACTTCGCCCTGGGCTCAGACCTTCATCCAGAGACTTCACCCAGGGCTGGAGCTTCATCCAGAGACTTCGCCCTGGGCTCAGACCTTCATCCAGAGACTTTGCCCAAAGCTCGTACCTTCATCCAGAGACTTCAACGAGGGCTTGGAACTTCATCCAGAGACTTCGCCCAGGGCTGGAACTTCATCCAGAGACTTCACGCAGGGCTCGGACGTTCATCCAGAGACTTTACCCAGGGCTCGGACCTTCATCCAGAGACTTCACCCAGGGCTGGAACTTCATCCAGCGACTTCACCCAGGGCCGGACCTTCATCCAGAGTCTACACCCATGGTAGGACCTTCATCCAGAGACATCACCCAGGGATCGGACCTTCATCCAGAGACTTCACACAGGGCTCGGACCTTCAGCCAGAGACTTCATTTTGGACTTGGACCTTCATCCAGAGACTTCACCCAGGGATCAGAACTTCATCCAGTGACTTCACCCAGGGCCGGATCTTCATCCAGAGAATTCACCCAGGGCTTGGACCTTCATCCAGAGACATCACCCAGCGATCGGATCTTTATCCAGTGACTTCACCCAGGGCCAGACCTTCATCCAGAGTCTTTGCCCAGGGCCGGACCTTCATCCAGAGACTTCACCCATGGCCGGAACTTCTTCCAGAGACTTCACCCAGGGCTGGACCTTCATCCAGAGACTTCTCCCAGGGATCAGACCTTCATCCAGAGACTTCGCCCAGGGATCAGACCTTCATCCAGAGACTTCGCCCAGGGATCGGACCTTTATCCAGAGACTTAGCCCAGGGCTCGGACCTACATCCAGAGAGTTTGCCCAGGGATCGGACCTTTATCCAGAGACTTCGCCCAGGGATCAGACCTTCATCCAGTGAATTCACCCAGGGCCAGATCTTCAACCGGAGAATTCACCCAGGGCTTGGACCTTCATCCAGAGACATCACCCAGCGATCGGATCTTTATCCAGTGACTTCACCCAGGGCCAGACCTTCATCCAGAGTCTTTGCCCAGGGCTCGGACCTTCATCCAGAGACTTCACCCAGGGCTGAAACCTCATCCAGCGACTTCACCCAGGGCCGGACCTTCATCCAGAGACTGCACCCATGGCAGGACCTTCATCCAGAGACATCACCCAGGGATCGGACCTTCATCCAGAGACTTCACACAGGGCTCGGACCTTCAGCCAGGGACTTCACTTAGGACTTGGACCTTCATCCAGAGACTTCACCCAGGGATCAGAACTTCATCCAGTGACTTCACCCAGGGCCGGATCTTCATCCAGAGAATTCACCCAGGACTTGGACCTTCATCCAGAGACATCACCCAGCGATCGGATCTTTATCCAGTGACTTCACCCAGGGCCAGACCTTCATCCAGAGTCTTTGCCCAGGGCTCGGACCTTCATCCAGAGACTTCACCCAGGGCCGGAACTTCTTCCAGAGACTTCACCCAGGGCTGGACCTTCATCCAGAGACTTCTCCCAGGGATCAGACCTTCATCCAGAGACTTCGCCCAGGGATCGGACCTTCATCCAGAGACTTCGCCCAGGGATCGGACCTTTATCCAGAGACTTAGCCCAGGGCTCGGACCTACATCCAGAGAGTTCGCCCAGGGATCGGACCTTTATCCAGAGACTTCGCCCAGGGATCAGACCTTCATCCAGAGACTTCACCCAGGGATCGGACCTTCATCCAGAGACTTCACCGTCTGAACCTTCATCCAGAGACTTCACCCAGGGCTCGGACCTTCATCCAGAGACTTCACCCAGGGATCGGACCTTCATCCAGAGACTTCACCCAGGGCTCGGACCTTCATCTAGCGACTTCACCCAGGGCTGAACCTTCATCCAGAGACTTTACCCAGGGCCGGACCTTCATCCAGATACTAAACCCATGGCAGGACCTTCATCCAGAGACGCCACCCAGGGCTCGGACCTTCATCCAGAGACTTCACCCAGGGATCGGACCATTATCCAGATACTTCGCCCAGGGCTCAGACCTTCATCCAGAGACTTCACCTAGGGCTGGAGCTTCATCCAGAGACTTCGCCCTGGGCTCAGACCTTCATCCAGAGACTTTGCCCAAAGCTCGTACCTTCATCCAGAGACTTCACCCAGGGCTTGGAACTTCATCCAGAGACTTCACCCAGGGCTGGAATTCATCCAGAGACTTCACGCAGGGCTCGGACGTTCATCCAGAGACTTTACCCAGGGCTCGGACCTTCATCCAGAGACTTCACCCAGGGCTGGAACTTCATCCAGCGACTTCACCCAGGGCCGGACCTTCATCCAGAGACTACACCCATGGCAGGACCTTCATCCAGAGACATCACCCAGGGATCGGACCTTCATCCAGAGACTTCACACAGGGCTCGGACCTTCAGCCAGAGACTTCATTTTGGACTTGGACCTTCATCCAGAGACTTCACCCAGGGATCAGAACTTCATCCAGAGACTTCACCCAGGGCCGGATCTTCATCCAGAGAATTCACCCAGGGCTTGGACCTTCATCCAGAGACATCACCCAGCGATCGGATCTTTATCCAGTGACTTCACCCAGGGCCAGACCTTCATCCAGAGTCTTTGCCCAGGGCCGGACCTTCATCCAGAGACTTCACCCAGGGCCGGAACTTCTTCCAGAGACTTCACCCAGGGCTGGACCTTCATCCAGAGACTTCTCCCAGGGATCAGACCTTCATCCAGAGACTTCGCCCAGGGATCGGACCTTCATCCAGAGACTTCGCCCAGGGATCGGACCTTTATCCAGAGACTTAGCCCAGGGCTCGGACCTACATCCAGAGAGTTTGCCCAGGGATCGGACCTTTATCCAGAGACTTCGCCCAGGGATCAGACCTTCATCCAGAGTCTTTGCCCTGGGCCGGACCTTCATCCAGAGACTTCACCCAGGGTCGGAACTTCTTCCAGAGACTTCACCCAGGGCTGGACCTTCATCCAGAGACTACACCCATGGCAGGACCTTCATCCAGAGACATCACCCAGGGATCGGACCTTCATCCAGAGACTTCACACAGGGCTCGGACCTTCAGCCAGAGACTTCACTTAGGACTTGGACATTCATCCAGAGACTTCACCCAGGGATCAGAACTTCATCCAGTGACTTCACCCAGGGCCGGATCTCCATCCAGAGAATTCACCCAGGACTTGGACCTTCATCCAGAGACATCACCCAGCGATCGGATCTTTATCCAGTGACTTCACCCAGGGCTCGGACCTTCATCCAGAGACTTCACCCAGGGTCGGAACTTCTTCCAGAGACTTCACCCAGGGCTGGACCTTCATCCAGAGACTTCTACCAGGGATCGGACCTTCATCCAGAGACTTTGTCCAGGGATCGGACCTTCATCCAGAGACTTCACCCAGGGCTCGGACCTTCATCCAGCAACTTCACCCAGGGCTGAACCTTCATCCAGAGACTTTACCCAGGGCCGGACCTTCATCCAGAGACTACACCCGTGGCAGGACCTTCATCCAGAGACGTCACCCAGGGCTCGGACCTTCATCCAGAGACTTCACCCAGGGATCGGACTGTTATCCAGATACTTCGCCCAGGGCTCAGACCTTCATCCAGAGACTTCACCCAGGGCTGGAGCTTCATCCAGAGACTTCGCCCTGCGCTCAGACCTTCATCCAGAGACTTTGCCCAAAGCTCGTACCTTCATCCAGAGACTTCACCCAGGGCTTGGACCTTCATCCAGAGACTTCACCCAGGGCCGGAACTTCATCCAGAGACTTCACGCAGGGCTCGGACGTTCATCCAGAGACTTTACCCAGGGCTCGGACCTTCATCCAGAGACTTCACCCAGGGCTGAAACCTCATCCAGCGACTTCACCCAGTGCCGGACCTTCATCCAGAGACTACACCCATGGCAGGACCTTCATCCAGAGACATCACCCAGGGATCGGACCTTCATCCAGAGACTTCACACAGGGCTCGGACCTTCAGCCAGGGACTTCACTTAGGACTTGGACCTTCATCCAGAGACTTCACCCAGGGATCAGAACTTCATCCAGTGACTTCACCCAGGGCCGGATCTTCATCCAGAGAATTCACCCAGGACTTGGACCTTCACCCAGAGACATCACCCAGCGATCGGATCTTTATCCAGTGACTTCACCCAGGGCCAGACCTTCATCCAGAGTCTTTGCCCAGGGCTCGGACCTTCATCCAGAGACTACACCCAGGGCCGGAACTTCTTCCAGAGACTTCACCCAGGGCTGGACCTTCATCCAGAGACTTCTCCCAGGGATCAGACCTTCATCCAGAGACTTCGCCCAGGGATCGGACCTTCATCCAGAGACTTCGCCCAGGGATCGGACCTTTATCCAGAGACTTAGCCCAGGGCTCGGACCTACATCCAGAGAGTTCGCCCAGGGATCGGACCTTTATCCAGAGACTTCGCCCAGGGATCAGACCTTCATCCAGAGACTTCACCCAGGGATCGGACCTTCATCCAGAGACTTCACCGTCTGAACCTTCATCCAGAGACTTCACCCAGGGCTCGGACCTTCATCCAGAGACTTCACCCAGGGATCGGACCTTCATCCAGAGACTTCACCCAGGGCTCGGACCTTCATCCAGCGACTTCACCCAGGGCTGAACCTTCATCCAGAGACTTTACCCAGGGCCGGACCTTCATCCAGATACTAAACCCATGGCAGGACCTTCATCCAGAGACGCCACCCAGGGCTCGGACCTTCATCCAGAGACTTCACCCAGGGAACGGACCATTATCCAGATACTTCGCCCAGGGCTCAGACCTTCATCCAGAGACTTCACCCAGGGCTGGAGCTTCATCCAGAGACTTCGCCCTGGGCTCAGACCTTCATCCAGAGACTTTGCCCAAAGCTCGTACCTTCATCCAGAGACTTCACCCAGGGCTTGGAACTTCATCCAGAGACGTCGCCCAGGGCTGGAACTTCATCCAGAGACTTCACGCAGGGCTCGGACGTTCATCCAGAGACTTTACCCAGGGCTCGGACCTTCATCCAGAGACTTCACCCAGGGCTGGAACTTCATCCAGCGACTTCACCCAGGGCCGGACCTTCATCCAGAGACTACACCCATGGCAGGACCTTCATCCAGAGACATCACCCAGGGATCGGACCTTCATCCAGAGACTTCACACAGGGCTCGGACCTTCAGCCAGAGACTTCATTTTGGACTTGGACCTTCATCCAGAGACTTCACCCAGGGATCAGAACTTCATCCAGTAACTTCACCCAGGGCCGGATCTTCATCCAGAGAATTCACCCAGGGCTTGGACCTTCATCCAGAGACATCACCCAGCGATCGGATCTTTATCCAGTGACTTCACCCAGGGCCGGACCTTCATCCAGAGACTTTGCCCAGGGCCGGACCTTCATCCAGAGACTTCACCCAGGGCCGGAACTTCTTCCAGAAACTTCACCCAGGGCTGGACCTTCATCCAGAGACTTCTCCCAGGGATCAGACCTTCATCCAGAGACTTCGCTCAGGGATCGGACCTTCATCCAGAGACTTCGCCCAGGGATCGGACCTTTATCCAGAGACTTAGCCCAGGGCTCGGACCTACATCCAGAGAGTTTGCCCAGGGATCGGACCTTTATCCAGAGACTTCGCCCAGGGATCAGACCTTCATCCAGTGAATTCACCCAGGGCCAGATCTTCAACCGGAGAATTCACCCAGGGCTTGGACCTTCATCCAGAGACATCACCCAGCGATCGGATCTTTATCCAGTTACTTCACCCAGGGCCAGACCTTCATCCAGAGTCTTTGCCCAGGGCCGGACCTTCATCCAGAGACTTCACCCAGGGTCGGAACTTCTTCCAGAGACTTCACCCAGGGCTGGACCTTCATCCAGAGACTTCTACCAGGGATCGTACCTTCATCCAGAGACTTTTTCCAGGGATCGGACCTTCATCCAGAGACTTCACCCAGGGCTCGGACCTTCATCCAGCGACTTCACCCAGGGCTGAACCTTCATCCAGAGACTTTACCCAGGGCCGGACCTTCATCCAGAGACTACACCCGTGGCAGGACCTTCATCCAGAGACGTCACCCAGGGCTCGGACCTTCATCCAGAGACTTCACCCAGGGATCGGACTGTTATCCAGATACTTCGCCCAGGGCTCAGAACTTCATCCAGAGACTTCACCAAGGGCTGGAGCTTCATCCAGAGACTTCGCCCTGCGCTCAGACCTTCATCCAGAGACTTTGCCCAAAGCTCGTACCTTCATCCAGAGACTTCACCCAGGGCTTGGACCTTCATCCAGAGACTTCGCCCAGGGCCGGAACTTCATCCAGAGACTTCACGCAGGGCTCGGACGTTCATCCAGAGACTTTACCCAGGGCTCGGACCTTCATCCAGAGACTTCACCCAGGGCTGAAACCTCATCCAGCGACTTCACCCAGGGCCGGACCTTCATCCAGAGACTACACCCATGGCAGGACCTTCATCCAGAGACATCACCCAGGGATCGGACCTTCATCCAGAGACTTCACACAGGGCTCGGACCTTCAGCCAGGGACTTCACTTAGGACTTGGACCTTCATCCAGAGACTTCACCCAGGGATCAGAACTTCATCCAGTGACTTCACCCAGGGCCGGATCTTCATCCAGAGAATTCACCCAGGACTTGGACCTTCATCCAGAGACATCACCCAGCGATCGGATCTTTATCCAGTGACTTCACCCAGGGCCAGACCTTCATCCAGAGTCTTTGCCCAGGGCTCGGACCTTCATCCAGAGACTTCACCCAGGGCCGGAACTTCTTCCAGAGACTTCACCCAGGGCTGGACCTTCATCCAGAGACTTCTCCCAGGGATCAGACCTTCATCCAGAGACTTCGCCCAGGGATCGGACCTTCATCCAGAGACTTCGCCCAGGGATCGGACCTTTATCCAGAGACTTAGCCCAGGGCTCGGACCTACATCCAGAGAGTTCGCGGCACAGATCGGACCTTTATCCAGAGACTTCGCCCAGGGATCAGACCTTCATCCAGAGACTTCACCCAGGGATCGGACCTTCATCCAGAGACTTCACCGTCTGAACCTTCATCCAGAGACTTCACCCAGGGCTTGGACCTTCATCCAGAGACTTCACCCAGGGATCGGACCTTCATCCAGAGACTTCACCCAGGGCTCGGACCTTCATCCAGCGACTTCACCCAGGGCTGAACCTTCATCCAGAGACTTTACCCAGGGCCGGACCTTCATCCAGATACTAAACCCATGGCAGGACCTTCATCCAGAGACGCCACCCAGGGCTCGGACCTTCATCCAGAGACTTCACCCAGGGATCGGACCATTATCCAGATACTTCGCCCAGGGCTCAGACCTTCATCCAGAGACTTCACCCAGGGCTGGAGCTTCATCCAGAGACTTCGCCCTGGGCTCAGACCTTCATCCAGAGACTTTGCCCAAAGCTCGTACCTTCATCCAGAGACTTCACCCAGGGCTTGGAACTTCATCCAGAGACTTCACCCAGGGCTGGAACTTCATCCAGAGACTTCACGCAGGGCTCGGACGTTCATCCAGAGACTTTACCCAGGGCTCGGACCTTCATCCAGAGACTTCACCCAGGGCTGGAACTTCATCCAGCGACTTCACCCAGGGCCGGACCTTCATCCAGAGTCTACACCCATGGCAGGACCTTCATCCAGAGACATCACCCAGGGATCGGACCTTCATCCAGAGACTTCACACAGGGCTCGGACCTTCAGCCAGAGACTTCATTTTGGACTTGGACCTTCATCCAGAGACTTCACCCAGGGATCAGAACTTCATCCAGAGACTTCACCCAGGGCCGGATCTTCATCCAGAGAATTCACCCAGGGCTTGGACCTTCATCCAGAGACATCACCCAGCGATCGGATCTTTATCCAGTGACTTCTCCCAGGGATCAGACCTTCATCCAGAGACTTCGCCCAGGGATCGGACCTTCATCCAGAGACTTCGCCCAGGGATCGGACCTTCATCCAGAGACTTCGCCCAGGGCTCGGACCTACATCCAGAGAGTTTGCCCATGGATCGGACCTTTATCCAGAGACTTCGCCCAGGGATCAGACCTTCATCCAGAGTCTTTGCCCAGGGCCGGACCTTCATCCAGAGACTTCACCCAGGGTCGGAACTTCTTCCAGAGACTTCACCCAGGGCTGGACCTTCATCCAGAGACTTCTACCAGGGATCGTACCTTCATCCAGAGGCTTTGTCCAGGGATCGGACCTTCATCCAGAGACTTCACCCAGGGCTCGGACCTTCATCCAGCAACTTCACCCAGGGCTGAACCTTCATCCAGAGACTTTACCCAGGGCTGGACCTTCGTCCAGAGACTACACCCGTGGCAGGACCTTCATCCAGAGACGTCACCCAGGGCTCGGACCTTCATCCAGAGACTTCACCCAGGGATCGGACTGTTATCCAGATACTTCGCCCAGGGCTCAGACCTTCATCCAGAGACTTCACCCAGGGCTGGAGCTTCATCCAGAGACTTCGCCCTGCGCTCAGACCTTCATCCAGAGACTTTGCCCAAAGCTCGTACCTTCATCCAGAGACTTCACCCAGGGCTTGGACCTTCATCCAGAGACTTCGCCCAGGGCCGGAACTTCATCCAGAGACTTCACGCAGGGCTCGGACGTTCATCCAGAGACTTTACCCAGGGCTCGGACCTTCATCCAGAGACTTCACCCAGGGCTGGAACTTCATCCAGCGACTTCACCCAGGGCCGGACCTTCATCCAGAGACGACACCCATGGCAGGACCTTCATCCAGAGACATCACCCAGGGATCGGACCTTCATCCAGAGACTTCACACAGGGCTCGGACCTTCAGCCAGAGACTTCACTTCGGACTTGGACCTTCATCCAGAGACTTCCCCCAGGGATCAGAACTTCATCCAGTGACTTCACCCAGGGCAGGATCTTCATCCAGAGAATTCACCCAGGATATGGACCTTCATCCAGAGACATCACCCAGCGATCAGATCTTTATCCAGTGACTTCACCCAGGGCCAGACCTTCATTCAGAGTCTTTGCCCAGGGCTCGGACCTTCATCCAGAGACTTCACCCAGGGCCGGAACTTCTTCCAGAGACTTCACCCAGGGCTGGACCTTCATCCAGAGACTTCTCCCAGGGATCAGACCTTCATCCAGAGACTTCGCCCAGGGATCGGACCTTCATCCAGAGACTTCGCCCAGGGATCGGACCTTTATCCAGAGACTTAGCCCAGGGCTCGGACCTACATCCAGAGAGTTCGCCCACAGATCGGACCTTTATCCAGAGACTTCGCCCAGGGATCAGACCTTCATCCAGAGACTTCACCCAGGGATCGGACCTTCATCCAGAGACTTCACCGTCTGAACCTTCATCCAGAGACTTCACCCAGGGCTCGGACCTTCATCCAGAGACTTCACCCAGGGATCGGACCTTCATCCAGAGACTTCACCCAGGGCTCGGACCTTCATCCAGCGACTTCACCCAGGGCTGAACCTTCATCCAGAGACTTTACCCAGGGCCGGACCTTCATCCAGATACTAAACCCATGGCAGGACCTTCATCCAGAGACGCCACCCAGGGCTCGGACCTTCATCCAGAGACTTCACCCAGGGATCGGACCATTATCCAGATACTTCGCCCAGGGCTCAGACCTTCATCCAGAGACTTCACCCAGGGCTGGAGCTTCATCCAGAGACTTCGCCCTGGGCTCAGACCTTCATCCAGAGACTTTGCCCAAAGCTCGTACCTTCATCCAGAGACTTCACCCAGGGCTTGGAACTTCATCCAGAGACTTCACCCAGGGCTGGAACTTCATCCAGAGACTTCACGCAGGGCTCGGACGTTCATCCAGAGACTTTACCCAGGGCTCGGACCTTCATCCAGAGACTTCACCCAGGGCTGGAACTTCATCCAGCGACTTCACCCAGGGCCGGACCTTCATCCAGAGTCTACACCCATGGCAGGACCTTCATCCAGAGACATCACCCAGGGATCGGACCTTCATCCAGAGACTTCACACAGGGCTCGGACCTTCAGCCAGAGACTTCATTTTGGACTTGGACCTTCATCCAGAGACTTCACCCAGGGATCAGAACTTCATCCAGAGACTTCAACCAGGGCCGGATCTTCATCCAGAGAATTCACCCAGGGCTTGGACCTTCATCCAGAGACATCACCCAGCGATCGGATCTTTATCCAGTGACTTCTCCCAGGGATCAGACCTTCATCCAGAGACTTCGCCCAGGGATCGGACCTTCATCCAGAGACTTCGCCCAGGGATCGGACCTTTATCCAGAGACTTAGCCCAGGGCTCGGACCTACATCCAGAGAGTTTGCCCATGGATCGGACCTTTATCCAGAGACTTCGCCCAGGGATCAGACCTTCATCCAGAGTCTTTGCCCAGGGCCGGACCTTCATCCAGAGACTTCACCCAGGGTCGGAACTTCTTCCAGAGACTTCACCCAGGGCTGGACCTTCATCCAGAGACTTCTACCAGGGATCGTACCTTCATCCAGAGGCTTTGTCCAGGGATCGGACCTTCATCCAGAGACTTCACCCAGGGCTCGGACCTTCATCCAGCAACTTCACCCAGGGCTGAACCTTCATCCAGAGACTTTACCCAGGGCTGGACCTTCGTCCAGAGACTACACCCGTGGCAGGACCTTCATCCAGAGACGTCACCCAGGGCTCGGACCTTCATCCAGAGACTTCACCCAGGGATCGGACTGTTATCCAGATACTTCGCCCAGGGCTCAGACCTTCATCCAGAGACTTCACCCAGGGCTGGAGCTTCATCCAGAGACTTCGCCCTGCGCTCAGACCTTCATCCAGAGACTTTGCCCAAAGCTCGTACCTTCATCCAGAGACTTCACCCAGGGCTTGGACCTTCATCCAGAGACTTCGCCCAGGGCCGGAACTTCATCCAGAGACTTCACGCAGGGCTCGGACGTTCATCCAGAGACTTTACCCAGGGCTCGGACCTTCATCCAGAGACTTCACCCAGGGCTGGAACTTCATCCAGCGACTTCACCCAGGGCCGGACCTTCATCCAGAGACGACACCCATGGCAGGACCTTCATCCAGAGACATCACCCAGGGATCGGACCTTCATCCAGAGACTTCACACAGGGCTCGGACCTTCAGCCAGAGACTTCACTTCGGACTTGGACCTTCATCCAGAGACTTCCCCCAGGGATCAGAACTTCATCCAGTGACTTCACCCAGGGCAGGATCTTCATCCAGAGAATTCACCCAGGATATGGACCTTCATCCAGAGACATCACCCAGCGATCAGATCTTTATCCAGTGACTTCACCCAGGGCCAGACCTTCATTCAGAGTCTTTGCCCAGGGCTCGGACCTTCATCCAGAGACTTCACCCAGGGCCGGAACTTCTTCCAGAGACTTCACCCAGGGCTGGACCTTCATCCAGAGACTTCTCCCAGGGATCAGACCTTCATCCAGAGACTTCGCCCAGGGATCGGACCTTCATCCAGAGACTTCGCCCAGGGATCGGACCTTTATCCAGAGTCTTAGCCCAGGGCTCGGACCTACATCCAGAGAGTTCGCCCACAGATCGGACCTTTATCCAGAGACTTCGCCCAGGGATCAGACCTTCATCCAGAGACTTCACCCAGGGATCGGACCTTCATCCAGAGACTTCACCGTCTGAACCTTCATCCAGAGACTTCACCCAGGGCTCGGACCTTCATCCAGAGACTTCACCCAGGGATCGGACCTTTATCCAGAGACTTCACCCAGGGCTCGGACCTTCATCCAGCGACTTCACCCAGGGCTGAACATTCATCCAGAGACTTTACCCAGGGCCGGACCTTCATCCAGATACTAAACCCATGGCAGGACCTTCATCCAGAGACGCCACCCAGGGCTCGGACCTTCATCCAGAGACTTCGCCCAGGGATCAGACCTTCATCCAGAGACTTCACCCAGGGATCGGACCTTCATCCAGAGACTTCACCGTCTGAACCTTCATCCAGAGACTTCACCCAGGGCTTGGACCTTCATCCAGAGACTTCACCCAGGGATCGGACCTTCATCCAGAGACTTCACCCAGGGCTCGGACCTTCATCCAGCGACTTCACCCAGGGCTGAACCTTCATCCAGAGACTTTACCCAGGGCTGGACCTTCATCCAGATACTAAACCCATGGCAGGACCTTCATCCAGAGACGCCACCCAGGGCCGGAACTTCATCCAGAGACTACACCCAGGGCTGGAACTTCATCCAGAGACTTCACGCAGGGCTCGGACGTTCATCCAGAGACTTTACCCAGGGCTCGGACCTTCATCCAGAGACTTCACCCAGGGCTGGAACTTCATCCAGCGACTTCACCCAGGGCCGGACCTTCATCCAGAGTCTACACCCATGGCAGGACCTTCATCCAGAGACATCACCCAGGGATCGGACCTTCATCCAGAGACTTCACACAGGGCTCGGACCTTCAGCCAGAGACTTCATTTTGGACTTGGACCTTCATCCAGAGACTTCACCCAGGGATCAGAACTTCATCCAGAGACTTCACCCAGGGCCGGATCTTCATCCAGAGAATTCACCCAGGGCTTGGACCTTCATCCAGAGACATCACCCAGCGATCGGATCTTTATCCAGTGACTTCTCCCAGGGATCAGACCTTCATCCAGAGACTTCGCCCAGGGATCGGACCTTCATCCAGAGACTTCGCCCAGGGATCGGACCTTTATCCAGAGACTTAGCCCAGGGCTCGGACCTACATCCAGAGAGTTTGCCCATGGATCGGACCTTTATCCAGAGACTTCGCCCAGGGATCAGACCTTCATCCAGAGTCTTTGCCCAGGGCCGGACCTTCATCCAGAGACTTCACCCAGGGTCGGAACTTCTTCCAGAGACTTCACCCAGGGCTGGACCTTCATCCAGAGACTTCTACCAGGGATCGTACCTTCATCCAGAGGCTTTGTCCAGGGATCGGACCTTCATCCAGAGACTTCACCCAGGGCTCGGACCTTCATCCAGCAACTTCACCCAGGGCTGAACCTTCATCCAGAGACTTTACCCAGGGCTGGACCTTCGTCCAGAGACTACACCCGTGGCAGGACCTTCATCCAGAGACGTCACCCAGGGCTCGGACCTTCATCCAGAGACTTCACCCAGGGATCGGACTGTTATCCAGATACTTCGCCCAGGGCTCAGACCTTCATCCAGAGACTTCACCCAGGGCTGGAGCTTCATCCAGAGACTTCGCCCTGCGCTCAGACCTTCATCCAGAGACTTTGCCCAAAGCTCGTACCTTCATCCAGAGACTTCACCCAGGGCTTGGACCTTCATCCAGAGACTTCGCCCAGGGCCGGAACTTCATCCAGAGACTTCACACAGGGCTCGGACGTTCATCCAGAGACTTTACCCAGGGCTCGGACCTTCATCCAGAGACTTCACCCAGGGCTGGAACTTCATCCAGCGACTTCACCCAGGGCCGGACCTTCATCCAGAGACGACACCCATGGCAGGACCTTCATCCAGAGACATCACCCAGGGATCGGACCTTCATCCAGAGACTTCACACAGGGCTCGGACCTTCAGCCAGAGACTTCACTTCGGACTTGGACCTTCATCCAGAGACTTCCCCCAGGGATCAGAACTTCATCCAGTGACTTCACCCAGGGCAGGATCTTCATCCAGAGAATTCACCCAGGATATGGACCTTCATCCAGAGACATCACCCAGCGATCAGATCTTTATCCAGTGACTTCACCCAGGGCCAGACCTTCATTCAGAGTCTTTGCCCAGGGCTCGGACCTTCATCCAGAGACTTCACCCAGGGCCGGAACTTCTTCCAGAGACTTCACCCAGGGCTGGACCTTCATCCAGAGACTTCTCCCAGGGATCAGACCTTCATCCAGAGACTTCGCCCAGGGATCGGACCTTCATCCAGAGACTTCGCCCAGGGATCGGACCTTTATCCAGAGACTTAGCCCAGGGCTCGGACCTACATCCAGAGAGTTCGCCCAGGGATCGGACCTTTATCCAGAGACTTCGCCCAGGGATCAGACCTTCATCCAGAGACTTCACCCAGGGATCGGACCTTCATCCAGAGACTTCACCGTCTGAACCTTCATCCAGAGACTTCACCCAGGGCTCGGACCTTCATCCAGAGACTTCACCCAGGGATCGGACCTTCATCCAGAGACTTCACCCAGGGCTCGGACCTTCATCCAGCGACTTCACCCAGGGCTGAACATTCATCCAGAGACTTTACCCAGGGCCGGACCTTCATCCAGATACTAAACCCATGGCAGGACCTTCATCCAGAGACGCCACCCAGGGCTCGGACCTTCATCCAGAGACTTCGCCCAGGGATCAGACCTTCATCCAGAGACTTCACCCAGGGATCGGACCTTCATCCAGAGACTTCACCGTCTGAACCTTCATCCAGAGACTTCACCCAGGGCTTGGACCTTCATCCAGAGACTTCACCCAGGGATCGGACCTTCATCCAGAGACTTCACCCAGGGCTCGGACCTTCATCCAGCGACTTCACCCAGGGCTGAACCTTCATCCAGAGACTTTACCCAGGGCTGGACCTTCATCCAGATACTAAACCCATGGCAGGACCTTCATCCAGAGACGCCACCCAGGGCCGGACCTTCATCCAGAGACTACACCCATGGCAGGACCTTCATCCAGAGACATCACCCAGGGATCGGACCTTCATCCAGAGACTTCACACAGGGCTCGGACCTTCAGCCAGAGACTTCATTTTGGACTTGGACCTTCATCCAGAGACTTCACCCAGGGATCAGAAATTCATCCAGTGACTTCACCCAGGGCCGGATCTTCATCCAGAGAATTCACCCAGGGCTTGGACCTTCATCCAGAGTCATCACCCAGCGATCGGATCTTTATCCAGTGACTTCACCCAGGGCCAGACCTTCATCCAGAGTCTTTGCCCAGGGCCGGACCTTCATCCAGAGACTTCACCCAGGGCCGGAACTTCTTCCAGAGACTTCACCCAGGGCTGGACCTTCATCCAGAGACTTCTCCCAGGGATCAGACCTTCATCCAGAGACTTCGCCCAGGGATCGGACCTTCATCCAGAGACTTCGCCCAGGGATCGGACCTTTATCCAGAGACTTAGCCCAGGGCTCGGACCTACATCCAGAGAGTTCGCCCAGGGATCGGACCTTTATCCAGAGACTTCACCCAGGGATCAGACCTTCATCCAGAGTCTTTGCCCACGGCTGAACCTTCATCCAGAGACTTTACCCAGGGCTGGACCTTCATCCAGATACTAAACCCATGGCAGGACCTTCATCCAGAGACGCCACCCAGGGCCGGACCTTCATCCAGAGACTACACCCATGGCAGGACCTTCATCCAGAGACATCACCCAGGGATCGGACCTTCATCCAGAGACTTCACACAGGGCTCGGACCTTCAGCCAGAGACTTCATTTTGGACTTGGACCTTCATCCAGAGAATTCACCCAGGGCTTGGACCTTCATCCAGAGTCATCACCCAGCGATCGGATCTTTATCCAGTGACTTCACCCAGGGCCAGACCTTCATCCAGAGTCTTTGCCCAGGGCCGGACCTTCATCCAGAGACTTCACCCAGGGCCGGAACTTCTTCCAGAGACTTCACCCAGGGCTGGACCTTCATCCAGAGACTTCTCCCAGGGATCAGACCTTCATCCAGAGACTTCGCCCAGGGATCGGACCTTCATCCAGAGACTTCGCCCAGGGATCGGACCTTTATCCAGAGACTTAGCCCAGGGCTCGGACCTACATCCAGAGAGTTCGCCCAGGGATCGGACCTTTATCCAGAGACTTCACCCAGGGATCAGACCTTCATCCAGAGTCTTTGCCCACGGCCGGACCTTCATCCAGAGACTTCACCCAGGGTCGGAACTTCTTCCAGAGACTTCACCCAGGGCTGGACCTTCATCCAGAGACTTCTACCAGGGATCGGACCTTCATCCAGAGACTTTGTCCAGGGATCGGACCTTTATCCAGAGACTTCACCCAGGGCTCGGACCTTCATCCAGCAACTTCACCCAGGGCTGAACCTTCATCCAGAGACTTTGCCCAGGGCCGGACCTTCATCCAGAGACTACACCCGTGGCAGGACCTTCATCCAGAGACGTCCCCCAGGGCTCGGACCTTCATCCAGAGACTTCACCCAGGGATCGGACTGTTATCCAGATACTTCGTTCAGGGCTCAGACCTTCATCCAGAGACTTCACCCAGGGCTGGAGCTTCATCCAGAGACTTCGCCCTGCGCTCAGACCTTCATCCAGAGACTTTGCCCAAAGCTCGTACCTTCATCCAGAGACTTCACCCAGGGCTTGGACCTTCATCCAGAGACTTCGCCCAGGGCCGGAACTTCATCCAGAGACTTCACGCAGGGCTCGGACGTTCATCCAGAGACTTTACCCAGGGCTCGGACCTTCATCCAGAGACTTCACCCAGGGCTGAAACCTCATCCAGCGACTTCACCCAGGGCCGGTCCTTCATCCAGAGACTACACCCATGGCAGGAACTTCATCCAGAGACTTCACACAGGGCTCGGACCTTCAGCCAGAGACTTCACTTAGGACTTGGACCTTCATCCAGAGACTTCCCCCAGGGATCAGAACTTCATCCAGTGACTTCACCCAGGGCAGGATCTTCATCCAGAGAATTCACCCAGGATTTGGACCTTCATCCAGAGACATCACCCAGCGATCAGATCTTTATCCAGTGACTTCACCCAGGGCCAGACCTTCATTCAGAGTCTTTGCCCAGGGCTCGGACCTTCATCCAGAGACTTCACCCAGGGCCGGAACTTCTTCCAGAGACTTCACCCAGGGCTGGACCTTCATCCAGAGACTTCTCCCAGGGATCAGACCTTCATCCAGAGACTTCGCCCAGGGATCGGACCTTCATCCATAGACTTCGCCCAGGGATCGGACCTTTATCCAGAGTCTTAGCCCAGGGCTCGGACCTACATCCAGAGAGTTCGCCCACAGATCGGACCTTTATCCAGAGACTTCGCCCAGGGATCAGACCTTCATCCAGAGACTTCACCCAGGGATCGGACCTTCATCCAGAGACTTCACCGTCTGAACCTTCATCCAGAGACTTCACCCAGGGCTCGGACCTTCATCCAGAGACTTCACCCAGGGATCGGACCTTTATCCAGAGACTTCACCCAGGGCTCGGACCTTCATCCAGCGACTTCACCCAGGGCTGAACATTCATCCAGAGACTTTACCCAGGGCCGGACCTTCATCCAGATACTAAACCCATGGCAGGACCTTCATCCAGAGACGCCACCCAGGGCTCGGACCTTCATCCAGAGACTTCGCCCAGGGATCAGACCTTCATCCAGAGACTTCACCCAGGGATCGGACCTTCATCCAGAGACTTCACCGTCTGAACCTTCATCCAGAGACTTCACCCAGGGCTTGGACCTTCATCCAGAGACTTCACCCAGGGATCGGACCTTCATCCAGAGACTTCACCCAGGGCTCGGACCTTCATCCAGCGACTTCACCCAGGGCTGAACCTTCATCCAGAGACTTTACCCAGGGCTGGACCTTCATCCAGATACTAAACCCATGGCAGGACCTTCATCCAGAGACGCCACCCAGGGCCGGAACTTCATCCAGAGACTACACCCAGGGCTGGAACTTCATCCAGAGACTTCACGCAGGGCTCGGACGTTCATCCAGAGACTTTACCCAGGGCTCGGACCTTCATCCAGAGACTTCACCCAGGGCTGGAACTTCATCCAGCGACTTCACCCAGGGCCGGACCTTCATCCAGAGTCTACACCCATGGCAGGACCTTCATCCAGAGACATCACCCAGGGATCGGACCTTCATCCAGAGACTTCACACAGGGCTCGGACCTTCAGCCAGAGACTTCATTTTGGACTTGGACCTTCATCCAGAGACTTCACCCAGGGATCAGAACTTCATCCAGAGACTTCACCCAGGGCCGGATCTTCATCCAGAGAATTCACCCAGGGCTTGGACCTTCATCCAGAGACATCACCCAGCGATCGGATCTTTATCCAGTGACTTCTCCCAGGGATGAGACCTTCATCCAGAGACTTCGCCCAGGGATCGGACCTTCATCCAGAGACTTCGCCCAGGGATCGGACCTTTATCCAGAGACTTAGCCCAGGGCTCGGACCTACATCCAGAGAGTTTGCCCATGGATCGGACCTTTATCCAGAGACTTCGCCCAGGGATCAGACCTTCATCCAGAGTCTTTGCCCAGGGCCGGACCTTCATCCAGAGACTTCACCCAGGGTCGGAACTTCTTCCAGAGACTTCACCCAGGGCTGGACCTTCATCCAGAGACTTCTACCAGGGATCGTACCTTCATCCAGAGGCTTTGTCCAGGGATCGGACCTTCATCCAGAGACTTCACCCAGGGCTCGGACCTTCATCCAGCAACTTCACCCAGGGCTGAACCTTCATCCAGAGACTTTACCCAGGGCTGGACCTTCGTCCAGAGACTACACCCGTGGCAGGACCTTCATCCAGAGACGTCACCCAGGGCTCGGACCTTCATCCAGAGACTTCACCCAGGGATCGGACTGTTATCCAGATACTTCGCCCAGGGCTCAGACCTTCATCCAGAGACTTCACCCAGGGCTGGAGCTTCATCCAGAGACTTCGCCCTGCGCTCAGACCTTCATCCAGAGACTTTGCCCAAAGCTCGTACCTTCATCCAGAGACTTCACCCAGGGCTTGGACCTTCATCCAGAGACTTCGCCCAGGGCCGGAACTTCATCCAGAGACTTCACGCAGGGCTCGGACGTTCATCCAGAGACTTTACCCAGGGCTCGGACCTTCATCCAGAGACTTCACCCAGGGCTGGAACTTCATCCAGCGACTTCACCCAGGGCCGGACCTTCATCCAGAGACGACACCCATGGCAGGACCTTCATCCAGAGACATCACCCAGGGATCGGACCTTCATCCAGAGACTTCACACAGGGCTCGGACCTTCAGCCAGAGACTTCACTTCGGACTTGGACCTTCATCCAGAGACTTCCCCCAGGGATCAGAACTTCATCCAGTGACTTCACCCAGGGCAGGATCTTCATCCAGAGAATTCACCCAGGATATGGACCTTCATCCAGAGACATCACCCAGCGATCAGATCTTTATCCAGTGACTTCACCCAGGGCCAGACCTTCATTCAGAGTCTTTGCCCAGGGCTCGGACCTTCATCCAGAGACTTCACCCAGGGCCGGAACTTCTTCCAGAGACTTCACCCAGGGCTGGACCTTCATCCAGAGACTTCTCCCAGGGATCAGACCTTCATCCAGAGACTTCGCCCAGGGATCGGACCTTCATCCAGAGACTTCGCCCAGGGATCGGACCTTTATCCAGAGACTTAGCCCAGGGCTCGGACCTACATGCAGAGAGTTCGCCCAGGGATCGGACCTTTATCCAGAGACTTCGCCCAGGGATCAGACCTTCATCCAGAGACTTCACCCAGGGATCGGACCTTCATCCAGAGACTTCACCGTCTGAACCTTCATCCAGAGACTTCACCCAGGGCTCGGACCTTCATCCAGAGACTTCACCCAGGGATCGGACCTTCATCCAGAGACTTCACCCAGGGCTCGGACCTTCATCCAGCGACTTCACCCAGGGCTGAACATTCATCCAGAGACTTTACCCAGGGCCGGACCTTCATCCAGATACTAAACCCATGGCAGGACCTTCATCCAGAGACGCCACCCAGGGCTCGGACCTTCATCCAGAGACTTCGCCCAGGGATCAGACCTTCATCCAGAGACTTCACCCAGGGATCGGACCTTCATCCAGAGACTTCACCGTCTGAACCTTCATCCAGAGACTTCACCCAGGGCTTGGACCTTCATCCAGAGACTTCACCCAGGGATCGGACCTTCATCCAGAGACTTCACCCAGGGCTCGGACCTTCATCCAGCGACTTCACCCAGGGCTGAACCTTCATCCAGAGACTTTACCCAGGGCTGGACCTTCATCCAGATACTAAACCCATGGCAGGACCTTCATCCAGAGACGCCACCCAGGGCCGGACCTTCATCCAGAGACTACACCCATGGCAGGACCTTCATCCAGAGACATCACCCAGGGATCGGACCTTCATCCAGAGACTTCACACAGGGCTCGGACCTTCAGCCAGAGACTTCATTTTGGACTTGGACCTTCATCCAGAGACTTCACCCAGGGATCAGAAATTCATCCAGTGACTTCACCCAGGGCCGGATCTTCATCCAGAGAATTCACCCAGGGCTTGGACCTTCATCCAGAGTCATCACCCAGCGATCGGATCTTTATCCAGTGACTTCACCCAGGGCCAGACCTTCATCCAGAGTCTTTGCCCAGGGCCGGACCTTCATCCAGAGACTTCACCCAGGGCCGGAACTTCTTCCAGAGACTTCACCCAGGGCTGGACCTTCATCCAGAGACTTCTCCCAGGGATCAGACCTTCATCCAGAGACTTCGCCCAGGGATCGGACCTTCATCCAGAGACTTCGCCCAGGGATCGGACCTTTATCCAGAGACTTAGCCCAGGGCTCGGACCTACATCCAGAGAGTTCGCCCAGGGATCGGACCTTTATCCAGAGACTTCACCCAGGGATCAGACCTTCATCCAGAGTCTTTGCCCACGGCTGAACCTTCATCCAGAGACTTTACCCAGGGCTGGACCTTCATCCAGATACTAAACCCATGGCAGGACCTTCATCCAGAGACGCCACCCAGGGCCGGACCTTCATCCAGAGACTACACCCATGGCAGGACCTTCATCCAGAGACATCACCCAGGGATCGGACCTTCATCCAGAGACTTCACACAGGGCTCGGACCTTCAGCCAGAGACTTCATTTTGGACTTGGACCTTCATCCAGAGAATTCACCTAGGGCTTGGACCTTCATCCAGAGTCATCACCCAGCGATCGGATCTTTATCCAGTGACTTCACCCAGGGCCAGACCTTCATCCAGAGTCTTTGCCCAGGGCCGGACCTTCATCCAGAGACTTCACCCAGGGCCGGAACTTCTTCCAGAGACTTCACCCAGGGCTGGACCTTCATCCAGAGACTTCTCCCAGGGATCAGACCTTCATCCAGAGACTTCGCCCAGGGATCGGACCTTCATCCAGAGACTTCGCCCAGGGATCGGACCTTTATCCAGAGACTTAGCCCAGGGCTCGGACCTACATCCAGAGAGTTCGCCCAGGGATCGGACCTTTATCCAGAGACTTCACCCAGGGATCAGACCTTCATCCAGAGTCTTTGCCCACGGCCGGACCTTCATCCAGAGACTTCACCCAGGGTCGGAACTTCTTCCAGAGACTTCACCCAGGGCTGGACCTTCATCCAGAGACTTCTACCAGGGATCGGACCTTCATCCAGAGACTTTGTCCAGGGATCGGACCTTTATCCAGAGACTTCACCCAGGGCTCGGACCTTCATCCAGCAACTTCACCCAGGGCTGAACCTTCATCCAGAGACTTTGCCCAGGGCCGGACCTTCATCCAGAGACTACACCCGTGGCAGGACCTTCATCCAGAGACGTCCCCCAGGGCTCGGACCTTCATCCAGAGACTTCACCCAGGGATCGGACTGTTATCCAGATACTTCGTTCAGGGCTCAGACCTTCATCCAGAGACTTCACCCAGGGCTGGAGCTTCATCCAGAGACTTCGCCCTGCGCTCAGACCTTCATCCAGAGACTTTGCCCAAAGCTCGTACCTTCATCCAGAGACTTCACCCAGGGCTTGGACCTTCATCCAGAGACTTCGCCCAGGGCCGGAACTTCATCCAGAGACTTCACGCAGGGCTCGGACGTTCATCCAGAGACTTTACCCAGGGCTCGGACCTTCATCCAGAGACTTCACCCAGGGCTGAAACCTCATCCAGCGACTTCACCCAGGGCCGGTCCTTCATCCAGAGACTACACCCATGGCAGGAACTTCATCCAGAGACTTCACACAGGGCTCGGACCTTCAGCCAGAGACTTCACTTAGGACTTGGACCTTCATCCAGAGACTTCCCCCAGGGATCAGAACTTCATCCAGTGACTTCACCCAGGGCAGGATCTTCATCCAGAGAATTCACCCAGGATTTGGACCTTCATCCAGAGACATCACCCAGCGATCAGATCTTTATCCAGTGACTTCACCCAGGGCCAGACCTTCATTCAGAGTCTTTGCCCAGGGCTCGGACCTTCATCCAGAGACTTCACCCAGGGCCGGAACTTCTTCCAGAGACTTCACCCAGGGCTGGACCTTCATCCAGAGACTTCTCCCAGGGATCAGACCTTCATCCAGAGACTTCGCCCAGGGATCGGACCTTCATCCATAGACTTCGCCCAGGGATCGGACCTTTATCCAGAGTCTTAGCCCAGGGCTCGGACCTACATCCAGAGAGTTCGCCCACAGATCGGACCTTTATCCAGAGACTTCGCCCAGGGATCAGACCTTCATCCAGAGACTTCACCCAGGGATCGGACCTTCATCCAGAGACTTCACCCAGGGATCGGACTGTTATCCAGATACTTCGCCCAGGGCTCAGACCTTCATCCAGAGACTTCACCCAGGGCTGGAGCTTCATCCAGAGACTTCGCCCTGCGCTCAGACCTTCATCCAGAGACTTTGCCCAAAGCTCGTACCTTCATCCAGAGACTTCACCCAGGGCTTGGACCTTCATCCAGAGACTTCGCCCAGGGCCGGAACTTCATCCAGAGACTTCACGCAGGGCTCGGACGTTCATCCAGAGACTTTACCCAGGGCTCGGACCTTCATCCAGAGACTTCACCCAGGGCTGAAACCTCATCCAGCGACTTCACCCAGGGCCGGTCCTTCATCCAGAGACTACACCCATGGCAGGAACTTCATCCAGAGACTTCACACAGGGCTCGGACCTTCAGCCAGAGACTTCACTTAGGACTTGGACCTTCATCCAGAGACTTCCCCCAGGGATCAGAACTTCATCCAGTGACTTCACCCAGGGCAGGATCTTCATCCAGAGAATTCACCCAGGATTTGGACCTTCATCCAGAGACATCACCCAGCGATCAGATCTTTATCCAGTGACTTCACCCAGGGCCAGACCTTCATTCAGAGTCTTTGCCCAGGGCTCGGACCTTCATCCAGAGACTTCACCCAGGGCCGGAACTTCTTCCAGAGACTTCACCCAGGGCTGGACCTTCATCCAGAGACTTCTCCCTGGGATCAGACCTTCATCCAGAGACTTCGCCCAGGGATCGGACCTTCATCCAGAGACTTCGCCCAGGGATCGGACCTTTATCCAGAGACTTAGCCCAGGGCTCGGACCTACATCCAGAGAGTTCGCCCAGGGATCGGACCTTTATCCAGCGACTTCGCCCAGGGATCAGACCTTCATCCAGAGACTTCACCCAGGGATCGGACCTTCATCCAGAGACTTCACCGTCTGAACCTTCATCCAGAGACTTCACCCAGGGCTCGGACCTTCATCCAGAGACTTCACCCAGGGATCGGACCTTCATCCAGAGACTTCACCCAGGGTTCGGACCTTCATCCAGCGACTTCACCCAGGGCTGAACCTTCATCCAGAGACTTTACCCAGGGCCGGACCTTCATCCAGATACTAAACCCATGGCAGGACCTTCATCCAGAGACGCCACCCAGGGCTCGGACCTTCATCCAGAGACTTCGCCCAGGGATCAGACCTTCATCCAGAGACTTCACCCAGGGATCGGACCTTCATCCAGAGACTTCACCGTCTGAACCTTCATCCAGAGACTTCACCCAGGGCTCGGACCTTCATCCAGAGACTTCACCCAGGGATCGGACCTTCATCCAGAGACTTCACCCAGGGCTCGGACCTTCATCCAGCGACTTCACCCAGGGCTGAACCTTCATCCAGAGACTTTACCCAGGGCCGGACCTTCATCCAGATACTAAACCCATGGCAGGACCTTCATCCAGAGACGCCACCCAGGGCTCGGACCTTCATCCAGAGACTTCACCCAGGGATCGGACCGTTATCCAGATACTTCGCCCTGGGCTCAGACCTTCATCCAGAGACTTCACCCAGGGCTGGAGCTTCATCCAGAGACTTCGCCCTGGGCTCAGACCTTCATCCAGAGACTTTGCCCAAAGCTCGTACCTTCATCCAGAGACTTCAACGAGGGCTTGGAACTTCATCCAGAGACTTCGCCCAGGGCTGGAACTTCATCCAGAGACTTCACGCAGGGCTCGGACGTTCATCCAGAGACTTTACCCAGGGCTCGGACCTTCATCCAGAGACTTCACCCAGGGCTGGAACTTCATCCAGCGACTTCACCCAGGGCCGGACCTTCATCCAGAGACGACACCCATGGCAGGACCTTCATCCAGAGACATCACCCAGGGATCGGACCTTCATCCAGAGACTTCACACAGGGCTCGGACCTTCAGCCAGAGACTTCACTTCGGACTTGGACCTTCATCCAGAGACTTCCCCCAGGGATCAGAACTTCATCCAGTGACTTCACCCAGGGCAGGATCTTCATCCAGAGAATTCACCCAGGATATGGACCTTCATCCAGAGACATCACCCAGCGATCAGATCTTTATCCAGTGACTTCACCCGGGGCCAGACCTTCATTCAGAGTCTTTGCCCAGGGCTCGGACCTTCATCCAGAGACTTCACCCAGGGCCGGAACTTCTTCCAGAGACTTCACCCAGGGCTGGACCTTCATCCAGAGACTTCTCCCAGGGATCAGACCTTCATCCAGAGACTTCGCCCAGGGATCGGACCTTCATCCAGAGACTTCGCCCAGGGATCGGACCTTTATCCAGAGACTTAGCCCAGGGCTCGGACCTACATCCAGAGAGTTCGCCCAGGGATCGGACCTTTATCCAGAGACTTCGCCCAGGGATCAGACCTTCATCCAGAGACTTCACCCAGGGATCGGACCTTCATCCAGAGACTTCACCGTCTGAACCTTCATCCAGAGACTTCACCCAGGGCTCGGACCTTCATCCAGAGACTTCACCCAGGGATCGGACCTTCATCCAGAGACTTCACCCAGGGCTCGGACCTTCATCCAGCGACTTCACCCAGGGCTGAACATTCATCCAGAGACTTTACCCAGGGCCGGACCTTCATCCAGATACTAAACCCATGGCAGGACCTTCATCCAGAGACGCCACCCAGGGCTCGGACCTTCATCCAGAGACTTCGCCCAGGGATCAGACCTTCATCCAGAGACTTCACCCAGGGATCGGACCTTCATCCAGAGACTTCACCGTCTGAACCTTCATCCAGAGACTTCACCCAGGGCTTGGACCTTCATCCAGAGACTTCACCCAGGGATCGGACCTTCATCCAGAGACTTCACCCAGGGCTCGGACCTTCATCCAGCGACTTCACCCAGGGCTGAACCTTCATCCAGAGACTTTACCCAGGGCTGGACCTTCATCCAGATACTAAACCCATGGCAGGACCTTCATCCAGAGACGCCACCCAGGGCCGGACCTTCATCCAGAGACTACACCCATGGCAGGACCTTCATCCAGAGACATCACCCAGGGATCGGACCTTCATCCAGAGACTTCACCCAGGGCTCGGACCTTCAGCCAGAGACTTCATTTTGGACTTGGACCTTCATCCAGAGACTTCACCCAGGGATCAGAAATTCATCCAGTGACTTCACCCAGGGCCGGATCTTCATCCAGAGAATTCACCCAGGGCTTGGACCTTCATCCAGAGTCATCACCCAGCGATCGGATCTTTATCCAGTGACTTCACCCAGGGCCAGACCTTCATCCAGAGTCTTTGCCCAGGGCCGGACCTTCATCCAGAGACTTCACCCAGGGCCGGAACTTCTTCCAGAGACTTCACCCAGGGCTGGACCTTCATCCAGAGACTTCTCCCAGGGATCAGACCTTCATCCAGAGACTTCGCCCAGGGATCGGACCTTCATCCAGAGACTTCGCCCAGGGATCGGACCTTTATCCAGAGACTTAGCCCAGGGCTCGGACCTACATCCAGAGAGTTCGCGCAGGGATCGGAGCTTTATCCAGAGACTTCACCCAGGGATCAGACCTTCATCCAGAGTCTTTGCCCACGGCCGGACCTTCATCCAGAGACTTCACCCAGGGTCGGAACTTCTTCCAGAGACTTCACCCAGGGCTGGACCTTCATCCAGAGACTTCTACCAGGGATCGGACCTTCATCCAGAGACTTCACCCAGGGCTCGGACCTTCATCCAGCAACTTCACCCAGGGCTGAACCTTCATCCAGAGACTTTGCCCAGGGCCGGACCTTCATCCAGAGACTACACCCGTGGCAGGACCTTCATCCAGAGACGTCCCCCAGGGCTCGGACCTTCATCCAGAGACTTCACCCAGGGATCGGACTGTTATCCAGATACTTCGCCCAGGGCTCAGACCTTCATCCAGAGACTTCACCCAGGGCTGGAGCTTCATCCAGAGACTTCGCCCTGCGCTCAGACCTTCATCCAGAGACTTTGCCCAAAGCTCGTACCTTCATCCAGAGACTTCACCCAGGGCTTGGACCTTCATCCAGAGACTTCGCCCAGGGCCGGAACTTCATCCAGAGACTTCACGCAGGGCTCGGACGTTCATCCAGAGACTTTACCCAGGGCTCGGACCTTCATCCAGAGACTTCACCCAGGGCTGAAACCTCATCCAGCGACTTAACCCAGGGCCGGTCCTTCATCCAGAGACTACACCCATGGCAGGAACTTCATCCAGAGACTTCACACAGGGCTCGGACCTTCAGCCAGAGACTTCACTTAGGACTTGGACCTTCATCCAGAGACTTCCCCCAGGGATCAGAACTTCATCCAGTGACTTCACCCAGGGCAGGATCTTCATCCAGAGAATTCACCCAGGATTTGGACCTTCATCCAGAGACATCACCCAGCGATCAGATCTTTATCCAGTGACTTCACCCAGGGCCAGACCTTCATTCAGAGTCTTTGCCCAGGGCTCGGACCTTCATCCAGAGACTTCACCCAGGGCCGGAACTTCTTCCAGAGACTTCACCCAGGGCTGGACCTTCATCCAGAGACTTCTCCCTGGGATCAGACCTTCATCCAGAGACTTCGCCCAGGGATCGGACCTTCATCCAGAGACTTCGCCCAGGGATCGGACCTTTATCCAGAGACTTAGCCCAGGGCTCGGACCTACATCCAGAGAGTTCGCCCAGGGATCGGACCTTTATCCAGCGACTTCGCCCAGGGATCAGACCTTCATCCAGAGACTTCACCCAGGGATCGGACCTTCATCCAGAGACTTCACCGTCTGAACCTTCATCCAGAGACTTCACCCAGGGCTCGGACCTTCATCCAGAGACTTCACCCAGGGATCGGACCTTCATCCAGAGACTTCACCCAGGGCTCGGACCTTCATCCAGCGACTTCACCCAGGGCTGAACCTTCATCCAGAGACTTTACCCAGGGCCGGACCTTCATCCAGATACTAAACCCATGGCAGGACCTTCATCCAGAGACGCCACCCAGGGCTCGGACCTTCATCCAGAGACTTCGCCCAGGGATCAGACCTTCATCCAGAGACTTCACCCAGGGATCGGACCTTCATCCAGAGACTTCACCGTCTGAACCTTCATCCAGAGACTTCACCCAGGGCTCGGACCTTCATCCAGAGACTTCACCCAGGGATCGGACCTTCATCCAGAGACTTCACCCAGGGCTCGGACCTTCATCCAGCGACTTCACCCAGGGCTGAACCTTCATCCAGAGACTTTACCCAGGGCCGGACCTTCATCCAGATACTAAACCCATGGCAGGACCTTCATCCAGAGACGCCACCCAGGGCTCGGACCTTCATCCAGAGACTTCACCCAGGGATCGGACTGTTATCCAGATACTTCGCCCAGGGCTCAGACCTTCATCCAGAGACTTCACCCAGGGCTGGAGCTTCATCCAGAGACTTCGCCCTGCGCTCAGACCTTCATCCAGAGACTTTGCCCAAAGCTCGTACCTTCATCCAGAGACTTCACCCAGGGCTTGGACCTTCATCCAGAGACTTCGCCCAGGGCCGGAACTTCATCCAGAGACTTCACGCAGGGCTCGGACGTTCATCCAGAGACTTTACCCAGGGCTCGGACCTTCATCCAGAGACTTCACCCAGGGCTGAAACCTCATCCAGCGACTTAACCCAGGGCCGGTCCTTCATCCAGAGACTACACCCATGGCAGGAACTTCATCCAGAGACTTCACACAGGGCTCGGACCTTCAGCCAGAGACTTCACTTAGGACTTGGACCTTCATCCAGAGACTTCCCCCAGGGATCAGAACTTCATCCAGTGACTTCACCCAGGGCAGGATCTTCATCCAGAGAATTCACCCAGGATTTGGACCTTCATCCAGAGACATCACCCAGCGATCAGATCTTTATCCAGTGACTTCACCCAGGGCCAGACCTTCATTCAGAGTCTTTGCCCAGGGCTCGGACCTTCATCCAGAGACTTCACCCAGGGCCGGAACTTCTTCCAGAGACTTCACCCAGGGCTGGACCTTCATCCAGAGACTTCTCCCTGGGATCAGACCTTCATCCAGAGACTTCGCCCAGGGATCGGACCTTCATCCAGAGACTTCGCCCAGGGATCGGACCTTTATCCAGAGACTTAGCCCAGGGCTCGGACCTACATCCAGAGAGTTCGCCCAGGGATCGGACCTTTATCCAGCGACTTCGCCCAGGGATCAGACCTTCATCCAGAGACTTCACCCAGGGATCGGACCTTCATCCAGAGACTTCACCGTCTGAACCTTCATCCAGAGACTTCACCCAGGGCTCGGACCTTCATCCAGAGACTTCACCCAGGGATCGGACCTTCATCCAGAGACTTCACCCAGGGCTCGGACCTTCATCCAGCGACTTCACCCAGGGCTGAACCTTCATCCAGAGACTTTACCCAGGGCCGGACCTTCATCCAGATACTAAACCCATGGCAGGACCTTCATCCAGAGACGCCACCCAGGGCTCGGACCTTCATCCAGAGACTTCGCCCAGGGATCAGACCTTCATCCAGAGACTTCACCCAGGGATCGGACCTTCATCCAGAGACTTCACCGTCTGAACCTTCATCCAGAGACTTCACCCAGGGCTCGGACCTTCATCCAGAGACTTCACCCAGGGATCGGACCTTCATCCAGAGACTTCACCCAGGGCTCGGACCTTCATCCAGCGACTTCACCCAGGGCTGAACCTTCATCCAGAGACTTTACCCAGGGCCGGACCTTCATCCAGATACTAAACCCATGGCAGGACCTTCATCCAGAGACGCCACCCAGGGCTCGGACCTTCATCCAGAGACTTCACCCAGGGATCGGACCGTTATCCAGATACTTCGCCCTGGGCTCAGACCTTCATCCAGAGACTTCACCCAGGGCTGGAGCTTCATCCAGAGACTTCGCCCTGGGCTCAGACCTTCATCCAGAGACTTTGCCCAAAGCTCGTACCTTCATCCAGAGACTTCAACGAGGGCTTGGAACTTCATCCAGAGACTTCGCCCAGGGCTGGAACTTCATCCAGAGACTTCACGCAGGGCTCGGACGTTCATCCAGAGACTTTACCCAGGGCTCGGACCTTCATCCAGAGACTTCACCCAGGGCTGGAACTTCATTCAGCGACTTCACCCAGGGCCGGACCTTCATCCAGAGTCTACACCCATGGCAGGACCTTCATCCAGAGACATCACCCAGGGATCGGACCTTCATCCAGAGACTTCACACAGGGCTCGGACCTTCAGCCAGAGACTTCATTTTGGACTTGGACTTTCATCCAGAGACTTCACCCAGGGATCAGAACTTCATCCAGTGACTTCACCCAGGGCCGGATCTTCATCCAGAGAATTCACCCAGGGCTTGGACCTTCATCCAGAGACATCACCCAGCGATCGGATCTTTATCCAGTGACTTCACCCAGGGCCAGACCTTCATCCAGAGTCTTTGCCCAGGGCTCGGACCTTCATCCAGAGACTTCACCCAGGGCCGGAACTTCTTCCAGAGACTTCACCCAGGGCTGGACCTTCATCCAGAGACTTCTCCCAGGGATCAGACCTTCATCCAGAGACTTCGCCCAGGGATCGGACCTTCATCCAGAGACTTCGCCCAGGGATCGGACCTTTATCCAGAGACTTAGCCCAGGGCTCGGACCTACATCCAGAGACTTCGCCCAGGGATCAGACCTTCATCCAGTGAATTCACCCAGGGCCAGATCTTCAACCGGAGAATTCACCCAGGGCTTGGACCTTCATCCAGAGACATCACCCAGCGATCGGATCTTTATCCAGTGACTTCACCCAGGGCCAGACCTTCATCCAGAGTCTTTGCCCAGGGCTCGGACCTTCATCCAGAGACTTCACCCAGGGCTGAAACCTCATCCAGCGACTTCACCCAGGGCCGGACCTTCATCCAGAGACTACACCCATGGCAGGACCTTCATCCAGAGACATCACCCAGGGATCGGACCTTCATCCAGAGACTTCACACAGGGCTCGGACCTTCAGCCAGGGACTTCACTTAGGACTTGGACCTTCATCCAGAGACTTCACCCAGGGATCAGAACTTCATCCAGTGACTTCACCCAGGGCCGGATCTTCATCCAGAGAATTCACCCAGGACTTGGACCTTCATCCAGAGACATCACCCAGCGATCGGATCTTTATCCAGTGACTTCACCCAGGGCCAGACCTTCATCCAGAGTCTTTGCCCAGGGCTCGGACCTTCATCCAGAGACTTCACCCAGGGCCGGAACTTCTTCCAGAGACTTCACCCAGGGCTGGACCTTCATCCAGAGACTTCTCCCAGGGATCAGACCTTCATCCAGAGACTTCGCCCAGGGATCGGACCTTCATCCAGAGACTTCGCCCAGGGATCGGACCTTTATCCAGAGACTTAGCCCAGGGCTCGGACCTACATCCAGAGAGTTCGCCCAGGGATCGGACCTTTATCCAGAGACTTCGCCCAGGGATCAGACCTTCATCCAGAGACTTCACCCAGGGATCGGACCTTCATCCAGAGACTTCACCGTCTGAACCTTCATCCAGAGACTTCACCCAGGGCTCGGACCTTCATCCAGAGACTTCACCCAGGGATCGGACCTTCATCCAGAGACTTCACCCAGGGCTCGGACCTTCATCCAGCGACTTCACCCAGGGCTGAACCTTCATCCAGAGACTTTACCCAGGGCCGGACCTTCATCCAGATACTAAACCCATGGCAGGACCTTCATCCAGAGACGCCACCCAGGGCTCGGACCTTCATCCAGAGACTTCACCCAGGGATCGGACCATTATCCAGATATTTCGCCCAGGGCGCAGACCTTCATCCAGAGACTTCACCTAGGGCTGGAGCTTCATCCAGAGACTTCGCCCTGGGCTCAGACCTTCATCCAGAGACTTTGCCCAAAGCTCGTACCTTCATCCAGAGACTTCACCCTGGGCTTGGAACTTCATCCAGAGACTTCACCCAGGGCTGGAACTTCATCCAGCGACTTCACCCAGGGCCGGACCTTCATCCAGAGACTACACCCATGGCAGGACCTTCATCCAGAGACATCACCCAGGGATCGGACCTTCATCCAGAGACTTCACACAGGGCTCGGACCTTCAGCCAGAGACTTCATTTTGGACTTGGACCTTCATCCAGAGACTTCACCCAGGGATCAGAACTTCATCCAGTGACTTCACCCAGGGCCGGATCTTCATCCAGAGAATTCACCCAGGGCTTGGACCTTCATCCAGAGACATCACCCAGCGATCGGATCTTTATCCAGTGACTTCACCCAGGGCCAGACCTTCATCCAGAGTCTTTGCCCAGGGCCGGACCTTCATCCAGAGACTTCACCCAGGGCCGGAACTTCTTCCAGAGACTTCACCCAGGGCTGGACCTTCATCCAGAGACTTCTCCCAGGGATCAGACCTTCATCCAGAGACTTCGCCCAGGGATCGGACCTTCATCCAGAGACTTCGCCCAGGGATCGGACCTTTATCCAGAGACTTAGCCCAGGGCTCGGACCTACATCCAGAGAGTTTGCCCAGGGATCGGACCTTTATCCAGAGACTTCGCCCAGGGATCAGACCTTCATCCAGAGTCTTTGCCCAGGGCCGGACCTTCATCCAGAGACTTCACCCAGGGTCGGAACTTCTTCCAGAGACTTCACCCAGGGCTGGACCTTCATCCAGAGACTTCTACCAGGGATCAGACCTTCATCCAGAGACTTTGTCCAGGGATCGGACCTTTATCCAGAGACTTCACCCAGGGCTCGGACCTTCATCCAGCAACTTCACCCAGGGCTGAACCTTCATCCAGAGACTTTACCCTGGGCCGGACCTTCATCCAGAGACTACACCCGTGGCAGGACCTTCATCCAGAGACGTCACCCCGGGCTCGGACCTTCATCCAGAGACTTCACCCAGGGATCGGACTGTTATCCAGATACTTCGCCCAGGGCTCAGACCTTCATCCAGAGACTTCACCCAGGGCTGGAGCTTCATCCAGAGACTTCGCCCTGCGCTCAGACCTTCATCCAGAGACTTTGCCCAAAGCTCGTACCTTCATCCAGAGACTTCACCCAGGGCTTGGACCTTCATCCAGAGACTTCACCCAGGGCCGGAACTTCATCCAGAGACTTCACGCAGGGCTCGGACGTTCATCCAGAGACTTTACCCAGGGCTCGGACCTTCATCCAGAGACTTCACCCAGGGCTGAAACTTCATCCAGCGACTTCACCCAGGGCCGGACCTTCATCCAGAGACTACACCCATGGCAGGACCTTCATCCAGAGACATCACCCAGGGATCGGACCTTCATCCAGAGACTTCACACAGGGCTCGGACCTTCAGCCAGAGACTTCACTTAGGACTTGGACCTTCATCCAGAGACTTCACCCAGGGATCAGAACTTCATCCAGTGACTTCACCCAGGGCCGGATCTCCATCCAGAGAATTCACCCAGGACTTGGACCTTCATCCAGAGACATCACCCAGCGATCGGATCTTTATCCAGTGACTTCACCCAGGGCCGGACCTTCATCCAGAGACTTCACCCAGGGTCGGAACTTCTTCCAGAGACTTCACCCAGGGCTGGACCTTCATCCAGAGACTTCTACCAGGGATCGGACCTTCATCCAGAGACTTTGTCCAGGGATCGGACCTTCATCCAGAGACTTCACCCAGGGCTCGGACCTTCATCCAGCAACTTCACCCAGGGCTGAACCTTCATCCAGAGACTTTACCCAGGGCCGGACCTTCATCCAGAGACTACACCCGTGGCAGGACCTTCATCCAGAGACGTCACCCAGGGCTCGGACCTTCATCCAGAGACTTCACCCAGGGATCGGACTGTTATCCAGATACTTCGCCCAGGGCTCAGACCTTCATCCAGAGACTTCACCAAGGGCTGGAGCTTCATCCAGAGACTTCGCCCTGCGCTCAGACCTTCATCCAGAGACTTTGCCCAAAGCTCGTTACTTCATCCAGAGACTTCACCCAGGGCTTGGACCTTCATCCAGAGACTTCGCCCAGGGCCGGAACTTCATCCAGAGACTTCACGCAGGGCTCGGACGTTCATCCAGAGACTTTACCCAGGGCTCGGACCTTCATCCAGAGACTTCACCCAGGGCTGAAACCTCATCCAGCGACTTCACCCAGGGCCGGACCTTCATCCAGAGACTACACCCATGGCAGGACCTTCATCCAGAGACATCACCCAGGGATCGGACCTTCATCCAGAGACTTCACACAGGGCTCGGACCTTCAGCCAGGGACTTCACTTAGGACTTGGACCTTCATCCAGAGACTTCACCCAGGGATCAGAACTTCATCCAGTGACTTCACCCAGGGCCGGATCTTCATCCAGAGAATTCACCCAGGACTTGGACCTTCATCCAGAGACATCACCCAGCGATCGGATCTTTATCCAGTGACTTCACCCAGGGCCAGACCTTCATCCAGAGTCTTTGCCCAGGGCTCGGACCTTCATCCAGAGACTTCACCCAGGGCCGGAACTTCTTCCAGAGACTTCACCCAGGGCTGGACCTTCATCCAGAGACTTCTCCCAGGGATCAGACCTTCATCCAGAGACTTCGCCCAGGGATCGGACCTTCATCCAGAGACTTCGCCCAGGGATCGGACCTTTATCCAGAGACTTAGCCCAGGGCTCGGACCTACATCCAGAGAGTTCGCCCAGGGATCGGACCTTTATCCAGAGACTTCGCCCAGGGATCAGACCTTCATCCAGAGACTTCACCCAGGGATCGGACCTTCATCCAGAGACTTCACCGTCTGAACCTTCATCCAGAGACTTCACCCAGGGCTCGGACCTTCATCCAGAGACTTCACCCAGGGATCGGACCTTCATCCAGAGACTTCACCCAGGGCTCGGACCTTCATCCAGCGACTTCACCCAGGGCTGAACCTTCATCCAGAGACTTTACCCAGGGCCGGACCTTCATCCAGATACTAAACCCATGGCAGGACCTTCATCCAGAGACGCCACCCAGGGCTCGGACCTTCATCCAGAGACTTCACCCAGGGATCGGACCATTATCCAGATACTTCGCCCAGGGCTCAGACCTTCATCCAGAGACTTCACCCAGGGCTGGAGCTTCATCCAGAGACTTCGCCCTGGGCTCAGACCTTCATCCAGAGACTTTGCCCAAAGCTCGTACCTTCATCCAGAGACTTCACCCAGGGCTTGGAACTTCATCCAGAGACTTCGCCCAGGGCTGGAACTTCATCCAGAGACTTCACGCAGGGCTCGGACGTTCATCCAGAGACTTTACCCAGGGCTCGGACCTTCATCCAGAGACTTCACCCAGGGCTGGAACTTCATCCAGCGACTTCACCCAGGGCCGGACCTTCATCCAGAGACTACACCCATGGCAGGACCTTCATCCAGAGACATCACCCAGGGATCGGACCTTCATCCAGCGACTTCACCCAGGGCTGAACCTTCATCCAGAGACTTTACCCAGGGCTGGACCTTCATCCAGAGACTACACCCGTGGCAGGACCTTCATCCAGAGACGTCACCCAGGGATCGGACCTTCATCCAGAGACTTCACACAGGGCTCGGACCTTCAGCCAGAGACTTCATTTTGGACTTGGACCTTCATCCAGAGACTTCACCCAGGGATCAGAACTTCATCCAGAGACTTCACCCAGGGCCGGATCTTCATCCAGAGAATTCACCGAGGGCTTGGACCTTCATCCAGAGACATCACCCAGCGATCGGATCTTTATCCAGTGACTTCACCCAGGGCCAGACCTTCATCCAGAGTCTTTGCCCAGGGCCGGACCTTCATCCAGAGACTTCACCCAGGGCCGGAACTTCTTCCAGAGACTTCACCCAGGGCTGGACCTTCATCCAAAGACTTCTCCCAGGGATCAGACCTTCATCCAGAGACTTCGCCCAGGGATCGGACCTTCATCCAGAGACTTCGCCCAGGGATCGGACCTTTATCCAGAGACTTAGCCCAGGGCTCGGACCTACATCCAGAGAGTTTGCCCAGGGATCGGACCTTTATCCAGAGACTTCGCCCAGGGATCAGACCTTCATCCAGAGTCTTTGCCCTGGGCCGGACCTTCATCCAGAGACTTCACCCAGGGTCGGAACTTCTTCCAGAGACTTCACCCAGGGCTGGACCTTCATCCAGAGACTTCTACCAGGGATCGTACCTTCATCCAGAGACTTTGTCCTGGGATCGGACCTTCATCCAGAGACTTCACCCAGGGCTCGGACCTTCATCCAGCAACTTCACCCAGGGCTGAACCTTCATCCAGAGACTTTACCCAGGGCTGGACCTTCGTCCAGAGACTACACCCGTGGCAGGACCTTCATCCAGAGACGTCACCCAGGGCTCGGACCTTCATCCAGAGACTTCACCCAGGGATCGGACTGTTATCCAGATACTTCGCCCAGGGCTCAGACCTTCATCCAGAGACTTCACCCAGGGCTGGAGCTTCATCCAGAGACTTCGCCCTGCGCTCAGACCTTCATCCAGAGACTTTGCCCAAAGCTCGTACCTTCATCCAGAGACTTCACCCAGGGCTTGGACCTTCATCCAGAGACTTCGCCCAGGGCCGGAACTTCATCCAGAGAGTTCACGCAGGGCTCGGACGTTCATCAGGAGACTTTACCCAGGGCTCGGACCTTCATCCAGAGACTTCACCCAGGGCTGGAACTTCATCCAGCGACTTCACCCAGGGCCGGACCTTCATCCAGAGACGACACCCATGGCAGGACCTTCATCCAGAGACATCACCCAGGGATCGGACCTTCATCCAGAGACTTCACACAGGGCTCGGACCTTCAGCCAGAGACTTCACTTAGGACTTGGACCTTCATCCAGAGACTTCACCCAGGGATCAGAACTTCATCCAGTGACTTCACCCAGGGCCGGATCTTCATCCAGAGAATTCACCCAGGACTTGGACCTTCATCCAGAGACATCACCCAGCGATCGGATCTTTATCCAGTGACTTCACCCAGGGCAAGACCTTCATCCAGAGTCTTTGCCCAGGGCTCGGACCTTCATCCAGAGACTTCACCCAGGGCCGGAACTTCTTCCAGAGACTTCACCCAGGGCTGGACCTTCATCCAGAGACTTCTCCCAGGGATCAGACCTTCATCCAGAGACTTCGCCCAGGGATCGGACCTTCATCCAGAGACTTCGCCCAGGGATCGGACCTTTATCCAGCGACTTAGCCCAGGGCTCGGACCTACATCCAGAGAGTTCGCCCAGGGATCGGACCTTTATCCAGAGACTTCGCCCAGGGATCAGACCTTCATCCAGAGACTTCACCCAGGGATCGGACCTTCATCCAGAGACTTCACCGTCTGAACCTTCATCCAGAGACTTCACCCAGGGCTCGGACCTTCATCCAGAGACTTCACCCAGGGATCGGACCTTCATCCAGAGACTTCACCCAGGGCTCGGACCTTCATCCAGCGACTTCACCCAGGGCTGAACCTTCATCCAGAGACTTTACCCAGGGCCGGACCTTCATCCAGATACTAAACCCATGGCAGGACCTTCATCCAGAGACGCCACCCAGGGCTCGGACCTTCATCCAGAGACTTCACCCAGGGATCGGACCGTTATCCAGATACTTCGCCCAGGGCTCAGACCTTCATCCAGAGACTTCACCCAGGGCTGGAGCTTCATCCAGAAACTTCGCCCTGGGCTCAGACCTTCATCCAGAGACTTTGCCCAAAGCTCGTACCTTCATCCAGAGACTTCACCCAGGGCTTGGAACTTCATCCAGAGACTTCGCCCAGGGCTGGAACTTCATCCAGAGACTTCACGCAGGGCTCGGACGTTCATCCAGAGACTTTACCCAGGGCTCGGACCTTCATCCAGAGACTTCACCCAGGGCTGGAACTTCATCCAGCGACTTCACCCAGGGCCGGACCTTCATCCAGAGACTACACCCATGGCAGGACCTTCATCCAGAGACATCACCCAGGGATCGGACCTTCATCCAGAGACTTCGCCCAGGGATCGGACCTTCATCCAGAGACTTCGCCCAGGGATCAGAACTTCATCCAGTGACTTCACCCAGGGCCAGATCTTCATCCAGAGAATTCACCCAGGCCTTGGACCTTCATCCAGAGACATCACCCAGCGATCGGATCTTTATCCAGTGACTTCACCCAGGGCCAGACCTTCATCCAGAGTCTTTGCCCAGGGCCGGACCTTCATCCAGAGACTTCACCCAGGGCCGGAACTTCTTCCAGAGACTTCACCCAGGGCTGGACCTTCATCCAGAGACTTCTCCCAGGGATCAGACCTTCATCCAGAGACTTCGCCCAGGGATCGGACCTTCATCCAGAGACTTCGCCCAGGGATCGGACCTTTATCCAGAGACTTAGCCCAGGGCTCGGACCTACACCCAGAGAGTTCGCCCAGGGATCGGACCTTTATCCAGAGACTTCGCCCAGGGATCAGACCTTCATCCAGAGACTTCACCCAGGGCTCGGACCTTCATCCAGAAACTTCGCCCACGGATCGGACCTTTTTCCAGAGACTTCACCCAACGCTCGGACCTTCATCCAGAGACTTTGTCCAGGGAACGGACCTTCATCCAGAGACTTCACCCAGGGATCGGACCTTCATCCAGAGACTTCACCCAGGGATCGGACCTTCATCCAGAGACTTCGCCCACGGATCAGACCTTTATCCTGAGATTTCACCGAGGGCTCAGACCTTCATCCAGAGACTTGGCCCAGGGATCGGACCTTTTTCCAGAGACTTCACCCAGGGCTCGGAACTTCATCCAGAGACTTTGTCCAGGGATCGGACCTTCATCAAGAGTGTTCGCCCAGGGCCGGACCTTCATCCGGAGAATTCTCCCAGGGCTCGGACCTTCATCCAGAGAGTTCGCCCAGGGCTCGGACATTCATACAGTGACTTCACCCAGGTCTCGGACATTCATCCAGAGACCCTGCCCAAAGCTCGGACCTTCATCCAGAGACTTCACCCAAGGCTTGGGCCTTCTTCCAGAAAGTTCACCCAGGGGTCGGACCTTCATCCAGAGACTTCACCCAGGGCTTGGACCTTCATCCAGAGACTTCACCCAGGGCTCGGACTTTCATCCAGTGAGTTTGCCCAGGGCTCGGACATACATCCAGAGACTTTGCCCAGGGCTTTGACCGTGATCCAGAGACTTCACCCAGGGCTCGGGCCTTCATCCAGAGACTTTGCCCAAGGCTCGGAACTTCTTCCAGAGACTTCACCCAGGGCCGGACCTTCATCCAGAGATGTCGCCCTGGGCCAGACTTTCATCCAGAGACTTCACCAAGGGATGGACCTTCATTATGAGACTTCACCCAGGGATCGGACCTTTAGCCCGAGAGTACAATCAGGGCTCGGATCTTCATCCAGAGACTTGACCCAGGGATCGGACCTTTATCCAGAGACTTCGCCCAGGGCTCGGACCTTCATCCAGAGACTTGTCTCAGGGCTGGACCTTCATTCAGAGACTTCGCCCTGGGCTCGGACCTTCATCCAGAGACTTTGTCCAGGGAACGGACCTTCATCCAGAGACTTCACGCAGGGATCGGACCTTCATCCAGAGACTTCACCCAGGGATCGGACCTTCATCCAGAGACTTCGCCCACGGATCGGACCTTTATCCTGAGATTTCACCGAGGGCTCAGACCTTCATCCAGAGACTTGGCCCAGGGATCGGACCTTTTTCCAGAGACTTCACCCAGGGCTCGGACCTTCATCCAGAGACTTTGTCCAGGGATCGGACCTTCATCAAGAGTGTTCGCCCAGGGCCGGACCTTCATCCGGAGAATTCTCCCAGGGCTCGGTCCTTCATCCAGAGAGTTCGCCCAGGGCTCGGACATTCATACAGTGACTTCACCCAGGTCTCAGACATTCATCCAGAGACCCTGCCCAAAGCTCGGACCTTCATCCAGAGACTTCACCCAAGGCTTGGGCCTTCTTCCAGAAAGTTCACCCAGGGGTCGGACCTTCATCCAGAGACTTCACCCAGGGCTTGGACCTTCATCCAGAGACTTCACCCAGGGCTCGGACTTTCATCCAGTGAGTTTGCCCAGGGCTCGGACATACATCCAGAGACTTTGCCCAGGGCTTTGACCGTGATCCAGAGACTTCACCCAGGGCTCGGGCCTTCATCCAGAGACTTTGCCCAAGGCTCGGAACTTCTTCCAGAGACTTCACCCAGGGCCGGACCTTCATCCAGAGATGTCGCCCAGGGCCAGACTTTCATCCAGAGACTTCACCAAGGGATGGACCTTCATTCAGAGACTTCACCCAGGGATCGACCTTTAGCCCGAGAGTACAATCAGGGCTCGGATCTTCATCCAGAGACTTGACCCAGGGATCGGACCTTTATCCAGAGACTTCGCCCAGGGCTCGGACCTTCATCCAGAGACTTGTCTCAGGGCTGGACCTTCATTCAGAGACTTCGCCCTGGGCTCAGACCTTCATCCAGAGACTTTGCCCAAAGCTCATACCTTCATCCAGAGACTTCACCCAGGGCTTGGACCTTCATCCAGAGACTTCACCCAGGGCTCGAACCTTCATCCAGAGACTACACCCATGGCAGGACCTTCATACCGAGACTTCACCCAGGGATCGGACCTTCAACCAGAGACTTTACCCAGGGCCGGACCTTCATCCAGAGACTTCACCCAGGGCCGGAACTTCTTCCAGAGACTTCACCCAGGGCTGGGCCTTCATCCAGAGACTTCTCCCAGGGATCAGACCTTCATCCAGAGACTTCGCCCAGGGATCGGACCTTCATCCAGAGACTTCGCCCAGGGATCGGACCTTTATCCAGAGACTTAGCCCAGGGCTCGGACCTACATCCAGAGAGTTCGCCCAGGGATCGGACCTTTATCCAGAGACTTCGCCCAGGGATCAGACCTTCATCCAGAGTCTTTGCCCAGGGCCGGACCTTCATCCAGAGACTTCACCCAGGGTCGTAACTTCTTCCAGAGACTTCACCCAGGGCTGGACCTTCATCCAGAGACTTCTACCAGGGATCGGACCTTCATCCAGAGACTTTGTCCAGGGATCGGACCTTCATCCAGAGACTTCACCCAGGGCCCGGACCTTCATCCAGCAACTTCACCCAAGGCTGAACCCTCATCCAGAGACTTTACCCAGGGCCGGACCTTCATCCAGAGACTACACCCGTGGCAGGACCTTCATCCAGAGACGTCACCCAGGGCTCGGACCTTCATCCAGAGACTTCACCCAGGGATCGGACTGTTATCCAGATACTTCGCCCAGGGCTCAGACCTTCATCCAGAGACTTCGCCCAGGGCCGGAACTTCATCCAGAGACTTCACGCAGGGATCGGACATTCATCCAGAGACTTCACCCAGGGCTCGGACCTTCATCCAGCGACTTCACCCAGGGCTGAACCTTCATCCAGAGACTTTACCCAGGGCCGGACCTTCATCCAGATACTAAACCCATGGCAGGACCTTCATCCAGAGACGCCACCCAGGGCTCGGACCTTCATCCAGAGACTTCACCCAGGGATCGGACCGTTATCCAGATACTTCGCCCTGGGCTCAGACCTTCATCCAGAGACTTTGTCCAGGGATCGGACCTTCATCAAGAGTGTTCGCCCAGGGCCGGACCTTCATCCGGAGAATTCTCCCAGGGCTCGGTCCTTCATCCAGAGAGTTCGCCCAGGGCTCGGACATTCATACAGTGACTTCACCCAGGTCTCGGACATTCATCCAGAGACCCTGCCCAAAGCTCGAACCTTCATCCAGAGACTTCACCCAAGGCTTGGGCCTTCTTCCAGAAAGTTCACCCAGGGGTCGGACCTTCATCCAGAGACTTCACCCAGGGCTTGGACCTTCATCCAGAGACTTCACCCAGGGCTCGGACTTTCATCCAGTGAGTTTGCCCAGGGCTCGGACATACATCCAGAGACTTTGCCCAGGGCTTTGACCGTGATCCAGAGACTTCACCCAGGGCTCGGGCCTTCATCCAGAGACTTTGCCCAAGGCTCGGAACTTCTTCCAGAGACTTCACCCAGGGCCGGACCTTCATCCAGAGATGTCGCCCAGGGCCAGACTTTCATCCAGAGACTTCACCAAGGGATGGACCTTCATTCAGAGACTTCACCCAGGGATCGACCTTTAGCCCGAGAGTACAATCAGGGCTCGGATCTTCATCCAGAGACTTGACCCAGGGATCGGACCTTTATCCAGAGACTTCGCCCAGGGCTCGGACCTTCATCCAGAGACTTGTCTCAGGGCTGGACCTTCATTCAGAGACTTCGCCCTGGGCTCAGACCTTCATCCAGAGACTTTGCCCAAAGCTCATACCTTCATCCAGAGACTTCACCCAGGGCTTGGACCTTCATCCAGAGACTTCACCCAGGGCTCGAACCTTCATCCAGAGACTACACCCATGGCAGGACCTTCATACCGAGACTTCACCCAGGGATCGGACCTTCAACCAGAGACTTTACCCAGGGCCGGACCTTCATCCAGAGACTTCACCCAGGGCCGGAACTTCTTCCAGAGACTTCACCCAGGGCTGGGCCTTCATCCAGAGACTTCTCCCAGGGATCAGACCTTCATCCAGAGACTTCGCCCAGGGATCGGACCTTCATCCAGAGACTTCGCCCAGGGATCGGACCTTTATCCAGAGACTTAGCCCAGGGCTCGGACCTACATCCAGAGAGTTCGCCCAGGGATCGGACCTTTATCCAGAGACTTCGCCCAGGGATCAGACCTTCATCCAGAGTCTTTGCCCAGGGCCGGACCTTCATCCAGAGACTTCACCCAGGGTCGTAACTTCTTCCAGAGACTTCACCCAGGGCTGGACCTTCATCCAGAGACTTCTACCAGGGATCGGACCTTCATCCAGAGACTTTGTCCAGGGATCGGACCTTCATCCAGAGACTTCACCCAGGGCCCGGACCTTCATCCAGCAACTTCACCCAAGGCTGAACCCTCATCCAGAGACTTTACCCAGGGCCGGACCTTCATCCAGAGACTACACCCGTGGCAGGACCTTCATCCAGAGACGTCACCCAGGGCTCGGACCTTCATCCAGAGACTTCACCCAGGGATCGGACTGTTATCCAGATACTTCGCCCAGGGCTCAGACCTTCATCCAGAGACTTCGCCCAGGGCCGGAACTTCATCCAGAGACTTCACGCAGGGATCGGACATTCATCCAGAGACTTCACCCAGGGCTCGGACCTTCATCCAGCGACTTCACCCAGGGCTGAACCTTCATCCAGAGACTTTACCCAGGGCCGGACCTTCATCCAGATACTAAACCCATGGCAGGACCTTCATCCAGAGACGCCACCCAGGGCTCGGACCTTCATCCAGAGACTTCACCCAGGGATCGGACCGTTATCCAGATACTTCGCCCAGGGCTCAGACCTTCATCCAGAGACTTCACCCAGGGCTGGAGCTTCATCCAGAGACTTCGCCCTGGGCTCAGACCTTCATCCAGAGACTTTGCCCAAAGCTCGTACCTTCATCCAGAGACTTCACCCAGGGCTTGGAACTTCATCCAGAGACTTCGCCCAGGGCTGGAACTTCATCCAGAGACTTCACGCAGGGCTCGGACGTTCATCCAGAGACTTTACCCAGGGCTCGGACCTTCATCCAGAGACTTCACCCAGGGCTGGAACTTCATCCAGCGACTTCACCCAGGGCCGGACCTTCATCCAGAGACTACACCCATGGCAGGACCTTCATCCAGAGACATCACCCAGGGATCGGACCTTCATCCAGAGACTTCACACAGGGCTCGGACCTTCAGCCAGAGACTTCATTTTGGACTTGGACCTTCATCCAGAGACTTCACCCAGGGATCAGAACTTCATCCAGTGACTTCACCCAGGGCCGGATCTTCATCCAGAGAATTCACCCAGGGCTTGGACCTTCATCCAGAGACATCACCCAGCGATCGGATCTTTATCCAGTGACTTCACCCAGGGCCAGACCTTCATCCAGAGTCTTTGCCCAGGGCCGTACCTTCATCCAGAGACTTCACCCAGGGCCGGAACTTCTTCCAGAGACTTCACCCAGGGCTGGACCTTCATCCAGAGACTTCTCCCAGGGATCAGACCTTCATCCAGAGACTTCGCCCAGGGATCGGACCTTCATCCAGAGACTTCGCCCAGGGATCGGACCTTTATCCAGAGACTTAGCCCAGGGCTCGGACCTACATCCAGAGTGTTCGCCCAGGGATCGGACCTTTATCCAGAGACTTCGCCCAGGGATCAGACCTTCATCCAGAGACTTCACCCAGGGCTCGGACCTTCATCCAGAAACTTCGCCCACGGATCGGACCTTTTTCCAGAGACTTCACCCAACGCTCAACCTTCATCCAGAGACTTTGTCCAGGGAACGGACCTTCATCCAGAGACTTCACCCAGGGATCGGACCTTCATCCAGAGACTTCACCCAGGGATCGGTCCTTCATCCAGAGACTTCGCCCACGGATCGGACCTTTATCCTGAGATTTCACCGAGGGCTCAGACCTTCATCCAGAGACTTGGCCCAGGGATCGGACCTTTTTCCAGAGACTTCACCCAGGGCTCGGAACTTCATCCAGAGACTTTGTCCAGGGCTCGGACCTTCATCAAGAGTGTTCGCCCAGGGCCGGACCTTCATCCGGAGAATTCTCCCAGGGCTCGGACCTTCATCCAGAGAGTTCGCCCAGGGCTCGGACATTCATACAGTGACTTCACCCAGGTCTCGGACATTCATCCAGAGACCCTGCCCAAAGCTCGGACCTTCATCCAGAGACTTCACCCAAGGCTTGGGCCTTCTTCCAGAAAGTTCACCCAGGGGTCGGACCTTCATCCAGAGACTTCACCCAGGGCTTGGACCTTCATCCAGAGACTTCACCCAGGGCTCGGACTTTCATCCAGTGAGTTTGCCCAGGGCTCGGACATACATCCAGAGACTTTGCCCAGGGCTTTGACCGTGATCCAGAGACTTCACCCAGGGCTCGGGCCTTCATCCAGAGACTTTGCCCAAGGCTCGGAACTTCTTCCAGAGACTTCACCCAGGGCCGGACCTTCATCCAGAGATGTCGCCCAGGGCCAGACTTTCATCCAGAGACTTCACCAAGGGATGGACCTTCATTCAGAGACTTCACCCAGGGATCGGACCTTTAGCCCGAGAGTACAATCAGGGCTCGGATCTTCATCCAGAGACTTGACCCAGGGATCGGACCTTTATCCAGAGACTTCGCCCAGGGCTCGGACCTTCATCCAGAGACTTGTCTCAGGGCTGGACCTTCATTCAGAGACTTCGCCCTGGGCTCGGACCTTCATCCAGAGACTTTGTCCAGGGAACGGACCTTCATCCAGAGACTTCACCCAGGGATCGGACCTTCATCCAGAGACTTCACCCAGGGATCGGACCTTCATCCAGAGACTTCGCCCACGGATCGGACCTTTATCCTGAGATTTCACCGAGGGCTCAGACCTTCATCCAGAGGCTTGGCCCAGGGATCGGACCTTTTTCCAGAGACTTCACCCAGGGCTCGGACCTTCATCCAGAGACTTTGTCCAGGGCTCGGACCTTCATCAAGAGTGTTCGCCCAGGGCCGGACCTTCATCCGGAGAATTCTCCCAGGGCTCGGACCTTCATCCAGAGAGTTCGCCCAGGGCTCGGACATTCATACAGTGACTTCACCCAGGTCTCGGACATTCATCCAGAGACCCTGCCCAAAGCTCGGACCTTCATCCAGAGACTTCACCCAAGGCTTGGGCCTTCTACCAGAAAGTTCACCCAGGGGTCGGACCTTCATCCAGAGACTTCACCCAGGGCTTGGACCTTCATCCAGAGACTTCACCCAGGACTCGGACTTTCATCCAGTGAGTTTGCCCAGGGCTCGGACATACATCCAGAGACTTTGCCCAGGGCTTTGACCGTGATCCAGAGACTTCACCCAGGGCTCGGGCCTTCATCCAGAGACTTTGCCCAAGGCTCGGAACTTCTTCCAGAGACTTCACCCAGGGCCGGACCTTCATCCAGAGATGTCGCCCAGGGCCAGACTTCCATCCAGAGACTTCACCAAGGGATGGACCTTCATTCAGAGACTTCACCCAGGGATTGGACCTTTAGCCCGAGAGTACAATCAGGGCTCGGATCTTCATCCAGAGACTTGACCCAGGGATCGGACCTTTATCCAGAGACTTCGCCCAGGTCTCGGACCTTCATCCAGAGACTTGTCTCAGGGCTGGACCTTCATTCAGAGACTTCGCCCTGGGCTCAGACCTTCATCCAGAGACTTTGCCCAAAGCTCATACCTTCATCCAGAGACTTCACCCAGGGCTTGGACCTTCATCCAGAGACTTCACACAGGGCTCGAACCTTCATCCAGAGACTACACCCATGGCAGGACCTTCATACCGAGACTTCACCCAGGGATCGGACCTTCAACCAGAGACTTTACCCAGGGCCGGACCTTCATCCAGAGACTTCACCCAGGGCCGGAACTTCTTCCAGAGACTTCACCCAGGGCTGGACCTTCATCCAGAGACTTCTCCCAGGGATCAGGCCTTCATCCAGAGACTTCGCCCAGGGATCGGACCTTCATCCAGAGACTTCGCCCAGGGATCGGACCTTTATCCAGAGACTTAGCCCAGGGCTCGGACCTACATCCAGAGAGTTTGCCCAGGGATCGGACCTTTATCCAGAGACTTCGCCCAGGGATCAGACCTTCATCCAGAGTCTTTGCCCAGGGCCGGACCTTCATCCAGAGACTTCACCCAGGGTCGTAACTTCTTCCAGAGACTTCACCCAGGGCTGGACCTTCATCCAGAGACTTCTACCAGGGATCGGACCTTCATCCAGAGACTTTGTCCAGGGATCGGACCTTCATCCAGAGACTTCACCCAGGGCCCGGACCTTCATCCAGCAACTTCACCCAGGGCTGAACCTTCATCCAGAGACTTTACCCAGGGCCGGACCTTCATCCAGAGACTACACCTGTGGCAGGACCTTCATCCAGAGAAGTCACCCAGGGCTCGGACCTTCATCCAGAGACTTCACCCAGGGATCGCACTGTTATCCAGATACTTCGCCCAGGGCTCAGACCTTCATCCAGAGACTTCGCCCAGGGCCGGAACTTCATCCAGAGACTTCACACAGGGCTCGGACGTTCATCCAGAGACTTTACCCAGGGCTCGGACCTTCATCCAGAGACTTCACCCAGGGCTGAAACGTCATCCAGCGACTTCACCCAGGGCCGGACCTTCATCCAGAGACGACACCCATGGCAGGACCTTCATCCAGAGACATCACCCAGGGATCGGACCTTCATCCAGAGACTTCACACAGGGCTCGGACCTTCAGCCAGAGACTTCATTTAGGACTTGGACCTTCATCCAGAGACTTCACCCAGGGATCAGAACTTCATCCAGTGACTTCACCCAGGGCCGGATCTTCATCCAGAGAATTCACCCAGGACTTGGACCTTCATCCAGAGACATCACCCAGCGATCGGATCTTTATCCAGTGACTTCACCCAGGGCCAGACTTTCATCCAGAGTCTTTGCCCAGGGCCGGACCTTGATCCAGAGACTTCACCCAGGGCTGGACCTTCATCCAGAGACTTCTCCCAGGGATCAGACCTTCATCCAGAGACTTCGCCCAGGGATCGGACCTTCATCCAGAGACTTCGCCCAGGGATCGGACCTTTATCCAGAGACTTAGCCCAGGGCTCGGACCTACATCCAGAGAGTTCGCCCAGGGATCGGACCTTTATCCAGAGACTTCGCCCAGGGATCAGACCTTCATCCAGAGACTTCACCCAGGGATCGGACCTTCATCCAGAGACTTCACCGTCTGAACCTTCATCCAGAGACTTCACCCAGGGCTCGGACCTTCATCCAGAGCCTTCACCCAGGGATCGGACCTTCATCCAGAGACTTCACCCAGGGCTCGGACCTTCATCCAGCGACTTCACCCAGGGCTGAACCTTCATCCAGAGACTTTACCCAGGGCCGGACCTTCATCCAGATACTAAACCCATGGCAGGACCTTCATCCAGAGACGACACCCAGGGCTCGGACCTTCATCCAGAGACTTCACCCAGGGATCGGACCGTTATCCAGATACTTCGCCCAGGGCTCAGACCTTCATCCAGAGACTTCACCCAGGGCTGGAGCTTCATCCAGAGACTTCGCCCTGGGCTCAGACCTTCATCCAGAGACTTTGCCCAAAGCTCGTACCTTCATCCAGAGACTTCACCCAGGGCTTGGAACTTCATCCAGAGACTTCGACCAGGGCCGGAACTTCATCCAGAGACTTCACGCAGGGCTCGGACGTTCATCCAGAGACTTTACCCAGGGCTCGGACCTTCATCCAGAGACTTCACACAGGGCTCGGACCTTCAGCCAGAGACTTCATTTTGGACTTGGACCTTCATCCAGAGACTTCACCCAGGGATCAGAACTTCATCCAGTGACTTCACCCAGGGCCGGATCTTCATCCAGAGAATTCACCCAGGGCTTGGACCTTCATCCAGAGACATCACCCAGCGATCGGATCTTTATCCAGTGACTTCACCCAGGGCCAGACCTTCATCCAGAGTCTTTGCCCAGGGCCGGACCTTCATCCAGAGACTTCACCCAGGGCCGGAACTTCTTCCAGAGACTTCACCCAGGGCTGGACCTTCATCCAGAGACTTCTCCCAGGGATCAGACCTTCATCCAGAGACTTCGCCCAGGGATCGGACCTTCATCCAGAGACTTCGCCCAGGGATCGGACCTTTATCCAGAGACTTAGCCCAGGGCTCGGACCTACATCCAGAGAGTTCGCCCAGGGATCGGACCTTTATCCTGAGATTTCACCGAGGGCTCAGACCTTCATCCAGAGACTTGGCCCAGGGATCGGACCTTTTTCCAGAGACTTCACCCAGGGCTCGGAACTTCATCCAGGGACTTTGTCCAGGGCTCGGACCTTCATCAAGAGTGTTCGCCCAGGGCCGGACCTTCATCCGGAGAATTCTCCCAGGGCTCGGACCTTCATCCAGAGAGTTCGCCCAGGGCTCGGACATTCATACAGTGACTTCACCCAGGTCTCGGACATTCATCCAGAGACCCTGCCCAAAGCTCGGACCTTCATCCAGAGACTTCACCCAAGGCTTGGGCCTTCTTCCAGAAAGTTCACCCAGGGGTCGGACCTTCATCCAGAGACTTCACCCAGGGCTTGGACCTTCATCCAGAGACTTCACCCAGGGCTCGGACTTTCATCCAGTGAGTTTGCCCAGGGCTCGGACATACATCCAGAGACTTTGCCCAGGGCTTTGACCGTGATCCAGAGACTTCACCCAGGGCTCGGGCCTTCATCCAGAGACTTTGCCCAAGGCTCGGAACTTCTTCCAGAGACTTCACCCAGGGCCGGACATTCATCCAGAGACTTCACCAAGGGATGGACCTTCATTCAGAGACTTCACCCACGGATCGGACCTTTAGCCCGAGAGTACAATCAGGGCTCGGATCTTCATCCAGAGACTTGACCCAGGGATCGGACCTTTATCCAGAGACTTCGCCCAGGGCTCGGACCTTCATCCAGAGACTTGTCTCAGGGCTGGACCTTCATTCAGAGACTTCGCCCTGGGCTCGGACCTTCATCCAGAGACTTTGTCCAGGGAACGGACCTTCATCCAGAGACTTCACCCAGGGATCGGACCTTCATCCAGAGACTTCACCCAGGGATCGGACCTTCATCCAGAGACTTCGCCCACGGATCGGACCTTTATCCTGAGATTTCACCGAGGGCTCAGACCTTCATCCAGAGACTTGGCCCAGGGATCGGACCTTTTTCCAGAGACTTCACCCAGGGCTCGGACCTTCATCCAGCGACTTTGTCCAGGGATCGGACCTTCATCAAGAGTGTTCGCCCAGGGCCGGACCTTCATCCGGAGAATTCTCCCAGGGCTCGGACCTTCATCCAGAGAGTTCGCCCAGGGCTCGGACATTCATACAGTGACTTCACCCAGGTCTCGGACATTCATCCAGAGACCCTGCCCAAAGTTCGGACCTTCATCCAGAGACTTCACCCAAGGCTTGGGCCTTCTTCCAGAAAGTTCACCCAGGGGTCGGACCTTCATCCAGAGACTTCACCCAGGGCTTGGACCTTCATCCAGAGACTTCACCCAGGGCTCGGACTTTCATCCAGTGAGTTTGCCCAGGGCTCAGACATACATCCAGAGACTTTGCCCAGGGCTTTGACCGTGATCCAGAGACTTCACCCAGGGCTCGGGCCTTCATCCAGAGACTTTGCCCAAGGCTCGGAACTTCTTCCAGAGACTTCACCCAGGGCCGGACCTTCATCCAGAGATGTCGCCCAGGGCCAGACTTTCATCCAGAGACTTCACCAAGGGATGGACCTTCATTCAGAGACTTCACCCAGGGATCGGACCTTTAGCCCGAGAGTACAATCAGGGCTCGGATCTTCATCCAGAGACTTGACCCAGGGATCGGACCTTTATCCAGAGACTTCGCCCAGGGCTCGGACCTTCATCCAGAGACTTGTCTCAGGGCTGGACCTTCATTCAGAGACTTCGCCCTGGGCTCAGACCTTCATCCAGAGACTTTGCCCAAAGCTCATACCTTCATCCAGAGACTTCACCCAGGGCTTGGACCTTCATCCAGAGACTTCACCCAGGGCTCGAACCTTCATCCAGAGACTACACCCATGGCAGGACCTTCATACCGAGACTTCACCCAGGGATCGGACCTTCAACCAGAGACTTTACCCAGGGCCGGACCTTCATCCAGAGACTTCACCCAGGGCCGGAACTTCTTCCAGAGACTTCACCCAGGGCTGGACCTTCATCCAGAGACTTCTCCCAGGGATCAGACCTTCATCCAGAGACTTCGCCCAGGGATCGGACCTTCATCCAGAGACTTCGCCCAGGGATCGGACCTTCATCCAGAGACTTAGCCCAGGGCTCGGACCTACATCCAGAGAGTTCGCCCAGGGATCAGACCTTTATCCAGAGACTTCGCCCAGGGATCAGACCTTCATCCAGAGTCTTTGCCCAGGGCCGGACTTTCATCCAGAGACTTCACCCAGGGTCGTAACTTCTTCCAGAGACTTCACCCAGGGCTGGACCTTCATCCAGAGACTTCTACCAGGGATCGGACCTTCATCCGGAGACTTTGTCCAGGGATCGGACCTTCATCCAGAGACTTCACCCAGGGCCCGGACCTTCATCCAGCAACTTCACCCAGGGCTGAACCTTCATCCAGAGACTTTACCCAGGGCCGGACCTTCATCCAGAGACTACACCCGTGGCAGGACCTTCATCCAGAGACGTCACCCAGGGCTCGGACCTTCATCCAGAGACTTCACCCAGGGATCGGACTGTTATACAGATACTTCGCCCAGGGCTCAGACCTTCATCCAGAGACTTCGCCCAGGGCCGGAACTTCATCCAGAGACTTCACGCAGGGCTCGGACGTTCATCCAGAGACTTTACCCAGGGCTCGGAACTTCATCCAGAGACTTCACCCAGGGCTGAAACGTCATCCAGCGACTTCACCCAGGGCCGGACCTTCATCCAGAGACTACACCCATGGCAGGACCTTCATCCAGAGACATCACCCAGGGATCGGACCTTCATCCAGAGACTTCACACAGGGCTCGGACATTCAGCCAGAGACTTCACTTAGGACTTGGACCTTCATCCAGAGACTTCACCCAGGGATCAGAACTTCATCCAGTGACTTCACCCAGGGCCGGATCTTCATCCAGAGAATTCACCCAGGACTTGGACCTTCATCCAGAGACATCACCCAGCGATCGGATCTTTATCCAGTGACTTCACCCAGGGCCAGACTTTCATCCAGAGTCTTTGCCCAGGGCTCGGACCTTCATCCAGAGACTTCACCCAGGGCCGGAACTTCTTCCAGAGACTTCACCCAGGGCTGGACCTTCATCCAGAGACTTCTCCCAGGGATCAGACCTTCATCCAGAGACTTCGCCCAGGGATCGGACCTTCATCCAGAGACTTCGCCCAGGGATCGGACCTTTATCCAGAGACTTAGCCCAGGGCTCGGACCTACATCCAGAGAGTTCGCCCAGGGATCGGACCTTTATCCAGAGACTTCGCCCAGGGATCAGACCTTCATCCAGAGACTTCACCCAGGGATCGGACCTTCATCCAGAGACTTCACCGTCTGAACCTTCATCCAGAGACTGCACCCAGGGCTCGGACCTTCATCCAGAGACTTCACCCAGGGATCGGACCTTCATCCAGAGACTTCACCCAGGGCTCGGACCTTCATCCAGCGACTTCACCCAGGGCTGAACCTTCATCCAGAGACTTTACCCAGGGCCGGACCTTCATCCAGATACTAAACCCATGGCAGGACCTTCATCCAGAGACGCCACCCAGGGCTCGGACCTTCATCCAGAGACTTCACCCAGGGATCGGACCGTTATCCAGATACTTCGCCCAGGGCTCAGACCTTCATCCAGAGACTTCACCCAGGGCTGGAGCTTCATCCAGAGACTTCGCCCTGGGCTCAGACCTTCATCCAGAGACTTTGCCCAAAGCTCGTACCTTCATCCAGAGACTTCACCCAGGGCTTGGAACTTCATCCAGAGACTTCGCCCAGGGCTGGAACTTCATCCAGAGACTTCACGCAGGGCTCGGACGTTCATCCAGAGACTTTACCCAGGGCTCGGACCTTCATCCAGAGACTTCACCCAGGGCTGGAACTTCATCCAGCGACTTCACCCAGGGCCGGACCTTCATCCAGAGACTACACCCATGGCAGGACCTTCATCCAGAGACATCACCCAGGGATCGGACCTTCATCCAGAGACTTCACACAGGGCTCGGACCTTCAGCCAGAGACTTCATTTTGGACTTGGACCTTCATCCAGAGACTTCACCCAGGGATCAGAACTTCATCCAGTGACTTCACCCAGGGCCGGATCTTCATCCAGAGAATTCACCCAGGGCTTGGACCTTCATCCAGAGACATCACCCAGCGATCGGATCTTTATCCAGTGACTTCACCCAGGGCCAGACCTTCATCCAGAGTCTTTGCCCAGGGCCGGACCTTCATCCAGAGACTTCACCCAGGTCCGGAACTTCTTCCAGAGACTTCACCCAGGGCTGGACCTTCATCCAGAGACTTCTCCCAGGGATCAGACCTTCATCCAGAGACTTCGCCCAGGGATCGGACCTTCATCCAGAGACTTCGCCCAGGGATCGGACCTTTATCCAGAGACTTAGCCCAGGGCTCGGACCTACATCCAGAGAGTTCGCCCAGGGATCGGACCTTTATCCAGAGACTTCGCCCAGGGATCAGACCTTCATCCAGAGACTTCACCCAGGGCTCGGACCTTCATCCAGAAACTTCGCCCACGGATCGGACCTTTTTCCAGAGACTTCACCCAACGCTCGGACCTTCATCCAGAGACTTTGTCCAGGGAACGGACCTTCATCCAGAGACTTCACCCAGGGATCGGACCTTCATCCAGAGACTTCACCCAGGGATCGGACCTTCATCCAGAGACTTCGCCCACGGATCGGACCTTTATCCTGAGATTTCACCGAGGGCTCAGACCTTCATCCAGAGACTTGGCCCAGGGATCGGACCTTTTTCCATAGACTTCACCCAGGGCTCGGACCTTCATCCAGAGACTTTGTCCAGGGCTCGGACCTTCATCAAGAGTGTTCGCCCAGGGCCGGACCTTCATCCGGAGAATTCTCCCAGGGCTCGGACCTTCATCCAGAGAGTTCGCCCAGGGCTCGGACATTCATACAGTGACTTCACCCAGGTCTCGGACATTCATCCAGAGACCCTGCCCAAAGCTTGGACCTTCATCCAGAGACTTCACCCAAGGCTTGGGCCTTCTTCTAGAAAGTTCACCCAGGGGTCGGACCTTCATCCAGAGACTTCACCCAGGGCTTGGACCTTCATCCAGAGACTTCACCCAGGACTCGGACTTTCATCCAGTGAGTTTGCCCAGGGCTCGGACATACATCCAGAGACTTTGCCCAGGGCTTTGACCGTGATCCAGAGACTTCACCCAGGGCTCGGGCCTTCATCCAGAGACTTTGCCCAAGGCTCGGAACTTCTTCCAGAGACTTCACCCAGGGCCGGACCTTCATCCAGAGATGTCGCCCAGGGCCATACTTTCATCCAGAGACTTCACCAAGGGATGGACCTTCATTCAGAGACTTCATCCAGGGATCGGACCTTTAGCCCGAGAGTACAATCAGGGCTCGGATCTTCATCCAGAGACTTGACCCAGGGATCGGACCTTTATCCAGAGACTTCGCCCAGGGCTCGGACTTTCATCCAGAGACTTGTCTCAGGGCTGGACCTTCATTCAGAGACTTCGCCCTGGGCTCGGACCTTCATCCAGAGACTTTGTCCAGGGAACGGACCATCATCCAGAGACTTCACCCAGGGATCGGACCTTCATCCAGAGACTTCACCCAGGGATCGGACCTTCATCCAGAGACTTCGCCCACGGATCGGACCTTTATCCTGAGATTTCACCGAGGGCTCAGACCTTCATCCAGAGACTTGGCCCAGGGATCGGACCTATTTCCAGAGACTTCACCCAGGGCTCGGACCTTCATCCAGAGACTTTGTCCAGGGCTCGGACCTTCATCAAGAGTGTTCGCCCAGGGCCGGACCTTCATCCGGAGAATTCTCCCAGGGCTCGGACCTTCATCCAGAGAGTTCGCCCAGGGCTCAGACATTCATACAGTGACTTCACCCAGGTCTCGGACATTCATCCAGAGACCCTGCCCAAAGCTCGGACCTTCATCCAGAGACTTCACCCAAGGCTTGGGCCTTCTTCCAGAAAGTTCACCCAGGGGTCGGACCTTCATCCAGAGACTTCACCCAGGGCTTGGACCTTCATCCAGAGACTTCACCCAGGGCTCGGACTTTCATCCAGTGAGTTTGCCCAGGGCTCGGACATACATCCAGAGACTTTGCCCAGGGCTTTGACCGTGATCCAGAGACTTCACCCAGGGCTCGGGCCTTCATCCAGAGACTTTGCCCAAGGCTCGGAACTTCTTCCAGAGACTTCACCCAGGGCTGGACCTTCATCCAGAGATGTCGCCCAGGGCCAGACTTTCATCCAGAGACTTCACCAAGGGATGGACCTTCATTCAGAGACTTCACCCAGGGATCGGACATTTAGCCCGAGAGTACAATCAGGGCTCGGATCTTCATCCAGAGACTTGACCCAGGGATCGGACCTTTATCCAGAGAATTCGCCCAGGGCTCGGACCTTCATCCAGAGACTTGTCTCAGGGCTGGACCTTCATTCAGAGACTTCGCCCTGGGCTCAGACCTTCATCCAGAGACTTTGCCCAAAGCTCATACCTTCATCCAGAGACTTCACCCAGGGCTTGGACCTTCATCCAGAGACTTCACCCAGGGATCGGACCTTCATCCAGAGACTACACCCATGGCAGGACCTTCATCCCGAGACTTCACCCAGGGATCGGACCTTCAACCAGAGACTTCACCCAGGGCTCGGACCTTCATCCAGAGACTTCACCCAGGGCTGAACATTCATCCAGTGACTTCACCTTGGGCCGGACCTTCATCCAGAGTCTTTGCCCAGGGCCGGACCTTCATCCAGAGACTTCACCAAGGGCTGTACATTCTTCCAGAGACTTCACCCAGGGATTGGACCTTCATCCAGAGACTTCGCCCAGGGCTCGGACCTTCATCCAGAGACTTCACCTAGGGCTCGGACATTCATCCACAGACTTGGCCCAAGGATCGGACCTTTATCCAGAGACTTCACCCAGGGCTTGGACATTCATCCAGAGACTTTGTCTAGGGCTCGGACCTTCATCAGGAGAGTTCGCCCAGGGCCGGACCTTCATCCAGAGACTTCTCCCAGGGCTCGGACCTTCATCCAGAGAGTTCGCCCAGGGTTTGGACCTTCATCCAGTGCTTCCCAGGGCTCAGACCTTCATCCAGAGACTTTGCCCAAAGCTCGGACCTTCATCCAGAGACTTCAACCAGGGCTTGGACCTTCTTCCAGAAACTTCACCCAGGGATCGGAGCTTCATCCAGAGACTACCCCCAGGGCTCGAACCTTCATTCAGAGACTTCACCCAGAGCTCTCACCTTCATCCAGAGACTTCACCCAGGGCTCAGACCTTCATCCTGAGACTTCACCCAGGGCCGGACCTTCATCCAGAGTCTTCGCCCAGGGCTCGGACCTTCATCCAGAGACATCACCCAAAGCTTGGACCTTCATCCAGAGACTTCACCCAGGGCCGGACCTTCATCCAGAGACTACACCGAGGGATCGGACCTTTATCCAGAGACTTCACCCAGGTCTCGGACCTTCATCCAGAGACTTTGTCCAGGGCTTGGACCTTCATCAAGAGATTTCGCCCAGGGCCGGACTTTAATCCAGAGACTTCAAGTAGGGCTCGGACCTTCATCCAGAGAGTTCGCCCAGGGCTCGGACCTTCATCCAGAGAGTTCGCCCAGGGATCGGATCTTTATCCAGAGACTTCACCCAGGGCTCGGTCATTCATCCAGAGACTTTGTCCAGGGCTCGGACCTTCATCAAGAGACTTCACCCAGGTCCGGACCTTCATCCAGAGACTTCACCGAGGGCTGAACCTTCATCCAGAGACTTCAGCCAGGGCCGGATCTTCATCCAGAGACTTCACCAAGGGCTGAACCTTCATCCAGAGACTTCACACAGAGCTCGGACCTTCATCCGGAGACGTCACCCAGGGCTCGGACCTTCAACCAGAGATTTCAAGCAGGGCTGAACCTTCATCCAGAGACTTCCCCCAGGCTGAACCTTCATCTAGAGACTTCACCCAGGGCCGGACCTTCATCCAGAGACTACACCCATGGCAGGACCTTCATCCAGAGACTTCTCCCAGGGATCGGACCTTCATCCAGAGACTTCGCCCAGGGCTCGGACCTTCATCCAGAGACTTCACCCAGGGCTCGGACATTCATCCAGAGACTTGGCCCAAGGATCGGACCTTTATCCAGAGACTTCACCCAGGGCTTGGACATTCATCCAGAGACTTTGTCCAGGGCTCGGACCTTCATCCAGAGTGTTCGCCCAGGGTTTGGACCTTCATCCAGTGCTTCCCAGGGCGCAGACCTTCATCCAGAGACTTTGCCCAAAGCTCGGACCTTCATCCAGAGACTTCAACCAGGGCTTGGACCTTCTTCCAGAAACTTCACCCTGGGATCGGACCTTCATCCAGAGACTCCCCCAGGGCTGGAACCTTCATTCAGAGACTTCACCCAGAGCTCTCACCTTCATCCAGAGACTTCACCCAGGGCTCAGACCTTCATCCTGAGACTTCACCCAGGGCCGGACCTTCATCCAGAGTCTTCTCCCAGGGCTCGGAACTTCATCCAGAGACATCACCCAAAGCTTGGACGTTCATCCAGAGAGTTCCCCCAGGGCTCGGACCTTCATCCAGGGACTTCACCCAGGGCCGGACCTTCATCCAGAGACTTCACCGAGGGATCGGACCTTTATCCAGAGACTTCACCCAGGTCTCGGACCTTCATCCAGAGACTTTGTCCAGGGCTTGGACCTTCATCAAGAGAGTTCGCCCAGGGCCGGACCTTCATCCAGAGACTTCAAGTAGGTCTCGGACCTTCATCCAGAGAGTTCGCCCAGGGCTCGGACCTTCATCCAGAGCGTTCGGCCAGGGATCGGACCTTTATCCAGAGACTTCACCCAGGGCTCGGACATTCATCCAGAGACTTTGTCCCAGGCTCGGACCTTCATCAAGAGACTTCACCCAGGTCCGGACCTTCATCCAGAGACATCACCGAGGGCTGAACCTTCATCCAGAGACTTCAGCCAGGGCCGGATCTTCATCCAGAGACTTCACCAAAGGCTGAACCTTCATCCAGAGACATCACCCAAAGCTTGGACCTTCATCCAGAGACTTCACCCAGGGCCGGACCTTCATCCAGAGACTACACCGAGGGATCGGACCTTTATCCAGAGACTTCACCCAGGTCTCGGACCTTCATCCAGAGACTTTGTCCAGGGCTTGGACCTTCATCAAGAGATTTCGCCCAGGGCCGGACTTTAATCCAGAGACTTCAAGTAGGGCTCGGACCTTCATGCAGAGAGTTCGCCCAGGGCTCGGACCTTCATCCAGAGAGTTCGCCCAGGGATCGGATCTTTATCCAGAGACTTCACCCAGGGCTCGGACATTCATCCAGAGACTTTGTCCAGGGCTCGGACCTTCATCAAGAGACTTCACCCAGGTCCGGACCTTCATCCAGAGACTTCACCGAGGGCTGAACCTTCATCCAGAGACTTCAGCCAGGGCCGGATCTTCATCCAGAGACTTCACCAAGGGCTGAACCTTCATCCAGAGACTTCACACAGAGCTCGGACCTTCATCCGGAGACGTCACCCAGGGCTCGGACCTTCAAACAGAGATTTCAAGCAGGGCTGAACCTTCATCCAGAGACTTCCCCCAGGCTGAACCTTCATCCAGAGACTACACCCATGGCAGGACCTTCATCCAGAGACTTCTCCCAGGGATCGGACCTTCATCCAGAGACTTCGCCCAGGGCTCGGACCTTCATCCAGAGACTTCACCCAGGGCTCGGACATTCATCCAGAGACTTGGCCCAAGGATCGGACCTTTATCCAGAGACTTCACCCAGGGCTTGGACATTCATCCAGAGACTTTGTCCAGGGCTCGGACCTTCATCCAGAGTGTTCGCCCAGGGTTTGGACCTTCATCCAGTGCTTCCCAGGGCGCAGACCTTCATCCAGAGACTTTGCCCAAAGCTCGGACCTTCATCCAGAGACTTCAACCAGGGCTTGGACCTTCTTCCAGAAACTTCACCCTGGGATCGGACCTTCATCCAGAGACTCCCCCAGGGCTGGAACCTTCATTCAGAGACTTCACCCAGAGCTCTCACCTTCATCCAGAGACTTCACCCAGGGCTCAGACCTTCATCCTGAGACTTCACCCAGGGCCGGACCTTCATCCAGAGTCTTCTCCCAGGGCTCGGAACTTCATCCAGAGACATCACCCAAAGCTTGGACGTTCATCCAGAGAGTTCCCCCAGGGCTCGGACCTTCATCCAGGGACTTCACCCAGGGCCGGACCTTCATCCAGAGACTTCACCGAGGGATCGGACCTTTATCCAGAGACTTCACCCAGGTCTCGGACCTTCATCCAGAGACTTTGTCCAGGGCTTGGACCTTCATCAAGAGAGTTCGCCCAGGGCCGGACCTTCATCCAGAGACTTCAAGTAGGTCTCGGACCTTCATCCAGAGAGTTCGCCCAGGGCTCGGACCTTCATCCAGAGAGTTCGGCCAGGGATCGGACCTTTATCCAGAGACTTCACCCAGGGCTCGGACATTCATCCAGAGACTTTGTCCCAGGCTCGGACCTTCATCAAGAGACTTCACCCAGGTCCGGACCTTCATCCAGAGACATCACCGAGGGCTGAACCTTCATCCAGAGACTTCAGCCAGGGCCGGATCTTCATCCAGAGACTTCACCAAAGGCTGAACCTTCATCCAGAGACTTCACCCAGAGCTCGGACCTTCATCCAGAGACGTCACCCAGGGCTCGGACCTTCAACCAGAGATTTCAAGCAGGGCTGAACCTTCATCCAGAGACTTCCCCCAGGGCTGAACCTTCATCTAGAGACTTCACCCAGGGCCGGACCTTCATCCAGAGACTACACCCATGGCAGGACCTTCATCCAGAGACTTCTCCCAGGGATCGGACCTTCATCCAGAGACTTCGCCCTGGGCTCGGACCTTCATCCAGAGACTTCACCCAGGGCTCGGACATTCATCCAGAGACTTGGCCCAAGGATCGGACCTTTATCCAGAGACTTCACCCAGGGCTCGGACATTCATCCAGAGACTTTGTCCAGGGCTCGGACCTTCATCCAGAGTGTTCGCCCAGGGTTTGGACTTTCATCCAGTGCTTCCCAGGGCTCAGACCTTCATCCAGAGACTTTACCCAAAGCTCGGACCTTCATCCAGAGACTTCAACCAGGGCTTGGACCTTCTTCCAGAAACTTCACCCTGGGATCGGACCTTCATCCAGAGACTTCCCCCAGGGCTGGAACCTTCATTCAGAGACTTCACCCAGAGCTCTCACCTTCATCCAGAGACTTCACCCAGGGCTCAGACCTTCATCCTGAGACTTCACCCAGGGCCGGAACTTCATCCAGAGTCTTCGCCCAGGGCTCGGAACTTCATCCAGAGACATCACCCAAAGCTTGGACGTTCATCCAGAGACTTCCCCCAGGGCTCGGACCTTCATCCAGGGACTTCACCCAGGGCCGGACCTTCATCCAGAGACTTCACCGAGGGATCGGACCTTTATCCAGAGACTTCACCCAGGTCTCAGACCTTCATCCAGAGACTTTGCCCAGGGCTTGGACCTTCATCAAGAGAGTTCGCCCAGGGCCGGACCTTCATCCAGAGACTTCAAGTAGGGCTCGGACCTTCATCCAGAGAGTTCGCCCAGGGCTCGGCCTTCATCCAGAGAGTTCGCCCAGGGATCGGACCTTTATCCAGAGACTTGACCCAGGGCTCGGACATTCATGCCGAGACTTTGTCCAGGGCTCGGACCTTCATCAAGAGACTTCACCCAGGTCCGGACCTTCATCCAGAGACTTCACCGAGGGCTGAACCTTCATCCAGAGACTTCAGCCAGGGCCGGATCTTCATCCAGAGACTTCACCAAAGGCTGAACCTACATCCAGAGACTTCACCCAGAGCTCGGACCTTCATCCAGAGACTTCACCCAGGGCTCGGACCTTCATCCAGCGACTTCACCCAGGGCTGAACCTTCATCTAGAGACTTCACCCAGGGCCGGACCTTCATCCAGAGACTTCACCCATGGCAGGACCTTCATCCAGAGACTTCACCCAGGGATCGTGCCTTCATCCAGAGACTTCACCCAGGAATTGGAACTTCATCCAGTGACTTCACCCAGGGCCGGACCTTCATCCAGAGACCTCACCCAGGTATCGGACAATCATCCAGAGACTTCGCCCAGGGATCAGACCTTTATCCAGAGACTTCACCCAGGGATCGGACCTTCATCCAGAGACTTTGCCCAGGGCCGGACCTTCATCCAGAGACTTCTCCCAGGGTTCGGACCTTCATCCAGTGACTGCCCAGGGCTCAGACCTTCATCCAGAGACTTTGCCCAAAGCTCGTACCTTTATCCAGAGACTTCAACCAGGGCTTGGACCTTTATGCAGAGACGTCACCCAGGGCTCGGACCTTCATCCAGAGACTTCACCCAGGGCTGAACCTTCATCCAGAAACTTCACCCAGGGCTCGGACCTTCATCCAGAGACTACAGCCATGGCAGGACCTTCATCCAGAGACGTCACCCAGGGCTCGGACCTTCATCCAGAGACTTCACCCAGGGCTTGGACCTTCATCCAGAGACTTCACACAGGGATCGGAATTCATCCAGTGAGTTCACCCAGGGCCGGACCTTCATCCAGAGACTTCACCCAGGGATCGGACCTTTATCCCGAGAGTGCACCCAGTGCTCGGACCTTCATGCAGAGACATTACCCAGGGCCGGACCTTCATCCAGAGACTACACCCATGGCAGGACCTTCATCCAGAGACGTCACCCAGGGCTCGGACCTTCATCCAGAGACTTCACCCAGGGCTTGGACCTTCATCCAGAGACTTCACACAGGGATCGGACTTCATCCAGTGAGTTCACCCAGGGCCGGACCTTCATCCATAGACTTCACCCAGGGATCGGACCTTTATCCCGAGAGTACACCCATGGCAGGACCTTCATCCAGAGACTTCAACCAGGGATCGGACCTTCATCCAGAGACTTCACCCAGGGCTCGGACCTTCATCCAGAGACTTCACCCAGGGCTGAACCTTCATCCAGAGACTTCACCCAGGGCTGGACCTTCATCCAGAGACAACACCCATGGCAGGAGCTTCATCCAGAGACTTCACCCAGGGATCGGACCTTTATCCAGATAATTGGCCCAGGGCTCGGACCTTCATCCAGAGACTTGACCCAGGGCTGGACCTTCATCCAGAGACTGTGCCCAAAGCTCATACCTTCATCCAGAGACTTCACCCAGGGTTTCTCACCTTCATCCAGAGACTTCACACAGGGCTCAGACCTTCATCCAGAGACTTCAACCAGGGCCGGACCTTCATCCAGAGTCTTCGCCCAAGGCTCGGACCTTCATTCAGAGACTTCACCCAGGGCTTGGACCTTCATCAAGAGATTTCACTCAGGGCTCGGACTTTCATCCAGTGAGTTTGCCCAGGGCTCGGACATACATCCAGAGACTTTGCCCAGGGCTTTGACCGTGATCCAGTGACTTCACCACGGGCTGGACCTTCATCCTGAGACTTCACCCAGGGCTCGGGCCTTCATCCAGAGACTTTGCCCAAGGCTCGGAACTTCTTCCAGAGACTTCACCCAGGGCCGTACCTTCATCCAGAGATGTCGCCCAGGGCAGGACTTTCATCCAGAGACTTCACCAAGGGCTGGAGACCATTCAGAGACTTCACCCAGGGATCGGACCTTTAGCCCGAGAGTACACCCAGGCTCGGATCTTCATCCAGAGACATGACCCAGGGATCGGACCTTTATCCAGAGACTTCGCCCAGGGCTCGGTCCTTCATCCAGAGACTTGTCCCAGGGCTGGACCTTCATTCAGAGACTTCGCCCTGGGCTCAGTCCTTCAACCAGAGACTTTGCCCAAACCTCGTACCTTCATCCAGGGACTTCACCCAGGGCTTGGACCTTCATCCAGAGACTTCACCCAGGGCTCGAACCTTCATCCAGAGACTACACCCATGGCAGGACCTTCATACCGAGACTTCACCCAGGGATCGGACCTTCAACCAGAGACTTCACCCAGGGCTCGGACCTTCATCCAGAGACTTCACCCAGGGCTGAACATTCATCCAGTGACGTCACCCAGGGCCGGACCTTCATCCAAGTCTTTGCCCAGGGCCGGACCTTCATCCAGAGACTTCACCAAGGGCTGGACATTCTTCCAGAAACTTCACCCATGGCTGGACCTTCATCCAGAGAGTTCACCCAGGGATCGGACCTTCATCCAGAGACTTCACCTAGGGCTCGGACATTCATCCAGAGACTTGGCCCAAGGATCGGACCTTTATCCAGAGACTTCACCCAGGGCTCGGACATTCATCCAGAGACTTTGTCCAGGGCTTGGACCTTCATCAAGAGTGTTCGCCCAGGGCCGGACCTTCATCCGGTGAATTCTCCCAGGGCTCGGACCTTCATCCAGAGAGTTCGCCCAGGGCTCGGACATTCATACAGTGACTTCACCCAGGTCTCGGACATTCATCCAGAGACCCTGCCCAAAGCTCGGACCTTCATCCAGAGACTTCACCCAAGGCTTGGGCCTTCTTCCAGAAAGTTCACCCAGGGGTCGGACCTTCATCCAGAGACTTCACCCAGGGCTTGGACCTTCATCCAGAGACTTCACCCAGGGCTCGGACTTTCATCCAGTGAGTTTGCCCAGGGCTCGGACATACATCCAGAGACTTTGCCCAGGGCTTTGACCGTGATCCAGAGACTTCACCCAGGGCTCGGGCCTTCATCCAGAGACTTTGCCCAAGGCTCGGAACTTCTTCCAGAGACTTCACCCAGGGCCGGACCTTCATCCAGAGATGTCGCCCAGGGCCAGACTTTCATCCAGAGACTTCACCAAGGGATGGACCTTCATTCAGAGACTTCACACAGGGATCGGACCTTTAGCCCGAGAGTACAATCAGGGCTCGGATCTTCATCCAGAGACTTGACCCAGGGATCGGACCTTTATCCAGAGACTTCGCCCAGGGCTCGGACCTTCATCCAGAGACTTGTCTCAGGGCTGGACCTTCATTCAGAGACTTCGCCCTGGGCTCAGACCTTCATCCAGAGACTTTGCCCAAAGCTCATACCTTCATCCAGAGACTTCACCCAGGGCTTGGACCTTCATCCAGAGACTTCACCCAGGGCTCGAACCTTCATCCAGAGACTACACCCATGGCAGGACCTTCATCCCGAGACTTCACCCAGGGATCGGACCTTCAACCAGAGACTTCACCCAGGGCTCGGACCTTCATCCAGAGACTTCACCCAGGGCTGAACATTCATCCAGTGACTTCACCCAGGGCCGGACCTTCATCCAGAGTCTTTGCCCAGGGCCGGACCTTCATCCAGAGACTTCACCAAGGGCTGTACATTCTTCCAGAGACTTCACCCAGGGATCGAACCTTCATCCAGAGACTTCGCCCAGGGCTCGGACCTTCATCCAGAGACTTCACCTAGGGCTCGGACATTCATCCAGAGACTTGGCCCAAGGATCGGACCTTTATCCAGAGACTTCACCCAGGGCTTGGACATTCATCCAGAGACTTTGTCTAGGGCTCGGACCTTCATCCAGAGACATCACCCAAAGCTTGGACCTTCATCCAGAGACTTCCCCCAGGGCTCGGATCTTCATCCAGGGACTTCACCCAGGGCCGGACCTTCATCCAGAGACTACACCGAGGGATCGGACCTTTATCCAGAGACTTCACCCAGGTCTCGGACCTTCATCCAGAGACTTTGTCCAGGGCTTGGACCTTCATCAAGAGAGTTCGCCCAGGGCCGGACTTTAATCCAGAGACTTCAAGTAGTGCTCGGACCTTCATCCAGAGAGTTCGCCCAGGGCTCGGACCTTCATCCAGAGAGTTCGCCCAGGGATCGGATCTTTATCCAGAGACTTCACCCAGGGCTCGGACATTCATCCAGAGACTTTGTCCAGGGCTCGGACCTTCATCAAGAGACTTCACCCAGGTCCGGACCTTCATCCAGAGACTTCACCGAGGGCTGAACCTTCATCCAGAGACTTCAGCCAGGGCCGGATCTTCATCCAGAGACTTCACCAAGGGCTGAACCTTCATCCAGAGACTTCACACAGAGCTCGGACCTTCATCCGGAGACGTCACCCAGGGCTCGGACCTTCAACCAGAGATTTCAAGCAGGGCTGAACCTTCATCCAGAGACTTCCCCCAGGCTGAACCTTCATCTAGAGACTTCACCCAGGGCCGGACCTTCATCCAGAGACTACACCCATGGCAGGACCTTCATCCAGAGACTTCTCTCAGGGATCGGACCTTCATCCAGAGACTTCGCCCAGGGCTCGGACCTTCATCCAGAGACTTCACCCAGGGCTCGGACATTCATCCAGAGACTTGGCCCAAGGATCGGACCTTTATCCAGAGACTTCACCCAGGGCTTGGACATTCATCCAGAGACTTTGTCCAGGGCTCGGACCTTCATCCAGAGTGTTCGCCCAGGGTTTGGACCTTCATCCAGTGCTTCCCAGGGTGCAGACCTTCATCCAGAGACTTTGCCCAGGGCTCGGACCTTCATCCAGAGACTTCAACCAGGGCTTGGACCTTCTTCCAGAAACTTCACCCTGGGATCGGACCTTCATCCAGAGACTTCCCCCAGGGCTGGAACCTTCATTCAGAGACTTCACCCAGAGCTCTCACCTTCATCCAGAGACTTCACCCAGGGCTCAGACCTTCATCCTGAGACTTCACCCAGGGCCGGACCTTCATCCAGAGTCTTCTCCCAGGGCTCGGAACTTCATCCAGAGATATCACCCAAAGCTTGGACGTTCATCCAGAGAGTTCCCCCAGGGCTCGGACCTTCATCCAGGGACTTCACCCAGGGCCGGACCTTCATCCAGAGACTTCACCGAGGGATCGGACCTTTATCCAGAGACTTCACCCAGGTCTCGGACCTTCATCCAGAGACTTTGTCCAGGGCTTGGACCTTCATCAAGAGAGTTCGCCCAGGGCCGGACCTTCATCCAGAGACTTCAAGTAGGTCTCGGACCTTCATCCAGAGAGTTCGCCCAGGGCTCGGACCTTCATCCAGAGAGTTCGCCCAGGGATCGGATCTTTATCCAGAGACTTCACCCAGGGCTCGGACATTCATCCAGAGACTTTGTCCAGGGCTCGGACCTTCATCAAGAGACTTCACCCAGGTCCGGACCTTCATCCACAGACTTCACCGAGGGCTGAACCTTCATCCAGAGACTTCAGCCAGGGCCGGATCTTCATCCAGAGACTTCACCAAGGGCTGAACCTTCATCCAGAGACTTCACACAGAGCTCGGACCTTCATCCGGAGACGTCACCCAGGGCTCGGACCTTCAACCAGAGATTTCAAGCAGGGCTGAACCTTCATCCAGAGACTTCCCCCAGGCTGAACCTTCATCTAGAGACTTCACCCAGGGCCGGACCTTCATCCAGAGACTACACCCATGGCAGGACCTTCATCCAGAGACTTCTCCCAGGGATCGGACCTTCATCCAGAGACTTCGTCCTGGGCTCGGACCTTCATCCAGAGACTTCACCCAGGGCTCGGACATTCATCCAGAGACTTGGCCCAAGGATCGGACCTTTATCCAGAGACTTCACCCAGGGCTTGGACATTCATCCAGAGACTTTGTCCAGGGCTCGGACCTTCATCCAGAGTGTTCGCCCAGGGTTTGGACCTTCATCCAGTGCTTCCCAGGACGCAGACCTTCATCCAGAGACTTTGCCCAAAGCTCGGACCTTCATCCAGAGACTTCAACCAGGGCTTGGACCTTCTTCCAGAAACTTCACCCTGGGATCGGACCTTCATCCAGAGACTTCCCCCAGGGCTGGAACCTTCATTCAGAGACTTCACCCAGAGCTCTCACCTTCATCCAGAGACTTCACCCAGGGCTCAGACCTTCATCCTGAGACTTCACCCAGGGCCGGACCTTCATCCAGAGTCTTCTCCCAGGGCTCGGAACTTCATCCAGAGACATCACCCAAAGCTTGGACGTTCATCCAGAGAGTTCCCCCAGGGCTCGGACCTTCATCCTGGGACTTCACCCAGGGCCGGACCTTCATCCAGAGACTTCACCGAGGGATCGGACCTTTATCCAGAGACTTCACCCAGGTCTCGGACCTTCATCCAGAGACTTTGTCCAGGGCTTGGACCTTCATCAAGAGAGTTCGCCCAGGGCCGGACCTTCATCCAGAGACTTCAAGTAGGTCTCGGACCTTCATCCAGAGAGTTCGCCCAGGGCTCGGACCTTCATCCAGAGAGTTCGGCCAGGGATCGGACCTTTATCCAGAGACTTCACCCAGGGCTCGGACATTCATCCAGAGACTTTGTCCCGGGCTCGGACCTTCATCAAGAGACTTCACCCAGGTCCGGACCTTCATCCAGAGACTTCACCGAGGGCTGAACCTTCATCCAGAGACTTCAGCCAGGGCCGGATCTTCATCCAGAGACTTCACCAAAGGCTGAACCTTCATCCAGAGACTTCACCCAGAGCTCGGACCTTCATCCAGAGACTTCGCCCAGGGCTCGGACCTTCATCCAGAGACTTCACCCAGGGCTCGGACATTCATCCAGAGACTTTGTCCAGGGCTCGGACCTTCATCCAGAGTGTTCGCCCAGGGTTTGGACTTTCATCCAGTGCTTCCCAGGGCTCAGACCTTCATCCAGAGACTTTGCCCAAAGCTCGGACCTTCATCCAGAGACTTCAACCAGGGCTTGGACCTTCTTCCAGAAACTTCACCCTGGGATCGGACCTTCATCCAGAGACTTCCCCCAGGGCTGGAACCTTCATTCAGAGACTTCACCCAGAGCTCTCACCTTCATCCAGAGACTTCACCCAGGGCTCAGACCTTCATCCAGAGACTTCCCCCAGGGCTCGGACCTTCATCCAGGGACTTCACCCAGGGCCGGACCTTCATCCAGAGACTTCACCGAGGGATCGGACCTTTATCCAGAGACTTCACCCAGGTCTCGGACCTTCATCCAGAGACTTTGTCCAGGGCTTGGACCTTCATCAAGAGAGTTCGCCCAGGGCCGGACCTTCATCCAGAGACTTCAAGTAGGGCTCGGACCTTCATCCAGAGAGTTCGCCCAGGGCTCGGACCTTCATCTAGAGAGTTCGGCCAGGGATCGGACCTTTATCCAGAGACTTCACCCAGGGCTCGGACATTCATCCAGAGACTTTGTCCAGGGCTCGGACCTTCATCAAGAGACTTCACTCAGGTCCGGACCTTCATCCAGAGACTTCACCGAGGGCTGAACCTTCATCCAGAGACTTCAAACAGGGCCGGATCTTCATCCAGAGACTTCACCAAAGGCTGAACCTACATCCAGAGACTTCACCCAGAGCTCGGACCTTCATCCAGAGACGTCACCCAGGGCTCGGACCTTCAACCAGAGATTTCAAGCAGGGCTGAACCTTCATCCAGAGACTTCCCCCAGGGCTGAACCTTCATCTAGAGACTTCACCCAGGGATCGTAACTTCATCCAGAGACTTCACCCAGGAATTGGAACTTCATCCAGTGACTTCACCCAGGGCCGGACCTTCATCCAGAGACCTCACCCAGGTATCGGACATTCATCCAGAGACTTCGCCCAGGGATCAGACCTTTATCCAGAGACTTCACCCAGGGATCGGACCTTCATCCAGAGACTTTGCCCAGGGCCGGACCTTCATCCAGAGACTTCTCCCAGGGTTCGGACCTTCATCCAGTGACTGCCCAGGGCTCAGACCTTCATCCAGAGACTTTGCCCAAAGCTCGTACCTTTATCCAGAGACGTCAACCAGGGCTTGGACCTTTATGCAGAGACGTCACCCAGGGCTCGGACCTTCATCCAGAGACTTCACCCAGGGCTGAACCTTCATCCAGAAACTTCACCCAGGGCTCGGACCTTCAACCAGAGACTACAGCCATGGCAGGACCTTCATCCAGAGACGTCACCCAGGGCTCGGACCTTCATCCAGAGACTTCACCCAGGGCTTGGACCTTCATCCAGAGACTTCACACAGGGATCGGAATTCATCCAGTGAGTTCACCCAGGGCCGGACCTTCATCCAGAGACTTCACCCAGGGATCGGACCTTTATCCCGAGAGTGCACCCAGTGCTCGGACCTTCATCCAGAGACATTACCCAGGGCCGGACCTTCATCCAGAGACTACACCCATGGCAGGACCTTCATCCAGAGACGTCACCCAGGTCTCGGACCTTCATCCAGAGACTTCACCCAGGGCTTGGACCTTCATCCAGAGACTTCACACAGGGATTGGACTTCATCCAGTGAGTTCACCCAGGGCCGGACCTTCATCCATAGACTTCACCCAGGGATCGGACCTTTATCCCGAGAGTACACCCAGTGCTCGGACCTTCATCCAGAGACTTCACCCAGGGATCGGACCTTTATCCAGATACTTGGCCCAGGGCTCGGACCTTCATCCAGAGACTTGACCCAGGGCTGGACCTTCATCCAGAGACTGTGCCCAAAGCTCATACCTTCATCCAGAGACTTCACCCAGGGCTTGGACCTTCATCCAGTGACTTCACCCAGGGCTCGGACCTTCATCCAGAGACTTCACCCAAGGCTGAACCTTCATCCAGAGACTACATCCATGTCAGGACATTCATCCAGAGACTTCAACCAGGGATCGGACCTTCATCCAGAGACTTCACCCAGGGCTCGGACCTTCATCCAGAGACTTCACCCAGGGATGAACCTTCATCCAGAGACTTCACCCAGGGCTGGACCTTCATCCAGAGAAAACACCCATGGCAGGACCTTCATCCAGAGACTTCACCCTGTGATCGGACCTTTATCCAGATACTTGGCCCAGGGCTCGGACCTTCATCCAGAGACTTGAACCAGGGCTGGACCTTCATCCAGAGACTGTGCCCAAAGCTCATACCTTCATCCAGAGACTTCACCCAGGGTTTCTCACCTTCATCCAGAGACTTCACACAGGGCTCAGACCTTCATCCAGAGACTTCAACCAGGGCCGGACCTTCATCCAGAGTCTTCGCCCAGGGCTCGGACCTTCATTCAGAGACTTCACCCAGGGCTTGGACCTTCATCAAGAGATTTCACTCAGGGCTCGGACTTTCATCCAGTGAGTTTGCCCAGGGCTCGGACATACATCCAGAGACTTTGCCCAGGGCTTTGACCGTGATCCAGTGAATTCACCACGGGCTGGACCTTCATCCTGAGACTTCACCCAGGGCTCGGGCCTTCATCCAGAGACTTTGCCCAAGGCTCGGAACTTCTTCCAGAGACTTCACCCAGGGCCGTACCTTCATCCAGAGATGTCGCCCAGGGCCGGACTTTCATCCAGAGACTTCACCAAGGGCTGGACCTTCATTCAGAGACTTCACCCAGGGATCGGACCTTTAGCCCGAGAGTACACCCAGGCTCGGATCTTCATCCAGAGACATGACCCAGGGATCGGACATTTATCCAGAGACTTCGCCCAGGGCTCGGACCTTCATCCAGAGACTTGTCCCAGGGCTGGACCTTCATTCAGAGACTTCGCCCTGGGCTCAGTCCTTCAACCAGAGACTTTGCCCAAAGCTCGTACTTTCATCCAGGGACTTCACCCAGGGCTTGGACCTTCATCCAGAGACTTCACCCAGGGCGCGAACCTTCATCCAGAGACTACACCCATGGCAGGACCTTCATACCGAGACTTCACCCAGGGATCGGACCTTCAACCAGAGACTTCACCCAGGGCTCGGACCTTCATCCAGAGACTTCACCCAGGGCTGAACATTCATCCAGTGACGTCACCCAGGGCCGGACCTTCATCCAAGTCTTTGCCCAGGGCCGGACCTTCATCCAGAGACTTCACCAAGGGCTGGACATTCTTCCAGAAACTTCACCCATGGCTGGACCTTCATCCAGAGAGTTCACCCAGGGATCGGACCTTCATCCAGAGACTTCACCTAGGGCTCGGATATTCATCCAGAGACTTGGCCCAAGGATCGGACCTTTATCCAGAGACTTCACCCAGGGCTCGGACATTCATCCAGAGACTTTGTCCAGGGCTCGGACCTTCATCACGAGAGTTCGCCCAGGGCCGGACCTTCATCCAGAGACTTCTCCCAGGGCTCGGACCTTCATCCAGAGAGTTTGCCCAGGGTTTGGACTTTCATCCAGTGCTTCCCAGGGCTCAGACCTTCATCCAGAGACTTTGCCCAAAGATCGGACCTTCATCCAGAGACTTCAACCAGGGCTTGGACCTTCTTCCAGAAACTTCACCCAGGGATCGGACCTTCATCCAGAGACTTCCCCCAGGGCTGGAACCTTCATTCAGAGACTTCACCCAGAGCTCTCACCTTCATCCAGAGACTTCACCCAGGGCTCAGACCTTCATCCTGAGACTTCACCCAGGGCCGGATTTTCATCCAGAGTCTTCGCCCAGGGCTCGGAACTTCATCCAGAGACATCACCCAAAGCTTGGACCTTCATCCAGAGACTTCTCCCAGGGATGGGACCTTCATCCAGGGACTTCACCCAGGGCCGGACCTTCATCCAGAGACTTCACCTAGGGATCGGACCTTTATCCAGAGACTTCACCCAGGGCATGGACATTCATCCAGAGACTTTGTCCAGGGTTCGGACCATCATCAAGAGACTTCACCCAGGTCCGGACATTCATCCAGAGACTTCACCGAGGGCTGAACCTTCATCCAGAGACTTCCCCCAAGGCTGAACCTTCATCTAGAGACTTCACCCAGGGCCGGACCTTCATCCAGAGACTACACCCATGGCAGGACCTTCATCCAGAGACTTCACTAAGGGATCGGACCTTCAGCCAGAGACTTCACCCAGGACTTGGACCTTCATCCAGAGACTTCGCCCTGGGCTCAGACCTTCATCCAGCGACTTTGCCCAAAGGTCGTACCTTCATCCAGAGACTTCACCCAGGGCTTGGACCTTTATCCAGAGACTTCGACCAGGTCTGGAACTTCATCCAGAGACTTCACTCAGGGCTCGGACGTTCATCCAGAGACTTTACCCAGGGCTCGGACCTTCATCCAGAGACTTCACCCAGGGCTGTAACTTCATCCAGCGACTTCACCCAGGGCCGGACCTTCATCCAGAGACTACACCCATGGCAGGACCTTCATCCAGAGACTTCACCCAGGGATCGGACCTTCATCCAGAGACTTCACAAAGGGCTCGGACCTTCAACCAGAGACTTCACCCAGGGTTCGGACCTTCATCCCGAGACTTCACCCAGGGCTGAAACTTTATCCAGACATTTCAACCAGGGCCGGACATTCATCCTGAGACTACACCCATGGCAGGACCTTCAGCCAGAGACTTCACCCAGGACTTGGACCTTCATCCAGAGACTTCACCCAGGGATCGGAACTTCATCCAGTGACTTCACCCAGGGCCGGATCTTCATCCAGAGAATTCACCCAGGGCTTGGACCTTCATCCAGAGACATCAGCCAGCGATCGGATCTTTATCCAGTGACTTCACCCAGGGCCAGACCTTCATCCAGAGTCTTTGCCCAGGGCTGGACCTTCATCCAGAGACTTCACCCAGGGTTGGAACTTCTTCCAGAGACTTCACCCAGGGCTGGACCTTCATCCAGAGACTTCTCCCAGGGATCGGACCTTCATCCAGAGACTTCACCCAGGGCTTGGACCTTCATCCAGAGACTTCACACAGGGATCGGAATTCATCCAGTGAGTTCACCCAGGGCCGGACCTTCATCCAGAGACTTCACCCAGGGATCGGACCTTTATCCCGAGAGTGCACCCAGTGCTCGGACCTTCATCCAGAGACATTACCCAGGGCCGGACCTTCATCCAGAGACTACACCCATGGCAGGACCTTCATCCAGAGACGTCACCCAGGTCTCGGACCTTCATCCAGAGACTTCACCCAGGGCTTGGACCTTCATCCAGAGACTTCACACAGGGATCGGACTTCATCCAGTGAGTTCACCCAGGGCCGGACCTTCATCCATAGACTTCACCCAGGGATCGGACCTTTATCCCGAGAGTACACCCAGTGCTCGGACCTTCATCCAGAGACTTCACCCAGGGATCGGACCTTTATCCAGATACTTGGCCCAGGGCTCGGACCTTCATCCAGAGACTTGACCCAGGGCTGGACCTTCATCCAGAGACTGTGCCCAAAGCTCATACCTTCATCCAGAGACTTCACCCAGGGCTTGGACCTTCATCCAGTGACTTCACCCAGGGCTCGGACCTTCATCCAGAGACTTCACCCAAGGCTGAACCTTCATCCAGAGACTACATCCATGTCAGGACATTCATCCAGAGACTTCAACCAGGGATCGGACCTTCATCCAGAGACTTCACCCAGGGCTCGGACCTTCATCCAGAGACTTCACCCAGGGATGAACCTTCATCCAGAGACTTCACCCAGGGCTGGACCTTCATCCAGAGAAAACACCCATGGCAGGACCTTCATCCAGAGACTTCACCCTGTGATCGGACCTTTATCCAGATACTTGGCCCAGGGCTCGGACCTTCATCCAGAGACTTGAACCAGGGCTGGACCTTCATCCAGAGACTGTGCCCAAAGCTCATACCTTCATCCAGAGACTTCACCCAGGGTTTCTCACCTTCATCCAGAGACTTCACACAGGGCTCAGACCTTCATCCAGAGACTTCAACCAGGGCCGGACCTTCATCCAGAGTCTTCGCCCAGGGCTCGGACCTTCATTCAGAGACTTCACCCAGGGCTTGGACCTTCATCAAGAGATTTCACTCAGGGCTCGGACTTTCATCCAGTGAGTTTGCCCAGGGCTCGGACATACATCCAGAGACTTTGCCCAGGGCTTTGACCGTGATCCAGTGAATTCACCACGGGCTGGACCTTCATCCTGAGACTTCACCCAGGGCTCGGGCCTTCATCCAGAGACTTTGCCCAAGGCTCGGAACTTCTTCCAGAGACTTCACCCAGGGCCGTACCTTCATCCAGAGATGTCGCCCAGGGCCGGACTTTCATCCAGAGACTTCACCAAGGGCTGGACCTTCATTCAGAGACTTCACCCAGGGATCGGACCTTTAGCCCGAGAGTACACCCAGGCTCGGATCTTCATCCAGAGACATGACCCAGGGATCGGACATTTATCCAGAGACTTCGCCCAGGGCTCGGACCTTCATCCAGAGACTTGTCCCAGGGCTGGACCTTCATTCAGAGACTTCGCCCTGGGCTCAGTCCTTCAACCAGAGACTTTGCCCAAAGCTCGTACTTTCATCCAGGGACTTCACCCAGGGCTTGGACCTTCATCCAGAGACTTCACCCAGGGCGCGAACCTTCATCCAGAGACTACACCCATGGCAGGACCTTCATACCGAGACTTCACCCAGGGATCGGACCTTCAACCAGAGACTTCACCCAGGGCTCGGACCTTCATCCAGAGACTTCACCCAGGGCTGAACATTCATCCAGTGACGTCACCCAGGGCCGGACCTTCATCCAAGTCTTTGCCCAGGGCCGGACCTTCATCCAGAGACTTCACCAAGGGCTGGACATTCTTCCAGAAACTTCACCCATGGCTGGACCTTCATCCAGAGAGTTCACCCAGGGATCGGACCTTCATCCAGAGACTTCACCTAGGGCTCGGATATTCATCCAGAGACTTGGCCCAAGGATCGGACCTTTATCCAGAGACTTCACCCAGGGCTCGGACATTCATCCAGAGACTTTGTCCAGGGCTCGGACCTTCATCACGAGAGTTCGCCCAGGGCCGGACCTTCATCCAGAGACTTCTCCCAGGGCTCGGACCTTCATCCAGAGAGTTTGCCCAGGGTTTGGACTTTCATCCAGTGCTTCCCAGGGCTCAGACCTTCATCCAGAGACTTTGCCCAAAGATCGGACCTTCATCCAGAGACTTCAACCAGGGCTTGGACCTTCTTCCAGAAACTTCACCCAGGGATCGGACCTTCATCCAGAGACTTCCCCCAGGGCTGGAACCTTCATTCAGAGACTTCACCCAGAGCTCTCACCTTCATCCAGAGACTTCACCCAGGGCTCAGACCTTCATCCTGAGACTTCACCCAGGGCCGGATTTTCATCCAGAGTCTTCGCCCAGGGCTCGGAACTTCATCCAGAGACATCACCCAAAGCTTGGACCTTCATCCAGAGACTTCTCCCAGGGATGGGACCTTCATCCAGGGACTTCACCCAGGGCCGGACCTTCATCCAGAGACTTCACCTAGGGATCGGACCTTTATCCAGAGACTTCACCCAGGGCATGGACATTCATCCAGAGACTTTGTCCAGGGTTCGGACCATCATCAAGAGACTTCACCCAGGTCCGGACATTCATCCAGAGACTTCACCGAGGGCTGAACCTTCATCCAGAGACTTCCCCCAAGGCTGAACCTTCATCTAGAGACTTCACCCAGGGCCGGACCTTCATCCAGAGACTACACCCATGGCAGGACCTTCATCCAGAGACTTCACTAAGGGATCGGACCTTCAGCCAGAGACTTCACCCAGGACTTGGACCTTCATCCAGAGACTTCGCCCTGGGCTCAGACCTTCATCCAGCGACTTTGCCCAAAGGTCGTACCTTCATCCAGAGACTTCACCCAGGGCTTGGACCTTTATCCAGAGACTTCGACCAGGTCTGGAACTTCATCCAGAGACTTCACTCAGGGCTCGGACGTTCATCCAGAGACTTTACCCAGGGCTCGGACCTTCATCCAGAGACTTCACCCAGGGCTGTAACTTCATCCAGCGACTTCACCCAGGGCCGGACCTTCATCCAGAGACTACACCCATGGCAGGACCTTCATCCAGAGACTTCACCCAGGGATCGGACCTTCATCCAGAGACTTCACAAAGGGCTCGGACCTTCAACCAGAGACTTCACCCAGGGTTCGGACCTTCATCCCGAGACTTCACCCAGGGCTGAAACTTTATCCAGACATTTCAACCAGGGCCGGACATTCATCCTGAGACTACACCCATGGCAGGACCTTCAGCCAGAGACTTCACCCAGGACTTGGACCTTCATCCAGAGACTTCACCCAGGGATCGGAACTTCATCCAGTGACTTCACCCAGGGCCGGATCTTCATCCAGAGAATTCACCCAGGGCTTGGACCTTCATCCAGAGACATCAGCCAGCGATCGGATCTTTATCCAGTGACTTCACCCAGGGCCAGACCTTCATCCAGAGTCTTTGCCCAGGGCTGGACCTTCATCCAGAGACTTCACCCAGGGTTGGAACTTCTTCCAGAGACTTCACCCAGGGCTGGACCTTCATCCAGAGACTTCTCCCAGGGATCGGACCTTCATCCAGAGACTTTGTCCAGGGATCGGACCTTCATCCAGAGACTTCACCCAGGGATTGGACCTTCATCCAGAGACTTCACCCAGGGCTCGGACCTTCATCCAGCGACTTCACCCAGGGCTGAACCTTCATCCAGAGACTTTACCCAGGGCCGGACCTTCATCCAGAGACTACACCCATGGCAGGACCATCGTCCAGAGACGTCACCCAGGGCTCGGACCTTCATCCAGAGACTTCACCCAGGGATCGGACCGTTATCCAGATACTTCGTCCAGGGCTCAGACCTTCATCCAGAGACTTCACCTAGGGCTGGACCTTCATCCAGAGACTTCGCCCTGCGCTCAGACCTTCATCCAGAGACTTTGCCCAAAGCTCGTACCTTCATCCAGAGACTTCACCCAGGGCTCGGACGTTCATCCAGAGACTTTAGCCAGGGCTCGGACCTTCATCCAGAGACTTCACCCAGGGCTGAACCTTCGTCCAGCGACTTCACCCAGGGCCGGACCTTCATCCAGAGACTACACCCATGGCAGGACCTTCATCCAGAAACTTCACCCAGGGATCGGACCTTCATCCAGAGACTTCACACAGGGCTCGGACCTTCAGCCAGAGACTTCACCCAGGACTTGGACCTTCATCCAGAGACTTCACCCAGGGATCGGAACTTCATCCAGTGACTTCACCCAGGGCCGGATCTTCATCCAGAGAATTCACCCAGGGCTTGGACCTTCATCCAGAGACATCACCCAGCGATCGGATCTTTATCCAGTGACTTCACCCAGGGCCAGACCTTCATCCAGAGTCTTTGCCCAGGGCCGGAACTTCATCCGGAGACTTCACCCAGGGCCGGAACTTCTTCCAGAGACTTCACCCAGGGCTGGACCTTCATCCAGAGACTTCTCCCAGGGATCAGACCTTCATCCAGAGACTTCGCCCAGGGATCGTACCTTCATCCAGAGACTTCGCCCAGGGATCGGACTTTTATCCAAAGACTTAGCCAAGGGCTCGGACCTACATCCAGAGAGTTCGCCCAGGGATCGGACCTTTATCCAGAGACTTCGCCCAGGGATCAGACCTTCATCCAGAGACATCACCCAGGGATCGGACCTTCATCCAGAAAGTTCGCCCACGGATCGGACCTTTTTCCAGAGACTTCACCCAACGCTCGGACCTTCATCCAGAGACTTTGTCCAGGGATCGGACCTTCATCCAGAGACTTCACCCAGGGATCGGACCTTCATAAAGAGACTTCACCCAGGGATCGGACCTTCATCCAGAGACTTCGACCACGGATCGGACCTTTATCCTGAGATTTCACCCAGGGCTCAGACCTTCATCCAGAGACTTGGCCCAGGGATCGGACCTTTTTCCAGAGACTTCACCCAGGGCTCGGACCTTCATCCAGAGACTTTGTCCAGGGCTCGGACCTTCATCAAGAGACTACACCCATGGCGGGACCTTCAGCCAGAGACTTCACCCAGGACTTGGACCTTCATCCAGAGACTTCACCCAGGGATCGGAACTTCATCCAGTGACTTCACCCAGGGCCGGATCTTCATCCAGAGAATTCACCCAGGGCTTGGACCTTCATCCAGAGACATCAGCCAGCGATCGGATCTTTATCCAGTGACTTCACCCAGGGCCAGACCTTCATCCAGAGTCTTTGCCCAGGGCTGGACCTTCATCCAGAGACTTCACCCAGGGTTGGAACTTCTTCCAGAGACTTCACCCAGGGCTGGACCTTCATCCAGAGACTTCTCCCAGGGATCGGACCTTCATCCAGAGACTTTGTCCAGGGATCGGACCTTCATCCAGAGACTTCACCCAGGGATTGGACCTTCATCCAGAGACTTCACCCAGGGCTCGGACCTTCATCCAGCGACTTCACCCAGGGCTGAACCTTCATCCAGAGACTTTACCCAGGGCCGGACCTTCATCCAGAGACTACACCCATGGCAGGACCTTCGTCCAGAGACGTCACCCAGGGCTCGGACCTTCATCCAGAGACTTCACCCAGGGATCGGACCGTTATCCAGATACTTCGTCCAGGGCTCAGACCTTCATCCAGAGACTTCACCTAGGGCTGGACCTTCATCCAGAGACTTCGCCCTGCGCTCAGACCTTCATCCAGAGACTTTGCCCAAAGCTCATACCTTCATCCAGAGACTTCACCCAGGGCTCGGACGTTCATCCAGAGACTTTACCCAGGGCTCGGACCTTCATCCAGAGACTTCACCCAGGGCTGAACCTTCGTCCAGCGACTTCACCCAGGGCCGGACCTTCATCCAGAGACTACACCCATGGCAGGACCTTCATCCAGAAACTTCACCCAGGGATCGGACCTTCATCCAGAGACTTCACACAGGGCTCGGACCTTCAGCCAGAGACTTCACCCAGGACTTGGACCTTCATCCAGAGACTTCACCCAGGGATCGGAACTTCATCCAGTGACTTCACCCAGGGCCGGATCTTCATCCAGAGAATTCACCCAGGGCTTGGACCTTCATCCAGAGACATCACCCACCGATCGGATCTTTATCCAGTGACTTCACCCAGGGCCAGACCTTCATCCAGAGTCTTTGCCCAGGGCCGGAACTTCATCCGGAGACTTCACCCAGGGCCGGAACTTCTTCCAGAGACTTCACCCAGGGCTGGACCTTCATCCAGAGACTTCTCCCAGGGATCAGACCTTCATCCAGAGACTTCGCCCAGGGATCGTACCTTCATCCAGAGACTTCGCCCGGGGATCGGACTTTTATCCAAAGACTTAGCCAAGGGCTCGGACCTACATCCAGAGAGTTCGCCCAGGGATCGGACCTTTATCCAGAGACTTCGCCCAGGGATCAGACCTTCATCCAGAGACATCACCCAGGGATCGGACCTTCATCCAGAAAGTTCGCCCACGGATCGGACCTTTTTCCAGAGACTTCACCCAACGCTCGGACCTTCATCCAGAGACTTTGTCCAGGGATCGGACCTTCATCCAGAGACCACCCAGGGATCGGACCTTCATCCAGAGACTTCACCCTGGGATCGGACCTTCATCCAGAGACTTCGCCCACGGATCGGACCTTTATCCTGAGATTTCACCCAGGGCTCAGACCTTCATCCAGAGACTTGGCCCAGGGATCGGACCTTTTTCCAGAGACTTCACCCAGGGCTCGGACCTTCATCCAGAGACTTTGTCCAGGGCTCGGACCTTCATCAAGAGAGTTCGCCCGGGGCTTGGGCCTTCTTCCAGAAACTTCACCCAGGGGTCGGACCTTCATCCAGTGACTTCACCCAGCGCCGGACCTTCATCCAGAGTCTTCGCCCAGGTGCTCGGACCTTCATCCAGAGACTTCACCCAGGTCTGAACCTTCATCCAGAGACTTCACCCAGGGCTCGGACCTTCATCCAGAGACTTTGCCCAAAGCTCGTACCTTCATCCAGAGACTTCACCCAGGGCTTGGACATTCATCCAGAGACTTCACCCAGGGCTCGAACCTTCATCCAGAGACTACACCCATGGCAGGACCTTCATCCCGAGACTTCACCCAGGGATCGGACCTTCAACCAGAGACTTCACCCAGGGCTCGGACCTTCATCCAGAGTCTTTGCCCAGGGCTGAACATTCATCCAGTGACTTCACCAAGGGCTGGACATTCTTCCAGAGACTTCACCCAGGGATCGGACCTTCATCCAGAGACTTCGCCCAGGGCTCGGACCTTCATCCAGAGACTTCACCTAGGGCTCGGACATTCATCCAGAGACTTGGCTCAAGGATCGGACCTTTATCCAGAGACTTCACCCAGGGCTCGGACATTCATCCAGAGACTTTGTCCAGGGCTCGGACCTTCATCAGGAGAGTTCGCCCAGGGCCGGACCTTCATCCAGAGACTTCTCCCAGGGCTCGGACCTTCATCCAGAGAGTTCGCCCAGGGTTTGGACCTTCATCCAGTGCTTCCCAGGACTCAGACCTTCATCCAGAGACTTTGCCCAAAGCTCGGACCTTCATCCAGAGACTTCAACCAGGGCTTGGACCTTCTTCCAGAAACTTCACCCAGGGATCGGAGCTTCATCCAGAGACTACCCCCAGGGCTGGAACCTTCATTCAGAGACTTCACCCAGAGCTCTCACCTTCATCCAGAGACTTCACCCAGGGCTCAGACCTTCATCCTGAGACTTCACCCAGGGCCGGACCTTCATCCAGAGTCTTCGCCCAGGGCTCGGAACTTCATCCAGAGACATCACCCAAAGCTTGGACCTTCATCCAGAGAATTCCCCCAGTGCTCGGACCTTCATCCAGGGACTTCACCCAGGGCCGGACCTTCATCCAGAGACTACACCGAGGGATCGGACCTTTATCCAGAGACTTCACCCATGTCTCGGACCTTCATCTAGAGACTTTGTCCAGGGCCGGACATTCATCAAGAGAGTTCGCCCAGGGCCGGACCTTCATCCAGAGACTTCAAGTAGGGCTCGGACCTTCATCCAGAGAGTTCGCCCAGGGATCGGACCTTTATCCGAGACTTCACCCAGGGCTCGGACATCCATCCAGAGACTTTGTCCAGGGCTCGGACCTTCATCAGGAGACTTCACCCAGGTCCGGACCTTCATCCAGAGACTTCACCGAGGGCTGAACCTTCATCCAGAGACTTCAGCCAGGGCCGGATCCTCATCCAGAGACTTCACCAAGGGCTGAACCTTCATCCAGAGACTTCACCCAGAGCTCGGACCTTCATCCAGAGACGTCACCCAGGGCTCGGACCTTCAACCAGAGATTTCAAGCAGGGCTGAACCTTCATCCAGATACTTCCCCCAGGGCTGAACATTCATCTAGAGACTTCACCCAGGGCTGGACCTTCATCCAGAGACTACACCCATGGCAGGACCTTCATCCAGAGACTTCACCCAGGGATCGGACCTTCATCCAGAGAGATCACCCAGGGCTCGGATCTTCATCCAGAGACTTCACCCAGGGCTCGGACCTTCATCCAGAGACTTCACCCAGGGCCGGACCTTCATCCAGAGACTTCGCCCAGGGCAGGAACTTCTTCCAGAGACTTCACCCAGGGATCGGACATTCATCCAGAGACTTCGCCCAGGGATCAGACCTTTATCCAGAGACTTAACCCAGGGATCGGACCTTCTTCCAGAGAATTTGCCCAGGGCCGGACCTTCATCCAGAGACTTCTCCCAGGGCTTGGACCTTCATCCAGAGACTTCACCCAGGGCTCGAACCTTCATCCAGAGACTACACCCATGGCAGGACCTTCATCCCGAGACTTCACCCAGGGATCGGACCTTCAACCAGAGACTTCACCCAGGGCTCGGACCTTCATCCAGAGACATCACCCAGGGCTGAACATTCATCCAATGACTTCATCCAGGGCCGGACCTTCATCCAGAGTCTTTGCCCAGGGCCGGACCTTCATCCAGAGACTTCACCAAGGGCTGTACATTCTTCCAGAGACTTCACCCAGGGATCGGACCTTCATCCAGAGACTTCGCCCAGGGCTCGGACCTTCATCCAGAGACTTCACCTAGGGCTCGGACATTCATCCAGAGACTTGGCCCAAGGATCGGACCTTTGTCCAGAGACTTCACCCAGGGCTCGGACATTCATCCAGAGACTTTGTCCAGGGCTCGGACCTTCATCAGGAGAGTTCGCCCAGGGCCGGACCTTCATCCAGAGACTTCTCCCAGGGCTCGGACCTTCATCCAGAGAGTTTGCCCAGGGTTTGGACCTTCATCCAGTGCTTCCCAGGGCTCAGACCTTCATCCAGAGACATCACCCAAAGCTTGGACCTTCATCCAGGGACTTCCCCCAGGGCTCGGCCCTTCATCCAGGGACTTCACCCAGGGCCGGACCTTCATCCAGACACTACACCGAGGGATCGGACCTTTATCCAGAGACTTCACCCAGGTCTCGGACCTTCATCCAGAGACTTTGTCCAGGGCTTGGACCTTCATCAAGAGAGTTCGCCCAGGGCCGGACCTTCATCCACAGACTTCAAGTAGGGCTCGGACCTTCATCCAGAGAGTTCGCCCAGGGCTCGGACCTTCATCCAGAGAGTTCGCCCAGGGATCGGACCTTTATCCAGAGACTTCACCCAGGGCTCGGACATTCATCCAGAGACTTTGTCCAGGGCTCGGACCTTCATCAAGAGACTTCACCCAGGTCCGGACCTTCATCCAGAGACTTCACCGAGGGCTGAACCTTCATCCAGAGACGTCACCCAGGGCTCGGACCTTCAACCAGAGATTTCAAGCAGGGCTGAACCTTCATCCAGAGACATCCCCCAGGGCTGAACCTTCATCTAGAGACTTCACCCAGGGCCGGACCTTCATCCAGAGACTGCACCCATGGCAGGACCTTCATCCAGAGAGTTCGCCCAGGAATCGGACCTTTATCCAGAGACTTCGCCCAGGGATCAGACCTTCATCCAGAGACTTCACCCATGGATCGGACCTTCATCCAGAAACTTCGCCCACGGATAGGACATTTTTCCAGAGACTTCAGCCAACGCTCGGACCTTCATCCAGAGAGTTTGTCCAGGGATCGGACCTTCATCCAGAGACTTCACCCAGGGATCGGACCTTCATCCATAGACTTCACCCAGGGATCGGACCTTCATCCAGAGACTTCGCCCACGGATCGGACCTTTATCCTGAGATTTCACCCAGGGCTCAGACCTTTATCCAGAGACTTGGCCCAGGGATCGGACCTTTTTCCAGAGACTTCACCCAGGGCTCGGACCTTCATCCAGAGACTTTGTCCAGGGCTCGGACCTTCATCAAGAGAGTTCGCCCAGGGCCGGACCTTCATCCGGAGAATTCTCCCAGGGCTCGGACCTTCATCCAGAGAGTTCGCCCAGGGCTCGGACATTCATACAGTGACTTCACCCAGGTCTCGGACATTCATCCAGAGACCCTGCCCAAAGCTCGGACCTTCATCCAGAGACTTCACCCAAGGCTTGGGCCTTCTTCCAGAAACTTCACCCAGGGGTCGGACCTTCATCCAGAGACTTCACCCAGCGCCGGACCTTCATCCAGAGTCTTCGCCCAGGGCTCGGACCTTCATCCAGAGACTTCACCCAGGTCTGAACCTTCATCCAGAGACTTCACCCAGGGCTCGGACATTCATCCAGAGACCTCGCCCAGGGCTCGGACCTTCATCCAGCGACATCCCCCAGGGCTGGAACCATCATTCAGAGACTTCACACAGGGTTTCTCACCTTCATCCAGAGACTTCACCCAGGGCTCAGACCTTCATCCAGAGACTTCACCCAGGGCCGGACCTTCATCCAGAGAGTTCGCCCAGGGCTCGGACATTCATACAGTGACTTCACCCAGGTCTCGGACATTCATCCAGAGACCCTGCCCAAAGCTCGGACCTTCATCCAGAGACTTCACCCAAGGCTTGGGCCTTCTTCCAGAAAGTTCACCCAGGGGTCGGACCTTCATCCAGAGTCTTCGCCCAGGGCTCGGACCTTCATCCAGAGACTTCACCCAGGTCTGAACCTTCATCCAGAGACTTCACCCAGGGCTCGGACCTTCATCCAGAGACTTCGCCCAGGGCTCGGACCTTCATCCAGCGACTTCCCCCAGGGCTGGAACCATCATTCAGAGACTTCACACAGGGTTTCTCACCTTCATCCAGAGACTTCACCCAGGGCTCAGACCTACATCCAGAGACTTCACCCAGGGCCGGACCTTCATCCAGAGTCTTCGCCCAGGGCTCGGACCTTCATCCAGAGACTTCACCCAGGGCCGGACCTTCATCCAGAGTCTTCGCCCAGGGCTCGGACCTTCATCCAGAGACTTCACCCAGGGCTTGGACCTTCATCCAGAGATTTCACTCAGGGCTCGGACCTTCATCCAGAGACTTCACCCAGGGCTTGGACCTTCATCCAGAGACTTCACCCAGGGCTCGGACTTTCATCCAGTGAGTTTGCCCAGGGCTCGGACATACATCCAGAGACTTTGCCCAGGGCTTTGACCGTGATCCAGAGACTTCACCACGGGCTGGACCTTCATCCTGAGACTTCACCCAGGGCTCGGGCCTTCATCCAGAGACTTTGACCAAGGCTCGGAACTTCTTCCAGAGACTTCACCCAGTGCCGGAACTTCATCCAGAGATGTCGCCCAGGGCCGGACTTTCATCCAGAGACTTCACCAAGGGCTGGACCTTCATTCAGAGACTTCACCCAGGGATCGGACCTTTAGCCCAAGAGTACAACCAGGGCTCGGATCTTCATCCAGAGACTTGACCCAGGGATCGGACCTTTATCCAGAGACTTCACCCAGGGCTCGGACCTTCATCCAGAGACTTCACCCAGGGCTGAACCTTCATCCAGTGACTTCACCCAGGGCCGGACCTTCATCCAGAGTCTTTGCCCAGGGCCGGACCTTCATCCAGAGACTTCACCAAGGGCTGGACATTCTTCCAGAGACTTCACCCAGGGATCGGACCTTCATCCAGAGACTTCGCCCAGGGCTCGGACCTTCATCCAGAGACTTCACCTAGGGCTCGGACATTCATCCAGAGACTTGGCCCAAGGATCGATCCTTTACCCAGAGACTTCACCCAGGGCTCGCACATTCATCCAGAGACTTTGTCCAGGGCTCGGACCTTCATCAGGAGAGTTCGCCCAGGGCCGGACCTTCATCCAGAGACTTTTCCCAGGGCTCGGACCTTCATCCAGAGAGTTCGCCCAGGGTTTGGACCTTCATCCAGTGCTTCCCAGGGCTCAGACCTTCATCCAGAGACTTTGCCCAAAGCTCGGACCTTCATCCAGAGACTTCAACCAGGGCTTGGACCTTCTTCCAGAAACTTCACCCAGGGATCGGACCTTCATCCAGAGACTAACCCCAGGGCTGGAACCTTCATTCAGAGACTTCACCCAGAGCTCTCACCTTCATCCAGAGACTTCACCCAGGGCTCAGACCTTCATCCTGAGACTTCACCCAGGGCCGGACCTTCATCCAGAGTCTTCGCCCTGGGCTCGGAACTTCATCCAGAGACATCACCCAAAGCTTGGACCTTCATCCAGAGACTTCCCCCAGGGCTCGGCCCTTCATCCAGGGACTTCACCCAGGGCCGGACGTTCATCCAGAGACTACACCGAGGGATCGGACGTTTATCCACAGACTTCACCCAGGTCTCGGACCTTCATCCAGAGACTTTGTCCAGGGCTTGGACCTTCATCAAGAGAGTTCGCCCAGGGCCGGACATTCATCCAGAGACTTCAAGTAGGGCTCGGACCTTCATCCAGAGAGTTCGCCCAGGGCTCGGACCTTCATCCAGAGAGTTCGCCCAGGGATCGGACCTTTATCCAGAGACTTCACCCAGGGCTCGGGCCTTCATCCAGAGACTTTGCCCAAGGCTCGGAACTTCTTCCAGAGACTTCACCCAGGGCCGGACCTTCATCCAGATATGTCGCCCAGGGCCGGACTTTCATCCAGAGACTTCACCAAGGGCTGGACCTTCATTCAGATACTTCACCCAGGGATCGGACCTTTACCCCGAGAGTACAACCAGGGCTCGGATCTTCATCCAGAGACTTCAAGTAGGGCTCGGACCTTCATCCAGAGAGTTCACCCAGGGCTCGGACCTTCATCCAGAGAGTTCGCCCAGGGATCGGACCTTTATCCAGAGACTTCACCCAGGGCTCGGACATTCATCCAGAGACTTTGTCCAGGGCACGGACCTTCATCAAGAGACTTCACCCAGGTCCGGACCTTCATCCAGAGACTTCACCGAGGGCTGAACCTTCATCCAGAGACTGCAGCCAGGGCCGGATCTTCATCCAGAGACTTCACCAAGGGCTGAACCTTCATCCAGAGACTTCACCCAGAGCTCGGACCTTCATCCAGAGACGTCACCCAGGGCTCGGACCTTCAAACAGAGATTTCAAGCAGGGCTGAACCTTCATCCAGAGACTTCCCCCAGGGCTGAACCTTCATCTAGAGACTTCACCCAGGGCCGGACCTTCATCCAGAGACTACACCCATGGCAGGACCTTCATCCAGAGACTTCACCCAGGGATCGGACCTTCATCCAGAGACTTTGCCCAGGGCCGGACCTTCATCCAGAGACTTCTCCCAGGGTTCGGACCTTCAACCAGTGACTGCCCAGGGCTCAGACCTTCATCCAGAGACTTTGCCCAAAGCTCGTACCTTTATCCAGAGACTTCAACCAGGGCTTGGACCTTCATCCAGAGACTTCACCCAGGAATTGGAACTTCATCCACTGACTTCACCCAGGGCCGGACCTTCATCGAGAGACTTCACCCAGGGCTGGACCTTCATCCAGAGACTTCACCCAGGGATCGGACCTTCATCCAGAGACTTTGCCCAGGGCCGGACCTTCATCCAGAGACTTCTCCCAGGGTTCGGACCTTCAACCAGTGAATGCCCAGGGCTCAGACCTTCATCCAGAGACTTTGCCCAAAGCTCGTACCTTTATCCAGAGACTTCAACCAGGGCTTGGACCTTCATGCAGAGACGTCACCCAGGGCTCGGACATTCATCCAGAGACTTCGCCCAGGGCTCGGACCTTCATCCAGCGACTTCCCCCAGGGCTGGAACCATCATTCAGAGACTTCACACAGGGTTTCTCACCTTCATCCAGAGACTTCACCCAGGGCTCAGACCTTCATCCAGAGACTTCACCCAGGGCCGGACCTTCATCCAGAGTCTTCGCCCAGGGCTCGGACGTTCATCCAGAGACTTCACCCAGGGCTTGGACCTTCATCCAGAGATTTCACTCAGGGCTCGGACCTTCATCCAGAGACTTCACCCAGGGCTTGGACCTTCATCCAGAGACTTCACCCAGGGCTCGGACTTTCATCCAGTGAGTTTGCCCAGGGCTCGGACATACATCCAGAGACTTTGCCCAGGGCTTTGACCGTGATCCAGGGACTTCACCACGGGCTGGACCTTCATCCTGAGACTTCACCCAGGGCTCGGACCTTCATCCAGAGACTTTGCCCAAGGCTGGGAACTTCTTCCAGAGACTTCACCCAGGGCCGGACCTTCATCCAGAGATGTCGCCCAGGGCCGGACTTTCATCCAGAGACTTCACCAAGGGCTGGACCTTCATTCAGAGACTTCACCCAGGGATCGGACCTTTAGCCCAAGAGTACAACCAGGGCTCGGATCTTCATCCAGAGACTTGACCCAGGGATCGGACCTTTATCCAGAGACTTCGCCCAGGGCTCGGACCTTCATCCAGAGACTTGTCTCAGGGCTGGACCTTCATTCAGAGACTTCGCCCTGGGCTCAGACCTTCATCCAGAGACTTTGCCCAAAGCTCGTACCTTCATCCAGAGAGTTCAGCCAGGGCTTGAACCTTCATCCAGAGACTTCACCCAGGGCTCGAAACTTCATCCAGAGACAACACCCATGGCAGGACCTTCATCCCGAGACTTCACCCAGGGATCGGACCTTCAACCAGAGACTTCACCCAGGGCTCGGACCTTCATCCAGAGACTTCACCCAGGGCTGAACATTCATCCAGTGACTTCACCCAGGGCCGGACCTTCATCCAGAGTCTTTGCCCAGGGCCGGACCTTCATCCAGAGACTTCACCAAGGGCTGGACATTCTTCCAGAGACTTCACCCAGGGATCGGACATTCATCCAGAGACTTGGCCCAAGGATCGTTCCTTTACCCAGAGACTTCACCCAGGGCTCGCACATTCATCCAGAGACTTTGTCCAGGGCTCGGACCTTCATCAGGAGAGTTCGCCCAGGGCCAGACCTTCATCCAGAGACTTCTCCCAGGGCTCGGACCTTCATCCAGAGAGTTTGCCCAGGGTTTGGACCTTCATCCAGTGCTTCCCAGGGCTCAGACCTTCATCCAGAGACTTTGCCCAATGCTCGGACCTTCATCCAGAGACTTCAACCAGGGCTTGGACCTTCTTCCAGAAACTTCACCCAGGGATCGGACCTTCATCCAGAGACTACCCCCAGGGCTGGAACCTTCATTCAGAGACTTCACCCAGAGCTCTCACCTTCATCCAGAGTCTTCACCCAGGGCTCAGACCTTCATCCTGAGACTTCACCCAGGGCCGGACCTTCATCCAGAGTCTTCGCCCAGGGCTCGGAATTTCATCCAGAGACATCACCCAAAGCTTGGACCTTCATCCAGGGACTTCCCCCAGGGCTCGGCCCTTCATCCAGGGACTTCACCCAGGGCCGGACCTTCATCCAGACACTACACCGAGGGATCGGACCTTTATCCAGAGACTTCACCCAGGTCTCGGACCTTCATCCAGAGACTTTGTCCAGGGCTTGGACCTTCATCAAGAGAGTTCGCCCAGGGCCGGACCTTCATCCACAGACTTCAAGTAGGGCTCGGACCTTCATCCAGAGAGTTCGCCCAGGGCTCGGACCTTCATCCAGAGAGTTCGCCCAGGGATCGGACCTTTATCCAGAGACTTCACCCAGGGCTCGGACATTCATCCAGAGACTTTGTCCAGGGCTCGGACCTTCATCAAGAGACTTCACCCAGGTCCGGACCTTCATCCAGAGACTTCACCGAGGGCTGAACCTTCATCCAGAGACGTCACCCAGGGCTCGGACCTTCAACCAGAGATTTCAAGCAGGGCTGAACCTTCATCCAGAGACATCCCCCAGGGCTGAACCTTCATCTAGAGACTTCACCCAGGGCCGGACCTTCATCCAGAGACTGCACCCATGGCAGGACCTTCATCCAGAGAGTTCGCCCAGGGATCGGACCTTTATCCAGAGACTTCGCCCAGGGATCAGACCTTCATCCAGAGACTTCACCCATGGATCGGACCTTCATCCAGAAACTTCGCCCACGGATAGGACATTTTTCCAGAGACTTCAGCCAACGCTCGGACCTTCATCCAGAGAGTTTGTCCAGGGATCGGACCTTCATCCAGAGACTTCACCCAGGGATCGGACCTTCATCCATAGACTTCACCCAGGGATCGGACCTTCATCCAGAGACTTTGCCCACGGATCGGACCTTTATCCTGAGATTTCACCCAGGGCTCAGACCTTTATCCAGAGACTTGGCCCAGGGATCGGACCTTTTTCCAGAGACTTCACCCAGGGCTCGGACCTTCATCCAGAGACTTTGTCCAGGGCTCGGACCTTCATCAAGAGAGTTCGCCCAGGGCCGGACCTTCATCCGGAGAATTCTCCCAGGGCTCGGACCTTCATCCAGAGAGTTCGCCCAGGGCTCGGACATTCATACAGTGACTTCACCCAGGTCTCGGACATTCATCCAGAGACCCTGCCCAAAGCTCGGACCTTCATCCAGAGACTTCACCCAAGGCTTGGGCCTTCTTCCAGAAACTTCACCCAGGGGTCGGACCTTCATCCAGAGACTTCACCCAGCGCCGGACCTTCATCCAGAGTCTTCGCCCAGGGCTCGGACCTTCATCCAGAGACTTCACCCAGGTCTGAACCTTCATCCAGAGACTTCACCCAGGGCTCGGACATTCATCCAGAGACCTCGCCCAGGGCTCGGACCTTCATCCAGCGACATCCCCCAGGGCTGGAACCATCATTCAGAGACTTCACACAGGGTTTCTCACCTTCATCCAGAGACTTCACCCAGGGCTCAGACCTTCATCCAGAGACTTCACCCAGGGCCGGACCTTCATCCAGAGAGTTCGCCCAGGGCTCGGACATTCATACAGTGACTTCACCCAGGTCTCGGACATTCATCCAGAGACCCTGCCCAAAGCTCGGACCTTCATCCAGAGACTTCACCCAAGGCTTGGGCCTTCTTCCAGAAAGTTCACCCAGGGGTCGGACCTTCATCCAGAGTCTTCGCCCAGGGCTCGGACCTTCATCCAGAGACTTCACCCAGGTCTGAACCTTCATCCAGAGACTTCACCCAGGGCTCGGACCTTCATCCAGAGACTTCGCCCAGGGCTCGGACCTTCATCCAGCGACTTCCCCCAGGGCTGGAACCATCATTCAGAGACTTCACACAGGGTTTCTCACCTTCATCCAGAGACTTCACCCAGGGCTCAGACCTACATCCAGAGACTTCACCCAGGGCCGGACCTTCATCCAGAGTCTTCGCCCAGGGCTCGGACCTTCATCCAGAGACTTCACCCAGGGCTTGGACCTTCATCCAGAGATTTCACTCAGGGCTCGGACCTTCATCCAGAGACTTCACCCAGGGCTTGGACCTTCATCCAGAGACTTCACCCAGGGCTCGGACTTTCATCCAGTGAGTTTGCCCAGGGCTCGGACATACATCCAGAGACTTTGCCCAGGGCTTTGACCGTGATCCAGAGACTTCACCACGGGCTGGACCTTCATCCTGAGACTTCACCCAGGGCTCGGGCCTTCATCCAGAGACTTTGACCAAGGCTCGGAACTTCTTCCAGAGACTTCACCCAGTGCCGGAACTTCATCCAGAGATGTCGCCCAGGGCCGGACTTTCATCCAGAGACTTCACCAAGAGCTGGACCTTCATTCAGAGACTTCACCCAGGGATCGGACCTTTAGCCCAAGAGTACAACCAGGGCTCGGATCTTCATCCAGAGACTTGACCCAGGGATCGGACCTTTATCCAGAGACTTCACCCAGGGCTCGGACCTTCATCCAGAGACTTCACCCAGGGCTGAACCTTCATCCAGTGACTTCACCCAGGGCCGGACCTTCATCCAGAGTCTTTGCCCAGGGCCGGACCTTCATCCAGAGACTTCACCAAGGGCTGGACATTCTTCCAGAGACTTCACCCAGGGATCGGACCTTCATCCAGAGACTTCGCCCAGGGCTCGGACCTTCATCCAGAGACTTCACCTAGGGCTCGGACATTCATCCAGAGACTTGGCCCAAGGATCGATCCTTTACCCAGAGACTTCACCCAGGGCTCGCACATTCATCCAGAGACTTTGTCCAGGGCTCGGACCTTCATCAGGAGAGTTCGCCCAGGGCCGGACCTTCATCCAGAGACTTTTCCCAGGGCTCGGACCTTCATCCAGAGAGTTCGCCCAGGGTTTGGACCTTCATCCAGTGCTTCCCAGGGCTCAGACCTTCATCCAGAGACTTTGCCCAAAGCTCGGACCTTCATCCAGAGACTTCAACCAGGGCTTGGACCTTCTTCCAGAAACTTCACCCAGGGATCGGACCTTCATCCAGAGACTAACCCCAGGGCTGGAACCTTCATTCAGAGACTTCACCCAGAGCTCTCACCTTCATCCAGAGACTTCACCCAGGGCTCAGACCTTCATCCTGAGACTTCACCCAGGGCCGGACCTTCATCCAGAGTCTTCGCCCTGGGCTCGGAACTTCATCCAGAGACATCACCCAAAGCTTGGACCTTCATCCAGAGACTTCCCCCAGGGCTCGGCCCTTCATCCAGGGACTTCACCCAGGGCCGGACGTTCATCCAGAGACTACACCGAGGGATCGGACGTTTATCCACAGACTTCACCCAGGTCTCGGACCTTCATCCAGAGACTTTGTCCAGGGCTTGGACCTTCATCAAGAGAGTTCGCCCAGGGCCGGACATTCATCCAGAGACTTCAAGTAGGGCTCGGACCTTCATCCAGAGAGTTCGCCCAGGGCTCGGACCTTCATCCAGAGAGTTCGCCCAGGGATCGGACCTTTATCCAGAGACTTCACCCAGGGCTCGGGCCTTCATCCAGAGACTTTGCCCAAGGCTCGGAACTTCTTCCAGAGACTTCACCCAGGGCCGGACCTTCATCCAGATATGTCGCCCAGGGCCGGACTTTCATCCAGAGACTTCACCAAGGGCTGGACCTTCATTCAGATACTTCACCCAGGGATCGGACCTTTACCCCGAGAGTACAACCAGGGCTCGGATCTTCATCCAGAGACTTCAAGTAGGGCTCGGACCTTCATCCAGAGAGTTCACCCAGGGCTCGGACCTTCATCCAGAGAGTTCGCCCAGGGATCGGACCTTTATCCAGAGACTTCACCCAGGGCTCGGACATTCATCCAGAGACTTTGTCCAGGGCACGGACCTTCATCAAGAGACTTCACCCAGGTCCGGACCTTCATCCAGAGACTTCACCGAGGGCTGAACCTTCATCCAGAGACTGCAGCCAGGGCCGGATCTTCATCCAGAGACTTCACCAAGGGCTGAACCTTCATCCAGAGACTTCACCCAGAGCTCGGACCTTCATCCAGAGACGTCACCCAGGGCTCGGACCTTCAAACAGAGATTTCAAGCAGGGCTGAACCTTCATCCAGAGACTTCCCCCAGGGCTGAACCTTCATCTAGAGACTTCACCCAGGGCCGGACCTTCATCCAGAGACTACACCCATGGCAGGACCTTCATCCAGAGACTTCACCCAGGGATCGGACCTTCATCCAGAGACTTTGCCCAGGGCCGGACCTTCATCCAGAGACTTCTCCCAGGGTTCGGACCTTCAACCAGTGACTGCCCAGGGCTCAGACCTTCATCCAGAGACTTTGCCCAAAGCTCGTACCTTTATCCAGAGACTTCAACCAGGGCTTGGACCTTCATCCAGAGACTTCACCCAGGAATTGGAACTTCATCCACTGACTTCACCCAGGGCCGGACCTTCATCCAGAGACTTCACCCAGGGCTGGACCTTCATCCAGAGACTTCACCCAGGGATCGGACCTTCATCCAGAGACTTTGCCCAGGGCCGGACCTTCATCCAGAGACTTCTCCCAGGGTTCGGACCTTCAACCAGTGAATGCCCAGGGCTCAGACCTTCATCCAGAGACTTTGCCCAAAGCTCGTACCTTTATCCAGAGACTTCAACCAGGGCTTGGACCTTCATGCAGAGACGTCACCCAGGGCTCGGACATTCATCCAGAGACTTCGCCCAGGGCTCGGACCTTCATCCAGCGACTTCCCCCAGGGCTGGAACCATCATTCAGAGACTTCACACAGGGTTTCTCACCTTCATCCAGAGACTTCACCCAGGGCTCAGACCTTCATCCAGAGACTTCACCCAGGGCCGGACCTTCATCCAGAGTCTTCGCCCAGGGCTCGGACGTTCATCCAGAGACTTCACCCAGGGCTTGGACCTTCATCCAGAGATTTCACTCAGGGCTCGGACCTTCATCCAGAGACTTCACCCAGGGCTTGGACCTTCATCCAGAGACTTCACCCAGGGCTCGGACTTTCATCCAGTGAGTTTGCCCAGGGCTCGGACATACATCCAGAGACTTTGCCCAGGGCTTTGACCGTGATCCAGGGACTTCACCACGGGCTGGACCTTCATCCTGAGACTTCACCCAGGGCTCGGACCTTCATCCAGAGACTTTGCCCAAGGCTGGGAACTTCTTCCAGAGACTTCACCCAGGGCCGGACCTTCATCCAGAGATGTCGCCCAGGGCCGGACTTTCATCCAGAGACTTCACCAAGGGCTGGACCTTCATTCAGAGACTTCACCCAGGGATCGGACCTTTAGCCCAAGAGTACAACCAGGGCTCGGATCTTCATCCAGAGACTTGACCCAGGGATCGGACCTTTATCCAGAGACTTCGCCCAGGGCTCGGACCTTCATCCAGAGACTTGTCTCAGGGCTGGACCTTCATTCAGAGACTTCGCCCTGGGCTCAGACCTTCATCCAGAGACTTTGCCCAAAGCTCGTACCTTCATCCAGAGAGTTCAGCCAGGGCTTGAACCTTCATCCAGAGACTTCACCCAGGGCTCGAAACTTCATCCAGAGACAACACCCATGGCAGGACCTTCATCCCGAGACTTCACCCAGGGATCGGACCTTCAACCAGAGACTTCACCCAGGGCTCGGACCTTCATCCAGAGACTTCACCCAGGGCTGAACATTCATCCAGTGACTTCACCCAGGGCCGGACCTTCATCCAGAGTCTTTGCCCAGGGCCGGACCTTCATCCAGAGACTTCACCAAGGGCTGGACATTCTTCCAGAGACTTCACCCAGGGATCGGACATTCATCCAGAGACTTGGCCCAAGGATCGTTCCTTTACCCAGAGACTTCACCCAGGGCTCGCACATTCATCCAGAGACTTTGTCCAGGGCTCGGACCTTCATCAGGAGAGTTCGCCCAGGGCCAGACCTTCATCCAGAGACTTCTCCCAGGGCTCGGACCTTCATCCAGAGAGTTCGCCCAGGGTTTGGACCTTCATCCAGTGCTTCCCAGGGCTCAGACCTTCATCCAGAGACTTTGCCCAAAGCTCGGACCTTCATCCAGAGACTTCAACCAGGGCTTGGACCTTCTTCCAGAAACTTCACCCAGGGATCGGACCTTCATCCAGAGACTACCCCCAGGGCTGGAACCTTCATTCAGAGACTTCACCCAGAGCTCTCACCTTCATTAAGAGACTTCACCCAGGGCTCAGACCTTCATCCTGAGACTTCACCAAGGGCCGGACCTTCATCCAGAGTCTTCGCCCAGGGCTCGGAACTTCATCCAGAGACATCACCCAAAGCTTGGACCTTCATCCAGAGACTTCCCCCAGGGCTCGGCCCTTCATCCAGGGACTTCACCCAGGGCCGGACGTTCATCCAGAGACTACACCGAGGGATCGGACGTTTATCCACAGACTTCACCCAGGTCTCGGACCTTCATCCAGAGACTTTGTCCAGGGCTTGGACCTTCATCAAGAGAGTTCGCCCAGGACCGGACATTCATCCAGAGACTTCAAGTAGGGCTCGGACCTTCATCCAGAGAGTTCGCCCAGGGCTCGGACCTTCATCCAGAGAGTTCGCCCAGGGATCGGACCTTTATCCAGAGACTTCACCCAGGGCTAGGGCCTTCATCCAGAGACTTTGCCCAAGGCTCGGAACTTCTTCCAGAGACTTCACCCAGGGCTGGACCTTCATCCAGTTATGTCGCCCAGGGCCGGACTTTCATCCAGAGACTTCACCAAGGGCTGGACCTTCATTCAGAGACTTCACCCAGGGATCGGACCTTTACCCCGAGAGTACAACCAGGGCTCGGATCTTCATCCAGAGACTTGAACCAGGGATCGGACCTTTATCCAGAGACTTCGCCCAGGGCTTGGACCTTCATCCAGAGACTTCAAGTAGGGCTCGGACCTTCATCCAGAGAGTTCACCCAGGGCTCGGACCTTCATCCAGAGAGTTGGCCCAGGGATCGGACCTTTATCCAGAGACTTCACCCAGGGCTTGGACATTCATCCAGAGACTTTGTCCAGGGCACGGACCTTCATCAAGAGACTTCACCCAGGTCCGGACCTTCATCCAGAGACTTCACCGAGGGCTGAACCTTCATCCAGAGACTGCAGCCAGGGCCGGATCTTCATCCAGAGACTTCACCAAGGGCTGAACCTTCATCCAGAGACTTCACCCAGAGCTCGGACCTTCATCCAGAGACGTCACCCAGGGCTCGGACCTTCAACCAGAGATTTCAAGCAGGGCTGAACCTTCATCCAGAGACTTCCCCCAGGGCTGAACCTTCATCTAGAGACTTCACCCAGGGCCGGACCTTCATCCAGAGACTACACCCATGGCAGGACCTTCATCCAGAGACTTCACCCAGGGATCGGACCTTCATCCAGAGACATCACCCAGAGCTCGGATCTTCATCCAGAGACTTCACCCAGGGCTTGGACCTTCATCCAGAGACTTCACCCAGGAATTGGAACTTCATCCAGTGACTTCACCCAGGGCCGGACCTTCATCCAGAGACTTCACCCAGGGCTGGACCTTCATCCAGAGACTTCTCCCAGGGCTCGGACCTTCATCCAGAGACTTCACCCAGGGCCGGACATTCATCCAGAGACTTCGCTCAGGGCAGGACCTTCTTCCAGAGACTTCGCCCAGGGATTGGACATTCATCCAGAGACTTCGCCCAGGGATCAGACCTTTATCCAGAGACTTCACCCAGGGATCGGACCTTCATCCAGAGACTTTGCCCAGGGCCGGACCTTCATCCAGAGACTTCTCCCAGGGTTCGGACCTTCAACCAGTGACTGCCCAGGGCTCAGACCTTCATCCAGAGACTTTGCCCAAAGCTCGTACCTTTATCCAGAGACTTCAACCAGGGCTTGGACCTTCATGCAGAGACGTCACCCAGGGCTCGGACCTTCATCCAGAGACTTCGCCCAGGGCTCGGACCTTCATCCAGCGACTTCCCCCAGGGCTGGAACCATCATTCAGAGACTTCACACAGGGTTTCTCACCTTCATCCAGAGACTTCACCCAGGGCTCAGACCTTCATCCAGAGACTTCACCCAGGGCCGGACCTTCATCCAGAGTCTTCGCCCAGGGCTCGGACCTTCATCCAGAGACTTCACCCAGGGCTTGGACCTTCATCCAGAGATTTCACTCAGGGCTCGGACCTTCATCCAGAGACTTCACCCAGGGCTTGGACCTTCATCCAGAGACTTCACCCAGGGCTCGGACTTTCATCCAGTGAGTTTACCCAGGGCTCGGACATACATCCAGAGACTTTGCCCAGGGCTTTGACCGTGATCCAGGGACTTCACCACGGGCTGGACCTTCATCCTGAGACTTCACCCAGGGCTCGGACCTTCATCCAGAGACTTTGCCCAAGGCTCGGAACTTCTTCCAGAGACTTCACCCAGGGCCGGACCTTCATCCAGAGATGTCGCCCAGGGCCGGACTTTCATCCAGAGACTTCACCAAGGGCTGGACCTTCATTCAGAGACTTCACCCAGGGATCGGACCTTTAGCCCGAGAGTACAACCAGGGCTCGGATCTTCATCCAGAGACTTGACCCAGGGATCGGACCTTTATCCAGAGACTTCCCCCAGGGCTGGAACCTTCATTCAGAGACTTCACCCAGAGCTCTCACCTTCATCCAGAGACTTCACCCAGGGCTCAGACCTTCATCCTGAGACTTCACCCAGGGCCGGACCTTCATCCAGAGTCTTCGCCCAGGGCTCGGAACTTCATCCAGAGACATCACCCAAAGCTTGGACCTTCATCCTTAGACTTCACCCAGGGCTCGGACCTTCATCCAGAGACTTTGCCCAAGGCTCGGAACTTCTTCCAGACACTTCACCCAGGGCCGGACCTTCATCCAGAGATGTCGCCCAGGGCCGGACTTTCATCCAGAGACTTCACCAAGGGCTGGACCTTCATTCAGAGACTTCACCCAGGGATCGGACCTTTAGCCCGAGAGTACAACCAGGGCTCGGATCTTCATCCAGAGACTTGACCCAGGGATCGGACCTTTATCCAGAGACTTCGCCCAGGGCTTGGACCTTCATCCAGAGACTTGTCTCAGGGCTGGACCTTCATTCAGAGACTTTGCCCTGGGCTCAGACCTTCATCCAGAGACTTTGCCCAAAGCTCGTACCTTCATCCAGGGACTTCACCCAGGGCTTGGACCTTCATCCAGAGACTTCACCCAGGGCTCGAACCTTCATCCAGAGACTACACCCATGGCAGGACCTTCATCCCGTGACTTCACCCAGGGATCGGACCTTCAACCAGAGACTTCACCCAGGGCTCGGACCTTCATCCAGAGACTTCACCCAGGGCTGAACATTCATCCAGTGACTTCACCCAGGGCCGGACCTTCATCCAGAGTCTTTGCCCAGTGCTGGACCTTCATCCAGAGACTTCACCAAGGGCTGGACATTCTTCCAAAGACTTCACCCAGGGATCGGACCTTCATCCAGAGACTTCGCCCAGGGCTCGGACCTTCATCCAGAGACTTCACCTAGGGCTCGGACATTCATCCAGAGACTTGGCCCAAGGATCGGACCTTTATCCAGAGACTTCACCCAGGGCTCGGACATTCATCCAGAGACTTTGTCCAAGGCTCGGCCCTTCATCAGGAGAGTTCGACCAGGGCCGGACCTTCATCCAGAGACTTCTCCCAGGGCTCGGACCTTCATCCAGAGAGTTCGCCCAGGGTTTGGACCTTCATCCAGTGCTTCCCAGGGCTCAGACCTTCATCCACAGACTTTGCCCAAAGCTCGGACCTTCATCCAGAGACTTCAACCAGGGCTTGGACCTTCTTCCAGAAACTTCACCCAGGGATCGGACCTTCATCCAGAGACTACCCCCAGGGCTGGAACCTTCATTCAGAGACTTCACCCAGAGCTCTCACCTTCATCCAGAGACTTCACCCAGGGCTCAGACCTTCATCCTGAGACTTCACCCAGGGCCGGACCTTCATCCAGAGTCTTCGCCCAGGGCTCGGAACTTCATCCAGAGACATCACCCAAAGCTTGGACCTTCATCCAGAGACTTCCCCCAGGGCTCGGACCTTCATCCAGGGACTTCACCCAGGGCCGGACCTTCATCCAGAGACTACACCGAGGGATCGGACCTTTATCCAGAGACTTCACCCAGGTCTCGGACCTTCATTCAGAGACTTTGTCCAGGGCTTGGACCTTCATCAAGAGAGTTCGCCCAGGGCCGGACATTCATCCAGAGACTTCAAGTAGGGCTCGGACTTTCATCCAGAGAGTTCGCCCAGGGCTCGGACCTTCATCCAGAGAGTTCGCCCAGGGATTGGACCTTCATCCTTAGACTTCACCCAGGGCTCGGACCTTCATCCAGAGACTTTGCCCAAGGCTCGGAACTTCTTCCAGAGACTTCACCCAGGGCCGGACCTTCATCCAGAGATGTCGCCCAGGGCCGGACTTTCATCCAGAGACTTCACCAAGGGCTGGACCTTCATTCAGAGACTTCACCCAGGGATCGGACCTTTAGCCCGAGAGTACAACCAGGGCTCGGATCTTCATCCAGAGACTTGACCCAGGGATCGGACCTTTATCCAGAGACTTCGCCCAGGGCTTGGACCTTCATCCAGAGACTTGTCTCAGGGCTGGACCTTCATTCAGAGACTTTGCCCTGGGCTCAGACCTTCATCCAGAGACTTTGCCCAAAGCTCGTACCTTCATCCAGGGACTTCACCCAGGGCTCGGACCTTCATCCAGAGACTTCACCCAGGGCTCGAACCTTCATCCAGAGACTACACCCATGGCAGGACCTTCATCCCGAGACTTCACCCAGGGATCGGACCTTCAACCAGAGACTTCACCCAGGGCTCGGACCTTCATCCAGAGACTTCACCCAGGGCTCGGACATTCATCCAAAGACTTTGTCCAGGGCTCGGACCTTCATCTAGAGTCTTCACCCAGGTCCGGACCTTCATCCAGAGACTTCACCGAGGGCTGAACCTTCATCCAGAGACTTCACCCAGGGCCGGACCTTCATCCAGAGATGTCGCCCAGGGCCGGACTTTCATCCAGAGACTTCACCAAGGGCTGAACCTTCATCCAGAGACTTCACCCAGAGCTCGGACCTTCATCCAGAGACGTCACCCAGGGCTCGGACTTTCATCCAGTGAGTTTGCCCAGGGCTCGGACATACATCCAGAGACTTTGCCCAGGGCTTTGACCGTGATCCAGAGACTTCACCACGGGCTGGACCTTCATCCAGAGACTTCACCCAGGGCTCATGCCTTCATCCATAGACTTTGCCCAAGGCTCGGAACTTCTTCCAGAGACTTCACCCAGGGCCGGACCTTCATCCAGAGATGTCGCCCAGGGCCGGACTTTCATCCAGAGACTTCACCAAGGGCTGGACCTTCATTCAGAGACTTCACCCAGGGATCGGACCTTTAGCCCGAGAGTACAACCAGGGCTCGGATCTTCATCCAGAGACTTGACCCAGGGATGGGACCTTTATCCAGTGACTTCGCCCAGGGCTTGGACCTTCATCCAGAGACTTCAAGTAGGGCTCGGACCTTCATCCAGAGAGTTCGCCCAGGGCTCGGACCTTCATCCAGAGAGTTCGCCCAGGGATCGGAACTTTATCCAGAGACTTCACCCAGGGCTCGGACATTCATCCAGAGACTTTGTCCAGGGCTTGGACTTTCATCAAGAGACTTCCCCCAGGTCCGGACCTTCATCCAGAGACTTCACCGAGGGCTGAACCTTCATCCAGAGACTTCAGCCAGGGCCGGATCTTCATCCAGAGACTTCACCAAGGGCTGAACCTTCAACCAGAGACTTCACCCAGAGCTCGGACCTTCATCCAGAGACGTCACCCAGGGCTCGGACCTTCAACCAGAGATTTCAAGCAGGGCTGAACCTTCATCCAGAGACTTCCCCCAGGGCTGAACCTTCATCTAGAGACTTCACCCAGGGCCGGACCTTCATCCAGAGACTACACCCATGGCAGGACCTTCATCCAGAGACTTCACCGAGGGCTCGGATCTTCATCCAGAGACTTCACCCAGGGCTTGGACCTTCATCCAGAGACTTCACCCAGGAATTGGAACTTCATCCAGTGACTTCACCCAGGGCTCGGACCTTCATCCAGAGACTTCACCCAGGGCCGGACCTTCATCCAGAGACTTCGCTCAGGGCAGGACCTTCTTCCAGAGACTTCACCCAGGGATCGGACATTCATCCAGAGACTTCGCCCAGGGATCAGACCTTTATCCAGAGACTTCACCCAGGGATCGGACCTTCATCCAGAGACTTTGCCCAGGGCCGGACCTTCATCCAGAGACTTCTCCCAGGGTTCGGACCTTCAACCAGTGACTGCCCAGGGCTCAGACCTTCATCCAGAGACTTTGCCCAAAGCTCGTACCTTTATCCAGAGACTTCAACCAGGGCTCGGACCTTCATCCAGCGACTTCCCCCAGGGCTGGAACCATCATTCAGAGTCTTCACACAGGGTTTCTCACCTTCATCCAGAGACTTCACCCAGGGCTCAGACCTTCATCCAGAGACTTCACCCAGGGCCGGACCTTCATCCAGAGTCTTCGCCCAGGGCTCGGACCTTCATCCAGAGACTTCACCCAGGGCTTGGACCTTCATCCAGAGATTTCACTCAGGGCTCGGACCTTCATCCAGAGACTTCACCCAGGGCTTGTACCTTCATCCAGAGACTTCACCCAGGGCTCGGACTTTCATCCAGTGAGTTTGCCCAGGGCTCGGACATACATCCAGAGACTTGGCCCAGGGCTTTGACCGTGATCCAGAGACTTCACCACGGGCTGGACCTTCATCCTGAGACTTCACCCAGGGCTCGGACCTTCATCCAGAGACTTTGCCCAAGGCTCGGAACTTCTTCCAGAGACTTCACCCAGGGCCGGACCTTCATCCAGAGATGTCGCCCAGGGCCGGACTTTCATCCAGAGACTTCACCAAGGGCTGGACCTTCATTCAGAGACTTCACCCAGGGATCGGACCTTTAGCCCGAGAGTACAACCAGGGCTCGGATCTTCATCCAGAGACTTGACCCAGGGATCGGACCTTTATCCAGAGACTTCGCCCAGGGCTTGGACCTTCATCCAGAGACTTGTCTCAGGGCTGGACCTTCATTCAGAGACTTTGCCCTGGGCTCAGACCTTCATCCAGAGACTTTGCCCAAAGCTCGTACCTTCATCCAGAGACTTCACCCAGGGCTTGGACCTTCATCCAGAGACTTCACCCAGGGCTCGAACCTTCATCCAGAGACTACACCCATGGCAGGACCTTCATCCCGAGACTTCACCCAGGGATCGGACCTTCAACCAGAGACTTCACCCAGGGCTCGGACCTTCATCCAGAGACTTCACCCAGGGCTCGGACATTCATCCAAAGACTTTGTCCAGGGCTCGGACCTTCATCTAGAGTCTTCACCCAGGTCCGGACCTTCATCCAGAGACTTCACCGAGGGCTGAACCTTCATCCAGAGACTTCACCCAGGGCCGGACCTTCATCCAGAGATGTCGCCCAGGGCCGGACTTTCATCCAGAGACTTCACCAAGGGCTGAACCTTCATCCAGAGACTTCACCCAGAGCTCGGACCTTCATCCAGAGACGTCACCCAGGGCTCGGACTTTCATCCAGTGAGTTTGCCCAGGGCTCGGACATACATCCAGTGACTTTGCCCAGGGCTTTGACCGTGATCCACAGACTTCACCACGGGCTGGACCTTCATCCAGAGACTTCACCCAGGGCTCATGCCTTCATCCAGAGACTTTGCCCAAGGCTCGGAACTTCTTCCAGAGACTTCACCCAGGGCCGGACCTTCATCCAGAGATGTCGCCCAGGGCCGGACTTTCATCCAGAGACTTCACCAAGGGCTGGACCTTCATTCAGAGACTTCACCCAGGGATCGGACCTTTAGCCCGAGAGTACAACCAGGGCTCGGATCTTCATCCAGAGACTTGACCCAGGGATGGGACCTTTATCCAGAGACTTCGCCCAGGGCTTGGACCTTCATCCAGAGACTTCAAGTAGGGCTCGGACCTTCATCCAGAGAGTTCGCCCAGGGCTCGGACCTTCATCCAGAGAGTTCGCCCAGGGATCGGAACTTTATCCAGAGACTTCACCCAGGGCTCGGACATTCATCCAGAGACTTTGTCCAGGGCTTGGACTTTCATCAAGAGACTTCCCCCAGGTCCGGACCTTCATCCAGAGACTTCACCGAGGGCTGAACCTTCATCCAGAGACTTCAGCCAGGGCCGGATCTTCATCCAGAGACTTCACCAAGGGCTGAACCTTCAACCAGAGACTTCACCCAGAGCTTGGACCTTCATCCAGAGACGTCACCCAGGGCTCGGACCTTCAACCAGAGATTTCAAGCAGGGCTGAACCTTCATCCAGAGACTTCCCCCAGGGCTGAACCTTCATCTAGAGACTTCACCCAGGGCCGGACCTTCATCCAGAGACTACACCCATGGCAGGACCTTCATCCAGAGACTTCACCCAGGGCTCGGATCTTCATCCAGAGACTTCACCCAGGGCTTGGACCTTCATCCAGAGACTTCACCCAGGAATTGGAACTTCATCCAGTGACTTCACCCAGGGCTCGGACCTTCATCCAGAGACTTCACCCAGGGCCGGACCTTCATCCAGAGACTTCGCTCAGGGCAGGACCTTCTTCCAGAGACTTCACCCAGGGATCGGACATTCATCCAGAGACTTCGCCCAGGGATCAGACCTTTATCCAGAGACTTCACCCAGGGATCGGACCTTCATCCAGAGACTTTGCCCAGGGCCGGACCTTCATCCAGAGACTTCTCCCAGGGTTCGGACCTTCAACCAGTGACTGCCCAGGGCTCAGACCTTCATCCAGAGACTTTGCCCAAAGCTCGTACCTTTATCCAGAGACTTCAACCAGGGCTCGGACCTTCATCCAGCGACTTCCCCCAGGGCTGGAACCATCATTCAGAGTCTTCACACAGGGTTTCTCACCTTCATCCAGAGACTTCACCCAGGGCTCAGACCTTCATCCAGAGACTTCACCCAGGGCCGGACCTTCATCCAGAGTCTTCGCCCAGGGCTCGGACCTTCATCCAGAGACTTCACCCAGGGCTTGGACCTTCATCCAGAGATTTCACTCAGGGCTCGGACCTTCATCCAGAGACTTCACCCAGGGCTTGTACCTTCATCCAGAGACTTCACCCAGGGCTCGGACTTTCATCCAGTGAGTTTGCCCAGGGCTCGGACATACATCCAGAGACTTGGCCCAGGGCTTTGACCGTGATCCAGAGACTTCACCACGGGCTGGACCTTCATCCTGAGACTTCACCCAGGGCTCGGACCTTCATCCAGAGACTTTGCCCAAGGCTCGGAACTTCTTCCAGAGACTTCACCCAGGGCCGGACCTTCATCCAGAGATGTCGCCCAGGGCCGGACTTTCATCCAGAGACTTCACCAAGGGCTGGACCTTCATTCAGAGACTTCACCCAGGGATCGGACCTTTAGCCCGAGAGTACAACCAGGGCTCGGATCTTCATCCAGAGACTTGACCCAGGGATCGGACCTTTATCCAGAGACTTCGCCCAGGGCTTGGACCTTCATCCAGAGACTTGTCTCAGGGCTGGACCTTCATTCAGAGACTTTGCCCTGGGCTCAGACCTTCATCCAGAGACTTTGCCCAAAGCTCGTACCTTCATCCAGAGACTTCACCCAGGGCTTGGACCTTCATCCAGAGACTTCACCCAGGGCTCGAACCTTCATCCAGAGACTACACCCATGGCAGGACCTTCATCCCGAGACTTCACCCAGGGATCGGACCTTCAACCAGAGACTTCACCCAGGGCTCGGACCTTCATCCAGAGACTTCACCCAGGGCTGAACATTCATCCAGTGACTTCACCCAGGGCCGGACCTTCATCCAGAGTCTTTGCCCAGGGCCGGACCTTCATCCAGAGACTTCACCAAGGGCTGGACATTCTTCCAAAGACTTCACCCAGGGATCGGACCTTCATCCAGAGACTTCGCCCAGGGCTCGGACCTTCATCCAGAGACTTCACCTAGGGCTCGGACATTCATCCAGAGACTTGGCCCAAGGATCGGACCTTTATCCAGAGACTTCACCCAGGGCTCGGACATTCATCCAGAGACTTTGTCCAAGGCTCGGACCTTCATCAGGAGAGTTCGCCCAGGGCCGGACCTTCATCCAGAGACTTCTCCCAGGGCTCGGACCTTCATCCAGAGAGTTCGCCCAGGGTTTGGACCTTCATCCAGTGCTTCCCAGGGCTCAGACCTTCATCCAGAGACATCACCCAAAGCTTGGACCTTCATCCAGAGACTTCCCCCAGGGCTCGGACCTTCATCCAGGGACTTCACCCAGGGCTCGGACATTCATCCAGAGACTTTGTCCAGGGCTCGGACCTTCATCAGGAGAGTTCGCCCAGGGCCGGACCTTCATCCAGAGACTTCTCCCAGGACTCGGACCTTCATCCAGAGATTTCGCCCAGGGTTTGGACCTTCATCAAGAGACATCACCCAAAGCTTGGACCTTCATCCAGAGACTTCCCCCAGGGCTCGGATCTTCATGCAGAGACTTCACCCAGGGCCGGACCTTCATCCAGAGACTACACCGAGGGATCGGACCTTTATCCAGAGACTTCACCCAGGTCTCGGACCTTCATCCAGTGACTTTGTCCAGGGCTTGGACCTTCATCAAGAGAGTTCGCCCAGGGCCGGACCTTCATCCAGAGACTTCAAGTAGGGCTCGGACCTTCATCCAGAGAGTTCGCCCAGGGCTCGGACCTTCATCCAGAGAGTTCGCCCAGGGATCGGACCTTTATCCAGAGACTTCACCCAGGGCTCGGACATTCATCCAGAGACTTTGTCCAGGGCTCGGACCTTCATCAAGAGACTTCACCCAGGTCCGGACCTTCATCCAGAGACTTCACCGAGGGCTGAACCTTCATCCAGAGACTTCAGCCAGGGCCGGATCTTCATCCAGAGACTTCACCAAGGGCTGAACCTTCAACCAGAGATTTCAAGCAGGGCTGAACCTTCATCCAGAGACTTCCCCCAGGGCTGACCCTTCAACTAGAGACTTCACCCAGGGCCGGACCTTCATCCAGAGACTACACCCATGGCAGGACCTTCATCCAGAGACTTCACCCAGGGATTGGACCTTTATCCAAAGACTTAGCCAAGGGCTCGGACCTACATCCAGAGAGTTCGCCCAGGGATCGGACCTTTATCCAGAGACTTCGCCCAGGGATCAGACCTTCATCCAGAGACTTCACCCAGGGATCGGACCTTCATCCAGAAACTTCGCCCACGGATCGGACCTTTTTCCAGAGTCTTCACCCAATGCTCGGACCTTCATCCAGAGACTTTGTCCAGGGATCGGACCTTCATCCAGAGACTTCACCCAGGGATCGGACCTTCATCCAGAGACTTCACCCAGGGATCGGACCTTCATCCAGAGACTTCGCCCACGGATCGGACCTTTATCCTGAGATTTCACCCAGGGCTCAGACCTTCATCCAGAGACTTGGCCCAGGGATCGGACCTTCATCCAGAGACTTCACCCAGGGATCGGACCTTCATCCAGAGACTTCACCCAGGGATCGGACCTTCATCCAGAGACTTCGCCCACGGATCGGACCTTTATCCTGAGATTTCACCCAGGGCTCAGACCTTCATCCAGAGACTTGGCCCAGGGATCGGACCTTTTTCCAGAGACTTCACCCCGGGCTCGGACCTTCATCCAGAGACTTTGTCCAGGGCTTGGACCTTCATCAAGAGAGTTCGCCCAGGGCCAGACCTTCATCCGGAGAATTCTCCCAGGGCTCGGACATTCATACAGTGACTTCACCCAGGTCTCGGACATTCATCCAGAGACCCTGCCCAAAGCTCGGACCTTCATCCAGAGACTTCACCCAAGGCTTGGGCCTTCTTCCAGAAACTTCACCCAGGGGTCGGACCTTCATCCAGAGACTTCACCCAGCGCCGGACCTTCATCCAGAGTCTTCGCCCAGGGATCGGATCTTCATCCAGAGACTTCACCCAGGTCTGAACCTTCATCCAGAGACTTCACCCAGGGCTCGGACCTTCATCCAGAGACTTCGCCCAGGGCTCGGACCTTCATCCAGCGACTTCCCCCAGGGCTGGAACCATCATTCAGAGACTTCACACAGGGTTTCTCACCTTCATCCAGAGACTTCACCCAGGGCTCAGACCTTCATCCAGAGACTTCACCCAGGGCCGGACCTTCATCCAGAGTCTTCGCCCAGGGCTCGGACCTTCATCCAGAGACTTCACCCAGGGCTTGGACCTTCATCCAGAGATTTCACTCAGGGCTCGGTCCTTCATCCAGAGACTTCACCCAGGGCTTGGACCTTCATCCAGAGACTTCACCCAGGGCTCGGACTTTCATCCAGTGAGTTTGCCCAGGGCTCGGACATACATCCAGAGACTTTGCCCAGGGCTTTGACCGTGATCCAGAGACTTCACCACGGGCTGGACCTTCATCCTGAGACTTCACCCAGGGCTCGGGCCTTCATCCAGAGACTTTGCCCAAGGCTCGGACTTTCATCCAGAGACTTCACCCAGGGCCGGACCTTCATCCAGAGATGTCGCCCAGGGCCGGACTTTCATCCAGAGACTTCACCAAGGGCTGGACCTTCATTCAGAGACTTCACCCAGTGATCGGACCTTTAGCCCGAGAGTACAACCAGGGCTCGGATCTTCATCCAGAGACTTGACCCAGGGATCGGACCTTTATCCAGAGACTTCACCCAGGGCTCGGACATTCATCCAGAGACTTGTCTCAGGGCTGGACCTTCATTCAGAGACTTCGCCCTGGGCTCAGACCTTCATCCAGAGACTTTGCCCAAAGCTCGTACCTTCATCCAGAGACTTCACCCAGGGCTTGGACCTTGTTCCAGAGACTTCACCCAGGGCTCGAACCTTCATCCAGAGACTACACCCATGGCAGGACCTTCATCCCGAGACTTCACCCAGGGATCGGACCTTCAACCAGAGAATTCACCCAGGGCTCGGACCTTCATCCAGAGACTTCACCCAGGGCTGAACATTCATCCAGTGACTTCACCCAGGGTCGGACCTTCATCCAGAGTCTTTGCCCAAGGGCCGGACCTTCAGCCAGAGTCTTCACCAAGGGCTGTACATTCTTCCAGAGACTTCACCCAGGGATCGGACCTTCATCCAGAGACTTCGCCCAGGGCTCGGACCTTCATCCAGAGACTTCATCTAGGGCTCGGACATTCATCCAGAGTCTTGGCCCAAGGATCGGACCTTTATCCAGAGACTTCACCCAGGGCTCGGACATTCATCCAGAGACTTTGTCCAGGGCTCGGACCTTCATCAGGAGAGTTCGCCCAGGGCCGGACCTTCATCCAGAGACTTCTCTCAGGGCTCGGACCTTCATCTAGAGAGTTCGCCCAGGGTTTGGTCCTTCATCTAGTGCTTCCCAGGGCTCAGACCTTCATCCAGAGACTTTGCCCAAAGCTCGGACCTTCATCCAGAGACTTCAACCAGGGCTTGGACCTTCTTCCAGAAACTTCAACCAGGGATCGGAGCTTCATCCAGAGACTACCCCCAGGGCTGGAACCTTCATTCAGAGACTTCACCCAGAGCTCTCACCTTCATCCAGAGACTTCACCCAGGGCTCAGACCTTCATCCTGAGACTTCACCCAGGGCCGGACCTTCATCCAGAGTCTTCGCCCAGGGCTCGGAACTTCATCCAGAGACATCACCCAAAGCTTGGACCTTCATCCAGAGACTTCCCCCAGGGCTCGGACCTTCATCCAGGGACTTCACCCAGGTCTCGGACCTTCATCCAGAGACTTCACCCAGGGCCGGACCTTCATCCAGAGACTACACCGAGGGATCGGACCATTATCCAGAGACTTCACCCAGGTCTCGGACCTTCATCCAGAGACTTTGTCCAGGGCTTGTACCTTCATCAAGAGAGTTCGCCCAGGGCCGGACCTTCATCCAGAGACTTCAAGTAGGGCTCGGACCTTCATCCAGAGAGTTCGCCCAGGGATCGGACCATTATCCAGAGACTTCACCCAGGGCTCGGACATTCATCCAGAGACTTTGTCCAGGGCTTGGACCTTCATCAAGAGACTTCACCCAGAACGGACCTTCATCCAGAGACTTCACCGAGGGTTGAACCTTCATCCAGAGACTTCAGCCAGGGCCGGATCTTCATCCAGAGACTTCACCAGGGGCTGAACCTTCATCCAGAGACTTCACCCAGAGCTCGGACCTTCATCCAGAGACGTCACCCAGGGCTCGGACCTTCAACCAGAGATTTCAAGCAGGGCTGAACCTTCATCCAGAGACTTCCCCCAGGGCTGAACCTTCATCTAGAGACTTCACCCAGGGCCGGACCTTCATCCAGAGACTACACCCATGGCAGGACCTTCATCCAGAGACTTCACCCAGGGATCGGTCCTTCATCCAGAGACATCACCCAGGGCTCGGATCTTCATCCAGAGACTTCACCCAGGGCTTGGACCTTCATCCAGAGACTTCACCCAGGAATTGGAACTTCATCCAGTGACTTCACCCAGGGCCGGACCTTCATCCAGAGACTTCACCCAGGGCTGGACCTTCATCCAGAGACTTCTCCCAGGGCTCAGACCTTCATCCAGAGACTTCACCCAGGGCCGGACCTTCATCCAGAGACTTCGCCCAGGGCAGGACCTTCTTCCAGAGACTTCACCCAGGGATCGGACATTCATCCAGAGACGTCGCCCAGGGATCAGACCTTTATCCAGAGACTTCACCAAGGGATCGGACCTTCATCCAGAGACTTTGCCCAGGGCCGGACCTTCATCCAGAGACTTCTCCCAGGGTTCGGACGCTCATCCAGTGACTGCCCAGGGCTCAGACCTTCATCCAGAGACTTTGCCCAAAGCTCGTACCTTTATCCAGAGACTTCAACCAGGGCTTGGACCTTCATGCAGAGACGTCAACAAGGGCTGAACCTTAATCCAGAAACTTCACCCAGGGCTCGGATCTTCATCCAGAGACTACACCCATGGCAGGACCTTCATCCAGAGACGTCACCCTGGGCTCGGACCTTCGTCCAGAGACTTCACCCAGGGCTTGGACCTTCATCCAGAGACTTCACACAGGGATCGGACTTCATCCAGTGACTTCACCCAGGGCCGGACCTTCATCCAGAGACTTCACACAGGGATCGGACCTTTATCCCGAGAGTGCACCCAGTGCTCGGACCTTCATCCAGAGACATTACCCAGGGCCGGACCTTCATCCAGAGACTACACCCATGGCAGGACATTCAGCAAGAGACGTCACCCAGGGCTCGGACCTTCATCCAGAGACTTCACCCAGGGCTTGGACCTTCATCCAGAGACTTCACACAGGGATCGGACTTCATCCAGTGAGTTCACCCAGGGCCGGACCTTCATCCATAGACTTCACCCAGGGATCGGACCTTTATCCCGAGAGTAAACCCAGGGCTCGGACCTTCATCCAGAGACTTCACCCAGGGATCAGACCTTTATCCAGATACTTGGCCCAGGGCTCGGACCTTCATCCAGAGACTTGACCCAGGGCTGGACCTTCATCCAGAGACTGTGCCCAAAGCTCATACCTTCATCCAGAGACTTCACCCAGGGCTTGGACCTTCATCCAGTGACTTCACCCAGGGCTCGGACCTTCATCCAGAGACTTCACCCAAGGCTGAACCTTCATCCAGAGACTACATCCATGTCAGGACATTCATCCAGAGACTTCACCCCGGGATCGGACCTTCATCCAGAGACTTCACACAGGGCTCGGACCTTCATCCAGAGACTTCACCCAGGGCTCGGACCTTCATCCAGAGACTGCACCCAGGGCTGAACCTTCATCCAGAGACTTTACCCAGGGCTGGACCTTCATCCAGAGACTACACCCATGGCAGGACCTTGATCCAGAGACGTCACCCAGGGCTCGGACCTTCATCCAGAGACTTCACCCAGGGCTTGGACCTTCATTCAGAAACTTCACACAGAGATCGGAACTTCATCCAGTGAGTTCATCCAGTGCCGGACCTTCATCCAGAGACTTCACCCAGGGATCGGACCTTTATCCCGAGAGTACACCCAGGGCTCGGACCTTCATCCAGAGACTTCACCCAGGGATCAGACCTTTATCCAGATACTTGGCCCAGGGCTCAGACCTTCATCCAGAGACTTGACCCAGGGCAGGACCTTCATCCAGAGACTTCGCCCTGGGCTCAGACCTTCATCCAGAGACTTTGCCCAAAGCTCGTACCTTCATCCAGAGACTTCACCCAGGGCTTGGACCTTCATCCAGAGACTTCGCCCAGGGCCGGAACTTCATCCAGAGACTTCACGCAGGGCTCGGACGTTCATCCAGAGACTTTACCCTGGGCTCGGACCTTCATCCAGAGACTTCACACAGGGCTCGGACCTTCAACCAGAGACTTCACCCAGGGTTCGGACCTTCATCCAGAGACTTCACCCAGGGCTGAACATTTATCCAGAGATTTCACCCAGGGCCGGACATTCATCCTGAGACTACACCCATGGCAGGACCTTCATCCAGAGACGTCACACAGGGCTCGGACCTTCAGCCAGAGACTTCACCCAGGACTTGGACCTTCATCCAGAGACTTCGTCCTGGGCTAAGACCTTCATCCAGAGACTTTGCCCAAAGCTCATACCTTCATCCAGAGACTTCACCCAGGGCTTGGACCTTCATCCAGAGACTTCACGCAGGGCTCGGACGTTCATCCAGAGACTTTACCCAGGGCTCGGACCTTCATCCAGAGACTTCACCCAGGGCTGAACCTTCATCCAGCGACTTCACCCATGGCCGGACCTTCATCCAGAGACTTCACCCAAGGATCGGACCTTCATCCAGAGACTTCACCCAGGACTTGGACCTTCATCCAGAGACTTCACCCAGGGATCGGAACTTCATCGAGTGACTTCACCCAGGGCCGGATCTTCATCCAGATAATTCACCCAGGGCTTGGACCTTCATCCAGAGACATCACCCAGCGATCGGATCTTTATCCAGTGACTTCACCGAGGGCCAGACCTTCATCCAGAATCTTTGCCCAGGGATCGGACCTTCATCCAGAGACTTCACCCAGGGCCGGACCTTCATCCAGAGACTTCTCCCAGGGATCGGACCTTCATCCAGAGACTTTGTCCAGGGATCGGACTTCATCCAGAGACTTCGCCCACGGATCGGACCTTTATCCTGAGATTTCACCCAGGGCTCAGACCTTCATCAAGAGACTTGGCCCAGGGATCGGACCTTTTTCCAGAGACTTCACCCAGGGCTCGGACCTTCATCCAGAGACTTCGCCCAGGGCCGGACCTTCATCCGGAGAATTCTCCCAGGGCTCGGACCTTCATCCAGAGAGTTCGCCCAGGGCTCGGACATTCATCCAGAGACTCTGCCCAAAGCTCGGACCTTCATCCAGAGAATTCACCCAAGGCTTGGGCCTTCTTCCAGCAACTTCACCCAGGGCTCGGACCTTCATCCTGAGACTTCACCCAGGGCTCGGACCTACATCCAGAGACTTCGCCCAGGGCTCAGACCTTCATCCAGCGACTTCCCCCAAGGCTGGAACCATCATTCAGAGACTTCATTCAGGGTTTCTCACCTTCATCCAGAGACTTCACCCAGGGCTCAGACCTTCATCCAGAGACTTCACCCAGGGCCGGACCTTCATCCAGAGTCTTCGCCCAGGGCTCGGACATTCATTCAGTGACTTCACCCAGGGCTTGGACCTTCATCCAGAGATTTCACTCAGGGCTCGGACCTTCATCCAGAGACTTCACCCAGGGCTTGGACCTTCATCCAGAGACTTCACCCAGGGCTCGGACGTTCATCCAGTGAGTTTGCCCAGGGCTCGGACATACATCCAGAGACTTTGCCCAGGGCTTTGACCGTGATCCGGAGACTTCACCACGGGCTGGACCTTCATCCTGAGACTTCACCCAGGGCTCGGGCCTTCATCCAGAGACTTTGCCCAAGGTTCGGAACTTCTTCCAGAGACTTCACCCAGGGCCGGACCTTCATCCAGAGATGTCGCCCAGGGCCGGACTTTCATCCAGAGACTTCAGCAAGGCTGGACCTTCATCCAGAGACTTCACCCAGGGATCGGACCTTTAGCCCGAGTGTACACCCATGGCTCGGACCTTCATCCAGAGACTTGACCCAGGGATCGGACCTTTATCCAGAGACTTCACCCAGGGCTCGGACCTTCATCCAGAGACTTGACCCAGGGCTGGACCTTCATTTAGAGACTTCACCCTGGGCTCAGTCCTTCAACCAGAGACTTTGCCCAAAGCTCGTACCTTCATCCAGAGACTTCACCCAGGGCTTGGACCTTCATCCAGAGACTTCACCCAGGACTCGGACCTTCATCCAGAGACTACACCCATGGCAGGACCTTCATCCCGAGAATTCACCCAGGGATCGGACCTTCAACCAGAGACTTCACCCAGGGCTCGGACCTTCATCCAGATTCTTCGCCCAGGGCTCGGAACTTCATCCAGAGACATCACCCAAAGCTTGGACCTTCATCCAGAGACTTCCCCCAGGGCTCGGACCTTCATCCAGGGACTTCACCCAGGGCCGGACCTTCATCCAGAGACTTCACCGAGGGATCCGACCTTTATCCAGAGACTTCACCCAGGTCTCGGACCTTCATCCAGAGACTTTGTCCAGGGCTTGGACCTTCATCAAGAGAGTTCGCCCAGGGCCGGACCTTCATCCAGAGACTTCAAGTAGGGCTTGGACCTTCATCCAGAGAGTTCGCCCAGGGCTCGGACCTTCATCCAGAGAGCTCGCCCAGGGATCGGACCTTTATCCAGAGACTTCACCCAGGGCTCGGACATTCATCCAGAGACTTTGTCAAGGGCTCGGACCTTCATCAAGAGATTCACCCAGGTCCGGACTTTCATCCAGAGACTTCACCGAGGGCTGAACCTTCATCCAGAGACTTCAGCCAGGGCCGGATCTTCATCCAGAGACTTCACCAAGGGCTGAATCTTCATCCAGAGACTTCACCCAGAGCTCGGACCTTCATCCAGAGACGTCACCCAGGGCTCGGTCTTTCAACCAGAGATTTCAAGCAGGGCTGAACCTTCATCCAGAGACTTCCGCAGGGCTGAGCCTTCATCTAGAGACTTCACCCAGGGCCGGACCTTCATCCAGAGACTACACCCATGGCAGGACCTTCATCCAGAGACTTCACCCAGGAATTGGAACTTCATCCAGTGACTTCACCCAGGGCCGGACCTTCATCCAGATTCTTCACCCAGGGCTGGTCCTTCATCCAGAGACTTCTCCCTGGGCTCGGACCTTCATCCAGAGACTTCTCCCAGGGCCGGACCTTCATCCAGAGACTTCGCCCAGGGCCGGACCGTCTTCCAGAGACTTCACCCAGGGATCGGACATTCATCCAGAGACTTCGCCCAGGGATCAGACCTTTATCCAGAGACTTCACCCAGGGATCGGACCTTCATCCAGAGACTTTGCCCAGGGCCGGAACTTCATCCAGAGACTTCTCCCAGGGTTTGGACATTCATCCAGTGACTGCCCAGGGCTCAGACCTTCATCCAGAGACTTTGCCCAAAGCTCGTACCTTTATCCAGAGACTTCAACCAGGGCTTGGACCTTCATGCAGAGACTACACCCATGACAGGACCTTCATCCCGAGAATTCACCCAGGGATCGGACCTTCAACCAGAGACTTCACCCAGGGCTCGGACCTTCATCCAGAGTCTTCGCCCAGGGCTCGGAACTTCATCCAGAGACATCACCCAAAGCTTGGACCTTCATCCAGAGACTTCCCCCAGGGCTCGGACCTTCATCCAGGGACTTCACCCAGGGCCGGACCTTCATCCAGAGACTTCAGCGAGGGATCGGACCTTTATCCAGAGACTTCACCCAGGTCTCGGACCTTCATCCAGAGACTTTGTCCAGTGCTTGGACCTTCATCAAGAGAGTTCGCCCAGGGCCGGACCTTCATCCAGAGACTTCAAGTAGGGCTCGGACCTTCATCCAGAGAGTTCGCCCAGGGCTCGGACCTTCATCCAGAGAGTTCGCCCAGGGATCGGACCTTTATCCAGAGACTTCACCCAGGGCTCGGACATTCATCCAGAGACTTTGTCCAGGGCTCGGACCTTCATCAAGAGATTCACCCAGGTCGGACTTTCATCCAGAGACTTCACCGAGGGCTGAACCTTCATCCAGAGACTTCAAACAGGGCCGGATCTTCATCCAGAGACTTCGCCAAGGGCTGAATCTTCATCCAGAGACTTCACCCAGAGCTCGGACCTTCATCCAGAGACGTCACCCAGGGCTCGGACCTTCAACCAGAGATTTTAAGCAGGGCTGAACCTTCATCCAGAGACTTCCCCAGGGCTGAGCCTTCATCTAGAGACTTCACCCAGGGCCGGACCTTCATCCAGAGACTACACCCATGGCAGGACCTTCATCCAGAGACTTCACCCAGGAATTGGAACTTCATCCAGTGACTTCACCCAGGGCCGGACCTTCATCCAGAGACTTCACCCAGGGCTGGACCTTCATCCAGATACTTCTCCCAGGGCTCGGACCTTCATCCAGAGACTTCACCCAGGGCCGGACCTTCATCCAGAGACTTCGCCCAGGGCCGGACCTTCTTCCAGAGACTTCACCCAGGGATCGGACATTCATCCGGAGACTTCGCCCAGGGATCAGACCTTTATCCAGAGACTTCACCCAGGGATCGGACCTTCATCCAGAGACTTCTCCCAGGGTTTGGACCTTCATCCAGTGACTGCCCAGGGCTCAGACCTTCATCCAGAGACTTTGCCCAAAGCTCGTACCTTTATCCAGAGACTTCAACCAGGGCTTGGACCTTCATGCAGAGACTACACCCATGACAGGACCTTCATCCAGAGACGTCACCCAGGGCTCGGACCTTCATCCAGAGACTTCACCCAGGGCTTGGAACTTCATCCAGAGACTTCACACAGGGATCGGACTTCATCCAGTGAGTTCACCCAGGGCCGGACCTTCATCCAGAGACTTCACACAGGGATCGGACCTTTATCCCGAGAGTCAACCCAGTGCTCGGACCTTCATCCAGAGACATTACCCTGCGCCGGACCTTCATCCAGAGACTACACCCATGGCAGGACCTTCATCCAGAGACGTCACCCAGGGCTCGGACCTTCATCCAGAGACTTCACCCAGGGCTTGGACCTTCATCCAGAGACTTCACACAGGGATCGGACTTCATCCAGTGAGTTCACCCAGGGCCGGACCATCATCCATAGACTTCACCCAGGGATCGGACATTTATCCCGAGAGTACACCCAGGGCTCGGACCTTCATCCAGAGACTTCACCCAGGGATCGGACCTTTATCCAGATACTTGGCCCAGGGCTCGGACCTTCATCCAGAGACTTGACCCAGGGCTGGACCTTCATCCAGAGACTGTGCCCAAAGCTCATACCTTCATCCAGAGACTTCACCCAGAGCTTGGACCTTCATCCAGTGACTTCACCCAGGGCTCGGACCTTCATCCAGAGACTTCACCCAAGGCTGAACCTTCATCCAGAGACTACATCCATGTCAGGACATTCATCCAGAGACTTCACCCCGGGATTGGACCTTCATCCAAAGACTTCACACAGGGCTCGGACCTTCATCCAGAGACTTCACCCAGGGCTCGGAACTTCATCCAGAGACTGCACCCAGGGCTGAACCTTCATCCAGAGACTTTACCCAGGGCTGGACCTTCATCCAGAGACTACACCCATGGCAGGACCTTGATCCAGAGACGTCACCCAGGGCTCGGACCTTCATCCAGAGACTTCACCCAGGGTTTGGACCTTCATTCAGAGACATCACACAGAGATCGGAACTTCGTCCAGTGAGTTCACCCAGTGCCGGACCTTCATCCAGAGACTTCACCCAGGGATCGGACCTTTATCCAGAGAGTACACCCAGGGCTCGGACCTTCATCCAGAGACTTCACCCAGGGATCGGACCTTTATCCAGATACTTGGCCCAGGGCTCAGACCTTCATCCAGAGAATTGACCCAGGGCTGGACCTTCATCCAGAGACTTCGCCCTGGGCTCAGACCTTCATCCAGAGACTTTGCCCAAAGCTCGTACCTTCATCCAGAGACTTCACCCAGGGCTTGGACCTTCATCCAGAGACTTCGCCCAGGGCCGGAACTTCATCCAGAGACTTCACGCAGGGCTCGGACGTTCATCCAGAAACGTCACCCAGGGCTCGGACCTTCATCCAGAGACTTCACCCAGGGCTGAACCTTCATCCAGAGACTTCGCCCTGGGCTCAGACCTTCATCCAGAGACTTTGCCCAAAGCTCGTACCTTCATCCAGAGACTTCACCCAGGGCTTGGACCTTCATCCAGAGACTTCGCCCAGGGCCGGAACTTCATCCAGAGACTTCACGCAGGGCTCGGACGTTCATCCAGAGACTTTACCCTGGGCTCGGACCTTCATCCAGGGACTTCACCCAGGGCCGGACCTTCATCCAGAGACTTCACCGAGGGATCGGACCTTTATCCAGAGACTTCACCCAGGTCTCGGCCCTTCATCCAGAGACTTTTTCCAGGGCTTGGACCTTCATCAAGAGAGTTCGGCCAGGGCCGGACCTTCATCCAGAGACTTCAAGTAGGGCTCGGACCTTCATCCAGAGAGTTCGCCCAGGGCTCGGACCTTCATCCAGAGAGTTCGCCCAGGGATCGGACCTTTAACCAGAGACTTCACCAAGGGCTCGGACATTCATCCAGAGACTTTGTCCAGGGCTCGGACCTTCATCGGGAGATTCACCCAGGTCCGGACCTTCATCCAGAGACTACACCGAGGGCTGAACCTTCATCCAGAGACTTCAGCCAGGGCCGGATCTTCATCCAGAGACTTCACCAAGGGCTGAACCCTCAGCCAGAGACTTCACCCAGAGCTCGGACCTTCATCCACAGACGTCACCCAGGGCTCGGACCTTCAACCAGAGATTTCAAGCAGGGCTGAACCTTCATCCAGAGACTTCCCCCAGGGCTGAACCTTCATCTAGAGACTTCACCCAGGGCCGGACCTTCATCCAGAGACTACACCCATGGCAGGACCTTCATCCAGAGACTTCACCCAGGGCTCGGATCTTCATCCAGAGACTTCACCCAGGGCTTGGACCTTCATCCAGAGACTTCACCCAGGAATTGGAACTTCATCCAGTGACTTCACCCAGGGCTCGGACCTTCATCCAGAGACTTCACCCAGGGCCGGACCTTCATCCAGAGACTTCGCTCAGGGCAGGACCTTCTTCCAGAGACTTCACCCAGGGATCGGACATTCATCCAGAGACTTCGCCCAGGGATCAGACCTTTATCCAGAGACTTCACCCAGGGATCGGACCTTCATCCAGAGACTTTGCCCAGGGCCGGACCTTCATCCAGAGACTTCTCCCAGGGTTCGGACCTTCAACCAGTGACTGCCCAGGGCTCAGACCTTCATCCAGAGACTTTGCCCAAAGCTCGTACCTTTATCCAGAGACTTCAACCAGGGCTCGGACCTTCATCCAGCGACTTCCCCCAGGGCTGGAACCATCATTCAGAGTCTTCACACAGGGTTTCTCACCTTCATCCAGAGACTTCACCCAGGGCTCAGACCTTCATCCAGAGACTTCACCCAGGGCCGGACCTTCATCCAGAGTCTTCGCCCAGGGCTCGGACCTTCATCCAGAGACTTCACCCAGGGCTTGGACCTTCATCCAGAGATTTCACTCAGGGCTCGGACCTTCATCCAGAGACTTCACCCAGGGCTTGTACCTTCATCCAGAGACTTCACCCAGGGCTCGGACTTTCATCCAGTGAGTTTGCCCAGGGCTCGGACATACATCCAGAGACTTTGCCCAGGGCTTTGACCGTGATCCAGAGACTTCACCACGGGCTGGACCTTCATCCTGAGACTTCACCCAGGGCTCGGACCTTCATCCAGAGACTTTGCCCAAGGCTCGGAACTTCTTCCAGAGACTTCACCCAGGGCCGGACCTTCATCCAGAGATGTCGCCCAGGGCCGGACTTTCATCCAGAGACTTCACCAAGGGCTGGACCTTCATTCAGAGACTTCACCCAGGGATCGGACCTTTAGCCCGAGAGTACAACCAGGGCTCGGATCTTCATCCAGAGACTTGACCCAGGGATCGGACCTTTATCCAGAGACTTCGCCCAGGGCTTGGACCTTCATCCAGAGACTTGTCTCAGGGCTGGACCTTCATTCAGAGACTTTGCCCTGGGCTCAGACCTTCATCCAGAGACTTTGCCCAAAGCTCGTACCTTCATCCAGAGACTTCACCCAGGGCTTGGTCCTTCATCCAGAGACTTCACCCAGGGCTCGAACCTTCATCCAGAGACTACACCCATGGCAGGACCTTCATCCCGAGACTTCACCCAGGGATCGGACCTTCAACCAGAGACTTCACCCAGGGCTCGGACCTTCATCCAGAGACTTCACCCAGGGCTGAACATTCATCCAGTGACTTCACCCAGGGCCGGACCTTCATCCAGAGTCTTTGCCCAGGGCCGGACCTTCAGCCAGAGACTTCACCAAGGGCTGGACATTCTTCCAAAGACTTCACCCAGGGATCGGACCTTCATCCAGAGACTTCGCCCAGGGCTCGGACCTTCATCCAGAGACTTCACCTAGGGCTCGGACATTCATCCAGAGACTTGGCCCAAGGATCGGACCTTTATCCAGAGACTTCACCCAGGGCTCGGACATTCATCCAGAGACTTTGTCCAAGGCTCGGACCTTCATCAGGAGAGTTCGCCCAGGGCCGGACCTTCATCCAGAGACTTCTCCCAGGGCTCGGACCTTCATCCAGAGAGTTCGCCCAGGGTTTGGACCTTCATCCAGTGCTTCCCAGGGCTCAGACCTTCATCCAGAGACTTTGCCCAAAGCTCGGACCTTCATCCAGAGACTTCAACCAGGGCTTGGACCTTCTTCCAGAAACTTCACCCAGGGATCGGACCTTCATCCAGAGACTTCACCCAGAGCTCTCACCTTCATCCAGAGACTTCACCCAGGGCTCAGACCTTCATCCTGAGACTTCACCCAGGGCCGGACCTTCATCCAGAGTCTTCGCCCAGGGCTCGGAACTTCATCCAGAGACATCACCCAAAGCTTGGACCTTCATCCAGAGACTTCCCCCAGGGCTCGGACCTTCATCCAGGGACTTCACCCAGGGCTCGGACATTCATCCAGAGACTTTGTCCAAGGCTCGGACCTTCATCAGGAGAGTTCGCCCAGGGCCGGACCTTCATCCAGAGACTTCTCCCAGGGCTCGGACCTTCATCCAGAGAGTTCGCCCAGGGTTTGGACCTTCATCCAGTGCTTCCCAGGGCTCAGACCTTCATCCAGAGACTTTGCCCAAAGCTCGGACCTTCATCCAGAGACTTCAACCAGGGCTTGGACCTTCTTCCAGAAACTTCACCCAGGGATCGGACCTTCATCCAGAGACTTCACCCAGAGCTCTCACCTTCATCCAGAGACTTCACCCAGGGCTCAGACCTTCATCCTGAGACTTCACCCAGGGCCGGACCTTCATCCAGAGTCTTCGCCCAGGGCTCGGAACTTCATCCAGAGACATCACCCAAAGCTTGGACCTTCATCCAGAGACTTCCCCCAGGGCTCGGACCTTCATCCAGGGACTTCACCCAGGGCTCGGACATTCATCCAGAGACTTTGTCCAGGGCTCGGACCTTCATCAGGGGAGTTCGCCCAGGGCCGGACCTTCATCCAGAGACTTCTCCCAGGGCTCGGACCTTCATCCAGAGATTTCGCCCAGGGTTTGGACCTTCATCAAGAGACATCACCCAAAGCTTGGACCTTCATCCAGAGACTTCCCCCAGGGCTCGGATCTTCATGCAGAGACTTCACCCAGGGCCGGACCTTCATCCAGAGACTACACCGAGGGATCGGACCTTTATCCAGATACTTCACCCAGGTCTCGGACCTTCATCCAGTGACTTTGTCCAGGGCTTGGACCTTCATCAAGAGAGTTCGCCCAGGGCCGGAACTTCATCCAGAGACTTCAAGTAGGGCTCGGACCTTCATCCAGAGAGTTCGCCCAGGGCTCGGACCTTCATCCAGAGAGTTCGCCCAGGGATCGGACCTTTATCCAGAGACTTCACCCAGGGCTCGGACATTCATCCAGAGACTTTGTCCAGGGCTCGGACCTTCATCAAGAGACTTCACCCAGGTCCGGACCTTCATCCAGAGACTTCACCGAGGGCTGAACCTTCATCCAGAGACTTCAGCCAGGGCCGGATCTTCATCCAGAGACTTCACCAAGGGCTGAACCTTCATCCAGAGTCTTCACCCAGAGCTCGGACCTTCATCCAGAGACGTCACCCAGGGCTCGGACCTTCAACCAGAGATTTCAAGCAGGGCTGAACCTTCATCCAGAGACTTCCCCCAGGGCTGACCCTTCAACTAGAGACTTCACCCAGGGCCGGACCTTCATCCAGAGACTACACCCATGGCAGGACCTTCATCCAGAGACTTCACCCAGGGATTGGACCTTTATCCAAAGACTTAGCCAAGGGCTCGGACCTACATCCAGAGAGTTCGCCCAGGGATCGGACCTTTATCCAGAGACTTCGCCCAGGGATCAGACCTTCATCCAGAGACTTCACCCAGGGATCGGACCTTCATCCAGAAACTTCGCCCACGGATCGGACCTTTTTCCAGAGTCTTCACCCAACGCTCGGACCTTCATCCAGAGACTTTGTCCAGGGATCGGACCTTCATCCAGAGACTTCACCCAGGGATCGGACCTTCATCCAGAGACTTCACCCAGGGATCGGACCTTCATCCAGAGACTTCGCCCACGGATCGGACCTTTATCCTGAGATTTCACCCAGGGCTCAGACCTTCATCCAGAGACTTGGCCCAGGGATCGGACCTTTTTCCAGAGACTTCACCCAGGGCTCGGACCTTCATCCAGAGACTTTGTCCAGGGCTCGGACCTTGATCAAGAGAGTTCGCCCAGGGCCAGACCTTCATCCGGAGAATTCTCCCAGGGCTCGGACCTTCATCCAGAGAGTTCGCCCAGGGCTCGGACATTCATACAGTGACTTCACCCAGGTCTCGGACATTCATCCAGAGACCCTGCCCAAAGCTCGGACCTTCATCCAGAGACTTCACCCAAGGCTTGGGCCTTCTTCCAGAAACTTCACCCAGGGGTCGGACCTTCATCCAGAGACTTCACCCAGCGCCGGACCTTCATCCAGAGTCTTCGCCCAGGGATCGGATCTTCATCCAGAGACTTCACCCAGGTCTGAACCTTCATCCAGAGACTTCACCCAGGGCTCGGACCTTCATCCAGGGAGTTCGCCCAGGGATCGGACCTTTATCCAGAGACTTCACCCAGGGCTCGGACATTCATCCAGAGACTTGTCTCAGGGCTGAACCTTCATTCAGAGACTTCGCCCTGGGCTCAGACCTTCATCCAGAGACTTTGCCCAAAGCTCGTACCTTCATCCAGAGACTTCACCCAGGGCTTGGACCTTGTTCCAGAGACTTCACCCAGGGCTCGAACCTTCATCCAGAGACTACACCCATGGCAGGACCTTCATCCCGAGACTTCACCCAGGGATCGGACCTTCAACCAGAGACTTCACCCAGGGCTCGGACCTTCATCCAGAGACTTCACCCAGGGCTGAACATTCATCCAGTGACTTCACCCAGGGTCGGACCTTCATCCAGAGTCTTTGCCCAAGGGCCGGACCTTCAGCCAGAGTCTTCACCAAGGGCTGGACATTCTTCCAGAGACTTCACCCAGGGATCGGACCTTCATCCAGAGACTTCGCCCAGGGCTCGGACCTTCATCCAGAGACTTCATCTAGGGCTCGGACATTCATCCAGAGTCTTGGCCCAAGGATCGGACCTTTATCCAGAGACTTCACCCAGGGCTCGGACATTCATCCAGAGACTTTGTCCAGGGCTCGGACCTTCATCAGGAGAGTTCGCCCAGGGCCGGACCTTCATCCAGAGACTTCTCCCAGGGCTCGGACCTTCATCCAGAGAGTTCGCCCAGGGTTTGGTCCTTCATCCAGTGCTTCCCAGGGCTCAGACCTTCATCCAGAGACTTTGCCCAAAGCTCGGACCTTCATCCAGAGACTTCAACCAGGGCTTGGACCTTCTTCCAGAAACTTCAACCAGGGATCGGAGCTTCATCCAGAGACTACCCCCAGGGCTGGAACCTTCATTCAGAGACTTCACCCAGAGCTCTCACCTTCATCCAGAGACTTCACCCAGGGCTCAGACCTTCATCCTGAGACTTCACCCAGGGCCGGACCTTCATCCAGAGTCTTCGCCCAGGGCTCGGAACTTCATCCAGAGACATCACCCAAAGCTTGGACCTTCATCCAGAGACTTCGCCCAGGGCTCGGACCTTCATCCAGCGACTTCCCCCAGGGCTGGAACCATCATTCAGAGTCTTCACACAGGATTTCTCACCTTCATCCAGAGACTTCACCCAGGGCTCAGACCTTCATCCAGAGACTTCACCCAGGGCCGGACCTTCATCCAGAGTCTTCGCCCAGGGCTCGGACCTTCATCCAGAGACTTCACCCAGGGCTTGGACCTTCATCCAGAGATTTCACTCAGGGCTCGGACCTTCATCCAGAGACTTCACCCAGGGCTTGTACCTTCATCCAGAGACTTCACCCAGGGCTCGGACTTTCATCCAGTGAGTTTGCCCAGGGCTCGGACATACATCCAGAGACTTTGCCCAGGGCTTTGACCGTGATCCAGAGACTTCACCACGGGCTGGACCTTCATCCTGAGACTTCACCCAGGGCTCGGACCTTCATCCAGAGACTTTGCCCAAGGCTCGGAACTTCTTCCAGAGACTTCACCCAGGGCCGGACCTTCATCCAGAGATGTCGCCCAGGGCCGGACTTTCATCCAGAGACTTCACCAAGGGCTGGACCTTCATTCAGAGACTTCACCCAGGGATCGGACCTTTAGCCCGAGAGTACAACCAGGGCTCGGATCTTCATCCAGAGACTTGACCCAGGGATCGGACCTTTATCCAGAGACTTCGCCCAGGGCTTGGACCTTCATCCAGAGACTTGTCTCAGGGCTGGACCTTCATTCAGAGACTTTGCCCTGGGCTCAGACCTTCATCCAGAGACTTTGCCCAAAGCTCGTACCTTCATCCAGAGACTTCACCCAGGGCTTGGTCCTTCATCCAGAGACTTCACCCAGGGCTCGAACCTTCATCCAGAGACTACACCCATGGCAGGACCTTCATCCCGAGACTTCACCCAGGGATCGGACCTTCAACCAGAGACTTCACCCAGGGCTCGGACCTTCATCCAGAGACTTCACCCAGGGCTGAACATTCATCCAGTGACTTCACCCAGGGCCGGACCTTCATCCAGAGTCTTTGCCCAGGGCCGGACCTTCATCCAGAGACTTCACCAAGGGCTGGACATTCTTCCAAAGACTTCACCCAGGGATCGGACCTTCATCCAGAGACTTCGCCCAGGGCTCGGACCTTCATCCAGAGACTTCACCTAGGGCTCGGACATTCATCCAGAGACTTGGCCCAAGGATCGGACCTTTATCCAGAGACTTCACCCAGGGCTCGGACATTCATCCAGAGACTTTGTCCAAGGCTCGGACCTTCATCAGGAGAGTTCGCCCAGGGCCGGACCTTCATCCAGAGACTTTTCCCAGGGCTCGGACCTTCATCCAGAGAGTTCGCCCAGGGTTTGGACCTTCATCCAGTGCTTCCCAGGGCTCAGACCTTCATCCAGAGACTTTGCCCAAAGCTCGGACCTTCATCCAGAGACTTCAACCAGGGCTTGGACCTTCTTCCAGAAACTTCACCCAGGGATCGGACCTTCATCCAGAGACTTCACCCAGAGCTCTCACCTTCATCCAGAGACTTCACCCAGGGCTCAGACCTTCATCCTGAGACTTCACCCAGGGCCGGACCTTCATCCAGAGTCTTCGCCCAGGGCTCGGAACTTCATCCAGAGACATCACCCAAAGCTTGGACCTTCATCCAGAGACTTCCCCCAGGGCTCGGACCTTCATCCAGGGACTTCACCCAGGGCTCGGACATTCATCCAGAGACTTTGTCCAGGGCTCGGACCTTCATCAGGGGAGTTCGCCCAGGGCCGGACCTTCATCCAGAGACTTCTCCCAGGGCTCGGACCTTCATCCAGAGATTTCGCCCAGGGTTTGGACCTTCATCAAGAGACATCACCCAAAGCTTGGACCTTCATCCAGAGACTTCCCCCAGGGCTCGGATCTTCATGCAGAGACTTCACCCAGGGCCGGACCTTCATCCAGAGACTACACCGAGGGATCGGACCTTTATCCAGATACTTCACCCAGGACTCGGACCTTCATCCAGTGACTTTGTCCAGGGCTTGGACCTTCATCAAGAGAGTTCGCCCAGGGCCGGAACTTCATCCAGAGACTTCAAGTAGGGCTCGGACCTTCATCCAGAGAGTTCGCCCAGGGCTCGGACCTTCATCCAGAGAGTTCGCCCAGGGATCGGACCTTTATCCAGAGACTTCACCCAGGGCTCGGACATTCATCCAGAGACTTTGTCCAGGGCTCGGACCTTCATCAACAGACTTCACCCAGGTCCGGACCTTCATCCAGAGACTTCACCGAGGGCTGAACCTTCATCCAGAGACTTCAGCCAGGGCCGGATCTTCATCCAGAGACTTCACCAAGGGCTGAACCTTCATCCAGAGACTTCACCCAGAGCTCGGACCTTCATCCAGCGACGTCACCCAGGGCTCGGACCTTCAACCAGAGATTTCAAGCAGGGCTGAACCTTCATCCAGAGACTTCCCCCAGGGCTGACCCTTCAACTAGAGACTTCACCCAGGGCCGGACCTTCATCCAGAGACTACACCCATGGCAGGACCTTCATCCAGAGACTTCACCCAGGGATTGGACCTTTATCCAAAGACTTAGCCAAGGGCTCGGACCTACATCCAGAGAGTTCGCCCAGGGATCGGACCTTTATCCAGAGACTTCGCCCAGGGATCAGACCTTCATCCAGAGACTTCACCCAGGGATCGGACCTTCATCCAGAAACTTCGCCCACGGATCGGACCTTTTTCCAGAGTCTTCACCCAACGCTCGGACCTTCATCCAGAGACTTTGTCCAGGGATCGGACCTTCATCCAGAGACTTCACCCAGGGATCGGACCTTCATCCAGAGACTTCACCCAGGGATCGGACCTTCATCCAGAGACTTCGCCCACGGATCGGACCTTTATCCTGAGATTTCACCCAGGGCTCAGACCTTCATCCAGAGACTTGGCCCAGGGATCGGACCTTTTTCCAGAGACTTCACCCAGGGCTCGGACCTTCATCCAGAGACTTTGTCCAGGGCTCGGACCTTGATCAAGAGAGTTCGCCCAGGGCCAGACCTTCATCCGGAGAATTCTCCCAGGGCTCGGACCTTCATCCAGAGAGTTCGCCCAGGGCTCGGACATTCATACAGTGACTTCACCCAGGTCTCGGACATTCATCCAGAGACCCTGCCCAAAGCTCGGACCTTCATCCAGAGACTTCACCCAAGGCTTGGGCCTTCTTCCAGAAACTTCACCCAGGGGTCGGACCTTCATCCAGAGACTTCACCCAGCGCCGGACCTTCATCCAGAGTCTTCGCCCAGGGATCGGATCTTCATCCAGAGACTTCACCCAGGTCTGAACCTTCATCCAGAGACTTCACCCAGGGCTCGGACCTTCATCCAGAGACTTCACCCAGGGCTCGTACCTTCATCCAGCGACTTCCCCCAGGGCTGGAACCATCATTCAGAGACTTCACACAGGGTTTCTCACCTTCATCCAGAGACTTCACCCAGGGCTCAGACCTTCATCCAGAGACTTCACCCAGGGCCGGACCTTCATCCAGAGTCTTCGCCCAGGGCTCGGACCTTCATCCAGAGACTTCACCCAGGGCTTGGACCTTCATCCAGAGATTTCACTCAGGGCTCGGTCCTTCATCCAGAGACTTCACCCAGGGCTTGGACCTTCATCCAGAGACTTCACCCAGGGCTCGGACTTTCATCCAGTGAGTTTGCCCAGGGCTCGGACATACATCCAGAGACTTTGCCCAGGGCTTTGACCGTGATCCAGAGACTTCACCACGGGCTGGACCTTCATCCTGAGACTTCACCCAGGGCTCGGGCCTTCATCCAGAGACTTTGCCCAAGGCTCGGACTTTCATCCAGAGACTTCACCCAGGGCCGGACCTTCATCCAGAGATGTCGCCCAGGGCCGGACTTTCATCCAGAGACTTCACCAAGGGCTGGACCTTCATTCAGAGAATTCACCCAGGGATCGGACCTTTAACCCGAGAGTACAACCAGGGCTCGGATCTTCATCCAGAGACTTGACCCAGGGATCGGACCTTTATCCAGAGACTTCGACCAGGGCTCGGACCTTCAACCAGAGAGTTCGCCCAGGGATCGGACCTTTATCCAGAGACTTCACCCAGGGCTCGGACATTCATCCAGAGACTTGTCTCAGGCTGAACCTTCATTCAGAGACTTCGCCCTGGGCTCAGACCTTCATCCAGAGACTTTGCCCAAAGCTCGTACCTTCATCCAGAGACTTCACCCAGGGCTTGGACCTTGTTCCAGAGACTTCACCCAGGGCTCGAACCTTCATCCAGAGACTACACCCATGGCAGGACCTTCATCCCGAGACTTCACCCAGGGATCGGACCTTCAACCAGAGACTTCACCCAGGGCTCGGACCTTCATCCAGAGACTTCACCCAGGGCTGAACATTCATCCAGTGACTTCACCCAGGGTCGGACCTTCATCCAGAGTCTTTGCCCAAGGGCCGGACCTTCAGCCAGAGTCTTCACCAAGGGCTGGACATTCTTCCAGAGACTTCACCCAGGGATCGGACCTTCATCCAGAGACTTCGCCCAGGGCTCGGACCTTCATCCAGAGACTTCATCTAGGGCTCGGACATTCATCCAGAGTCTTGGCCCAAGGATCGGACCTTTATCCAGAGACTTCACCCAGGGCTCGGACATTCATCCAGAGACTTTGTCCAGGGCTCGGACCTTCATCAGGAGAGTTCGCCCAGGGCCGGACCTTCATCCAGAGACTTCTCCCAGGGCTCGGACCTTCATCCAGAGAGTTCGCCCAGGGTTTGGTCCTTCATCCAGTGCTTCCCAGGGCTCAGACCTTCATCCAGAGACTTTGCCCAAAGCTCGGACCTTCATCCAGAGACTTCAACCAGGGCTTGGACCTTCTTCCAGAAACTTCAACCAGGGATCGGAGCTTCATCCAGAGACTACCCCCAGGGCTGGAACCTTCATTCAGAGACTTCACCCAGAGCTCTCACCTTCATCCAGAGACTTCACCCAGGGCTCAGACCTTCATCCTGAGACTTCACCCAGGGCCGGACCTTCATCCAGAGTCTTCGCCCAGGGCTCGGAACTTCATCCAGAGACATCACCCAAAGCTTGGACCTTCATCCAGAGACTTCCCCCAGGGCTCGGACCTTCATCCAGGGACTTCACCCAGGTCTCGGACCTTCATCCAGGGACTTCACCCAGGGCCGGACCTTCATCCAGAGACTACACCGAGGGATCGGACCATTATCCAGAGACTTCACCCAGGTCTCGGACCTTCACCCAGAGACTTTGTCCAGGGCTTGTACCTTCATCAAGAGAGTTCGCCCAGGGCCGGACCTTCATCCAGAGACTTCAAGTAGGGCTCGGACCTTCATCCAGAGAGTTCGCCCAGGGATCGGACCATTATCCAGAGACTTCACCCAGGGCTCGGACATTCATCCAGAGACTTTGTCCAGGGCTTGGACCTTCATCAAGAGACTTCACCCAGAACGGACCTTCATCCAGAGACTTCACCGAGGGCTGAACCTTCATCCAGAGACTTCAGCCAGGGCCGGATCTTCATCCAGAGACTTCACCAAGGGCTGAACCTTCATCCAGAGACTTCACCCAGAGCTCGGACCTTCATCGAGAGACGTCACCCAGGGCTCGGACCTTCAACCAGAGATTTCAAGCAGGTCTGAACCTTCATCCAGAGACTTCCCCCAGGGCTGAACCTTCATCTAGAGACTACACCCAGGGCCGGACCTTCATCCAGAGACTACACCCATGGCAGGACCTTCATCCAGAGACTTCACCCAGGGATCGGACCTTCATCCAGAGACATCACCCAGGGCTCGGATCTTCATCCAGAGACTTCACCCAGGGCTTGGACCTTCATCCAGAGACTTCACCCAGGAATTGGAACTTCATCCAGTGACTTCACCCAGGGCCGGACCTTCATCCAGAGACTTCACCCAGGGCTGGACCTTCATCCAGAGACTTCTCCCAGGGCTCAGACCTTCAGCCAGAGACTTCACCCAGGGCCGGACCTTCATCCAGAGACTTCGCCCAGGGCAGGACCTTCTTCCAGAGACTTCACCCAGGGATCGGACCTTCATCCAGAGACTACACCCATGGCAGGACCTTGATCCAGAGACGTCACCCAGGGCTCGGACCTTCATCCAGAGACTTCACCCAGGGCTTGGACCTTCATTCAGAGACATCACACAGAGATCGGAACTTCGTCCAGTGAGTTCACCCAGTGCCGGACCTTCATCCAGAGACTTCACCTAGGGATCGGACCTTTATCCCGAGAGTATACCCAGGGCTCGGACCTTCATCCAGAGACTTCACCCAGGGATCGGACCTTTATCCAGATACTTGGCCCAGGGCTCAGACCTTCATCCAGAGACTTGACCCAGGGCTGGACCTTCATCCAGAGACTTCGCCCTGGGCTCAGACCTTCATCCAGAGACTTTGCCCAAAGCTCGTACCTTCATCCAGAGACTTCACCCAGGGCTTGGACCTTCATCCAGAGACTTCGCCCAGGGCCGGAACTTCATCCAGAGACTTCACGCAGGGCTCGGACGTTCATCCAGAAACGTCACCCAGGGCTCGGACCTTCATCCAGAGACTTCACCCAGGGCTGAACCTTCATCCAGAGACTTCGCCCTGGGCTCAGACCTTCATCCAGAGACTTTGCCCAAAGCTCGTACCTTCATCCAGAGACTTCACCCAGGGCTTGGACCTTCATCCAGAGACTTCGCCCAGGGCCGGAACTTCATCCAGAGACTTCACGCAGGGCTCGGACGTTCATCCAGAGACTTTACCCTGGGCTCGGACCTTCATCCAGAGACTTCACCCAGGGCTGAACCTTCATCCAGCGACTTCACCCAGGGCCGGACCTTCATCCAGAGACTACACCCATGGCAGGACCTTCATCCAGAGACTTCACCCAGGGATCGGACCTTCATCCAGAGACTTCACACAGGGCTCGGACCTTCAACCAGAGACTTCACCCAGGGTTCGGACCTTCATCCAGAGACTTCACCCAGGGCTGAACATTTATCCAGAGATTTCACCCAGGGCCGGACATTCATCCTGAGACTACACCCATGGCAGGACCTTCAGCCAGAGACTTCACCCAGGACTTGGACCTTCATCCAGAGACTTCGTCCTGGGCTCAGACCTTCATCCAGAGACTTTGCCCAAAGCTCGTACCTTCATCCAGAGACTTCACCCAGGGCTTGGACCTTCATCCAGAGACGTCTCCCTGGGCCGGAACTTCATCCAGAGACTTCACGCAGGGCTCGGACGTTCATCCAGAGACTTTACCCAGGGCTCGGACCTTCATCCAGAGACTTCACCCAGGGCTGAACCTTCATCCAGCGACTTCACCCCGGGCCAGACCTTCATCCAGAGACGAGACCTATGGCAGGACCTTCATCCAGAGACTTCACCCAGGGATCGGACCTTCATCCAGAGACTTCACCCAGGACTTGGACCTTCATCCAGAGACTTCACCCAGGGATCGGAACTTCATCCAGTGACTTCACCCAGGGCCGGATCTTCATCCAGAGAATTCACCCAGGGCTTGGACCTTCATCCAGAGACATCACCCAGCGCTCGGATCTTTATCCAGTGACTTCACCCAGGGCCAGACCTTCATCCAGAGTCTTTGCCCCGGGATCAGACCTTCATCCAGAGACTTCACCCAGGGCCGGACCTTCATCCAGAGACTTCACCGAGGGCTGAACCTTCATCCAGAGACTTCAGCCAGGGCCGGATCTTCATCCAGAGACTTCACCAAGGGCTGAACCTTCATCCAGAGACTTCACCCAGAGCTCGGACCTTCATCGAGAGACGTCACCCAGGGCTCGGACCTTCAACCAGAGATTTCAAGCAGGTCTGAACCTTCATCCAGAGACTTCCCCCAGGGCTGAACCTTCATCTAGAGACTTCACCCAGGGCCGGACCTTCATCCAGAGACTACACCCATGGCAGGACCTTCATCCAGAGACTTCACCCAGGGATCGGACCTTCATCCAGAGACATCACCCAGGGCTCGGATCTTCATCCAGAGACTTCAACCAGGGCTTGGACCTTCATCCAGAGACTTCACCCAGGAATTGGAACTTCATCCAGAGACTTCACCCAGGGCTGGACCTTCATCCAGAGACTTCTCCCAGGGCTCAGACCTTCAGCCAGAGACTTCACCCAGGGCCGGACCTTCATCCAGAGACTTCGCCCAGGGCAGGACCTTCTTCCAGAGACTTCACCCAGGGATGGGACCTTCATCCAGAGACTACACCCATGGCAGGACCTTGATCCAGAGACGTCACCCAGGGCTCGGACCTTCATCCAGAGACTTCACCCAGGGCTTGGACCTTCATTCAGAGACATCACACAGAGATTGGAACTTCGTCCAGTGAGTTCACCCAGTGCCGGACCTTCATCCAGAGACTTCACCCAGGGATCGGACCTTTATCCCGAGAGTACACCCAGGGCTCGGACCTTCATCCAGAGACTTCACCCAGGGATCGGACCTTTATCCAGATACTTGGCCCAGGGCTCAGACCTTCATCCAGAGACTTGACCCAGGGCTGGACCTTCATCCAGAGACTTCGCCCTGGGCTCAGACCTTCATCCAGAGACTTTGCCCAAAGCTCGTACCTTCATCCAGAGACTTCACCCAGGGCTTGGACCTTCATCCAGAGACTTCGCCCAGGGCCGGAACTTCATCCAGAGACTTAACGCAGGGCTCGGACGTTCATCCAGAAACGTCACCCAGGGCTCGGACCTTCATCCAGAGACTTCACCCAGGGCTGAACCTTCATCCAGAGACTTCGCCCTGGGCTCAGACCTTCATCCAGAGACTTTGCCCAAAGCTCGTACCTTCATCCAGAGACTACACCCATGGCAGGACCTTCATCCAGAGACTTCACCCAGGGATCGGACCTTCATCCAGAGACTTCACACAGGGCTCGGACCTTCAACCAGAGACTTCACCCAGGGTTCGGACCTTCATCCAGAGACTTCACCCAGGGCTGAACATTTATCCAGAGATTTCACCCAGGGCCGGACATTCATCCTGTGTCTACACCCATGGCAGGACCTTCATCCAGAGACGTCACACAGGGCTCGGACCTTCAGCCAGAGACTTCACCCAGGACTTGGACCTTCATCCAGAGACTTCGTCCTGGGCTCAGACCTTCATCCAGAGACTTTGCCCAAAGCTCATACCTTCATCCAGAGACTTCACCCAGGGCTTAGACCTTCATCCAGAGACGTCTCCCTGGGCCGGAACTTCATCCAGAGACTTCACGCAGGGCTCGGACGTTCATCCAGAGACTTTACCCAGGGCTCGGACCTTCATCCAGAGACTTCACCCAGGGCTGAACCTTCATTCAGCGACTTCAACCCGGGCCAGACCTTCATCCAGAGACGAGACCCATGGCAGGACCTTCATCCAGAGACTTCACCCAGGGATCGGACCTTCATCCAGAGACTTCACCCAGGACTTGGACCTTCATCCAGAGACTTCACCCAGGGATCGGAACTTCATCTTGTGACTTCACCCAGGGCCGGATCTTCATCCAGAGAATTCACCCAGGGCTTGGACCTTCATCCAGAGACATCACCCAGCGCTCGGATCTTTATCCAGTGACTTCACCCAGGGCCAGACCTTAATCCAGAGTCTTTGCCCCGGGATCAGACCTTCATCCAGAGACTTCACCCAGGGCCGAACCTTCATCCAGAGACTTCTCCCAGGGATCGGACCTTCATCCAGAGACTTTGTCCAGGGATCGGACTTCATCCAGAGACTTCACCCAGGGATCGGACCTTCATCCAGAGACTTCACCCAGGGATCAGATTTTCATCCAGAGACTTCACCCAGGGATCGGACCTTCATCCAGAGACATCACCCAGGGCTCGGATCTTCATCCAGAGACTTCACCCAGGGCTTGGACCTTCATCCAGAGACTTCACCCAGGAATTGGAACTTCATCCAGTGACTTCACCCAGGGCCGGACCTTCATCCAGAGACTTCACCCAGGGCTGGACCTTCATCCAGAGACTTCTCCCAGGGCTCAGACCTTCAGCCAGAGACTTCACCCTGGGCCGGACCTTCATCCAGAGACTTCGCCCAGGGCAGGACCTTCTTCCAGAGACTTCACCCAGGGATCGGACCTTCATCCAGAGACTACACCCATGGCAGGACCTTGATCCAGAGACGTCACCCAGGGCTCGGACCTTCATCCAGAGACTTCACCCAGGGCTTGGACCTTCATTCAGAGACATCACACAGAGATCGGAACTTCGTCCAGTGAGTTCACCCAGTGCCGGACCTTCATCCAGAGACTTCACCCAGGGATCGGACCTTTATCCCGAGAGTACACCCAGGGCTCGGACCTTCATCCAGAGACTTCACCCAGGGATCGGACTTTTATCCAGATACTTGGCCCAGGGCTCAGACCTTCATCCAGAGACTTGACCCAGGGCTGGACCTTCATCCAGAGACTTCGCCCTGGGCTCAGACCTTCATCCAGAGACTTTGCCCAAAGCTCGTACCTTCATCCAGAGACTTCACCCAGGGCTTGGACCTTCATCCAGAGACTTCGCCCAGGGCCGGAACTTCATCCAGAGACTTCACGCAGGGCTCGGACGTTCATCCAGAAACGTCACCCAGGGCTCGGACCTTCATCCAGAGACTTCACCCAGGGCTGAACCTTCATCCAGAGACTTCGCCCTGGGCTCAGACCTTCATCCAGAGACTTTGCCCAAAGCTCGTACCTTCATCCAGAGACTTCACCCAGGGCTTGGACCTTCATCCAGAGACTTCGCCCAGGGCCGGAACTTCATCCAGAGACTTCACGCAGGGCTCGGACGTTCATCCAGAGACTTTACCCTGGGCTCGGACCTTCATCCAGAGACTTCACCCAGGGCTGAACCTTCATCCAGCGACTTCACCCAGGGCCGGACCTTCATCCAGAGACTACACCCATGGCAGGACCTTCATCCAGAGACTTCACCCAGGGATCGGACCTTCATCCAGAGACTTCACACAGGGCTCGGACCTTCAACCAGAGACTTCACCCAGGGTTCGGACCTTCATCCAGAGACTTCACCCAGGGCTGAACATTTATCCAGAGATTTCACCCAGGGCCGGACATTCATCCTGAGACTACACCCATGGCAGGACCTTCATCCAGAGACGTCACACAGGGCTCGGACCTTCAGCCAGAGACTTCACCCAGGACTTGGACCTTCATCCAGAGACTTCGTCCTGGGCTCAGACCTTCATCCAGAGACTTTGCCCAAAGCTCGTACCTTCATCCAGAGACTTCACCCAGGGCTTGGACCTTCATCCAGAGACGTCTCCCTGGGCCGGAACTTCATCCAGAGACTTCACGCAGGGCTCGGACGTTCATCCAGAGACTTTACCCAGGGCTCGGACCTTCATCCAGAGACTTCACCCAGGGCTGAACCTTCATCCAGCGACTTCACCCCGGGCCAGACCTTCATCCAGAGACGAGACCCATGGCAGGACCTTCATCCAGAGACTTCACCCAGGGATCGGACCTTCATCCAGAGACTTCACCCAGGACTTGGACCTTCATCCAGAGACTTCACCCAGGGATCGGAACTTCATCCAGTGACTTCACCCAGGGCCGGATCTTCATCCAGAGAATTCACCCAGGGCTTGGACCTTCATCCAGAGACATCACCCAGCGCTCGGATCTTTATCCAGTGACTTCACCCAGGGCCAGACCTTCATCCAGAGTCTTTGCCCCGGGATCAGACCTTCATCCAGAGACTTCACCCAGGGCCGGACCTTCATCCAGAGACTTCTCCCAGGGATCGGACCTTCATCCAGAGACTTTGTCCAGGGATCGGACTTCATCCAGAGACTTCACCCAGGGATCGGACCTTCATCCAGAGACTTCACCCAGGGATCGGATTTTCATCCAGAGACTTCGCCCACGGATCGGACCTTTATCCTGAGATTTCACCCAGGGCTCAGACCTTCATCAAGAGACTTGGCCCAGGGATCGGACCTTTTTCCAGAGACTTCACCCAGGGCTCGGACCTTCATCAAGAGTGTTCGCCCAGGGCCGGACCTTCATCCGGAGAATTCTCCCAGGGCTCGGACCTTCATCCAGACAGTTCGCCCTGGGCTCAGACCTTCATCCAGAGACCCTGCCCAAAGCTCGGACCTTCATCCAGAGACTTCACCCAAGGCTTGGGCCTTCTTCCAGAAACTTCACCCAGGGGTCGGACCTTTATCCAGAGACTTCAACCAGCGCCGGACCTTCATCCAGAGTCTTCACCCAGGGCTCGGACCTTCATCCAGAGACTTCACCCAGGGCCGAACCTTCATCCTGAGACTTCACCCAGGGCTCGGACCTTCATCCAGCGACTTCCCCCAGGGCTGGAACCATCATTCAGAGACTTCACACAGGGTTTCTCACCTTCATCCAGAGACTTCACCCAGGGCTCAGACCTTCATCCAGAGACTTCACCCAGGGCCGGACCTTCATCCAGAGTCTTCGCCCAGGGCTCGGATCTTCATCCAGAGACTTCACCCAGGGCTTGGACCTTCATCCAGCGATTTCACCCAGGGCTCGGATCTTCATCCAGAGACTTCACCCAGGGCTTGGACCTTCATCCAGAGACTTCACCCAGGAATTGGAACTTCATCCAGTGACTTCACCCAGGGCCGGACCTTCATCCAGAGACTTCACCCAGGGCTGGACCTTCATCCAGAGACTTCTCCCAGGGCTCAGACCTTCAGCCAGAGACTTCACCCTGGGCCGGACCTTCATCCAGAGACTTCGCCCAGGGCAGGACCTTCTTCCAGAGACTTCACCCAGGGATCGGACCTTCATCCAGAGACTACACCCATGGCAGGACCTTGATCCAGAGACGTCACCCAGGGCTCGGACCTTCATCCAGAGACTTCACCCAGGGCTTGGACCTTCATTCAGAGACATCACACAGAGATCGGAACTTCGTCCAGTGAGTTCACCCAGTGCCGGACCTTCATCCAGAGACTTCACCCAGGGATCGGACCTTTATCCCGAGAGTACACCCAGGGCTCGGACCTTCATCCAGAGACTTCACCCAGGGATCGGACTTTTATCCAGATACTTGGCCCAGGGCTCAGACCTTCATCCAGAGACTTGACCCAGGGCTGGACCTTCATCCAGAGACTTCGCCCTGGGCTCAGACCTTCATCCAGAGACTTTGCCCAAAGCTCGTACCTTCATCCAGAGACTTCACCCAGGGCTTGGACCTTCATCCAGAGACTTCGCCCAGGGCCGGAACTTCATCCAGAGACTTCACGCAGGGCTCGGACGTTCATCCAGAAACGTCACCCAGGGCTCGGACCTTCATCCAGAGACTTCACCCAGGGCTGAACCTTCATCCAGAGACTTCGCCCTGGGCTCAGACCTTCATCCAGAGACTTTGCCCAAAGCTCGTACCTTCATCCAGAGACTTCACCCAGGGCTTGGACCTTCATCCAGAGACTTCGCCCAGGGCCGGAACTTCATCCAGAGACTTCACGCAGGGCTCGGACGTTCATCCAGAGACTTTACCCTGGGCTCGGACCTTCATCCAGAGACTTCACCCAGGGCTGAACCTTCATCCAGCGACTTCACCCAGGGCCGGACCTTCATCCAGAGACTACACCCATGGCAGGACCTTCATCCAGAGACTTCACCCAGGGATCGGACCTTCATCCAGAGACTTCACACAGGGCTCGGACCTTCAACCAGAGACTTCACCCAGGGTTCGGACCTTCATCCAGAGACTTCACCCAGGGCTGAACATTTATCCAGAGATTTCACCCAGGGCCGGACATTCATCCTGAGACTACACCCATGGCAGGACCTTCATCCAGAGACGTCACACAGGGCTCGGACCTTCAGCCAGAGACTTCACCCAGGACTTGGACCTTCATCCAGAGACTTCGTCCTGGGCTCAGACCTTCATCCAGAGACTTTGCCCAAAGCTCGTACCTTCATCCAGAGACTTCACCCAGGGCTTGGACCTTCATCCAGAGACGTCTCCCTGGGCCGGAACTTCATCCAGAGACTTCACGCAGGGCTCGGACGTTCATCCAGAGACTTTACCCAGGGCTCGGACCTTCATCCAGAGACTTCACCCAGGGCTGAACCTTCATCCAGCGACTTCACCCCGGGCCAGACCTTCATCCAGAGACGAGACCCATGGCAGGACCTTCATCCAGAGACTTCACCCAGGGATCGGACCTTCATCCAGAGACTTCACCCAGGACTTGGACCTTCATCCAGAGACTTCACCCAGGGATCGGAACTTCATCCAGTGACTTCACCCAGGGCCGGATCTTCATCCAGAGAATTCACCCAGGGCTTGGACCTTCATCCAGAGACATCACCCAGCGCTCGGATCTTTATCCAGTGACTTCACCCAGGGCCAGACCTTCATTCAGAGTCTTTGCCCCGGGATCAGACCTTCATCCAGAGACTTCACCCAGGGCCGGACCTTCATCCAGAGACTTCTCCCAGGGATCGGACCTTCATCCAGAGACTTTGTCCAGGGATCGGACTTCATCCAGAGACTTCACCCAGGGATCGGACCTTCATCCAGAGACTTCACCCAGGGATCGGATTTTCATCCAGAGACTTCGCCCACGGATCGGACCTTTATCCTGAGATTTCACCCAGGGCTCAGACCTTCATCAAGAGACTTGGCCCAGGGATCGGACCTTTTTCCAGAGACTTCACCCAGGGCTCGGACCTTCATCAAGAGTGTTCGCCCAGGGCCGGACCTTCATCCGGAGAATTCTCCCAGGGCTCGGACCTTCATCCAGACAGTTCGCCCTGGGCTCAGACCTTCATCCAGAGACCCTGCCCAAAGCTCGGACCTTCATCCAGAGACTTCACCCAAGGCTTGGGCCTTCTTCCAGAAACTTCACCCAGGGGTCGGACCTTTATCCAGAGACTTCAACCAGCGCCGGACCTTCATCCAGAGTCTTCACCCAGGGCTCGGACCTTCATCCAGAGACTTCACCCAGGGCCGAACCTTCATCCTGAGACTTCACCCAGGGCTCGGACCTTCATCCAGCGACTTCCCCCAGGGCTGGAACCATCATTCAGAGACTTCACACAGGGTTTCTCACCTTCATCCAGAGACTTCACCCAGGGCTCAGACCTTCATCCAGAGACTTCACCCAGGGCCGGACCTTCATCCAGAGTCTTCGCCCAGGGCTCGGATCTTCATCCAGAGACTTCACCCAGGGCTTGGACCTTCATCCAGCGATTTCACTCAGGGCTCGGACCTTCATCCAGTGACTTCACCCAGGGCTTGGACCTTCATCCAGAGACTTCACCCAGGGCTCGGACGTTTATCCAGTGAGTTTGCCCAGGGCTCGGACATACATCCAGAGACTTCGCCCAGGGCTTTGACCGTGATCCAGAGACTTCACCACGGGCTGGACCTTCAACCTGAGACTTCACCCAGGGCTCGGGCCTTCATCCAGAGACTTTGCCCAAGGCTCGGAACTTCTTCCATAGACTCCACCCAGGGCCGGACCTTCATCCAGAGACGTCGCCCAGGGCCGGACTTTCATCCAGAGACTTCACCAAGGGCTGGACCTTCATCCAGAGACTTCACCCAGGGATCGGACCTTTAGCCCGAGTGTACACCCAGGCTTCGGACCTTCATCCAGAGACTTGACCCAGGGATCGGACCTTTATCCAGAGACTTCACCCAGGGCTCGGATCTTCATCCAGAGACTTGTCCCAGGGTTGGACCTTCATCCTGAGACTTCACCCAGGGCTCGGGGCTTCATCCAGAGACTTTGCCCAAGGCTCGGAACTTCTTCCATAGACTTCACCCAGGGCCGGACCTTCATCCAGAGACGTCGCCCAGGGCCGGACTTTCATCCAGAGACTTCACCAAGGGCTGGACCTTCATCCAGAGACTTCACCCAGGGATCGGACCTTTAGCCCGAGTGTACACCCAGGCCTCGGACCTTCATCCAGAGACTTGACCCAGGGATCGGACCTTTATCCAGAGACTTCACCCAGGGCTCGGACCTTCATCCAGAGACTTGTCCCAGGGTTGGACCTTCATCCAGAGACTTCGCCCTGGGCTCAGTCCTTCAACCAGAGACTTTGCCCAAAGCTCGTACCTTCATCCAGAGACTTCACCCAGGGCTTGGACCTTCATCCAGAGACTTCACCCAGGGCTTGGACCTTCATCCAGAGACTACACCCATGGCAGGACCTTCATCCCGAGAATTCACCCAGGGATCAGACCTTCAAACAGAGACTTCACCCAGGGCTCGGACCTTCATCCAGAGTCTTCGCCCAGGGCTTGGAACTTCATCCAGAGACATCACCCAAAGCTTGGACCTTCATCCAGAGACTTCCCCCAGGGCTCGGACCTTCATCCATGGACTTCACCCAGGGCCGGACCTTCATCCAGAGACTTCACCGAGGGATCGGACCTTTATCCAGAGACTTCACCCAGGTCTCAGCCCTTCATCCAGAGACTTTGTCCAGGGCTTGGACCTTCATCAAGAGAGTTCGCCCAGGGCCGGACCTTCATCCAGAGACTTCAAGTAGGGCTCGGACCTTCATCCAGAGAGTTCGCCCAGGGCTCGGACCTTCATCCAGAGAGTTCGCCCAGGGATCGGACCTTTAACCAGAGACTTCACCAAGGGCTCGGACATTCATCCAGAGACTTTGTCCAGGGCTCGGACCTTCATCAGGAGATTCACCCAGTTCCGGACCTTCATCCAGAGACTACACCGAGGGCTGAACCTTCATCCAGAGACTTCAGCCAGGGCCGGATCTTCATCCAGAGACTTCACCAAGGGCTGAACCTTCAACCAGAGACTTCACCCAGAGCTCGGACCTTCATCCAGAGACGTCACCCAGGGCTCGGACCTTCAACCAGAGATTTCAAGCAGGGCTGAACCTTCATCCAGAGACTTCCCCCTGGGCTGAACCTTCATCTAGAGACTTCACCCAGGGCCGGACCTTCATCCAGAGACTACACCCATGGCAGGACCTTCATCCAGAGACTTCACCCAGGGCTCGGATCTTCATCCAGAGACTTCACCCAGGGCTTGGACCTTCATCCAGAGACTTCACCCAGGAATTGGAACTTCATCCAGTGACTTCACCCAGGGCTCGGACCTTCATCCAGAGACTTCACCCAGGGCCGGACCTTCATCCAGAGACTTCGCTCAGGGCAGGACCTTCTTCCAGAGACTTCACCCAGGGATCGGACATTCATCCAGAGACTTCGCCCAGGGATCAGACCTTTATCCAGAGACTTCACCCAGGGATCGGACCTTCATCCAGAGACTTTGCCCAGGGCCGGACCTTCATCCAGAGACTTCTCCCAGGGTTCGGACCTTCAACCAGTGACTGCCCAGGGCTCAGACCTTCATCCAGAGACTTTGCCCAAAGCTCGTACCTTTATCCAGAGACTTCAACCAGGGCTCGGACCTTCATCCAGCGACTTCCCCCAGGGCTGGAACCATCATTCAGAGTCTTCACACAGGGTTTCTCACCTTCATCCAGAGACTTCACCCAGGGCTCATACCTTCATCCAGAGACTTCACCCAGGGCCGGACCTTCATCCAGAGTCTTCGCCCAGGGCTCGGACCTTCATCCAGAGACTTCACCCAGTGCTTGGACCTTCATCCAGAGATTTCACTCAGGGCTCGGACCTTCATCCAGAGACTTCACCCAGGGCTTGTACCTTTATCCAGAGACTTCACCCAGGGCTCGGACTTTCATCCAGTGAGTTTGCCCAGGGCTCGGACATACATCCAGAGACTTTGCCCAGGGCTTTGACCGTGATCCAGAGACTTCACCACGGGCTGGACCTTCATCCTGAGACTTCACCCAGGGCTCGGACCTTCATCCAGAGACTTTGCCCAAGGCTCGGAACTTCTTCCAGAGACTTCACCCAGGGCCGGACCTTCATCCAGAGATGTCGCCCAGGGCCGGACTTTCATCCAGAGACTTCACCAAGGGCTGGACCTTCATTCAGAGACTTCACCCAGGGATCGGACCTTTAGCCCGAGAGTACAACCAGGGCTCGGATCTTCATCCAGAGACTTGACCCAGGGATCGGACCTTTATCCAGAGACTTCGCCCAGGGCTTGGACCTTCATCCAGAGACTTGTCTCAGGGCTGGACCTTCATTCAGAGACTTTGCCCTGGGCTCAGACCTTCATCCAGAGACTTTGCCCAAAGCTCGTACCTTCATCCAGAGACTTCACCCAGGGCTTGGACCTTCATCCAGAGACTTCACCCAGGGCTCGAACCTTCATCCAGAGACTACACCCATGGCAGGACCTTCATCCCGAGACTTCACCCAGGGATCGGACCTTCATCCAGAGACTTCACCCAGGGATCGGACCTTCATCCAGAGACTTCGCCCACGGATCGGACCTTTATCCTGAGATTTCACCCAGGGCTCAGACCTTCATCCAGAGACTTGGCCCAGGGATCGGTCCTTTTTCCAGAGACTTCACCCAGGGCTCGGACCTTCATCCAGAGACTTTGTCCAGTGCTCGGACCTTCATCAAGAGAGTTCGCCCAGGGCCAGACCTTCATCCGGAGAATTCTCCCAGGGCTCGGACCTTCATCCAGAGAGTTCGCCCAGGGCTCGGACATTCATACAGTGACTTCACCCATGTCTCGGACATTCATCCAGAGACCCTGCCCAAAGCTCGGACCTTCATCCAGAGACTTCACCCAAGGCTTGGGCCTTCTTCCAGAAACTTCACCCAGGGGTCGGACCTTCATCCAGAGACTTCACCCAGCGCCGGACCTTCATCCAGAGTCTTCGCCCAGGGATCGGATCTTCATCCAGAGACTTCACCCAGGTCTGAACCTTCATCCAGAGACTTCACCCAGGGCTCGGACCTTCATCCAGAGACTTCGCCCAGGGCTCGGACCTTCATCCAGCGACTTCCCCCAGGGCTGGAACCATCATTCAGAGACTTCACACAGGGTTTCTCACCTTCATCCAGAGACTTCACCCAGGGCACAGACCTTCATCCAGAGACTTCACCCAGGGCCGGACCTTCATCCAGAGTCTTCGCCCAGGGCTCGGACCTTCATCCAGAGACTTCACCCAGGGCTTGGACCTTCATCCAGAGATTTCACTCAGGGCTCGGTCCTTCATCCAGAGACTTCACCCAGGGCTTGGACCTTCATCCAGAGACTTCACCCAGGGCTCGGACTTTCATCCAGTGAGTTTGCCCAGGGCTCGGACATACATCCAGAGACTTTGCCCAGGGCTTTGACCGTGATCCAGAGACTTCACCACGGGCTGGACCTTCATCCTGAGACTTCACCCAGGGCTCGGGCCTTCATCCAGAGACTTTGCCCAAGGCTCGGACTTTCATCCAGAGACTTCACCCAGGGCCGGACCTTCATCCAGAGATGTCGCCCAGGGCCGGACTTTCATCCAGAGACTTCACCAAGGGCTGGACCTTCATTCAGAGACTTCACCCAGGGATCGGACCTTTAGCCCGAGAGTACAACCAGGGCTCGGATCTTCATCCAGAGACTTGACCCAGGGATCGGACCTTTATCCAGAGACTTCGACCAGGGCTCGGACCTTCATCCAGAGAGTTCGCCCAGGGATCGGACCTTTATCCAGAGACTTCACCCAGGGCTCGGACATTCATCCAGAGACTTGTCTCAGGGCTGAACCTTCATTCAGAGACTTCGCCCTGGGCTCAGACCTTCATCCAGAGACTTTGCCCAAAGCTCGTACCTTCATCCAGAGACTTCACCCAGGGCTTGGACCTTGTTCCAGAGACTTCACCCAGGGCTCGAACCTTCATCCAGAGACTACACCCATGGCAGGACCTTCATCCCGAGACTTCACCCAGGGATCGGACCTTCAACCAGAGACTTCACCCAGGGCTCGGACCTTCATCCAGAGACTTCACCCAGGGCTGAACATTCATCCAGTGACTTCACCCAGGGTCGGACCTTCATCCAGAGTCTTTGCCCAAGGGCCGGACCTTCAGCCAGAGTCTTCACCAAGGGCTGGACATTCTTCCAGAGACTTCACCCAGGGATCGGACCTTCATCCAGAGACTTCGCCCAGGGCTCGGACCTTCATCCAGAGACTTCATCTAGGGCTCAGACATTCATCCAGAGTCTTGGCCCAAGGATCGGACCTTTATCCAGAGACTTCACCCAGGGCTCGGACATTCATCCAGAGACTTTGTCCAGGGCTCGGACCTTCATCAGGAGAGTTCGCCCAGGGCCGGACCTTCATCCAGAGACTTCTCCCAGGGCTCGGACCTTCATCCAGAGAGTTCGCCCAGGGTTTGGTCCTTCATCCAGTGCTTCCCAGGGCTCAGACCTTCATCCAGAGACTTTGCCCAAAGCTCGGACCTTCATCCAGAGACTTCAACCAGGGCTTGGACCTTCTTCCAGAAACTTCAACCAGGGATCGGAGCTTCATCCAGAGACTACCCCCAGGGCTGGAACCTTCATTCAGAGACTTCACCCAGAGCTCTCACCTTCATCCAGAGACTTCACCCAGGGCTCAGACCTTCATCCTGAGACTTCACCCAGGGCCGGACCTTCATCCAGGGACTTCACCCAGGGCCGGACCTTCATCCAGAGACTACAACGAGGGATCGGACTATTATCCAGAGACTTCACCCAGGTCTCGGACCTTCATCCAGAGACTTTGTCCAGGGCTTGTACCTTCATCAAGAGAGTTCGCCCAGGGCCGGACCTTCATCCAGAGACTTCAAGTAGGGCTCGGACCTTCATCCAGAGAGTTCGCCCAGGGATCGGACCATTATCCAGAGACTTCACCCAGGGCTCGGACATTCATCCAGAGACTTTGTCCAGGGCTTGGACCTTCATCAAGAGACTTCACCCAGAACGGACCTTCATCCAGAGACTTCACCGAGGGCTGAACCTTCATCCAGAGACTTCAGCCAGGGCCGGATCTTCATCCAGAGACTTCACCAAGGGCTGAACCTTCATCCAGAGACTTCACCCAGAGCTCGGTCCTTCATCGAGAGACGTCACCCAGGGCTCGGACCTTCAACCAGAGATTTCAAGCAGGGCTGAACCTTCATCCAGAGACTTCCCCCAGGGCTGAACCTTCATCTAGAGACTTCACCCAGGGCCGGACCTTCATCCAGAGACTACACCCATGGCAGGACCTTCATCCAGAGACTTCACCCAGGGATCGGACCTTCATCCAGAGACATCACCCAGGGCTCGGATCTTCATCCAGAGACTTCACCCAGGGCTTGGACCTTCATCCAGAGACTTCACCCAGGAATTGGAACTTCATCCAGTGACTTCACCCAGGGCCGGACCTTCATCCAGAGACTTCACCCAGGGCTGGACCTTCATCCAGAGACTTCTCCCAGGGCTCAGACCTTCAGCCAGAGACTTCACCCAGGGCCGGACCTTCATCCAGAGACTTCGCCCAGGGCAGGACCTTCTTCCAGAGACTTCACCCAGGGATGGGACCTTCATCCAGAGACTACACCCATGGCAGGACCTTGATCCAGAGACGTCACCCAGGGCTCGGACCTTCATCCAGAGACTTCACCCAGGGCTTGGACCTTCATTCAGAGACATCACACAGAGATCGGAACTTCGTCCAGTGAGTTCACCCAGTGCCGGACCTTCATCCAGAGACTTCACCCAGGGATCGGACCTTTATCCCGAGAGTACACCCAGGGCTCGGACCTTCATCCAGAGACTTCACCCAGGGATCGGACCTTTATCCAGATACTTGGCCCAGGGCTCAGACCTTCATCCAGAGACTTGACCCAGGGCTGGACCTTCATCCAGAGACTTCGCCCTGGGCTCAGACCTTCATCCAGAGACTTTGCCCAAAGCTCGTACCTTCATCCAGAGACTTCACCCAGGGCTTGGACCTTCATCCAGAGACTTCGCCCAGGGCCGGAACTTCATCCAAGACTTCACGCAGGGCTCGGACGTTCATCCAGAAACGTCACACAGGGCTCGGACCTTCATCCAGAGACTTCACCCAGGGCTGAACCTTCATCCAGAGACTTCGCCCTGGGCTCAGACCTTCATCCAGAGACTTTGCCCAAAGCTCGTACCTTCATCCAGAGACTTCACCCAGGGCTTGGTCCTTCATCCAGAGACTTCACCCAGGGCTCGAACCTTCATCCAGAGACTACACCCATGGCAGGACCTTCATCCCGAGACTTCACCCAGGGATCGGACCTTCAACCAGAGACTTCACCCAGGGCTCGGACCTTCATCCAGAGACTTTGCCCAAAGCTCGTACCTTCATCCAGAGACTTCACCCAGGGCTTGGTCCTTCATCCAGAGACTTCACCCAGGGCTCGAACCTTCATCCAGAGACTACACCCATGGCAGGACCTTCATCCCGAGACTTCACCCAGGGATCGGACCTTCAACCAGAGACTTCCCCCAGGGCTCGGACCTTCATCCAGGGACTTCACCCAGGGCTCGGACATTCATCCAGAGACTTTGTCCAGGGCTCGGACCTTCATCAGGAGAGTTCGCCCAGGGCCGGACCTTCATCCAGAGACTTCTCCCACGGCTCGGACCTTCATCCAGAGAGTTCGCCCAGGGTTTGGTCCTTCATCCAGTGCTTCCCAGGGCTCAGACCTTCATCCAGAGACTTTGCCCAAAGCTCGGACCTTCATCCAGAGACTTCAACCAGGGCTTGGACCTTCTTCCAGAAACTTCAACCAGGGATCGGAGCTTCATCCAGAGACTACCCCCAGGGCTGGAACCTTCATTCAGAGACTTCACCCAGAGCTCTCACCTTCATCCAGAGACTTCACCCAGGGCTCAGACCTTCATCCTGAGACTTCACCCAGGGCCGGACCTTCATCCAGAGTCTTCGCCCAGGGCTCGGAACTTCATCCAGAGACATCACCCAAAGCTTGGACCTTCATCCAGAGACTTCCCCCAGGGCTCGGAACTTCATCCAGGGACTTCACCCAGGTCTCGGACCTTCATCCAGGGACTTCACCCAGGGCCGGACCTTCATCCAGAGACTACACCGAGGGATCGGACTATTATCCAGAGACTTCACCCAGGTCTCGGACCTTCATCCAGAGACTTTGTCCAGGGCTTGTACCTTCATCAAGAGAGTTCGCCCAGGGCCGGACCTTCATCCAGAGACTTCAAGTAGGGCTCGGACCTTCATCCAGAGAGTTCGCCCAGGGATCGGACCATTATCCAGAGACTTCACCCAGGGCTCGGACATTCATCCAGAGACTTTGTCCAGGGCTTGGACCTTCATCAAGAGACTTCACCCAGAACGGACCTTCATCCAGAGACTTCACCGAGGGCTGAACCTTCATCCAGAGACTTCAGCCAGGGCCGGATCTTCATCCAGAGACTTCACCAAGGGCTGAACCTTCATCCAGAGACTTCACCCAGAGCTCGGTCCTTCATCGAGATACGTCACCCAGGGCTCGGACCTTCAACCAGAGATTTCAAGCAGGGCTGAACCTTCATCCAGAGACTTCCCCCAGGGCTGAACCTTCATCTAGAGACTTCACCCAGGGCCGGACCTTCATCCAGAGACTACACCCATGGCAGGACCTTCATCCAGAGACTTCACCCAGGGATCGGACCTTCATCCAGAGACATCACCCAGGGCTCGGATCTTCATCCAGAGACTTCACCCAGGGCTTGGACCTTCATCCAGAGACTTCACCCAGGAATTGGAACTTCATCCAGTGACTTCACACAGGGCCGGACCTTCATCCAGAGACTTCACCCAGGGCTGGACCTTCATCCAGAGACTTCTCCCAGGGCTCAGACCTTCAGCCAGAGACTTCACCCAGGGCCGGACCTTCATCCAGAGACTTCGCCCAGGGCAGGACCTTCTTCCAGAGACTTCACCCAGGGATGGGACCTTCATCCAGAGACTACACCCATGGCAGGACCTTGATCCAGAGACGTCACCCAGGGCTCGGACCTTCATCCAGAGACTTCACCCAGGGCTTGGACCTTCATTCAGAGACATCACACAGAGATCGGAACTTCGTCCAGTGAGTTCACCCAGTGCCGGACCTTCATCCAGAGACTTCACCCAGGGATCGGACCTTTATCCCGAGAGTACACCCAGGGCTCGGACCTTCATCCAGAGACTTCACCCAGGGATCGGACCTTTATCCAGATACTTGGCCCAGGGCTCAGACCTTCATCCAGAGACTTGACCCAGGGCTGGACCTTCATCCAGAGACTTCGCCCTGGGCTCAGACCTTCATCCAGAGACTTTGCCCAAAGCTCGTACCTTCATCCAGAGACTTCACCCAGGGCTTGGACCTTCATCCAGAGACTTCGCCCAGGGCCGGAACTTCATCCAAGACTTCACGCAGGGCTCGGACGTTCATCCAGAAACGTCACACAGGGCTCGGACCTTCATCCAGAGACTTCACCCAGGGCTCGGAACGTCATCCAGAGACATCACCCAAAGCTTGGACCTTCATCCAGAGACTTCCCCCAGGGCTCGGACCTTCATCCAGGGACTTCACCCAGGTCTCGGACCTTCATCCAGGGACTTCACCCAGGGCCGGACCTTCATCCAGAGACTACACCGAGGGATCGGACCTTCATCCAGAGACTTCGCCCAGGGCCGGAACTTCATCCAAGACTTCAAGCAGGGCTCGGACGTTCATCCAGAAACGTCACACAGGGCTCGGACCTTCATCCAGAGACTTCACCCAGGGCTGAACCTTCATCCAGAGACTTCGCCCTGGGCTCAGACCTTCATCCAGTGACTTTGCCCAAAGCTCGTACCTTCATCCAGAGACTTCACCCAGGGCTTGGACCTTCATCCAGAGACTTCGCCCAGGGCCGGAACTTCATCCAGAGACTTCACGCAGGGCTCGGACGTTCATCCAGAGACTTTACCCTGGGCTCGGACCTTCATCCAGAGACTTCACCCAGGGCTGAACCTTCATCCAGCGACTTCACCCAGGGCCGGACCTTCATCCAGAGACTACACCCATGGCAGGACCTTCATCCAGAGACTTCACCCAGGGATCGGACCTTCATCCAGAGACTTCACACAGGGCTCGGACCTTCAACCAGAGACTTCACCCAGGGTTCGGACCTTCATCCAGAGACTTCACCCAGGGCTGAACATTTATCCAGAGATTTCACCCAGGGCCGGACATTCATCCTGAGACTACACCCATGGCAGGACCTTCATCCAGAGACGTCACACAGGGCTCGGACCTTCAGCCAGAGACTTCACCCAGGACTTGGACCTTCATCCAGAGACTTCGTCCTGGGCTCAGACCTTCATCCAGAGACTTTGCCCAAAGCTCGTACCTTCATCCAGAGACTTCACCCAGGGTTTGGACCTTCATCCAGAGACGTCTCCCTGGGCCGGAACTTCATCCAGAGACTTCACGCAGGGCTCGGACGTTCATCCAGAGACTTTACCCAGGTCTCGGACCTTCATCCAGAGACTTCACCCAGGGCTGAACCTTCATCCAGCGACTTCACCCCGGGCCAGACCTTCATCCAGAGACGAGACCCATGGCAGGACCTTCATCCAGAGACTTCACCCAGGGATCGGACCTTCATCCAGAGACTTCACCCAGGACTTGGACCTTCATCCAGAGACTTCACCCAGGGATCGGAACTTCATCCAGTGACTTCACCGAGGGCCGGATCTTCATCCAAGGACTTCACCCAGGGCTTGGACCTTCATCCAGAGACATCACCCAGCGCTCGGATCTTTATCCAGTGACTTCACCCAGGGCCAGACCTTCATCCAGAGTCTTTGCCCCGGGATCAGACCTTCATCCAGAGACTTCACCCAGGGCCGGACCTTCATCCAGAGACTTCTCCCGGGGATCGGACCTTCATCCAGAGACTTTGTCCAGGGATCGGACTTCATCCAGAGACTTCACCCAGGGATCGGACCTTCATCCAGAGACTTCACCCAGGGATCGGATTTTCATCCAGAGACTTCGCCCACGGATCGGACCTTTATCCTGAGATTTCACCCAGGGCTCAGACCTTCATCAAGAGACTTGGCCCAGGGATCGGACCTTTTTCCAGAGACTTCACCCAGGGCTCGGACCTTCATCAAGAGTGTTCGCCCAGGGCCGGACCTTCATCCGGAGAATTCTCCCAGGGCTCGGACCTTCATCCAGAGAGTTCGCCCTGGGCTCAGACCTTCATCCAGAGACCCTGCCCAAAGCTCGGACCTTCATCCAGAGACTTCACCCAAGGCTTGGGCCTTCTTCCAGAAACTTCACCCAGGGGTCGGACCTTTATCCAGAGACTTCAACCAGCGCCGGACCTTCATCCAGAGTCTTCACCCAGGGCTCGGACCTTCATCCAGAGAGTTCACCCAGGGCCGAACCTTCATCCTGAGACTTCACCCAGGGCTCGGACCTTCATCCAGCGACTTCCCCCAGGGCTGGAACCATCATTCAGAGACTTCACACAGGGTTTCTCACCTTCATCCAGAGACTTCACCCAGGGCTCAGACCTTCATCCAGAGACTTCACCCAGGGCCGGACCTTCATCCAGAGTCTTCGCCCAGGGCTCGGATCTTCATCCAGAGACTTCACCCAGGGCTTGGACCTTCATCCAGCGATTTCACTCAGGGCTCGGACCTTCATCCAGTGACTTCACCCAGGGCTTGGACCTTCATCCAGAGACTTCACCCAGGGCTCGGACGTTCATCCAGTGAGTTTGCCCAGGGCTCGGACATACATCCAGAGACTTCGCCCAGGGCTTTGACCGTGATCCAGAGACTTCACCACGGGCTGGACCTTCAACATGAGACTTCACCCAGGGCTCGGGCCTTCATCCAGAGACTTTGCCCAAGGCTCGGAACTTCTTCCATAGACTTCACCCAGGGCCGGACTTTCATCCAGAGACTTCACCAAGGGCTGGACCTTCATCCAGAGACTTCACCCAGGGATCGGACCTTTAGCCCGAGTGTACACCCAGGCCTCGGACTTTCATCCAGAGACTTGACCCAGGGATCGGACCTTTATCCAGAGACTTCACCCAGGGCTCGGATCTTCATCCAGAGACTTGTCCCAGGGTTGGACCTTCATCCAGAGACTTCGCCCTGGGCTCAGTCCTTCAACCAGAGACTTTGCCCAAAGCTCGTACCTTCATCCAGAGACTTCACCCAGGGCTTGGACCTTCATCCAGAGACTTCACCCAGGGCTTGGACCTTCATCCAGAGACTACACCCATGGCAGGACCTTCATCCCGAGAATTCACCCAGGGATCGGACCTTCAACCAGAGACTTCACCCAGGGCTCGGACCTTCATCCAGAGGCTTCGCCCAGGGCTTGGAACTTCATCCAGAGACATCACCCAAAGCTTGGACCTTCATCCAGAGACTTCCCCCAGGGCTCGGACCTTCATCCAGGGACTTCACCACGGGCTGGACCTTCAACATGAGACTTCACCCAGGGCTCGGGCCTTCATCCAGAGACTTTGCCCAAGGCTCGGAACTTCTTCCATAGACTTCACCCAGGGCCGGACTTTCATCCAGAGACTTCACCAAGGGCTGGACCTTCATCCAGAGACTTCACCCAGGAATCGGACCTTTAGCCCGAGTGTACACCCAGGCCTCGGACTTTCATCCAGAGACTTGACCCAGGGATCGGACCTTTATCCAGAGACTTCACCCAGGGCTCGGATCTTCATCCAGAGACTTGTCCCAGGGTTGGACCTTCATCCAGAGACTTCGCCCTGGGCTCAGTCCTTCAACCAGAGACTTTGCCCAAAGCTCGTACCTTCATCCAGAGACTTCACCCAGGGCTTGGACCTTCATCCAGAGACTTCACCCAGGGCTTGGACCTTCATCCAGAGACTACACCCATGGCAGGACCTTCATCCCGAGAATTCACCCAGGGATCGGACCTTCAACCAGAGACTTCACCCAGGGCTCGGACCTTCATCCAGAGTCTTCGCCCAGGGCTTGGAACTTCATCCAGAGACATCACCCAAAGCTTGGACCTTCATCCAGAGACTTCCCCCAGGGCTCGGACCTTCATCCAGGGACTTCACCCAGGGCCGGACCTTCATCCAGAGACTTCACCGAGGGATCGGACCTTTATCCAGAGACTTCACCCAGGTCTCGGCCCTTCATCCAGAGACTTTGTCCAGGGCTTGGACCTTCATCAAGAGAGTTCGGCCAGGGCCGGACCTTCATCCAGAGACTTCAAGTAGGGCTCGGACCTTCATCCAGAGAGTTCGCCCAGGGCTCGGACCTTCATCCAGAGAGTTCGCCCAGGGATCGGACCTTTAACCAGAGACTTCACCAAGGGCTCGGACATTCATCCAGAGACTTTGTCCAGGGCTCGGACCTTCATCAGGAGATTCACCCAGGTCCGGACCTTCATCCAGAGACTACACCGAGGGCTGAACCTTCATCCAGAGACTTCAGCCAGGGCCGGATCTTCATCCAGAGACTTCACCAAGGGCTGAACCTTCAACCAGGGACTTCACCCAGAGCTCGGACCTTCATCCAGAGACGTCACCCAGGGCTCGGACCTTCAACCAGAGATTTCAAGCAGGGCTGAACCTTCATCCAGAGACTTCCCCCAGGGCTGAACCTTCATCTAGAGACTTCACCCAGGGCCGGACCTTCATCCAGAGACTACACCCATGGCAGGACCTTCATCCAGAGACTTCACCCAGGGCTCGGATCTTCATCCAGAGACTTCACCCAGGGCTTGGACCTTCATCCAGAGACTTCACCCAGGAATTGGAACTTCATCCAGTGACTTCACCCAGGGCTCGGACCTTCATCCAGAGACTTCACCCAGGGCCGGACCTTCATCCAGAGACTTCGCTCAGGGCAGGACCTTCTTCCAGAGACTTCACCCAGGGATCGGACATTCATCCAGAGACGTCGCCCAGGGATCAGACCTTTATCCAGAGACTTCACCCAGGGATCGGACCTTCATCCAGAGACTTTGCCCAGGGCCGGACCTTCATCCAGAGACTTCTCCCAGGGTTCGGACCTTCAACCAGTGACTGCCCAGGGCTCAGACCATCATCCAGAGACTTTGCCCAAAGCTCGTACCTTTATCCAGAGACTTCAACCAGGGCTCGGACCTTCAGCCAGCCACTTCCCCCAGGGCTGGAACCATCATTCAGAGTCTTCACACAGGGTTTCTCACCTTCATCCAGAGACTTCACCCAGGGCTCAGACCTTCATCCAGAGACTTCACCCAGGGCCGGACCTTCATCCAGAGTCTTCGCCCAGGGCTCGGACCTTCATCCAGAGACTTCACCCAGGGCTTGGACCTTCATCCAGAGACTTCACCCAGGGCTCGGACTTTCATCCAGTGAGTTTGCCCAGGGCTTGGACATACATCCAGAGACTTTGCCCAGGGCTTTGACCGTGATCCAGAGACTTCACCACGGGCTGGACCTTCATCCTGAGACTTCACCCAGGGCTCGGACCTTCATCCAGAGACTTTGCCCAAGGCTCGGAACTTCTTCCAGAGAATTCACCCAGGGTCGGACCTTCATCCAGAGATGTCGCCCAGGGCCGGACTTTCATCCAGAGACTTCACCAAGGGCTGGACCTTCATTCAGAGACTTCACCCAGGGATCGGACCTTTAGCCCGAGAGTACAACCATGGCTCGGATCTTCATCCAGAGACTTGACCCAGGGATCGGACCTTTATCCAGAGACTTCGCCCAGGGCTTGGACCTTCATCCAGAGACTTGTCTCAGGGCTGGACCTTCATTCAGAGACTTCGCCCTGGGCTCAGACCTTCATCCAGAGACTTTGCCCAAAGCTCGTACCTTCATCCAGAGACTTCACCCAGGGCTTGGACCTTGTTCCAGAGACTTCACCCAGGGCTCGAACCTTCATCCAGAGACTACACCCATGGCAGGACCTTCATCCCGAGACTTCACCCAGGGATCGGACCTTCAACCAGAGACTTCACCCAGGGCTCGGACCTTCATCCAGAGACTTCACCCAGGGCTGAACATTCATCCAGTGACTTCACCCAGGGTCGGACCTTCATCCAGAGTCTTTGCCCAAGGGCCGGACCTTCAGCCAGAGTCTTCACCAAGGGCTGGACATTCTTCCAGAGACTTCACCCAGGGATCGGACCCTCATCCAGAGCCTTCGCCCAGGGCTCGGACCTTCATCCAGAGACTTCATCTAGGGCTCAGACATTCATCCAGAGTCTTGGCCTAAGGATCGGACCTTTATCCAGAGACTTCACCCAGGGCTCGGACATTCATCCAGAGACTTTGTCCAGGGCTCGGACCTTCATCAGGAGAGTTCGCCCAGGGCCGGACCTTCATCCAGAGACTTCTCCCAGGGCTCGGACCTTCATCCAGAGAGTTCGCCCAGGGTTTGGTCCTTCATCCAGTGCTTCCCAGGGCTCAGACCTTCATCCAGAGACTTTGCCCAAAGCTCGGACCTTCATCCAGAGACTTCAACCAGGGCTTGGACCTTCTTCCAGAAACTTCAACCAGGGATCGGAGCTTCATCCAGAGACTACCCCCAGGGCTGGAACCTTCATTCAGAGACTTCACCCAGAGCTCTCACCTTCATCCAGAGACTTCACCCAGGGCTCAGACCTTCATCCTGAGACTTCACCCAGTGCCGGACCTTCATCCAGAGTCTTCGCCCAGGGCTCGGAACTTCATCCAGAGACATCACCCAAAGCTTGGACCTTCATCCAGAGACTTCCCCCAGGGCTCGGACCTTCATCCAGGGACTTCACCCAGGTCTCGGACCTTCATCCAGGGACTTCACCCAGGGCCGGACCTTCATCCAGAGACTACACCGAGGGATCGGACCATTATCCAGAGACTTCACCCAGGTCTCGGACCTTCATCCAGAGACTTTGTCCAGGGCTTGTACCTTCATCAAGAGAGTTCGCCCAGGGCCGAACCTTCATCCAGAGACTTCAAGTAGGGCTCGGACCTTCATCCAGAGATTTCGCCCAGGGATCGGACCATTATCCAGAGACTTCACCCAGGGCTCGGACATTCATCCAGAGACTTTGTCCAGGGCTTGGACCTTCATCAAGAGACTTCACCCAGAACGGACCTTCATCCAGAGACTTCACCGAGGGCTGATCCTTCATCCAGAGACTTCAGCCAGGGCCGGATCTTCATCCAGAGACTTCACCAAGGGCTGAACCTTCATCCAGAGACTTCACCCAGAGCTCGGACCTTCATCGAGAGACGTCACCCAGGGCTCGGACCTTCATCCAGAGACATCACCCAGGGCTCGGATCTTCATCCAGAGACTTCACCCAGGGCTTGGACCTTCATCCAGAGACTTCACCCAGGAATTGGAACTTCATCCAGTGACTTCACCCAGGGCCGGACCTTCATCCAGAGACTTCACCCAGGGCTGGACCTTCATCCAGAGACTTCTCCCAGGGCTCAGACCTTCATCCAGAGACTTCACCCAGGGCCGGACCTTCATCCAGAGACTTCGCCCAGGGCAGGACCTTCTTCCAGAGACTTCACCCAGGGATCGGACATTCATCCAGAGACGTCGCCCAGGGATCAGACCTTTATCCAGAGACTTCACCCAGGGATCGGACCTTCATCCAGAGTCTTTGCCCAGGGCCGGACCTTCATCCAGAGACTTCTCCCAGGGTTCGGACCCTCATCCAGTGACTGCCCACGGCTCAGACCTTCATCCAGAGACTTTGCCCAAAGCTCGTACCTTTATCCAGAGACTTCAACCAGGGCTTGGACCTTCATGCAGAGACGTCACCCAGGGCTGAACCTTAATCCAGAAACTTCACCCAGGTCTCGGATCTTCATCCAGAGACTACACCCATGGCAGGACCTTCATCCAGAGACGTCACCCTGGGCTCGGACCTTCATCCAGAGACTTCACCCAGGGCTTGGACCTTCATCCAGAGACTTCACACAGGGATCGGACTTCATCCAGTGACTTCACCCAGGGCCGGACCTTCATCCAGAGACTTCACACAGGGATCGGACCTTTATCCCGAGAGTGCACCCAGTGCTCGGACCTTCATCCAGAGACATTACCCAGGGCCGGACCTTCATCCAGAGACTACACCCATGGCAGGACATTCATCCAGAGACGTCACCCAGGGCTCGGACCTTAATCCAGAGACTTCACCCAGGGCTTGGACCTTCATCCAGAGACTTCACACAGGGATCGGACTTCATCCAGTGAGTTCACCCAGGGCCGGACCTTCATCCATAGACTTCACCCAGGGATCGGACCTTTATCCCGAGAGTACACCCAGGGCTCGGACCTTCATCCAGAGACTTCACCCAGGGATCAGACCTTTATCCAGATACTTGGCCCAGGGCTCGGACCTTCATCCAGAGACTTGACCCAGGGCTGGACCTTCATCCAGAGACTGTGCCCAAAGCTCATACCTTCATCCAGAGACTTCACCCAGGGCTTGGACCTTCATCCAGTGACTTCACCCAGGGCTCGGACCTTCATCCAGAGACTTCACCCAAAGCTGAACCTTCATCCAGAGACTACATCCATTTCAGGACATTCATCCAAAGACTTCACCCCGGGATCGGACCTTCATCCAGAGACTTCACACAGGGCTCGGACCTTCATCCAGAGACTTCACCCAGGGCTCGGACCTTCATCCAGAGACTGCACCCAGGGCTGAACCTTCATCCAGAGACTTTACTCAGGGCTGGACCTTCATCCAGAGACTACACCCATGGCAGGACCTTGATCCAGAGACGTCACCCAGGGCTCGGACCTTCATCCAGAGACTTCACCCAGGGCTTGGACCTTCATCAAGAGAGTTCGCCCAGGGCCGGACCTTCATCCAGAGACTTCAAGTACGGCTCGGACCTTCATCCAGAGAGTTCGCCCAGGGATCGGACCATTATCCAGAGACTTCACCCAGGGCTCGGACATTCATCCAGAGACTTTGTCCAGGGCTTGGACCTTCATCAAGAGACTTCACCCAGAACGGACCTTCATCCAGAGACTTCACCGAGGGCTGAACCTTCATCCAGAGACTTCAGCCAGGGCCGGATCTTCATCCAGAGACTTCACCAAGGGCTGAACCTTCATCCAGAGACTTCACCCAGAGCTCGGACCTTCATCGAGAGACGTCACCCAGGGCTCGGACCTTCAACCAGAGATTTCAAGCAGGGCTGAACCTTCATCCAGAGACTTCCCCCAGGGCTGAACCTTCATCTAGAGACTTCACCCAGGGCCGGACCTTCATCCAGAGACTACACCCATGGCAGGACCTTCATCCAGAGACTTCACCCAGGGATCGGACCTTCATCCAGAGACATCACCCAGGGCTCGGATCTTCATCCAGAGACTTCACCCAGGGCTTGGACCTTCATCCAGAGACTTCACCCAGGAATTGGAACTTCATCCAGTGACTTCACCCAGGGCCGGACCTTCATCCAGAGACTTCACCCAGGGCTGGACCTTCATCCAGAGACTTCTCCCAGGGCTCAGACCTTCATCCAGAGACTTCACCCAGGGCCGGACCTTCATCCAGAGACTTCGCCCAGGGCAGGACCTTCTTCCAGAGACTTCACCCAGGGATCGGACATTCATCCAGAGACGTCGCCCAGGGATCAGACCTTTATCCAGAGACTTCACCCAGGGATCGGACCTTCATCCAGAGACTTTGCCCAGGGCCGGACCTTCATCCAGAGACTTCTCCCAGGGTTCGGACCCTCATCCAGTGACTGCCCAGGGCTCAGACCTTCATCCAGAGACTTTGCCCAAAGCTCGTACCTTTATCCAGAGACTTCAACCAGGGCTTGGACCTTCATGCAGAGACGTCACCCAGGGCTGAACCTTAATCCAGAAACTTCACCCAGGGCTCGGATCTTCATCCAGAGACTACACCCATGGCAGGACATTCATCCAGAGACGTCACCCAGGGCTCGGACCTTCATCCAGTGAGTTCACCCAGGGCCGGACCTTCATCCATAGACTTCACCCAGGGATCGGACCTTTATCCCGAGAGTACACCCAGGGCTCGGACCTTCATCCAGAGACTTCACCCAGGGATCAGACCTTTATCCAGATACTTGGCCCAGGGCTCGGACCTTCATCCAGAGACTTGACCCAGGGCTGGACCTTCATCCAGAGACTGTGCCCAAAGCTCATACCTTCATCCAGAGACTTCACCCAGGGCTTGGACCTTCATCCAGTGACTTCACCCAGGGCTCGGACCTTCATCCAGAGACTTCACCCAAGGCTGAACCTTCATCCAGAGACTACATCCATGTCAGGACATTCATCCAAAGACTTCACCCCGGGATCGGACCTTCATCCAGAGACTTCACACAGGGCTCGGACCTTCATCCAGAGACTTCACCCAGGGCTCGGACCTTCATCCAGAGACTGCACCCAGGGCTGAACCTTCATCCAGAGACTTTACTCAGGGCTGGACCTTCATCCAGAGACTACACCCATGGCAGGACCTTGATCCAGAGACGTCACCCAGGGCTCGGACCTTCATCCAGAGACTTCACCCAGGGCTTGGACCTTCATTCAGAGACTTCACACAGAGATCGGAACTTCATCCAGTGAGTTCATCCAGTGCCGGACCTTCATCCAGAGACTTCACCCAGGGATCGGACCTTTATCCCGAGAGTACACCCAGGGCTCGGACCTTCATCCAGAGACTTCACCCAGGGATCGGACCTTTATCCAGATACTTGGCCCAGGGCTCAGACCTTCATCCAGAGACTTGACCCAGGGCTGGACCTTCATCCAGAGACTTCGCCCTGGGCTCAGACCTTCATCCAGAGACTTTGCCCAAAGCTCGTACCTTCATCCAGAGACTTCACCCAGGGCTTGGACCTTCATCCAGAGACTTCGCCCAGGGCCGGAACTTCATCCAGAGACTTCACGCAGGGCTCGGACGTTCATCCAGAGACTTTACCCTGGGCTCGGACCTTCATCCAGAGACTTCACCCAGGGCTGAACCTTCATCCAGCGACTTCACCCAGGGCCGGACCTTCATCCAGAGACTACACCCATGGCAGGACCTTCATCCAGAGACTTCACCCAGGGATCGGACCTTCATCCAGAGACTTCACACAGGGCTCGGACCTTCAACCAGAGACTTCACCCAGGGTTCGGACCTTCATCCAGAGACTTCACCCAGGGCTGAACATTTATCCAGAGATTTCACCCATGGGCCGGACATTCATCCTGAGACTACACCCATGGCAGGACCTTCATCCAGAGACGTCACACAGGGCTCGGACCTTCAGCCAGAGACTTCACCCAGGACTTGGACCTTCATCCAGAGACTTCGTCCTGGGCTCAGTCCTTCATCCAGAGACTTTGCCCAAAGCTCATACCTTCATCCAGAGACTTCACCCAGGAATTGGAACTTCATCCAGTGACTTCACCCAGGGCCGGACCTTCATCCAGAGACTTCACCCAGGGCTGGACCTTCATCCAGAGACTTCTCCCAGGGCTCAGACCTTCATCCAGAGACTTCACCCAGGGCCGGACCTTCATCCAGAGACTTCGCCCAGGGCAGGACCTTCTTCCAGAGACTTCACCCAGGGATCGGACATTCATCCAGAGACGTCGCCCAGGGATCAGACCTTTATCCAGAGACTTCACCCAGGGATCGGACCTTCATCCAGAGACTTTGCCCAGGGCCGGACCTTCATCCAGAGACTTCTCCCAGGGTTCGGACCCTCATCCAGTGACTGCCCAGGGCTCAGACCTTCATCCAGAGACTTTGCCCAAAGCTCGTACCTTTATCCAGAGACTTCAACCAGGGCTTGGACCTTCATGCAGAGACGTCACCCAGGGCTGAACCTTAATCCAGAAACTTCACCCAGGGCTCGGATCTTCATCCAGAGACTACACCCATGGCAGGACATTCATCCAGAGACGTCACCCAGGGCTCGGACCTTCATCCAGTGAGTTCACCCAGGGCCGGACCTTCATCCATAGACTTCACCCAGGGATCGGACCTTTATCCCGAGAGTACACCCAGGGCTCGGACCTTCATCCAGAGACTTCACCCAGGGATCAGACCTTTATCCAGATACTTGGCCCAGGGCTCGGACCTTCATCCAGAGACTTGACCCAGGGCTGGACCTTCATCCAGAGACTGTGCCCAAAGCTCATACCTTCATCCAGAGACTTCACCCAGGGCTTGGACCTTCATCCAGTGACTTCACCCAGGGCTCGGACCTTCATCCAGAGACTTCACCCAAGGCTGAACCTTCATCCAGAGACTACATCCATGTCAGGACATTCATCCAAAGACTTCACCCCGGGATCGGACCTTCATCCAGAGACTTCACACAGGGCTCGGACCTTCATCCAGAGACTTCACCCAGGGCTCGGACCTTCATCCAGAGACTGCACCCAGGGCTGAACCTTCATCCAGAGACTTTACTCAGGGCTGGACCTTCATCCAGAGACTACACCCATGGCAGGACCTTGATCCAGAGACGTCACCCAGGGCTCGGACCTTCATCCAGAGACTTCACCCAGGGCTTGGACCTTCATTCAGAGACTTCACACAGAGATCGGAACTTCATCCAGTGAGTTCATCCAGTGCCGGACCTTCATCCAGAGACTTCACCCAGGGATCGGACCTTTATCCCGAGAGTACACCCAGGGCTCGGACCTTCATCCAGAGACTTCACCCAGGGATCGGACCTTTATCCAGATACTTGGCCCAGGGCTCAGACCTTCATCCAGAGACTTGACCCAGGGCTGGACCTTCATCCAGAGACTTCGCCCTGGGCTCAGACCTTCATCCAGAGACTTTGCCCAAAGCTCGTACCTTCATCCAGAGACTTCACCCAGGGCTTGGACCTTCATCCAGAGACTTCGCCCAGGGCCGGAACTTCATCCAGAGACTTCACGCAGGGCTCGGACGTTCATCCAGAGACTTTACCCTGGGCTCGGACCTTCATCCAGAGACTTCACCCAGGGCTGAACCTTCATCCAGCGACTTCACCCAGGGCCGGACCTTCATCCAGAGACTACACCCATGGCAGGACCTTCATCCAGAGACTTCACCCAGGGATCGGACCTTCATCCAGAGACTTCACACAGGGCTCGGACCTTCAACCAGAGACTTCACCCAGGGTTCGGACCTTCATCCAGAGACTTCACCCAGGGCTGAACATTTATCCAGAGATTTCACCCATGGGCCGGACATTCATCCTGAGACTACACCCATGGCAGGACCTTCATCCAGAGACGTCACACAGGGCTCGGACCTTCAGCCAGAGACTTCACCCAGGACTTGGACCTTCATCCAGAGACTTCGTCCTGGGCTCAGTCCTTCATCCAGAGACTTTGCCCAAAGCTCATACCTTCATCCAGAGACTTCACCCAGGGCTTGGACCTTCATCCAGAGACTTCACGCAGGGCTCGGACGTTCATCCAGAGACTTTACCCAGGGCTCGGACCTTCATCCAGAGACTTCATCCAGGGCTGAATCTTCATCCAGCGACTTCACCCATGGCCGGACCTTCATCCAGAGACTTCACCCAAGGATCGGACCTTCATCCAGAGACTTCACCCAGGACTTGGACCTTCATCCAGAGACTTCACCCTGGGATCGGAACTTCATCGAGTGACTTCACCCAGGGCCGGATCTTCATCCAGATAATTCACCCAGGGCTTGGACCTTCATCCAGAGACATTACCCAGCGATCGGATCTTTATCCAGTGACTTCACCGAGGGCCAGACCTTCATCCAGAGTCTTTGCCCAGGGATCGGACCTTCATCCAGAGACTTCACCCAGGGCCGGACCTTCATCCAGAGACTTCTCCCAGGGATCGGACCTTCATCCAGAGACTTTGTCCAGGGATCGGACTTCATCCAGAGACTTCACCCAGGGATCGGACCTTCATCCAGAGACTTCACCCAGGGATCGGATTTTCATCCAGAGACTTCGCCCACGGATCGGACCTTTATCCTGAGATTTCACCCAGGGCTCAGACCTTCATCAAGAGACTTGGCCCAGGGATCGGACCTTTTTCCAGAGACTTCACCCAGGGCTCGGACCTTCATCCAGAGACTTCGCCCAGGGCCGGACCTTCATCCGGAGAATTCTCCCAGGGCTCGGACCTTCATCCAGAGAGTTCGCCCAGGGCTCGGACATTCATCCAGAGACTCTGCCCAAAGCTCGGACCTTCATCCAGAGAATTCACCCAAGGCTTGGGCCTTCATCCAGCAACTTCACCCAGGGCTCGGACCTTCATCCTGAGACTTCACCCAGGGCTCGGACCTACATTCAGAGACTTCGCCCAGGGCTCGGACCTTCATCCAGCGACTTCCCCCAAGGCTGGAACCATCATTCAGAGACTTCATTCAGGGTTTCTCACCTTCATCCAGAGACTTCACCCAGGGCTCAGACCTTCATCCAGAGACTTCACCCAGGGCCGGACCTTCATCCAGAGTCTTCGCCCAGGGCTCGGACCTTCATCCAGAGACTTCACCCAGGGCTTGGACCTTCATCCAGAGATTTCACTCAGGGCTCGGACCTTCATCCAGAGACTTCACCCAGGGCTTGGACCTTCATCCAGAGACTTCACCCAGGGCTCGGACGTTCATCCAGTGAGTTTGCCCAGGGCTCGGACATACATCCAGAGACTTTGCCCAGGGCTTTGACCGTGATCCGGAGACTTCACCACGGGCTGGACCTTCATCCTGAGACTTCACCCAGGGCTCGGGCCTTCATCCAGAGACTTTGCCCAAGGCTCGGAACTTCTTCCAGAGACTTCACCCAGGGCCGGACCTTCATCCAGAGACGTCGCCCAGGGCCGGACTTTCATCCAGAGACTTCAGCAAGGCTGGACCTTCATCCAGAGACTTCACCCAGGGATCGGACCTTTAGCCCGAGTGTACACCCAGGGCTCGGACCTTCATCCAGAGACTTGACCCAGGGATCGGAACTTTATCCAGAGACTTCACCCAGGGCTCGGACCTTCATCCAGAGACTTGACCCAGGGCTGGACCTTCATTTAGAGACTTCACCCTGGGCTCAGTCCTTCAACCAGAGACTTTGCCCAAAGCTCGTACCTTCATCCAGAGACTTCACCCAGGGCTTGGACCTTCATCCAGAGACTTCACCCAGGGCTCGGACCTTCATCCAGAGACTACACCCATGGCAGGACCTTCATCCCGAGAATTCACCCAGGGATCGGACCTTCAACCAGAGACTTCACCCAGGGCTCGGACCTTCATCCAGAGTCTTCGCCCAGGGCTCGGAACTTCATCCAGAGACATCACCCAAAGATTGGACCTTCATCCAGAGACTTCCCCCAGGGCTCGGACCTTCATCCAGGGACTTCACCCAGGGCCGGACCTTCATCCAGAGACTTCACCGAGGGATCCGACCTTTATCCAGAGACTTCACCCAGGTCTCGGACCTTCATCCAGAGACTTTGTCCAGGGCTTGGACCTTCATCAAGAGAGTTCGACAAGGCCGGACCTTCATCCAGAGACTTCAAGTAGGGCTCGGACCTTCATCCAGAGAGTTCGCCCAGGGCTCGGACCTTCATCCAGAGAGCTCGCCCAGGGATCGGACCTTTATCCAGAGACTTCACCCAGGGCTCGGACATTCATCCAGAGACTTTGTCCAGGGCTCGGACCTTCATCAAGAGATTCACCCAGTTCCGGACTTGCATCCAGAGACTTCACCGAGGGCTGAACCTTCATCCAGTGACTTCACCCAGGGCCGGACCTTCATCCAGAGACTTCACCCAGGGCTGGACCTTCATCCAGAGACTTCTCCCAGGGCTCAGACCTTCATCCAGAGACTTCACCCAGGGCCGGACCTTCATCCAGAGACTTCGCCCAGGGCAGGACCTTCTTCCAGAGACTTCACCCAGGGATCGGACATTCATCCAGAGACGTCGCCCAGGGATCAGACCTTTATCCAGAGACTTCACCCAGGGATCGGACCTTCATCCAGAGACTTCTCCCAGGGTTCGGACCCTCATCCAGTGACTGCCCAGGGCTCAGACCTTCATCCAGAGACTTTGCCCAAAGCTCGTACCTTTATCCAGAGACTTCAACCAGGGCTTGGACCTTCATGCAGAGACGTCACCCAGGGCTGAACCTTAATCCAGAAACTTCACCCAGGGCTCGGATCTTCATCCAGAGACTACACCCATGGCAGGACCTTCATCCAGAGACGTCACCCTGGGTTCGGACCTTCATCCAGAGACTTCACCCAGGGCTTGGACTTCATCCAGAGACTTCACACAGGGATCGGACTTCATCCAGTGACTTCACCCAGGGCCGGACCTTCATCCAGAGACTTCACACAGGGATCGGACCTTTATCCCGAGAGTGCACCCAGTGCTCGGACCTTCATCCAGAGACATTACCCAGGGCCGGACCTTCATCCAGAGACTACACCCATGGCAGGACATTCATCCAGAGACGTCACCCAGGGCTCGGACCTTCATCCAGAGACTTCACCCAGGGCTTGGACCTTCATCCAGAGACTTCACACAGGGATCGGACTTCATCCAGTGAGTTCACCCAGGGCCGGACCTTCATCCATAGACTTCACCCAGGGATCGGACCTTTATCCCGAGAGTACACCCAGGGCTCGGACCTTCATCCAGAGACTTCACCCAGGGATCAGACCTTTATCCAGATACTTGGCCCAGGGCTCGGACCTTCATCCAGAGACTGTGCCCAAAGCTCATACCTTCATCCAGAGACTTCACCCAGGGCTTGGACCTTCATCCAGTGACTTCACCCAGGGCTCGGACCTTCATCCAGAGACTTCACCCAAGGCTGAACCTTCATCCAGAGACTACATCCATGTCAGGACATTCATCCAAAGACTTCACCCCGGGATCGGACCTTCATCCAGAGACTTCACACAGGGCTCGGACCTTCATCCAGAGACTTCACCCAGGGCTCGGACCTTCATCCAGAGACTGCACCCAGGGCTGAACCTTCATCCAGAGACTTTACTCAGGGCTGGACCTTCATCCAGAGACTACACCCATGGCAGGACCTTGATCCAGAGACGTCACCCAGGGCTCGGACCTTCATCCAGAGACTTCACCCAGGGCTTGGACCTTCATTCAGAGACTTCACACAGAGATCGGAACTTCATCCAGTGAGTTCATCCAGTGCCGGACCTTCATCCAGAGACTTCACCCAGGGATCGGACCTTTATCCCGAGAGTACACCCAGGGCTCGGACCTTCATCCAGAAACTTCACCCAGGGATCGGACCTTTATCCAGATACTTGGCCCAGGGCTCAGACCTTCATCCAGAGACTTGACCCAGGGCTGGACCTTCATCCAGAGACTTCGCCCTGGGCTCAGACCTTCATCCAGAGACTTTGCCCAAAGCTCGTACCTTCATCCAGAGACTTCACCCAGGGCTTGGACCTTCATCCAGAGACTTCGCCCAGGGCCGGAACTTCATCCAGAGACTTCACGCAGGGCTCGGACGTTCATCCAGAGACTTTACCCTGGGCTCGGACCTTCATCCAGAGACTTCACCCAGGGCTGAACCTTCATCCAGCGACTTCACCCAGGGCCGGACCTTCATCCAGAGACTACACCCATGGCAGGACCTTCATCCAGAGACTTCACCCAGGGATCGGACCTTCATCCAGAGACTTCACACAGGGCTCGGACCTTCAACCAGAGACTTCACCCAGGGTTCGGACCTTCATCCAGAGACTTCACCCAGGGCTGAACATTTATCCAGAGATTTCACCCATGGGCCGGACATTCATCCTGAGACTACACCCATGGCAGGACCTTCATCCAGAGACGTCACACAGGGCTCGGACCTTCAGCCAGAGACTTCACCCAGGACTTGGACCTTCATCCAGAGACTTCGTCCTGGGCTCAGTCCTTCATCCAGAGACTTTGCCCAAAGCTCATACCTTCATCCAGAGACTTCACCCAGGGCTTGGACCTTCATCCAGAGACTTCACGCAGGGCTCGGACGTTCATCCAGAGACTTTACCCAGGGCTCGGACCTTCATCCAGAGACTTCACCCAGGGCTGAATCTTCATCCAGCGACTTCACCCATGGCCGGACCTTCATCCAGAGACTTCACCCAAGGATCGGACCTTCATCCAGAGACTTCACCCAGGACTTGGACCTTCATCCAGAGACTTCACCCTGGGATCGGAACTTCATCGAGTGACTTCACCCAGGGCCAGATCTTCATCCAGATAATTCACCCAGGGCTTGGACCTTCATCCAGAGACATTACCCAGCGATCGGATCTTTATCCAGTGACTTCACCGAGGGCCAGACCTTCATCCAGAGTCTTTGCCCAGGGATCGGACCTTCATCCAGAGACTTCACCCAGGGCCGGACCTTCATCCAGAGACTTCTCCCAGGGATCGGACCTTCATCCAGAGACTTTGTCCAGGGATCGGACTTCATCCAGAGACTTCACCCAGGGATCGGACCTTCATCCAGAGACTTCACCCAGGGATCGGATTTTCATCCAGAGACTTCGCCCACGGATCGGACCTTTATCCTGAGATTTCACCCAGGGCTCAGACCTTCATCAAGAGACTTGGCCCAGGGATCGGACCTTTTTCCAGAGACTTCACCCAGGGCTCGGACCTTCATCCAGAGACTTCGCCCAGGGCCGGACCTTCATCCGGAGAATTCTCCCAGGGCTCGGACCTTCATCCAGAGAGTTCGCCCAGGGCTCGGACATTCATCCAGAGACTCTGCCCAAAGCTCGGACCTTCATCCAGAGAATTCACCCAAGGCTTGGGCCTTCATCCAGCAACTTCACCCAGGGCTCGGACCTTCATCCTGAGACTTCACCCAGGGCTCGGACCTACATTCAGAGACTTCGCCCAGGGCTCGGACCTTCATCCAGCGACTTCCCCCAAGGCTGGAACCATCATTCAGAGACTTCATTCAGGGTTTCTCACCTTCATCCAGAGACTTCACCCAGGGCTCAGACCTTCATCCAGAGACTTCACCCAGGGCCGGACCTTCATCCAGAGTCTTCGCCCAGGGCTCGGACCTTCATCCAGAGACTTCACCCAGGGCTTGGACCTTCATCCAGAGATTTCACTCAGGGCTCGGACCTTCATCCAGAGACTTCACCCAGGGCTTGGACCTTCATCCAGAGACTTCACCCAGGGCTCGGACGTTCATCCAGTGAGTTTGCCCAGGGCTCGGACATACATCCAGAGACTTTGCCCAGGGCTTTGACCGTGATCCGGAGACTTCACCACGGGCTGGACCTTCATCCTGAGACTTCACCCAGGGCTCGGGCCTTCATCCAGAGACTTTGCCCAAGGCTCGGAACTTCTTCCAGAGACTTCACCCAGGGCCGGACCTTCATCCAGAGACGTCGCCCAGGGCCGGACTTTCATCCAGAGACTTCAGCAAGGCTGGACCTTCATCCAGAGACTTCACCCAGGGATCGGACCTTTAGCCCGAGTGTACACCCAGGGCTCGGACCTTCATCCAGAGACTTGACCCAGGGATCGGAACTTTATCCAGAGACTTCACCCAGGGCTCGGACCTTCATCCAGAGACTTGACCCAGGGCTGGACCTTCATTTAGAGACTTCACCCTGGGCTCAGTCCTTCAACCAGAGACTTTGCCCAAAGCTCGTACCTTCATCCAGAGACTTCACCCAGGGCTTGGACCTTCATCCAGAGACTTCACCCAGGGCTCGGACCTTCATCCAGAGACTACACCCATGGCAGGACCTTCATCCCGAGAATTCACCCAGGGATCGGACCTTCAACCAGAGACTTCACCCAGGGCTCGGACCTTCATCCAGAGTCTTCGCCCAGGGCTCGGAACTTCATCCAGAGACATCACCCAAAGATTGGACCTTCATCCAGAGACTTCCCCCAGGGCTCGGACCTTCATCCAGGGACTTCACCCAGGGCCGGACCTTCATCCAGAGACTTCACCGAGGGATCCGACCTTTATCCAGAGACTTCACCCAGGTCTCGGACCTTCATCCAGAGACTTTGTCCAGGGCTTGGACCTTCATCAAGAGAGTTCGACAAGGCCGGACCTTCATCCAGAGACTTCAAGTAGGGCTCGGACCTTCATCCAGAGAGTTCGCCCAGGGCTCGGACCTTCATCCAGAGAGCTCGCCCAGGGATCGGACCTTTATCCAGAGACTTCACCCAGGGCTCGGACATTCATCCAGAGACTTTGTCCAGGGCTCGGACCTTCATCAAGAGATTCACCCAGGTCCGGACTTGCATCCAGAGACTTCACCGAGGGCTGAACCTTCATCCAGTGACTTCACCCAGGGCCGGACCTTCATCCAGAGACTTCACCCAGGGCTGGACCTTCATCCAGAGACTTCTCCCAGGGCTCAGACCTTCATCCAGAGACTTCACCCAGGGCCGGACCTTCATCCAGAGACTTCGCCCAGGGCAGGACCTTCTTCCAGAGACTTCACCCAGGGATCGGACATTCATCCAGAGACGTCGCCCAGGGATCAGACCTTTATCCAGAGACTTCACCCAGGGATCGGACCTTCATCCAGAGACTTCTCCCAGGGTTCGGACCCTCATCCAGTGACTGCCCAGGGCTCAGACCTTCATCCAGAGACTTTGCCCAAAGCTCGTACCTTTATCCAGAGACTTCAACCAGGGCTTGGACCTTCATGCAGAGACGTCACCCAGGGCTGAACCTTAATCCAGAAACTTCACCCAGGGCTCGGATCTTCATCCAGAGACTACACCCATGGCAGGACCTTCATCCAGAGACGTCACCCTGGGCTCGGACCTTCATCCAGAGACTTCACCCAGGGCTTGGACCTTCATCCAGAGACTTCACACAGGGATCGGACTTCATCCAGTGACTTCACCCAGGGCCGGACCTTCATCCAGAGACTTCACACAGGGATCGGACCTTTATCCCGAGAGTGCACCCAGTGCTCGGACCTTCATCCAGAGACATTACCCAGGGCCGGACCTTCATCCAGAGACTACACCCATGGCAGGACATTCATCCAGAGACGTCACCCAGGGCTCGGACCTTCATCCAGAGACTTCACCCAGGGCTTGGACCTTCATCCAGAGACTTCACACAGGGATCGGACTTCATCCAGTGAGTTCACCCAGGGCCGGACCTTCATCCATAGACTTCACCCAGGGATCGGACCTTTATCCCGAGAGTACACCCAGGGCTCGGACCTTCATCCAGAGACTTCACCCAGGGATCAGACCTTTATCCAGATACTTGGCCCAGGGCTCGGACCTTCATCCAGAGACTTGACCCAGGGCTGGACCTTCATCCAGAGACTGTGCCCAAAGCTCATACCTTCATCCAGAGACTTCACCCAGGGCTTGGACCTTCATCCAGTGACTTCACCCAGGGCTCGGACCTTCATCCAGAGACTTCACCCAAGGCTGAACCTTCATCCAGAGACTACATCCATGTCAGGACATTCATCCAGAGACTTCACCCCGGGATCGGACCTTCATCCAGAGACTTCACACAGGGCTCGGACCTTCATCCAGAGACTTCACCCAGGGCTCGGACCTTCATCCAGAGACTGCACCCAGGGCTGAACCTCCATCCAGAGACTTTACCCAGGGCTGGACCTTCATCCAGAGACTACACCCATGGCAGGACCTTGATCCAGAGACGTCACCCAGGGCTCGGACCTTCATCCATAGACTTCACCCAGGGCTTGGACCTTCATTCAGAGACTTCACACAGAGATCGGAACTTCATCCAGTGAGTTCATCCAGTGCCGGACCTTCATCCAGAGACTTCACCCAGGGATCGGACCTTTATCCCGAGAGTACACCCAGGGCTCGGACCTTCATCCAGAGACTTCACCCAGGGATCGGACCTTTATCCAGATACTTGACCCAGGGCTCAGACCTTCATCCAGAGACTTGACCCAGGGCTGGACCTTCATCCAGAGACTTCGCCCTGGGCTCAGACCTTCATCCAGAGACTTTGCCCAAAGCTCGTACCTTCATCCAGAGACTTCACCCAGGGCTTGTACCTTCATCCAGAGACTTCGCCCAGGGCCGGAACTTCATCCAGAGACTTCATGCAGGGCTCGGACGTTCATCCAGAGACTTTACCCAGGGCTCGGACCTTCATCCAGAGACTTCACCCAGGGCTGAACCTTCATCCAGGGACTTCGCCCTGGGCTCAGACCTTCATCCAGAGACTTTGCCCAAAGCTCGTACCTTCATCCAGAGACTTCACCCAGGGCTTGGACCTTCATCCAGAGACTTCGCCCAGGGCCGGAACTTCATCCAGAGACTTCACGCAGGGCTCGGACGTTCATCCAGAGACTTTACCCTGGGCTCGGACCTTCATCCAGAGACTTCACCCAGGGCTGAACCTTCATCCAGCGACTTCACCCAGGGCCGGACCTTCATCCAGAGACTACACCCATGGCAGGACCTTCATCCAGAGACTTCACCCAGGGATCGGACCTTCATCCAGAGACTTCACACAGGGCTCGGACCTTCAACCAGAGACTTCACCCAGGGTTCGGACCTTCATCCAGAGACTTCACCCAGGGCTGAACATTTATCCAGAGATTTCACCCAGGGCCGGACATTCATCCTGAGACTACACCCATGGCAGGACCTTCATCCAGTGACATCACCCAGCGATCGGATCTTTATCCAGTGACTTCACCGAGGGCCAGACCTTCATCCAGAGTCTTTGCCCTGGGATCGGACCTTCATCCAGAGACTTCACCCAGGGCCGGACCTTCATCCAGAGACTTCTCCCAGGGATCGGACCTTCATCCAGAGACTTTGTCCAGGGATCGGACTTCATCCAGAGACTTCACCCAGGGATCGGACCTTCATCCAGAGACTTCACCCAGGGATCGGATTTTCATCCAGAGACTTCGCCCACGGATCGGACCTTTATCCTGAGATTTCACCCAGGGCTCAGACCTTCATCAAGAGACTTGGCCCAGGGATCGGACCTTTTTCCAGAGACTTCACCCAGGGCTCGGACCTTCATCCAGAGACTTCGCCCAGGGCCGGACCTTCATCCGGAGAATTCTTCCAGGGCTCGGACCTTCATCCAGAGAGTTCGCCCAGGGCTCGGACATTCATCCAGAGACTCTGCCCAAAGCTCGGACCTTCATCCAGAGAATTCACCCAAGGCTTGGGCCTTCTTCCAGCAACTTCACCCAGGGCTCGGACCTTCATCCTGAGACTTCACCCAGGGCTCGGACCTACATCCAGAGACTTCGCCCAGGGCTCGGACCTTCATCCAGCGACTTCCCCCCAGGCTGGAACCATCATTCAGAGACTTCATTCAGTGTTTCTCACCTTCATCCAGAGACTTCACCCAGGGCTCAGACCTTCATCCAGAGACTTCACCCAGGGCCGGACCTTCATCCAGAGTCTTCGCCCAGGGCTCGGACCTTCATCCAGAGACTTCACCCAGGGCTTGGACCTTCATCCAGAGATTTCACTCAGGGCTCGGACCTTCATCCAGAGACTTCACCCAGGGATTGGACCTTCATCCAGAGACTTCACCCAGGGCTCGGACGTTCATCCAGTGAGTTTGCCCAGGGCTCAGACATACATCCAGAGACTTTGCCCAGGGCTTTGACCGTGATCCGGAGACTTCACCACGGGCTGGACCTTCATCCTGAGTCTTCACCCAGGGCTCGGGCCTTCATCCAGAGACTTTGCCCAAGGCTCGGAACTTCTTCCAGAGACTTCACCCAGGGCCGGACCTTCATCCAGAGACGTCGCCCAGGGCCGGACTTTCATCCAGAGACTTCAGCAAGGCTGGACCTTCATCCAGAGACTTCACCCAGGGATCGGACCTTTAGCCCGAGTGTACACCCAGGGCTCGGACCTTCATCCAGAGACTTGACCCAGGCATCGGACCTTTATCCAGAGACTTCACCCAGGGCTCGGACCTTCATCCAGGGACTTGACCCAGGGCTGGACCTTCATTTAGAGACTTCACCCTGGGCTCAGTCCTTCAACCAGAGACTTTGCCCAAAGCTCGTACCTTCATCCAGAGACTTCACCCAGGGCTTGGACCTTCATCCAGAGACTTCACCCAGGGCTCGGACCTTCATCCAGAGACTACACCCATGGCAGGACCTTCATCCCGAGAATTCACCCAGGGATCGGACCTTCAACCAGAGACTTCACCCAGGGCTCGGACCTTCATCCAGAGTCTTCGCCCAGGGCTCGGAACTTCATCCAGAGACATCACCCAAAGCTTGGACCTTCATCCAGAGACTTCCCCCAGGGCTCGGACCTTCATCCAGGGACTTCACCCAGGGCCGGACCTTCATCCAGAGACTTCACCGAGGGATCCGACCTTTATCCAGAGACTTCACCCAGGTCTCGGACCTTCATCCAGAGACTTTGTCCAGGGCTTGGACCTTCATCAAGAGAGTTCTCCCAGGGCCGGACCTTCATCCAGAGACTTCAACTAGGGCTCGGACCTTCATCCAGAGAGTTCGCCCAGGGCTCGGACATTCATCCAGAGACTTTGTCCAGGGCTCGGACCTTCATCAAGAGATTCACCCAGGTCCGGACTTTCATCCAGAGACTTCACCGAGGGCTGAACCTTCATCCAGAGACTTCAAACAGGGCCGGATCTTCATCCAGAGACTTCACCAAGGGCTGAATCTTCATCCAGAGACTTCACCCAGAGCTCGGACCTTCATCCAGAGACGTCACCCAGGGCTCGGACCTTCAACCAGAGATTTCAAGCAGGGCTGAACCTTCATCCAGAGACTTCCGCAGGGCTGAGCCTTCATCTAGAGACTTCACCCAGGGCCGGACCTTCATCCAGAGACTACACCCATGGCAGGACCTTCATCCAGAGACTTCACCCAGGAATTGGAACTTCATCCAGTGACTTCACCCAGGGCCGGACCTTCATCCAGATTCTTCACCCAGGGCTGGACCTTCATCCAGAGACTTCTCCCTGGGCTCGGACCTTCATCCAGAGACTTCACCCAGGGCCGGACCTTCATCCAGAGACTTCGCCCAGGGCCGGACCGTCTTCCAGAGACTTCACCCAGGGATCGGACATTCATCCAGAGACTTCGCCCAGGGATCAGACCTTTATCCAGAGACTTCACCCAGGGATCGGACCTTCATCCAGAGACTTTGCCCAGGGCCGGACCTTCATCCAGAGACTTCTCCCAGGGTTTGGACCTTCATCCAGTGACTGCCCAGGGCTCAGACCTTCATCCAGAGACTTTGCCCAAAGCTCGTACCTTTATCCAGAGACTTCAACCAGGGCTTGGACCTTCATGCAGTGACTACACCCATGACAGGACCTTCATCCCGAGAATTCACCCAGGGATCGGACCTTCAACCAGAAACTTCACCCAGGGCTCGGACCTTCATCCAGAGTCTTCGCCCAGGGCTCGGAACTTCATCCAGAGACATCACCCAAAGCTTGGACCTTCATCCAGAGACTTCCCCCAGGGCTCGGACCTTCATCCAGGGACTTCACCCAGGGCCGGACCTTCATCCAGAGACTTCACCGAGGGATCGGACCTTCATCCAGAGACTTTGTCCAGGGCTTGGACCTTCATCAAGAGAGTTCGCCCAGGGCCGGAACTTCATCCAGAGACTTCAAGTAGGGCTCGGACCTTCATCCAGAGAGTTCGCCCAGGGCTCGGACCTTCATCCAGAGAGTTCGCCCAGGGATCGGACCTTTATCCAGAGACTTCACCCAGGGCTCGGACATTCATCCAGAGACTTTGTCCAGGGCTCGGACCTTCATCAAGAGATTCACCCAGGTCCGGACTTTCATCCAGAGTCTTCACCGAGGGCTGAACCTTCATCCAGAGACTTCAAACAGGGCCGGATCTTCATCCAGAGACTTCACCAAGGGCTGAATCTTCATCCAGAGACTTCACCCAGAGCTCGGACCTTCATCCAGAGACGTCACCCAGGGCTCGGACCTTCAACCAGAGATTTCAAGCAGGGCTGAACCTTCATCCAGAGACTTCCCCAGGGCTGAGCCTTCATCTAGAGACTTCACCCAGGGCCGGACCTTCATCCAGAGACTACACCCATGGCAGGACCTTCATCCAGAGACTTCACCCAGGAATTGGAACTTCATCCAGTGACTTCACCCAGGGCCGGACCTTCATCCAGAGACTTCACCCAGGGCTGGACCTTCATCCAGATACTTCACCCAGGGATCGGACCTTCATCCAGAGACTTCACCCAGGGATCGGATTTTCATCCAGAGACTTCGCCCACGGATCGGACCTTTATCCTGAGATTTCACCCAGGGCTCAGACCTTCATCAAGAGACTTGGCCCAGGGATCGGACCTTTTTCCAGAGACTTCACCCAGGGCTCGGACCTTCATCCAGAGACTTCGCCCAGGGCCGGACCTTCATCCGGAGAATTCTTCCAGGGCTCGGACCTTCATCCAGAGAGTTCGCCCAGGGCTCGGACATTCATCCAGAGACTCTGCCCAAAGCTCGGACCTTCATCCAGAGAATTCACCCAAGGCTTGGGCCTTCTTCCAGCAACTTCACCCAGGGCTCGGACCTTCATCCTGAGACTTCACCCAGGGCTCGGACCTACATCCAGAGACTTCGCCCAGGGCTCGGACCTTCATCCAGCGACTTCCCCCCAGGCTGGAACCATCATTCAGAGACTTCATTCAGTGTTTCTCACCTTCATCCAGAGACTTCACCCAGGGCTCAGACCTTCATCCAGAGACTTCACCCAGGGCCGGACCTTCATCCAGAGTCTTCGCCCAGGGCTCGGACCTTCATCCAGAGACTTCACCCAGGGCTTGGACCTTCATCCAGAGATTTCACTCAGGGCTCGGACCTTCATCCAGAGACTTCACCCAGGGATTGGACCTTCATCCAGAGACTTCACCCAGGGCTCGGACGTTCATCCAGTGAGTTTGCCCAGGGCTCAGACATACATCCAGAGACTTTGCCCAGGGCTTTGACCGTGATCCGGAGACTTCACCACGGGCTGGACCTTCATCCTGAGACTTCACCCAGGGCTCGGGCCTTCATCCAGAGACTTTGCCCAAGGCTCGGAACTTCTTCCAGAGACTTCACCCAGGGCCGGACCTTCATCCAGAGACGTCGCCCAGGGCCGGACTTTCATCCAGAGACTTCAGCAAGGCTGGACCTTCATCCAGAGACTTCACCCAGGGATCGGACCTTTAGCCCGAGTGTACACCCAGGGCTCGGACCTTCATCCAGAGACTTGACCCAGGGATCGGACCTTTATCCAGAGACTTCACCCAGGGCTCGGACCTTCATCCAGGGACTTGACCCAGGGCTGGACCTTCATTTAGAGACTTCACCCTGGGCTCAGTCCTTCAACCAGAGACTTTGCCCAAAGCTCGTACCTTCATCCAGAGACTTCACCCAGGGCTTGGACCTTCATCCAGAGACTTCACCCAGGGCTCGGACCTTCATCCAGAGACTACACCCATGGCAGGACCTTCATCCCGAGAATTCACCCAGGGATCGGACCTTCAACCAGAGACTTCACCCAGGGCTCGGACCTTCATCCAGAGTCTTCGCCCAGGGCTCGGAACTTCATCCAGAGACATCACCCAAAGCTTGGACCTTCATCCAGAGACTTCCCCCAGGGCTCGGACCTTCATCCAGGGACTTCACCCAGGGCCGGACCTTCATCCAGAGACTTCACCGAGGGATCCGACCTTTATCCAGAGACTTCACCCAGGTCTCGGACCTTCATCCAGAGACTTTGTCCAGGGCTTGGACCTTCATCAAGAGAGTTCTCCCAGGGCCGGACCTTCATCCAGAGACTTCAACTAGGGCTCGGACCTTCATCCAGAGAGTTCGCCCAGGGCTCGGACATTCATCCAGAGACTTTGTCCAGGGCTCGGACCTTCATCAAGAGATTCACCCAGGTCCGGACTTTCATCCAGAGACTTCACCGAGGGCTGAACCTTCATCCAGAGACTTCAAACAGGGCCGGATCTTCATCCAGAGACTTCACCAAGGGCTGAATCTTCATCCAGAGACTTCACCCAGAGCTCGGACCTTCATCCAGAGACGTCACCCAGGGCTCGGACCTTCAACCAGAGATTTCAAGCAGGGCTGAACCTTCATCCAGAGACTTCCGCAGGGCTGAGCCTTCATCTAGAGACTTCACCCAGGGCCGGACCTTCATCCAGAGACAACACCCATGGCAGGACCTTCATCCAGAGACTTCACCCAGGAATTGGAACTTCATCCAGTGACTTCACCCAGGGCCGGACCTTCATCCAGATTCTTCACCCAGGGCTGGACCTTCATCCAGAGACTTCTCCCTGGGCTCGGACCTTCATCCAGAGACTTCACCCAGGGCCGGACCTTCATCCAGAGACTTCGCCCAGGGCCGGACCGTCTTCCAGAGACTTCACCCAGGGATCGGACATTCATCCAGAGACTTCGCCCAGGGATCAGACCTTTATCCAGAGACTTCACCCAGGGATCGGACCTTCATCCAGAGACTTTGCCCAGGGCCGGACCTTCATCCAGAGACTTCTCCCAGGGTTTGGACCTTCATCCAGTGACTGCCCAGGGCTCAGACCTTCATCCAGAGACTTTGCCCAAAGCTCGTACCTTTATCCAGAGACTTCAACCAGGGCTTGGACCTTCATGCAGTGACTACACCCATGACAGGACCTTCATCCCGAGAATTCACCCAGGGATCGGACCTTCAACCAGAAACTTCACCCAGGGCTCGGACCTTCATCCAGAGTCTTCGCCCAGGGCTCGGAACTTCATCCAGAGACATCACCCAAAGCTTGGACCTTCATCCAGAGACTTCCCCCAGGGCTCGGACCTTCATCCAGGGACTTCACCCAGGGCCGGACCTTCATCCAGAGACTTCACCGAGGGATCGGACCTTTATCCAGAGACTTCACCCAGGTCTCGGACCTTCATCCAGAGACTTTGTCCAGGGCTTGGACCTTCATCAAGAGAGTTCGCCCAGGGCCGGAACTTCATCCAGAGACTTCAAGTAGGGCTCGGACCTTCATCCAGAGAGTTCGCCCAGGGCTCGGACCTTCATCCAGAGAGTTCGCCCAGGGATCGGACCTTTATCCAGAGACTTCACCCAGGGCTCGGACATTCATCCAGAGACTTTGTCCAGGGCTCGGACCTTCATCAAGAGATTCACCCAGGTCCGGACTTTCATCCAGAGTCTTCACCGAGGGCTGAACCTTCATCCAGAGACTTCAAACAGGGCCGGATCTTCATCCAGAGACTTCACCAAGGGCTGAATCTTCATCCAGAGACTTCACCCAGAGCTCGGACCTTCATCCAGAGACGTCACCCAGGGCTCGGACCTTCAACCAGAGATTTCAAGCAGGGCTGAACCTTCATCCAGAGACTTCCCCAGGGCTGAGCCTTCATCTAGAGACTTCACCCAGGGCCGGACCTTCATCCAGAGACTACACCCATGGCAGGACCTTCATCCAGAGACTTCACCCAGGAATTGGAACTTCATCCAGTGACTTCACCCAGGGCCGGACCTTCATCCAGAGACTTCACCCAGGGCTGGACCTTCATCCAGATACTTCTCCCAGGGCTCGGACCTTCATCCAGAGACTTCACCCAGGGCCGGACCTTCATCCAGAGACTTCGCCCAGGGCCGGACCTTCTTCCAGAGACTTCACCCAGGGATCGGACATTCATCCAGAGACTTCGCCCAGGGATCAGACCTTTATCCAGAGACTTCACCCAGGGATCGGACCTTCATCCAGAGACTTCTCCCAGGGTTTGGACCTTCATCCAGTGACTTCCCAGGGCTCAGACCTTCATCCAGAGACTTTGCCCAAAGCTCGTAGCTTTATCCAGAGACTTCAACCAGGGCTTGGACCTTCATGCAGAGACTACACCCATGACAGGACCTTCATCCAGAGACGTCACCCAGGGCTCGGACCTTCATCCAGAGACTTCACCCAGGGCTTGGACCTTCATCCAGAATTCAAACAGGGATCGGACTTCATCCAGTGAGTTCACCCAGGGCCGGACCTTCATCCAGAGACTTCACACAGGGATCGGACCTTTATCCCGAGAGTCAACCCAGTGCTCGGACCTTCATCCAGAGACATTACCCAGGGCCGGACCTTCATCCAGAGACTACACCCATGGCAGGACCTTCATCCAGAGACGTCACCCAGGGCTCGGACCTTCATCCAGAGACTTCACCCAGGGCTTGGACCTTCATCCAGAGACTTCACACAGGGATCGGACTTCATCCAGTGAGTTCACCCAGGGCCGGACCATCATCCATAGACTTCACCCAGGGATCGGACATTTATCCCGAGAGTACACCCAGGGCTCGGACCTTCATCCAGAGACTTCACCCAGGGATCGGACCTTTATCCAGATACTTGGCCCAGGGCTCGGACCTTCATCCAGAGACTTGACCCAGGGCTGGACCTTCATCCAGAGAATGTGCCCAAAGCTCATACCTTCATCCAGAGACTTCACCCAGAGCTTGGACCTTCATCCAGTGACTTCACCCAGGGCTCGGACCTTCATCCAGAGACTTCACCCAAGGCTGAACCTTCATCCAGAGACTACATCCATGTCAGGACATTCATCCAGAGACTTCACCCCGGGATCGGACCTTCATCCAAAGACTTCACACAGGGCTCGGACCTTCATCCAGAGACTTCACCCAGGGCTCGGAACTTCATCCAGAGACTGCACCCAGGGCTGAACCTTCATCCAGAGACTTTACCCAGGGCTGGACCTTCATCCAGAGACTACACCCATGGCAGGACATTGATCCAGAGACGTCACCCAGTGCTCGGACCTTCATCCAGAGACTTCACCCAGGGCTTGGACCTTCATTCAGAGACATCACACAGAGATCGGAACTTCGTCCAGTGAGTTCACCCAGTGCCGGACCTTCATCCAGAGACTTCACCCAGGGATCGGACCTTTATCCCGAGAGTACACCCAGGGCTCAGACCTTCATCCAGAGACTTCACCCAGGGATCGGACCTTTATCCAGATACTTGGCCCAGGGCTCAGACCTTCATCCAGAGACTTGACCCAGGGCTGGACCTTCATCCAGAGACTTCGCCCTGGGCTCAGACCTTCATCCAGAGACTTTGCCCAAAGCTCGTACCTTCATCCAGAGACTTCACCCAGGGCTTGGACCTTCATCCAGAGACTTCGCCCAGGGCCGGAACTTCATCCAGAGACTTCACGCAGGGCTCGGACGTTCATCCAGAAACGTCACCCAGGGCTCGGACCTTCATCCAGAGACTTCACCCAGGGCTGAACCTTCATCCAGAGACTTCGCCCTGGGCTCAGACCTTCATCCAGAGACTTTGCCCAAAGCTCGTACCTTCATCCAGAGACTTCACCCAGGGCTTGGACCTTCATCCAGAGACTTCGCCCAGCGCCGGAACTTCATCCAGAGACTTCACGCAGGGCTCGGACGTTCATCCAGAGACTTTACCCTGGGCTCGGACCTTCATCCAGAGACTTCACCCAGGGCTGAACCTTCATCCAGCGACTTCACCCAGGGCCGGACCTTCATCCAGAGACTACACCCATGGCAGGACCTTCATCCAGAGACTTCACCCAGGGATCGGACCTTCATCCAGAGACTTCACACAGGGCTCGGACCTTCAACCAGAGACTTCACCCAGGGTTCGGACCTTCATCCAGAGACTTCACCCAGGGCTGAACATTTATCCAGAGATTTCACCCAGGGCCGGACATTCATCCTGAGACTACACCCATGGCAGGACCTTCATCCAGAGACGTCACACAGGGCTCGGACCTTCAGCCAGAGACTTCACCCAGGACTTGGACCTTCATCCAGAGACTTCGTCCTGGGCTCAGACCTTCATCCAGAGACTTTGCCCAAAGCTCGTACCTTCATCCAGAGACTTCACCCAGGGCTTGGACCTTCATCCAGAGACGTCTCCCTGGGCCGGAACTTCATCCAGAGACTTCACGCAGGGCTCGGACGTTCATCCAGAGACTTTACCCAGGGCTCGGACCTTCATCCAGAGACTTCACCCAGGGCTGAACCTTCATCCAGCGACTTCACCCCGGGCCAGACCTTCATCCAGAGACGAGACACATGGCAGGACCTTCATCCAGAGACTTCACCCAGGGATCGGACCTTCATCCAGAGACTTCACCCAGGACTTGGACCTTCATCCAGAGACTTCACCCAGGGATCGGAACTTCATCCAGTGACTTCACCCAGGGCCGGATCTTCATCCAGAGAATTCACCCAGGGCTTGGACCTTCATCCAGAGACATCAGCCAGTGCTCGGATCTTTATCCAGTGACTTCACCCAGGGCCAGACCTTCATCCAGAGTCTTTGCCCCGGGATCAGACCTTCATCCAGAGACTTCACCCAGGGCCGGACCTTCATCCAGAGACTTCTCCCAGGGATCGGACCTTCATCCAGAGACTTTGTCCAGTGATCGGACTTCATCCAGAGACTTCACCCAGGGATCGGACCTTCATCCAGAGACTTCACCCAGGGATCGGATTTTCATCCAGAGACTTCGCCCACGGATCGGACCTTTATCCTGAGATTTCACCCAGGGCTCAGACCTTCATCAAGAGACTTGGCCCAGGGATCGGACCTTTTTCCAGAGACTTCACCCAGGGCTCGGACCTTCATCAAGAGTGTTCGCCCAGGGCCGGACCTTCATCCGGAGAATTCTCCCAGGGCTCGGACCTTCATCCAGACAGTTCGCCCTGGGCTCAGACCTTCATCCAGAGACCCTGCCCAAAGCTCGGACCTTCATCCAGAGACTTCACCCAAGGCTTGGGCCTTCTTCCAGAAACTTTACCCAGGGGTCGGACCTTTATCCAGAGACTTCACCCAGCGCCGGACCTTCATCCAGAGTCTTCACCCAGGGCTCGGACCTTCATCCAGAGACTTCACCCAGGGCCGAACCTTCATCCTGAGACTTCACCCAGGGCTCGGACCTTCATCCAGCGACTTCCCCCAGGGCTGGAACCATCATTCAGAGACTTCACACAGGGTTTCTCACCTTCATCCAGAGACTTCACCCAGGGCTCAGACCTTCATCCAGAGACTTCACCCAGGGCCGGACCTTCATCCAGAGTCTTCGCCCAGGGCTCGGATCTTCATCCAGAGACTTCACCCAGGGCTTGGACCTTCATCCAGCGATTTCACTCAGGGCTCGGACCTTCATCCAGTGACTTCACCCAGGGCTTGGACCTTCATCCAGAGACTTCACCCAGGGCTCGGACGTTCATCCAGTGAGTTTGCCCAGGGCTCGGACATACATCCAGAGACTTGGCCCAGGGCTTTGACCGTGATCCAGAGACTTCACCACGGGCTGGACCTTCAACCTGAGACTTCACCCAGGGCTCGGGCCTTCATCCAGAGACTTTGCCCAAGGCTCGGAACTTCTTCCATAGACTTCACCCAGGGCCGGACCTTCATCCAGAGACGTCGCCCAGGGCCGGACTTCCATCCAGAGACTTCACCAAGGGCTGGACCTTCATCCAGAGACTTCACCCAGGGATCGGACCTTTAGCCCGAGTGTACACCCAGGCCTCGGACCTTCATCCAGAGACTTGACCGAGGGATCGGACCTTTATCCAGAGACTTCACCCAGGGCTCGGACCTTCATCCAGAGACTTGTCCCAGGGTTGGACCTTCATCCAGAGACTTCGCCCTGGGCTCAGTCCTTCAACCAGAGACTTTGCCCAAAGCTCGTACCTTCATCCAGAGACTTCACCCAGGGCTTGGACCTTCATCCAGAGACTTCACCCAGGGCTTGGACCTTCATCCAGAGACTACACCCATGGCAGGACCTTCATCCAGAGTCTTCGCCCAGGGCTTGGAACTTTATCCAGAGACATCACCCAAAGCTTGGACCTTCATCCAGAGACTTCCCCCAGGGCTCGGACCTTCATCCAGGGACTTCACCCAGGGCCGGACCTTCATCCAGAGACTTCACCGAGGGATCGGACCTTTATACAGAGACTTCACCCAGGTCTCGGCCCTTCATCCAGAGACTTTGTCCAGGGTTTGGACCTTCATCAAGAGAGTTCGGCCAGGGCCGGACCTTCATCCAGAGACTTCAAGTAGGGCTCGGACCTTCATCCAGAGAGTTCGCCCAGGGCTCGGACCTTCATCCAGAGAGTTCGCCCAGGGATCGGACCTTTAACCAGAGACTTCACCAAGGGCTCGGACATTCATCCAGAGACTTTGTCCAGGGCTCGGACCTTCATCAGGAGATTCACCCAGGTGCGGACCTTCATCCAGAGACTACACCGAGGGCTGAACCTTCATCCAGAGACTTCAGCCAGGGCCGGATCTTCATCCAGAGACTTCACCCAGGGCTGGAAATTCATCCAGCGACTTCACCCAGGGCCGGACCTTCATCCAGAGACTACACCCATGGCAGGACCTTCATCCAGAGACTTCACCCAGGGATCGGACCTTCATCCAGAGACTTCACACAGGGCTCGGACCTTCAACCAGAGACTTCACCCAGGGTTCGGACCTTCATCCAGAGACTTCACCCAGGGCTGAACATTTATCCAGAGACTTCACCCAGGGCCGGACATTCATCCTGAGACTGCACCCATGGCAGGACCTTCATCCAGAGAAGTCACACAGGGCTCGGAACTTCAGCCAGAGACTTCACCCAGGACTTGGACCTTCATCCAGAGACTTCGTCCTGGGCTCAGACCTTCATCCAGAGACTTTGCCCAAAGCTCGTACCTTCATCCAGAGACTTCACCCAGGGCTTGGACCTTCATCCAGAGACGTCTCCCAGGGCCGGAACGTCATCCAGAGACTTCACGCAGGGCTCCGACGTTCATCCAGAGACTTTACCCAGGGCTCGGACCTTCATCCAGAGACTTCACCCAGGGCTGAACCTTCATCCAGCGACTTCACCCCGGGCCAGACCTTCATCCAGAGACTAGACCCATGGCAGGACCTTCATCCAGAGACTTCACCCAGGGCAGGACCTTCATCCAGAGACTTCACCCAGGACTTGGACCTTCATCCAGAGACTTCACCCAGGGATCGGAACTTCATCCAGTGACTTCACCCAGGGCCGGATCTTCATCCAGAGAATTCACCCAGGGCTTGGACCTTCATCCAGAGACATCACCCAGCGCTCGGATCTTTATCCAGTGACTTCACCCAGGGCCAGACCTTCATCCAGAGTCTTTGCCCCGGGATCAGAACTTCATCCAGAGACTTCACCCAGGGCCGGACCTTCATCCAGAGACTTCTCCCAGGGATCGGACCTTCATCCAGAGACTTTGTCCAGGGATCGGACTTCATCCAGAGACTTCACCCAGGGATCGGACCTTCATCCAGAGACTTCACCCAGGGATCAGATTTTCATCCAGAGACTTCGCCCACGGATCGGACCTTTATCCTGAGATTTCACCCAGGGCTCAGACCTTCATCAAGAGACTTGGCCCAGGGATCGGACCTTCATCAAGAGAGTTCGCCCAGGGCCGGACCTTCATCCGGAGAATTCTCCCAGGGCTCGGACCTTCATCCAGAGAGTTCGCTCATGGCTCGGACATTCATCCAGAGACCCTGCCCAAAGCTCGGACCTTCATCCAGAGACTTCACCCAAGGCTTGGGCCTTCTTCCAGAAACTTCACCCAGGGGTCGGACCTTCATCCAGAGACTTCACCCAGCGCCGGACCTTCATCCAGAGTCTTCACCCAGGGCTCGGACCTTCATCCAGAGACTTCACCCAGGGCCGAACCTTCATCCTGAGACTTCACCCAGGGCTCGGACCTTCATCCAGAGACTTCGCCCAGGGCTCGGACCTTCATCCAGCGACTTCCCCCAGGGCTGGAACAATCATTCAGAGACTTCACACAGGGTTTCTCATCTTCATCCAGAGACTTCACCCAGGGCTCAGACCTTCATCCAGAGACTTCACCCAGGGCCGGACCTTCATCCAGAGTCTTCGCCCAGGGCTCGGATCTTCATCCAGAGACTTCACCCAGGGCTTGGACCTTCATCCAGCGATTTCACTCAGGGCTCGGACCTTCATCCAGTGACTTCACCCAGGGCTTGGACCTTCATCCAGAGACTTCACCCAGGGCTCGGACGTTCATCCAGTGAGTTTGCCCAGGGCTCGGACATACATCCAGAGACTTCGCCCAGGGCTTTGACCGTGATCCAGAGACTTCACCACGGGCTGGACCTTCATCCTGAGACTTCACCCAGGGCTCGGGCCTTCATCCAGAGACTTTGCCCAAGGCTAGGAACTTCTTCCATAGACTTCACCCAGGGCCGGACCTTCATCCAGAGACGTCGCCCAGGGCCGGACTTTCATCCAGAGACTTCACCAAGGGCTGGACCTTCATCCAGAGACTTCACCCAGGGATCGGACCTTTAGCCCGAGTGTACACCCAGGCCTCGGACCTTCATCCAGAGACTTGTCCCAGGGTTGGACCTTCATCCAGAGACTTCGCCCTGGGCTCAGACCTTCATCCAGAGACTTTGCCCAAAGCTCGTACCTTCATCCAGAGACTTCACCCAGGGCTTGGACCTTCATCCAGAGACTTCGCCCAGGGCCGGAACTTCATCCAGAGACTTCACGCAGGGCTCGGACGTTCATCCAGAAACGTCACCCAGGGCTCGGACCTTCATCCAGAGACTTCACCCAGGGCTGAACCTTCATCCAGAGACTTCGCCCTGGGCTCAGACCTTCATCCAGAGACTTTGCCCAAAGCTCGTACCTTCATCCAGAGACTTCACCCAGGGCTTGGACCTTCATCCAGAGACTTCGCCCAGCGCCGGAACTTCATCCAGAGACTTCACGCAGGGCTCGGACGTTCATCCAGAGACTTTACCCTGGGCTCGGACCTTCATCCAGAGACTTCACCCAGGGCTGAACCTTCATCCAGCGACTTCACCCAGGGCCGGACCTTCATCCAGAGACTACACCCATGGCAGGACCTTCATCCAGAGACTTCACCCAGGGATCGGACCTTCATCCAGAGACTTCACACAGGGCTCGGACCTTCAACCAGAGACTTCACCCAGGGTTCGGACCTTCATCCAGAGACTTCACCCAGGGCTGAACATTTATCCAGAGATTTCACCCAGGGCCGGACATTCATCCTGAGACTACACCCATGGCAGGACCTTCATCCAGAGACGTCACACAGGGCTCGGACCTTCAGCCAGAGACTTCACCCAGGACTTGGACCTTCATCCAGAGACTTCGTCCTGGGCTCAGACCTTCATCCAGAGACTTTGCCCAAAGCTCGTACCTTCATCCAGAGACTTCACCCAGGGCTTGGACCTTCATCCAGAGACGTCTCCCTGGGCCGGAACTTCATCCAGAGACTTCACGCAGGGCTCGGACGTTCATCCAGAGACTTTACCCAGGGCTCGGACCTTCATCCAGAGACTTCACCCAGGGCTGAACCTTCATCCAGCGACTTCACCCCGGGCCAGACCTTCATCCAGAGACGAGACACATGGCAGGACCTTCATCCAGAGACTTCACCCAGGGATCGGACCTTCATCCAGAGACTTCACCCAGGACTTGGACCTTCATCCAGAGACTTCACCCAGGGATCGGAACTTCATCCAGTGACTTCACCCAGGGCCGGATCTTCATCCAGAGAATTCACCCAGGGCTTGGACCTTCATCCAGAGACATCAGCCAGTGCTCGGATCTTTATCCAGTGACTTCACCCAGGGCCAGACCTTCATCCAGAGTCTTTGCCCCGGGATCAGACCTTCATCCAGAGACTTCACCCAGGGCCGGACCTTCATCCAGAGACTTCTCCCAGGGATCGGACCTTCATCCAGAGACTTTGTCCAGTGATCGGACTTCATCCAGAGACTTCACCCAGGGATCGGACCTTCATCCAGAGACTTCACCCAGGGATCGGATTTTCATCCAGAGACTTCGCCCACGGATCGGACCTTTATCCTGAGATTTCACCCAGGGCTCAGACCTTCATCAAGAGACTTGGCCCAGGGATCGGACCTTTTTCCAGAGACTTCACCCAGGGCTCGGACCTTCATCAAGAGTGTTCGCCCAGGGCCGGACCTTCATCCGGAGAATTCTCCCAGGGCTCGGACCTTCATCCAGACAGTTCGCCCTGGGCTCAGACCTTCATCCAGAGACCCTGCCCAAAGCTCGGACCTTCATCCAGAGACTTCACCCAAGGCTTGGGCCTTCTTCCAGAAACTTTACCCAGGGGTCGGACCTTTATCCAGAGACTTCACCCAGCGCCGGACCTTCATCCAGAGTCTTCACCCAGGGCTCGGACCTTCATCCAGAGACTTCACCCAGGGCCGAACCTTCATCCTGAGACTTCACCCAGGGCTCGGACCTTCATCCAGCGACTTCCCCCAGGGCTGGAACCATCATTCAGAGACTTCACACAGGGTTTCTCACCTTCATCCAGAGACTTCACCCAGGGCTCAGACCTTCATCCAGAGACTTCACCCAGGGCCGGACCTTCATCCAGAGTCTTCGCCCAGGGCTCGGATCTTCATCCAGAGACTTCACCCAGGGCTTGGACCTTCATCCAGCGATTTCACTCAGGGCTCGGACCTTCATCCAGTGACTTCACCCAGGGCTTGGACCTTCATCCAGAGACTTCACCCAGGGCTCGGACGTTCATCCAGTGAGTTTGCCCAGGGCTCGGACATACATCCAGAGACTTGGCCCAGGGCTTTGACCGTGATCCAGAGACTTCACCACGGGCTGGACCTTCAACCTGAGACTTCACCCAGGGCTCGGGCCTTCATCCAGAGACTTTGCCCAAGGCTCGGAACTTCTTCCATAGACTTCACCCAGGGCCGGACCTTCATCCAGAGACGTCGCCCAGGGCCGGACTTCCATCCAGAGACTTCACCAAGGGCTGGACCTTCATCCAGAGACTTCACCCAGGGATCGGACCTTTAGCCCGAGTGTACACCCAGGCCTCGGACCTTCATCCAGAGACTTGACCGAGGGATCGGACCTTTATCCAGAGACTTCACCCAGGGCTCGGACCTTCATCCAGAGACTTGTCCCAGGGTTGGACCTTCATCCAGAGACTTCGCCCTGGGCTCAGTCCTTCAACCAGAGACTTTGCCCAAAGCTCGTACCTTCATCCAGAGACTTCACCCAGGGCTTGGACCTTCATCCAGAGACTTCACCCAGGGCTTGGACCTTCATCCAGAGACTACACCCATGGCAGGACCTTCATCCAGAGTCTTCGCCCAGGGCTTGGAACTTTATCCAGAGACATCACCCAAAGCTTGGACCTTCATCCAGAGACTTCCCCCAGGGCTCGGACCTTCATCCAGGGACTTCACCCAGGGCCGGACCTTCATCCAGAGACTTCACCGAGGGATCGGACCTTTATACAGAGACTTCACCCAGGTCTCGGCCCTTCATCCAGAGACTTTGTCCAGGGTTTGGACCTTCATCAAGAGAGTTCGGCCAGGGCCGGACCTTCATCCAGAGACTTCAAGTAGGGCTCGGACCTTCATCCAGAGAGTTCGCCCAGGGCTCGGACCTTCATCCAGAGAGTTCGCCCAGGGATCGGACCTTTAACCAGAGACTTCACCAAGGGCTCGGACATTCATCCAGAGACTTTGTCCAGGGCTCGGACCTTCATCAGGAGATTCACCCAGGTGCGGACCTTCATCCAGAGACTACACCGAGGGCTGAACCTTCATCCAGAGACTTCAGCCAGGGCCGGATCTTCATCCAGAGACTTCACCCAGGGCTGGAAATTCATCCAGCGACTTCACCCAGGGCCGGACCTTCATCCAGAGACTACACCCATGGCAGGACCTTCATCCAGAGACTTCACCCAGGGATCGGACCTTCATCCAGAGACTTCACACAGGGCTCGGACCTTCAACCAGAGACTTCACCCAGGGTTCGGACCTTCATCCAGAGACTTCACCCAGGGCTGAACATTTATCCAGAGACTTCACCCAGGGCCGGACATTCATCCTGAGACTGCACCCATGGCAGGACCTTCATCCAGAGAAGTCACACAGGGCTCGGAACTTCAGCCAGAGACTTCACCCAGGACTTGGACCTTCATCCAGAGACTTCGTCCTGGGCTCAGACCTTCATCCAGAGACTTTGCCCAAAGCTCGTACCTTCATCCAGAGACTTCACCCAGGGCTTGGACCTTCATCCAGAGACGTCTCCCAGGGCCGGAACGTCATCCAGAGACTTCACGCAGGGCTCCGACGTTCATCCAGAGACTTTACCCAGGGCTCGGACCTTCATCCAGAGACTTCACCCAGGGCTGAACCTTCATCCAGCGACTTCACCCCGGGCCAGACCTTCATCCAGAGACTAGACCCATGGCAGGACCTTCATCCAGAGACTTCACCCAGGGCAGGACCTTCATCCAGAGACTTCACCCAGGACTTGGACCTTCATCCAGAGACTTCACCCAGGGATCGGAACTTCATCCAGTGACTTCACCCAGGGCCGGATCTTCATCCAGAGAATTCACCCAGGGCTTGGACCTTCATCCAGAGACATCACCCAGCGCTCGGATCTTTATCCAGTGACTTCACCCAGGGCCAGACCTTCATCCAGAGTCTTTGCCCCGGGATCAGAACTTCATCCAGAGACTTCACCCAGGGCCGGACCTTCATCCAGAGACTTCTCCCAGGGATCGGACCTTCATCCAGAGACTTTGTCCAGGGATCGGACTTCATCCAGAGACTTCACCCAGGGATCGGACCTTCATCCAGAGACTTCACCCAGGGATCAGATTTTCATCCAGAGACTTCGCCCACGGATCGGACCTTTATCCTGAGATTTCACCCAGGGCTCAGACCTTCATCAAGAGACTTGGCCCAGGGATCGGACCTTCATCAAGAGAGTTCGCCCAGGGCCGGACCTTCATCCGGAGAATTCTCCCAGGGCTCGGACCTTCATCCAGAGAGTTCGCTCATGGCTCGGACATTCATCCAGAGACCCTGCCCAAAGCTCGGACCTTCATCCAGAGACTTCACCCAAGGCTTGGGCCTTCTTCCAGAAACTTCACCCAGGGGTCGGACCTTCATCCAGAGACTTCACCCAGCGCCGGACCTTCATCCAGAGTCTTCACCCAGGGCTCGGACCTTCATCCAGAGACTTCACCCAGGGCCGAACCTTCATCCTGAGACTTCACCCAGGGCTCGGACCTTCATCCAGAGACTTCGCCCAGGGCTCGGACCTTCATCCAGCGACTTCCCCCAGGGCTGGAACAATCATTCAGAGACTTCACACAGGGTTTCTCATCTTCATCCAGAGACTTCACCCAGGGCTCAGACCTTCATCCAGAGACTTCACCCAGGGCCGGACCTTCATCCAGAGTCTTCGCCCAGGGCTCGGATCTTCATCCAGAGACTTCACCCAGGGCTTGGACCTTCATCCAGCGATTTCACTCAGGGCTCGGACCTTCATCCAGTGACTTCACCCAGGGCTTGGACCTTCATCCAGAGACTTCACCCAGGGCTCGGACGTTCATCCAGTGAGTTTGCCCAGGGCTCGGACATACATCCAGAGACTTCGCCCAGGGCTTTGACCGTGATCCAGAGACTTCACCACGGGCTGGACCTTCATCCTGAGACTTCACCCAGGGCTCGGGCCTTCATCCAGAGACTTTGCCCAAGGCTAGGAACTTCTTCCATAGACTTCACCCAGGGCCGGACCTTCATCCAGAGACGTCGCCCAGGGCCGGACTTTCATCCAGAGACTTCACCAAGGGCTGGACCTTCATCCAGAGACTTCACCCAGGGATCGGACCTTTAGCCCGAGTGTACACCCAGGCCTCGGACCTTCATCCAGAGACTTGTCCCAGGGTTGGACCTTCATCCAGAGACTTCGCCCTGGGCTCAGTCCTTCAACCAGAGACTTTGCCCAAAGCTCGTACCTTCATCCAGAGACTTCACCCTGGGCTTGGACCTTCATCCAGAGACTTCACCCAGGGCTTGGACCTTCATCCAGAGACTACACCCATGGCAGGACCTTCATCCCGAGAATTCACCCAGGGATCGGACCTTCAACCAGAGACTTCACCCAGGGCTCGGACCTTCATCCAGAGTCTTCGCCCAGGGCTTGCAACTTCATCCAGAGACATCACCCAAACCTTGGACCTTCATCCAGAGACTTCCCCCAGGGCTCGGACCTTCATCCAGGGACTTCACCCAGGGCCGGACCTTCATCCAGAGACTTCACCGAGGGATCGGACCTTTATCCAGAGACTTCACCCAGGTCTCGGCCCTTCATCCAGAGACTTTGTCCAGGGCTTGGACCTTCATCAAGAGAGTTCGGCCAGGGCCGGACCTTCATCCAGAGACTTCAAATAGGGCTCGGACCTTCATCCAGAGAGTTCGCCCAGGGCTCGGACCTTCATCCAGAGAGTTCGCCCAGAGATCGGACCTTTAACCAGAGACTTCACCAAGGGCTCGCACATTCATCCAGAGACTTTGTCCATGGCTCGGACCTTCATCAGGAGATTCACCCAGGTCCGGACCTTCATCCAGAGACTACACCGAGGGCTGAACCTTCATCCAGAGACTTCAGCCAGGGCCGGATCTTCATCCAGAGACTTCACCAAGGGCTGAACCTTCATCCAGAGAATTCACCCAGAGCTCGGACCTTCATCCAGAGACGTCACCCAGGGCTCAGACCTTCAACCAGAGATTTCAAGCAGGGCTGAACCTTCATCCAGAGACTTCCCCCAGGGCTGAACCTTCATCTAGAGACTTCACCCAGGGCCGGACCTTCATCCAGAGACTACACCCATGGGAGGACCTTCATCCAGAGACTTCACCCAGGGATCGGACCTTCATCCAGAGACATCACCCAGGGCTCGGACCTTCATCCAGAGACTTCGCCCAGGGATCGGACCTTCATCCAGAGACTTCGCCCAGGGATCGGACCTTTATCCAGAGACTTAGCCCAGGGCTCAGACCTACATCCAGAGAGTTCGCCCAGGGATCGGACCTTTATCCAGAGACTTCGCCCAGGGATCAGACCTTCATCCAAAGACTTCACCCAGGGATCGGACCTTCATCCAGAGACTTCGCCCACGGATCGGACCTTTTTCCAGAGACTTCAGCCAACGCTCGGACCTTCATCCACAGACTTCACCCAGGGATCGGACCTTCATCCAGAGACTTCACCCAGGGATCGGACTTTCATCCAGAGACTTCGCCCACGGATCGGACCTTTATCCTGAGATTTCACCCAGGGCTCAGACCTTCATCCAGGGACTTGGCCCAGGGATCGGACCTTTTTCCAGAGACTTCACCCAGGGCTCGGACCTTCATCCAGAGACTTTGTCCAGGGCTCGGACATTCATCAAGAGAGTTCGCCCAGGGCCGGACCTTCATCCGGAGAATTCTCCCAGGGCTCGGACTTTCATCCAGAGAGTTCGCCCAGGGCTCGGACATTCATACAGTGACTTCACCCAGGTCTCGGACATTCATCCAGAGACCCTGCCCAAAGCTCGGACCTTCATCCAGAGACTTCACCCAAGGCTTGGGCCTTCTTCCAGAAAGTTCACCCAGGGGTCGGACCTTCATCCAGAGACTTCACCCAGCGCCGGACCTTCATCCAGAGTCTTCGCCCAGGGCTCGGACCTTCATCCAGAGACTTCACCCAGGTCTGAACCTTCATCCAGAGACTTCGCCCTGGGCTCAGTCCTTCAACCAGAGACTTTGCCCAAAGCTCGTACCTTCATCCAGAGACTTCACCCAGGGCTTGGACCTTCTTCCAGAGACTTCACCCAGGGCTCGGACCTTCATCCGGAGACTACACCCATGGCAGGACCTTCATCCCGAGAATTCACCCAGGGATCGGACCTTCAACCAGAGACTTCACCCAGGGCTCGGACCTTCATCCAGAGTCTTCGCCCAGGGCTCGGAACTTCATCCAGAGACATCACCCAAAACTTGGACCTTCATCCAGAGACTTCCCCCAGGGCTCGGACCTTCATCCAGGGACTTCACCCAGGGCCAGACCTTCATCCAGAGACTTCACCGAGGGATCGGACCTTTATCCAGAGACTACACCCAGGTCTCGGACCTTCATCCAGAGACTTTGTCCAGGGCTTGGACCTTCATCAAGAGAGTTCGCCCAGGGCCGGACCTTCATCCAGAGACTTCAAGTAGGGCTCGGACCTTCATCCAGAGAGTTCGCCCAGGGCTCGGACCTTCATCCAGAGAGTTCGCCCAGGGATCGGACCTTTATCCAGAGACTTCACCCAGGGCTCGGACATTCATCCAGAGACTTTGTCCAGGGCTCGGACCTTCATCAAGAGATTCACCCAGGTCCGGAACTTCATCCAGAGACTTCACCGAGGGCTGAGCCTTCATCTAGAGACTTCACCAAGGGCCGGACCTTCATCCAGAGACTACACCCATGGCAGGACCTTCATCCAGAGACTTCACCCAGGGATCGGACCTTCATCCAGAGACATCACCCAGGGCTCGGATCTTCATCCAGAGACTTCACCCAGGGCTTGGACCTTCATCCAGAGACTTCACCCAGGAATTGGAACTTCATCCAGTGACTTCACCCAGGGCCGGACCTTCATCCAGAGACTTCACCCAGGGCTGGACCTTCATCCAGAGACTTCTCCCAGGCCTCGGACCTTCATCCAGAGACTTCACCCAGTGCCGGACCTTCATCCCGAGACTTCGCCCAGGGCTGGACCTTCTTCCAGAGACTTCACCCAGGGATCGGACATTCATCCAGAGACTTCGCCCAGGGATCAGACCTTTTTCCAGAGACGTCACCCAGGGATCGGACCTTCATCCAGAGACTTTGCCAAGGGCCGGACCTTCATCCAGAGACTTCTCCCAGGGTTCGGACCTTCATCCAGTGACTGCCCAGTGCTCAGACCTTCATCCAGAGACTTTGCCCTAAGCTCGTACCTTTATCCAGAGACTTCAACCAGGGCTTGGACCTTCATGCAGAGACTACACCCATGGCAGGACCTTCATCCAGAGACGTCACCCAGGGCTCAGACCTTCATCCAGAGACTTCACCCAGGGCTTGGACCTTCATCCAGAGACTTCACACAGGGATCGGACTTCATCCAGTGAGTTCACCCAGGGCCGGACCTTCATCCAGAGACTTCACCCAGGGATCGGACCTTTATCCCGAGAGTCAACCCAGTGCTCGGACCTTCATCCAGAGACATTACCCAGGGCCGGACCTTCATCCAGAGACTACACCCATGGCAGGACCTTCATCCAGAGACGTCACCCAGTGCTCGGACCTTCATCCAGAGACTTCGCCCAGGGATCGGACCTTTATCCAGAGACTTAGCCCAGGGCTCAGACCTACATCCAGAGAGTTCGCCCAGGGATCGGACCTTTATCCAGAGACTTCGCCCAGGGATCAGACCTTCATCCAAAGACTTCACCCAGGGATCGGACCTTCATCCAGAAACTTCGCCCACGGATCGGACCTATTTCCAGAGACTTCAGCCAACGCTCGGACCTTCATCCAGAGACTTTGTCCAGGGATCGGACCTTCATCCAGAGACTTCACCCAGGGATCGGACCTTTTTCCAGAGACTTCACCCAGGGCTCGGACATTCATCAAGAGACTTCGCCCACGGATCGGACCTTTATCCTGAGATTTCACCGAGGGCTCAGACCTTCATCCAGAGACTTGGCCCAGGGCTCGGACCTTCATCCAGAGAGTTCGCCCAAGGCTCGGACATTCATACAGTGACTTCACCCAGGTCTCGGACATTCATCCAGAGACCCTGCCCAAAGCTCGGACCTTCATCCAGAGACTTCACCCAAGGCTTGGGCCTTCTTCCAGAAACTTCACCCAGGGGTCGGACCTTCATCCAGAGACTTCACCCAGCGCCGGACCTTCATCCAGAGTCTTCGCCCAGGGCTCGGACCTTCATCCAGAGACTTCACCCAGGTCTGAACCTTCATCCAGAGACTTCGCCCTGGGTTCGGGCCTTCATCCAGAGACTTCGCCCAGGGCTCGGACCTTCATCCAGCGACTTCCCCCAGGGCTGGAACCATCATTCAGAGACTTCACCCAGGGCTCGGTCCTTCATCCAGAGACTACACCCATGGCAGGACCTTCATCCCGAGAATTCACCCAGGGATCGGACCTTCAACCAGAGACTTCACCCAGGGCTCGGACCTTCATCCAGAGTCTTCGCCCAGGACACGGAACTTCATCCAGAGACATCACGCAAAGCTTGGACCTTCATCCAGAGACATCCCCCAGGGCTCGGACCTTCATCCAGGAACTTCACCCAGGGCCGGACCTTCATCCAGAGACTTCACCGAGGGATCGGACCTTTATCCAGAGACTTCACCCAGGTCTGAACCTTCATCCAGAGACTTCGCCCTGGGTTCGGGCCTTCATCCAGAGACTTCGCCCAGGGCTCGGACCTTCATCCAGCGACTTCCCCCAGGGCTGGAACCATCATTCAGAGACTTCACCCAGGGCTCGGAACTTCATCCAGTGACTTCACCCAGGGCCGGATCTTCATCCAGAGAATTCACCCAGGGCTCGGACCTTCATCCAGAGTCTTCGCCCAGGGCTTGCAACTTCATCCAGAGACATCACCCAAACCTTGGACCTTCATCCAGAGACTTCCCCCAGGGCTCGGACCTTCATCCAGGGACTTCACCCAGGGCCGGACCTTCATCCAGAGACTTCACCGAGGGATCGGACCTTTATCCAGAGACTTCACCCAGGTCTCGGCCCTTCATCCAGAGACTTTGTCCAGGGCTTGGACCTTCATCAAGAGAGTTCGGCCAGGGCCGGACCTTCATCCAGAGACTTCAAATAGGGCTCGGACCTTCATCCAGAGAGTTCGCCCAGGGCTCGGACCTTCATCCAGAGAGTTCGCCCAGAGATCGGACCTTTAACCAGAGACTTCACCAAGGGCTCGCACATTCATCCAGAGACTTTGTCCAGGGCTCGGACCTTCATCAGGAGATTCACCCTGGTCCGGACCTTCATCCAGAGACTACACCGAGGGCTGAACCTTCATCCAGAGACTTCAGCCAGGGCCGGATCTTCATCCAGAGACTTCACCAAGGGCTGAACCTTCATCCAGAGAATTCACCCAGAGCTCGGACATTCATCCAGAGACGTCACCCAGGGCTCAGACCTTCAACCAGAGATTTCAAGCAGGGCTGAACCTTCATCCAGAGACTTCCCCCAGGGCTGAACCTTCATCTAGAGACTTCACCCAGGGCCGGACCTTCATCCAGAGACTACACCCATGGCAGGACCTTCATCCAGAGACTTCACCCAGGGATCGGACCTTCATCCAGAGACATCACCCAGGGCTCGGACCTTCATCCACAGACTTCGCCCAGGGATCGGACCTTCATCCAGAGACTTCGCCCAGGGATCGGACCTTTATCCAGAGACTTAGCCCAGGGCTCAGACCTACATCCAGAGAGTTCGCCCAGGGATCGGACCTTTATCCAGAGACTTCGCCCAGGGATCAGACCTTCATCCAAAGACTTCACCCAGGGATCGGACCTTCATCCAGAGACTTCGCCCACGGATCGGACCTTTTTCCAGAGACTTCAGCCAACGCTCGGACCTTCATCCACAGACTTCACCCAGGGATCGGACCTTCATCCAGAGACTTCACCCAGGGATCGGACCTTCATCCAGAGACTTCGCCCACGGATCGGACCTTTATCCTGAGATTTCACCCAGGGCTCAGACCTTCATCCAGAGACTTGGCCCAGGGATCGGACCTTTTTCCAGAGACTTCACCCAGGGCTCGGACCTTCATCCAGAGACTTTGTCCAGGGCTCGGACATTCATCAAGAGAGTTCGCCCAGGGTCGGACCTTCATCCAGAGACTTCACCCAGCGCCGGACCTTCATCCAGAGTCTTCGCCCAGGGCTCGGACCTTCATCCAGAGACTTCACCCAGGTCTGAACCTTCATCCAGAGACTTCGCCCTGGGCTCAGTCCTTCAACCAGAGACTTTGCCCAAAGCTCGTACCTTCATCCAGAGACTTCACCCAGGGCTTGGACCTTCTTCCAGAGACTTCACCCAGGGCTCGGACCTTCATCCGGAGACTACACCCATGGCAGGACCTTCATCCCGAGAATTCACCCAGGGATCGGACCTTCAACCAGAGACTTCACCCAGGGCTCGGACCTTCATCCAGAGTCTTCGCCCAGGGCTCGGAACTTCATCCAGAGACATCACCCAAAGCTTGGACCTTCATCCAGAGACTTCCCCCAGGGCTCGGACCTTCATCCAGGGACTTCACCCAGGGCCAGACCTTCATCCAGAGACTTCACCGAGGGATCGGACCTTTATCCAGAGACTACACCCAGGTCTCGGACCTTCATCCAGAGACTTTGTCCAGGGCTTGGACCTTCATCAAGAGAGTTCGCCCAGGGCCGGACCTTCATCCAGAGACTTCAAGTAGGGCTCGGACCTTCATCCAGAGAGTTCGCCCAGGGCTCGGACCTTCATCCAGAGAGTTCGCCCAGGGATCGGACCTTTATCCAGAGACTTCACCCAGGGCTCGGACATTCATCCAGAGACTTTGTCCAGGGCTCGGACCTTCATCAAGAGATTCACCCAGGTCCGGAACTTCATCCAGAGACTTCACCGAGGGCTGAGCCTTCATCTAGAGACTTCACCAAGGGCCGGACCTTCATCCAGAGACTACACCCATGGCAGGACCTTCATCCAGAGACTTCACCCAGGGATCGGACCTTCATCCAGAGACATCACCCAGGGCTCGGATCTTCATCCAGAGACTTCACCCAGGGCTTGGACCTTCATCCAGAGACTTCACCCAGGAATTGGAACTTCATCCAGTGACTTCACCCAGGGCCGGACCTTCATCCAGAGACTTCACCCAGGGCTGGACCTTCATCCAGAGACTTCTCCCAGGCCTCGGACCTTCATCCAGAGACTTCACCCAGTGCCAGACCTTCATCCCGAGACTTCGCCCAGGGCTGGACCTTCTTCCAGAGACTTCACCCAGGGATCGGACATTCATCCAGAGACTTCGCCCAGGGATCAGACCTTTTTCCAGAGACGTCACCCAGGGATCGGACCTTCATCCAGAGACTTTGCCAAGGGCCGGACCTTCATCCAGAGACTTCTCCCAGGGTTCGGACCTTCATCCAGTGACTGCCCAGTGCTCAGACCTTCATCCAGAGACTTTGCCCAAAGCTCGTACCTTTATCCAGAGACTTCAACCAGGGCTTGGACCTTCATGCAGAGACTACACCCATGGCAGGACCTTCATCCAGAGACGTCACCCAGGGCTCGGACCTTCATCCAGAGACTTCACCCAGGGCTTGGACCTTCATCCAGAGACTTCACACAGGGATCGGACTTCATCCAGTGAGTTCACCCAGGGCCGGACCTTCATCCAGAGACTTCACCCAGGGATCGGACCTTTATCCCGAGAGTCAACCCAGTGCTCGGACCTTCATCCAGAGACATTACCCAGGGCCGGATCTTCATCCAGAGACTACACCCATGGCAGGACCTTCATCCAGAGACGTCACCCAGTGCTCGGACCTTCATCCAGAGACTTCGCCCAGGGATCGGACCTTTATCCAGAGACTTAGCCCAGGGCTCAGACCTACATCCAGAGAGTTCGCCCAGGGATCGGACCTTTATCCAGAGACTTCGCCCAGGGATCAGACCTTCATCCAAAGACTTCACCCAGGGATCGGACCTTCATCCAGAAACTTCGCCCACGGATCGGACCTATTTCCAGAGACTTCAGCCAACGCTCGGACCTTCATCCAGAGACTTTGTCCAGGGATCGGACCTTCATCCAGAGACTTCACCCAGGGATCGGACCTTTTTCCAGAGACTTCACCCAGGGCTCGGACATTCATCAAGAGACTTCGCCCACGGATCGGACCTTTATCCTGAGATTTCACCGAGGGCTCAGACCTTCATCCAGAGACTTGGCCCAGGGCTCGGACCTTCATCCAGAGAGTTCGCCCAAGGCTCGGACATTCATACAGTGACTTCACCCAGGTCTCGGACATTCATCCAGAGACCCTGCCCAAAGCTCGGACCTTCATCCAGAGACTTCACCCAAGGCTTGGGCCTTCTTCCAGAAACTTCACCCCGGGGGTCGGACCTTCATCCAGAGACTTCACCCAGCGCCGGACCTTCATCCAGAGTCTTCGCCCAGGGCTCGGACCTTCATCCAGAGACTTCACCCAGGTCTGAACCTTCATCCAGAGACTTCGCCCTGGGTTCGGGCCTTCATCCAGAGACTTCGCCCAGGGCTCGGACCTTCATCCAGCGACTTCCCCCAGGGCTGGAACCATCATTCAGAGACTTCACCCAGGGCTCGGACCTTCATCCAGAGACTACACCCATGGCAGGACCTTCATCCCGAGAATTCACCCAGGGATCGGACCTTCAACCAGAGACTTCACCCAGGGCTCGGACCTTCATCCAGAGTCTTCGCCCAGGACACGGAACTTCATCCAGAGACATCACCCAAAGCTTGGACCTTCATCCAGAGACATCCCCCAGGGCTCGGACCTTCATCCAGGAACTTCACCCAGGGCCGGACCTTCATCCAGAGACTTCACCGAGGGATCGGACCTTTATCCAGAGACTTCACCCAGGTCTCAGACCTTCATCCAGAGACTTTGTCCAGGGCTTGGACCTTCATCAAGTGAGTTCGCCCAGGGCCGGACCTTCATCCAGAGACTTCAAGTAGGGCTCGGACCTTCATCCAGAGAGTTCGCCCGGGCTCGGACCTTCATCCAGAGAGTTCGCCCAGGGATCGGACCTTTATCTAGAGACTTCACCAAGGGCTCGGTCATTCATCCAGAGACTTTGTCCAGGGCTCGGACCTTCATCAAGAGATTCACCCAGGTCCGGACATTCATCCAGAGACTTCACCGAGGGCTGAACCTTCATCCCGAGTCTTCAGCCAGGGCCGGATCTTCATCCAGAGACTTCACCAAGGGCTGAACCTTCATCCAGAGACTTCACCCAGAGCTCGGACCTTCATCCAGAGACGCCACCCAGGGCTCGGACCTTCAACCAGAGATTTCAAGCAGTGCTGAACCTTCATCGAGAGACTTCCCCCAGGGCTGAGCCTTCATCTAGAGACTTCACCCAGGGCCGGACCTTCATCCAGAGACTACACCCATGACAGGACCTTCATCCAGAGACTTCACCCAGGGATCGGACCTTCATCCAGAAACATCACCCAGGGCTCGGATCTTCATCCAGAGACTTCACCCAGGGCTTGGACCTTCATCCAGAGACTTCACCCAGGAATTGGAACTTCATCCACTGACTTCACCCAGGGCCGGACCTTAATCCAGAGACTTCACCCAGGGCTGGACCTTCAACCAGAGACTTCTCCCAGGGCTCGGACCTTCATCCAGAGACTTCACCCAGGGCCGGACCTTCATCCAGAGACTTCGCCCAGGGCCGGACCTTCTTCCAGAGACTTCACCCAGGGATCGGACATTCATCCAGAGACTTCGCCCAGGGATCAGACCTTTATCCAGAGACTTCACCCAGGGATCGGACCTTCATCCAGAGACTTTGCCCAGGGCCGGACCTTCATCCAGAGACTTCTCCCACGGTTCGGACCTTCATCCAGTGACTGCCCAGTGCTCAGACCTTCATCCAGAGACTTTGCCCAAAGCTCGTACATTCATCCAGAGACCCTGCCCAAAGCTCGGACCTTCATCCAGAGACTTCACCCAAGGCTTGGGCCTTCTTCCAGAAACTTCACCCAGGGGTCGGACCTTTATCCAGAGACTTCACCCAGCGCCGGACCTTCATCCAGAGTCTTCACCCAGGGCTCGGACCTTCATCCAGAGACTTCACCCAGGGCCGAACCTTCATCCAGAGACTTCACCCAGGGCCGGACCTTCATCCAGAGTCTTCGCCCAGGGCTCGGATCTTCATCCAGAGACTTCACCCAGGGCTTGGACCTTCATCCAGCGATTTCACTCAGGGCTCGGACCTTCATCCAGTGACTTCACCCAGGGCTTGGACCTTCATCCAGAGACTTCACCCAGGGCTCGGACGTTCATCCAGTGAGTTTGCCCAGGGCTCGGACATACATCCAGAGACTTCGCCCAGGGCTTTGACCGTGATCCAGAGACTTCATCACGGGCTGGACCTTCATCCTGAGACTTCACCCAGGGCTCGGGCCTTCATCCAGAGACTTTGCCCAAGGCTCGGAACTTCTTCCATAGACTTCACCCAGGGCCAGACCTTCATACAGAGACGTCGCCCAGGGCCGGACTTTCATCCAGAGACTTCACCAAGGGCTGGACCTTCATCCAGAGACTTCACCCAGGGATCGGACCTTTAGCCCGAGTGTACACCCAGGCCTCGGACCTTCATCCAGAGACTTGACCCAGGGATCGGACCTTTATCCAGAGACTTCACCCAGGGCTCGGACCTTCATCCAGAGACTTGTCCCAGGGTTGGACCTTCATCCAGAGACTTCGCCCTGGGCTCAGTCCTTCAACCAGAGACTTTGCCCAAAGCTCGTACCTTCATCCAGAGACTTCACCCAGGGCTTGGACCTTCATCCAGAGACTTCACCCAGGGCTCGGACCTTCATCCAGAGACTACACCCATGGCAGGACCTTCATCCCGAGAATTCACCCAGGGATCGGACCTTCAACCAGAGACTTCACCCAGGGCTCGGACCTTCATCCAGAGTCTTCACCCAGGGCTTGGAACTTCATCCAGAGACATCACCCAAAGCTTGGACCTTCATCCAGAGACTTCCCCCAGGGCTCGGACCTTCATCCAGGGACTTCACCCAGGGCCGGACCTTCATCCAGAGACTTCACCGAGGGATCGGACCTTTATCCAGAGACTTCACCCAGGTCTCGGCCCTTCATCCAGAGACTTTGTCCAGGGCTTGGACCTTCATCAAGAGAGTTCGGCCAGGGCCGGACCTTCATCCAGAGACTTCAAGTAGGGCTCGGACCTTCATCCAGAGAGTTCGCCCAGGGCTCGGACCTTCATCCAGAGAGTTCGCCCTGGGATCGGACCTTTAACCAGAGACTTCACCAAGGGCTCGGACATTCATCCAGAGACTTTGTCCAGGGCTCGGACCTTCATCAGGAGATTCACCCAGGTCCGGACCTTCATCCAGAGACTACACCGAGGGCTGAACCTTCATCCAGAGACTTCAGCCTGGGCCGGATCTTCATCCAGAGACTTCACCAAGGGCTGAACCTTCATCCAGAGAATTCACCCAGAGCTCGGACCTTCATCCAGAGACGTCACCCAGGGCTCAGACCTTCAACCAGAGATTTCAAGCAGGGCTGAACCTTCATCCAGAGACTTCCCCCAGGACTGAACCTTCATCTAGAGACTTCACCCAGGGCCGCACCTTCATCCAGAGACTACACCCATGGCAGGACCTTCATCCAGAGACTTCACCCAGGGATCGGACCTTCATCCAGAGACATCACCCAGGGCTCGGATCTTCATCCAGAGACTTCACCCAGGGCTTGGACCTTCATCCAGAGACTTCACCCAGGAATTGGAACTTCATCCAATGACTTCACCCAGGGCCGGACCTTCATCCAGAGACTTCACCCAGGGCTGGACCTTCATCCAGAGACTTCTCCCAGGGCTCGGACCTTCATCCAGAGACTTCACCCAGGGCCGGACCTTCATCAAGAGACTTCGCCCAGGGCCGGACCTTCTTCCAGAGACTTCACCCAGGGATCGGACATTCATCCAGAGACTTCACCCAGGGATCAGACCTTTATCCAGAGACTTCACCCAGTGATCGGACCTTCATCCAGAGACTTTGCCCAGGGCCGGACCTTCATCCAGAGACTTCTCCCAGGGTTCGGACCTTCATCCAGTGACTGCCCAGGGCTCAGACCTTCATCCAGAGACTTTGCCCAAAGCTCGTACCTTTATCCAGAGACTTCACCCAGGGCTTGGACCTTCATGCAGAGACTACACCCATGGCAGGACCTTCATCCAGAGACGTCACCCAGGGCTCGGATCTTCATCCAGAGACTTCACCCAGGGCCGGACCTTCATCCAGAGACTTCACCCAGGGATCGGACCTTTATCCCGAGAGTCAACCCAGTGCTCGGACCTTCATCCAGAGACAGTACCCAGGGCCGGACCTTCATCCAGAGACTACACCCATGGCAGGTCCTTCATCCAGAGACGTCACCCAGGGCTCGGACCTTCATCCAGAGACTTCGCCCAGGGATCGGACCTTTATCCAGAGACTTAGCCCAGGGCTCAGACCTACATCCAGAGAGTTCGCCCAGGGATCGGACCTTTATCCAGAGACTTCGCCCAGGGATCAGACCTTCATCCAAAGACTTCACCCAGGGATCGGACCTGCATCCAGAGACTTCACCCAGGGCTGAACCTTCATCCAGCGACTTCACCCCGGGCCAGACCTTCATCCAGAGACTAGACCCATGGCAGGACCTTCATCCAGAGACTTCACCCAGGGATCGGACCTTCATCCAGATACTTCACCCAGGACTTGGACCTTCATCCAGAGACTTCACCCAGGGCTCGGAACTTCATCCAGTGACTTCACCCAGGGCCGGATCTTCATCCAGAGAATTCACCCAGGGCTTGGACCTTCATCCAGAGACATCACCCAGCGCTCGGATCTTTATCCAGTGACTTCACCCAGGGCCAGACCTTCATCCAGAGTCTTTGCCCCGGGATCAGACCTTCATCCAGAGACTTCACCCAGGGCCGGACCTTCATCCAGAGACTTCTCCCAGGGATCGGACCTTCATCCAGAGACTTTGTCCAGGGATCGGACTTCATCCAGAGACTTCACCCAGGGATCGGACCTTCATCCAGAGACTTCACCCAGGGATCGGATTTTCATCCAGAGACTTCGCCCACGGATCGGACCTTTATCCTGAGATTTCACCCAGGGCTCAGACCTTCATCAAGAGACTTGGCCCAGGGATCGGACCTTTTTCCAGAGACTTCACCCAGGGCTCGGACCTTCATCAAGAGAGTTCGCCCAGGGCCGGACCTTCAACCGGAGAATTCTCCCAGGGCTCGGACCATCATCCAGAGAGTTCGCCCAGGGCTCGGACATTCATCCAGAGACCCTGCCCAAAGCTCGGACCTTCATCCAGAGACTTCACCCAAGGCTTGGGCCTTCTTCCAGAAACTTCACCCAGGGGTCGGACCTTTATCCAGAGACTTCACCCAGCGCCGGACCTTCATCCAGAGTCTTCACCCAGGGCTCGGACCTTCATCCAGAGACTTCACCCAGGGCCGAACCTTCATCCAGAGACTTCACCCAGGGCCGGACCTTCATCCAGAGTCTTCGCCCAGGGCTCGGATCTTCATCCAGAGACTTCACCCAGGGCTTGGACCTTCATCCAGCGATTTCACTCAGGGCTCGGACCTTCATCCAGTGACTTCACCCAGGGCTTGGACCTTCATCCAGAGACTTCACCCAGGGCTCGGACGTTCATCCAGTGAGTTTGCCCAGGGCTCGGACATACATCCAGAGACTTCGCCCAGGGCTTTGACCGTGATCCAGAGACTTCATCACGGGCTGGACCTTCATCCTGAGACTTCACCCAGGGCTCGGGCCTTCATCCAGAGACTTTGCCCAAGGCTCGGAACTTCTTCCATAGACTTCACCCAGGGCCAGACCTTCATACAGAGACGTCGCCCAGGGCCGGACTTTCATCCAGAGACTTCACCAAGGGCTGGACCTTCATCCAGAGACTTCACCCAGGGATCGGACCTTTAGCCCGAGTGTACACCCAGGCCTCGGACCTTCATCCAGAGACTTGACCCAGGGATCGGACCTTTATCCAGAGACTTCACCCAGGGCTCGGACCTTCATCCAGAGACTTGTCCCAGGGTTCGGACCTTCATCCAGTGACTGCCCAGGGCTCAGACCTTCATCCAGAGACTTTGCCCAAAGCTCGTACCTTTATCCAGAGACTTCACCCAGGGCTTGGACCTTCATGCAGAGACTACACCCATGGCAGGACCTTCATCCAGAGACGTCACCCAGGGCTCGGATCTTCATCCAGAGACTTCACCCAGGGCCGGACCTTCATCCAGAGACTTCACCCAGGGATCGGACCTTTATCCCGAGAGTCAACCCAGTGCTCGGACCTTCATCCAGAGACAGTACCCAGGGCCGGACCTTCATCCAGAGACTACACCCATGGCAGGTCCTTCATCCAGAGACGTCACCCAGGGCTCGGACCTTCATCCAGAGACTTCGCCCAGGGATCGGACCTTTATCCAGAGACTTAGCCCAGGGCTCAGACCTACATCCAGAGAGTTCGCCCAGGGATCGGACCTTTATCCAGAGACTTCGCCCAGGGATCAGACCTTCATCCAAAGACTTCACCCAGGGATCGGACCTGCATCCAGAGACTTCACCCAGGGCTGAACCTTCATCCAGCGACTTCACCCCGGGCCAGACCTTCATCCAGAGACTAGACCCATGGCAGGACCTTCATCCAGAGACTTCACCCAGGGATCGGACCTTCATCCAGATACTTCACCCAGGACTTGGACCTTCATCCAGAGACTTCACCCAGGGCTCGGAACTTCATCCAGTGACTTCACCCAGGGCCGGATCTTCATCCAGAGAATTCACCCAGGGCTTGGACCTTCATCCAGAGACATCACCCAGCGCTCGGATCTTTATCCAGTGACTTCACCCAGGGCCAGACCTTCATCCAGAGTCTTTGCCCCGGGATCAGACCTTCATCCAGAGACTTCACCCAGGGCCGGACCTTCATCCAGAGACTTCTCCCAGGGATCGGACCTTCATCCAGAGACTTTGTCCAGGGATCGGACTTCATCCAGAGACTTCACCCAGGGATCGGACCTTCATCCAGAGACTTCACCCAGGGATCGGATTTTCATCCAGAGACTTCGCCCACGGATCGGACCTTTATCCTGAGATTTCACCCAGGGCTCAGACCTTCATCAAGAGACTTGGCCCAGGGATCGGACCTTTTTCCAGAGACTTCACCCAGGGCTCGGACCTTCATCAAGAGAGTTCGCCCAGGGCCGGACCTTCAACCGGAGAATTCTCCCAGGGCTCGGACCATCATCCAGAGAGTTCGCCCAGGGCTCGGACATTCATCCAGAGACCCTGCCCAAAGCTCGGACCTTCATCCAGAGACTTCACCCAAGGCTTGGGCCTTCTTCCAGAAACTTCACCCAGGGGTCGGACCTTTATCCAGAGACTTCACCCAGCGCCGGACCTTCATCCAGAGTCTTCACCCAGGGCTCGGACCTTCATCCAGAGACTTCACCCAGGGCCGAACCTTCATCCAGAGACTTCACCCAGGGCCGGACCTTCATCCAGAGTCTTCGCCCAGGGCTCGGATCTTCATCCAGAGACTTCACCCAGGGCTTGGACCTTCATCCAGCGATTTCACTCAGGGCTCGGACCTTCATCCAGTGACTTCACCCAGGGCTTGGACCTTCATCCAGAGACTTCACCCAGGGCTCGGACGTTCATCCAGTGAGTTTGCCCAGGGCTCGGACATACATCCAGAGACTTCGCCCAGGGCTTTGACCGTGATCCAGAGACTTCATCACGGGCTGGACCTTCATCCTGAGACTTCACCCAGGGCTCGGGCCTTCATCCAGAGACTTTGCCCAAGGCTCGGAACTTCTTCCATAGACTTCACCCAGGGCCAGACCTTCATACAGAGACGTCGCCCAGGGCCGGACTTTCATCCAGAGACTTCACCAAGGGCTGGACCTTCATCCAGAGACTTCACCCAGGGATCGGACCTTTAGCCCGAGTGTACACCCAGGCCTCGGACCTTCATCCAGAGACTTGACCCAGGGATCGGACCTTTATCCAGAGACTTCACCCAGGGCTCGGACCTTCATCCAGAGACTTGTCCCAGGGTTGGACCTTCATCCAGAGACTTCGCCCTGGGCTCAGTCCTTCATCCAGAGACTTTGCCCAAAGCTCGTACCTTCATCCAGAGACTTCACCCAGGGCTTGGACCTTCATCCAGAGACTTCACCCAGGGCTCGGACCTTCATCCAGAGACTACACCCATGGCAGGACCTTCATCCCGAGAATTCACCCAGGGATCGGACCTTCAACCAGAGACTTCACCCAGGGCTCGGACCTTCATCCAGAGTCTTCACCCAGGGCTTGGAACTTCATCCAGAGACATCACCCAAAGCTTGGACCTTCATCCAGAGACTTCCCCCAGGGCTCGGACCTTCATCCAGGGACTTCACCCAGGGCCGGACCTTCATCCAGAGACTTCACCGAGGGATCGGACCTTTATCCAGAGACTTCACCCAGGTCTCGGCCCTTCATCCAGAGACTTTGTCCAGGGCTTGGACCTTCATCAAGAGAGTTCGGCCAGGGCCGGACCTTCATCCAGAGACTTCAAGTAGGGCTCGGACCTTCATCCAGAGAGTTCGCCCAGGGCTCGGACCTTCATCCAGAGAGTTCGCCCTGGGATCGGACCTTTAACCAGAGACTTCACCAAGGGCTCGGACATTCATCCAGAGACTTTGTCCAGGGCTCGGACCTTCATCAGGAGATTCACCCAGGTCCGGACCTTCATCCAGAGACTACACCGAGGGCTGAACCTTCATCCAGAGACTTCAGCCTGGGCCGGATCTTCATCCAGAGACTTCACCAAGGGCTGAACCTTCATCCAGAGAATTCACCCAGAGCTCGGACCTTCATCCAGAGACGTCACCCAGGGCTCAGACCTTCAACCAGAGATTTCAAGCAAAGCTGAACCTTCATCCAGAGACTTCCCCAGGGCTGAACCTTCATCTAGAGACTTCACCCAGGGCCGCACCTTCATCCAGAGACTACACCCATGGCAGGACCTTCATCCAGAGACTTCACCCAGGGATCGGACCTTCATCCAGAGACATCACCCAGGGCTCGGATCTTCATCCAGAGACTTCACCCAGGGCTTGGACCTTCATCCAGAGACTTCACCCAGGAATTGGAACTTCATCCAATGACTTCACCCAGGGCCGGACCTTCATCCAGAGACTTCACCCAGGGCTGGACCTTCATCCAGAGACTTCTCCCAGGGCTCGGACCTTCATCCAGAGACTTCACCCAGGGCCGGACCTTCATCAAGAGACTTCGCCCAGGGCCGGACCTTCTTCCAGAGACTTCACCCAGGGATCGGACATTCATCCAGAGACTTCACCCAGGGATCAGACCTTTATCCAGAGACTTCACCCAGGGATCGGACCTTCATCCAGAGACTTTGCCCAGGGCCGGACCTTCATCCAGAGACTTCTCCCAGGGTTCGGACCTTCATCCAGTGACTGCCCAGGGCTCAGACCTTCATCCAGAGACTTTGCCCAAAGCTCGTACCTTTATCCAGAGACTTCACCCAGGGCTTGGACCTTCATGCAGAGACTACACCCATGGCAGGACCTTCATCCAGAGACGTCACCCAGGGCTCGGATCTTCATCCAGAGACTTCACCCAGGGCTTGGACCTTCATCCAGAGACTTCACGCAGGGATCGGACTTCATCCAGTGAGTTCACCCAGGGCCGGACCTTCATCCAGAGACATTGCCCAGGGCCGGACCTTCATCCAGAGACGTCACCCAGGGATCAGACCTTCATCCAGAGACTTCGCCCAGGGATCGGACCTTCATCCAGAGACTTCGCCCAGGGATCGGACCTTTATCCAGAGACTTAGCCCAGGGCTCAGACCTACATCCAGAGAGTTCGCCCAGGGATCGGACCTTTATCCAGAGACTTCGCCCAGGGATCAGACCTTCATCCAAAGACTTCACCCAGGGATCGGACCTTCATCCAGAAACTTCGCCCACGGATCGGACCTTTTTCCAGAGACTTCAGCCAATGCTCTGACCTTCATCCAGAGACTTCACCCAGGGATCGGACCTTCATCCAGAGACTTCACCCAGGGATCGGACCTTCATCCAGAGACTTCGCCCACGGATCGGACCTTTATCCTGAGATTTCACCGAGGGCTCAGACCTTCATCCAGAGACTTGGCCCAGGGATCGGACCTTTTTCCAGAGACTTCACCCAGGGCTCGGACCTTCATCCAGAGACTTTGTCCAGGGCTCGGACCTTCATCAAGAGAGTTCGCCCAGGGCCGGACCTTCATCCGGAGAATTCTCCCAGGGCTCGGACCTTCATCCAGAGAGTTCGCCCAGGGCTCGGACATTCATACAGTGACTTCACCCAGGTCTCGGACATTCATCCAGAGGCCCTGCCCAAAGCTCGGACTTTCATCCAGAGACTTCACCCAAGGCTTGGGCCTTCTTCCAGAAACTTCACCCAGGGGTCGGACCTTCATCCAGAGACTTCACCCAGCGCCGGACCTTCATCCAGAGTCTTCGCCCAGGGCTCGGACCTTCATCCAGAGACTTCACCCAGGTCTGAACCTTCATCCAGAGACTTCGCCCTGGGCTCAGTCCTTCAACCAGAGACTTTGCCCAAAGCTCGTACCTTCATCCAGAGACTTCACCCAGGGCTTGGACCTTCTTCCAGAGACTTCACCCAGGGCTCGGACCTTCATCCAGAGACTACACCCATGGCAGGACCTTCATCCCGAGAATTCACCCAGGGATCGGACCTTCAACCAGAGACTTCACCCAGGGCTCGGACCTTCATTCAGAGTCTTCGCCCAGGGCTCGGAACTTCATCCAAAGACATCACCCAAAGCTTGGACCTTCATCCAGAGACTTCCCCCAGGGCTCGGACCTTCATCCAGGGACTTCACCCAGTGCCAGACCTTCATCCAGAGACTTCACCGAGGGATCGGACCTTTATCCAGAGACTACACCCAGGTCTCGGACCTTCATCCAGAGACTTTGTCCGGGGCTTGGACCTTCATCAAGAGAGTTCGCCCAGGGCCGGACCTTCATCCAGAGACTTCAAGTAGGGCTCAGACCTTCATCCAGAGAGTTCGCCCAGGGCTCGGACCTTCATCCAGAGAGTTCGCCCAGGGATCGGACCTTTATCCAGAGACTTCACCCAGGGCTTGGACATTCATCCAGAGACTTTGTCCAGGGCTCGGACCTTCATCAAGAGATTCAACCAGGTCCGGAACTTCATCCAGAGACTTCACCGAGGGCTGAGCCTTCATCTAGAGACTTCACCCAGGGCCGGAGCTTCATCCAGAGACTACACCCATGGCAGGACCTTCATCCAGAGACTTCACCCAGGGATCGGACCTTCATCCAGAGACTTCAAGTAGGGCTCAGACCTTCATCCAGAGAGTTCGCCCAGGGCTCGGACCTTCATCCAGAGAGTTCGCCCAGGGATCGGACCTTTATCCAGAGACTTCACCCAGGGCTCGGACATTCATCCAGAGACTTTGTCCAGGGCTCGGACCTTCATCAAGAGATTCAACCAGGTCCGGAACTTCATCCAGAGACTTCACCGAGGGCTGAGCCTTCATCTAGAGACTTCACCCAGGGCCGGAGCTTCATCCAGAGACTACACCCATGGCAGGACCTTCATCCAGAGACTTCACCCAGGGATCGGACCTTCATCCAGAGACATCACCCAGGGCTCGGATCTTCATCCAGAGACTTCACCCAGGGCTTGGACCTTCATCCAGAGACGTCACCCAGGAATTGGAACTTCATCCAGTGACTTCACCCAGGGCCGGACCTTCATCCAGAGACTTCACCCAGGGCTGGACCTTCATCCAGAGACTTCTCCCAGGCCTCGGACCTTCATCCAGAGACTTCACCCAGGGCCGGACCTTCATCCCGAGACTTCGCCCAGGGCTGGACCTTCTTCCAGAGACTTCACCCAGGGATCGGACATTCATCCAGAGACTTCGCCCAGGGATCAGACCTTTTTCCATAGACGTCACCCAGGGATCGGACCTTCATCCAGAGACTTTGCCCAGGGCCGGACCTTCATCCAGAGACTTCTCCCAGGGTTCGGACCTTCATCCAGTGACTGCCCAGTGCTCAGACCTTCATCCAGAGACTTTGCCCAAAGCTCGTACCTTTATCCAGAGACTTCAACCAGGGCTTGGACCTTCATGCAGAGACTACACCCATGGCAGGACCTTCATCCAGAGACGTCACCCAGGGCTCGGACCTTCATCCAGAGACTTCACCCAGGGCTTGGACCTTCATCCAGAGACTTCACACAGGGATCGGACTTCATCCAGTGAGTTCACCCAGGGCCGGACCTTCATCCAGAGACTTCACCCAGGGATCGGACCTTTATCCCGAGAGTCAACCCAGTGCTCGGACCTTCATCCAGAGACATTACCCAGGGCCGGACCTTTATCCAGAGACTACACCCATGGCAGGACCTTCATCCAGAGACGTCACCCAGGGCTCGGACCTTCATCCAGAGACTTCGCCCAGGGATCGGACCTTTATCCAGAGATTTAGCCCAGGGATCAGACCTTCATCCAAAGACTTCACCCAGGGATCGGACCTTCATCCAGAAACTTCGCCCACGGATCGGACCTATTTCCAGAGACTTCAGCCAACGCTCGGACCTTCATCCAGAGACTTTGTCCAGGGATCGGACCTTCATCCAGAGACTTCACCCAGGGCTCGGACATTCATCAAGAGACTTCGCCCACGGATCGGACCTTTATCCTGAGATTTCACCGAGGGCTCAGACCTTCATCCAGAGACTTGGCCCAGGGCTCGGACCTTCATCCAGAGAGTTCGCCCAAGGCTCGGACATTCATACAGTGACTTCACCCAGGTCTCGGACATTCATCCAGAGACCCTGCCCAAAGCTCGGACCTTCATCCAGAGACTTCACCCAAGGCTTGGGCCTTCTTCCAGAAACTTCACCCAGGGGTCGGACCTTCATCCAGAGACTTCACCCAGCGCCGGACCTTCATCCAGAGTCTTCGCCCAGGGCTCGGACCTTCATCCAGAGACTTCACCCAGGTCTGAACCTTCATCCAGAGACTTCGCCCTGGGTTCGGGCCTTCATCCAGAGACTTCGCCCAGGGCTCGGACCTTCATCCAGCGACTTCCCCCAGGGCTGGAACCATCATTCAGAGACTTCACCCAGGGCTCGGTCCTTCATCCAGAGACTACACCCATGGCAGGACCTTCATCCCGAGAATTCACCCAGGGATCGGACCTTCAACCAGAGACTTCACCCAGGGCTCGGACCTTCATCCAGAGTCTTCGCCCAGGACTCGGATCTTCATCCAGAGACATCACCCAAAGCTTGGACCTTCATCCAGAGACATCCCCCAGGGCTCGGACCTTCATCCAGGGACTTCACCCAGGGCCGGACCTTCATCCAGAGACTTCACCGAGGGATCGGACCTTTATCCAGAGACTTCACCCAGGTCTCAGACCTTCATCCAGAGACTTTGTCCAGGGCTTGGACCTTCATCAAGTGAGTTCGCCCAGGGCCGGACCTTCATCCAGAGACTTCAAGTAGGGCTCAGACCTTCATCCAGAGAGTTCGCCCGGGCTCGGACCTTCATCCAGAGAGTTCGCCCAGGGATCGGACCTTTATCTAGAGACTTCACCAAGGGCTCGGTCATTCATCCAGAGACTTTGTCCAGGGCTCGGACCTTCATCAAGAGATTCACCCAGGTCCGGACATTCATCCAGAGAATTCACCGAGGGCTGAACCTTCATCCAGAGTCTTCAGCCAGGGCCGGATCTTCATCCAGAGACTTCACCAAGGGCTGAACCTTCATCCAGAGACTTCACCCAGAGCTCGGACCTTCATCCAGAGACGTCACCCAGGGCTCGGACCTTCAACCAGAGATTTCAAGCAGTGCTGAACCTTCATCGAGAGACTTCCCCCAGGGCTGAGCCTTCATCTAGAGACTTCACCCAGGGCCGGACCTTCATCCAGAGACTACACCCATGACAGGACCTTCATCCAGAGACTTCACCCAGGGATCGGACCTTCATCCAGAGACATCACCCAGGGCTCGGATCTTCATCCAGAGACTTCACCCAGGGCTTGGACCTTCATCCAGAGACTTCACCCAGCAATTGGAACTTCATCCAGTGACTTCACCCAGGGCCGGACCTTAATCCAGAGACTTCACCCTGGGCTGGACCTTCATCCAGAGACTTCTCCCAGGGCTCGGACCTTCATCCAGAGACTTCACCCAGGGCCGGACCTTCATCCAGAGACTTCGCCCAGGGCCGGACCTTCTTCCAGAGACTTCACCCAGGGATTGGACATTCATCCAGAGACTTCGCCCAGGGATCAGACCTTTATCCAGAGACTTCACCCAGGGATCGGACCTTCATCCAGAGACTTTGCCAAGGGCCGGACCTTCATCCAGAGACTTCTCCCAGGGTTCGGACCTTCATCCCATGACTGCCCAGTGCTCAGACCTTCATCCAGAGACTTTGCCCAAAGCTCGTACCTTTATCCAGAGACTTCACCCAGGGCTTGGACCTTCATGCAGAGACTACACCCATGGCAGGACCTTCATCCAGAGACGTCACCCAGGGCTCGGACCTTCATCCAGAGACTTCACCCAGGGCTTGGACCTTCATCCAGAGACTTCACACAGGGATCGGACTTCATCCAGTGAGTTCACCCAGGGCCGGACCTTCATCCAGAGACTTCACCCAGGGATCGGACCTTTATCCCGAGAGTCAACCCAGTGCTCGGACCTTCATCCAGAGACAGTACCCAGGGCCGGACGTTCATCCAGAGACTACACCCATGGCAGGACCTTCATCCAGAGACGTCACCCAGGGCTCGGACCTTCATCCAGAGACTTCGCCCAGGGATCGGACCTTTATCCAGAGACTTAGCCCAGGGCTCAGACCTACATCCAGAGAGTTCGCCCAGGGATCGGACCTTTATCCAGAGACTTCGCCCAGGGATCAGACCTTCATCCAAAGACTTCACCCAGGGATCGGACCTTCATCCAGAAACTTCGCCCAGGGATCGGACCTTTTTCCAGAGACTTCAGCCAACGGTCGGACCTTCATCCAGAGACTTTGTCCAGGGATCGGACCTTCATCCAGAGACTTCACCCAGGGATCGGACATTCATCCAGAGACTTCACCCAGGGATCGGACCTTCATCCAGAGACTTCGCCCACAGATCGGACCTTTATCCTGAGATTTCACCGAGGGCTCAGACCTTCATCCAGAGACTTGGCCCAGGGATCGGACCTTTTTCCAGAGACTTCACCCAGGGCTCGGACCTTCATCCAGAGACTTTGTCCAGGGCTCGGACCTTCATCAAGAGAGTTCGCCCAGGGCCGGACCTTCATCCGGAGAATTCTCCCAGGGCTCGGACCTTCATCCAGAGCGTTCGCCCAGGGCTCGGACATTCATACAGTGACTTCACCCAGGTCTCGAACATTCATCCAGAGACCCTGCCCAAAGCTCGGACCTTCATCCAGAGACTTCACCCAAGGCTTGGGCCTTCTTCCAGAAACTTCACCCAGGGGTCGGACCTTCATCCAGAGACTTCACCCAGCGCCGGACCTTCATCCAGAGTCTTCGCCCAGGGCTCGGACCTTCATCCAGAGACTTCACCCAGGTCTGAACCTTCATCCAGAGACTTCACCCAGGGCTCGGACCTTCATCCAGAGACTTCGCCCAGGGCTCGGACCTTCATCCAGCGACTTCCCCCAGGGCTGGAACCATCATTCAGAGACTTCACACAGGGTTTCTCACCTTCATCCAGAGACTTCACCCAGGGCTCAGACCTTCATCCAGAGACTTCACCCAGGGCCGGACCTTCATCCAGAGTCTTCGCCCAGGGCTCGGACCTTCATCCAGAGACTTCACCCAGGGCTTGGACCTTCATCCAGAGATTTCACTCAGGGCTCGGAACTTCATCCAGAGACTTCACCCAGGGCTTGGACCTTCATCCAGAGACTTCACCCAGGGCTCGGACTTTCATCCAGTGAGTTTGCCCAGGGCTCGGACATACATCCAGAGACTTTGCCCAGGGCTTTGACCGTGATCCAGAGACTTCACCACGGGCTAGATCTTCATCCTGAGACTTCCCCCAGGGCTCGGGCCTTCATCCAGAGACTTTGCCCAAGGCTCGGAACTTCTTCCAGAGACTTCACCCAGGGCCGGACCTTCATCCAGAGATGTCGCCCAGGGCCGGACTTTCATCCAGAGACTTCACCAAGGGCTGGACCTTCATTCAGAGACTTCACCCAGGGATCGGACCTTTAGCCCGAGAGTACACCCAGGGCTCGGATCTTCATCCAGAGACTTGACCCAGGGATCGGACCTTTATCCAGAGAATTCGCCCAGGGCTCGGACCTTCATCCAGAGACTTGTCCCAGGGCTGGACCTTCATTCAGAGACTTCGCCCTGGGCTCAGACCTTCATCCAGAGACTTGGCACAAAGCTCGTACCTTCATCCAGAGACTTCACCCAGGGCTTGGAACTTCATCCAGAGACTTCACCCAGGGCTCGAACCTTCATCCAGAGACTACACCCATGGCAGGACCTTCATCCCGAGACTTCACCCAGGGATCGGACCTTCAACCAGAGACTTCACCCAGGGCTCGGACCTTCATCCAGAGTCTTCACCCAGGGCTGAACATTCATCCAGTGACTTCACCCTGGGCCGGACCTTCATCCAGAGTCTTTGCCCAGGGCCGGACCTTCATCCAGAGACTTCACCAAGGGCTGGACATTCTTCCAGAGACTTCACCCAGGGCTGGACCTTCATCCAGAGATTTCACCCAGGGATCGGAACTTCATCCAGTGACTTCACCAAGGGCCGGATCTTCATCCACAGAATTTACCCAGGGCTTGGACCTTAATCCAGAGACATCACCCAGCGATCGGATCTTTATCCAGTGACTTCACCCAAGGCCAGACCTTCATCCAGAGTCTTTGCCCAGGGCCGGACCTTCATCCAGAGACTTCACCCAGGGCCGGAACATCTTCCAGAGACTTCACCCAGGGCTGGACCTTCATCCAGAGACTTCTCCCAGGGATCGGACCTTCATCCAGAGACTTTGTCCAGGGATCGGACCTTCTTCCAGAGACTTCACCCAGGGATCGGACCTTTATCCCGAGAGTGCACCCAGGGCTCGGACCTTCATCCAGAGACTTCACACAGGGATCGGACCTTTATCCAGAGACTTCACCCAGGGCTCAGACCTTCATCCAGAGACTTCACCCAGGGCTGGACCTTCATCCAGAGACTTCGCCCTGGGCTCAGACCTTCATCCAGAGACTTTGCCCAAAGCTCGTACCTTCATCCAGAGACTTCACCCAGGGCTTGGACCTTCATCCAGAGACTTCGCCCAGCGCCGGAACTTCATCCAGAGACTTCACGCAGGGCTCGGACGTTCATCCAGAGACGTCACCCAGGGCTCGGACCTTCATCCAGAGACTTCACCCAGGGCTGGACCTTCATCCAGAGACTTCGCCCTGGGCTCAGACCTTCATCCAGAGACTTTGCCCAAAGCTCGTACCTTCATCCAGAGACTTCACCCAGGGCTTGGACCTTCATCCAGAGACTTCGCCCAGCGCCGGAACTTCATCCAGAGACTTCACGCAGGGCTCGGAAGTTCATCCAGAGACGTCACCCAGGGCTCGGACCTTCATCCAGAGACTTCACCCAGGGCTGAACCTTCATCCAGCGACTTCACCCAGGGCCGGACCTTCATCCAGAGACTACACCCATGGAAGGACCTTCATCCAGAGTCTTCACCCAGGGATCGGACCTTCATCCAGAGACTTCACACAGGGCTCGGACCTTCATCCAGAGACTTCACCCAGGGTTCGGACCTTCATCCAGAGACTTCACCCAGGGCTGAACCTTTATCCAGAGATTTCACCCAGGGCCGGACATTCATCCAGCGACTACACCCATGGCAGGAACTTCATCCAGAGACGTCACCCAGGTCTCGGACCTTCAGCCAGAGACTTCAACCAGGACTTGGTCCTTCATCCAGTGACTTCGTCCTGGGCTCAGGCCTTCATCCAGCGACTTTGCCCAAAGCTCGTACCTTCATCCAGGGACTTCACCCAGGGCTTGGACATTTATCCGGAGACTTCGCCCCGGGCCGGATCTTCATCCAGAGACTTCACGCAGGGCTCGGACGATCATCCAGAGACTTTACCCAGGGCTCGGACCTTCATCCAGAGACTTCACCCAGGGATCGTACTTTCATCCAGAGACTTCACACAGGGCTCGGACCTTCAAACAGAGACTTCACCCAGGGTTCGGACCTTCATCCAGAGACATCACCCAGGGCTGAACCTTTATCCAGAGATTTCACCCAGGGCCGGACATTCATCCTGAGACTACACCCATGGCAGGACCTTCATCCAGAGACTACACCCATGACAGGACCTTCATCCAGAGACGTCACCCAGGGCTCGGACCTTCATCCAGAGACTTCACCCAGCACTGGACCTTCATCCAGAGTCTTCACCCAGGGATCAGACCTTTATCCAGAGAGTTCGCCCAGGGCTCGGACCTTCATCCAGAGACTTCACCCAGGGATCGGACCTTCATCCAGAGACTTCACCCAGGGATCGGACCTTCATCCAGAGTCTTCTCCCAGGGCTCGGACCTTCATCCAGAGAGTTCGCCCAGGGCTCGGACCTTCATCCAGAGACTTCGCCCAGGGATCAGACCTTCATCCAGAGAGTTCGCCAAGCCCAGACCTTTATCCAGAGACTTCACCCACGGCTCGGACCTTCATCCATAGACTTCACCCAGGGCTTGGACATTCATCCAGTGACTTCACCCAGGGCTCGGACCTTCATCCAGAGACTTCACCCAGGGATCAGACCTTCATCCAGAGACTTCACCCAGGCCTTGGACCTTCATCCAGAGACTTCGCCCAGGGCCGGACCTTCATCCAGAGTCTTCAGCCAGGGCTCGGACCTTCATCCAGAGACTTCACCCAGGGCTCGGACGTTTATCCATAGACTTTACCCAGGGCTGAACCTTCATCCAGAGACTTCACCCAGGGCTGGACGTTCATCCAGAGACTACACCCATTGCAGGACCTTCATCCAGAGACTTCACCCAGGGATCGGACCTTCATCCAGAGACTTCACACAGGTCTTGGACCTTCATCCTGAGACTTCACCCAGGGTTCGGACCTTCATCCAGAGATTTCACCCAGGGCTGAACCTTCATCCAGAGACTTCACCCTGGGCCGGACGTTCATCCAGAGACTTCACCCTGGGATCGGAACTTTATCCAGTGACTTCACCCAGGGCCAGACCTTCATCCAGAGTCTTTGCCCATGGAACGGACCGTCATCCAGAGACTTTACCCAGGGCTGGACCTTCATCCAGAGACTTCACCCAGGGCTTGGACCTTCATTCAGAGACTTCACACAGAGATCGGAACTTCATCCAGTGAGTTCACCCAGTGCCGGACCTTCATCCAGAGACTTCACCCAGGGATCGGACATTTATCCCGAGAGTACACCCTGGGATCGGACCTTTATCCAGATACTTCGCCCAGGGCTCAGAACTTCATCCAGAGACTTCACCCAGGGTTCGGACCTTCATCCAGAGACTTCACCCAGGGCTCAGACCTTCATCCAGAGACTTTGCCCAAAGCTCGTACCTTCATCCAGAGACTTCACCCAGGGCTTGGACATTCATCCAGAGACTTCGCCCAGGGCCGGAACTTCATCCAGAGACTTCACGCAGGGCTCGGACGTTCATCCAGAGACTTTACCCAGTGCTCGGACCTTCATCCAGAGACTTCACCCAGGGCTGGACCTTCATCCAGAGACTTCGCCCTGGGTTCAGACCTTCATCCAGAGACTTTGCCCAAAGCTCGTACCTTCATCCAGAGACTTCACCCAGGGCTTGGACCTTCATCCAGAGACTTCGCCCAGGGCCGGAACTTCATCCAGAGACTTCACGCAGGGCTCGGACGTTCATCCAGAGATGTCACCCAGGGCTCGGACCTTCATCCAGAGACTTCACCCAGGGCTGAACCTTCATCCAGCGACTTCACCCAGGGCCGGACCTTCATCCAGATACTACACCCATGGCAGGACCTTCTTCCAGAGACTTCACCCAGGGGTCGGACGTTCATCCAGAGACGTCACCCAGGGCTCGGACCTTCATCCAGAGACTTCACCCAGGGCTGGACCTTCATCAAGAGACTTCGCCCTGGGCTCAGACCTTCATCCAGAGACTGTGCCCAAAGCTCGTACCTTCATCCAGAGACTTCACCCAGGGCTTGGACCTTCATCCAGAGACTTCGCCCCGGGCCGAAACTTCATCCAGAGACTTCACGCAGGGCTCGGACGTTCATCCAGAGACTTTACCCAGGGCTCGGACCTTCATCCAGAGACTTCACCCAGGGATCGGACCTTCATCCAGAGACTTCACACAGGGCTCGAACCTTCAACCAGAGACTTCACCCAGGGTTCGGACCTTCATCCAGAGACATCACCCAGGGCTGAACCTTTATCCAGAGATTTCACCCAGGGCCGGACATTCATCCTGGGACTACACCCATGGCAGGACCTTCATCCAGAGACGTCGCCCAGGGCTCAGACCTTCAGCCAGAGACTTCACCAGGACTTGGACCTTCATCCAGAGACTTCTCCCAGGGATCGGACCTTCATCCAGAGACTTTGTCCAGGGATCGGACCTTCTTCCAGAGACTTCACCCAGGGATCGGACCTTTATCCCGAGAGTACACCCAGGGATCGGACCTTCATCCAGAGACTTCACGCAGGGATCGGACCTTTATCCAGATACTTCGCCCAGGGCTCAGAACTTCATCCAGAGACTTCACCCAGGGCTGGACCTTCATCCAGAGACTTCGCCCTGGGCTCAGACCTTCATCCAGAGACTTTGCCCAAAGCTCGTACCTTCATCCAGAGACTTCACCCAGGGCTTGGACCTTCATCCAAAGACTTCGCCTAGGGCCGGAACCTCATCCAGAGACTTCGCGCAGGGCTCGGACGTTCATCCAGAGACGTCACCCAGGGCTCGGACCTTCATCCAGAGACTTCACCCAGGGCTGGACCTTCATCCAGAGACTTCGCCCTGGGCTCAGACCTTCATCCAGAGACTTTGCCCAAAGCTCGTACCTTCATCCAGAGACTTCGCCCAGGGCCGGAACTTCATCCAGAGACTTCACGCAGGGCTCGGAAGTTCATCCAGAGACGTCACCCAGGGCTCGGACCTTCATCCAGAGACTTCACCCAGGGCTCGGGCCTTCATCCAGAGACTTCACCCAGGGCTTGGACCTTCATCCAGAGACTTCGCCCAGGGCCGGACCTTCATCCAGAGACTTCAGCCAGGGCTCGGACCTTCATCCAGAGACTTCACCCAGGGCTCGGACCTTTATCCATAGACTTTACCCAGGGCTGAACCTTCATCCACAGACTTCACCCAGGGCTGGACCTTCATCCAGAGACTACATCCATGGCAGGACCTTCATCCAGAGACTTCACCCAGGGATCGGACCTTCATCCAGAGACTTCACACAGGTCTTGGACCTTCATCCTGAGACTTCACCCAGGGCTCGGACCTTCATCCAGAGATTTCACCCGGGGCTGAACCTTCATCCAGAGACTTCACCCTGGGCCCGACGTTCATCCAGAGACTTCTCCCTGGGATCGGAACTTTATCCAGTGACTTCACCCAGGGCCAGACCTTCATCCAGAGTCTTTGCCCATGGAACGGACCTTCATCCAGAGACTTTACCCAGGGCTGGACCTTCATCCAGAGACTTCACCCAGGGCTTGGACCATCATTCAGAGACTTCACACAGAGATCGGAACTTCATCCAGTGACTTCACCCAGTGCCGGACATTCATCCAGAGACTTCACCCAGGGATCGGACCTTTATCCCGAGAGTACACCCAGGGATCGGACCTTTATCCAGATACTTCGTCCAGGGCTCAGAACTTCATCCAGAGACTTCACCCAGGGCTGGACCTTCATCCAGAGACTTCGCCCTGGGCTCAGACCTTCATCCAGAGACTTTGCCCAAAGCTCGTACCTTCATCCAGAGACTTCACCCAGGGCTTGGACATTCATCCAGAGACTTCGCCCAGGGCCGGAACCTCATCCAGAGACTTCACGCAGGGCTCGGACGTTCATCCAGAGACTTTACCCAGGGCTCGGACCTTCATCCAGAGACTTCACCCAGGGCTGGACCTTCATCCAGAGACTTCGCCCTGGGCTCAGACCTTCATCCAGAGACTTTGCCCAAAGCTCGTACCTTCATCCAGAGACTTCACCCAGGGCTTGGACCTTCATCCGGAGACTTCGCCCAGCGCCGGAACTTCATCCAGAGACTTCACGCAGGGCTCGGACGTTCATCCAGAGACGTCACCCAGGGCTCGGACCTTCATCCAGAGACTTCACCCAGGGCTGAACCTTCATCCAGCGACTTCACCCAGGGCCGGACCTTCATCCAGAGACTACACCCATGGCAGGACCTTCATCCAGAGACTTCACCCAGGGATCGGACCTTCATCCAGAGACTTCACACAGGGCTCGGACCTTCATCCAGAGACTTCACCCAGGGTTCGGACCTTCATCCAGAGACTTCACCCAGGGCTGAACCTTTATCCAGAGATTTCACCCAGGGCCGGACATTCATCCTGAGACTACACCCATGGCAGGAACTTCATCCAGAGACGTCACCCAGGGCTCGGACCTTCAGCCAGAGACTTCACCCAGGACTTGGACCTTCATCCAGAGACTTCGTCCTGGGCTCAGGCCTTCATCCAGAGACTTTGCCCAAAGATCGTACCTTCATCCAGAGACTTCACCCAGGGCTTGGACCTTTATCCAGAGACTTCGCCCCGGGCCGGAACTTCATCCAGAGACTTCACGCAGGGCTCGGACGTTCATCCAGAGACTTTACCCAGGGCTCGGACCTTCATCCAGAGACTTCACCCAGGGATCGGACCTTCCTCCAGAGACTTCACACAGGGCTCGGACCTTCAACCAGAGACTTCACCCAGGGTTCGGACCTTCATCCAGAGACATCACCCAGGGCTGAACCTTTATCCAGAGATTTCACCCAGGGCCGGACATTCATCCTGAGACTACACCCATGGCAGGACCTTCATCCAGAGACGTCACCCAGGGCTCGGACCTTCAGCCAGAGACTTCACCAGGACTTGGACCTTCATCCAGAGACTTCTCCCAGGGATCGGACCTTCATCCAGAGACTTTGTCCAGGGATCAGACTATCTTCCAGAGACTTCACCCAGGGATCGGACCTTTATCCCGAGAGTACACCCAGGGCTCGGACCTTCATCCAGAGACTTCGCGCAGGGCTCGGACGTTCATCCAGAGACGTCACCCAGGGCTCGGACCTTCATCCAGAGACTTCACCCAGGGCTGGACCTTCATCCAGAGACTTCGCCCTGGGCTCAGACCTTCATCCAGAGACTTTGCCCAAAGCTCGTACCTTCATCCAGAAACTTCACCCAGGGCTTGGACCTTCATCCAGAGACTTCGCCCAGGGCCGGAATTTCATCCAGAGACTTCACGCAGGGCTCGGATGTTCATCCAGAGACGTCACCCAGGGCTCGAACCTTCATCCAGCGACTTCACCCAGGGCCGGACCTTCATCCAGAGACTACACCCATAGCAGGACCTTCATCCAGAGACTTCACCCAGGGATCGGACATTCATCCAGAGACTTCACACAGGGCTCGGACCTTCATCCAGAGACTTCACCCAGGGTTCGGACCTTCATCCAGAGACTTCACCCAGGGCTGAACCTTTATCCAGAGATTTCACCCAGGGCCGGACATTCATCCTGAGACTACACCCATGGCCGGAACTTCATTCAGAGACGTCACCCAGGGCTCGGACCTTCAGCCAGAGACTTCACCCAGGACTTGGACCTTCATCCAGAGACTTCGTCCTGGGCTCAGGCCTTCATCCAGAGACTTTGCCCAAAGATCGTACCTTCATCCAGTGACTTCACCCAGGGCTCGGACCTTCATCCAGAGACTTCACCCAGGGATCAGACCTTCATCCAGAGACTTCTCCCAGGGCTCGGACCTTCATCCAGAGACTTCACCTAGGGCTGGACCTTCATCCAGAGACTTCACCCAGGGCCGGATCTTCATCCAGAGACGTCGCCCAGGGCTGGACTTTCATCCAGAGACATCACCCAGGGCTGGACCTTCATCCAGAGACTTCACCCAGGTATCGGACCTTTATCCTGATAGTACACCCAGGGCTCGGACCTTCATCTGAGACTTCACCCAGGAATCGGACCTTTACCCAGCGACTTCACCCAGGGCTCGGACCTTCATCCAGAGACTTCACCCAGGGCTGGACCTTCATCCAGAGACTTCGCCCTGGGCTCAGACCTTCATCCAGAGACTTTGCCCAAAGCTCGTACCTTCATCCAGAGACTTCACCCAGAGCTTGGACCTTCATCCAGAGACTTCGCCCAGGGCCGGAACTTCATCGAGAGACTTCACGCAGGGCTCGGATGTTCATCCAGAGACGTCACCCAGGGCTCGGACCTTCATCCAGAGACTTCACCCAGGGCTCGGACCTTCATCCAGAGACTTCACCCAGGGCCGGACCTTCATCCAGAGACTTCAGCCAGGGCTCGGACCTTCATCCAGAGACTTCACCCAGGGCTCGGACGTTTATCCATAGACTTTACCCCGGGCTGAACCTTCATCCAGAGACTTCACCCAGGGCTGGACCTTCATCCAGAGACTACACCCATGGCAGGACCTTCATCCAGAGACCTCACCCAGGGATCGGACCTTCATCCAGAGACTTCACACAGGTCTTGGACCTTCATCCTGAGACTTCACCCAGGGCTCGGACCTTCATCCAGAGATTTCACCCAGGGCTGAACCTTCATCCAGAGACTTCACCCTGGGCCGGACGTTCATCCAGAGACTTCACCATGGGATCGCAACTTTATCCAGTGACTTCACCCAGGGCCAGACCTTCATCCAGAGTCTTTGCCCATGGAACGGACCTTCATCCAGAGACTTTACCCAGGGCTGGACCTTCATCCAGAGACTTCACCCAGGGCTTGGACCTTCATTCAGAGACTTCACACAGAGATCGGAACTTCATCCAGTGAGTTCACCCAGTGCCGAACCTTCATCCAGAGACTTCACCCAGGGATCGGACCTTTATCCCGAGAGTAAACCCAGGGATCGGACCTTTATCCAGATACTTCGCCCAGGGCTCAGAACTTCATCCAGAGACTTCACCCAGGGTTGGACCTTCATCCAGAGACTTCGCCCTGGGCTCAGACCTTCATCCAGAGACTTTGCCCAAAGCTCGTACCTTCATCCAGAGACTTCACCCAGGGCTTGGACATTCATCCAGAGACTTCGCCCAGGGCTGGAACTTCATCCAGAGACTTCACGCAGGGCTCGGACGTTCATCCAGAGACGTCACCCAGGGCTCGGACCTTCATCCAGAGACTTCACCCAGGGCTGGACCTTCATCCAGAGACTTCGCCCTGGGCTCAGACCTTCATCCAGAGACTTTGCCCAAAGCTCGTACCTTCATCCAGAGACTTCACCCAGGGCTTGGACCTTCATCCGGAGACTTCGCCCAGCACCGGAACTTCATCCAGAGACTTCACGCAGGGCTCGGACGTTCATCCAGAGACGTCACCCAGGGCTCAGACCTTCATCCAGAGACTTCACCCAGGGCTGAACCTTCATCCAGCGACTTCACCCAGGGCCTGACCTTCATCCAGAGACTACACCCATGGCGGGACATTCATCCAGAGACTTCACCCAGGGATCGGACCTTCATCCAGAGACTTCACACAGGGCTCGGACCTTCATCCAGAGACTTCACCCAGGGTTCGGACCTTCATCCAGAGACTTCACCCAGGGCTGAACCTTTATCCAGAGATTTCACCCAGGGCCGGACATTCATCCTGAGACTACACCCATGGCAGGAACTTCATCCAGAGACGTCACCCAGGGCTCGGACCTTCAGCCATAGACTTCACCCTGGACTTGGACCTTCATCCAGAGACTTCGTCCTGGGCTCAGAACTTCATCCAGAGACTTTGCCCAAAGATCGTACCTTCATCCAGAGACTTCACCCTGGGCTCAGACCTTCATCCAGAGACTTTGCCCAAAGCTCGTACCTTCATCCAGAGACTTCACCCAGGGCTTGGACCTTCATCCGGAGACTTCGCCCAGCGCCGGAACTTCATCCAAAGACTTCACGCAGGGCTCGGACGTTCATCCAGAGACGTCACCCAGGGCTCGGACCTTCATCCAGAGACTTCACCCAGGGCTGAACCTTCATCCAGCGACTTCACCCAGGGCCGGACCTTCATCCAGAGACTACACCCATGGCAGGACCTTCCTCCAGAGACTTCACCCAGGGATAGGACCTTCATCCAGAGACTTCACACAGGGCTCGGACCTTCATCCAGAGACTTCACCCAGGGTTCGGACCTTCATCCAGAGACTTCACCCAGGGCTGAACCTTTATCCAGAGATTTCACCCAGGGCCGGACATTCATCCTGAGACTACACCCATGGCAGGAACTTCATCCAGAGACGTCACCCAGGGCTCGGACCTTCAGCCAGAGACTTCACCCAGGACTTGGACCTTCATCCAGAGACTTCGTCCTGGGCTCAGGCCTTCATCCAGCGACTTTGCCCAAAGATCGTACCTTCATCCAGAGACTTCACCCAGGGCTTGGACCTTTATCCAGAGACTTCGCCCCAGGCCGGAACTTCATCCAGAGACTTCACGCAGGGCTCGGACGTTGATCCAGAGACTTTACCCAGGGCTCGGACCTTCATCCAGAGACTTCACCCAGGGATCGGACCTTCCTCCAGAGACTTCACACAGGGCTCGGACCTTCAACCAGAGACTTCACCCAGGGTTCGGACCTTCATCCAGAGACATCACCCAGGGCTGAACCTTTATCCAGAGATTTCACCCAGGGCCGGACATTCATCCTGAGACTACACCCATGGCAGGACCTTCATCCAGAGACGTCACCCAGGGCTCGGACCTTCAGCCAGAGACTTCACCAGGACTTGGACCTTCATCCAGAGACTTCTCCCAGGGATCGGACCTTCATCCAGAGACTTTGTCCAGGGATCGGACCTTCTTCCAGAGACTTCACCCAGGGATCGGACCTTTATCCCGAGAGTACACCCAGGGCTGGACCTTCATCCAGAGACTTCGCCCTGGGCTCAGACCTTCATCCAGAGACTTTGCCCAAAGCTCGTACCTTCATCCAGAGACTTCACCCAGGGCTTGGACCTTCATCCAGAGACTTCGCCCAGGGCCGGAACTTCATCCAGAGACTTCACGCAGGGCTCGGAAGTTCATCCAGAGACGTCACCCAGGGTTCGGACCTTCATCCAGAGACTTCACCCAGGGCTGAACCTTCATCCAGCGACTTCACCCAGGGCCGGACCTTCATCCAGAGACTACACCCATGGCAGGACCTTCATCCAGAGACTTCACCCAGGGATCGGACCTTCATCCAGAGACTTCACACAGGGCTCGGACCTTCATCCAGAGACTTCACCCAGGGTTCGGACCTTCATCCAGAGACTTCACCCAGGGCTGAACCTTTATCCAGAGATTTCACCCAGGGCCGGACATTCATCCTGAGACTACACCCATGGCAGGAACTTCATCCATAGACGTCACCCAGGGCTCGGACCTTCATCCAGAGACTTCACCCAGGACTTGAACCTTCATCTAGAGACTTCGTCCTGGGCTCAGGCCTTCATCCAGAGACTTTGCCCAAAGCTCGTACCTTCATCCAGTGACTTCACCCAGGGCTCGGACCTTCATCCAGAGACTTCACCCAGGGATCAGACCTTCATCCAGAGACTTCTCCCAGGGCTCGGACCTTCATCCAGAGACTTCACCTAGGGCTGGACCTTCATCCAGAGACTTCACCCAGGGCCGGACCTTCATCCAGAGACGTCGCCCCGGGCTGGACTTTCATCCAGAGACATCACCCAGGGCTGGACCTTCATCCAGAGACTTCACCCAGGTATCGGACCTTTATCCTGATAGTACACCCAGGGCTCGGACCTTCATCTGAGACTTCACCCAGGAATCGGACCTTTATCCAGCGACTTCACCCAGGGCTCGGACCTACATCCAGAGACTTGACCCAGGGCTGGACCTTCATCCAGAGACTTCACCCAGGGCTCGGACCTTCATCCAGAGACTTCACCCAGGGCTTGGACCTTCATCCAGAGACTTCGCCCAGGGCCGGACATTCATCCAGAGACTTCAGCCAGGGCTCGGACCTTCATCCAGAGACTTCACCCAGGGCTCGGACCTTTATCCATAGACTTTACCCAGGGCTGAACCTTCATCCAGAGACATCACCCAGGGCTGGACCTTCATCCAGAGACTACACCCATGGCAGGACCTTCATCCAGAGACTCCACCCAGGGATCGGACCTTCATCCAGAGACTTCACACAGGTCTTGGACCTTCATCCTGAGACTTCACCCAGGGATCGGACCTTCATCCAGAGATTTCACCCAGGGCTGAACCTTCATCCAGAGTGTTCACCCAGGGATCAGACCTTTATCCAGAGAGTTCGCCCAGGGCTCGGACCTTCATCCAGAGACTTAACCCAGGGATCGGACCTTCATCCAGAGACTTCACCCTGGGATCGGACCTTCATCCAGAGTCTTCTCCCAGGGCTCGGACCTTCATCCAGAGAGTTCGCCCAGGGCTCGGACCTTCATCCAGAGACTTTGCCCGGGGCTCAGACCTTCATCCAGAGACTTCGCCCAGGGATCAGACCTTCATCCAGAGAGTTCGCCAAAGCCAAGACCTTTATCCAAAGACTTCACCCATGGCTCGGACCTTCATCCATAGACTTCACCCAGGGCTCGGACATTCATCCAGTGACTTCACCCAGGGCTCGGACCTTCATCCAGAGACTTCACCCAGGGATCAGACCTTCATCCAGAGACTTCTCCCAGGGCTCGGACCTTCATCCAGAGACTTCACCTAGGGCTGGACCTTCATCCAGAGACTTCACTCATGGCCGGTCCTTCATCCAGAGACGTCGCCCAGGGCTGGACTTTCATCCAGAGACATCACCCAGGGCTGGACCTTCATCCAGAGACTTCACCCAGGTATCGGACCTTTATCCTGATAGTACACCCAGGGCTCGGACCTTCATCTGAGACTTCACCCAGGAATCGTTCCTTTATCCAGCGACTTCACCCAGGGCTCGGACCTACATCCAGAGACTTGACCCAGGGCTGGACCTTCATCCAGAGACTTCACCCAGGGCTCGGACCTTCATCCAGAGACTTCACCCAGGGCTTGGACCTTCATCCAGAGACTTCGCCCAGGGCTTGGACCTTCATCCAGAGACTTCAGCCAGGGCTCGGACCTTCATCCAGAGACTTCACCCAGGGCTCGGACCTTTATCCATAGACTTTACCCAGGGCTGAACCTTTATCCAGAGACTTCACCCAGGGCTGGACCTTCATCCAGAGACTACACCCATGGCAGGACCTTCATCCAGAGACTTCACCCAGGGATCGGACCTTCATGCAGAGACTTCACACAGGTCTTGGACCTTCATCCTGAGACTTCACCCAGGGCTCGGACCTTCATCCAGAGATTTCACCCAGGGCTGAACCTTCATCCAGAGACTTCACCCTGGGCCGGACGTTCATCCAGAGACTTCACCCTGGGATCGGAACTTTATCCAGTGACTTCACCCAGGGCCAGACCTTCATCCAGAGTCTTTGCCCATGGAACGGACCTTCATCCAGAGACTTTACCCAGGGCTGGACCTTCATCCAGAGACTTCACCCAGGGCTTGGACCTTCATCCAGAGACTTCGCCCAGGGCCGGAACTTCATCCAGAGACTTCACGCAGGGCTCGGAAGTTCATCCAGAGACGTCACCCAGGGCTCGGACCTTCATCCAGAGACTTCACCCAGGGCTCGGACCTTCATCCAGAGACTTCACCCGGGGCTTGGACCTTCATCCAGAGACTTCGCCCAGGGCCGGACCTTCATCCAGAGACTTCAGCCAGGGCTCGGACCTTCATCCTGAGACTTCACCCAGGGCTCGGACCTTTATCCATAGACTTTACCCAGGGCTGAACCTTCATCCAGAGACTTCACCCAGGGCTGGACCTTCATCCAGAGACTACACCCATGGCAGGACCTTCATCCAGAGACTTCACCCAGGGATCGGACCTTCATCCAGAGACTTCACACAGGTCTTGGACCTTCATCCTGAGACTTCACCCAGGGCTCGGACCTTCATCCAGAGATTTCACCCAGGGCTGAACCTTCATCCAGAGACTTCACCCTGGGCCGGACGTTCATCCAGAGACTTCACCCTGGGATCGGAACTTTATCCAGTGACTTCACCCAGGGCCAGACCTTCATTCAGAGTCTTTGCCCATGGAACGGACCTTCATCCAGAGACTTTACCCAGGGCTGGACCTTCATCCAGAGACTTCACCCAGGGCTTGGACCTTCATTCAGAGACTTCACACAGAGATCGGAACTTCATCCAGTGAGTTCATCCAGTGCCGGACCTTCATCCAGAGACTTCACCCAGGGATCGGACCTTTATCCCGAGAGTACACCCAGGGATCGGACCTTTATCCAGATACTTCACCCAGGGCTCAGAACTTCATCCAGAGACTTCACCCAGTGCTGGACCTTCATCCAGAGACTTCGCCCTGGGCTCAGACCTTCATCCAGAGACTTTGCCCAAAGCTCGTACCTTCATCCAGAGAGTTCACCCAGGGCTTGGACATTCATCCAGAGACTTCGCCCTGGGCCGGAACTTCATCCAGAGACTTCACGCAGGGCTCGGACGTTCATCCAGAGACTTTACCCAGGGCTCGGACCTTCATCCAGAGACTTCACCCAGGGCTGGACCTTCATCCAGAGACTTCGCCCTGGGCTCAGACCTTCATCCAGAGACTTTGCCCAAAGCTCGTACCTTCATCCAGAGACTTCACCCAGGGCTTGGACCTTCATCCGGAGACTTCGCCCAGCGCCGGAACTTCATCCAGAGACTTCACGCAGGGCTCGGACGTTCATCCAGAGATGTCACCCAGGGCTCGGACCTTCATCCAGAGACTTCACCCAGGGCTGAACCTTCATCCAGCGACTTCACCCAGGGCCGGACCTTCATCCAGAGACTACACCCATGGCAGGTACTTCATCCAGAGACGTCACCCAGGGCTCGGACCTTCAGCCAGAGACTTCACCCAGGACTTGGACCTTCATCCAGAGACTTCGTCCTGGGCTCAGGCCTTCATCCAGAGACTTTGCCCAAAGATCGTACCTTCATCCAGAGACTTCACCCAGGGCTTGGACCTTTATCCAGAGACTTCGCCCCGGGCCGGAACTTCATCCAGAGACTTCACGCAGGGCTCGGACGTTCATCCAGAGACTTTACCCAGGGCTCGGACCTTCATCCAGAGACTTCACCCAGGGATCGGACCTTCCTCCAGAGACTTCACACAGGGCTCGGACCTTCAACCAGAGACTTCACCCAGGGTTCGGACCTTCATCCAGAGACATCACCCAGGGCTGAACCTTTATCCAGAGATTTCACCCAGGGCCGGACATTCATCCTGAGACTACACCCATGGCAGGACATTCATCCAGAGACGTCACCCAGGGCACGGACCTTCAGCCAGAGACTTCACCAGGACTTGGACCTTCATCCAGAGACTTCTCCCAGGGATCGGACCTTCATCCAGAGACTTTGTCCAGGGATCGGACCTTCTTCCAGAGACTTCACCCAGGGATCGGACCTTTATCCCGAGAGTACACCCAGGGCTCGGACCTTCATCCAGAGACTTCACGCAGGGATCGGACCTTTATCCAGATACTTCGCCCAGGGCTCAGACCTTCATCCAGAGACTTCACCCAGGGCTGGACCTTCATCCAGAGACTTCGCCCTGTGCTCAGACCTTCATACAGAGACTTTGCCCAAAGCTCGTACCTTCATCCAGAGACTTCACCCAGGGCTTGGACCTTCATCCAGAGACTTCGCCCAGGGCCGGAACTTCATCCAGAGACTTCGCGCAGGGCTCGGACGTTCATCCAGAGACGTCACCCAGGGCTCGGACCTTCATCCAGAGTCTTCACCCAGGGCTGGACCTTCATCCAGAGACTTCGCCCTGGGCTCAGACCTTCATCCAGAGACTGTGCCCAAAGCTCGTACCTTCATCCAGAGACTTCACCCAGGGCTTGGACCTTCATCCAGAGACTTCGCCCCGGGCCGGAACTTCATCCAGAGACTTCACGCAGGGCTCGGACGTTCATCCAGAGACTTTACCCAGGGCTCGGACCTTCATCCAGAGACTTCACCCAGGGATCGGACCTTCATCCAGAGACTTCACACAGGGCTCGAACCTTCAACCAGAGACTTCACCCAGGGTTCGGACCTTCATCCAGAGACATCACCCAGGGCTGAACCTTTATCCAGAGATTTCACCCAGGGCCGGACATTCATCCTGGGACTACACCCATGGCAGGACCTTCATCCAGAGACGTCGCCCAGGGCTCAGACCTTCAGCCAGAGACTTCACCAGGACTTGGACCTTCATCCAGAGACTTCTCCCAGGGATCGGACCTTCATCCAGAGACTTTGTCCAGGGATCGGACCTTCTTCCAGAGACTTCACCCAGGGATCGGACCTTTATCCCGAGAGTACACCCAGGGATCGGACCTTCATCCAGAGACTTCACGCAGGGATCGGACTTTTATCCAGATACTTCGCCCAGGGCTCAGACCTTCATCCAGAGACTTCACCCAGGGCTGGACCTTCATCCAGAGACTTCGCCCTGGGCTCAGACCTTCATCCAGAGACTTTGCCCAAAGCTCGTAACTTCATCCAGAGACTTCACCCAGGGCTTGGACCTTCATCCAAAGACTTCGCCCAGGGCCGGAACTTCATCCAGAGACTTCGCGCAGGGCTCGGACGTTCATCCAGAGACGTCACCCAGGGCTCGGACCTTCATCCAGAGACTTCACCCAGGGCTGGACCTTCATCCAGAGACATCGCCCTGGGCTCAGACCTTCATCCAGAGACTTTGCCCAAAGCTCGTACCTTCATCCAGAGACTTCACCCAGGGCTTGGACCTTCATCCAGAGACTTCGCCCAGGGCCGGAACTTCATCCAGAGACTTCACGCAGGGCTCGGAAGTTCATCCAGAGACGTCACCCAGGGCTCGGACCTTCATCCAGAGACTTCACCCAGGGCTCGGACCTTTATCCAGAGACTTCACCCAGGGCTTGGACCTTCATCCAGAGACTTCGCCCAGGGCCAGACCTTCATCCAGAGACTTCAGCCAGGGCTCGGACCTTCATCCAGAGACTTCACCCAGGGCTCGGACCTTTATCCATAGACTTTACCCAGGGCTGAACCTTCATCCAGAGACTTCACCCAGGGCTGGACCTTCATCCAGAGACTACACCCATGGCAGGACCTTCATCCAGAGACTTCACCCAGGGATCGGACCTTCATCCAGAGACTTCACACAGGTCTTGGACCTTCATCCTGAGACTTCACCCAGGGCTCGGACCTTCATCCAGAGATTTCACCCAGGGCTGAACCTTTATCCAGAGATTTCACCCAGGGCCGGACATTCATCCTGAGACTACACCCATGGCAGGACATTCATCCAGAGACGTCACCCAGGGCACGGACCTTCAGCCAGAGACTTCACCAGGACTTGGACCTTCATCCAGAGACTTCTCCCAGGGATCGGACCTTCATCCAGAGACTTTGTCCAGGGATCGGACCTTCTTCCAGAGACTTCACCCAGGGATCGGACCTTTATCCCGAGAGTACACCCAGGGCTCGGACCTTCATCCAGAGACTTCACGCAGGGATCGGACCTTTATCCAGATACTTCGCCCAGGGCTCAGACCTTCATCCAGAGACTTCACCCAGGGCTGGACCTTCATCCAGAGACTTCGCCCTGTGCTCAGACCTTCATCCAGAGACTTTGCCCAAAGCTCGTACCTTCATCCAGAGACTTCACCCAGGGCTTGGACCTTCATCCAGAGACTTCGCCCAGGGCCGGAACTTCATCCAGAGACTTCGCGCAGGGCTCGGACGTTCATCCAGAGACGTCACCCAGGGCTCGGACCTTCATCCAGAGTCTTCACCCAGGGCTGGACCTTCATCCAGAGACTTCGCCCTGGGCTCAGACCTTCATCCAGAGACTGTGCCCAAAGCTCGTACCTTCATCCAGAGACTTCACCCAGGGCTTGGACCTTCATCCAGAGACTTCGCCCCGGGCCGGAACTTCATCCAGAGACTTCACGCAGGGCTCGGAAGTTCATCCAGAGACTTTACCCAGGGCTCGGACCTTCATCCAGAGACTTCACCCAGGGATCGGACCTTCATCCAGAGACTTCACACAGGGCTCGAACCTTCAACCAGAGACTTCACCCAGGGTTCGGACCTTCATCCAGAGACATCACCCAGGGCTGAACCTTTATCCAGAGATTTCACCCAGGGCCGGACATTCATCCTGGGACTACACCCATGGCAGGACCTTCATCCAGAGACGTCGCCCAGGGCTCAGACCTTCAGCCAGAGACTTCACCAGGACTTGGACCTTCATCCAGAGACTTCTCCCAGGGATCGGACCTTCATCCAGAGACTTTGTCCAGGGATCGGACCTTCTTCCAGAGACTTCACCCAGGGATCGGACCTTTATCCCGAGAGTACACCCAGGGATCGGACCTTCATCCAGAGACTTCACGCAGGGATCGGACTTTTATCCAGATACTTCGCCCAGGGCTCAGACCTTCATCCAGAGACTTCACCCAGGGCTGGACCTTCATCCAGAGACTTCGCCCTGGGCTCAGACCTTCATCCAGAGACTTTGCCCAAAGCTCGTACCTTCATCCAGAGACTTCACCCAGGGCTTGGACCTTCATCCAAAGACTTCGCCCAGGGCCGGAACTTCATCCAGAGACTTCGCGCAGGGCTCGGACGTTCATCCAGAGACGTCACCCAGGGCTCGGACCTTCATCCAGAGACTTCACCCAGGGCTGGACCTTCATCCAGAGACATCGCCCTGGGCTCAGACCTTCATCCAGAGACTTTGCCCAAAGCTCGTACCTTCATCCAGAGACTTCACCCAGGGCTTGGACCTTCATCCAGAGACTTCGCCCAGGGCCGGAACTTCATCCAGAGACTTCACGCAGGGCTCGGAAGTTCATCCAGAGACGTCACCCAGGGCTCGGACCTTCATCCAGAGACTTCACCCAGGGCTCGGACCTTCATCCAGAGACTTCACCCAGGGCTTGGACCTTCATCCAGAGACTTCGCCCAGGGCCAGACCTTCATCCAGAGACTTCAGCCAGGGCTCGGACCTTCTTCCAGAGACTTCACCCAGGGCTCGGACCTTTATCCATAGACTTTACCCAGGGCTGAACCTTCATCCAGAGACTTCACCCAGGGCTGGACCTTCATCCAGAGACTACACCCATGGCAGGACCTTCATCCAGAGACTTCACCCAGGGATCGGACCTTCATCCAGAGACTTCACACAGGTCTTGGACCTTCATCCTGAGACTTCACCCAGGGCTCGGACCTTCATCCAGAGATTTCACCCAGGGCTGAACCTTCATCCAGAGACTTCACCCTGGGCCCGACGTTCATCCAGAGACTTCTCCCTGGGATCGGAACTTTATCCAGTGACTTCACCCAGGGCCAGACCTTCATCCAGAGTCTTTGCCCATGGAACGGACCTTCATCCAGAGACTTTACCCAGGGCTGGACATTCATCCAGCGACTTCACCCAGGGCTTGGACCATCATTCAGAGACTTCACACAGATATCGGAACTTCATCCAGTGAGTTCACCCAGTGCCGGACATTCATCCAGAGACTTCACCCAGGGATCGGACCTTTATCCCGAGAGTACACCCAGGGATCGGACCTTTATCCAGATACTTCGTCCAGGGCTCAGAACTTCATCCAGAGACTTCACCCAGGGCTGGACCTTCATCCAGAGACTTCGCCCTGGGCTCAGACCTTCATCCAGAGACTTTGCCCAAAGCTCGTACCTTCATCCAGAGACTTCACCCAGGGCTTGGACATTCATCCAGAGACTTCGCCCAGGGCCGGAACCTCATCCAGAGACTTCACGCAGGGCTCGGACGTTCATCCAGAGACTTTACCCAGGGCTCGGACCTTCATCCAGAGACTTCACCCAGGGCTGGACCTTCATCCAGAGACTTCGCCCTGGGCTCAGACCTTCATCCAGAGACTTTGCCCAAAGCTCGTACCTTCATCCAGAGACTTCACCCAGGGCTTGGACCTTCATCCGGAGACTTCGCCCAGCGCCGGAACTTCATCCAGAGACTTCACGCAGGGCTCGGACGTTCATCCAGAGACGTCACCCAGGGATCGGACCTTCATCCAGAGACTTCACCCAGGGCTGAACCTTCATCCAGCGACTTCACCCAGGGCCGGACCTTCATCCAGAGACTACACCCATGGCAGGACCTTCATCCAGAGACTTCACCCAGGGATCGGACCTTCATCCAGAGACTTCACACAGGGCTCGGACCTTCATCCAGAGACTTCACCCAGGGTTCGGACCTTCAGCCAGAGACTTCACCCAGGACTTGGACCTTCATCCAGAGACTTCGTCCTGGGCTCAGGCCTTCATCCAGAGACTTTGCCCAAAGATCGTACCTTCATCCAGAGACTTCACCCAGGGCTTGGACCTTTATCCAGAGACTTCGCCCCGGGCCGGAACTTCATCCAGAGACTTCACGCAGGGCTCGGACGTTCATCCAGAGACTTTACCCAGGGCTCGGACCTTCATCCAGAGACTTCACCCAGGGATCGGACGTTCCTCCAGAGACTTCACACAGGGCTCGGACCTTCAACCAGAGACTTCACCCAGGGTTCGGACCTTCATCCAGAGACATCACCCAGGGCTGAACCTTTATCCAGAGATTTCACCCAGGGCCGGACATTCATCCTGAGACTACACCCATGGCAGGACATTCATCCAGAGACGTCACCCAGGGCACGGACCTTCAGCCAGAGACTTCACCAGGACTTGGACCTTCATCCAGAGACTTCTCCCAGGGATCGGACCTTCATCCAGAGACTTTGTCCAGGGATCGGACCTTCTTCCAGAGACTTCACCCAGGGATCGGACCTTTATCCCGAGAGTACACCCAGGGCTCGGACCTTCATCCAGAGACTTCACGCAGGGATCGGACCTTTATCCAGATACTTCGCCCAGGGCTCAGACCTTCATCCAGAGACTTCACCCAGGGCTGGACCTTCATCCAGAGACTTCGCCCTGTGCTCAGACCTTCATCCAGAGACTTTGCCCAAAGCTCGTACCTTCATCCAGAGACTTCACCCAGGGCTTGGACCTTCATCCAGAGACTTCGCCCAGGGCCGGAACTTCATCCAGAGACTTCGCGCAGGGGTCGGACGTTCATCCAGAGACGTCACCCAGGGCTCGGACCTTCATCCAGAGACTTCACCCAGGGCTGGACCTTCATCCAGAGACTTCGCCCTGGGCTCAGACCTTCATCCAGAGACTGTGCCCAAAGCTCGTACCTTCATCCAGAGACTTCACCCAGGGCTTGGACCTTCATCCAGAGACTTCGCCCCGGGCCGGAACTTCATCCAGAGACTTCACGCAGGGCTCGGACGTTCATCCAGAGACTTTACCCAGGGCTCGGACCTTCATCCAGAGACTTCACCCAGGGATCGGACCTTCATCCAGAGACTTCACACAGGGCTCGAACCTTCAACCAGAGACTTCACCCAGGGTTCGGACCTTCATCCAGAGACATCACCCAGGGCTGAACCTTTATCCAGAGATTTCACCCAGGGCCGGACATTCATCCTGGGACTACACCCATGGCAGGACCTTCATCCAGAGACGTCGCCCAGGGCTCAGACCTTCAGCCAGAGACTTCACCAGGACTTGGACCTTCATCCAGAGACTTCTCCCAGGGATCGGACCTTCATCCAGAGACTTTGTCCAGGGATCGGACCTTCTTCCAGAGACTTCACCCAGGGATCGGACCTTTATCCCGAGAGTACACCCAGGGATCGGACCTTCATCCAGAGACTTCACGCAGGGATCGGACCTTTATCCAGATACTTCGCCCAGGGCTCAGAACTTCATCCAGAGACTTCACCCAGGGCTGGACCTTCATCCAGAGACTTCGCCCTGGGCTCAGACCTTCATCCAGAGACTTTGCCCAAAGCTCGTACCTTCATCCAGAGACTTCACCCAGGGCTTGGACCTTCATCCAAAGACTTCGCCTAGGGCCGGAACCTCATCCAGAGACTTCGCGCAGGGCTCGGACGTTCATCCAGAGACGTCACCCAGGGCTCGGACCTTCATCCAGAGACTTCACCCAGGGCTGGACCTTCATCCAGAGACTTCGCCCTGGGCTCAGAGCTTCATCCAGAGACTTTGCCCAAAGCTCGTACCTTCATCCAGAGACTTCACCCAGGGCTTGGACCTTCATCCAGAGACTTCGCCCAGGGCCGGACCTTCATCCAGAGACTTCACGCAGGGCTCGGAAGTTCATCCAGAGACGTCACCCAGGGCTCGGACCTTCATCCAGAGACTTCACCCAGGGCTCGGGCCTTCATCCAGAGACTTCACCCAGGGCTTGGACCTTCATCCAGAGACTTCGCCCAGGGCCGGACCTTCATCCAGAGACTTCAGCCAGGGCTCGGACCTTCATCCAGAGACTTTACCCAGGGCTGGACCTTCATCCAGAGACTTCACCCAGGGCTGGACCTTCATCCAGAGACTACACCCATGGCAGGACCTTCATCCAGAGACTTCACCCAGGGATCGGACCTTCATCCAGAGACTTCACACAGGTCTTGGACCTTCATCCTGAGACTTCACCCAGGGCTCGGACCTTCATCCAGAGATTTCACCCAGGGCTGAACCTTCATCCAGAGACTTCACCCTGGGCCCGACGTTCATCCAGAGACTTCTCCCTGGGATCGGAACTTTATCCAGTGACTTCACCCAGGGCCAGACCTTCATCCAGAGTCTTTGCCCATGGAACGGACCTTCATCCAGAGACTTTACCCAGGGCTGGACCTTCATCCAGAGACTTCACCCAGGGCTTGGACCATCATTCAGAGACTTCACACAGAGATCGGAACTTCATCCAGTGACTTCACCCAGTGCCGGACATTCATCCAGAGACTTCACCCAGGGATCGGACCTTTATCCCGAGAGTACACCCAGGGATCGGACCTTTATCCAGATACTTCGTCCAGGGCTCAGAACTTCATCCAGAGACTTCACCCAGGGCTGGACCTTCATCCAGAGACTTCGCCCTGGGCTCAGACCTTCATCCAGAGACTTTGCCCAAAGCTCGTACCTTCATCCAGAGACTTCACCCAGGGCTTGGACATTCATCCAGAGACTTCGCCCAGGGCCGGAACCTCATCCAGAGACTTCACGCAGGGCTCGGACGTTCATCCAGAGACTTTACCCAGGGCTCGGACCTTCATCCAGAGACTTCACCCAGGGCTGGACCTTCATCCAGAGACTTCGCCCTGGGCTCAGACCTTCATCCAGAGACTTTGCCCAAAGCTCGTACCTTCATCCAGAGACTTCACCCAGGGCTTGGACCTTCATCCGGAGACTTCGCCCAGCGCCGGAACTTCATCCAGAGACTTCACGCAGGGCTCGGACGTTCATCCAGAGACGTCACCCAGGGCTCGGACCTTCATCCAGAGACTTCACCCAGGGCTGAACCTTCATCCAGCGACTTCACCCAGGGCCGGACCTTCATCCAGAGACTACACCCATGGCAGGACCTTCATCCAGAGACTTCACCCAGGGATCGGACCTTCATCCAGAGACTTCACACAGGGCTCGGACCTTCATCCAGAGACTTCACCCAGGGTTCGGACCTTCATCCAGAGACTTCACCCAGGGCTGAACCTTTATCCAGAGATTTCACCCAGGGCCGGACATTCATCCTGAGACTACACCCATGGCAGGAACTTCATCCAGAGACGTCACCCAGGGCTCGGACCTTCAGCCAGAGACTTCACCCAGGACTTGGACCTTCATCCAGAGACTTCGTCCTGGGCTCAGGCCTTCATCCAGAGACTTTGCCCAAAGATCGTACCTTCATCCAGAGACTTCACCCAGGGCTTGGACCTTTATCCAGAGACTTCGCCCCGGGCCGGAACTTCATCCAGAGACTTCACGCAGGGCTCGGACGTTCATCCAGAGACTTTACCCAGGGCTCGGACCTTCATCCAGAGACTTCACCCAGGGATCGGACCTTCCTCCAGAGACTTCACACAGGGCTCGGACCTTCAACCAGAGACTTCACCCAGGGTTCGGACCTTCATCCAGAGACATCACCCAGGGCTGAACCTTTATCCAGAGATTTCACCCAGGGCCGGACATTCATCCTGAGACTACACCCATGGCAGGACCTTCATCCAGAGACGTCACCCAGGGCTCGGACCTTCAGCCAGAGACTTCACCAGGACTTGGACCTTCATCCAGAGACTTCTCCCAGGGATCGGACCTTCATCCAGAGACTTTGTCCAGGGATCGGACTATCTTCCAGAGACTTCACCCAGGGATCGGACCTTTATCCCGAGAGTACACCCAGGGCTCGGACCTTCATCCAGAGACTTCGCGCAGGGCTCGGACGTTCATCCAGAGACGTCACCCAGGGCTCGGACCTTCATCCAGAGACTTCACCCAGGGCTGGACCTTCATCCAGAGACTTCGCCCTGGGCTCAGACCTTCATCCAGAGACTTTGCCCAAAGCTCGTACCTTCATCCAGAAACTTCACCCAGGGCTTGGACCTTCATCCAGAGACTTCGCCCAGGGCCGGAATTTCATCCAGAGACTTCACGCAGGGCTCGGATGTTCATCCAGAGACGTCACCCAGGGCTCGAACCTTCATCCAGCGACTTCACCCAGGGCCGGACCTTCATCCAGAGACTACACCCATAGCAGGACCTTCATCCAGAGACTTCACCCAGGGATCGGACATTCATCCAGAGACTTCACACAGGGCTCGGACCTTCATCCAGAGACTTCACCCAGGGTTCGGACCTTCATCCAGAGACTTCACCCAGGGCTGAACCTTTATCCAGAGATTTCACCCAGGGCCGGACATTCATCCTGAGACTACACCCATGGCCGGAACTTCATTCAGAGACGTCACCCAGGGCTCGGACCTTCAGCCAGAGACTTCACCCAGGACTTGGACCTTCATCCAGAGACTTCGTCCTGGGCTCAGGCCTTCATCCAGAGACTTTGCCCAAAGCTCGTACCTTCATCCAGTGACTTCACCCAGGGCTCGGACCTTCATCCAGAGACTTCACCCAGGGATCAGACCTTCATCCAGAGACTTCTCCCAGGGCGCGGACCTTCATCCAGAGACTTCACCTAGGGCTGGACCTTCATCCAGAGACTTCACCCAGGGCCGGATCTTCATCCAGAGACGTCGCCCAGGGCTGGACTTTCATCCAGAGACATCACACAGGCCTGGACCTTCATCCAGAGACTTCACCCAGGTATCGGACCTTTATCCTGATAGTACACCCAGGGCTCGGACCTTCATCTGAGACTTCACCCAGGAATCGGACCTTTACCCAGCGACTTCACCCAGGGCTCGGACCTTCATCCAGAGACTTCACCCAGGGCTGGACCTTCATCCAGAGACTTCGCCCTGGGCTCAGACCTTCATCCAGAGACTTTGCCCAAAGCTCGTACCTTCATCCAGAGACTTCACCCAGAGCTTGGACCTTCATCCAGAGACTTCGCCCAGGGCCGGAACTTCATCGAGAGACTTCACGCAGGGCTCGGATGTTCATCCAGAGACGTCACCCAGGGCTCGGACCTTCATCCAGAGACTTCACCCAGGGCTCGGACCTTCATCCAGAGACTTCACCCAGGGCCGGACCTTCATCCAGAGACTTCAGCCAGGGCTCGGACCTTCATCCAGAGACTTCACCCAGGGCTCGGACGTTTATCCATAGACTTTACCCAGGGCTGAACCTTCATCCAGAGACTTCACCCAGGGCTGGACCTTCATCCAGAGACTACACCCATGGCAGGACCTTCATCCAGAGACCTCACCCAGGGATCGGACCTTCATCCAGAGACTTCACACAGGTCTTGGACCTTCATCCTGAGACTTCACCCAGGGCTCGGACCTTCATCCAGAGATTTCACCCAGGGCTGAACCTTCATCCAGAGACTTCACCCTGGGCCGGACGTTCATCCAGAGACTTCACCATGGGATCGCAACTTTATCCAGTGACTTCACCCAGGGCCAGACCTTCATCCAGAGTCTTTGCCCATGGAACGGACCTTCATCCAGAGACTTTACCCAGGGCTGGACCTTCATCCAGAGACTTCACCCAGGGCTTGGACCTTCATTCAGAGACTTCACACAGAGATCGGAACTTCATCCAGTGAGTTCACCCAGTGCCGAACCTTCATCCAGAGACTTCACCCAGGGATCGGACCTTTATCCCGAGAGTAAACCCAGGGATCGGACCTTTATCCAGATACTTCGCCCAGGGCTCAGAACTTCATCCAGAGACTTCACCCAGGGTTGGACCTTCATCCAGAGACTTCGCCCTGGGCTCAGACCTTCATCCAGAGAATTTGCCCAAAGCTCGTACCTTCATCCAGAGACTTCACCCAGGGCTTGGACATTCATCCAGAGACTTCGCCCAGGGCTGGAACTTCATCCAGAGACTTCACGCAGGGCTCGGACGTTCATCCAGAGACGTCACCCAGGGCTCGGACCTTCATCCAGAGACTTCACCCAGGGCTGGACCTTCATCCAGAGACTTCGCCCTGGGCTCAGACCTTCATCCAGAGACTTTGCCCAAAGCTCGTACCTTCATCCAGAGACTTCACCCTGGGCTTGGACCTTCATCCGGAGACTTCGCCCAGCACCGGAACTTCATCCAGAGACTTCACGCAGGGCTCGGACGTTCATCCAGAGACGTCACCCAGGGCTCAGACCTTCATCCAGAGACTTCACCCAGGGCTGAACCTTCATCCAGCGACTTCACCCAGGGCCTGACCTTCATCCAGAGACTACACCCATGGCGGGACATTCATCCAGAGACTTCACCCAGGGATCGGACCTTCATCCAGAGACTTCACACAGGGCTCGGACCTTCATCCAGAGACTTCACCCAGGGTTCGGACCTTCATCCAGAGACTTCACCCAGGGCTGAACCTTTATCCAGAGATTTCACCCAGGGCCGGACATTCATCCTGAGACTACACCCATGGCAGGAACTTCATCCAGAGACGTCACCCAGGGCTCGGACCTTCAGCCATAGACTTCACCCTGGACTTGGACCTTCATCCAGAGACTTCGTCCTGGGCTCAGAACTTCATCCAGAGACTTTGCCCAAAGATCGTACCTTCATCCAGAGACTTCACCCTGGGCTCAGACCTTCATCCAGAGACTTTGCCCAAAGCTCGTACCTTCATCCAGAGACTTCACCCAGGGCTTGGACCTTCATCCGGAGACTTCGCCCAGCGCCGGAACTTCATCCAAAGACTTCACGCAGGGCTCGGACGTTCATCCAGAGACGTCACCCAGGGCTCGGACCTTCATCCAGAGACTTCACCCAGGGCTGAACCTTCATCCAGCGACTTCACCCAGGGCCGGACCTTCATCCAGAGACTACACCCATGGCAGGACCTTCATCCAGAGACTTCACCCAGGGATCGGACCTTCATCCAGAGACTTCACACAGGGCTCGGACCTTCATCCAGAGACTTCACCCAGGGTTCGGACCTTCATCCAGAGACTTCACCCAGGGCTGAACCTTTATCCAGAGATTTCACCCAGGGCCGGACATTCATCCTGAGACTACACCCATGGCAGGAACTTCATCCAGAGACGTCACCCAGGGCTCGGACCTTCAGCCAGAGACTTCACCCAGGACTTGGACCTTCATCCAGAGACTTCGTCCTGGGCTCAGGCCTTCATCCAGCGACTTTGCCCAAAGATCGTACCTTCATCCAGAGACTTCACCCAGGGCTTGGACCTTTATCCAGAGACTTCGCCCCAGGCCGGAACTTCATCCAGAGACTTCACGCAGGGCTCGGACGTTCATCCAGAGACTTTACCCAGGGCTCGGACCTTCATCCAGAGACTTCACCCAGGGATCGGACCTTCCTCCAGAGACTTCACACAGGGCTCGGACCTTCAACCAGAGACTTCACCCAGGGTTCGGACCTTCATCCAGAGACATCACCCAGGGCTGAACCTTTATCCAGAGATTTCACCCAGGGCCGGACATTCATCCTGAGACTACACCCATGGCAGGACCTTCATCCAGAGACGTCACCCAGGGCTCGGACCTTCAGCCAGAGACTTCACCAGGACTTGGACCTTCATCCAGAGACTTCTCCCAGGGATCGGACCTTCATCCAGAGACTTTGTCCAGGGATCGGACCTTCTTCCAGAGACTTCACCCAGGGATCGGACCTTTATCCCGAGAGTACACCCAGGGCTCGGACCTTCATCCAGAGACTTCACGCAGGGATCGGACCTTCATCCAGATACTTCGCCCAGGGCTCAGACCTTCATCCAGAGGCTTTGCCCAAAGCTCGTACCTTCATCCAGAGACTTCACCCTGGGCTTGGACCTTCATCCAGAGACTTCGCCCAGGGCCGGAACTTCATCCAGAGACTTCGCGCAGGGCTCGGACGTTCATCCAGAGACGTCACCCAGGGCTCGGACCTTCATCCAGAGACTACACCCAGGGCTGGACCTTCATCCAGAGATTTCGCCCTGGGCTCAGACCTTCATCCAGAGACTTTGCCCAAAGCTCGTACCTTCATCCAGAGACTTCACCCAGGGCTTGGACCTTCATCCAGAGACTTCGCCCAGGGCCGGAACTTCATCCAGAGACTTCACGCAGGGCTCGGAAGTTCATCCAGAGACGTCACCCAGGGCTCGGACCTTCATCCAGAGACTTCACCCAGGGCTGATCCTTCATCCAGCGACTTCATCCAGGGCCGGACCTTCATCCAGAGCCTACACCCATAGCAGGACCTTCATCCAGAGAGTTCACCCAGGAATCGGACCTTCATCCAGAGACTTCACACAGGGCTCGGACCTTCATCCAGAGACTTCACCCAGGGTTCGGACCTTCATCCAGAGACTTCACCCAGGGCTGAACCTTTATCCAGAGATTTCACCCAGGGCCGGACATTCATCCTGAGACTACACCCATGGCCGCAACTTCATCCAGAGACGTCACCCAGGGCTCGGACCTTCAGCCAGAGACTTCACCCAGGACTTGGACCTTCATCCAGAGACTTCGTCCTGGGCTCAGGCCTTCATCCAGCGACTTTGCCCAAAGCTCGCACCTTCATCCAGTGACTTCACCCAGGGCTCGGACCTTCATCCAGAGACTTCACCCAGGGATCAGACCTTCATCCAGAGACTTCTCCCAGGGCTCGGACCTTCATCCAGAGACTTCACCTAGGGCTGGACCTTCATCCAGAGACTTCACCCAGGGCCGGACCTTCATCCAGAGACGTCGCCCAGGGCTGGACTTTCATCCAGAGACATCGCCCAGGGCTGGACATTCATCCAGAGACTTCACCCAGGTATCGGACCTTTATCCTGATAGTACACCCAGGGCTCGGACCTTCATCTGAGACTTCACCCAGGAATCGGACCTTTATCCAGCGACTTCACCCAGGGCTCGGACCTACATCCAGAGAGTTGACCCAGGGCTGGACCTTCATCCAGAGACTTCAACCAGGGCTCGGACCTTCATCCAGAGACTTCACCCAGGGCTTGGACCTTCATCCAGAGAGTTCACCCAGGGCCGGACCTTCATCCAGAGACTTCAGACAGGGCTCGGACCTTCATCCAGAGACTTCACCCAGGGCTCAGACCTTTATCCATAGACTTTACCCAGGGCTGAACCTTCATCCAGAGACTTCACCCAGGGCTGGACCTTCATCCAGAGACTACACCCATGGCAGGACCTTCATCCAGAGACTTCACCCAGGGATCGGACCTTCATCCAGAGACTTCACACAGGTCTTGGACCTTCATCCTGAGACTTCACCCAGGGCTCGGACCTTCATCCAGAGATTTCACCCAGGGCTGAACCTTCATCCAGAGACTTCACCCTGGGCCGGACGTTCATCCAGAGACTTCACCCTGGGATCGGAACTTTATCCAGTGACTTCACCCAGGGCCAGACCTTCATCCAGGGTCTTTGCCCATGGAAAGGACCTTCATCCAGAGACTTTACCCAGGGCTGGACCTTCATCCAGAGACTTCACCCAGGGCTTGGACCTTCATTCAGAGACTTCACACAGAGATCGGAACTTCATCCAGTGAGTTCACCCAGTGCCGGACCTTCATCCAGAGACTTCACCCAGGGATCGGACCTTTATCCCGAGAGTACACCCAGGGATCGGACCTTTATCCAGATACTTCGCCCAGGGCTCAGAACTTCATCCAGAGACTTCACCCAGGGCTGGACCTTCATCCAGAGACTTCGCCCTGGGCTCAGACCTTCATCCAGAGACTTTGCCCAAAGCTCGTACCTTCATCCAGAGACTACACCCAGGGCTTGGACATTCATCCAGAGACTTCGCCCAGGGCCGGAACCTCATCCAGAGACTTCACGCAGGGCTCGGACGTTCATCCAGAGACTTTACCCAGGGCTCGGACCTTCATCCAGAGACTTCACCCAGGGCTGGACCTTCATCCAGAGACTTCGCCCTGGGCTCAGACCTTCATCCAGAGACTTTGCCCAAAGCTCGTACCTTCATCCAGAGACTTCACCCAGGGCTTGGACCTTCATCCGGAGACTTCGCCCAGCGCCGGAACTTCATCCAGAGACTTCACGCAGGGCTCGGACGTTCATCCAGAGACGTCACCCAGGGCTCGGACCTTCATCCAGAGACTTCACCCAGGGCTGATCCTTCATCCAGCGACTTCATCCAGGGCCGGACCTTCATCCAGAGCCTACACCCATAGCAGGACCTTCATCCAGAGACTTCACCCAGGAATCGGACCTTCATCCAGAGACTTCACACAGGGCTCGGACCTTCATCCAGAGACTTCACCCAGGGTTCGGACCTTCATCCAGAGACTTCACCCAGGGCTGAACCTTTATCCAGAGATTTCACCCAGGGCCGGACATTCATCCTGAGACTACACCCATGGCCGGAAATTCATCCACAGACGTCACCCAGGGCTCGGACCTTCAGCCAGAGACTTCACCCAGGACTTGGACCTTCATCCAGAGACTTCGTCCTGGGCTCAGGCCTTCATCCAGAGACTTTGCCCAAAGCTCGTACCTTCATCCAGTGACTTCACCCAGGGCTCGGACCTTCATCCAGAGACTTCACCCAGGGATCAGACCTTCATCCAGAGACTTCTCCCAGGGCTCGGACCTTCATCCAGAGACTTCACCTAGGGCTGGACCTTCATCCAGAGACTTCACCCAGGGCCGGACCTTCATCCAGAGACGTCGCCCAGGGCTGGACTTTCATCCAGAGACATCACCCAGGGCTGGACATTCATCCAGAGACTTCACCCAGGTATCGGACCTTTATCCTGATAGTACACCCAGGGCTCGGACCTTCATCTGAGACTTCACCCAGGATTCGGACCTTTATCCAGCGACTTCACCCAGGGCTCGGACCTACATCCAGAGACTTGACCCAGGGCTGGACCTTCATCCAGAGACTTCACCCAGGGCTCGGACCTTCATCCAGAGACTTCACCCAGGGCTTGGACCTTCATCCAGAGAGTTCGCCCAGGGCCGGACCTTCATCCAGAGACTTCAGCCAGGGCTCGGACCTTCATCCAGAGACTTCACCCAGGGCTCAGACCTTTATCCATAGACTTTACCCAGGGCTGAACCTTCATCCAGAGACTTCACCCAGAGCTGGACCTTCATCCAGAGACTACACCCATGGCAGGACCTTCATCCAGAGACTTCACCCAGGGATCGGACCTTCATCCAGAGACTTCACACAGGTCTTGGACCTTCATCCTGAGACTTCACCCAGGGCTCGGACCTTCATCCAGAGATTTCACCCAGAGCTGAACCTTCATCCAGAGACTTCACCCTGGGCCGGACGTTCATCCAGGGTCTTTGCCCATGGAACGGACCTTCATCCAGAGACTTTACCCAGGGCTGGACCTTCATCCAGAGACTTCACCCAGGGCTTGGACCTTCATTCAGAGACTTCACACAGAGATCGGAACTTCATCCAGTGAGTTCACCCAGTGCCGGACCTTCATCCAGAGACTTCACCCAGGGATCGGACCTTTATCCCGAGAGTACACCCAGGGATCGGACCTTTATCCAGATACTTCGCCCAGGGCTCAGAACTTCATCCAGAGACTTCACCCAGGGCTGGACCTTCATCCAGAGACTTCGCCCTGGGCTCAGACCTTCATCCAGAGACTTTGCCCAAAGCTCTTACCTTCATCCAGAGACTACACCCAGGGCTTGGACATTCATCCAGAGAGTTCGCCCAGGGCCGGAACTTCATCCAGAGACTTCACGCAGGGCTCGGACGTTCATCCAGAGACTTTACCCAGGGCTCGGACCTTCATCCAGAGACTTCACCCAGGGCTGGACCTTCATCCAGAGACTTCGCCCTGGGCTCAGACCTTCATCCAGAGACTTTGCCCAAAGCTCGTACCTTCATCCAGAGACTTCACCCAGGGCTTGGACCTTCATCCAGAGACTTCGCCCAGCGCCGGAACTTCATCCAGAGACTTCACGCAGGGCTCGGACGTTCATCCAGAGACGTCACCCAGTGCTCGGACCTTCATCCAGAGACTTCACCCAGGGCTGAACCTTCATCCAGCGACTTCACCCAGGGCCGGACCTTCATCCAGAGACTACACCCATGGCAGGACCTTCATCCAGAGACTTCACCCAGGGATCGGACCTTCATCCTGAGACTTCACCCAGGGCTCGGACCTTCATCCAGAGATTTCACCCAGGGCTGAACCTTCATCCAGAGACTTCACCCTGGGCCGGACGTTCATCCAGAGTCTTCACCCTGGGATCGGCACTTTATCCAGTGACTTCACCCAGGGCCAGACCTTCATCCAGGGTCTTTGCCCATGGAACGGACCTTCATCCAGAGACTTTACCCAGGGCTGGACCTTCATCCAGAGACTTCACCCAGGGCTTGGACCTTCATTCAGAGACTTCACACAGAGATCGGAACTTCATCCAGTGAGTTCACCCAGTGCCGGACCTTCATCCAGAGACTTCACCCAGGGATCGGTCCTTTATCCCGAGAGTACACCCAGGGATCGGACCTTTATCCAGATACTTCGCCCAGGGCTCAGAACTTCATCCAGAGACTTCACCCAGGGCTGGACCTTCATCCAGAGACTTCGCCCTGGGCTAAGACCTTCATCCAGAGACTTTGCCCAAAGCTCGTACCTTCATCCAGAGACTTCACCCAGGGCTTGGACATTCATCCAGAGACTTCGCCCCGGGCCGGAACTTCATCCAGAGACTTCACGCAGGGCTCGGACGTTCATCCAGAGACTTTACCCAGGGCTCGGACCTTCATCCAGAGACTTCACCCAGGGCTGGACCTTCATCCAGAGACTTCGCCCTGGGCTCAGACCTTCATCCAGAGACTTTGCCCAAAGCTCGTACCTTCATCCAGAGACTTCACCCAGGGCTTGGACCTTCATCCAGAGACTTCGCCCAGGGCCGGAACTTCATCCAGAGACTTCACGCAGGGCTCGGACGTTCATCCAGAGACGTCACCCAGGGCTCGGACCTTCATCCAGAGACTTCACCCAGGGCTGAACCTTCATCCAGCGACTTCACCCAGGGCCGGACCTTCATCCAGAGACTATACCCATGGCAGGACCTTCATCCAGAGACTTCACCCAGGGATCGGACCTTCATCCAAAGACTTCACACAGGGCTCGGACCTTCATCCAGTGACTTCACCCAGGGATCGGACCTTCCTCCAGAGACTTCACACAGGGCTCGGACCTTCAACCAGAGACATCACCCAGGGTTCGGACCTTCATCCAGAGACATCACCCAGGGCTGAACCTTTATCCAGAGATTTCACCCAGGGCCGGACATTCATCCTGAGACTACACCCATGGCAGGACCTTCATCCAGAGACGTCACCCAGGGCTCGGACCTTCAGCCAGAGACTTCACCAGGACTTGGACCTTCATCCAGAGACTTCTCCCAGGGATCGGACCTTCATCCAGAGACTTTGTCCAGGGATCGGACCTTCTTCCAGAGACTTCACCCAGGGATCGGACCTTTATCCCGAGAGTACACCCAGGGCTCGGACCTTCATCCAGAGACTTCACGCAGGGATCGGACCTTTATCCAGATACTTTGCCCAGGGCTCAGACCTTCATCCAGAGACTTCACCCAGGGCTGGACCTTCATCCAGAGACTTCGCCCTGGGCTCAGACCTTCATCCAGAGACTTTGCCCAAAGCTCGTACCTTCATCCAGAGACTTCACCCAGGGCTTGGTCCTTCATCCAGAGACTTCGCCCAGGGCCGGAACTTCATCCAGAGACTTTACCCAGGGCTCGGACCTTCATCCAGATACTCCACCCAGGGATCGGACCTTCATCCAGAGACTTCACACAGGGCTCGGACCTTCAACCAGAGACTTCACCCAGGGTTCGGACCTTCATCCAGAGACATCACCCAGGGCTGAACCTTTATCCAGAGATTTCACCCAGGGCCGGACATTCATCCTGAGACTACACCCATGGCAGGACCTTCATCCAGAGACTACACCCATGGCAGGACCTTCATCCAGAGACGTCACCCAGGGCTCGGACCTTCATCCAGAGACTTCACCCAGCGCTGGACCTTCATCCAGAGTCTTCACCCAGGGATCAGACCTTTATCCAGAGAGTTCGCCCAGGGCTCGGACCTTCATCCAGGGACTTCACCCAGGGATCGGACCTTCATCCGGAGACTTCGCCCAGCGCCGGAACTTCATCCAGAGACTTCACGCAGGGCTCGGACGTTCATCCAGAGACGTCACCCAGTGCTCGGACCTTCATCCAGAGACTTCACCCAGGGCTGAACCTTCATCCAGCGACTTCACCCAGGGCCGGACCTTCATCCAGAGACTACACCCATGGCAGGACCTTCATCCAGAGACTTCACCCAGGGATCGGACCTTCATCCTGAGACTTCACCCAGGGCTCGGACCTTCATCCAGAGATTTCACCCAGGGCTGAACCTTCATCCAGAGACTTCACCCTGGGCCGGACGTTCATCCAGAGACTTCACCCTGGGATCGGCACTTTATCCAGTGACTTCACCCAGGGCCAGACCTTCATCCAGGGTCTTTGCCCATGGAACGGACCTTCATCCAGAGACTTTACCCAGGGCTGGACCTTCATCCAGAGACTTCACCCAGGGCTTGGACCTTCATTCAGAGACTTCACACAGAGATCGGAACTTCATCCAGTGAGTTCACCCAGTGCCGGACCTTCATCCAGAGACTTCACCCAGGGATCGGTCCTTTATCCCGAGAGTACACCCAGGGATCGGACCTTTATCCAGATACTTCGCCCAGGGCTCAGAACTTCATCCAGAGACTTCACCCAGGGCTGGACCTTCATCCAGAGACTTCGCCCTGGGCTAAGACCTTCATCCAGAGACTTTGCCCAAAGCTCGTACCTTCATCCAGAGACTTCACCCAGGGCTTGGACATTCATCCAGAGACTTCGCCCCGGGCCGGAACTTCATCCAGAGACTTCACGCAGGGCTCGGACGTTCATCCAGAGACTTTACCCAGGGCTCGGACCTTCATCCAGAGACTTCACCCAGGGCTGGACCTTCATCCAGAGACTTCACACAGGGCTCGGACCTTCAACCAGAGACTTCACCCCGGGTTCGGACCTTCATCCAGAGACATCACCCAGGGCTGAACCTTTATCCAGAGATTTCACCCAGGGCCGGACATTCATCCTGAGACTACACCCATGGCAGGACCTTCATCCAGAGACTACACCCATGGCAGGACCTTCATCCAGAGACGTCACCCAGGGCTCGGACCTTCATCCAGAGACTTCACCCAGCGCTGGACCTTCATCCAGAGTCTTCTCCCAGGGATCAGACCTTTATCCAGAGAGTTCGCCCAGGGCTCGGACCTTCATCCAGGGACTTCACCCAGGGATCGGACCTTCATCCGGAGACTTCGCCCAGCGCCGGAACTTCATCCAGAGACTTCACGCAGGGCTCGGACGTTCATCCAGAGACGTCACCCAGTGCTCGGACCTTCATCCAGAGACTTCACCCAGGGCTGAACCTTCATCCAGCGACTTCACCCAGGGCCGGACCTTCATCCAGAGACTACACCCATGGCAGGCCCTTCATCCAGAGACTTCACCCAGGGATCGGACCTTCATCCTGAGACTTCACCCAGGGCTCGGACCTTCATCCAGAGATTTCACCCAGGGCTGAACCTTCATCCAGAGACTTCACCCTGGGCCGGACGTTCATCCAGAGACTTCACCTTGAGATCGGCACTTTATCCAGTGACTTCACCCAGGGCCAGACCTTCATCCAGGGTCTTTGCCCATGGAACGGACCTTCATCCAGAGACTTTACCCAGGGCTGGACCTTCATCCAGGGACTTCACCCAGGGCTTGGACCTTCATTCAGAGACTTCACACAGAGATCGGAACTTCATCCAGTGAGTTCACCCAGTGCCGGACCTTCATCCAGAGACTTCACCCAGGGATCGGTCCTTTATCCCGAGAGTACACCCAGGGATCGGACCTTTATCCAGATACTTCGCCCAGGGCTCAGAACTTCATCCAGAGACTTCACCCAGGGCTGGACCTTCATCCAGAGACTTCGCCCTGGGCTAAGACCTTCATCCAGAGACTTTGCCCAAAGCTCGTACCTTCATCCAGAGACTTCACCCAGGGCTTGGACATTCATCCAGAGACTTCGCCCCGGGCCGGAACTTCATCCAGAGACTTCACGCAGGGCTCGGACGTTCATCCAGAGACTTTACCCAGGGCTCGGACCTTCATCCAGAGACTTCACCCAGGGCTGGACCTTCATCCAGAGACTTCGCCCTGGGCTCAGACCTTCATCCAGAGACTTTGCCCAAAGCTCGTACCTTCATCCAGAGACTTCACCCAGGGCTTGGACCTTCATCCAGAGACTTCGCCCAGGGCCGGAACTTCATCCAGAGACTTCACGCAGGGCTCGGACGTTCATCCAGAGACGTCACCCAGGGCTCGGACCTTCATCCAGAGACTTCACCCAGGGCTGAACCTTCATCCAGCGACTTCACCCAGGGCCGGACCTTCATCCAGAGACTATACCCATGGCAGGACCTTCATCCAGAGACTTCACCCAGGGATCGGACCTTCATCCAAAGACTTCACACAGGGCTCGGACCTTCATCCAGAGACTTCACCCAGGGTTCGGACCTTCATCCAGAGACTTCACCCAGGGCTGAACCTTTATCCAGAGATTTCACCCAGGGCCGAACATTCATCCTGAGACTACACCCATGGCAGGAACTTCATCCAGAGACGTCACCCAGGGCTCGGACCTTCAGCCAGAGACTTCACCCAGGACTTGGACCTTCATCCAGAGACTTCGTCCTGGGCTCAGGCCTTCATCCAGAGACTTTGCCCAAAGATCGTACCTTCATCCAGAGACTTCACCCAGGGCTTGGACCTTTATCCAGAGACTTCGCCCTGGGCCGGAACTTCATCCAGAGACTTCACGCAGGGCTCGGACGTTCATGCAGAGACTTTACCCAGGGCTCGGACCTTCATCCAGTGACTTCACCCAGGGATCGGACCTTCCTCCAGAGACTTCACACAGGGCTCGGACCTTCAACCAGAGACGTCACCCAGGGTTCGGACCTTCATCCAGAGACATCACCCAGGGCTGAACCTTTATCCAGAGATTTCACCCAGGGCCGGACATTCATCCTGAGACTACACCCATGGCAGAACCTTCATCCAGAGACGTCACCCAGGGCTCGGACCTTCAGCCAGAGACTTCACCAGGACTTGGACCTTCATCCAGAGACTTCTCCCAGGGATCGGACCTTCATCCAGAGACTTTGTCCAGGGATCGGACCTTCTTCCAGAGACTTCACCCAGGGATCGGACCTTTATCCCGAGAGTACACCCAGGGCTCGGACCTTCATCCAGAGACTTCACGCAGGGATCGGACCTTTATCCAGATACTTTGCCCAGGGCTCAGACCTTCATCCAGAGACTTCACCCAGGGCTGGACCTTCATCCAGAGACTTCGCCCTGGGCTCAGACCTTCATCCAGAGACTTCACCCAAAGCTCGTACCTTCATCCAGAGACTTCACCCAGGGCTTGGTCCTTCATCCAGAGACTTCGCCCAGGGCCGGAACTTCATCCAGAGACTTCGCGCAGCGCTCGGACGTTCATCCAGAGACGTCACCCAGGGCTCGGACCTTCATCCAGAGACATCACCCAGGGCTGGACCTTCATCCAGAGACTTCGCCCTGGGCTCAGACCTTCATCCAGAGACTTTGCCCAAAGCTCGTACCTTCATCCAGAGACTTCACCCAGGGCTTGGACCTTCATCCAGAGACTTCGCCCAGGGCCGGAACTTCATCCAGAGACTTCACGCAGGGCTCGGAAGCTCATCCAGAGACGTCACCCAGGGCTCGGACCTTCATCCAGAGACTTCACCCAGGGCTGGACCTTCATCCAGAGACTACACCCATGGCAGGACCTTCATCCAGAGACTTCACCCAGGGATCAGACCTTCATCCAGAGAATTCACACAGGGCTCGGACCTTCATCCAGAGACTTCACCCAGGGTTCGGACCTTCAACCAGAGACTTCACCCAGGGCTGAACCTTTATCCAGAGATTTCACCCAGGGCCGGACATTCATCCTGAGACTACACCCATGGCAGGAACTTCATCCAGAGACGTCACCCAGGGCTCAGACCTTCAGCCAGAGACTTCACCCAGGACTTGGACCTTCATCCAGAGACTTCGTCCTGGGCTCAGGCCTTCATCCAGAGACTTTGCCCAAAGCTCGTACCTTCATCCAGAGACTTCACCCAGGGCTTGGACCTTTATCCGGAGACTTCGCCCCGGGCCGGAACTTCATCCAGAGACTTCACGCAGGGCTCGGACGTTCATCCAGAGACTTTACCCAGGGCTCGGACCTTCATCCAGATACTCCACCCAGGGATCGGACCTTCATCCAGAGACTTCACACAGGGCTCGGACCTTCAACCAGAGACTTCACCCAGGGTTCGGACCTTAATCCAGAGACATCACCCAGGGCTGAACCTTTATCCAGAGATTTCACCCAGGGCCGGACATTCATCCTGAGACTACACCCATGGCAGGACCTTCATCCAGAGACTACACCCATGGCAGGACCTTCATCCAGAGACGTCACCCAGGGCTCGGACCTTCATCCAGAGACTTCACCCAGCGCTGGACCTTCATCCAGAGTCTTCACCCAGGGATCAGAACTTTATCCAGAGAGTTCGCCCAGGGCTCGGACCTTCATCCAGGGACTTCACCCAGGGATCGGACCTTCATCCAGAGACTTCACCCAGGGCTGAACCTTTATCCAGAGATTTCACCCAGGGCCGGGCATTCATCCTGAGACTACACCCATGGCAGGAACTTCATCCAGAGACGTCACCCAGGGCTCGGACCTTCAGCCAGAGACTTCACCCAGGACTTGGACCTTCATCCAGAGACTTCGTCCTGGGCTCAGGCCTTCATCCAGAGACTTCACCCAGGGCTGGACCTTCATCCAGAGACTTCGCCCTGGGCTAAGACCTTCATCCAGAGACTTTGCCCAAAGCTCGTACCTTCATCCAGAGACTTCACCCAGGGCTTGGACATTCATCCAGAGACTTCGCCCCGGGCCGGAACTTCATCCAGAGACTTCACGCAGGGCTCGGACGTTCATCCAGAGGCGTCACCCAGGGCTCGGACCTTCATCCAGAGACTTCACCCAGGGCTGGACCTTCATCCAGAGACTTCGCCCTGGGCTCAGACCTTCATCCAGAGACTTTGCCCAAAGCTCGTACCTTCATCCAGAGACTTCACCCAGGGCTTGGACCTTCATCCAGAGACTTCGCCCAGGGCCGGAACTTCATCCAGAGACTTCAAGCAGGGCTCGGACGTTCATCCAGAGACGTCACCCAGGGCTCGGACATTCATCCAGAGACTTCACCCAGGGCTGAACCTTCATCCAGCGACTTCACCCAGGGCCGGACCTTCATCCAGAGACTATACCCATGGCAGGACCTTCATCCAGAGACTTCACCCAGGGATCGGACCTTCATCCAAAGACTTCACACAGGGCTCGGACCTTCATCCAGAGACTTCACCCAGGGTTCGGACCTTCATCCAGAGACTTCACCCAGGGCTGTACCTTTATCCAGAGATTTCACCCAGGGCTGGACATTCATCCTGAGACTACACCCATGGCAGGAACTTCATCCAGAGACGTCACCCAGGGCTCGGACCTTCAGCCAGAGACTTCACCCAGGACTTGGACCTTCATCCAGAGACTTCGTCCTGGGCTCAGGCCTTCATCCAGAGACTTTGCCCAAAGATCGTACCTTCATCCAGAGACTTCACCCAGGGCTTGGACCTTTATCCAGAGACTTCGCCCCGGGCCGGAACTTCATCCAGAGACTTCACGCAGGGCTCGGATGTTCATGCAGAGACTTTACCCAGGGCTCGGACCTTCATCCAGTGACTTCACCCAGGGATCGGACCTTCCTCCAGAGACTTCACACAGGGCTCGGACCTTCAACCAGAGACTTCACCCAGGGTTCGGACCTTCATCCAGAGACATCACCCAGGGCTGAACCTTTATCCAGAGATTTCACCCAGGGCCGGACATTCATCCTGAGACTACACCCATGGCAGGACCTTCATCCAGAGACGTCACCCAGGGCTCGGACCTTCAGCCAGAGACTTCACCAGGACTTGGACCTTCATCCAGAGACTTCTCCCAGGGATCGGACCTTCATCCAGAGACTTTGTCCAGGGATCGGACCTTCTTCCAGAGACTTCACCCAGGGATCGGACCTTTATCCCGAGAGTACACCCAGGGCTCGGAACTTCATCCAGAGACTTCACGCAGGGATCGGACCTTTATCCAGATACTTTGCCCAGGGCTCAGACCTTCATCCAGAGACTTCACCCAGGGCTGGACCTTCATCCAGAGACTTCGCCCTGGGCTCAGACCTTCATCCAGAGACTTTGCCCAAAGCTCGTACCTTCATCCAGAGACTTCACCCAGGGCTTGGTCCTTCATCCAGAGACTTCGCCCAGGGTCGGAACTTCATCCAGAGACTTCGCGCAGGGCTCGGACGTTCATCCAGAGACGTCACCCAGGGCTCGGACCTTCATCCAGAGACATCACCCAGGGCTGGACCTTCATCCAGAGACTTCGCCCTGGGCTCAGACCTTCATCCAGAGACTTTGCCCAAAGCTCGTACCTTCATCCAGAGACTTCACCCAGGGCTTGGACCTTCATCCAGAGACTTCGCCCAGGGCCGGAACTTCATCCAGAGACTTCACGCAGGGCTCGGAAGCTCATCCAGAGACGTCACCCAGGGCTCGGACCTTCATCCAGAGACTTCACCCAGGGCTGAACCTTCATCCAGCGACTTCACCCAGGGCCGGACCTTCATCCAGAGACTACACCCATGGCAGGACCTTCATCCAGAGACTTCACCCAGGGATCGGAACTTCATCCAGAGAATTCACACAGGGCTCGGACCTTCATCCAGAGACTTCACCCAGGGTTCGGACCTTCATCCAGAGACTTCACCCAGGGCTGAACCTTTATCCAGAGATTTCACCCAGGGCCGGACATTCATCCTGAGACTACACCCATGGCAGGAACTTCATCCAGAGACGTCACCCAGGGCTCAGACCTTCAGCCAGAGACTTCACCCAGGACTTGGACTTTCATCCAGAGACTTCGTCCTGGGCTCAGGCCTTCATCCAGAGACTTTGCCCAAAGCTCGTACCTTCATCCAGAGACTTCACCCAGGGCTTGGACCTTTATCCGGAGACTTCGCCCCGGGCCGGAACTTCATCCAGAGACTTCACGCAGGGCTCGGACGTTCATCCAGAGACTTTACCCAGGGCTCGGACCTTCATCCAGATACTCCACCCAGGGATCGGACCTTCATCCAGAGACTTCACACAGGGCTCGGACCTTCAACCAGAGACTTCACCCAGGATTCGGACCTTCATCCAGAGACATCACCCAGGGCTGAACCTTTATCCAGAGATTTCACCCAGGGCCGGACATTCATCCTGAGACTACACCCATGGCAGGACCTTCATCCAGAGACTACACCCATGGCAGGACCTTCATCCAGAGAGGTCACCCAGGGCTCGGACCTTCATCCAGAGACTTCACCCAGCGCTGGACCTTCATCCAGAGTCTTCACCCAGGGATCAGACCTTTATCCAGAGAGTTCGCCCAGGGCTCGGACCTTCATCCAGGGACTTCACCCAGGATCGGACCTTCATCCAGAGACTTCACCCAGGGCTGAACCTTTATCCAGAGATTTCACCCAGGGCCGGGCATTCATCCTGAGACTACACCCATGGCAGTAACTTCATCCAGAGACGTCACCCAGGGCTCGGACCTTCAGCCAGAGACTTCACCCAGGACTTGGACCTTCATCCAGAGACTTCGTCCTGGGCTCAGGCCTTCATCCAGAGACTTTGCCCAAAGCTCGTACCTTCATCCAGAGACTTCACCCAGGGCTTGGACCTTTATCCGGAGACTTCGCCCCGGGCCGGAACTTCACCCAGAGACTTCACGCAGGGCTCGGACGTTCATCCAGAGACTTTACCCAGGGCTTGGACCTTTATCCCGAGAGTACACCCAGGGCTCGGACCTTCATCCAGAGACTTCACGCAGGGATCGGACCTTTATCCAGATACTTTGCCCAGGGCTCAGACCTTCATCCAGAGACTTCACCCAGGGCTGGACCTTCATCCAGAGACTTCGCCCTGGGCTCAGACCTTCATCCAGAGACTTTGCCCAAAGCTCGTACCTTCATCCAGAGACTTCACCCAGGGCTTGGTCCTTCATCCAGAGACTTCGCCCAGGGCCGGAACTTCATCCAGAGACTTCGCGCAGGGCTCGGACGTTCATCCAGAGACGTCACCCAGGGCTCGGACCTTCATCCAGAGACTTCACCCAGGGCTGGACCTTCATCCAGAGACTTCGCCCTGGGCTCAGACCTTCATCCAGAGACTTTGCCCAAAGCTCGTACCTTCATCCAGAGACTTCACCCAGGGCTTGGACCTTCATCCAGAGACTTCGCCCAGGGCCGGAACTTCATCCAGAGACTTCACGCAGGGCTCGGAAGCTCATCCAGAGACGTCACCCAGGGCTCGGACCTTCATCCAGAGACTTCACCCAGGGCTGAACCTTCATCCAGCGACTTCACCCAGGGCCGGACCTTCATCCAGAGACTACACCCATGGCAGGACCTTCATCCAGAGACTTCACCCAGGGATCGGACCTTCATCCAGAGAATTCACACAGGGCTCGGACCTTCATCCAGAGACTTCACCCAGGGTTCGGACCTTCATCCAGAGACTTCACCCAGGGCTGAACCTATATCCAGAGATTTCACCCTGGGCCGGACATTCATCCTGAGACTACACCCATGGCAGGAACTTCATCCAGAGACGTCACCCAGGGCTCAGACCTTCAGCCAGAGACTTCACCCAGGACTTGGACCTTCATCCAGAGACTTCGTCCTGGGCTCAGGCCTTCATCCAGAGACTTTGCCCAAAGCTCGTACCTTCATCCAGAGACTTCACCCAGGGCTTGGACCTTTATCCGGAGACTTCGCCCCGGGCCGGAACTTCATCCAGAGACTTCACGCAGGGCTCGGACGTTCATCCAGAGACTTTACCCAGGGCTCGGACCTTCATCCAGATACTCCACCCAGGGATCGGACCTTCATCCAGAGACTTCACACAGGGCTCGGACCTTCAACCAGAGACTTCACCCAGGGTTCGGACCTTCATCCAGAGACATCACCCAGGGCTGAACCTTTATCCAGAGATTTCACCCAGGGCCGGACATTCATCCTGAGACTACACCCATGGCAGGACCTTCATCCAGAGACTACACCCATGGCAGGACCTTCATCCAGAGACGTCACCCAGGGCTCGGACCTTCATCCAGAGACTTCACCCAGCGCTGGACCTTCATCCAGAGTCTTCACCCAGGGATCAGACCTTTATCCAGAGAGTTCGCCCAGGGCTCGGACCTTCATCCAGGGACTTCACCCAGGGATCGGACCTTCATCCAGAGACTTCACCCAGGGCTGAACCTTTATCCAGAGATTTCACCCAGGGCCGGGCATTCATCCTGAGACTACACCCATGGCAGGAACTTCATCCAGAGTCGTCACCCAGGGCTCGGACCTTCAGCCAGAGACTTCACCCAGGACTTGGACCTTCATCCAGAGACTTCGTCCTGGGCTCAGGCCTTCATCCAGAGACTTTGCCCAAAGCTCGTACCTTCATCCAGAGACTTCACCCAGGGCTTGGACCTTTATCCGGAGACTTCGCTCCGGGCCGGAACTTCACCCAGAGACTTCACGCAGGGCTCGGACGTTCATCCAGAGACTTTACCCAGGGCTCGGACCTTCATCCAGAGACTTCACCCAGGGATCGGACCTTCATCCAGAGACTTCACACAGGGCTCGGACCTTCAACCAGAGACTTCACCCAGGGTTCGGACCTTCATCCAGAGACATCACCCAGGGCTGAACCTTTATCCAGAGATTTCACCCAGGGCCGGACATTCATCCTGAGACTACACCCATGGCAGGACCTTCATCCAGAGACTACACCCATGGCAGGACCTTCATCCAGAGACGTCACCCAGGGCTCGGACCTTCATCCAGAGACTTCACCCAGCGCTGGACCTTCATCCAGAGTCTTCACCCAGGGATCAGACCTTTATCCAGAGAGTTCGCCCAGGGCTCGGACCTTCATCCAGAGACTTCACCCAGGGATCGGACCTTCATCCAGAGACTTCACCCTGGGATCGGACCTTCATCCAGAGTCTTCACCCAGGGCTCGGACCTTCATCCAGAGAGTTCGCCCAGGGCTCGGACCTTCATCCAGAGACTTTGCCCGGGGCTCAGACCTTCATCCAGAGACTTCACCCAGGGATCAGACCTTCATCCAGAGAGTTCGCCAAAGCCCAGTCCTTCATCCAGAGACTTCACCCACGGCTCGGACCTTCATCCATAGACTTCACCCAGGGCTCGGACATTCATCCAGTGACTTCACCCAGGGCTCGGACCTTCATCCAGAGACTTCACCCAGGGATCAGACCTTCATCCAGACACTTCTCCCAGGGCTCGGACCTTCATCCAGAGACTTCACCTAGGGCTGGACCTTCATCCAGAGACTTCACCCAGGGCCGGACCTTCATCCAGAGACGTCGCCCAGGGCTGGACTTTCATCCAGAGACATCACCCAGGGCTGGACCTTCATCCAGAGACTTCACCCAGGGATCGGACCTTTATCCCAATAGTACACCCAGGGCTCGGACCTTCATCCGAGACTTCACCCAGGAATCGGACCTTTATCCAGCGACTTCACCCAGGGCTCGGACCTACATCCGGAGACTTGACCCAGGGCTGGACCTTCATCCAGAGACTTCACCCAGGGCTCGGACCTTCATCCAGAGACTTCACCCAGGGCTTGGACCTTCATCCAGAGACTTCGCCCAGGGCCGGACCTTCATCCAGAGACTTCAGCCAGGGCTCGGACCTTCATCCAGAGACTTCACCCAGGGCTCGGACCTTTATCCATAGACTTCACCCAGGGCTGAACCTTCATCCAGAGACTTCACCCAGGGCTGGACCTTCATCCAGAGACTACACCCATGGCAGGACTTTCATCCAGAGACTTCACCCAAGGATCGGACCTTCATCCAGAGACTTCACACAGGTCTTGGTCCTTCATCCTGAGACTTCACCCAGGGCTCGGACCTTCATCCAGAGATTTCACCCAGGGCTGAACCTTCATCCAGAGACTTCACCCTGGGCCGGACGTTCATCCAGAGACTTCACCCTGGGATCAGAACTTTATCCAGTGACTTCACCCAGGGCCAGACCTTCATCCAGAGTCTTTGCCCATGGAACGGACCTTCATCCAGAGACTTCACCCAGGGCTTGGACCTTCATCCAGGGACTTCGCCCATGGAACCGACCTTCATCCAGAGACTTCACCCAGGGATCGGAACTTTATCCTTTGCCTTCATCCAGGGCCAGACTTTCATCCATTGTCTTTGCCCAGGGCCGGACCTTCATCCTGAGACTTCACACAGGGCTCGGACCTTCATCCAGAGACTTCGCGCAGGGATCGGACCTTCATCCAGAGAGTTCGCCCATAGCCAGACCTTCATCCTGAGGATTCACCCTGGGCTCGGACCTTCATCCAGAGAGTTCGCCCAGGGCTCGGACCTTCATTCCGAGACTTCACCCAGGGCTCGGACCTTCATCCAGGGACTTTGCCCAGGGCTCAGACCTTCATCCAGAGACTTCACCTAGGGCTGGACCTTCATCCTGAGACTTCACCCAGGGCTCAGTCCTTCATCCAGAAACTTTGCCCTTGGCTCGGACCTTCATCCAGAGACTTCGCCCAGGGCTCGGACCTTCATTCAGAAAGTTCGCCCAGGGATCGGACCTTCATCCAGAGTCCTCGCCCAGGGATCGGACCTTCATCCAGAGACTTCATCCAGGGATCGGTCCTTCATCCAGTGACTTCTCCCAGGGCTCGGACCTTCATTCAGAGACTTCTCTCAGGGCTCGGACCTTCATTCAGAGACTGCATGGGTGGGAGAGCGAGGGTGTGATGAGTGTTGTTGGTGGCCTTCCGGAAAGTGACACAGATTCAGCGGTTGGACGGATGTGGGGGGGCATGTCTATCATTGCAGGACTGGGATTTTTGGGAAAGAAGAGGACCTCTAGGTTTACCTTGAAGGTGATGGGGCAGTGTTGAAGCGCGATGGTGGGGAATTTGAAAATCGTTGCTGAGAGCGGGGGCGTTGGTCAATGGTGATGAAGGTGAAGGTGTGGGTCACGGGGGAGGGGAAAATGTGCTAGACTGCGCCTCATATGTTACTACCACCATGGCTGCTCACTTATATGCAAAGCCTCGTGGTGGAGATCTCGAGATGCTGGATGGGGATTAGGTCATTGGGGGTGGGGGATGTGGTGGGGGGCGGGGTTTGCAGTGCAGCAGGTCAGCTCAAACGGACAACAGAAGATCCCCAGCATGTAGTACTTACAATGTTAGGGCCCTGGAACAGATGTGAAGGACAAAGGCTCAGCATTCCGGTGAGGCCTCTTGTACATGGCTTGCAAGGGCCATGGCAAAGAACAAAGAAAGGGCCTCCCTGCAGATGCCTGATTCAGGGAGACATGCTGTGTCCCTCCAAAGATGATGGGGGTGGGGCGGGGGGAACACAAAGGCTTAAGGACTATCACAAATAAACAACATCAGGCATGATTAAAGTGCAAATATAAAAGCAAAATACTGCGGCTGCTGGAAATCTGAAAAAAAACAAACATTGCTGGAAAAACTCAGCAGGTCTGACAGCATCTGCTGCTCCTCCTGCTGTTGGGTGCCCAAAGGCCCCTGCCTGACTCCTTGAGGGGGTGGGGCACCTGGAGTGAGGTCAAGGTGCCCCGTCCCCGTCACATGTAACCACTGCAGAATTCTGCTCACCCATGGCTACTGCAGCGGAGTGCAGGTCCACATGCATCTCCGACAGAATCTGCTGGACCAGGATCTCCATGGAGCCCGGAATCCTCCCCGTGGAGACTTCCATATGTGTACATGTCGACACCACTTTACCAGCCAGCAGACGGACAGACTATTCCACCTTGCGTGCCACCCTGTTGAGGGCCTCTGACCTCTCTGCCTGATTGTCCCTGCCTCTTGCCGGCTCTCCAGCATTTCCTGGAAGGCTGATTCCAGAGGCCTGTCATCAGGTGCAAGCCTCACAGGCACCTCTACGCCAGCGCCCCTCCAAGTGCCGGTGAGCTCGCTGACCTTGTCTCCTCCTGTTGCAGACATGTGTCCGTGCAGTGACCACTAGAATGTGAGATCCTTCCTAAACGAGAACTAATACCCACTAATACCCACTGAGGAGTGTGTCTCTGGGCTGGTGGAGGTGGCTGGTTTGACACCTCTCCAGGTGCACTTTCTTCATTAGTGATGCCCTCGCTCCTGTCTGGGTTTGTGTGCATGCTGGGCATGGGCTCCTGAGTCTCGGGCCTTGCCCTCTTCCTGGTGGCATCAAGTGAGAGAGGAGACAGCGAGTGACTGCATGAGCTGCCTCCAACATGGAGGCACCCTGGACCCTGAAGTTTCTATGACGTGAATGGATCCTTACTGGGTGGAGGCTGCAAGCCGATTTCTCTGTCTCCGATGCACCTCTCCCGCTCCACACCTGCCAGTTGGGCTGCCCGGTCCTCAAAGTCAGCCAGCTCTTTAAATTGTGGCCGACCCCCTCCCATCTTCTCCCTCTCTGCGCAAAGAGAAAAATATGGGGTTGAGAGCAATTGGATTTCATGCATCTTTCTCATGTTTTCAGTCTTACAAATGACCCAGAGGATTGTGTGCCGTGGGATTGCTGCGCTGCAGGTTGTCCAGGAGGGTTGCCTGGGGCAGCCTTCAGACCAGGGAGCCCTCTGATAGAAGGATAAGGCTCAAGGGGCGCTGTCTTTAGCAGTGCTTTCTGGAGCCCTCAATGCCCTCTCCCCTCCCTCCAACCTCTCCCAGAGAGCCTGTGAGCTCTCTGTGTTGGAGGGTGAGGGACCCACAGTGGCTTCTCCACCTGCACAGTGGATGGACTGCAGTGGGTCCATGAGACTTAACCTTATCACGTTGCCACTGAGGCCCATACTCCTGTACCCCTCAGTGAGTTGAGTGTGAACCGCTGAGGGTTCACATACCCTGGCAGAAATGGTGAGGTCATTCATCCTCTTGCGGCATTGGAAGGCAGCCCTGTGTTGGAGGCCCTGTGCATTGACTGTCCTGGTGGCTTGCTCCCATGCAGGGTTCGTCTCCCTGCTCAGCCTCCTCCCCTCTCTCTGTTGGATATAAGAAATCCCTCCTGGCCTCCATTTGGTTGAGCAAGGCACCCAGGTAGGCATTGCTGAACTAGGGTGCCAGAGCTCCCTGACCTCTGTTGGCCATCTCCTAAATCAGTGCAGTGGGTAAGGTGCTGTTCAAGCACCCGTCATTCAACCCACCCACCATAAAAAACATCAGGAAACCCCCCAACTACATAATTATTGGCGCTGGGGTCACATGATACTGTATTAATCCCAGCAGCCTCTATAGCGGGAAATACTCCCCATCCCCAACCCCGTCATGGGGCTTAGTCCCAGAAGGAGAAATTCTACCCATGGGAATGAAAAAGCTGGTATCAGACACCATGAAGTTATGCTTGTTCTAAAATACTGGCAGTGGGTTAAGACCTCACACTCTACATTGTTATAAAATATATAGATCTCCTCATGGTTAATATCTAAAGTTTTAAAAACTGGACAAGGATCCTTTTAAAATGGCTGAAGCTATTTCTGCCTGTGACCCTCAAACAATATGAGCTAATATAGCAGTTTCACAGGAATTGACACCTCGCTATCTCTGAAGAGGCCCTAACGGTCCCCTGTGGGCTGCAGAGACCAAATCCAAAGGGAACTATACAAAGGCCATCTACATTTCATAAGCCAGGCTTGGCCACCAGAGGCAATTGTCTGCTAGGACAAAGGACTCTACAAACTCCATTTAAGACATAATGGCTGGAAAATTAACCATCTCAGGGATCTAGGCAAAGGGATATACATTTTTTATCACAGCCACAGTGGAGAGATGGGAGTCATTTGACATGAATCCCTAGCTGGAGGAAACCAGTAATATTACATTGTGGAGCTGCAAAACTCAGTCTGCCATTTTTCCATCTACCAAGTAGCAGCACAGAAAACTGGAACTGTTCAGGTTTGTATGCCTCTCCCCATCTAGACAGTTTCGACTGGAACTTCTGTACCATCACTTACAAGACTCATTCATCTTTGTGTGCCTATCTCAACTTGGAAGTCATCTCCACTAGAAAAGTGAATTATACAGCACCAGTTTTCGACCTACTGATCCCTGTGAAGGAATTAAACCATTGGACTTTAATTCTGGATGGCTGGAATTTTTCGTGCCGCTGGCTTCAAGCCTGATGTTGGGCGTAAGCAGACAACATGGTGGGGATGCCAAAAATCGGGCTGTTATGAAACACGTTTGCAATCATCCACTCTGCCCATCAATGGTGGGCCGCATTCCCTGCCGCCAGATATTGGGAACTTCATTGTAATATATCTGCATATCATTTTAAGCCCAGCTTGCTAGAATCACACCCTACCCCCCGCCCCCCCCCACCCCTCCAACATCAAATTTACTGCCCACATTGGCAGGAAAACACGTTGGTGCAGAACACGTCTTGACAATTGTGATATGCATAAGTCAGGGCCTTGCTCAAATCGCGGACATTTGAGGGGCAGAAGATGCTGGAGCCCGACAGCAGTCAGACCCTCCAGGAACGTGCATCGCATGCTGGGTGGATTGTCATGGACATGACTCTGCTGTGAAGAAGGTCAAGGAAGGTGGAGAATCGGCATTGAGGCTCTGCTTCAGAACTTCAGTGTCTTCGCTTATGGTCTGCTACAGGTGATCATTGAGGGGCGGAGAGAAAGGTCCAGCTGTGAGTGGCAGAGGAAGATGAACTGGGGTGAGGATGGTGGGAGAAGAAGGCCTAAGCTTGACTGGGGGAGGAAGGTGCGTTGGGGGCGGCAGTGAGGTTGGGAGTGAGGGAACGAAGGTGTTCGGGGAAGGGGGAGGGTAAGGTTAGAGGGGGAAAGAAGTGTCAGGGGGGTGAGCTTTGGAGGGGGAGGATGGAGGTGCTGGGATGAGGTTTGGAAGGGGGAACGAAGGTGTCAGGGGGTGAGGCTGGGGGGGAATGGAGGTGTCAGGGCATGAGGTTGGGAGGGGGGAGGAGTAAAGGGAGGGAAGGAGTCCGGGGGTGGGGGGGGGGGGGCAGTGCGGTGTGGGCAAGGAGTTCCATGAAAGGAAGGAGTTCTGAGGGGGCAAGGAGTAAGTGGTGGGTGGATGTCCAGGTGAACGTGCAAGGGAGGGGTCAATAACTGCCTCCTGGTGAGCGAAATGAGGGTGAACGTGGTAGGAGGGAATGGTGAGAATGAGAGAGGGCAGAGTGAGCTGGTAGGGTGCGAGGGTGAGGGTACGATGGTATCAGTAGAAGGGACGGCAAGGGTGTTGGTGGGGAATTGAAGGCAGACATGGATCCTGGGGTGGGAAGAAGGAGGGCGGGGAGATTAATGTAGATAGGGTTGGCAGTTTCGGGAAGGTAGGGAACGTGCACATTCATCCGGGAAAGAAAACGACTATGGCTTGTAGGTGACAGTGGGGAGGTGCAAGCTGATGCCAGGGATGGTCGACAGTGATGGGGGAAATGACATGGGTGACTGGCGGAGGGGAAAGGACAGTGGAGCTAAAGGAGAATATTAAACATGCCATGCTTGCCTATCTGAAAGTGGAATGTGACACCACGTGGTGGGTGGGAACAGGTGCTGCATGGGGCTGTGAACAGTGGGTGGGTGGAGATGCTGCTCAGTTCAGATGGACAACTGAAAGCAGACCCCAGCAGGCAGCATTGAAAATGCTCGGGACAGTGAGATGAGTGTGATCGGGGAAGGATCTGCGTGCATGGGAGAGTGCTTGCACAAGGCTCTGAAAGCCCCTACCACACACACACACACACACACTTCCCCCTCCAGAATCACTTGTGGGCTGACTCTGCGCAGCTAAATTGCTAGTGGGTGGGGGGTAGGGTGGGGGATGACTTACAAAGCCTGTAAACGAAGCTGTAAGGCACCATTACACATTATTCAGTGAAAGTGAGTATACTTTCAAATTATAAAGTGACAAAATGTGTTCACCTGTGCAACCAGAAATTGTGACCAGAAATCCTTAACTTTTCAAGGCCTACCACTTCTTCCAGGTGCTGCCCTGACATCCGCAGCGAGGGTGGAGACGGCCTGTGCAACGGTCGACCCCGTTGCCCTTGATGACTTCAGCGTGGGTCCTCTAGAGAGCCGAGGCCTTAAGGGCCCCGGCTTGCTTTGGCTATCCTCCTGTGGGCCAGCTGCTCCCTCTGCGGTGACAGTGGGCGAGGTTGATGGGGTCACAAGCAAAAGGGACTCAGAGGGAGCACACAGCCTCTGGGATTCCTGAGTAGATGACCTCTTCTCTTTACGTGCCGGATGGCCCCAACCTGATTTCGTGAGGAGCAGGGGCACCTGGAGGGACATCGAGGTGCCACTTTCCCTCTCAAGTTGCCACTGCATAAACTTACCCATGGCTACCGCGATGGAGTGCAGGGCTGCGCTCATCTCCACATTCAGCTGGACCAGGGCTTCCATGGCATTAGCCATCCTTCGCACGGAGACCTCAATATATGTGGGCACAAATTCATTATAGAACATGTGGACACACTGCTCTGGCTTGCGTGCCACTCTGTTGAGCGCTTCCAACAGCTCTGCCTTCTGCTGACTCTCGACAATGAGCTGGAAGGCCAAATCCAGAGGCTCATCATCTGAATCGATCTCACAGATGCCTCTTCCCCAGCAGTCCTCCGCGTGCCGGGGATCTCAGCTGAACCTGCCTCCTCCTGTTGTGGATACTTGTCCATATAGTGACCACCAGATAGTGAACACAAGCCTGCTCTAAATCTAGGTCCCAATGAGGTGTGTGTCTCTGCGCTGGTGGAGGGTGTGGGTAAGCGCTGTGACAAGTCTTCCAGGCTGCTTATTTCCAGCTCTTCAGAGGAGGAGGTGTCCTCTTGGCTGGAGGTGAGGACCTGGATGGAGCTGAAGGACTGGTTGGATGAGCATGTTGGTCGCTTGGCAGGTCTCCCTGTGAACCAAAGAGATAATTAGTGCATGGCAGCAGAGTCAAAAGCAGGAGAGGGAGCACTCACAGTTGTGTTGAGAGAGGGATGATGTGGTGCAGGATCCTCAGGTGGATCTTTGCCGCTGACCTCACCATAGTCCATGTGTTCACCGGTCAGCGCAATGGCACACTCTTTAAAATAAGTGAGGGGCCTAATGTGGGCCACTCCACCCCTGGTCTGGGACCTCTCCCTGCTGCTCTGAGCTAGTTTCTACTGCATGAAAACAGATGGAAGAATGTGAGCAGGAGACACCTGGTTCTGTGTAGAACGTCTGTGTGGTGAGTGGAGCCATGGTCGGAGTGAGGATGCGAGCTCGTGAAGGTATGAGCCTGATGGAGATGTGAGGGTGTGTGTGAGAGTTAGTGGTGTTGTCCCTTACGGTGTGAGATCCCTGTGGGTGTGTGATGGGTTTGTGACTGTGCGAGTTGAGAGTGATGAGAAGAGTGAGTTACCCTGGCGGAGTGGATGAGACCTGTCGGCACTGGGTGGTTGTCCTCTTTTGCAGGGCGTTGGCACTGATCGCCTCTACCACTGCCCTCCCAGCTGGATTGGTGACCTTGCTTGCTGGCTTTCACCCAGAGCGGGGGCTAGGGGACACCATGGCCGGCCTCCATGGCATCCAAAAGGCTCTCGAGGGAGGCGTCACTAATGTGGGGGGGTGGGGGGGGGGGTGCTGCAGTCTTCTTGCCTTTTGGGGCCATGTCTTCTGTGCTGCAGCCCTGGGTTGGAAGCACTGAGAGGTGTGCACGCGGCTGCCTTTTAAATATGGCAATTGGTGTGAAGAAGTGGCGAGGTGAATGTGTGGCGGGCGGGTGAACGGGACTCCACTTGCCATTGAAACAGCGTGTTTCCCTGGAATGCCTGATTAATGTGATGGGATTGGGACAAAACGGCGTGAAAAGCCACCATTGTGGCTGGTTGTTAAAACATTCTTTTTCCCACCCTTTACTGCGCTGTGCTCTTTGCCTTGAAAAGTTTCCTTTCTCTATCCCTCTTTACTGCCTGAGTCCACAGGGGGCTACATAGCAACTCCTCCTGCATTTTGGAGTATGTGCAAATAAACTGAGTTCATCCTATCTCGGGCTTAGCGTGAGGTTATTTATAGAGATTGGATCACACCAACACTGAGGGGGTTGGGGAACACGCCACCACTTATAAAGGGGGTTGAAAATCAAAACAATTTTCTGTTTATGGATGGGTTGGAGAGGAGAAACCGGGGCTGTTTAACTTAAACCCCCTCCTGCCCGTAACAATACTCAGCAGCTTATTGAGTTCTTTCTGGAAGGAAACCTGCTGTACTTGATTGGTCTGGCCTATATGTGAGTCCACTCCCATGCCAATGATGCTTCATTTCCCCCTGAAGCAGTCTAGCAAGCCTTTCAGTTACTGCCGTCTTCTCAGTTCAAGTAGGGATGAGGACATTCCTTGCTAGTGATGCCCATCATTATTTTCATTCATTCATGCAATATGGGCAATGCTGATGAGGCCAACATTTACTGCAAATCTTTAATTGCCCTAGATAAGGTTGTGGAGAGCTTCCTTCTGAACTGCAGTCCATCTGGTGCTGATACACGCACAGAGCTGTTAGGGAGGGAGTGCCAGGATGTTGAAACAGCAACAGTGATGGAATGGCGATATAGGTCCAAGTCAGGATGGCATGTGGCTTGGAGACAAACTTGCAGGTGGTGGTGTTTTGTCCTGTCTGCTGCCCTTGTTTTCCTAGGCAATGGAGGTCATGGGTGTGGAAGGTGCTGTCCAAGGAGCCTTGGCCAGCTGCTACATTTATAAATCTTACATACTGCTGCCAATGTGCGTTGGTGGTGGAGGGAGAGAATGCTTAAGGTGGTGGATGGGTGGTGATTGAATGTGTTGTTTAGTTCTCAATGTCAAGCTTCGTGAGTGTTGTTGGACCTGCAATCATCCTGGAAAATGGGGAGTATTCCATCACACTACTTGCTTATGTCTTAGAGATGCTCTGGGGAGTCAGGAGGTGAGTTGCTGGCCTCAGAATTCCTAGCACTTGAACTGTTCTTGTAGCCACAGAATCAATGTGGCTTAAGTTTCTAGCCAATGGTAATGTTGATAGTGGGGGATTCAGCAATGGTAATGCTGTTGAATGTCAAGGGAAGAGGGTTAGATTCTCTCTGGTTGGAGATGGTCATTGCCTGGCACTTGTGTAGTGCAAACGCTACTTGCCACTTGTCAGCCCAGGCCTGGATATTGTCCAGACCTTGCTGCATATGGGCACACAAACTGCTTTAGTAACTGAGGAGTTATGAATGTAATTGAGGAATCATAAGCAAAAACCTCCACTTCTGAACTCATGATGGAGAGAAGACCATTGGTGAAGCTGAAGATGGTTGAACTTTGCACACTACCCTGAGGAACTCCTGCTGTGATCTCCTGGGGCTGACATGATTGTCCTCCGACAATCACAACCATCTTCCTTTGTGCTAGATATGGCTCTAACCAGTGGAGAGTTTTACCCCCTCATTCCCATTGGCTTCAATTTTACTCAGACTGCTTGATGCCACACTCGGCCAAATGGGGTTTTAATGTTGGTATCAAAGGCAATGGGGAGAGAGCGGGAGTACGGCGTTGAGATAGAGGATCAGCCATGATCTTATTGAATGGCGAAACATACGCGAAGGGCCGAATGGCCTACTCCTGCTCTTATTTTCTATGTTTCTATGTTAAGGGCAGTCACTCACACCTCAACTCTGAGAATAATTTTACCTCTTAGAGTGGAACGTCATCCATTACAGTGTGAGCTCATGGCCTCAAGGCACCAGGTTGAAAGATCACCTCCACATTGCTTACTCAAGGTCATCTTTCTGGCTGTGCCCTCTGCTAATGCTTTGCTCTGTGGCTGGCAAGTGGTAATTCCCAGTTTGGCAACAGGTCAAGAATCCTGAATTCCAGAATCTGACCCCTGGGTCAAATAGCAACTCAGGCTCAGTTGACAGAAGTCAGAAGGTTGTGGGTTGAAGTTCCACTCAAGAGGTTTGAGTGTAAGTCCAAGCAGACAAGTTGAGTGCTCTGTCACTTGAATGGGATGTTGAAGCGTCTGCCCTTTCTAGTGAATACTGAAAATCCCATGTCACTGCCTTGAAGGAGAGTTCTCCCTAATGTCATTTTCAGTATTGATCACTTAAGGAACACTGCACAAACAGATTATCTGCTTATCATCACTTTGCTCTTTGTGGGAGTTTACTGCATGCAAATTAGCTGCTGTATTTCCTATATAACCAACATGGCCACATCTCGTTGGCTTTAAAGTGCTTTGAGACATCCTAAGGCCAAGAAAAGTGCTACATAAATGCAGGTCTTACTTTCTCAGCAGATTTTCAGTTGTTTACGTTCCCCCTTTTTAGCCCTCTTGTCAAGCCAGCCTTTTTGAGGACAGCACCTTACTCAGCTTTCTAAGAGTTTCTGGATGAAAGTCTCCAGCCCTCGCCTGTCAGATTCAGCAGATTAATGTTACGGTGGCTTCTATTCTCTAGCAGCAGTGTGGTGCTAACCTGTAGCCTGTTAAAAACCCCAGCACAAATGGTGAGGTTTAAATGCCCACGTAATCCGGTTAAATCATGCTCAGTCGGCTTAACACTCCCACCATTCCACTAGGCAGCTGGCTGTGCAGACAGGAGTTTGAACAGTATACCCATGAAATCAAAACAACAAGCCTTTAACAGACAGGCAAGAGCTCTTTTAGAAAACACGAGCGACCCCTGGCTAACCCTGAATCGCGCACTAATGGCAATTTCTAGATTTATAATAAGGAACTAAAACAAGAGGACTAAAGTAATAGAGGGGAAGGTGGAGAAAATTGTATCAAGGGCAAGCTTCTCATTTCAAATCCAAGAAACGATGAAAAGCGCAGTGCAGTGAAAGTGGACTCATTGAAAGAAGATGACTGCAGTGATAGGGTAATTATTGTCACTGTTAGCTGAAAAGATTACTGTAGTATTTAGAAAGTGGAAGATTGCTTCGAAAATTGCCAGCTGAAGACTTGAGAAAAATAGAAGGTAAAATCTTCACTGAAAATACAAAGGGGCTTAACCCTTAGATAAGCTGAGGGAATCCACGGCGCCCTTTATGTTGCTGTTGTACTAGAGGTGGGACTTTTGACTGATACTTTCACCTCCTGATATCATCACCCATTCCCACCCCTGCCTCAACCCAACTACTGCTGAAAGGCTTAATCGTGTCTTGATTACCTCGAGATTCAACATTCTAATGCTTCTTTTTGGTGTGACGTTAAACCAGGTGGACCCAAGATATCCCATGGCACTATTTAAAGGAGAGAAGGGACATCTCTGCAGTGCCCTGGCCAGTATTTATCCCTCAACCAATGCTGTTAAAACCAAATGACCTGGTCACCCTTTGAAAGACCTTGCTGATAGCTGAGAGTACATCAGTTTCTGAGAGTACATCAGTAGCTACACCTCAATAGTACTTCACTGGCTGTAAAGTGTTTTAGGATATGGCTATGAATGGCATTCATTGCCCATCCCTGAGTACTTTCTACAATATGAATAAGCGACATGCTCAGCCATTTCAGAAGGGGGTTACTTTGCTGTGGGTCTAGGGTTTCTTATAGACCCGGGGCAAAAGGGGCAGATTTCCTTCCTTAAAGGACATTAGTGTATCAAATAGGTCCTTGCGATGATCCATTAGAACGTCTGAAAACCTCCCCAACTCCTCAAAGGCTCTCCACCATTGACAAAGCTCAATTTGGGAGTTTTAAAGAACATTCATCACAACAACACTCAAGGAGCTTATCCATCTAGCTCAGTGTTAATCTGTTTGATTAACACCACCACCAAACTCAATATTTATCCTCTGCACTGATTGCGCACTCTCGCTACAGTGAGTTCTATCTACAGGATACATTGAATAACTCACCACGTGTTCATCAACAGCGTCATTACCTTTACCACCAATAAGTGCAAGAGCAGCAATGTCATGGGAACATCATCACCTCTAATGTTCCCCTGCAATTCATGCACCACTCTGATTTGGGCATGTGTAGCTGTTCCATCATCAAGTATGGACTGCAGGATTGAAGGAGGAAAACCACCAGCACCACCTCAGGGCAGCTCAGGCAATGTGGGCAAGCTTGGCAGCGTCATCCACAAAGAACCACCAAAGCATAGAATGGTTGCAGCACAGAGGAGGTCATCTGACACTTTATGCCCATGCCAGTCCTCTGTAAAAGCACCTCGCCCAGCCCCATTCCCCTCCCCTTTCCCAATCACCCCAGAACTTCTTTTCTCTTCACATATGAAAGCCACAATGGAATCTGTCTCTACCATGCTCTCAGGCTGTGAAACCACTTGCTATGCAAAAATGTTTTCCTTCATGTCGCTGTTGGATCGGTGCTCTCTGGTTCTTGACCCTCCCACCAACGGAAACAGTTTCTCCCTACACCTACACTGTCTAGACCTTTCATGATTTTGAAGATCTCTAACAGACCCCCGCACTACCTTCCCTTTTCCAAGGAGAACGGCCCCAGTTTCTCCAATTTATCTACTTAACTTAGGCGCCTCAACCTTAATTTGAACCATTCTTATGAGCCTTGTCTGCACCCTCTCAAATACCTTCACATCATTCCTAAAGCATGGTGCTCAGAACTGGAGATAATATTCCAGTTGAGGCTGATCCAGTGTTTTACAAAGTTTCAAAACTCAAAAAAAATTACAAAGACTTAGAAGTCCAATTAAAGTGTTAAGCTAATTGTCTTCCAACCACGAGTTAATGGGTCTCCCCCTTGCACTTATCCAACTGTTGTACTGCATCATTCTTTCCATCAACATTATGGCTGTCATTGTTGAGTTTTCCAATGGGGTTCTGCCATCTGCTCATTTTGGTTAGAGAGTAGGAGGAGCTACTGGAGAGATGCCAGCACATCAAAGTTGTTCTGCCTCCACTTGCACTACAAATGAAATTGCGCACATCGCTCCCTGCAAAGGATTAGTATACCGGGAGCTTCCAATTCTCAAAGGGGTCAAGGACAGCAGATTGAATGGAGCTAACACAAAACTTGAACGCCTGCCTGTCGAACTGCAATGTTGGTTGTTTTCTCATCAGTACCACAGTCCAAGCACAGCATGCTTTCAGTGGCTTTGGGTGTCTGGAGTTTAGCCAGGATGACTGACAGCTGCTATTCCAGTTGTCATGAAACTCAAACTTATCTTCATGTTGAGCTCGGAGGTCGGGAACTTTGATTCTTGACAATCCTCGGAACTTATCTGCTTGAGCAGTTCTGGGCATGGGCAGTTCTGCATCTTTATGTTCTTTGGGCCCAGGACAGGCCCTGTGTGCCTGTGCATAAAGAGAACAGAAGAAGGGCACGAACATCGTGGGTCAGGTGACCAAGGGCAGAGTGCCATAACCAAGCAAGTGTCCCAGGCAGGGGGCAAGGGAGCGGGGACAAGGAGTGGTCCCAAAAAGGGTACAGAGGACAGAGAAAGGTCCCAAAAGGATGTTCTAATATGGGGCAAAGATGGTGAACAGAAAAAGGTCCCAGTTAAGTTAAGAAGAAAAGAAAGAGGCAGAGAAAAAGAAACCAATTGGAAAAAGGGCTGCAGGGAGAAAAATTTAAGTGTTCAGTTTAGGAGAAGCCCTTGTAATTGAAGAGGCCTCAGGAGAAGGTCTCAAGACCCAAGAAGCCAACTGAAAGTTGGTGTTTGCATGCTGTGGGCCATTGGGAAAAGGTACCCCTTTGGTGCAGTGGTGTCCTGCTTGACGCAGCCAAAGATCTGAAATTGTCCTTATGGGTTGATGTTTGAGCGTACTTGGGAATCCAGGGAAATAGAATCCTGAAAGACAAGATTGAAACCTTGCGATGTGAACCGTCGTTGAAGTCACCTGAGTTGGAACAACTTTTGGAAAGAATTCCAATGTGGGATCTTCGAAGGTGAACATTGGAAACCCTGGTGAGAGAGACAGAGTTTCAGTGAGACTGGTTGACTGACAGTGTGACTAACATCTGGGTGTTGAGAAATCCGTGGAATCTGTTTTGGTCGCATCTGCCATTTAGTGTGTAGAGTGGTGAGTTTGACCACAGTTTGCTTGTTAATTTACATGTACCTCATACCCTGAATGCCAGAATGTAAGGTAGATATTGTAATTTTTAAAAATCTTTCTGACTTTGTATAGTAAAGTTTATTTTTGTTTGTTCAAAATGCATGGAATCTTGTGGCTTTCTTCACTGAGCAAGTGTTTTAAATCTCAAACTTTGTCTATTTTGAACAAAACATTATTGGTCCCTAACCAGATCCTACCAACAACTTGGTCAAGGATCTGGTCAAGGATCACAACACCAATGGAGAGTCTGCTTTATCACAATGGATAAATTGGCAAATAATGTAGAACAAATAGATTGTTCATATTGTATCTAGAAACAAAACAAATAATCCTACATCTGGAATGTCCAAACTATGGCCCATGAACCAAAAGCCCTGAACTCAAACCTTGATCTCTAGGTGGTGGTAGACTCCTCATTATTCGTTTATGTCCAAACTGTAATTGATTCAATTTCTTCTGCGACTCCTCGGATAACTGAAGAGTACAATGTAGGAATGGCATGCATGCCCACTGAACTGGCAGTTCCTGTTGTCACTGCTGTGCTTGGGAGAAATTCTACAGCTTTGCCGCCTCTGGCCTTCTTCTGGGCATGTTGGCCTTCCCATGGGCATGCTGGCCTTCATCTGGGCATGTTTGGGTGCTGCGAGTTTGGCATAGATGGTCCTCAAAGCATGCTGAACCAAATTTCAGTGCTTACCTCCGCATAGGCTGCAGTGTTTTCTCAGGAGAGGTGGTCTGCAATACAAAAGTTTGTAAGGCTTTTTAATAGGGTGTCCTTGCATTGTTTGCACTAACCATCTTGATGTTGTTTCTCCTGAGACAGTTCCTCATAGAAGATCTGCTTGGGGATTCTGTAGTCATCCTGGCGGGAGACATGACCTACCCATCTAAGTTGAATTTTCTGGAGATATCGCTAAGTAACCCCCAGAAGGCAGATTTCAACTACATCAACAGCAACCTACATTCATACTGCAAAGCTGATGCAGTGGGATATTCTCAAGATGCTTCACAGAAGTATCATCAAGCAAACATTGACACCAAGCTAAACAAGGAACTGTTAGGACAGGTGACCAAAAGCTCAGTCAGTGAGGTAGCTTTTAAGGAGTGCCTTAAAGGAGGGGTGAGATTTAGAGAACTGGAAAGGTTTAGGGAGTGAATTTCAGAGCTTAGCACCTAGGCAACTGAAGGCACAGCTGCCAATGGTGGAATGAAAGAAGTGCAGTATGTTCAAAAGGCCAGTGTGCAGGGTAGCAGATGTCTCGGAGGGTAGGGCTGGAAGAGGGTACAGAGATATGGAGGGGCGAGACGATGGAAAGATGCAATCAGGAGAATGTACATTTTTAGAGGCCTTCAATATGAAGCATTGCATGTGTGGAGAAGGAAGAGGAAAGAAATGATCCGAGAAGATTCACACGCGTACTACAGCCTCACTATTTTCCGGTGAGTAATTTAAATGGAAAGCTAATAGATGGGCTCCAATACTGGTGTGCAAATTTCCCCGCCAAATTATTTCTTCACTGCGCTACCAGCCTGATGCTTTATGCTCCAACAATGCCAGCAATATACTGGGGCATTACAGCTAAATCACCTTCTTGCTCCCTCCTAATGTTTACATACATTCGTCCTTCCAGCAGAGATTGTGGTGAAGTGAGGCACCCTGGCTAAATTTCCTCATTCTAACCCAAAGGGCAGTTGTCTATTGTAGTATCTTTACCCCGCCCCTGGTTGAGATCAGTTAAGTTGCCCAGGGAACAAACAGGAGAGTTTCTCAGCCTGTACAGCTCAGATATCCATGGGTTAAACCTGTTTGTGAGGAAGAGCAACTGTGAGCAATTTTATAGGTGGTTGCAATAATTCATGAGCAAGATTCATTTATTTTTTTCTTCTTAGCCAGTTTAGTATCACATAACTCAATGTATATTTTTCTACTACCAGTCATGCTTGTTCTCTGTAGCATTCTGCAATCTGCTATTGTTCTTCCAATCTCCACTAATGCTAGATAATGCAGTCCTAAGGGGTACGGTGATTGGAGGCTGTTGCTTTTCACTGACATTCTCTTAGAAGGTCAACACATTGGATGTTTTACAATCTTTGGATCGATTCCAATCAGCCGGGTGGTTGTTGCATTGCCTTTAGCGCAGGCAGAGCTCTGTGTAAAAGTAACTCTGATTCTAACAGTACATGATATTTTTACATATTTTCTCCTTCCAATTTTCTCACCTCCTTACCTCCTGAAGGCACTGACTCCTTGGTGGGATACATTCTACACATTCCAGAAGCCAGAGACCCACCCTACCCCCACAACCCAGTACATCAGACCAAGTGGCCATTCTCTAAAGAGTGGCTAAACAACTGTGGAAGGCTTCACAGTGGATGGTGCTGCACCCGGGTTGACAGCAGTAAGGATACTAGGGCTATGGCTGATAGAACAGAGAAGGCTGAGAGGAGATTTAATGGCCAGAATTTTCCAGCTTCACTAACCCCCCCCCCACCCCCACCCCCACCCCCAACACCACGGCAGGTTTCTCCACTGTGAGGCCAGCGAGCTATTAAAATCTCTGGAAGATCCTGCCAGATCCAGAAGAACCATCACAACATTCACACGCACCCTCCAACCACCTCAGGGACACACATGTCTGTGGGGCACAGCGCAAATTAGGCTCGGGCTTACTTTCTGGGGAACACCTCACTGACCCATCCCTGCAGCAGTCAGAGGCAGGGACAGCCCAGGTCTCCGGCACTCAGAAGGCTGCTGGAGACCAGCCACCCGCTCGGCCCGAGTCAGATGATGAGACGCTGGGATCGGCCACCAAATCAATGCTGGAGATGCAACGACAGGTAGCGGAACATCAGGCAGAGATTCGGCAGTCACTCTAGAGATTCGGCAGACTAGAGCGAGCGATGGTGGAGTCTGTCCACGTTCCGTCTGATGCCGTGACTCCGACATGCGAGTGCCTCAGGGTCATCGTGGGAAGACTGGCGACCGCCATGGAGACCTTGGTCCAGGGGGTCTCGCTGGATTTGTGCTCCGTTCTGCACTCCATGGCCACACACCTTGGTGGGCACCATCAGGATGTAGGTGTCATGAGGATGAGGCACCTCGCCCCCCCCCCCCCCACCCCACACCCCAGTTGCACTATCACCTGCAGAAGTCAGGGTGGGGCCCTCGGGCACCCACAGGGAGCTTGAGCATCAGCTGGACACCCTGGGACCCCTTCTCAGGACATTCCAAGGATGTGCAGCCGCTCACTGCCTCCTCTGCCCCATCCACTCCAGCTTCTGCCCCTGAGTGGGTGACCTTTATCAGGCTTTGGGCCACCAGAGATCGCCCGCCAAGGTCATCGCAGACATCAAGTCGTAACAGTCAACAGGCTGCCTCCACCTCTGCTGCAGATGTCAGGCTGCACCCAGGCTAGAGTTAGTGTCGCTGGAGTTAGGACTGTTAAGAAAAATTGATGTCACTTTTGGGTCACGGGTGTGTTAGACATGTAAATAAGTTGCACTTGTTGTTAATACATTTCATGGTTATGTGAATATTCTTGTCAGCCAAAGGCGTTGTGATTTTGTACTTTGGAATCCTCTTATTTTGAGGTTCCTCTCACTCAATGATAGTGTCCCACCGTGAGGTTCATATCCCAGTGATGTCAACCTCAATTGGACTAGTATCTGCACCTCTTGTGTGACGTCAGGGAGATGTGTTTAAATCTCTATTGGAAGTGTGTGATGTAAGCATTTCTAACCCTTCTTCCCTAAAGAACACCACTGAGTGAGGGCAGCTCATCAGCTTTGATATTCTAGCAGCATTTGGCTCTCCTCAGTGGGAGTGGAAGAAAAGACATACACGGGAGGAGGAGACCCTCCTCCCACATCTCAGTCACAGCTGCGTTTGCATCAGTTGATGGCGGCGAAGGCGTCAAGTCTCCTCTCGCATGACTCTTGTTCCTAAGTGGACACCCAGTTCCCAGAGTGAGCTCACTCATAGGGCCTCGTGGACCAAAGCATAGATCATGGCCCGGCGATTCACGAGGCAAGTGTGAATGCAGGACTTGTTCTCGCTGCAAGTGGGTGGACATCCCTGAATTGAGGGCTAGGATAGATGTGGTCATATTCCCTCATTTAACTTTACTCTTCCTGGAACCTGTCAGCAATTAACACATCCCGGGCATGTCTCCCACATCTTCTTTCCACCTTGGTGTGATCATGCTCATGTTGACACTCAGCAGCCTCGTGAGGTTCTTGGGCTCCTGGATCTTCATCCTCCCTCAGATCATCCTCTGGTAGGGGGTCACCTCTTTGCATAGCCAAATCATGAAGGACGCAACACACTGTGATAATGGAGGAAACTGTCAGGAGTGTATTGCAGTGAGCCACCTGAATGGTCCAAGCATCTGAAACGCCATCTTCAGAAGCCCTGTGGTCTGCTCTAAAAGGGAGCATGTGGAGCTGTGAGCAGTGGTGTATCTCTCCTCAGAACGACTCTGAGGGAGATGCACCGGTGTCATCAGCAAGCATTTCAGTGGGCACCCCCTATCCCTAAGCAGCCATCCCTCTCAGGCACCTGGGAGTTACATAGGATGTAAGAGTCATAGCAACTCCCAGGGTACCGTGCACAAACATGCAGTATGTGCTTCTGATGATCACACACCAGTTGTACATTGATGCAACGATAGCCCTTGTGGTTTATAAACATTAGGGTTTGCTGCCATGGAGCCCGTATAGCCACATAGGTGCAGCCTATTGCCCCCTGCGCTCTTGGGAAGCCTGAGATGGTGGTGAAGCCAGTGAATCTCACAGCCTGGCTATCTTCATCCAGAGCAAATCTGATATAATGATGGGCCTTCCTGTAAAGGGCATCTGTGACCTCCTTTATGCATCGATATATTATGGACTGAGAGATGCCACACAGGTCCCCTGTTGATCCTTGGAAAGAACCAGAGACCAATAAATTGATTGCCGAGGTCACCCTTAAAGCCACTGGCAGGGGATACCCTCCAACTCCACATGGCATCAGGACTTCACGATAAATGTGGCATATGTGATGTACCAGAGCTCGGGACAAGTGCAGACATGCATGGCACTGCCTCTCACTCATTTGTAAATAACAGACCCTTGGATGATAAGCACTAGGTTTGGCGAGTCACCCGCATTTTCTGGGTCTCTCCTCCTGACCCTCCCATTCGTGCTGTGGCTCTGCTTGACCATGTCCCTCTTGCTGGAGCTGTGTGTGGAGTCATCTCTCCCTCCTTCACCTCCTCCATTGCATTAGGACCCTGACAAAGGCAGCATTGAGCCCTGGATCCATAATTGCTTTTGCCTTCTCTCTGAAAGAAAACATTGAAGACTCTAATGAAGTCTAACGAAGGGTCAAGAAAGTGAAACTCAAAAGATGAAGGAAGTTTGGAGAAAGTAAGGGTCCGTAGTTTCTCCTGCCCTACTTGCATGGTGGCTGATGCCGCCTTGTCCCTGAGATACTAGCACACACATCGAGGTGGCCAAGATGGCATCATAGATATTCAACATCTTTAGCCCTGCGTGAGATGCTTAAGTTTGAGTGAGACAAGTGACCCAACATAGCTCTGTGCTCCAATCTCTGATGTGGCATATTAATGACCAATCAGTTGCATGCCCTTTGGCCCATTATGAGTGTCACATCTGGTGAACAGGTGACAGGTCGTCATTGATTGAATGCTACGTATGATACAGCTGTGTCTCCTTCACTATTGCCTGCATTCCCAAATTCTACATTCCTGTGTGTTACTCTTGAAATGCAGCGACTGTGATGTGTATCCACTAAGTAACCCTTTAACGGTGCTAATGAAGCCATTGGCTTTAAGTGGCTTTCATCACAAGGACGTCTTCCTCCTTTCTTTCTAAGCAGACTCCTGCTCATTCCTGCGGCAACAAGAGGTTAGAGGGGGACCCCAGAAAGGCCCCCCAGAGTGCTCACTCTTCCCTCTCATTACCATCCCAATGCCTTCCCTACCCGTTGCCCTCATCGTGTTCGCCCTTCTCCTTCACTGCCATTCCCCACATTCCTCTCTGCCCGTTGCCCCCATTCTGTTCGTCTTTGCTTCTCACTGCTAGTCCACAGCCTTCCCTCCCCATTGCCCCCTTAGTGCTCGCCCTCCTCTCTCACTGCCATTCCACATCCTTCCCTCCCCATTGTGCCTACTGTGTTCACCCTTCCATCTCATTGCTACTCACCCTGTCGTCCCCATCGTTTTCATCAACCCGACCATCGCCTCACAGCCCAACCCCGGTTGAAGTGCTAGTCTCTGAAAGTGGAAGCCTGCCTGAGTACCCCAGCACAGTGGTGTTGCTCGGGACAATGAAAGTGAAGAGAAGGAGCAGTCCAACTCTACAGCCTCTACAGCCCCAGCAGGGTGGCATACATTGCAACAAGACTGGCGCAGCGCTATGGCAAATATGTTCCGCTCACCTTGAAGTTACCAGCGAACTGAGGTCCGACTTGTGCACGCCACCCCTTTTCAAATGGGTTTGAGGCCGACCTAATTTCCCATTGGCGTGATGCAAGATTGGAAGGCGTGGCAAGATTCCGGCGAGCGGCTGTTTTATCGAGCATTCATGACACGCTAATAAATGCAAGAGACGTTCGTGCCACTAGTCAGCGGACTAACCGACCCACCATCGTCGTCGGGAGAATTGCGATTTGTTTTCATGAAGGCAGATTTGCGACTTGTTGCCTGCTGCTGGATTCTCCGTTCCCAACCACCGCAGGCAGGATGGGAGAATTCCAGCCAACGGGTCAAATGGCTTCCTTCTGAGCTGTAGAAGTCACTTACAATCCTAAATTAACGATGTTCCAATTTTTTTTTTCCATATCTGGTCATTTTGATGTTGGGCCTCCAATACCCGAAGCCTGATCATTTATATGGTTCAACAGGTACTGGTCTCACAAATACTGGGAAATAGCCAACAGACCTTGGGTAACTGCATTATTCCTGTGCACCAACAATCTTCAATGCTCAATATTATCACCTTAGCATGAATGGAGTTTCCACAAAACCTCAACTCATTGGCAGAGAACATGGGATCGATCTTTTCTTGGGATGGTAAAGTAAAATGGGTGATTGTGAGCCAGCAGGAATTTTACACTCTCCGGATTTCAATCTTCACTGAAGTTAATGAAAATACAAACCGTGAGACCTTACAGGGCACTGCCAACTCGCTATCACTTGTTTCACATTACAAAGTCAAGATCTGCCTCAGTATGCCTAAACCAGCATTTAAGTCCAGCCCAATCAGGGATCTTTCAAGGTTCCTGTTTTTAATAGCTCATCATCAGATATATTGTGTCAACATGGAGCTCTCCCAATGGTTGCACGTGGAGTAAGGTTCTCTCCGCTCCTTTCTAAAGAAGTTGAACCTCCAATAAAGAAATATTTGCATTAGACTCAGGATGTTTCAGAGTGACTCACAGCTGCCCCCTGCTGTAAAGTAGGAAATGCAGCAGCCATGTTGTGTACAGCCAGGTCCCACAAACAGCAATGGGATCATGACCCGATGACCTTTTGTGATGTTGATTATATATATGTATATATATATATATATACATATAGAACAGGGCACCAGGAAGAACTCTCCTGTTGTTCTTCAAAAGAGTGCCATGGGATCATTAAAGTCTCAATGAGAGGGCAGATGGGCCTCTGTTTAATGTCTCATTGAAAAGAGAGCACTTCTGGCAGTGCAGCACCCCCTCAGTAGTGCACTGGAGTATCAGCCTCGATTAGGTGCTTAAGTCTCTAGAGTGGAGAATTGAACCCACCACCTTTTGACTTAAAGGGGCTATCAACTGATCCAAGGCTGACACCTAATGCCACAGCATGACATTTCCTCATAGTCGATAATGACCATTCTTGGCAAGTCTTCCTATTTTTCTGCAACCATTACTATTGAATACATTCCTCTATCTCTCCGAACTGTCATTCCACATTCGTCTGCCCTTCTCTTGACTTTTGTTGCAAAAGTCAAGTAAGCTTGGGGAGCAAAGATTCTACTGACTCCCTCCTGGAAAAAGGAAAAAGAAAGTTGTGCATTTATATAGCACCTTTCACGACCACCGCACATCTCCAAGCACTTTACAGCCAGTGAAGTACTTTTGAGGTGTAGTCACTGTTGTAACGTAGGAAACATAGCAGCCAATTTGCACACAGCAAGCTCCCAAAACAGCGATGTGATAGTGATCAGGTATTTTTTTAATGGGTCCCTTGCCCAACACTGGCCCACGTAGCTAAAATTGCCAGGCTTCCTGTATTGCCTAGGCCTCCCCCCAACTCTGGGTAGAATCCTGGTGATGGTGAGATGAGGCCCAATGCCCGACACCTCCGCCACCACCCCCCCCCCCCACCCAACCCCTAAAATATTTCAGCCAGGTCTGGGGTCGGGCATGTAGAAGGGGGTAGCCACCCACTAGATTTTAGGCGTCTCCCCAACCTTCAAACCTGCCAGCGGCGGGGTAGGGGTGGGGGGGTAGGTGGAGGTGGAGAATAATACATAGCCTTATGGGCAGAATTTTTCGCTTGGCGTGCGGGCATGCACCCCACCCACTCGGGTATGAAATAGCACGTGATGATGGTGGGCAAGTGTCCCGACGTCACAGCGCACCCGCACGATACGTCGGTTGGCAGGGGCGGGCTAAACTCGGAAGCGCGCCTGCCGACAATTAAGAAGGAAATTAAACCCATTAACGGCACGATTAATGGCGATATTTTTGTTGCCCGCCCAACGTTACGATGGGCGGGCGGGTGAATCGGCCAGGCAGTCTTTGCATTGTTCAGGAAACCTCATCCAAGGGCGGGGATGAGGTTTCCGTTATTAAATAAAGTAAAGATGCGTGGACAGAATTTTCATCTTGCATATGTTCAGGTGACTGATTCTGATGCGTGGGCCTTTTTATTCTGGATCTTAAAACATTTCTTTGCTGCATTTAAATCCTTCAGCTCCCCAAGGCAGCTCCCCCGTCTTCAGGAAGCTATTGCTCTGCGCTCCCTGTCGCCCGCGCCGACTACCCCCCCCCCCCCCCCCCACCCCCCCCCCACCCCCTCCCCCACCATTAATTGGCCAGCCAGCATGAAATCACGGCTGGGGTCCAATCGCAGCCTGGGGCCGGTTCCTGATCGCGGGCGCCAACTGAACTAAAAATCCTTCCCTATGCCTGTGATGCAGAGCGAGTGTGCCAGTCAGTGACTGGTGAACACTGTTACATACCTACCGGTTATCACTTTGAACAAAGCTCACTCCAGTTGCAGAAAGGAAATAGATCAAAGCTTCAGTTGTCCCCTGATACTTTGCAATTTGCACCTGCGTATGTAATCAGTGCTATAAGCAGATTTTAAAAGCAGTAAACTTGACAATATTAATCCTAATGTTAGCCCATTATGTTTAAAGTGATGGATATGATAAGTAGTTTGTGTAAATGGGAATATTTGTAATCTTTATTGCTTGGACTGTTGTATGATGTGCTCCGTGTTGTATATTTAATTATCTTTTTTTACAATGCAGATAAATCATTTACAATAGCTTTAGCGCGCAATCTTATAAAGGGAGATAGTGGTTTTACGGCATTATTTTGGGAATCACTGTAATTACTGTCAAACGAGTGGCATATTTGAGCTGACTGTTGCTGATAAATGGAATCTGTGAGATTGGTGTGGCAGCAAAATGCCATGGGATAGATCATCAAAAGCTCCGAGAATGAGTTTCTCAACTGCCTAAAAGTTTTATTCAGAAGTAAACTGTAGGAAGTTGGGTACAATTGTGATGTGATACCCTTCAGGCACCAGTGGTTATTCATTTATCATAGTGTATACATTTTTTACATTCTTGAAACCTCTAACTGTGTACTTGACAGAAAAAACAAATGAGCAAATTAGGTGAGTGCTGGCATCCCAGCACTGCAACCATACCAACAGGGACACTGTTTTAAGCTTTTATTTATTCTGACAGAGAAATATGTCTCCTTATGAGGGTTTAATTCTCCGTTCTCTTCCTGTCTCTATCAGGCAATTGTCCTTGACTCGACCGGCTGTAAATGCTGACCTCACCTGGCTGTTCGTGTAACCCTGATCTCATTGCTTCAGCTGGTTTCTCCCCCATCCTGGCACAGGCCCCCACCCACACACTTCCCACCATTCCTGCACTGACCTATCCATGCATTCTCGGGATGCGAGCATTCCTGGCTAGGGCAGTATTTGTCGACCAGCCCTAAATGCCTTTGAGAAGCTGGTGGTTACGCGCATTCTTGACAAGCAGCTGTCCATGTGGTGTAGGTACAGCCACAGTGCTGTAAGGGAGGGAGTTCCAGGGTTTTGACCTAGCGACACAAAATAGGGGCAGGTGAAGGCCATATGGCCCCTTGAGCCTGCTCCATCATTCAATACGATCGTAGCTGATCTTGACCTTTAACTCTGACAAGTTGGCTGACCAATATTCGGATTCTGATGGACTTCATCCTAGGGTCTTGAAAGAAGTGGCTAGTGAAATAATTGATGCACTGGTTTTAATTTTCCGAAATTCCCTAGATTCAAGGAAGGTTCCATTAGATTGGAAAATAGCAAATGTCTCTCCTTTATTCAAAAAGGGAGAGAGAAGGAAGCAGGGAACGATAGGCCAGTTAGCTTACTAGTTGTCATAGGGAAAATGTTAGAAGCTATTATTAAAGATGTTATAGCAGGGCACTCAGAAAAGTTTAAGGCAATCAGACAGAGTCAACATGGTTTTGTGAAAGGGAGATCATGTTTAACCAGTTTTTGGAGTTCTTTGAAGGAGTTACATGTGCTGCAGATAAAGGGCTTGGACTGTACTTAGATCTCCAGGAGGTATTTGATAAGGGCCCATATCAAACGTTATTGTGGAAAATAAAAGTGCATGGTGTAGGGTAATATTTTGGCATGGATAGGAGATTGGCTAGTTAACAGGAAACTGAGAGTAGCCATAAATGGGCCTTTTTCTGGTTGGTGGGATGTAATGAGTGGTGTGCCACAGAGATTAGTGCTGGGACTCCAACATTTTACAATTTCTATAAATGACTTGGATGAAAGGACAGATGGTATGGTTGCTAAATTTGCTGATAACACAGAGATAGGTAGGAAAGTAAGTTGTGCAGAGGATGTAAGGAGGCTACAAAGTGACATAGATAGGTTAAGTGAGTGAGCAAAGATTAGGAAATGGAGTATAATGTGGACAAGTGGGAAATTGTCCATTTTGGCAGGAAGAATAAAAAAGAAGCATATTATCTCAAAGGTGAGAGATTATAGAGCTCTGACATTCAGGGCGATCTGGGTGTCCTAGTGCCTGAATCACAAAAGGCTAGTTTGCAGGTACAGCAAGTAATTAGAAAAGCTAATAAAATGTTATAATTTATTGTGAGGGGAATTGAGTACAAAAGTAGGGAGGTTATACTTCAGTTGTACAGGGCACTGGTGAGACAACATCTGGAGTGCTGTGTACAGTATTGGTCTCCTTATTTAAGGAAAGATGCAAATGCATTAGAAGCAATTCAGAGAAGGTTTACTAGGCTAATACCAGGAATAGACAGGTTATCTTATGAGGAAAGGTTAGACAGGTTAGGTTTGTATCCACTGGAATTTAGAAGAGTAAGAGGCGATTTTATCAAAACCTCTAAGATCCTGAGGGGTCTTGACAGGGCCGATGTGGAGAAAATGTTTCCTCTTGTGGGAGAATCAGGTCACAGTTTAAAAATAAGGGGCCGTTCATTTAAGAAGAGATGAGGAGAATTTTTTTTTTTGAGGGTTGTGAGTCTTTGGAACTCTCTTCCTCAAAAGTTGGTGGAAGCAGAGTCTTTGAATCTTTTTAAGGCAGAGCTAGGTAGATTCTTGATTAACAAGGGGATGAAAGGTTATTGGGGGTAGGCAGGAGGTTACAATCAGATTAGCCTTGATCTTACTGAATAGCGGAGCAGGGCTGAGGAGCCAAGTCGTCTACTCCTGCTCCTAATTCACATGTTCATATGTTTAACTCCACTTTCCCGTCCGCTCCCCATATCCCTTGATTCCCTGGGAGACTAGAAATCTGCCTTTGCCAAAGATATACAACTGTTTGAGTGAGGTAATTCCTCCTAAGTGATCAAACCCTCATCCTAAGACTTTTTTAGATTCTTTTAGGTTCCTTGACCAGTGGAAACAATCTCTCAGTGTCTACCCTGTTAAGTCCCTTCAGAATCTTAAACTAAGAGCAAAATATTGTAGATGCCGGAAATCTGAAATAAAATTTATCTACGGTCTGCTACAATGTTCCAGTGAAGCCCAAAGCAAACTGGAGGAACAGCACCTCAGCTTCCGATTAGGCACTTTACAGCCTTCTGGACTTAACATTGAGTTCAACAACTTCAGGCCATGAATACTGTCCTCCATTTTGATGTGTATTTTCTTTCTCAACCCGCTTCCCTCACAAGGCCAGTCTGTAACTTGTTATGTTATTCTATCAGAGAATGCTGACCCTTGTTCTGCTAGTAACACATTCTGCTATCTGACCTTTATGCCACTATTAGCACCTGCCTCAGTCTTTAACAAATTCCCTTTGTCTTGTGTCCAAGACATCTTTGTCAAATCTCTCCTGAGCTCCCACCTATTCCTGACCTTCTATTTTGCGCCACATGCCCCACCGCCCCCCTTCAACAGTATAAAATCCATCACATTTCTGTCTCTTTTCAGCTCTGAAGAAGAGCCATATGGACTCTATTTCTCGCTCCACAGATGCTGCCAGGCTGCTGAGTTTTCCCAGCAGTTTCTGCTTACATCCCTTCAAAATCTTTCAGGTTTCAATGAGATTGCCTCTCATTCTTCTAAACCCCAGAGAATATGGGCCTAATTTACTTAGTCTCACATCACATCAGCTCTTGGGGGCAATTTTCCGAGTTCACGCTGTGGTAGGGAGGCTTTGATAATCGGGCAGCACACTGAGGATTTTCAGACACTCCGCCCAGGGGTTTTCCTCTTTTAAACTATAATGAGTGAAAAACTAGGGGCGGGGAGTGTCTGGTTTTCAGGCAGGTAAGACTATTCGCGTGCAGAGCTCTCAAAATCAGCAGAGCCATTTTGTTTTTGGGCTCTTGGTTATGAATGGTGAGCGTGACAACTTTAAGACTTCCTGGTCTCCCTGCCACCACCCACCTGCATCCCCCCTGCCCACACCATTTTCTTGCCGCCCCTCTCATAGACATTTGACCGGCATTTTGAGGATCTTTCTTGTGCCTCTCCCCCGTGCCTTCGTCAGACTGGGTCAGATGTTGTCATTTATTTTTTGTTTGTTACTTTAAAAGTTTTCTCCACTTGCCAGTTGGCAAAAAGATGGAAGTTTTCCTTTTTACCCGTGCGGTGAAAAAAATAGGTCATGTCACGGGGTTCAGTATACTCATCTCTTCCCTCGGCAGGGAAAGCAATTCGCAAGCAGGGAAGAGTTAACAGGTGGAATATAATAAAAGCAGGCACACGTTCTGAAATGGTGTTGATTTTCAAAGCGCAAAACGTCCCCCTCAGTACGAAATTCTTCTTTCAGCAGGCTCGAATCTACCCCATTTTCCCTGATTGCTTCCTTTTGCCTAACTTCGTTTGCTACTTCCCCTTTGGTACTCTTGTTTGATTTTCAGACTGATGCGTGTGTGCTCTGCATGGAGTCTTTCCCTCCCCTGTTTGTTTTCACGGTCTTATCCCTCTGTGAAAATTATACAGCTGTGCTTCAACCAAACAGGCGTGGTATAGGGGAGAGGCCTTCTTCTGGCAGATGGAGTTGCCAACCCTCCAGGATTGGGCTGGAGTCTCCAGGAATTGACGATCAATCAATCTCCATGACACCCTGGAGAAAAAAAAATAATCATCGGGACATTAAAAAAGATTCTTTTTTTTTTGGTCATTTTCTTTGAACAGTTCTCTTTACCAGATATAAAATATATCAAAGATGGGGGGAAAAAAAAGCTGTTTGGCTGACAGTCAAGCATCATCGAATTGAGTAATGAATCTTTTTGCTTTCCAGTTGGCATAGGAAGGCAAGTATCACAAGGATTGATTGAAAGCCGTCTAATGGCTGCAGTATGGGGGCATGAAAGCTCTAGGAATACATTGAACCAGAGTTGGCAGCCCTAGCTACAATGCCTCATTCAATGCACAGTAGTCCATTCTCACTCGTTATCCTGCATTAAGCTGGCTTTTAATTTCCTATCTGCTTCTCAGTCCACTATTTTTATTTAAACTTCCCCACTATCTTTCACTTTTACCCTCTAGTCCAACACTGCCTGTGAGACAGGGGCTGGGGTTTCAGGTCCCATGCACTCCAGAACCTTAAGGGCCAAATCTAGACTTGGCACTCCTGTGCAGTACAGAGGGAGCATTGCAACGTCAGAGCGCCGTCCTTCAGATGAGACGTTAATCCTATCTGCCCTCTCGGGTGGACATGACAAAATCCCATGGCACTATTGCAAAGAAGTGCAGGGCAGCTCTCACCAAAGTCCCGGTCAATAGTTTCCCTCAGACAACATCGCTGAAACAGAAATTCCGGCCCTTATCACATTGCTGTTTAGGGAAGAGTTTGCTCAGCACAAGTTGGCTGCTGCGTTTCCTACAATACAGCACTGACTACACTTCAAGAGCACCAAAGTGGGAGGATCGTCACTGTGGAGGAGGACTGCAACAAATTGCGGAAGGACAGTAATTAATTTGCAGAATGGGCCAATAATTAGCAAATGAAGTGCAACATAAATAAAAGTGAAGTAGCACCTTCTTTGGCAGGAAGAATAGGGAAGTCACTTATAACTTTGAAGTCAAGGTGGGGTAGAGGAACAACAGGATTTTCAAATACATATACACCCCTTACCAAAACTTAGACAGTTAGCAAGGCCATGTAGGAAGCAAACAAAGCACTAGACTTTATTTCTGGAGGGTTAGAACGGACAAGTAGGGAGATTTCGCTAAACCTGTCTTGACACTTAGGCCACAGTTGGAGTACTGTGTGCAGTCCTGGTCACTTTATTATGTTATGGCACAGCCAATGGTAAATCCTGAGCTGTTCAAAACCCAAAGGGAAACTTGAAACAATGGCCACAACTGTTTTGCAATTTGTATAAATTTCGAGATGCAAGCCTTGAGTTCAGTAGTGATAAGACAGCCGAGTCTTATAGGTTTCTTACAAAACTAAATTAAATCTTTATTAATAGAAGAAATAATTTTAAGCACACACATAAATCTATAATTTACTACTATAATAACTTCTAAATCCCCTAGTTCAAATAACTACCAGTTACACTTTCGTTAAGACAACAGTAAGATACATAAATTTTAAAAGGCCCGGCAAAGAAACAAGATACCCTGAACAATCCAATTCAAAGTGAATTTCCTTAACTTCAGTTCTTTGTTGACAGCCGCTTGAGGCTTAGATGCCGGAGGCTTTTTATGCTTGTTTTAGATCTTAGGGCGGAATATTGCCATTGGCATGCGAGGTCGGGTCTGACATGTCGACACATAAAATGACACGTCATTTCGATATTCTGTTCGGAGTGGGCTGTGCGCCCGCTGAATTGTCAACAGCTCATTAAGGCCATTTTAAAAAAGTAATTAAAGTTGTTAAGAACGCTGCCTGTCCAACCTTAATGTTGGCGGGGGGCAGCTAAAGAGACCAAGCGGCCTTTGCATTTTTCAGGGAACCTCGTCCACGGGCGGGATGAGGTTTCTTGAAGGTTTTATAAGATAAAAAAATAAATTTTCCTAACTTCACCAACATTTCTCAGCTCATGTGACACTGCCACATGAGGGGACATGTTTTAATAAATTTTTACTTTATTTATTTAGAAGCTTTCAAACCCATTTAATCTCCCCGAGGCAGCTCTGTGCCTCAGGGAGATTGCTGTGCTCTTTCGGGCGCAAGCACGCAACAGCGTAGGTCCCGACTTTCCCTCCTCCACCTGCCCATACAGGTAACACTGAGCGCTACCAGCCACATTGTAGGAAGGATGTGATTGCACTGGAGGGGGTGAAGAGGAGATTCACCAGGATGTTGCCTGGAATGAAACATTTAAGTTATGAAGAGAGGTTGGATAGACTTGGATTGTTTTCGTTGGAGCAGAGAAGACTGAGGGGCAACCTGATGGGGGTATACAAGATTATGAGGGGCATGGACAGGGTGGATAGGGAGCAGCTGTTCCCCTTAGTTGAAGGGTAAGTCATGAGGGGACACAAGTTCAAAGTGAGGGGCAGGAGGTTTAGGGGGGATGTGAGGAAAAACGTTTTTACCCAGAGGGTGGTGACGGTCTGAAATGCGCTGCCTGGGAAGGTGGTGGAGGTGGTTTGCCTCACATCCTTTAAAAAGTACCCGGCTGAGCACTTGGCACATCATAACACTCAAGGCTATGGGCCAAGTGCTGGTAAATGGGATTAGGTAGGTGATTCTCACGTGTTGGTGCAGACTTGATGGGCTGAAGGGCCTCTTCTGCACTGTGTGATTCTGTGATCTTCTGTTACATCAAAGCCTTCAAAAACAACTGCCTTTAATTCAATTAAGTCACCCACACATACTCACACACACACAGACCCCACTATTACTCTACAATAAATTCCAATAACATTATGAAAATTATTATATCTTCCTGATTATTATAAAAATGATATAGAGGCACTGGAGAGGATGCAGAGAAGATTTCTAGCTGGGTCTTTTCCTCTTAAAAAAAAGACGGTAGGACGATCTAATTGAACCTTTTAAAATTATGAGAGATTTAAATAAATTGGGTACAGAGAGAATGTTTCCTCTTTCGGGGAAGGCATAACCGAAGGTCATCCATGTAAGACAGTCACCAAGCAATCCGACCGGGAGTTCAGAAGAAACTTTCACCCAGTGGCAAACCTGTGGAACTTGCTGCTAAAGAGGTAGTATAGAAGCATTTAAGAAGAAGCTATGAGGGAGAAGGGAATAAAGGGTTACTATGGTAGGTATAGGTGAGAATAGCTGGGAGGAGGCTTGATTGGGGCAAAAACACCCACATGGTTAGTCCAAATGGCCTGCTTTTTTGCTCTATCTCCTATAATCCGATGCACTTCATTAGCTGTAAAATAGCTTGGGGTGTCCTGTTATCATGAAAGGTGCCATATGAATGAAAGCATTTCTTTCCTTCTTACATCAGATGGTGACTTGTCACCCAATAGTGTTCACCTTTTCCCAGCTTTTGTTTCGGAATCCATGAAATCCATCAACTGCCACCCGAGAAGAGGATTCATCACTGTTGCGGTGGGGATGAACTGTAAAATGTGGTGAGCCATTCAAATGTCCAATGATGTCGCTGGTACTGTAAAATCCCGCTGGCGTAAAATTCCACCCCTAATGTTTACATGTTGTTCTACGGCCCCCATCCACATCATAACACCCCACCCACCCCGATTCCCCTCGCTCCCCACCACTAACTTTTGCAATTTTGTTCAAGAATTACAGCTTTACCATTTTGAGTTCTAATGAAAGTTCAGCATCCAAAGCGCTAAGCTGTCTCCTATCTTTCCAGATAGTAACTGATCTTCTGTGTATTTCCAGCATTGCATGTTTTATTCCCAACACAAAAGCTGCTGTTCAATTAAAATGCCCAAGAATGGAATAGCACTTCAGAATGTGATTAAATTCTTTGCTATTAGAGTAGTTGGGAATGTGAATATTCGGAGTACAGAGTATTAAAGTCCACTGTATATAATGTATTGGAAGAAGTAGTTGTAGTGATGCTCTTTAGTAACGTATCCTGTTTGTACTGACCACCTTGATGTTGTTGGCCCTGAGACAGTTCCCAGTAGAAGCTTCGCTTAGGGATTCTGTAGCCATCCATGCAGGAGACATGGCCTGTCTATCTGAGTTGAATTTTCAGAAGGGTGGGCTCCATGCTGTTGAGTCCGGCATGATGTAGGACCTCATTAATAGTGATTTTCTCTTGCCACTGAATTCTCTTGATGGACCTTGGGTGTCTGCAGTGGAAGCATTCCAGTGCCTTGGCTTTCCACCTATAGCGGACCCAGGGTTCTTCACCCACAAAAATGAATATCCAACTCCTCCTTGCTCGCTTGAACTTGGAGATGTTTTATTGACAACTGTGGACCTTCATCACTTTGATAAGAACAAAAACTACTTACCTAAAATACATAAAATATAAAATACAAATGTGGGCACAACGCACATAAAAATTCATAAGGTTCCTAAAGGCAGTTTTGTTCAATGACTTTATCTTCATTAGACATAATCTTTGAAGAAGAATTCAAGCTTTATTGTCTTTCCTCACTGAATGTCAATCTAATAATGTACTTTTTAAAAGAGTTGGAATCTGTGACTCAAATGAATGCTCAGCGAAATGTATTTTAATACATTTTAAAGGTAAGGTAAGAGGCCAATTTAGGGGATGTTGGATAAGTACACGAGGCAGAAAGGAGTAGAGGATACACTGAGGCAGTGAGGTGAAGTAGGATTGGAGGAGAGTAGTATGGAGTGTAAATACCCAACATGGCCCCGTTGGAGCAAATGGCCTGTTTCTGTGGGGCAAGGTTCAATGTCATTCTTTGTAACACTCAAATTCCCAAGATGATTTTTACCATGAGTTCTTCGCTGGAAATTTCTTCTCATCTCTGCTGTATAACTGGGCTGTGGATATGGTGGAAACATTGCGCTTTTTTGTCATGGGTGGGGTTTCCAGTGCCCTTTCGAATGAGTTACAGTGGCAAAGGGCCACGCCAGCAGAAGCACCTAAAGAGGGTGATGGAAGGCCCACACAAACCTGTGTTGCTGACCTCCTTGGTATGTTACTGCCAAGCTGTGGGTGAAAATCTTGACCCCTAGAGGCAGATAAGGTTTAAGGTTGGGGTTGGGCTGGGTGGGTGGGGGGGGGTAAGGTGGGGGGGGGGGGGGGGGGGTAAGGGGAGACGCGGCGGACGGGTTTGAGGAATAAGAACGGCTAGCTGGGTCACTGGCCAAGGACATAAATGAGCCTCGACGGGAGGGCATTTGAGGCAACCACAAGGTGGGGCAAGTGCTTCTCTTGCCCCTAGCCTGGATGACTACAGGGCTGTGTAAACAATATGCTTCACCTCCTGTGCGGACTGAGCACAGCACGATGGACACAATGGGTGGAATCATCCCAGATTTGCACCAAATGTGCTGGTGGGCGGGTAAGACGACGGTTTACCCGCCGGCCGCAATAGCGGCTTCTCACGCCGTATCATCCCAAACCCGCCGCATTAATCATGCATTCCTGGGAAACATGACCATTTCCATGGCGAGCGGGCTCTCACCTGGCGAGCACGCCATCACCACGCCGACTCATGATTCCGGCCGCAATATTTAAAGTGCAGCTGCGCGCACACCTTCTCAGTTCTTCCGAGGACTGCTGCATTGACATAGCTCCGAAAGGCAAAAAAACTGCAGTCCCCCAGTTGAGTGACACATCCCTCGAGCGCCTTTTTGATGCAGTGGAGGCTCGCTATGATGTCCTCCACCTCTGCTCTGGCCGCAGGATGGGCAGTGACATCAACAATCTGACTTGGGAGGTGGTGGCAGTGGTGGTCAGTGCCAATGCCCTGCAAAAGACGACAGCCACCCAGTGCCACAAGAGGGTGAACGATCTCTTTCATTCTGCCAGGGTAAGTCACTCTTCTCATCTCTCTCAACTCACACACTCACAAACCCATCACACATCCGCAGGGCCCTCACTCACTGCCAGTTCAGGGAACATCACTGTTCACTCTCTCACACACACCCTCATTGTCCTCATCCCATCCACGGGACCCACACATGTCAGGCCATACTTATCATCTGGCCTGGCAGGCATCCTGCTTACACTCTCTCCATTGCTTTTCATGTGGGACAAGCTGGCACACAACAACAGGGAGAGGTCACAGACTGGCGGAGGAATGCTTGTAATCAAGGTCCTCACAGACTTTGTAAACAGAGCCATCCAGCTGGCCGGTGATGACCGGGACTGGTCCTGTGCTGACAGTGAAGTCGGCGCTGCTTTACCAAGTGAGGATCCAGCAGTGCAACATCCATCAGACAACAATGCTGTGGGTGATGTGTCCTATTTCACAGGCCACTGCCATACACTAATTATCTCTCCTTGTTTTTGCAGGCATATCTGCCAAACAGCCAACAGAGTCCATGACCCAGGGCCTCCAATCAAGCCCTGAAGAAACCCATGAAGTTTCATGAAGGCACCCTCCTTGAAGTTCTGTCACAGCGCTCACCCACACCCTCCACCAGTGCAGAAACACACACACACACACACACACACACACCTCAGTTCAGGATCTCTTCCCTGTGCTCTGTGCAACCTTCAGACCAAAGCGATGGTCCGGCCTCACTCCCTGGACACAGTACTGATGCCTGCACCTCAATGGTACTTGTCATTGCTGCCAGAATGTTGTGGGCAGGGATCACTGAGTTCCGTCATTCTCTCTGTGTGCTCTCAGCACCTTTAAGGTGGGGCTGACCCCCATCTCTTCAGCATCTGTGACCATTGACATTGTGCTCCTGAAGGGCTCAGGTGCTGAAGGAGGGAAAAGGATCAGATGCTTTTAAATTTTGATAGCTGCGTCTCCATGATATGACCCTGATCACAGAGCACAAGCGAGCTGCCCTCGGTCAGACAGGAATCAGACATCCTCAGAGGCTGAATGAAGGTCTATGAAGTGTCCTCACTGCATGTCATCATCATCTTCCTGGAATCAAGCAACTATTAGGGCCTCCACTGCATCTGAATGACAGGAGCATTTTCTCAGCGGGAATGTGCGTTGCCATAAGCCAGACTGGAATCAAACATTCACAGATGCGATGTCAGGATCTATGGTGTCTCCTCACTGAATGTCGTCATCATCCTCCACAAATCTAGCAGCTATGAGGGCCTCCTGAGTGCACCTGCCTCAGCTGGCCAGTGCAATAGCCTCATCACCATCACTGTCATCTTCAAGGACCTCCTCACTCTCATCAATGTCCTCCTCTTTGAAGAAGACCTCCAGCTCCTGCACCTCATCCTCAGCCAGCTCCCTTCCCTGTTGCAGAGCCAGGTTGTAAAGTGCACAGCTGGTGATGATGATGCGTAACACCTTCTGTGGACTGTATTGCAGGGCTCCACCAGACAGGTCCAGGCACCGGAACCTCATTTTCAGCATCCTGATGGTCTGCTCCACCAAGTTACGAGCTGCAGCATGAGCCTCGTTGTCTCTTCACTCTGCTGCAGTCTGAGGCCTCCGCACTAATATCATCAGCCACGTCCTCTGTGGGTAGCCCTTGTTCCCGAGGAGCCATCCCTACAGCCTCTGTGGACCCTGGAAGACATCGGGGATCTGTGACCGAATGAAAAGGTAGGAGTTGTGGACAATCCCTGGAAACCATGCACAGGCCTGCAGAATGCATTTGTGGTGGTTGCACACCAGCTACGCATTCATCGCATGGAAGCCCTTGCATCTGATGTGCTTGACCCTTGTTGCGATAGAGGTCTGAGTGCAACGTGAGTTCAGTCGATCACAGCTGAGATCTGGTCAAATCCAGTCGCTCTTGTATCCTGGTTCTCTTAAGTTCAGGCGAAATGCCCTCGTGTGTGTGGCCCTCACAAAGGCAGCATCCATGACCTCATGGGTGCATTTGTGGGTGGAGGCTTGTGATACCCCACAGAGTTCACCTGTGGAGCCCTGAAAGGAGCCACTGGCATAACAATTGAGGGCTGCGGTCACTTTCACAGCCACTGGATGCCGTCCATGTCCCTATGGCACCAAATCCTACAGCAGCAGATGAAACCAACCAGTTCCCTAGACATTCGCTGTCTGCTGCAATACTGGCTGTCGGTCATTTGCAGGAACGAAAGGCGTCGTCAATGGACTCTGGGTCTAGCTAGGCACCGATCAACGACTGCTCACCGTGCCCCTTCAGCAGCGTGTGCGGGAGCCCCAGCCGCCTCTTCTTCCTGAGGGCGCTGCTCCTCCCTCTGCGCAGCCAGGTGCCTCTGTCACTCTCTTCTCCGTCGTCTCCACTCCCTGTACGTCACGAGGCATACAGCTAGTTCACCAGGCTCCATGCTCCTGATGTACTCCTCCTGCAGATTGAAAGATAGAGACATATCTGTTAGCTTGGGTATACTAAGAACCTCCCTTGGCTAAGTCTGAAGACCCCTTAACATATCCTGGAGAGTGCTGGCCACCACCTGGATGGCCAGAGTTCAGCACGCTGCATGGCTGCCCAAAATCCCATCCACCTCCACCCCACTCCACCTGACCAATTGGCAGCAGCTTTGCCCATTGGACTGCATGCTGTGCTCTCAGCTCAGGCACAGGCATTCTCCTAACCCACACTGCAAGGTTGCACTGTTAGCTTGAACCATGGGGGAGACTGGTCCAAACTGGGATGATGACATTGCAAGAGGCTGTGTGTACCTCCCCCACTGACTGCTCCATGGCCGGCTTTAGTAAGGAGATTGTACAATGTGCCCAGTCCAACTGTTCTGCAGTCCACTAAAATGCTCATTAATTTGTAGTCTGTGCCCGAGGGGTGAAAAGCTCTGGAACACTTGGTGGCACTTTGATGCCTCTGCATTGCTTGAGTGGGCAGATAAGCTAAAGGCCCAACTCCCAGTCATATCAATGTGGTTTCGCCTGAACTGTCTCAGCTGCAGAGGAACGGTCACTTTGTACAAGGTTTCCATAATGTGTGGCCACTTCCCTTCCCCCCCACCGAACCCCACACGTGCTTGTGCGCTACCTTCAGCCACAGGGCAGCCCTTTCCCCCATCCCTAAGTCACCCCAAGCACAGGCTGGTCCTTGGCCACTGCCAACCCACACACCCCCCAACCCCCGCCCAACCATCCCCGCCCCCCCCCCCACCACCCACCCCACCAATGTGCCTTAACCTTGAATTCTAAAAGGGGACTTGGGCGAGTTCTGCGCCACACTACTGTGTACTCACCTCCATGTTCCACTCAAAGTGCAGTCAGACAAGTGCGTGTCTTATACATACTGTCATGAAACACATTGGCGTGCAATCATGCCGACGTGGGTGGGCGATCCAGCAGGGTTGGGGGGTTGGGGGGATGGGGGGGGTGGGTGGGTGCGGGGATGATTCCGTCAGGCTGGCCTTATAATGACATACAGGTGTATTACAATGAGGTTCCCGACATCCGATGGCTGGAAACAGGGCCCGCTGTCAAAGGGCTGAGAGGAGGGTCGCAGACTGGTTTCACGGCATCGTCAAACCGATTTCTGGCCTGCATATTGTCCGATCGCGCCACTGAGTACACCCGATGCCAGCGGGCACGGAAAATTCCGCCCAGTGTTGGACCAATAGTACAGGCTGTTAGCCCGAAAGACGGGTGTTGTGCCATGGAATTTCTCAATGCCCATTCGCAAGCTCCTCCCCCCGCGTCACTCTGCGAGTGGAGAAAATGGGTGAAGTGTTCTCGCTGTACAATATGGGCACTGAAATGGGGAAAACATTCTTTGTATGGAATAGAAATTTCACCTCACAGTTCTCTGAGAGAAATGCTTGGGGAAGTAAAACATATAAAGATGAGGTAATGCAAACCTGATCTCCTACAGATGAAGTTCTTAGGCAAGTTGGACTTTGGATCGTTGACTTGCCTTCAGTAAGTCTAGAGTTTATTCCTCTCCTTGCCTTGACTCAGTGTTAGCAATTTTCCCTCTCAGCCAGCAGCTCATGGGTTCAAGATTCAAGAGTGCGTGCCTGGGCTGATATCCCAGTGGAGCACTGAGTGAGTGCTGCACTAGTAGATGTTTGGACAGGAATCTCCCAGCGCCCGTCCCCACACCCCCAACCTCCCCCACCCCCCAACAACCACGATGGGTTCTCTCATGGCAAGGTCGGCGAGCCATTGAAATCTCCATTCACCTCAGCGGGAATGGAAGGTCAATCTGGCGTGAGAGGCTGGAAAATTCTGCCTTAACGTCCCATCTTGAAACTATAAACTAGGGACCAGCTGCAAAAGAACGGATGGCACTATTTATCAGGCTTGTCCAATCTTTTAGCAACAGGGGCCACATTTCAATTTTTCTCATGCTTTATTTGGGTGGGGGTGGGGTGCGCAAACAATGAGCACATTTCGGAAAGATAAGGTTTGACACAACATTAAACACGAGTTTCAAAAAAAAGCTGACTCATGAAAAGAAACAGCTTGCTGTGCAAAAAAAAAAGCCGCAATAATAAATTGGTAATTTAACAAAATGAATAATAAATAAAGACGACCACTAGAGTGTGAAAGAATGAGGGCGTGTGTGTCTAGCTCACTCCCAGTCTCGGGGTGCTCACTTACTCACCCTCACCTACTGTGAGAGTGGGTGAGGGTGCCTGCTGGTGTGTGTGGGTGAGGGTGAATGAGACAGGGAGTGAGCCAGACACACACACACACACACACACTCTCCCCCTCACCTCCTGTTTCTCTTACACACACACACTCTCCCCATCACCTCCTGTCTCTCTTACACACACTCACTCTCCCCCTCACCTCCTGTCTCTCTTACACACACACACACACACTCCCCCTCACCTCCTGTCTTTCTTACACACACACACACTCTCCCCCTCACCTCCTGTCTCTCTTACACACACACACACTCTCCCCCTCACCTCCTGTCTTTCTTACACACACACACACTCTCCCCCTCACCTCCTGTCTCCCTTACACACACACACACTCTCCCCCTCACCTCCTGTCTCTCTTACACACACATTCACTCTCCCCCTCACCTCCTGTCTCTCTTACACACACACACACACACACTCCCCCTCACCTCCTGTCTTTCTTACACACACACACACTCTCCCCCTCACCTCCTGTCTCTTTTACACACACACACACTCCCCCTCACCTCCTGTCTTTCTTACACACACACACACACTCTCCCCCTCACCTCCTGTCTCTCTTACACACACACACACACTCCCCCTCACCTCCTGTCTCTCTTACACACACACACACACTCCCCCTCACCTCCTGTCTTTCTTACACACACACAAACACACACATTCACTCACACCCTCTCTCTCTCATACATGCACACAAATGTAGTCACCCCTCCCTCCCTCTCTTACACACACACACACACTCACACCACCACACACACACCCCCTTTCGCTTACACACATCCTCTCTTTCTCTCACACACACATTCTCTCACCCCTCACAAACACACACACATGCATACTTCTGATTAACATTATAAGAATGGTCAGCCCTGTATTCGAATGGGTAAGAACAGTAAACATTAGGTTAGTCAGGTATCTGGATTGGATACTGGAAGTAAAATGATGTCGGTAATCCATGTGGATCGGTGTTCAATGCTTGAGTTATGTCAAGACAAATTGGATGGTGCAGTAACAGACAACCTTAGTTGAAAGTCCACCTACTGCATGGTTCAGAGACATTATCTGTGTGTAAAACACCCACCTGCCCCCATTCACTTACCCACCCTCATATTCACCTACCCAACCTCACCCTCACACTTTTCCAGCCTCATACTCATCCTCACATTCACTCCTTCACCTTCTCACCACCCACCTTCACCCATCCTTATCCTTACTCAGAGTCACTCACCCACCTTAACACTCACTCCCTCACCCCTTCACCCACCTTAACCCTCAGCCAATCACTCATCCGCACCCACCCTCACCCACTCATCCACCCTCCCTCACACCCTACTTCACTCACCCGCCCTCACATTCATTCACTCAACCCCCTTGCACTCAGTTACCCACCCTCATATTCACTCAACCACCCTGACACTCACTCACTCACCCTGACACTCACTCACTCACCCTCACTCACTCACTCACCCACTGTCACTCGCTCACTCACCCACCCTCACACTCACTCACCCTCCCTCACACTCACACTCACTCAACCCCCTCACACTCACTAACCCACACTCACACTCAGTCACTCACCTACCTTCAAATTCAATCACTCACCCACACTCACTCACCCTCACATTCATTCACTCACCCACCCTCACACTTACTCACCCACCCTCACACTCACTCACCCACCCTCACACTCACACTCACTCAACCCCCTCACACTCACTAACCCACACTCACGCTCAGTCACTCACCCACCTTCAAACTCAATCACTCACCCACCCTCACCGTCACTCACTCACCCTCACACTCATTCATTCACCCACCCTCACACTTACTCACTCACCCACCCTCACACTCACTCACCCACCCTCACTATCACTCACCCAGCCTCACACTTACTCACTCACCCACCCTCACACTTACTCACTCACCCACTCTTACACTCACTCACCCACCCTCACTCTCACTCACCCAGCCTCACACTTACTCAATCACCCACCCTCACATTCACTCATCCACCCTCACACTCACTCACCCACCCTCACATTTATTCATTCACCCACCCTCACACTCACTCACCCACCCTCATACTCACACTCACTCAACCCCCTCACGCTCACTAACCCACACTCACAGTCACTCATCCACCTTCAAACTCAATCACTCACCCTCACACTCACTTACCCACCCTCACACTCACTCACCCATCCTCACTCTCACTCACCCAGCCTCACACTCACTCACTCACCCACTCTCACACTTACTCATTCACCGATTCTCAAACTCAATCACCCACCCTCACATTCACTCACCCACCCTCACATTTATTCATTCACCCAGCCTCACACTCACTCACTCACCCATCCTCACGCTCACTCATTTACCCACCCTCACACTCATTCACTCACCCATCCTCACTCTCACTCGCTCACCCAGCTTCACTTACTAAATCTGCTGGGGGTGGTGGAGGAGATGTGGTGAGAGCGGAAGAGAGACCTGGAGCAGAACCTGAGGCCTAGAAGTGCGTCCGCCGAGGGAAGTGGCAGGGGAACATGGGGAGAGCAGGGACAATGTTGGGAGAGCTGGGTGAAAGCAGGGCAAGCTGGAGCGGTGGCGGGGGTGGGGGCGGGGTCAGAGGGTGGGGAGTGGGGAGAACCAGGGAAGGTGGCCAGAGACTGAGCCTATCAGCAGCAAACGCAGCAGAGAAACAGGCCATGATTGGGGAAGCAAATCCCTGCAGAAATCTTCAAACTCACCGACCAGTCTTACCGGCATTTTCAACAATTGCTCTGGGAGCCACCTGGAGGGGCTTCGTGGTCCTCAATGCTGCCCATGGGCTGCAGGTTCAAAATGCCTGATTTAATGGAAAGCACAGTAATTCTTCTGGTAACCTGGCCAATTAATGCTTCATCTACCACCAAAATACAGGTTAACTCGCCATTTATCTCACTGCTGTTTGTTGCCACCCGCCAGTTGGCTGCAGCATTTACTCGCACAAAATATCATGATTACACATCAAAGGTACCTAACCTGCTGTAAAAGTCTTTGCAATATATGGAGGATATGAAAGACACCGTGTAAAAAAAAATGAAATACTTGTATTTCTGTATTGTCTTTTGTAAGGACATAAGAAATGGGAGCAGGAGTGCCTCAAGCCTGCTCCACCATTAAATACGATCGTGAGTGAATTGATTGTGGCATTAACACCATCTCCCTGCCTGTGTCCTGTAAGTCTTGACTCCATGGTCAAAATCTGCCTGCCTCAGCCTTCAATACACTCAGTGACTCAGCCTCCACTGCTCTCGGGGGTAGAGAATCCCAAAGATTCATGACCTTCCGAGAGAAGTGATCTATCATCCCCCTCCCCATCTCTGTCTTAAATGGGCAACCCCTCATTTTGAAAAGTTTCTCCCAGTTCTAGATTCTCCCTCAAAGGGAAACATCCTCTCAGCATCTACCCTGGCAAGCTCCCACCCTCCCCCCGCCCCAGAGTTTTATGTTTCAGTTAGATCACTGCTCATTCTTCCAAACTCCAATAAGGATAGATTCAACATTTCCTCATATGACAGCCCCTTCCCAAAGCACTTTACCACAGGTGAACCACCCTTGAAATGTAATCACTATTTTAATATAGGACACATGGCAGTCAATTTGCACATAGGCTCTCAAAGAGCAGTGTGACAATGACTTGTCTTTTTCATCAGGCTAAATAAATATTAGCCAGGACAGCAGGGACAGCCCCCCTGCTCTTCTCTGAAATAGTGGCAGGGGAGATTTTTCACACCTACAGAAGCATGCAAAGCCGGCAGATCGTGACACCCATCAGCGTACAATGATGATTGGACATCAGTGCTACCATTTTGGAACTCCACATTCCAGCCGACGCCCTCTCATAGCCTTGCACAAATTAACACGTCAGTCACTCAGTCACCCACCCACCCTCAAACTCAATCACCCACCCTCACTCTCACTCACCCAACTACCCTCCCTCTCACTCACCCACCCACCCTCGCTCTTGCTCACCCACCCACTCTCACTCTCACTCACCCACCCATCCCCACTCTCACTCACCCATCCATCCCCGCTCTCACTCACCCACCCACCCTCGATCTCACTCATGCACCCACCCTCACTCTCACTCACCCACCCACCCTCACTCTCATTCACCCACCCACCCACCCTCGCTCTCCCCCACCCATCCTCACTCTCACCCACCCACCCTTGCTCTCACTCACACCCTCACTCTCACTCACTCACCCTCGCTCTCACTCACTCACCCTCACTCTCACTCACCCACCCTCACATTTATTTGTTACACAACATGAAGCACTACTGCATCAGTGCTATTTCCGAAAGATCTTTAACCACTTGGAGGTTAGTTTTTGACTGATTTCTTCTGGTTGTTGCAACAATTCTTACAAGGGTTTTGTGTTTTCTACAGTTGTTTCAAGTTGCAAAGGTTTGCGTGGAGTGGATGCCCCTGGTTAATCTTCAGTGAGGAATGATGTCTTCATCCTCACTGGAATCTTCCACCTGCTGCAGCCACAACTGCAACCTGAGATCAGTGCAAGGGCAGCATTACCAGTGACTGTGAATGTGACTCGATGAACTTTTATGTGTGTGGTTCCTGCTGGAGTTGGATATATTAGGAGCATCTTGGAGTTTGTCATCTACTGTTGTATAAGGCTCTCCAGTCAAAGAGGCCTAATTACATTTAATCCTCTCCTGCCAGGGAAGACCAGGCAGTGTGAGCATGAGGCTTTGCTAGGATTGCAGGATTCGCCATGGTGCAGGAAGCCATTTACTATACAAACTCATGTCAACTCTGTCATGTACCTGAACCTCGTTTAAATCTCCAAATTTTAAAATATGGACTAGCCATATGAATACTGTGGCTAAAAGAACAGGTCAGAGGCTAGGAATCGTGCAACAAGTCATTGACCTCCTGACTCCCCAAAGCCTGTCCACCATCTACAAGGCACAAGTCAGGAGTGTGATGGAATACTGCCCACTTGCCTGGATGAGTGCAGCTCCTGCAACACTGAAGAAGCTTAACACTATCCAGGACAAAGCAGCCTGCTTGATTGGCACCACATCCACAAACATTCCTTCCCGCCACCACTGATGCACAGTAACAGCAGTGTGTACCAGCAACAAGATGCACTGCAGGAATTGACCAAGGCTCCTTTGACAGCACCTTCCAAATACATGACCACTACCATCTAGAAAGACGGGGCAGCAGATAGATGGGAACACCACCACCTGGAAGTTCCCCTCCAAATCACTCACCATCCTGACTTGGAAATATATCGTCGTTCCTTCACTGTTGCTGGTTCAAATCCTGGAGCTCCCTTCCGAAAAGTACTGTAGGTGTACCTACACCACATGGACTGCAGCTGTTCAGGAAGGCAGCTCCTTCTCAAGGACCACTAGGGATGGGCAATAAATACTGGCCCAACCAGCGATTCCCACATCACTTGAATGAATAAAATGAAATATTTAAATTACTTAAGTATTTTATGGGGCGATGATGGTGTAATGGAAATACCACTGGATTAGCAATACAGGCTAAAGCTCTGGGGACATGAGTTCAAACCCCACCATGGCAACAGGTGGAATTTGAGCTCTATTAATAAATCTGGAATACAAAAGCTAGGCTCAGTAATAGTGATTAAGGAACTATTGATTTTTTTTGTAAAAACCCATCTGGTTCAGTAACATCCTTTAGGGAATGAAATCAGCTGTCTGGTCTGGCCTACACGTGACTCCAGACCCACGGCAATGCGGTTGACTCTTAACTGCCACTCAGTGCAAGGGCAGTTAGGGATGATCGACAAATTCTGGCCTTGCCAATGATGCCCAACATCACAAGAAAGGATAAAGAAATGAAGCGAAAGAGGTGAGAGGAGAATTGTATTGATCACGCAATTGAAATTTCTCAACATTCTTACTCATGATGAATTACTTGTGCAGTGACTGTTGCCACAAGAGTTATGGGCCAGGATTTTCCTGGTTGGTGAGTGGGGGGGGGGGGGGGCGGCGGGGCAGGGCCCACTCGCCGACGCGTTAAATGACGCGGGAGGGATGATGTTGGCGGAACTCCCGATTTAAATTTTCAGGAAGGCGGGGGCTCAGCCAAATCAGCTGTGTGCCCGCCGACCTGTCAACAGCCAACTGAGGCCATTGACAGAGTCATTAAACTAATTAATAGACCTGCCCGTCCAACCTTAAGATTGGCAGGCTGGCAGGAGCCCTGGCGGGCTTTAGAAGAAACACAAAACCTCATCCACAGGCGGGATGAGGGTTCATGTAGGTTTTAAAAAACGTAATTAAAGTGGTAAATAAAAGTTATGGACATGTCCCCTGAGGGGACATGTCAGGGAACTTTTTTTTCTATTTTTCTGATTTTTTAATGTGCAGCCGATCTCCCTGAGGCAGCACTTAGCCTCAGGGAGATGAGTGCGCTCCTCTGTGCACACGGGGGGTAAAAGCACAATCTCGGCTCAGGAAATCCCCCCCCGCTCACCCGCATAAGGAGCGATTAGCACTTCCTGGCGGACGTCACGTAAAATGGCGGCGCGCCTCCCCACTCGGGGACGCCAATCAGAAGTGCGTCTCCGCGCGCCCGCTCTTCAACATCCCCCCCACACCCCCCCCCCAACAATGGGGGGAAAATTCTGACCATGAAGGATGTATTGTTGATCTTGTGCATGAGGGTAAACTGGGCCATATCAATTCAGACACGTTACTGATCTCTGCCAACATCGTTAGCTGTGGTAACAGGGCGATTGATTTGATCCGAGCCTGTTGATTGTGGTACTGCTGAGAAACACATTCCCCTTCTCAAATCTTCCCAACTCCTACCACCCCAGAAGGAAAATACAGTTCGCACCAGTATTCTTGTTTCCCAGTTTTTACTGTTGTTCCAGTTTAAGGTACACAAGACCAGTTCAGACCGGGAATCTTATTTTCCAGTTTTTCCTGCTTTCTCATTCTGGGTTGTTTATAAATCCAGCCATCGTCTTCACAGCTCTACCAAACATCTAAGCAACAGTCTGCTAGGCCTTGCCTTGCTTGGTGCAGGGGTTAACAACACCACCAACAACAACATAATTAAGGCAGCACCAAACCAAACAGGAGCAGGGCTTGACCTCCAACAGATCATAGAACCAGAGAATGGTGACAGCACAGAAGGAGGCCATTTGGCCCATTGTGTCCATGTCAGCTCTCTGCAAGAGCAACTCACCTCATTCCATTCCAGCTGTCGTGTTTTCCATAGCCCGGCAAATTGTTTTCGCTTCAGATAACTACCCAACTTGCTTTTGAAAGCCATGATTGAACCTGACTCCACCGGTCCCCGGGCAGTCCATTCCAGATCCTATCCATTCGCTCAGTAAAAGGTTATCCTGATGTCACAGTTGCTTCTTTTGCCAATCAGTACCCTCTGGTTCTTGATCCTTCCGCCAACAGGAGCAGTTTCTCCCCCTCTACCCTGTCCAGAAACCTTGTGATTTTGAACACCTCTGATGAATCCCCTCTCAGCCTTTCCTTCTCCAAGGAGAAGAGCCTCTTCTCCAATCTATCCACATAACTGAAATTCCTCATCCCTGGTACCATTCTGGTGAATTTTTTTTGCTGCACCCAGAACAGGACACAATGCTCCAGTTGAGACTGAACCAGTGTTACGCACTGGTTCATCAGGACTTCTGAATTCTCAAAATGTTAGCTCTGTTTCTCTCTCCACAGATGCTGTCGGACCTGCTGAGTTTTTCAAGCATTTTCTGTTTTTATCTCACCAGAACTTCATTATTTTTGTACTCTGTGCGCCTACTAATAAAGCCCAGGATTCCATGTGTCTTATTAACCACTTTCTCAGCCAGCCCTGCCATCTTCAGTACATATACCCCCAGGTCTTCCTTAGAGCTCTATTGTTTATTTCATTCCTCATTCTTCCTACCAACCTACATCACTTCACATTATCTGCATTAAATTTTATTGGCCGCTTATCCACCCATTCCAGCAGCCTGCCTATGTTCTCTTGCAATTTATCATTTGCCTCCTCCCAGTTTACATCACTTGCGACTGAATTTATTTTCTCATCTTTTGTAAGGTTGAACACTGGGTGCGAATATTCCAGCAACTTGCTGCGAATCTTGGTGCTCACCCTGATGTAACCATTAGAACATAAGAAACAGGAACAGGAGCAGGAGTAAACCCCATGGCCTATCGAGCCTGCTCTGCCACTCAATAGAATCATGAATCATCTATGCCTGGATGGCTGGTGTTGATTGGTGGCGTAGTCTGAAAGCTTTGAAGGGATATTGCGGTTGCCAGATCATTTGGATCAGGCTTTTTTTTAAATCCTCCTTAGCCATGTGGAATACAGTGATGAGCAAGCAGAAAAGTTGCAGCATGTTGAATCCGATACATATATTCTCCATGGCCCAATGGTCAGTAATGGAACTGCTTAGTTGAGCTGCTTGTTATCGTTAATGCTGTCAATTGGTAGCAGTTCTGCCTGCTCGATGGCCTCTGTAGGTGACTTTTCCTATTCCTACATTCTTATACATAATGTATATCAGTGCCGCATTCCTTTAACTTCTGGAATCCTTTAATAAATGGTCGGTAAATCCCCGCATGTGACAGATAGATCCATCTTCAAACAGATTCTATGGGCTGAGCTGAATCCCTGGATTCAGTCCCAATCTTTCTAAAATCCTTGACTATCAGCTCTATTTGGATCAGAGTATTGCCTAGCGATTCCCCAAAGTAAATATCAGAGTTCTGCAGCACTGAGGAAGAACAAACACAAGTTTTATTTCCATCTTCTTTGCAAAGCTATTGGGAAAGAGCGGAGGAGGTTGGTGGTGGGGTGGGATTGGCGAGGCTGCAAATGAGATTTACCAGAACGTTACCAGGGATGAAGGGCCTCATCATGAGAGACGAGAAAAATTGGGATTGTTTTCCTTCGAGCAGAAAAGGTTAAGGCAACATTTAATATGCATGTTCAACATTATGAGGTGCGTTGATAGCGTGACGTGGGTCATGTCATATTTAGGCGAGATGGTGGCCATGTCACTGGTCTAGTAATTCAGAGGCCCAGCCTAATGCTCTGGGGCCATTGGTTCAAATTGCACCACAGCAGCTGGTGGAATTTAAATTCATTTAATAAGCCTGGAATATTAAGCTAACCTCAGTAATGGTGACCATTACAACTCTCATTGATTGTCGTAAAAGCCCATCTGGTTCAATAATGCTCTTTAGTGAAGGAAATCTACCTGATCTTCCTTACCTGATCTGGCCTACATGTGACTCTAGACCCACAGCAATGTGATTACCCTTGAACTGAGGGGTTTAAGAGTCAATCAGGGAAGGGCAACAAGTCTTGGTCTTGCCAGTGACGCCCACGTCACATGAAAGAATAAAGTAAAAGGATGTCACGCTTGGAAGGATAATTGGGCAGTGGACTTTGTACTTTTAAAAAGGAAGCAATATGAAATTATGGACAATGTACGTGCTCAAAATGGTTTCCAGAAAATCAGGTGATTCCTGTTTGTGGTTTCTGGACAGGCAAAGATAAAACGTTAAATTACTTAAAAATGCAAATGGGTTTCCTGATGCAAATTAACTGCCCCTCACCATTTCAATGGAAAAGATTTCAAAGACAAAGGCTACCAGACCTATAGGTCCATGAAGATAGAATGTCAAATCAGGGCTTTCAGTGAGCTAACCATAATTGGCATGATGATGATAAATCAATCACCACCCACTGTCCCCGCCCTCATTGAGCATCAATCACCTCAGCTACAACCCATTATGTGGAGAATGGGACACATACAGCAGAATTTTATGCCAGGAGCATTTTATGGTCGAAGTCGAAGTCAATGGACATGCCACATTTTACAACCTGGTTCCTGCCATGGCAGGGCCGTAAAATTCCGGCCATAGAAACTGCCATCAAATGACCAAAACTAGCTGGAGATGGGTTGGCACCTTATTACTCTACAAGAGAACCCAGCAAAGCAGTCTGGGACAGACCACACAGAGAGATCATCAACAAGTAAGAAGAAAGGAACCATATCTCGAACAGACAGTTATCTCAGGCCTTGATAAGATGGGCTAATTTGTCTTCACCTGCATTTTATATTTCTTTTCTAAAGAAGCTACAATTTTGCATGACAAACCCAGAAAATTCCAGTTTCCATTGCCTTCAAAGAACCAATAGAGAGAATCCTTCAGGCCTACAATGCTTTTCATCTTAAAGGACTGGTTAAGAATATACGATTTGTTTATGATTGTTCTGTTAGTATTCATTGTACATGGTTCATCTCTAGAACTCACCTTTTCTTTTATGTATATGTATGTCCATGTGTTTGAGACAGTGGGCATTTCATTGCATTTAATCTTTGGTTGTTGTATACATAACATGCGATTTAAGCACACAGAATGCGTAAAGGTTAAAAAAGCAAGGTTCCTTTATTTCAGTGGCCTCAAAGCTGTATAAACTGTCGAGGGAAAACTCCAAGAAACAACAACTTACAGGGAGTATTCATTGCCAATGCTCCAGACCTCTGTCCTTCTTGGGGCTTCAGTTCCTCAGCTCCCCACTCACTAGGTGTGTTCAGGCTTGCCGTGCTGCCCAGCACCTGGCTGCAGTCCTGTACCCCTCTCTCTCGTTGAGGCTTCTCAGACTCAGGAGTGCTGCCAGGCTGTCTGACTGGGTCCTAATTCCCCTTCCTTGTTCTTCAGCCACCCTCAAGGGCTTCCAACTTCCCTGGACCCCTGCCACACTGCCATTCAAGTCCGAGCTTTGTGCTGGCTGCTTTCTCTCTCCCCAAAGCCTCTAGCCACACCCCTCAGCTTGTCAAAGACACTCGTCCCTGCAGGGAGGTGCCCACAGAGCTCGTCAGTTCCCCTGCTCAGTACTCTCCACCCAGCATTGCCACCTGGAGGTCCTGCTACATGTAAATAAATGCTATCCTTTCTTTTGACTTAAACTTACCAGAAAGCCGGTCTATGTCTATTTAACCTTCAAAATGTTTAAGACACAAGAATACAAGAAATAGGAGCAGGAGAAGACCATTTGGCCTGCTCTGAGCCTGCTCTGCCATTCACTATGATCATGGCTGATGTCCATTTCCCACCCACTCCCCAAACCCCTTAATTCCCTGAAAGACCAGAAACCTGCCTATCCCAGCCTCAACTGTATTCAACGATGGGATATCCACAAACTTCCGGGGTAGAGAATTCCATAGGTTCACAATCTTTTGAGTGAAGTAATTTCTCCTCATCTCAGAGCTAAATGATCGGCCCCTTATCCTGAGGCTGTGCCCCATGTTTTAGATTCCCCGACCAAGGGAAGCAACCTCTCCGTGCCGACTGTGTCACGCCCCTTCAGAATTTTGTACGTCTCAATGAGATCGCCTCTCATTTTTCTGAACTCCAGAGACTAAAGACACAATTTGTCCAGCCTCTCATCATAGGACAACCCCCTCATCCTCGGGACTAATTTAGTGAACCTTCGCTGTACCGCCCCCAATGCAAGTATATCTTTTCTTAAATGTGGAGGCGAAAATTGCACGCTACTCCATATGTGATCTCACCCAAACTCTGTACAACTGTAGCAAGACTTCTTTATCATTGTACTCCAAGCTCCTTACAATAGAGGCCACCATGCCATTTGCATTCCTAATTGCTTGCTGCATCTGCATGCTAACTTTCTTTGTGCCTTGTACGAGCACACCCAAGTCTCTTTGAACATCAGGACAAGCAAGCTTCACACCTTTCAAAAATAATCTGCTTTTCTACGATTATGACCAAGCAAAAACAATCTTCAAAAATATATCCTCTTGTGATTAGCCAAGAGGTGAGGAAAAAGGAGATAAGTTATCCCACCACATCTCCCCATCCATAGCAAAAGAATGAAGCTCTTTCCACTGACAATAGGGTTGATAGTTAAATGAATAAGATAATTGGCAAAAGGAGAGGTGGTGACATAGTGGTATTGTCACTGGCTTGGTAATCCACAGGTAATGATCTGGGGGCCTGGGTTAGAATCCCACCATGGCCAATGGTGGAATTTGAATTCAACAATAAAGCAAACTGAAATTAAAAGCCTAATGACGACCATGAAACTATTGCCAATTCTCATAAAAACCCACTTGGTTCATTAATGTCCTTTTGGGAAGGAAATCTGCCATCCTTACCTGGTCTGGCCTACATGTGAATCCAGACCCACAGCAATGTGGTTGAATCTTAAATGCCCTCTAAACAAGGGCAATTAGGGATGGGAAATAGATGCTGGCCTAGCCAGTGAGGCCCACATCCCAAGAAAAAAATAAATAAAAAAACAATGGAGAGGTGTGAATTTTTTCGCGCAGCAAGTTGTTGAGATTTGGAAGACGCTTCCTGCAAGGGTGCGAAAGCAGATTCAGTAGTAACTTTTGAAAAGGGATTGGATATACACAGAAGCAGGCCATTCATCCCATCAGGTCTGTGCAGATGCATGTGCTCCACACAAGCCTCCTCCCACCTTATTTCAACTCATCCTATCTGCCAAAGCTTTCTCAGAAAAGGAAATCTTTGCAGTGCCATGGGGAAAGAGCAGAGTAGTGGGACTAATTGGATAGCTCTTTCAAAGAGCTGGCACAGGAAGGATGGGCTGAATGGCCCCCATTGTGCTGGACAATTCCATCAGCTCCATTTTTCTTTCATGGGAAGTGGGCATTGCTGGCAAGGGCAGCACTTGTTGCCCATACCTAATTGCCCTTGAGAAGTGGTGAGCTGCTTTCTTGACCACTGCACTCCATTCCTTTTCCACTTTTCTGTAGTGGTTTGGTGCAACTGAATGGCTTACAATGGGCCTGGAGTCACATGGAGACCATACTAGGTTGCGATGTCAAATTTTCATTCGTGAACCAGATGGGTTTTTAAACAACAATTAATGATATTTTTTACGTGCACCTTTACTGAGACTAGCTTCTAATTCCAGATTTATTAATTGAATTTAAATTCCAGAGGTCAGCTGCCATGGTGGGCTTTGAACCACCACCCCTAGAGCATCAGCCTGGGTCACTGGCTTACTAAACCAGTGACAATGACACCACGGGACCATCTTCCCATGTGCTGCTAATAAAAGGGATGCAAAATTAGTACTTCAATCAATGGCTGAACTCACATTCACTGTTATTAAAAAAATGATATATGTGTTTTGCCTGCAAAATTAGGATTTTTGGCTCTGATGTTGCAGATCATCCGATAGCTTTGTTTCTCCATGTGGCAGCTTTCACCATAATTACAATGAAATCGTTTGATGGACTACTTAGTGAAGACTAGTTTCTTTCTCTTGCTTTCTCAATGACTGGGCTCAGATTGTACTCACAAATTGCCTTCAGTGAATTAATATCTGGCTCTGTCAATAAACATTATATAAATATACTTGATGTGACCTTGTCTGTTAATTTAATTTTTATGACTTAAGCAATTTTAAAGAGGATAAATGTTTATTAAACCATTGCATCAGATTTCTCTGAAACATAAAATTACATATTGATAAAGGCACTTTCAGTAAATGCTGAATTCCTCAACCAACTGTTGGAATAATTTAAGCATTTAATCAGGTAATGAGTCATAAATCCATCTATGTCATACCATTGCCAAAGTCTAGAATAGAGGGCTATAGAGATAGTGGCTTATGACATTGGAGAAAAGCTCTTTATATCACAGCTAATTTGAGACAGATCCCAAGGCTGAGAGTCATAGTATTGGTGCCAACTAGACAGTACTGAGTTTCGAATGAAATTAAAGCAGGACATTCCAAATCAATGCAACACACGAGTTAGCATCTATAAGCAGGAGATGCTGAATCTATCGGATTGCTCATCCAGTGAATCAAATCTGTAAAACAAATGAAGAAAAAAATATAATACAGGAGCGTAAGAATAGGGCAAGGTCTTGAGGTGCCCTCAAGACTTTTCTGCCATTGAATTTGATCTTCACCTCAACTCCATTTATATCGCCTTAGCTCCTTTGATAGTCTCAACAAAAATCTAGCAAACTCCGTGTTGATTTTGTGGAAGGCAATTCTGGATTTCTACTGCCCTCTGTGTGGAAAAAATATTTGCTAATTTCCTTCCTGACTTGAATTTTAAGATTATCAGGATCTATTAAAAAAACAACAATTTGTATGGTACCCTATAATACAATAAACCAATCCAAGGCACCACACAGGAGAACTGTAAAGTAAAACTGTAAAAGTAAAATTTAGCACTGAGCCACGTAAGGAGATATAAGGACAGATATAAGGCAGCTCAACACCACCTTCCCAAGGACAACTAGGGATGGGCAATAAATTCTGGCCCAGCCCAGATCCCGTGAATGAATAAAAGAGATGAGCAAAAGCTAGATCAAAGAGGTAGGTTTTAAGGAGGGTAAAAGACAATGTAGAGGCAGAGAGGTTTAGGGAGGGAATTCCAGATCTAAAAGCCTTGGCAGCTGAAGGCATGGCTGGTAGTTAAAATTGGAGAAGTTCAAGTGGACAATTTGAGGAGCACTAATATCTTGGAGGACGCTGGGGCTGGAGGAGATTACAGAGATAGAGAGAGGTTAGGCCATGGAAATATGTGAAAATGTATTTTAAATTGAGACATTGCTTGACTGGGAGGTAAATCAGTGAATACAGCGGGGTAATGGGTAAATGTGACTTGTTGCAAGTCAGAGCATGTGCTGCAGAGTGTTGGATGATCTAATGTTTGTGGAGAGTGAACATGGGAGACAAGAAAGAGCGAAATTGGAAAGGAACGTTGGGTGTGGTGTAAAATAAGCTGTGATTTGTTATTAGTTTGTTTAGTGCTGTTCACGGTGGCCAATTACACTTCCAAGTTAACGTGTTGGGCTTAACCTTTCGTTGGGGCTGATAAAAAGCCTAGCATTCAAAACATTGTGAAGGAAAAGCCAGGTCAGATGTTGGATGTTGCATTTCCAGTATTTTCCATCTGTGTTTCAGATTTCCAGCACTTGGGTTTTATTTGAACCGGATATATATTACCTGGCTAGTGCTGTAATTCTCTAGTTCAGGCATTCTCAGCCGAGGAGCCAAGGTTCCCTCTGGGGAAGAGGTTAACTGTTGACTCCAGAATTTTATGAATAGTTTTGTTGAGTGGACAGAAAAGTGGTGAATGGAATTCAATCCAGAAAAGTGTGAGGTAGTGCATTTGGGGAGGGCAAACAAAGTAAGGGAATACTCAATAAATGGGAGGATATCGAGAAGGATAGTGAAAGTGAGAGAGCTTGGAGCGCATGTCACAGATCCCTGAATGTGGCAGCACAGGTGGATAAGGTGGTAAAGAAAGCATATAGAATGCTTTCCTTTATATGGTGGAGTAATGAATACAATAGCAGGGACGTAATGTTGGAACTGCATAAAACACTGGTTAGGCCGCAGCTGGAGTATTGTGTACAGTTCTGGTCACCACATTACAGGAAGAACATAGTTGCTCTGGAAAAGTGCAGAGGAGGTTTACAAGAATGTTGCCAGGGCTTGAAAATTGCAGCTATGAGGAAAAATTGGATAGGCTAGACATGTTTTCCTTAGAACAGAGGAGGCTGAGGGGTGACCTGATTGAGGTGTTCAATGTTATGAGGGGCCTAGATAGAGTAGACGGGAAAGACCTGTTTCCCCTAATGGAGAGATAAATTACCAGGGGCACAGGATTAAGATGATTGGGAGAAGGGTTGGAGAAGACATGAGAAAAAACTTCTTCACCTAGAGGGTGGTGGGTTTCCGGAATTTGCTGCCTAGTTTAATGGTGGAGGCAGAAACCCCTAACTCATTAAAAAGGAACCTGGATCTGCACCTGAAGTGCTGTAACCTGCAAGGTTACGGACCAGGTGCTGGAAAGTGGGATTAGAATAGGTGGTTAGTTTTTTATGTTTTATTTTTTGGCCAGCACAGGCACCATGGACTGAATGACCTCTTTCTGTGCAGTTCATAATTAGTCACACACAAAACAAACATATAAATATACAAATTAGGAGCAGGAGTAGGTCACTCAGCCTCTCAAGCCTGTTCTGACATTCAATAAGGTCATGGCTGATCTGATTGTGAACTCAACTCCGCATTCCCCGCCTACCCCCCAATAACCTTTCACCCCCCCACCCCTTGATTATCAAGAATCTATCTATCTCTGCCATAAACATATTCAAAGGCTCTGCTTCCACCACTTCCATTTCTATCACTCCTTTCCCATCAAAGGACGTCTCAAAAAGTTATATCAATGAAGTATTTCTGAAGTCTATGGGGAGATGATAGCATAGTGGTAATGCCTTTGGACTAGTAAACCAGAGACCCAGGCTAATACTCTAAGGATTTTGGTGCAAATCCCACCACAGTAGCTGGTGAAATTTAAATTCAGTTGATATAAATCTAGCCTCAGTCACAGTGATCATGAAACCATTGAGGAATGTTGTAAAAGCCCACCTGGTTCACTAATGCCCTTTAGGGAAGGAAATATTCTGGCCGACAAGTAACTCCACACCCACAGCAATGTGGTTGGCACTTAACTGCCCTCTGAAATGGCCCAACAAGCCACTCAGTCCAAGGGCATTTAGGGATGGGCAACTAATGCTGGCCTTGCCATTAATGCCTGCATCACATGAAAGAATAAAGGAAAATAAAAAGTGCAGTCTCTGTTCGAATGTGGGAAACGCAGCAGCCAATTTGCACACAGCATGCTCCCACAAACGGTGATGAGATAATTCCAGGTGGCATTGCAGTCCGAATGGCAAAGCAAAGGGAGAACTGGAGAAGTAGTTGTGAGTGAGGTACAGATGAAGCACTGCCTACAGGGCTTCTTTAAAAACCTCTTTCCAAATGGGAATTCTCATCAGTTTCACAAACTGAAGTCGGCCAGCAGCTGGTTTGGCTTCATTTGGGCATCCAGTTTAAATGAGGCAAAAACAGAATTACCTGGAAAAACTCAGCAGGTCTGGCAGCATCGGCGGAGAAGAAAAGAGTTGACGTTTCGAGTCCTCATGACCCTTCGACAGAACTTGATTTCGAGTCCAAGAAAGAGTTGAAATATAAGCTGGTTTAAGGTGTGTGTGTGGGGGGCGGAGAGAGAGAGAGAGGTGGTTGTGTAGACAAACAAGCAGTGATAGAAGCAGATCATCAAAAGATGTCAGCGACAATGGTACAAAAGAACACAGGTGTTAAAGTTAAAGTTGGTGATATTATCTAAACGAATGTGCTAATTAAGAATGGATGGTAGGGCACTCAAGGTACAGCTCTAGTGGGGGTGGGGGGAGCATAAAAGATTTTAAAATATTTAAAAATAATGGAAATAGGTGGGAAAAGAAAAATCTATATAATTTATAGGGAAAAAAAAAGGGAAAAAGGGGGAAACAGAAAGGGGGTGGGGATGGGGGAGGGAGCTCACGACCTAAAGTTGTTGAATTCAATATTCAGTCCAGAAGGCTGTAAGGTGCCTAGTCGGAAGATGAGGTGTTGTTCCTCCAGTTTGCGTTGGGATTCACTGGAACAATGCAGCAAGCCAAGGACAGACATGTGGGCAAGAGAGCAGGGTGGAGTGTTAAAATGGCAAGCGACAGGGAGGTTTGGGTCATTCTTGCAGACAGACCGCAGGTGTTCTGCAAAGCGGTCGCCCAGTTTACGTTTGGTCTCTCCAATGTAGAGGAGACCTCATTGGGAGCAACGAATGCAGTAGACTAAGTTGAAGGAAATGCAAGTGAAATGCTGCTTCACTTGAAAGGAATGTTTGGGCCCTTGGACGGTGAGGAGAGAGGAAGTGAAGGGGCAGGTGTTACATCTTTTGCGTGGGCATGGGGTGGTGCCATAGGAGGGGGTTGAGGAGTAGGGGGTGATGGAGGAGTGGACCAGGGTGTCCCGGAGGGAGCGATCCCTACGGAATGCCGATAAGGGGGGTGAAGGGAAGATGTGTTTGGTGGTGGCATCATGCTGGAGTTGGCGGAAATGGCGGAGGATGATCCTTTGAATGCGGAGGCTGGTGGGGTGATAAGTGAGGACAAGGGGGACCCTATCATGTTTCTGGGAGGGAGGAGAAGGCGTGAGGGTGGATGCGCGGGAGATGGGCCCTCTGGTTGGGGGAGATGACTGACATTAATGGGAATGTTAACTGTTGTGGGCCTAGATCAGGGACAAAAGAACCTGGTTTGCCATCCTCCCCTCTCCTGGATAGAAGTAACGATGCAGTCCAGGTCCTGTGGCGGGTTAACATATTGATTCGCCATGTTAATCATGCCCAAGCTTGATGGCATGAATATAATTTAAGGCAGCCCTGTCTGGTAACTCATACCCAGAGGTTAAACTATTCATTTTAAATAAAGAAAAAAGCAAATATTTTTGATGATGAGTTTTAATGTGTCTTAAGTAGAGTGATATTAGGGCTGGTGAAATGAACTGGTGAACACTTTCTAGTCAAAGGTCTCTGGTTCAATTTATGTCAGGCTAAGATAGTACAGTTGGGAGGCCATGAGAACATTAAGGTCTCTGGTTCAATAGAATATTAATAAGCCCCCTTGCCTTTGTCAACTTCAGCAGATTATTGCTGAAACAAGAGACCTGCTGTCAAAGCTTTTCCTCTTGCACTCATCAGGACAGACACAACAATGTCAAATTTCAGAGGGAGCACCAATTTATACTGCATGAGAAAAGGATGCTCATCGGTTGACAAGTTGACTCTGATTGGTCCGGGCATTGCCATGAAGAATGCACCAGGGAATGATTGCTCCACCCCCCACCCATTTTTGTTTGATTCAAAAAAGGCACAATGCCTGGACATGTTCCTTTTGCCTGCAGAGAACAGGTACCTGCATATGAATATATGTAGCTTCTAGCAAGCATAAGTGCGAGTTCAACTGATAATCTTAAATTAGCTGTTAGCATAATTCTTAGCACATAATGGATTGTTCAGCAAGTGCTGTCCAATCACAGAATCACATCTAACATTAGACAATAAGTTCTGAGTTTTGCAAGAATGGATTGGGTAAGTACGGTTGGTACTTTGCCTATTGCGAACAGCCAAAGTGCTGTTTGAAACAATCCACCAGTTGTTGTGTCGTACAGCCTATGCACCTGGCATCACACTGGCACTGAAATTCATATGCCACATTATTCCTTTGTGTTGTTGGCAGAACATTTTTTGGCTTGACAGCAACAGTGGAAAATCCCACTTGTGTTGCTACTGCACAGTAGCAGCGTGAAATCACGAGCTTCACTTGTTGTTCAAATTTTGGAGATGCTTTACCCTTCCAGGATATTCTGAGGTAGACTGGACACTTTTCAGGTCCAAAAGTGGTGGCCTTAGGCCCATTCATGGGTAAGTGTGATACAGCGAGTAATGGTTCTGGGTAGCCATTATCCCACAACGTAGTTTGATGTGCCCTATTTCCACGTCAATCTTGCACAGTGAGCACATCGGTCAGGCTGTATTTACGACGTTGTCGATAAGGCCAATCTTGTACTGCGTGGAGCTGTAGGAATCCCAACATGTATATCGACCAGTGAAGATAGACTTGAGGTGGACAGTAGTACAGAACACATTAGAGGGTATCTCAACTAGCACATCGAGGAAAGAGAGTTTGTTAGGCTGCTCCATTTCGAAAGTGAATATAAGCATTAAAGTATGTAATGTTACGATCCTGTTAGGGACCGTTAACATTTAAAATGAAATCCGAACACCTTGTTTTAATCTATAGAACTACGCCAAAGGTTTCACATTTTTTAAACAAAACACAAACTTTATTGGATATAGAATAAATTAAGCAAAGCTACTATGACTAAATTAATATGATAGTTCATACCCACATATATGGTCCATGTCCAAATGCAGCAAGACCTAGACAATATCCAGGCTTGGACTGACAAGTGGCAAGTAACAGCTGTGCCACACAAGTGCCAGGCAATGACCATCCCCAACAAGAGAGAGTCTAACCTTCACCCCTTGACATTCAATGGCATTACCATCACTGAACTTCCCACTATCAACATCCTGGGGATTACCATTGACCAGAAACTGAACTGGACTAACCATATAAATACTGTAGCTACAAGAGCAAGTCAGAGGCGAGGAATTCTGTGATGAGTAACTCACCTCCTGACTCCCTAAAGCCTGGCCACCATCTACAAGGCACAAGTCAGGAGTATGATGGAATACTCTCCACATGCCTGGATGAGTGCAGCTTCAACAACACCCAAGAAGCTTAATACCATCCAGGACAAAGCAGCCTGCTTGATTGGCACCACATCCACAAACATTCACTCCCTCTACCATTGATACGCAATAGCAGCAGTGTGTACCATCTACAAGATGCACTGCAGGAATTCATCAAGGCTTCTCAGACAGCACCTTCCAAACTAATGACCACTACCATCCAGAAGAACAAGGGTAGCAGATAGATGGGAACACCAGCACCTGGAAGTTCCCCTCCAAGTCGCTCACCGTCCTGACTTGGAAATACAGCGCTGTTCCTTCACTGTCGCTGGTTCAAAATCTTGGAACCCCCTTCCTAACAACATTGTGGATGTACCTATACCACATGGACTACAACGTTTCAAGAAGGCAGCTCACCACCACCTTCTCAAGAGCAACTAGGAATGGGAATGGGCAGTAAATGCTGGCCCAGCCAACAATGCCCACATCCTGTGAATGAATGAAGAAAAAGCTAGGCTCTTAGGTTTACTTCTTATCTCCCCCAAGAGTTCTCTTATATGTTATGATATCATAAAGTCATTCACTTCTGTAGGGAACAACCATAAGTATGCCACAGCCCTCCCTCAGGAGACTATTCTAATTCTTCTCAGCTCCAGCTACCCTGAGAGGGAAAACATTTATTTACTATCTCTTGACTATGGATCCCTCAGTCCCAGTTCTAGTTACCTTTTCAATACCTCCAAGCTAATTTCACAGCTGCTTTCTTTGCCACAAGACTCGAGGAGGACCACTGTAGATTGTTCCACTAGTTTCAAATGAGGCAATCTTCCATCTTCTGGGCAGAATTTTACGCCTAGCGGGCCGGCATGCGTCTGACCCATTCGGGAGTGAAATCACCCAAGATGACGTCCAGGTCAACACGCACTCGCGCTATATTTCGCTTGGTGGGCGCGTGTAAAAGTCAGAAGCTTGCTTGCTGACAATTAAGAGGGTAATTAAGCTCATTAACGTGCAATTGTCTGTGATTTTTTTTCATGACCCGTCCAGACCTACGACTGGCGGACAGGCAATTCGGCCATGCAGCCTTTGCATTTTTCATCAAACCTCATCCAAAGGCGAGAAATAAAACAAAAATAAATAACTGGGGGCAGCATTTTTATGAGGTATGCTTCCAGACGTTTGAACGTGATGCATGGACATGTTTTTTGCAGCTTCTTACACCTCTATTTCATTATTCATAGATCTGTAACTCCCTGAGGCAGCTGTCTGCCTTCAGGAAGCTCTCTCACAGCGCTCATCCTTGCCGGCGATGACACCATCACCCGCCCTCTTCCACCCCCACCCTGGCAGTGCTGAGAGTTTCAGTCTGTGTTTCATGCTGGTTGAGGCTGTCAATTGGCCAGCCAGCGTGAAATTGCGATTGGGGGCTGTTTCCGTTTCCCGGTTGCTCCCTCGCCCGCCAATCGAGCTCATTCACCAAGGGTAAAATTCAGACCTCTGTCCCCTCACAACATTCAGATAGAAATTAAGGCTCACCCGCATTCCACATGGTGAACGATGAAGCTAGTTTTTACTCTGCTTACAGTGCAGGTCTGTCTAACTGCCAGTTACTATGGCTACCTTCTCTCAGTCAGCTGCAAACTGCACACACCAGTTCCAAGCTGCAGTTACCACTTGCATGACTCTGCACATCTGTATACAGTCTCCACCAGTTTCAGTCTGTCCAGAAGTTTTGGTTTCCGAACTTCAGGTTCACTTTTTGTTTCCTTTCTGTTTCACTTTTCTGTTTCCGTTTTCAGCTCCTGTTTTTTCAGTTAGGCCATGTTAGAACCAATTCAAGTTTCGCCACCTGCTGCTTGATAGCTCTCTCTCTGTTCTTTGTACTTTTTAATAATCTCCACTTTCTGCTGTTAAAGCTATCATTCCTAAAACCATAAATTATAATGGTATTCTAAAACTTAGTGGTATATTCTAAAACACATGAACCATGGACTAGATATTCGTAACAGTAAGGGAATTCTTACATGCAACTGCAATTTCAAATATAGCAAACGTATCACCTACGCGTCGGAAATATGAAAGGGGCATTCCATCGAGAACACATTTCTCATAGAAACGGATGAAAGTTTTAGCCAGTGCCCAGCCTAGAGGGGATCCTGTGGCAACTCCATCTATTTGGGCATACATGGTGTCTTTAAAGCTGAACTCAATTGCGTCAGTTGCTGAGTTCATAAGCGCAATGAATACAGTTTCAGGAAACGGTGGCAGGTCTAAATTGCCATGACTTACTGACGTGGCCCACAGGTCTATGGCCTCCTTGAGCAGCAGATTCATAAATAGGCTCCCAATATTGAATAAGCCCATAGACGTGGTGTTGCTATCAATATGCAGGTCAGAAACATTCTTCACAAAGGTGAAGAAATCGTTCATTGTGCATGAAGAAAATTCACTCAGAACTGGCTGTAGCAACTCACTCAACCATTTGGCCAATTCACGTTGTACAGAACCCATCATAGAAAAGGTAGGACGTATGGGACATCATTTTTGTGTGTCTTGGGCAGCCCATACATATGCGGATACAGTGAACCATGAGGGCGAATCCTATTATATACACCACCAGGCAGCTTGCTATTTTTACGCAAGTCTAATGAATTCTTTTGTAACTTGCTTTTGGGCAAGGCTGTGCAGTCAAGCTTGGCGGCGGATCAAACGGATTTGAATTTGGACCCGTAATTAAGAACAGTGGGAATTTTGTCAAAATAGTTCTGATTATTAAGGATGACTATTCCAGTTCCTTTGTCAGGCTTGCAAATATATATGTCTGGGTTGGCCTTGAGGCCTCATAATGCCAGCAACAGTTATGCTGTATAGGAAAATGGACAAGTCAATGGGGATTCCGCAATGTGCATGTGTTGGGTCAGCTAGGCAGGCTCTCAATTATTTTCCACCAGCAGGATGCCAAAGAAGACATTCTGCCTACCACATAATTAAGTGATATGAATTTCAATGCTGTTGCAATGCCAGGAACTTAGACCGTATGTCCTAATGACTGGCGGACTATATCAAACAGCATATCCCTTTGACTGTTCACAATAGGCAAGTACTGACTTTACTCAGTCAGCCCGTGCTTGCAAAACTCAGAACATAATGTCTAACATCAGATGTGATTCTGTAATTGGACAGCCTTTGCTGAACAATCCCAAGTGTGCTAAGAATTACACTGACAACCAATTTCAGATTCAGTTCGGCTTGCAATATAGCTCACTTGCACTTGTGAGAAGCCACATATAATAAGGCACAGGAGACTGTCCTCTGCAGTGAAAAGTAATTGCACTTTTTCTTGAATTAAACAAAAGCATGGGGAACACTAGTATGCTGGTGCATTCTACATGGTAGCAGCTACATGGTAGCACCTTGACCAATCACAGTCAATTTGTCAACCAATCAGCTCCCTTTTCTCACAGAGTATAAATTAGTGCTCCCTTTGAAATTTGGCATTCTTGCATTTGTCCTGATGGGTGCAAAGCTTCAGTAGTACTTTTTCAACAATATTGAGGAGTATTCTTCATTTCTAGAACTCCCGATGGAACGATCTGTTACATGCCAGTGTGCTGCAGAATCCTTCAGTGAGAATATTAAAGCTGCACTGCCATTGCCTATCCCATCAGAACTATTAGAAGAGCTCACTGATATTTCTTCAGACAGGTCCCTCAGAACCAAGCTTGGTGAAATGTCGTTGGAGACACCTTGGTGTGAATTCTCTGATGAGTATGACACTGCATCTTCTGGAATACTGAAAGTGTCGTCCCCATTTTGTACAACCTGCATATGTGAAGTTGGAATCACAGCAAAGACATGAATGAAAACAAGGTTCTGAGCCAGGATGAACATTGGCAATGAGATACATGTGCGCTAGTTTGCTGAAGCTTTTTAGAATTGTTTCTAAGCACTAGGAACAAGCTCCACATGAAATAAAGCAATAATGATAATAATAAATTAATCTGTTTAATTAAATAACTAATTTTTATACAGAAAAAAAATGGTGAAATAATTCTTGCAGGGCTTCTCTGGGTCCACGTGGAGAGACAATTTCCACCTGGCTGGAGAGTCTAGAACGAGGGAGAGCAGTTTTAGGATAACAAGTTAGCCCTTTAGGACAGGGATAAGGGAAATGTCTTCACTCAGAGGGTTGTGAATCTTTGGAATTCAATACCTCAGAGAGTTGTGGATGTTCAATGACTGAGTGTGTGTTGAAGTCTGAGATGACTAAACGTTTGGGCACTAGGGGTATCAAGGAATATGGAGACAAGGCAATAAAGTGAAGTGGGATAGTTTTCATCCAGCTCCTTGGTTTAACATTTCATCCAACAGATGACATATCTGACAGTGTAGCACCTCAGTGTCATGAAGCTATTAATGCATATAATATTTTGGAGAATATTTTTCTTTTAAATTAGAGGTGTAGTCTGTGGGTCTGTCCAATCCTGATTGGATTAAAACGAGTTAGTCTGGGTGCTTTGATATGTACTGGTTTTGATATGTAAGAGAGATAGCGTGCATTTGCATTTTTTGAATATAGCATTAAAGAAGTGGGGTGAAAATTTGACCTCTATCTAGGAGATACCAAGCAATATGTTAATATTACTAATAAAATTTGTACAATGAAAGGGGTTTCATTGTTAAAAGGTGGAGTTCAAAGAGGCTGGTGAGACAATGAGAATTTGAATTCAATCAGTGGTGGTAGCTATAACCTCAGTAGTTTTCGGGTGTGCAGGCAGAGGCAATGGAAGATCAAAAGGCAGCTGCAAACTTCCAACTGGCTCCACAGTGAAAAGAACCTCATTTTGAATTTGTAAACTGAAAATGCTTTGTCTGGTATTTAGTTATGTCCATGGTGCTGTTGCCTTAATAGAGATTAGTTTGGGAATTCGTTAAAAGTCATGATAGTAGTCATTTGTAGCCATGTGTATATCTTTTAAAACAAAAACAGAATTACCTGGAAAAACTCAGCAGGTCTGGCAGCATCGGCGGAGAAGAAAAGAGTTGACGTTTCGAGTCCTCATGACCCTTCGACAGAACTTGAGTTCGAGTCCAAGAAAGAGTTGAAATATAAGCTGGTTTAAGGTGTGTGTGTGGGGGGCGGAGAGATAGAGAGAGAGAGAGGTGGGGGGGGTGTGGTTATAGGGACAAACAAGCAGTGATAGAAGCAGATCATCAAAAGATGTCAATGACAATAATACAATAGAACACATAGGTGTTAAAGTTAAAGTTGGTGATATTATCTAAACGAATGTGCTAATTAAGAATGGATGGTAGGGCACTCAAGGTATAGCTCTAGTGGGGGTGTTTTTTTTATAATGGAAATAGGTGGGAAAAGGAAAATCTTTATAATTTATTGGAAAAAAAAGGAAGGGGGAAACAGAAAGGGGGTGGGGATGGGGGAGGGAGCTCACGACCTAAAGTTGTTGAACTCAGTATTCAGTCCAGAAGGCTGTAAAGTGCCTAGTCGGAAGATGAGGTGTTGTTCCTCCAGTTTGCGTTGGGCTTCACTGGAACAATGCAGCAAGCCAAGGACAGACATGTGGGCAAGAGAGCAGGCTGGAGTGTTAAAATGGCAAGCGACAGGGAGGTTTGGGTCATTCTTGCGGACAGACCGCAGGTGTTCTGCAAAGCGGTTGCCCAGTTTACGTTTGGTCTCTCCAATGTAGAGGAGACCACATTGGGAGCAACGAATGCAGTAAACTAAGTTGGGGGAAATGCAAGTGAAATGCTGCTTCACTTGAAAGGAGTGTTTGGGTCCTTGGACGGTGAGGAGAGAGGAAGTGAAGGGGCAGGTGTTGCATTTTTGCGTGGGCATGGGGTGGTGCCATAGGAGGGGGTTGAGGAGTAGGGGGTGATGGAGGAGTGGACCAGGGTGTCCCAGAGGGAACCATCCCTTTGGAATGCCGATAAGGGGGGTGAAGGGAAGATGTGTTTGGTGGTGGCATCATGCTGGAGTTGGCGGAAATGGCGGAGGATGATCCTTTGAATGCAGAGGCTGGTGGGGTGATAAGATATCACTCCACCAGCCTCCGTATTCAAAGGATCATCCTCCGCCATTTCCGCCAACTCCAGCATGATGCCACCACCAAACACATCTTCCCTTCACCCCCCTTATCGGCATTCCGTAGGGATCGCTCCCTCCGGGACACCCTGGTCCACTCCTCCATCACCCCCTACTCTCAACCCCCTCCTATGGCACTACCCCATGCCCACGCAAAAGATGCAACACCTGCCCCTTCACTTCCTCTCTCCTCACCGTCCAAGGGCCCAAACACTCCTTTCAAGTGAAGCAGCATTTCACTTGCATTTCCCCCAACTTAGTCTACTGCATTCGTTGCTCCCAATGTGGTCTCTACATTGGAGAGGCCAAACGTAAACTGGGCGACCGCTTTGCAGAACACCTGCGGTCTGTCCGCAAGAATGACCCAAACCTTCCTGTCGCTTGCCATTTTAACACTCCACCCTGCTCTCTTGCCCACATGTCTGTCCTTGGCTTGCTGCATTGTTCCAGTAAAGCCCAACGCAAACTGGAGGAACAACACCTCATCTTCCGACTAGGCACTTTACAGCCTTCTGGACTGAATATTGAATTCAACAACTTTAGGTCGTGAGCTCCCTCCCCCATCCCCACCCCATTTCTGTTTCCCCCTTCCTTTTTTTTCCAATAAATTATAAAGATTTTCCTTTTCCCACCTATTTCCATTATAAAAAAAAAACACCCCCACTAGAGCTATACCTTGAGTGCCCTACCATCCATTCTTAATTAGCACATTCGTTTAGATAATATCACCAACTTTAACTTTAACACCTATGTGTTCTATTGTATTATTGTCATTGACATCTTTTGATGATCTGCTTCTATCACTGCTTGTTTGTCCCTACAACCACACCACCACCTCCCCACTTCTCTCTCTCTGTATCTCTCCGCCCCCCACACACACACCTTAAACCAGCTTATATTTCAACTCTTTCTTGGACTCGAACTCAAGTTCTGTCGAAGGGTCATGAGGACTCGAAGCGTCAACTCTTTTCTTCTCCACCGATGCTGCCAGACCTGCTGAGTTTTTCCAGGTAATTCTGTTTTTGTTTTGGATTTCCAGCATCCGCAGTTTTTTTGTTTTTATATATGTATATCTTTTAACCTGTGTAAATTAATAAAATGTTTCATTTAGTTTAATGTAAAACCTTGAGAACTGATGGTCTGATTCCTGAATTTAGAGTCGCAGCTCAAACGTAATACTTAATATTATAGGTTATGACAGTTGTTTAAAGTTTCCCTCTGGGATTTTTAAATAACTCTGCTTTACCAACTGCATCGGTCATAACACTCAGTGTTCCACTTATGAACCAGCTTAGGCTTTCTGCTCAATTGCTTGGAGTGGGACATGAACCTAACCCTTTCCCACTGAGCCATGGCTGAGTCCTGATTTAATATGTCTTTCCTCATGTCATTGATACCACAATAACCATTCTAACATCAATGAATAATGAGAATAAATCGCAAAGGGAATTTTTGCCCTGTGCAACTGAGCACTCTGTGATCCTGTAGACCAGCAACTTTTAAACTGGCATGGCCAGGCCCCAGAGGTCTACAAGACATTCTAGGGGCCCTGAAGGTTGTTGTTATATTCTTATACTATAATCCAATGTGATTTAGGAACTTGGAGAAGATCTTGTGGAGGTAACGGGAGTCTCACTGGTCAGCTGGAGAGCTGACCACTCAGACAGTCAACAGGCCTGTGGCTGGCCTTGCCTCAGGATCAAGGACACTTGGGGCAGAAGTCCCACCCCTGCTGAGAGCTGCCATTCAGTCAGAGGCTGGAAACTCTTCTGTAGTAGCACCACAGGGGAGGTGGTGGTTGTGACCAATACTACACCCATCCGAGGCCTTGGATCGAGGAGGGATCAGGCACAGGTGGGTGATGGCAGGTGGTGGGGGGTGGTGGGGGGGGGGGTGGTGTGAGTCATGGGGTGGGGGTGGCGGTGGAGTTGGGGGGGGTGGTGGAAGAGGAGGGTCCGCAGCAAAAGCAGGCAGGTGGCTCTCAGTGGAACCGCCCTTCCCAATGCCAGGTCCCTCCAACAGGCACTGAATGTCTTTGAATGAGGGACCCCCCTCCCCCCAGCAAGCAAACAGGCCAGGGTTTACCTTTGGTGCTACCTGCATGGCAATCCGTCTGCTCACCACTGGGTGAATACCAGTGGCAGTGAGATGAGGTCCTTAATTGGTCATTAATTGCCTTCCCACTATGAACCTAATCAGGGTGGATCCAGGGCGGTGGCAGGTTTTCATTCCTAAACCTCTCCACCTGCCTCTCCTGCTTTAAGATGCCCCTTAAAACCTATATACTTGACCAAGATTTTGGTCATCTGACTGGTGTCAAATATTGGAGCAAATGCTCTTATGAAGTTCCTTGAGATGTTTTACTATGTTAAAGATGCGCTGTAAATGTAAGTTGCTGTTGAAATGCTTTTTGTACTATTTGTGAGTGGGAGATATTAGAAACCATGGTTAAGAGAAAAATTGTCTTCAGACTTTCTTTCGCTTGTGTCCAGAAATTCATGGGAGATGTGAGAACAACTGCCTTAGATAGTCAGGTCTTGGGCGGATTGAGTTAAGAATTGTGAATTTGAAAAGCAGAAGTTAAGCTCCTTGGAGCTAGGCTTATTAATGATAAAGATATGACATTTTCACTATGGGATCAGAAAAGGAAATGTGGCCAAGAATGTCAATAATTGAGGGAGAACTGAAGATGCTGCTGTTAACGTTAGAGCAGTGAGCATCCAAAGTGACACCGTATTGACTGTGTGTTGGGACAAGGAAAGAAAATCAATCACTTCAGCAATAGTACAAAGGAGTTTGAAAAAATGTTTTACCCATTCCTCTGGATAGAGTCCTCATCCCTGTTTCTTCCTGGTTGGTCTTTCTTCTATTCCCTGCACCAAGTCTTTGCTTGCCCCCAGTTTCTACTTTGTCTCTGTTTCTGCTGTGTCATTTGTTCACTCAGTGGTCCAAGTTTAGCGCCTCCACAATCACATGCTGCTTGAATCATTCACTTTACCCAATCAAGTGCCAGCCCAATTAATTAAAATTCAAACTTGCCTGAGGATCATCTGAAGACTGCAATCTCATTTGTCTGCCCCTTATGATCCTTATTCAATAGCTCTCATGTTATGATCAAAATGGTCAGTGGCCCAAACAAAGCAATCAGACAAGTTTTTGCAAGTGTTGTAATATGCCTTTAGGGGATTGCAGCATGACAGCACGAGAAGGAAAGTGCGTCATGCGATCCAGTTTTGGTTTCACTTTTGCTTTTGAGGGAGCACACAGCACTGCTGCTGGTGTCTTCAAGCTTCCTGTCCATGTATATCTGTTCTCATTTGTCTAGTCATTATAAATGACCTTACTATGTGTTTACCCAATGTCTTATGAGTGATTGATGCCTTTATATCATTTAAAATCATGACACTATTACACCGCCTAAAACACAAAACCAGTCCTGAATTCTACCATTACCTTGCTTCTATCCAGAGGTTGGAGCTGTTTCTTAAAGTTGCTCCAGGTGCAAATCCCTCCCTATGAAACAACTGAGGGAAGGAAGGTTTCACAACCCCTCCGAAGGCCAAAGTGGAAGCGATTCAGCCATGTACATTCAAACAGCATCAGGGTTGTGGGTTGTAGACATTTATTGAATCATATGCATTTATACGGCACCTTTGAGATAGCAACACACCCCCAAGGCAATTCACAGGAGCACTATCAAGCAAAATTTTACACCGAGCCACACGTGACTGAAAGCTTGATCAATGGGGGAGATTTTGAGGAGCGTCTGCATCTTAAACGAGATAGAGAGAGGTAGAAAAGCAAACAGGCTCAGGAAGGGAGCTCCAGAGTTTAGGGCCTAGGCAGCTAAAGGCACAGTTGCCAATGGCAGGAAGATTAAAATTGAATTAAAAGTAATACTAAATTGCAGTAATCTTTAATCTCATAATAAAATTGATTACTAGTTTGTCAGCATCAGCAAATAATTTACTTGGGCGAGCTATAAGGTGATAAATAGAACTTCATTATAAGAAAGGACGATGTCATATTAAACCACAGAGGTCATAACAGATGTATCTTCAGGGCCCTTCATGACAGTCATTCCAAAGGCAATAACCTGTCATATCAGTTTGTTCATAATATCAGCAGTGCAGTGCATCTGTGCCCCTCCACCCAGATAACTGCTATTGCTCAATCAGATCCAGGAGCAGATAAGAGGCCAGTCAGAAATATTGAAAGGTTTCATTAATACTGTGCAGCAAGGCCTTTTACTGTGTTTTCCTTTAATACCGGAGGTTGGATTTTACCCAGCAATAGGTTTGCCGTTGGCAGGGGAAGGGGGCGGCAGTAAAATACCATGGGCAGTGTGCCTGCTGCCTACCCACCTATCCGTGCCCCTGCCACAATTGTAGCAGTGGTGAGAGAGGCACCGAGAGGCTGACCTCCCTGTGGGCCAGTTAAGGTCCTCAAGTGGCCAATTAGCACCCATTTAAGGGTCTTAACCTGCTGCTGTTGAGATTTAATTAATGGCCCAGAGGCCCTGTGAATGTCTAGTCCAGCAATTTTTTCTGCATGGGCTGGTGGCAGGCGAAGGGCAGAGGGACCTCGCTCTCCCTCAGCACCGCTTCCCCCCCTCAAGGTCTTCCCCGCCGTTTGCCTTCCCCCCCCCCTTCCCGGACCCCTGTCCTTCCACCCCTTGGTGTTGGGTACATTTGTGGTCTCAGCAGGCCATTTGATTGGCTGGCAGCTCTCAGACTTGGCAGATCACCCCAGCTGGAAGTGGAAGTCCGCCTTTAATCAATTAATGGTCCTCCAAGTGTAAAAATACTTGTGGGATGAGCTGTCAGAGCATGAGTGGGGTCACCCCCAACTTTTCGCCATGGGTCCCTGGGCGCCAGGGCCCTGCTAAATCCAGCCCCAACTGCTGAATTGGATATCCTCTGTTCCCTCAGCTGTAAAGTTCATTGGCCATCTATTTTATTTCCAATTATCCATTGTCACTTGTCAAGTGGCAAGAGCCCAAACAACCATGTCTTTGATGAAGTGTTAGGCTATGTCCAGGCCAAGTAAACATTGCTAAACAGTAGCTCAAAGCTTGGACATGTCAGCCTAGCTCAGTGGCAGTGCTGCTGTCCTTGAGTTGGATGGTGAAGCTCACCACCACTTCCTGAAGACAATTGGGGATGGGAAATAAAGGCACACGCCCCATGAAAGAATTAAGAAAAAACATTCTCAAGACATGACATGAGCATGTAACCTAGGCCGGTGATTCTCAAACATTTTTTTGGGTGAAGGGTTCAAATAGATTAGGGATCATAGACTCCCCCCACCTTGAGTCAGTGTTGCCTATGCACTGAAGGAACCCTCGATGATTAGGAATCATAGACTCCCTCCCACCATGAATCATCGCTGTCCATGCATTGGAGGTGCTCTCTACGCTGTTAGGCAGGGAGTTCTAGGATCTTAAGACAACAACAGTGAAGGAACAGCAATATATGTCCAATTTGGAAAGGCGTGTGTCTTGACAGTGCTGATATTCCCCTGTGCCTGCTGCCCTTAGTCCTTCTAGAGAGTAGAGGTAGCGTGTTTAGAATATGCTATCAAAGAAGCCTCGGCCAGTTTCTACTGTGCGTTTTGTAGAGGGCACACATTGATGCCACTGTGCACTGGTAGTGAGCAAGCGCATGTTTAAGTTGGTGGATAGGGTGCCGATCAAATGGACTGCTTTGACCTAATTGAGTGTCTTTGCAGCTCTACCCAGCCGCACAAATTTGGCAGAGGTCATCACATTTTTACTGATACCAGCCTTTAGTTCCAAATTTTAAAAGAAACTGAATTTGAATCCTCAAATTGCCATAGAGGGAATTGAACTCACATGTATGCTGGATTACTAGTACCTTAATCAATTGGGCATATAACACCCTGTATCCACTTAACAGATAACCCTTTCAGCACACTGAATAATCTATAAAGACATTAATGGGAAAGGTAACCATCAAGAATTTGATATGATTCAGCAGGAAATGATGGTGTTCCTTCATCAGCTGCCAACAAGTCCTGACAACTAATTCCGTCAAATTGTTTAGGTCTTCAGCTGGAAACACCCAGCTCTGAAGATTAATTTTAATGCGTATTGATAATAAAAATTAGGTCAACACTTGAACGTGTAGACATGTTCTGATTTAAAGGGCCAGAACAGACTGGTCATAAATAGTGCATCTCAAGCTTGAGTATAAGAATCGAGAGAAAGAGAGTTACGGTGGAATTTTCCCTATTCGTTGGTGTCAGGCGTCATGACGGGCGTGAGCAGACAATATGGTGGAAAAGCCAAAAATCGCTTCCGCAACGTCGAGAAACCTGTTTGTGATCGACCGCTCCGACCGCCACTGATGGGCTGCCTTTCCCGCCGCAGTACATCAGGAGCTTCATTTTAATACATCTGCATATTATTATAAGCCCTGCTCACTGGAATCATACCCCACGTCAAATTTGCCATCCACCTCGATGTGAAAACACGCCGGTGCAGCGCACTTCTTCACAAGTGTGATGTGTAGAAGTTGGGACTTACCGTGAGGACCTTGTTCACGCTGCGGACACCTGAGCAGAAGATGCTGGAGCCCTATAGGCACCAGACCTTGGAGGAACACGTTCATGACATGTTGGGTGGATTCTGATGGACGTGGCTCCACCGCGAAACAGCTCCTGGAAGGTGAGAGTCTGCTTCGGGACATCAGAGTCTTGGCCATGGGCTGCTATGGATAATCATCGAGCGGATGGAGAGGAAGGTCCAGCTGTGAGTGGGACAGGAAGGTTTACTGGGGGGGGGGGGGGGGGTGAGGTTGGGGTTGGGGGATGAATGACAGCGTCAGTGGGGTAAGGTTGAAGGAGGTTAGGGGGGTAGGAGGGTGTAACCTGGGGAGAAAGTGGCAACTGGGGAGGAACGTGTAAGGGAAGGAGTTTAAGGAGTTTGGAGGGGGAAGGAATTGGGAGGGGGGGAGGGAGGGTTCGGACGTAAGGACTTCAGGTGGAGGAAGGAGTTCGGAAGGAGGCAGGAGTCTAGGGGATGGAAGGAGTTTTGGTGGAGGAAGGATTCTGGAGGGAGGGAGGAGTCCATGGGGTGGAAGGACTTGCAGGAGGGAAGGAATCTAGGAAAAGGAAGGAGTCCGGGGGAGGAAGGAGTAAAGGTAGGGATGTCCAGGTGAACGTGTAAGGGAGGAGTCTGTGGAGTCGATGGCTGCCTCATGGGAAGTGAAATGAGTGCAGGCATAGTAGGATGGAATGGTGAGAATGAGAGAGGGCAGAGTGAGCCGGCAGGGTGGGAGTGTGAGGATGCAACAGGAGCAGCAGAAGGGACGCTGAGGGTGATTGGTGGGGACTCGGAGGCAAGTATGGACCATGGGAGTAGGAAGGAGGAGGTCAGGGAAGTCAATGTGGATGGGGGTAGGGAATGTGCAAATTCACCTGGACATCCTGGAAAGAAAAGGTGATGGTGGGGAGATGGAAGGTTATTTCAGAGTTGATTTTGCAGGCAACTTTTCTTATTGGAAGCATTGAACTTTATTTACAAGATAGCAGCAGCAATTACATGTGCATCTAACTCTATAATCTCTTCTATAGTCCCCCGTGCTGCTAACTCATTGGTTACACAGATCATGTGATTTTACAACACAGGATTTTCTTAAAGCTACAGTCCAATGTTTATCAAAACTATAATCACTACATTCCTCCCCCTTTAAATTTATTGTACATTTTGTATTTGCAAGGATATTTATCTCATGACATTACAATATTTACACAGGTCATGAAATTACAAGTCAATCTTTCAGGTGGTTTCCTGATCCATGAGGAACATTGTAACTCCACAACTTCCAATTTTTTTGCAAGAACCACGTTCTCTGGAGTCATGTTATCAGGTACGTCATTAGGCACAGGCAGTTCAGTGTCACCGACTCCGACAGAGATATCAGGCATGTCTGTCCTTGGTTGAGCAACTTCAACAGGAACCATAGGTTCAGCAATGCTTTACAGGTGGAGCATCATTGCGTTGGGGTATCTCCCTTCTTCTTAAATGATCCAGTCCTCCACTTCGATGTGGCACGTCAATGGTCCTGTCACAGTGCTTACTTTAACAGGTAACCACTTCAGTCCTCCAGCGAAATTCCTTACATATACAGCTTCTCCAACAGTAAATTGTCACTCAGGACTATGCAACTAATGAGTTGCTTTTTGGTTCCTTGACTTTTCTCCACCTTCCCCTCCAAATTGGGAAGGCTTTGTCTTCTTCGAAGATGGCACCTTATCAGCAATGTTGCAGGTATTTCATCTGTCGTAGTGTGGGGGGTTGGCAGGGGGGCTGGGGGGGTTGTTTTGTAGTGAAATCAGAACGAGTAAGTTTCGTTTCCAATGATTCACCTGTTAACATTTTTCATTCCTGCCTTAAAAGTTTGTACTGCTCTTTCCACCAGTCTGTTAGATGATGGATAGTACGTTGCAGTCTTCATGTGATTGATACCATTTTGGCTGCCAAATCATTCAAACTCTGCGTTTGTAAAAGCAGCACCATTGTTTGAGATGGTTACTTCTGGCAATCCATGGATGGTGAAGCTTTGGCCTAGTTTTTCTATAGTTGCGCCTGACGTTGGCGATCTTACCTCATAAACATCTAACCATTTGGAATGAGCATCGATAATCAGTAGAAACATGGATCCAAGGAAAGGACTGACGTAATCTATGTGCAATCTCACCCGGGGTCTACCAGGCCACTCCCATGTGTGTAATGGGGCTGCGACTGGTAATTTTTGTAGCTGTTGGCATTGCACATGGTGACTTTCCACCTTCTCAATATCGCCTTCGATTCCCAGCCACCAAAGGTAACTGTGTGCTATCGTCTTCATTTGTGAGGTTCCCGGATGGGCGCTAAGATTGTTTCCTCCCTTGTGAATGAACTACTACTTGTGCATCCCTAAATAGAAAACCGCCTTGACTGCTCATCTTGTGTCTTCGGTTGAAAAATGGCATCAGGGGTTGGTTCCTGGGGCCACCCCTGTAACACATGGGGCTGAAGTCTCACCTCGGTGGGTGGGTGCGTGCCCGACCAGCTGGAGGGTGAAATGACGCACGTTGACATCGGGCGTGCACCCTGAGGTCAACGCGCAGTCGTGCGATAGTCCAGTCAGCGGGCACACACCGGAATCCGCAGCGCTTCCGCCGACGATTAAAAGGCCTCTTAAGGCCGTTAAGGTATCATTGAACTTCAATTTTTCTCTGCTGTCCAAACTTACGGCCTTTGCAATTTTTTGGAAACCTCAGCCGTGGGCAGGATGAGGTTTCCAACATCGAATAAAAATAAAATAAAACTTTAAAAATTTCATTTGTAGCATGTCCTTACTCATGCGACAGAGCCACATGAGGGGACATGTTTTATAACATTTTGAAAATCTGTTTTTTTTAAAAAACTCTTTATCTCCCTGAGGCAGCTGTGTCTCCTCCCCCTCACCCTCCTCCCTCTCCCCCTCCTCCCCCACACCCCCGCCCCCTCACCCTCCTCCCCCTCAACTCCCGCCCCCTCAACTTCCTCCCGCTCTCACCCCCCACCCAACACTCAACCCCCCGCTACCTCACCCTCCTCCCCCTCAACTCCCGCCCCCTCAACTTCCTCCCCCTCTCACCCCCCGCCCAACACTCAACCCCCGGCTACCTCACCCTCCTCCCCTCACCCTCCTCCCCCTCACCCTCCTCCCCCTCCCCCTCCTCCCCCTCACCCCCGCCCCCCTCACCCTCCTCCCCCTCAACTCCCGCCCCCTCACCTTCCTCCCCCCTCACCCCCCCCCGCCCCCCTCAACTTCCTCCCCCTCTCACCCCCCCGCCCAACACTCAACCCCCGGCTACCTCACCCTCCTCCCCTCATCCTCCTCCCCCTCACCCCCACCCCCTCACCCTCCTCCCCCTCACCTCCACCCCCACCCCCCTCACCTTCCTCCCCCTCACCCTCCTCCCCCTCACCCCCGCCACCTCACCCTCCTCCCCCTCCCCCTCCTTCCCCTCCCCCTCCTCCCCCTCAGCCCCTCACCTTCCTTCCCCCTCACCCCCGCCACCTCACCCTCCTCCCCCTCATCCCCGCGCCCCCACCCCCTCCTCCCCCCATCCTCCTCCCCCTCACCCCCACCACCACCCCCCTCACCCTCCTCCCCTCATCCTCCTCCCCCTCACCCCCACCCCCCCTCACCCTCCTCCCCCTCACCCCCACCCCCAACCCCCTCACCTTCCTGCCCCTCACCCTCCTCCCCCCTCACCCCCGCCACCTCACCCTCCTCCCCCTCATCCCTGCGCCCCCACCCCCTCCTCCCCCTCATCCTCCTCCCCTCATCCCCCGCCCCCTCACCCTCCTCCCTCCTCACCCCCGTCCCCCCTCAGCCTCCTCCCCCTCACTCCCCGCCCCCCCCCTCACCCTCATCCCCCCCTCACCCTCCTCCCCTCTCACCCACCCCACCCCCCCCCCCTCCCCGCACAGGCAGCGGTGAGCGCTGCCACTCATGTTTCACGCTGGGCGAGGCTTAAATTGGCCTGCCAGCAAGAAACCACCATCTGGTCTCGATTGTGGGTGGTGGTCAGCTTCCCGACTCCCCCCCACCGCCCGCTGAGGTCAAAATTCTTCCCTTGGTCTCTCACTCAAGACAGGACTGGATCACGATTCATCCAGTTTCTTATCTGCCTGGCACAGACTGTTGAGGAATCCAGGGAGTTCATTGCTAAAACGAGCTCTTGGGGAATTGGGACATGCATTGTTCCCTTGCAAAGGAAGGTGACTTAGAGCATTGATATTTGCTATATGAATCCCTGGCCAATGCACAAATGTGTATTCACATTCTGCCAAAACTATTCATGCAGAAGCTATGGGAGGTATAGCCTTTTCTTCACTAAACAGACCCAAAAGTGGCTTGTGGTTTGATACTATCATGAAATGTTTCCCATGCACGTATTGATGGAATTTTTTTACATCCAAAATAATGAACGGACTTTCCTTTTTGATCTGAGAATATCCTTTTACAGCTGTGGTAAGTGTCTTGGACACATAGCCCATTGGCCTCTCTGTGCTGTTGTCCAGCTTGTGAGATAGTACCGCTCCCACTCCATAGGGGGCGCTTCACAGGGTAGCACCAAACCCTTTGTCGGATCATGGCGCACTAACAAATTTGGAGAGTGTGAGAGCTGTTTTACTTTCATGAAAGTATCCTCTTGGGGTGACTTCCAAACCCAACGCTATTTTTTCTTTAGCAGTGAATGTAGGGGGGCCAGAACCGTTGATAAATTTGGTAGAAATCGGCCATAATAATTTACCATCCCTAAAAATAACTTAAGTTCAGAGACATTCATAGGTGCAGCTGCCCCTCAGATTGCTATAACCTTCTCTTCAACAGGGTGTAGCCCTTGGGCATCCATGCGGTGTCCCAAATAAATGACTTCATTTGCCTGAAAAGTGCATCTTTCCTTCTTTAGGCACAATCCTGCTTCTAAATATCATTTTAGGACTTCCTCTCGATGAGCCAAATGTTCCTTTTGTTTGAGTCCAGTTATTAGTACATTGTCCAGGTAGACCACAAGTTCAGGCAGTCCTTGTAGCAAGCTCTCCATCATCTCTGAGAATGGCACAGGCCAAAGAAGCACTGAAAGGCAGGCTTACGTATTGAACTAACCCTTTGTGGATGTTAATGGTCACAAATTCTCAGGAACCATCATCCAGTTCCAGCTGCTGATATACGTGACTCATATTAAGTTTTGTATATGTTGTCCTTCCTGCTAGTTTGGCATATAGGTCTTCAATCTTGGGAATAGGCTACCTGTCCAGTTTGACTGCTTTGTTAACCATTAGTTTATAGCCCCCACAGATCTGGACCATCTGGTCTGGTTTAAGGGCAGGGATTATGGGTGCTGACTCTGAGAACTGAATCGCCTTTATGGCACCCAGCCTCTCTAGCCAGTTCAACTCATCTTCAACCTTCTCTCTCAGGGTGTATGGCACCGGTCTTGCTTTCAAGAAGTGAGGAGTTGCTTCTGGGTCCACATAAATCTTGGCCTGTAGGCCTTGGATTTTTCCCAGTTCATCCTTGAAGACAGTGTTATTTTTTTTAGCAGCTCTGGCAGTACCCCTGCTTATAACTGGAAGATTATAGGCCAGTTCAATTTAATCTCGTTCAACTAATCACATCCTAGAAGGCTTGGTCCTTCACCTTCTATCACCATCACTGGTGGTTGTGCTGGTTGGTATCTGTAATGAACTGTTACTCTGGTGATACCTTTTACCTGGATTTCTTTGCCTGTGTATGTTTTCAACTTGGCAGAAGTTTGTTCCAAATTTAATTGTTGAGCACCATCATTTAAATATCTGAAAGTGTGTTCTGCTCTTACAGTGGTAGAAGCACCCATGTTTTCTATTTTTAATGGTTTACCGTTCACTTGCGATGTAACATTAATTGGCTTGGTCTTCCCAACTTTCATGTTGAATAAGGAATAAATGTCAGAATTGGTTGTTACTGGCTCTTCCACACTATATACTTCCTTGGACTTTGCTTGTTGCCTAGAAGCCTGTTTAAATCTCGCTTTGCAATGTTTCAATATGTGCCTACCTTTGTGACAAAAAAAATATTCTACCTTTTTAAGTTGCCAATCGTTAGGAGTATGGTTGTTTCCACATCGATAAAAATTAGTTTTTGACATTGCTGCTAAGCTGTTCCCTCTCAATTTTCTGGGGGTTTGGGGGGCTGTTTACCGCTTCGTGACGGAGTCCGGGCTTTTCACGCCATTTTCGGCTGAATGTTCATGTCCAACTGGGAAAACGACGCCATTTTGCATACCTTGAGTCGCTTGTGAATCCCTTACAGCACTTTCCATCGCAGGCGCTATTTCTAACGCTTTCTTAAAATCAAGATCCGCTTCAGCCAGTAATCTTCTCCTTACACATCTCCTTTATACATGAGAAACTTCTTTAGCCAGAGAGTGGTGAATCTATGGAATTCATTGCCACAGAAGGTTATGGAGGCCAGGTCATTGAGTGTATTTAAGACCGAAATAGATAGGTTCTTGATTGGTAAGGGGATCAAAGGTTACGGGGAGAAGGCAGGAGAATGGGGTTGAGAAACTTATCAGCCATGATTGAATGGCGGAGTAGACTCGATGAGCTGAATGGCCTAATTTCTGCTCCTATGTCTTATGGTCTTATTATGGTCTTATGTGTCTCCCCTTTTAATGTAAATTCCATTGTTCCAACATGTCTTTGCAACTTTACTTTTCTCATAATATAAACATTTCGTAGTATTCATATTATCTGTAACCTTTGGGAAAAATAACCACGCTGCTGGGCTTAGCTTCTTATGGTTAGGGTTAACATGTTATCATCTCTTTGAAATTCAAACTAACTTAATTTATCTAAAAATGCAAATGTTCCTCACACCTCACATTCTAAAGCTTCAGCCATGTTTACGTATTTAGCATTTCAAACCTAGTTTCCCCTTTGATCACTCAAATGTTTCAGACCAGCTGCCTCCAATTGAATTAAGACCCTCACACACACACCCACATAGGGAAACAAATCCAAATCCCACTTTTAACCTACCTTTATAATAAAGCACAATAATATTATGAAAGCTATTATATTTTCATGACAATGGCTCTTCTTTGGAAACATTAATGAAACGTTAACTCTGTTTCCCTCTCTGCAGATGTGCCAGGTCTGCTCAGTTTTTCTAGCACCTTCAGTTTTTATTTCAGATTTCCAGTATCCACACTATTTTGCTTTTATAAATGTCAGGGATTTGATGGAAGTGGGAATCGATGCAGAGAGTGAAGGAGGTGCTATTATGCCTCCACTAATTCGCGCTTCAAATACATTTTTAACTTATAACTTAAACTAAATTGAGTAATTAATTAAAAGACTAAAATCTCTAAACTAAGCTGATTAAACACACAAAGTAAGTAATTAAATAAATTAAACAAGGATACATTGAGTTGGAATTGTCGATGGTGTTCCACAACTGCTGTATGCAATTGTTTGTGGAGAATATTGTGATCATTTACGGCCATACCTGCAGTCAATGTCTGCTTCTCAAGGAACTTCAGCTGAGCTGGGGTCCGAGGTACAAGCATTGCAGGGCATCCAGGAGGGGGAGGGTTGCCTGGAAAATTTGATCCTGGAGTCAGATGCACCCCTAAGCTCTGAAGTGGCACAAGTTTGGTTAGTGGTCAGGGTCAGGAGGGTTTGACTGTGAGCTAGGCAATTAAAAAGACCCCAGGTGCAGTGCTGGAGTACCCTTGACCTTTGCCCTTAAAATAGTTCTTGTCTATGGTTGAGGTCAAAGTCTGCAGGGTGAAAAGCAAAACTGACCATGGTACCTTGGTGCAGAAGGCCATTCAAGTGGGACAATGAAAAGGGATGTTGCAATGATTGGGGACAGTATATTCGGTGGGTGGGGGAGGGGTGTGGTTAGACATGGTTCTCTGCAGCAAGAACAGCTAGTTCCTGCAAGCTGTGTTTCCTGATTTGTGCTTTTGTGTGGACAGGTCAACAGATCCTCTACCCTCTCTGTCACCACAACACCTCCAAAACCACATCCAGACAGTTGGCAATAGCAGAAGCCATTCCAAATTGCCTGACTTTTATGTTGGGTGCTTGATTCTTGAGGTGATGCCTGCCCTGGACCCCTCTTGCAGCGGGACACTTGTTACTTTGATAAGTGACAAGCGGTTACAAATATTGTACCTGTGCGGCGCAAGTTTGTGTGCCGAATGCTGGAAGGGCTGAGTAATGCAATGATAGTACTTGTGCAGATATTTTCAGTGTATGCAGGGGGTACCCTTGCAAGTGTCCTACCCAGCACAGTAGCGATTGCAGGCACAGCGTGCCCCAATAGGAGGTCCTTCTGCTTCTATAACACCATCTCTAGCAGCTCAACTGATTCACATTTCGCACCTAGTGAGTCTGCCAAAGGATGTAGATCATAAAATCACAGAATCTTAACAGCACAGAAGGAGGCCATTCAACTCATCGTGTCTCCACCAGCTCTGCAATTGAGCATTATGACCCAGTGCCATTGCCTTGCCTTTTCCCCATTCCCCTGCACATTGTTTCTATTTAAATAATCATCTCAAGCCCTTTCTAATGCCTCGATTGAACCTGCCTCCACCACACTTCCAGGCAGTGAATTTCAGACCTGAACCACTCGTTATGTGAAAAAGTTTTTCTCACGTCACGTTTGCTTCTTTTGCAAATCACTTTAAATCTGTGCCCTCTTGTTCTTGATCCTTTTACGAGTGGGAACAGTTTCTCCCTATCTACTCTGTCCAGCCCCCTCATGATTTTGAAAACTTCTGTCAAATCTCCTCTTAGCCTTATTCTCTCCGAGGAGAACAGTTCCAGCTTCTCCAATCTATCCTCATAGCTGAAGTTTCTCATCCTTGGGACCATTCTTGTAGACCTCTTCTCCAATGTGTTCACATCCTTCCTATAATATGGTGCCCAGAACTATACACAATATTCCAGCTGAGGTCTAACGAGTGTCTTATATAAATTCAGCATAATCTCCTCACTCTTCTACTCTAGGTCCCTATTAATAAAGTCCAGGGTACTATATGCTTTGTCAACTGCTCTCTCTATCTGTCCTGCCACTTCCAATGTCTATGCACATATACACCCTGGTCTTTCTGCTCCTGCACCCCCTTCAAAATTTCACCCCTTATTTTATATTGTCTGTCCATATTCTTCCCACCAAAATGCATCACTTCACACTTCTCCGCATTGAACTTCAGCTGCCGCCTATCTGCCCACTCCATCTCTACGTCTATGTCCTCTTGAAGTTCCACACCATCCTCCTCGCAGTTCACAACACTCCCAAGCTTCATATCATCTACAATCCACTAGGTTAGTGATCAGGCTAGAAAACAGCCGATGGAGAATGATGTGGGGAAATGTGTAATTATTCACTTTGCTTGAAAGAATTGTAAAGCTGAATATTATTTAAAGGGCGAGAAACTGCTGGATGCGGGTGTTCAAAGGAATTTGGATGTCCTCACTCAAGAAACACAAAAACCTAAACACAATAGCAAAATGCTGCAGATGTTGGAAAGGTGAAATACAAACAAAAACTGCTGGAAACACTCAGCAGGTCTGGAAAGAGAAATAGAGTCCAGGACCTCCCGGTCCCTCCGTGGTGGGACTCACCATGGAGGATGCGGTGGACCAGCCAAAATCCCATTGATTCTTGGTGGAACCGAACGGAAGATCCTGGCAGTGGGCCAGACCGCAAGATCTTGTCCAGAGTCAGCAGCCGGAATTTTCTGGCCCCTCTTGCCGGCGGGATCTTCTGGTCCATCTTATAGACAAGAAGGCCTGAGGCACCAGGCCAGAGCCCAGGAGCACCAAAGAGGTAACAGGGTAAGGAGGCATTGCCGTTGTGTGTTGAATCTGCCAGTGGCTGGGGAGATTTGAGTCAGTGGGGAGACACCGCTAGCCAGCCTCAATGTCATGCGTCTGCCAATCACAGGGGAATCATCAGATTCGGGGTGGGAAGCTGATAGTAACAGATTAATTTGGGAGTGGGGGGTAATGGAGGGAATGTTCCAGTATGGCTTAACAGACTCAAGTGGCTGGATGGTCTACACTGGTCTTAATGCTGTTACATTTGTTACAGGCCACCATAGTAGGCTGAAGTATTGGATGCAGAACAACCCCTTCGATACAAACTATCATAATCTTGGTTCAGACAATATGTTAAGAAGCCAGGATAGTGCTATTTCATCACTGCCCTAAGCTGGCCTGCCAATCATTACGTTTAAATAAGGTTCTAATTGCTTTCAAATCCTTCCACGGTCTCCATCCCTGCAACGTTCTGAGACCTGTGCACTCGTCTATTTCTGTCCTTTTTTCATTTTCATTTCTTTTCCATGATGAACATACAAATTTGGAACAGGCCTAGGCCCTTCAGCCCCTTAAGTCTGCTTCGCCATTTGATAAGATCATAGATGATCTGATGGTGGCCTCAACTTTCCTGTCTGCTGCTAAATCTTGACTTTGCCAGTCAAGAATCTATCTAACTCAGCCTTAAACTTATTCAATCAACCCGTGTTATTGCTCCCTGGGAAAGAGAAACCCACACTAATGATCCTCTGAGAGAAAAAAATCCTTCTCATCTCCATCTGAAATGGAAGACCCCTTATTTTTAAACTGTGAACTATGGGAGTTCTAATCTCTTCCATTAGGGGAAACATCCTTTCAACATCCACTCTGTCAAGTCCCTCAGGACCTTACATGTTTCAATAAGATCATCTTCCATTCTTGTAAACTCCAAAGGATATAGAACCAACCTATCCAAACTTTCCTCATAAGATAGCCCCTTCATCCCAGGAATCAGCCAAGTGAACCTCCTCTGAACTGCTTCTAACGCAATTATATCCTTTCTTAGATAAGCAGGCTAAAATTGTACACAGTGCTGCAGATGCAGCCTCACCAACTAGAGCAAAACTGCCGTACTTTTATATTCCATTCCCCTTGCAATAAACAACAACATTCCATTTGCCTTCCTAGTCACTTGCTGCACCTGCATACTAATTGTTTGTGGGACATGGGCTCAAATCCCACCATGGCATTTGGCGGAATTTGAACTCAATTAATAAATCTGGAATATAAAGCGAGTCTTAGTCATGATGCCATGAAGCTATCACAAATTGTCATAAAAACTTAGCTGGCTCACTAATGCCCATCCTTCCCGGTCCGGCCTACATGTGACTTCAGACCTTAACTGCCCTCTGAAATGGCCTAGCAAGCTACTCAAGGGCAATCAGGGATGGGCAACAAATGTTGGCCTTGCCAGCAATGCCCACATCCCATGAAAGAGTAAAGGGAAAAAAATGGAACAGGGCAGCCCACTCCCTCTGCCTGCATTTAAATAATATGCTGCTTTTTCTATTCTTCCTGCCAAAAGTGAATAAGTTCATTATACTCCATCTGTCAAATTTCTGCCCACTCACTTAACTTACCTATATAACATTGAGATCGTGCTTTCAGTGCCTAGGCCCAAAGATATGGAATTCCATCCTTACCCCCCTCTAGCCTGTTCTTCTCCTTTAAGATGTTCATTAAAACCCCTCTCTTTGGCCAAGCTTTTGTTACCTTCCAAATACCTCCTTATGTCACTCGGTGTCAAATAAGAACATGAGAAAATATCCTGGGAAAACTTGTATTGAATTTGAAAGAGTAAAACAAAGTAATTTTGACTGGTAAATACTGGCATTAAACATATGCAGCTCTTAGAGCGGTAATTCTTTTGGAAGAATTTAAAGGTTCAATTCCTTCAGTAGTGAGAGTTCATGTGGAGAAACAGAGGTTTGAACCATTAGGGCAAACAGCAGCAATAGCTGTTAGTAACCATTTTTCTGTCACCCTTTTAAACCAGAAAAGGATACAAAATGGGAAGGTGAAAGGAAGGTGGGTAGTCAGGGAAGAGGAGTAGGTGGAAATTCACAGGAAGTTTTTTTTTCTCAGAATAAAAAGGAAGGTGCTGAGGGTAGAAGCAACATTCAAAAATTGAGGTGTTTTCATTGTAATAAAGTTGGGCACGTGGAATCTGAGTGGTGGAAATTGCAAGGAAAATCTGTTGGAATTATAAAGGTGCAGAACAGTTGTGAAAGCAAAAGTACTGTTGGTCCTGAGGTTCAGGCACAGAATATAGGTAAAACAGGAAGAATTAGTAATAGGGAAAGAATTGGGAATGTGTTCACAATTTACCCAAGAGAATTCTGAGACCATAAGAACATAAGAAATAGGAACAGGAGTAGACCATTCAGCCCCTCGAGCCTGCTCTGTTATTCAATAAGATCATGACTGACCTTCTTATGTTCTCATCTAACCCTGATAACCGTTGATTCCCTTGCCTAATAAGAATCTATCTACCTCTGTTTTAAAAATACTGAATGACCCCACCTCCACCACCTTCTGAGAGAAAAAAAAATTTCCTCATCTCTGTCTTAAAGGAGCGACCCCTAATTTTAAAACAGTGCCCCTAGTTCTGGACTCACCCAAAAGAGGAAACATCTTTATGATGTCCACCTTGTCAAGGCCGTTCAGGACCCTGTATACTTCAATCAAATCAGCCCTCGCTACTCTAGATTCCATTGGAAACAAGCCCAGTCTGTCCAACGTTTCCTCATAAGACAAACCACTCATTCCAGGTGTCAATCTAGTAAACCTCCTTTGAACCACCTTCAATACATTTACATCCTTCATTGAATAAGGAGGCCAAAACTGTACACAGTATTCAAGGTGCAGTCTCACCAATGCCCTGTATAACTGAAGCATAACATCCTTACTTTTATGATCATTCCCTCATGTAAAAGAGGACAGCATCCCCTTAGCCTTCTTAATTACTTCCTGTACCTGCATACTAACCTTTTGTGACTCATGAACTAGAATACCTAGATCCCTCTGCACTTCAGAATTATGCAGATGTTCTCCATTTAAGTAATACTCTGCTTTTTGATCCGCCAAAGTGAACAACTTCACATTTTCCCACATTAAACTCCATTTGCCAGATCTTTGCCCACTCACTCAACCTATCCATGTCCATCTGCAATCTCCTCCTGTCCTCTTCACAACATACTTTCCTACCCATTTTTGTGTTATATGCAAATTTAGCTATCATGCCTTCATTCCCCTCATCTAAGTCATTGATGTAAATCGTAAAAAGTTGAGGCCCCAGTCCAGACCCCTGTGGGACTCCACTCGTCACATCCTGACAATCAGAAAAAGACTAATTTATACATAGGATCTGCTTTCTGCCAGCCAGTCAATCTTCTATCCATTTCAATATGTTACCCACTACACCATGCGCTTTTATTTTCCATAATAGTCTTTGATGTGGCACCTTATCCAATGCCTTCTGGAAATCCAAGTACAGGGGCTGAATATTCGGCTCGGCGAGCGGGGGCAGGGTCCACTCGCCAAGGCGTAAAATGGCGTGGGGTGACGCCGGGCGTGTGCCCTGATGTCACGGCGCGTCATTCAGACTTTCAGTTTGGCGTGTGCGCACCCAAGTCGGCTGCACGCCCGTCAAACTGTCAAAGGCTTATTAAGGCCACTTAAATCCCAATTAAAGTAATTAATGGAGCTGCCCATCCAACCTTTAGGTTGGCTTGGGGCAGGCGAAGAGCCCAGGCGGCCTTCGCATTTTTCATGGAACCTCATCCACGGGCGGGATGAGGTTTCATGAATGATTTTAGATTTTGACAAAAATTTTTATTGAAATTAATGCACATGTCCCAGCTCATGTGACAGTTTCACATGAGGGGGCATGTCATAAAATTTTTCTCATCGCTTTATTAAACTTTTTGGACTTCAAACTAATCTCCCTGAGGCTCCCGACTCTTCCACCCGCACAGGGAATGCACAGCGCTTCCGAGTGCATGTCACGCTGGGTGGGCCTTAATTGGCCAGCCCAAGTAAGATGGTGACACGGACCCAATCAGGTCTGCAACCACCTGCGCCCGCTCATGCTCCCGCCCAGCCCACCCGACAGACAGAAAATTCTGCCCCAGTGCATCTACAGGCTCCTCTTTATCCACTGTACATGTTACTCCTTCAAAAAACTCCAATAAATTGGTGAAACATGATTTTCCTTTCACAAAACCATGCTGACTCTTCCCTATTGCCTTGAGCCTTTCAAAGTGCCCAGCTATAACCTCCTTAATGATCGATTCTAATAACTTCCCCTTGACAGAAGTCAAGCTAACTGGCCTATAGTTTCCTGTTTTCTGTCTCCTTCCCTTCTTGAATAGAGGGGTTATATTTGCTACTTACCGGTCTGATGAAACCTTTCCGGAATATAGCGAATTTTGGAAAATTAACACCAGCGTATTGAGTACCTCATTAGCCACCTCTTTTAAGACCCTAGGATGTAGTCCATCGGGACCTGGAGACTTGCCAGCCTGCAGTTCCATCAATTTGCACAGTACCGTTTCCCTAGTGATTTCAGTTTCACCAAGTTCCTTTCTCCCATTCATTTCCTGATTTGCAGCTATTACTGGAATTTTTTTGTGTCCTCCATAGTTAACACAGAAGCAAAGTATTCATTCATTGCTTCTTCCATTTCCTTATTATCTACTATTAACTCCCCACTGTCACTCTCTAGAGGACCAACACCCACTTTACTTACTCTTTTCCTTTTTAAATGCCTACAGATACTCTTCCTATTGATTTTTACATTTCTAGCCAGCTTCCTGTCACGCTCTAATTTCATTCTTCTAATTAACCTTTTAGTCACTCTCTCCTGCACTTTATTTTCAGTCCAATCATCTGTCCTGCCACTCATCTTTCAAGAGTTGTATGCTTTATCCTTAAGTTTGATGCTTTCCTTAACTTCTTTAGTTAACCACGGAGGGTGAGTCATCCCCTTAGAATTTTTCTTTATAGTAGGAATATGCTTATTCTGAATATTCTGAAATATCCCCTTAAATGTCTGCCATTGCTTCTCTATTGATCTATCCTCTAGCCTAGTTTCCCCAGTTCACTTCAGATAGCTCAGCTTGCATGCCCGCAAGGTTGCCCTCATTTAAGTTTAAGATACTAGTCTTAGACCCACTCTTCTCCTTTTCAAACATATTGTGACTGCTGCTACCTGAGGTCATTAATTAACCCTGTCAAATTACAAAATACCAAGTCCAATATAACCTGCAGGTTGCAGAGATGTACCCTTTATTTTATATAATCTCTCCATGTGTTTCCTACCAAAATGAATCACCTCATATTTCTCCACATTGAACTTCATCTGCCACCTATCTGCCCATTCCACTAACTTGTCTATGTCCTCCTGAAGTTTTATACTGTCCTCCTCACAGTTTACAATGCTTCCAAGTTTTGTATCATCGCAAATTTCGAAATTGTTCCCTGTTAACCAAGACCCAGTTCATTAATATATATCAAGAAAAGCAAGGATCCCAATACTAACTCAACTACAAACATTCCTCCAGCCCAAAAAGCATACATTAACCACTGCTCTCTGTTTCCTGTCATTCAGTTAATTTTGTATCCATGATCTGAATTTTATCCTTGGTGGGTGAGCACAATTGGCACAATCCCGCTACCGGTCACGCAATGGGCCACCTCCCGCGATCAGCCCCAACCGCAATTTCATGCTGATTGGCCAATTAAGGCCCACTCAGTGTGAAACATGTCCTCCTATTGGTTGGGAAGGGGCGGGTGGGGGCGTGGGCCTGCTGTGTCCAATGATGACCTGTCGACTGGTTTAAAAACGGCACAGGCAGCTCCTTGAAGGCTGCCAGGGAAGAAGAAACCTTCTGCATTGTGGCACACTGAAGTTATGGCACCAAGTGCAGCTGGAGACACCAGGTGGGAGTGCACTCGGCCTCTGGCTTTTTGGCTGAGTGCCTTGCAGTCCTCCTGGAGGAGGTGGCTGCTAAGAGGGACACACTTGACTCCAGAGTTGGAAGGAGGCCACTGCACCTAACAAAGAGAGCTTGCGGGGAGGTGGCAGTGCAGGTCAGAAAATGGGTGCAGTGGTGCAAAATGACCTACTGCACTCAGGAAGGGTGAGTACCATGTTGGCATGGATCAGTGTGTTAAAGCGCTGAGGTCAGGCTGGCCCCCTATGGAGCTCAGGGGTGTTAGAGTCTGAACGCCAACTGTCAATGAAGCCGAAGCTGGCCAAGGAGGTGAGCCCTGGCTCCTTGGACTCAGTGCCTTGAGGCTCAAGGGCCATGACTCGGATTCGCCCTGCAAGCTGTTCCTCAGCTGGGGTTGGCCAGACTGCAATGGCGTTGTAGGTAGAGAGTTGACTAATCCTTGCTCCTCTGTCCTTTCAGGAGAAGACATCCCATAACAACATTGAAAGGTCGTGGACAGGTGGAGCCCCCCCAAACCCTCTAATCCTATCCAGATTTGAGCAAGGCGCCTTGGAGCTGGAGAGACGCCATGCACCTCGGTCAACCGGCCAGAGAGGCTGGGGTGTCAGACGAAGTTAAGAGAGCAGCGCACAAAGGTGAGAGTTTCAGATGGTGCAAACATTCTTGCGCAGTCTCTTCATTGTTGGGAGCCTCAAAACTAGATTCCCCATTGATCATTGAAAGACGATGGCACCATGATGCAGATCTCCGTGGTCTCACCAGGGTGCCAGGCATGCACAGTGACAGTGTGATGACTTAAACTAATGACATATTGTTATTCTCGCTTAGATTCGCCAGCCCGCACTCAGTTGCAGGACCCTGAAGAGCCACACCTGACGCCAGAGGACCACTAGGCTTCACATGCACCTACAGCACACCCGCTCTCTGAACCAGGCCCCAGTGAAGATACCAGCACCTTTGTGGACGCTAGATCCTCGGCTAGAATTTTGGAGTACATTGGTGAGGGCACTTCACACTCACTTGAGGAGCAGGTGGAGGCAGAGACTGCCCAGGGTGCCGGCATCGGAGGACTGCTGGAGACCAGGGTGATGCTCAGTCGAAGGCAGGTGATGAGACTCTGGAGTCATCCATTAGGCAGCTGATGTTGCATGCCCAGCGAAATGTGCGGGAGGATCTGGTGGAGATCCATGACGGTATGTGTGTCATGGTCACCGTTGTGGAGGAGTCCATGCGGAGCACGAGCACAGTATTGACCCTCACAGCTGAGCGCACTGCCTCCTCCATTGAGAGAGTGGTGACTCTCATTGAGAGACAGGTCCAAGAACAGAACCAGGCGTTTCTGGGGTTGTGCTGGGACCTGCAAACCCTCACACTGGCAGTGTCATCAGGTGGTCAGTGCCAGTGTGGGAAATGGATGAGGCAGTATTCCAGCTAGATGCCCATCCATCAATGGCGAGCAGGGAGGTCCAGAGCAACCTCATGTTAGCGCACCAGCTCCTTGTCATCTCTGTGGGCTCCTTTCAGGGCGCTCTGGATGATGGTAGCAGCTCCTCTGCCAATGACGGTGGCATCTGATAAGGCTGCGGTGACTGGGGAGATGCTAACCTTGGCACTGGCCACTCCCTCCCTGGCGGGGCCAGCACAGACTCCACTGGCAAGAGGACGACTGCCAAGGCTGTCAAGGCCAACAAGGCCCCAGAGTCAGCAGGCTGCCTCCAATGCTGCTGCCAGTAAGAGGGGAGCACCTAGACGCAGCACTCGCAAGTGTAAGTTTAAGGCACCATTAACACAAGAGGGACTGTTCACAGGTGATCTACTGTTGTGTAATGTTTTGTTTATGTTTACTGGTCTGGGAATGAAGACCAGAGAAGGTTCTGTTAATTTTTGGATTGTCAAAATGAGATAAATTTTATTTTTGTAGTAATGGTTTGAGTATGCTTCAGCATTTGTCTTGGTGCAGGGTACGGCAGTATGTAATGCTGGGCATGAGTGGCTCTAAACTTTGTTGCACAGGCAGTAAGTGGACTTTGGGTTCAAATGAAATGGTCATTTCAGACATCTGGGATGGAGGTAGCACCCCTGGCATGAGATGGAAGCAGATCTTTGGCAACCTAACTGAAGCAGCGTTAGATCAAGGCATCCCTGGTGTCTCTGCATCCCTGAAGAGATCTGCCTCCATGCCCTCGGCATTCTCCTCACCTTGCTCCTCTTCTGACTCATTGCTGGACTCATCCTCTGTGGCCTGTGGAGCTGCCTCAAGATCCTCTTCCTTCAGTGGGTCCCCCCTTGCCGGTGCCAGATTGTGGAGGACGCAGCATGCAACTACTATCAGTGACACCCGCTCTGGAGGGTATTGTAGTGCTCCCGCTGAGGGGTCCAGTGTCATGAAGCTATTAATGTATAAAATATTTTTCTTTTAAAATAGAGGCTTACTTTGCAGGTAAATTCAAGAAGTGGGGTGAAAACTTGACACCTTTCTGACAGCTCCCATGAGAGGCGGAGCCTCCTTCGGCCTTGCAACTCAAACATATCGAAGTAACTGCATCACCGCCTGCAAACTCTGGCAGCAGGACACTGGTGCCTTCTGTGGCCCCCTTCTGCCTTGGATTACCTGCTGGCCCTGAGCCCCTTGTGCCGGCATCTCTCCTCCCACAGGTCGCTCCCCTAGAAGCTGCATTAGGGTACCTGGCCTCCTCTCCCTTCTGCCCCTCTCTTCCTCCTCAGAGGAGGTGCCACCAGCGGAGACCACAAGCCCCCATTACCAGGGTAACAGGAGGCTGCCTGATATCTGGAAGGGTCCACATGGTCAAAATTCTCTGGGATGCCTTGGAGACACCAACGAATCCTGAAATAAAGCCTGGAAATGCTAAGAATAAAGGTCAGGATGGAGATGAAGCTGTCAAGTTCAAATAAGACACCAACAGCAAACTATCTCCGAAACTCCTCACTACGCACGCTGGCAATGTTGCTGACCCTTTTTATCCTGCCCTTGAATAGGGTTTAGCAAAATCCGGTCCACCCGTCGGCCCGCTTTGTGCGTGTGACGAGTGCAAGATCGCACGGGCAACGTAAAACCGGGTTCAATGGGGTTTTTAATGGCCTCAAGCGGCCTCTTAATTGATGGCGGGTGCGACTCCAGCTCCCATGCGCGCCCGCCGACCTGAAGATTGCCCGCGTGTGGAGATGACGGGGGGGACGCTCGTTCGATGTCTTCTTGCGCTATTTTACGCCTGATCAGGTGGGGCGCGCCCGCGTGGCGTAAAACCCAGCCACATGTTACAACTGTCCTTTTTATTCCACGAGCCATAACTTTTATCGGAAATCGGCTGCGTGTGGCATTGCATCAAATGCCTCTTCATAAAGATCACTGATCTTCACGGGAGCTGTCAGGAAGGTGTCAAGTTTTCACCCCACTTCTTGAATTTACCTGCAGAGTAAATCTCTACTTTAAAAGAAAAATATTTTATACATTAATAGCTTCATGACACTGGACCCTTCAGCAGGAGCAGTACAGTAACCCACCCCCCCCCACACCCCCACCCAACTTCCACACCCCCCCCCCCCCCCCTCCGCCGATTCCCCACTATCCCCATACCCTTAAAAAAAATCTATCCACCTCAGTTTCTAATCAACAACCTGCTGGAGTCCGAAATTCCAAAAATTCACCGCCCACTGAGTGAAGAATTTTCTCCTCACCTCCTCACCCCTACATGGCTGACCTGTTATCCTGAGATGGATATCCACCAACGCCCCCCCACCCGCCCTAGTTTGAGGACCTCCAAATAAAGGCAAGTTGTTATTTTTGTTGCAGGTTCTTCGATTTTTCCTACAAAGTGGCTCACATCAGAACTAAAAGCAGTTTAGCTAAGCACACAAAGGCTCCTTGATAAAACACTCTATGCTTTCATTATGCTTTATCTTGGTTTTCACAAATCGAACACAATAATTAATTTCAATTTGCCCTACCATTTGTATGTAAGGGTTTGGAAAGCAAATCATCATGCTTTAATGAGCTTTGCCACCGAATGAAATCTCCCTGTGAAGCCATCCATAATCTCTAAGGCTTCCTGTTCAGCTTGGGAACCATTAGCCAATTGACTCATTAAACATAGCAGGTCACTCTCCCTTTGTACTGCATTTACAGAGACTAATGACACAGAGAGAACAGACCAGTTGGTAGAATTCATCCTCGGCTGCACTGTGAACATTAATAAAGTGTTTTCCACTTGAAGGAATATCCCCTTCAAAGTCCTCCAGCCGTACTGGCCTCTAGCCTTTCATAACTATCTATATGAAATAATTCCTGTTGTTATAGCAATAGAAGAGGCATGTGCTCATAATGTATTTTCTCAACACACTGTTAAAACGATTAGCTGGTGATAATGGAAGCGGGTGGGTAAGTGATGTTTGATTATGTCAGTCAAAACCTCAAGTCACTGCATATTGTCTAAAAACCATAAATAATACTTATGAACATAAGAAAGAGAATAGAATACCAGATGGTCCATTGAACCTGTCCCCGCTCCCCCCTACATCCCACCCCACGTGGAGAGACAATAACCACAAGACCAATTTAGGAAGATAAATCTGGAAAATTTCTCCCTGAATCTCAAAGGTGTTCAAGCAAGCTTCCCTGAAATTGTGTGACTGGGAGACTCTACCACTCTGAGGCCCACCTACCTTCTAAATACAAAGATGTTGTCCACTCATGGGACCTTGTCCCGCCTCCTTTCGAATGCTCTCCTTTCAAATGAGTTAATCAGCTCATGCCAGGAAGGAAAGGAACAAACTTGCATTTTTATAGCACCTTTCATGACCTAAGGAAGTCCTAAAGTGCTTTACAGCCAATGAGGCACTTTTGAATTGTAGTCACTGTTATAATGTAGAAGCCACGACAACCAGTTTGCACACAGCAAGCTCCCACAAACAGCAGCTTCATCATGACCAGATAATCTGTTTCAGTGATGATGCTTGACAACGTCAACAACAAATAATATTTATGTAACTTCCTTAACACAATGGAAAGTCCGAAGGTTCACAGTTCATAAAACAAAGTATGACACTGAGCCACATAAAAAGATGTTAGGTCAGACAATCAAATGCTTGGTCCAAGAGGTTCATTTCAAGGTGAGGGAGAGAGGCAAAGTGGTGTAGGGAGGTTGGGCCTAGGGAATTGAAGCCAAATCCAATGGCAATTAAATTTGGGTATGCCTAAGTTGCCAGAATTAGAGCAGCACAGATATCTTGGAGAGATTTGAAAACAAGGATAAAAATTTTAAAATCAAGTTGTTTCTTGATCGGGAACCAATGAGGAGAGTGGGCTGTAACACGTGAACTGCTGCAAGGATTTAGACTTGAATAGAATAAATAATGATGCTGGCAAAGGTATAGGGTTAAAAAATTCTCAAATTAGCTTGATTGAACAATGTTTCAAAATCACAAGGATATGAATAGCACACTGAGAGCTGATGAACAGGTGAATAACCACCCCTGGCCCCCTGCCCACAGGACCTATCAATGAAAAACAAAACCCACAAACTGCCCTCTTCCAATCCAGTTATTTTATTTTATAAATATTCCACAGAAGCTGAATCCCCCCAGTCTACAGGGCAAGTGGCCTGTCTTACATTAAACTATGGCCCAGGTTTTCACCATGATGGAGAGGCTGTCTGGCATGGCAAAAATTGTGACAATGTCCAAAAATGAAAAGTCCCGCCCCCGAATGCAGCACTTCCCATTTTCGTGGAGGCAGGATAGGGGCAGGGAGCATTTCTTGCATGCACAATTTATGGAAACAGCTGGACATTTAAAACATACTATTGGAATGTTTGCAACAAGAACAAATACCCATGCCTGACTTCTTATAATCACAGGCTTTCAATCAATTTATTTTCTATATCCTGTCTTAGGAATCAGCATACTGGACATAGAGCATTCCATGCTGATTTTCTGTTAGGTGATGACTTGCACAGTTGACTTGACCAATCCAATTTTCCACTCACTTAACCCTTGTGTTCCCACAAAGACCAAGTTAGCAAATGCAACAGTGGCCAATTTGAGTTAAAGTATCATACCTTATGTATGTTCTCACAGCATGACAGACATAACTGTGGTCATGGTACGTAGCCAAAAATTGCCCAGATCTCAGGTTTTCCATAGGTGCAGAGTGCCATCGACTGCACTCACGTGGCACTCAGGTCTCCATTGCAACAAGGGGTCAACTATGTCAACCGCAAGGGCTTCCATTCACTGAATATGCAGCTGATGTGTGACCACCAGAAATGCATCCTGCAGGTCTGCGCATGGTTTCCAGGGAGTGTCCATGACTCCTCCATTCTCAGTTAGTCGCAGATTCCTGAAGTCTTCCAGGGACCACAGAGGCCTCAGGGATGGCTCCTCGGGGACAAGGGTGACCTGCAGAGGACGTGACTGATGATACATGCGGTGGCCTCAGACTGCAGCTGAGCGAAGTTATAATGAGGCTCATGCTGCAGCTCGCAACTTGGTGGAGCAGACCATCGGGATGCTGAAGATGAAGTTCCAGTACTGGATCAGTCTGGTGGAGTCCTGCAATACAGTCCACAGAGGGTGTCACATAGCAACATAGAAACATAGGGCGGAATTTTTCCGTCGGCAAGTTGGGGGCGGGGCCAGCTCACTGACGCGAAATTGACATGGGATGACATTGTGCAGAACCCCTGACGTCATCCTGCCCCATTTAAATATTCAGGAAGGTGAGAGCATAGGGCGATCAGCTGTCCACCCTCTGACCTGTCAATGGCCAATTGAGGCCATTGACAGGGTAGTTAAAACAATTGAAGGTCCTGCCCGTCCAACCTTAAGGCTGGCAGGCAGGCCAGGACCCCCAGCGGGCTTCTGATAAAACATGAAACCTCATCCACCGGCGGGATGAGGTTTCATGTCAGTTTTAAAAAACTTTAATAAAGTTTCTGTGATATTTATTAACGTGGCCCATCTTGTGTGACATTGTCATCTGAGGGGGACATATTAATAATTTTTTTATTTTTCTATTTTTAAACTTTCAAAAACTTTCAGCGCTCTCCCTGAAGCAGCACTTAGTCTCAGTTTCGCATGCGCAAAAGAGCGCACTCTGACAGTTGGGAAATCTCTCCCCCCCCCCAACCCCCGCACAGGGAGCGCATAGCACTTCCCGTCGGGCAGCCCGCTGGGCTGGCCTTAATTATCCCGCCCACTTAAAATGGTGGCGGGGCCCGTTTCGGCAGCGGCAATCGGCTGCCCTCCCGTCACTGAGCCAGTGGGGCCCGCCCGCTCATCAAGGGCAAAATTCCACCCATAGAAAGTAGGAGCAGGAGTAGGCCATTCGGCCCTTCGAGCCTGCTCCGCCATTCATTATGAACATGGCTGATCATCCAACTCAATAGCCTGCTCCCACTTCCCCCCCCCCATATCCTTTGATCCCTTTTGCCCCAAGAGCTATATCTAACTCCTTCTTGAAAACATACAATGTTTTGGCCTCAACTACTTTCTGTGGTAGCGAATCCCACAAGCTCACCACTCTCTGGGTGAAGAAATTTCTCCTCATCTCAGTCCTAAATGGTCTACCCCATATCCTCAGACTGTGATCCCTGGTTCTGGACTCCCCCGCCATTGGGAACATCCTTCCTGCATCTACTCTGTCTAGTCCTGCTAGAATTTTAAAGGTTTCTATGAGAAGTCCCCCTCATTCTTCTGAACGCCACAGAATATAATCCTAATCACTCAATCTCTCCTCATATGTCAGTCCCGCCATTCCAGGAATCAGTCTGGTAAACCTTCGCCGCGCTTGCTGTATAGCAAGAACATCCTTCCTCAGATAAGGAGACCAAAACTGTACACATCGTTGTCACCTGATGCACCCATTACAACCTGGTGCTGCAACTGGGAGAAGAGCTGGCTGAAGAGGAGCTGGAGATCTCCGATGAGGAGGATGTCGATGGAAATGAGGGTGAGGAGGTCTTTGATGGTGACAATGATGGTGATGAGGCTCTCACACTGGCCAGATGAGGCAGGCACACTTGGGAATTCCTCATAGCTGCTAGATTTGTGGGGGATGATGACAACATGCAATGAAGAGACGCCATAGATTCTCACATTGCATTTGTGAACATTTGGCTTCAGTCCGGTTTATGGCAGCACACATGCCCTCTGTGATAATGCTCATGTCATGGAGACATAGTGGAGGCCCTAATAGTCGCTAGATTGCAGGAAGATGATGCAGTGAGGGCACTCCATAGATCTCCACATAACCCCTGAGGATGTCTGACTCCTGTCTGTCCAAGGGCAGCTCGCTTGCGCTCTGTGATCAGGGTCATATCATTGTGACGCAACGATGAAACTTTAAAAGCCTTTGATCCTTTTCCTGCATTCCAGGATTTTGACCCAGCGACAGTGAAGGAACGGCGATATATTTCCAAGTCAGGACGGTGAGAGGCTTGGAGGGGAATTTACAAATGGTGGTGCTCCCATCTATCTGCTGCCCTTGTCCTTCAAAGTGGTAGAGGCCATGAGCTCGCGAGGTGCTGTTGAAGGAGCCTTGTCGAAGGAGACCAGCAGTCTGAAGGCCAGGGCAGATGCTTCAGAGACATGAGTTCAAATCCCATCTTTATATCTAGAGGAATTTTAGTTCAATTTATTAATCTGAAAAAATATAGTCTCAATAATAATGATTATGAAATGGCCAGATTGTTGTAAAAATCTATCTGATTCACTAATGTCCTTCAGGAAAGAAAATCTGCCATCCTTCCCAGTCTGGGCTACATGTGACTCCAGACCACAGGAATGTTGTTGGCTCTTAGGTGCTACTAAATAGAGAGGGCAGGAGTAGGGGGGAGGGTTCTAGAGAGAGGGTGAGTAGGCTTACAAAGCAAAAGGATATGGCAACATTGCAGGGCAGCTACTTAGGTAATGATACCCAGAGTGTGACAGGAAGGGACAGAGTGTACAAACATAAAAAAAAGCAGCAAATAGAGTCAGAGGGGGAAAAATGGTTAAAAAGGCAAAATTAATGGCTCTTTACTTAAATGCCTGTAGTATCTGGAACAAAATAAATGAACTAAAGACACAAATAGAGGTTAATGGGTATGACCTTATCACCATTATGAAGACATGGTTACAAGGGGACAAAAGCAGGGAAAAAATATTCAGGGTATGTGACTTTTCAAAAGGACAGGCAAGAAGGAAAGGTGGTGGGGTAGCTTTGTTAATACGAGATGGAATAAGTATGATAGCAAGAAATTACCTTCGATCGGAAGATGTAGAATCCATATGGTGGAGATAAGAAATAACAAGGGGAAAAAGAGATTGGTGGGAGTGGTCTTTTGGCCCCCTAACAGTAGATATGCTGTCGGACAGAGAATAAATCAGGAGATAATGAGGGCATATAAAAAAGGCAGCATATTACTCATGGGTGACTTTAATCTTCATATAGATTGGGAAAATCAAATTGGCAGAGGTAGCCATGAGTAAGAATTCAAAGAGTGTATTCAGGACAGTTTCGTGGAACAATATGTTGTGGACCCACAACAGGATCAGGCTATTTTGGATCTGGTAATGTGTAATGAGGCAGGTTTAATAAATGATCTCAGAGTAAAAGATCCCCTAGGAAACAGTGATCATAACTTTAGCATTCAGTTTGAGAGTGAGAAACTTGGGTTGGAAACAACTGTGCTGAACTTAAATAAGTGGGAATTACAAAGGAATGAGGGTGGAGTTGGCTGGAGTGGACTGGGAAAGGAGTTTAACAGAAAAGACGGCTGATGAACAATAGTAGGTATTTAATAAAATAGTTCATGGACTCACAACAAAGATATATCCCAGTGAGGAAGAAGGATTCGAAGGAGGGATAAACCAACCATGGTTAACCAAGGAAGTTAAGGATAGTATCAAAATGATGTGGCAAAGATTAGTAGCAAGCCAGAGGATTGGGAAAGTTTTAAAAACCAACCGAAGATGACCAAAAAAATAATCAAGGGGAGAAAATAAACTTTGAGGGTAAACTAGAAAGTAATATTAAAACGAACAGTAAGAGCTTATTTAAATATATAAGAAGGAAGAGAGAAGCCAAAGTCAATATAGGCCCCTTAGAGAATGAGGCTGGGGAAAATAATAATGGGGAACCAGGAAATGGCAGAGGAATTGAATAAATCCTTTGCTTCAGTCTTCAAGGTAGAAGACACTAATAGCATTCTAAAAATGCTAAATAATCATGGGAGAAAAGGGGTGGTGGAAATAAAAACAATAACTATCACTAGAAAAAAATTACTAGGGAAACTAATAGGGCTAAAGGCCTATAAGTCACCTGGATCTGATGGGTTGCACCCTGGGATATTAAAGGAAGAAGCTACAGAGATAGTGGATGCACTGGTAGCAATCTTCCAAGAATCCTTAGGGCAGAATTTTGCCCTCGGACGGCCGGCGGGCCCCACCAGCTCGGCGGTGGGCGGACAACTGATCCCTACCACCAAAATGGGGCCCGCTGCCATTTTGAGGGTGGTGGAGGCGGGTTGCCTCACATCCTTTAAAAAGTACCTGGATGAGAACTTGACACGTCATAATTTTCAAGGCTATGGGCCAAGTGCTGGTAAATGGGATTAGGTAGGTAGGTCAGGTGTTTCTCATGTGTCGGTGCAGACTCGAAGGGCCTCTTCTGCACTGTGTGATTCTGTGATCCTGTGATTCTATTTGGAAGAACTTTATTTATGCAGTGAGTGGTTAGGATCTGGAATGCTTTGCCTGAGAGTGTGGGGAACGCAGGTTTAATAGCAGCCTTCAAAAGAGAATTGGATAATTATCTGAAGGGAAAATATTTACAGGGCTATGGGGATAAAATGGGGGAGTGGGACTAAGCAAGTTGTTCTTGCAGAGAGCTGGCCTAGATATGAGGGGCCGAATGTCTCCTTCTGTGCTGTAACCATTTCATGAGTGGTGCAAGTCGGCCAGCAATGTGATTCATGTTCACACACGCATCAGATGCATCTGGGGCTTCAAGTACTACAATTTATGTTATATCTCTTCCTTGCCAAAGATTGCTGGTTGATTTGCGCATTAATAATGGTGCGCATCATTCAGGCATCATTTCTTTTTCGCATAACCCGGTCCCGTGTTATTGTTGGTAGTTCCTGGACAACACGCATTGCTGTGCCTTCATCGACACAGGTCAAAATCCTGAAGATCTGACTAACTGCACTGTGAATGCACCTCCATCTCACAACCTGGAGCAGTGCAAGAAGAAAGCCAATCCCTACCTTCTCAGGTGACTAGGGGTGGACAGCAAGCATCATCCTTGCCAGCAACATCCACATCCCAAGAACAATTGTTTGTTTCATTTCCACACGATGGGACTATATCCCTTTATTCCCTTCATTAACTGCTGGATGCAGAGAAAATAACTTTGAATCCCAAGTTTTATTTGAGGCAATAAAACAGCACTGGTTGCATTGGAATTAAAAACTTGAAAATCAAAAGTACTTCACAGAATCACAAAGTGTAGAAAAGGCCCTTTGGCCCAACAAGTCTGCACCAACACATGAGAAATACCTGACCTACCTACCTAACCCCATTTACCAGCACTTGGCCTATGGCCTTGAATGTTATGACGTGTCAAGTGCTCATCCAGGTACTTTTTAAAGGATGTGAGGCAACCCACCTCCACCACCCTCCCAGGCAGCGCATTCCAGACCGTCACCACCCTCTGGGTAAAAAGGTTTTCCCTCACAACCCCCCTAAACCTCCTGCCCCTCACCTTGAACTTATGTCCCCTTGTGACTGACCCTTCAACTAAGGGGAATAGCTGCTCCCTATCCACCCTGTCCATGCCTCTCATAATCTTGTACACCTTAATCAGGTCACCCCTCAGTCTTCTCTGCTCCAATGAAAACAACCTAAGTCTATCCATCCTCTCTTTAAAACTTAAATGTTTCATCCCAGGCAACATCCTGGTGAATCTCCTCTGCAGCCCCTACAGAGCAATCACATCCTTCCTATAATATGGTGACCAGAATTGCACACAGTATTCCAGCTGTGGCCTCACCAAGGTTCTATACAACTCCAACATGACCTCCCTACTTTTGTAATCTATGCCTGGATTGATAAAGGCAAGTGTCCCATCTGCTTTTTTCACCACCCCACTAACACGCCCCCTCCGCCTTCAGAGATCCATGGACACACGCGCCAAGGTCCCTTTGTTCCTCAGAACTTAGCCTTTAATTCCAAAATCTTCAGAGATTTTATCCGGGCAATAGTTGCTTTATTAAAGAAGCGTTTCTTTGACCTTTGTTAAAAGATAGACAGCAAAACACAGCTTATATGCTTTTGTTGTTTGTCTCGCTGGCTGAGGAAATATGTTGCCTTGAAAGAAAAACTACTGATATTATTAAATTCTTTACGACTTTTACTGTATCCTGCACTACAGGTCATGGATCTTTGCTCCACTTTCTCAACAGAAAGAACTTTTACAATGCACTTCTGATAGTTTAGTTTACTGTTAAGATTGGGTTAGGGGTCAGTAACTTTTTGTTTGAAGCAGACAAAGTTTGAAATTCCAGTTATCCACTAAGAGTCTAAAGCTACAAGATTCTACTGTTTTAACTAAACAAAATAAACGCTATTATACAAAGTGAGAGAAGTAAAACAATACACAACACCTGGCTTATACTTTAACATTCAGAATTAACATGGGATATATATGAATTAATAGGCATTCTGTGGTCAAACACACCACACCGCATGTTAAATGGCAGATGTGACCAAGACTGATCCCAGGGATTTCTAAGCAACCCATTCAAATGTTAGTGAACACTGTGAGTCACAATACCTCATTAAAATCCTGTCTCCCTTATGAAGGATTTCAACTCTTAACTGTGTTCCATGGGATTCACAAGGCTGCCCTCCTGCCTCTAATTACTGGCACAATTCCAACTATTTCATAAACCGCTAGCTTCCCTAAGCTGGAGCTGCCCCTGGGTTTCTCTGAACTCCAGTCTCCCAGGTGCACCAAGCTATAGATGGCTCCTAAGGCTTCTTCTGAGCCCTAACACTCCCCAGCATGGAACCAGTGACCTTCTGTCACTTTTTCAGCTCCCCAGGACTTTTCCTGAGCCCTAACTGCCTGGAGCCTGCTAACAGGTCCCAGGGTTTCTTTGTGAACTGAAAACCACATGAGGTCCAAACTGCAACCAACCCCTTTCCCAGCAAACGCACAGAATAATTGAAACCAGAGAACCTTCTTAAGCTCCACACATCTCCATGACGGCATAACTTTTCAGGATTTACTGAATGTTTTTAAACTAATTTAACTCTACCAAAACAAAACATCTCTCTGGACTGTACTTCTTTGCAAGCAGTGTAGACACCACATCTTCAGTTTTCCAGCTAAGTAAACCCACCTGCTGTTTAATGGCTTCATCTCTTCTATTTTGACTTTATTAACTGCTATTTTCTTTAAGGTGTTCTGGCAATCTCTAAAGTCCAGCCTTTTAATTGCCTTCCCTTCACAACAACAACCCTTCCCAGAACTAAACATTATCTCTAAAATATTTAAATAAACCATGAACTCTATGTCTGTCCCATTGCGAATGCTGAGCTGCCAAACCGAGGCATTGTCTGGGCTGCTATTTTGATCCAGCTGTTTCTTTTTTGCAGGTTAAGCTTTTCAATGAAACTTTTGGTTTGTGCTTCTCTGCTGGATAGAAGGCTATTGATGGCACTGCCCTGCAGTTAGAACACAAACCCAGAAAGGAATATAAAAAGCACGGAGATGAGAAGAAGCAAATTGGGCCCATTAAATGGATGATGTTTAATGGGCACTATTATTACTACAGTCCTTAGATATAATGCTTAAAGAGCTTAGTCCCAATTACAATTAAACTGAAACATCAAAACCAGATTCATATGTCACCATTTACAGAAATACTTGAACAGGAACAATAAAATATTTGAGTAAAGCCTTAATTAGATACTACAAGGAGAAATTTCATCTGGATTTTGACCTAGTCACAGTGGAGGAATGGCGATATAATTTCAGCTGAGATGGTGTACACTTATGTGTCTTGAAAGTTAAAAGTGTTATGGGGACAATTATCTTTGCTGTGCATAGTAGACATAAGGAGGAAGATGTGTTAAGATGACACCTCATTAGGTGTCTTGGTATTTCTTAGGGATTGTACTTTTGTACATTAATATTTCAAAAAGCACTGGAAATTTATTGACCACTTTAAATTTTTATTCCTTTAACAATCACCGCACAGTGTGCACCAACTATAAGACTGAGCTGAGGAGAAATGTCTTGACCCAGAGAGTGGTGAGCCTGTGCAATTCGCTATCACAGAAAGTAGTTGAGGTCAAAACATTGAATGTTTTCAAGAAGGAGTTAGATACAGCTCTTGGGGCGAAAGGGATCAAAGAATATGGGGAGAAAGCGGGAGCAGGCTATTGATTTGGATGATCAGCCATGATCATAATGAATGGTAGAGCAGGCTTGAAGAGCCAGATGGTCCACTCCTGCTCCAATTTTCTAAGTTTCTATGACTGTAGTAACTCACCAAGGTTATTTTGACAGCACCTTCCAAACCCGTGATTTTGATCCCTAGAAGGACAAGGGCAGAAGCCTCTTGGGAACACCACCACCTCCAAATTCTCCTCCAAATCGCACACCACTCTGTCTTGGAAATATATCTTCATTTATTCATTGTCTTTGGTCAAAATCCTGGAATTTACGACCTAACAGCAGAGGGGGAGTACCTTCATACGGACTGTAATGGTTCAAAAAGGTGGCTTACACCACCTGTTCAAGGGCAATTAGGAATGGGTAATAAATACTCCACTTGCAAGTGACTCCCACATCCGTTGAATAAATAAAACTAATGTACCGTCCACAGTCTCCAACCTTATAGAATCCCAACCACAACCAGCCCACGCTTACCTCCTTCCCAAAATCCATAAACAAGATTGCCCTGGTTAACCATTGTTTCAGCCTGTTCTTGCTTGACTGAATTTATTTCTGCCTAACTCGACTCTATTTTTTTCTCCCCTTGCCCAGCCTCTTCCTATTTACATCTGTGGCTTTTCCGATGCCCTATGTCACTTCAACAGTTTCCAGTTTCCTGGCCCTAACTGTCTCCTCTTCACCATGGATATCTGATCCTCCACCAGGATGGTCTTACAGCTCTCCGCTTCTTCCTTGAACAGAGGCCCAGCCAGTCCCCATCATCACCACCTTCCTCCGCCTGGCTGAACTGTTCTCACATCGAACAACCTCTCCTTTAACTCCACTCATTTCCTCCTGATAAAAGGTGTTTCTATGGGTACCCACATTGGCCTCAGCTGGTCAAGTGATGCAACCTTCCATGTTAGGCCTTCCCATATGCCTTTACTCTCTACTGAGGATTCCAATTCCATGTGGCTGACAAGGCCCTCTCCCCTACCATGTCCAAACTATTTCATGCACTTCTGCTCTCTCTCCTTCCCCTCCCTCCCAGAATCATGGCAGGGTTCCCTGTGTCCTCACTTTCCACCCCACCAGCTTCTGTACTCAACTGACCATCATCCACCATTTCTGCCACTTCTGTCATGAGGCCACCACTAAACACATTTTTCACTGCTCTCTCCTTTCAGCACCCCAAAGGGACTTTCCTTGCATGTCACCCTGGTTCTCTCCCCTCAGTCACCCCTAACAACCCTCCCTTTCCTATGGCGCCATTCCACGCAAGCGCAGGAGATGCAAAACTTGCTCTTTTACCTTCTCCCTTCTCACCCTCCAAGACCTCAAACATTCCTTCCAAGTGAAACAGTGATTTACTTACACTTCTTTCAATTCACTATACTGTATTCACTGCTCACTAAGTATCTCCTCTAGATTGGGAAGACTAAATGCAGGCTGGGTGATCGCTTTGTTGGACGCCTCCATTCAGCCCGCAAGCATGGCCTTGAGCTTCCTGTTGCTTCGCATTTCAATTCCCCACCTTGCTTACACTCTGACCTTTCTGTCCTTGGCCTGTTCGTGTTCCAAGAAGCTCAACGCAAGCCTGAGAAACAGCACTTCGTCTTTGGATTTGGCATTCTCCAGCCTTCTGGTCTCAACATTGACCTCACAAATCTTAGATCAAAGCTCCTGTATTCATTTTGTTTCATTCTTTTTTGATGGCTTGCTTATGCCTAGTTTCTTTTATCATTCCTATATGTTGCTATCCAGCGTTCACACCTCATCTGGAAACGATTTTTGTTTCCTTACTATACATTACCACTCCCTTATACTTTTGTACCATAAAACCTTTTGTCAGTTAATCTCTCCTGCCCTCCACTCTACCACAGGCCTTCTCTTTTGTTCTACCCCTCCCCCCTTTTCACCTGTATTTCTACTTTTCCTCAATTCTGATGAAGGTTCATCATGATCTGAAACATTGGGTGGAATTTTACAGAGTGGGATTTTACATTCCCGCCAAGGTCAATGGAGTTTAGAATGACTCGCCATATTTTATGACCCCGGCCCTCCTATGCCCACTCCTTACCCCCTCCCCCACCCCGCCAACCACCGCACAATGGGTCCGTAAAATTCCGGCTGTTAACTCTACTTCTCTCCACAAATTTAAATATTTGTATTTTAATTCAAAAGAGTTGCCAATTAAAATGCATATGAATAAAACCCATAAGATGCTTGTATCTTAACTGAGTGGCTTACAGCCCCATAACCTTGAAATTCCTGGAGTTCTGTTCCACCTTCTCAAACCCATCCATGACAAAAAGTACTGATAACAGTTCCAACTTCTAGGGTTAGGGCCACTTACATCATATACACATGGGCGACATAGTGACACTGGATGATTCATCCAAAGGCCCAGGCTAATGTTCGGTGAGTGTGGGTTCAAGACTCATGACAGAAGCTGGTGAAATTTAAATTCAATTAATTAATAAATCAGGCATTGACATCTAGTCTCAGTAATAGTGACCATGATAACTACCATTGATTGTCATAAAAGCCCATCTGGTTCACTTTTTGTCCTTTAGGGAAGGAAATCTGCCATACTAACCTGCGGTTGACTATTAACTAAAATAGCCTAGCCAGCCACTCAGTTCAAGGGCAATTAGGGATGTCCTTGCTAGTGATGCCCACATCCCATAAAATAATATGTTAAAAATAATGCTACTTTACTCAGGGCAGAGTTAGACAGGTTTTTCATAGCGTTAGACTGGATTATCTGCTGAAGGCTCTGGAGTGTGACTTCTGATTCAGAGGCAGTTACGCTACCACCCAGCCAAGGCTGATGTCAAATCTTCACGTACATCTTCACTAAAGAGGCTTCAACCTTTACCTCACTGCAGTTTATGGCGTCTTGCTCTGTTTTTGTTGAGTTGTCTTGGAAGATGTTCAGTGTCTTACTCTTAGTAAGAGATCAGGCTGGAGGCAAAGATCCTTTCTTCAAAATAACTTTTATTTGCATAATTAACTATGTACAGGGTTACAGAACATTAGGGCAGACCTACCGCTCCTCTCTTAGATTCTTCTCACACTTCTCTCTGAGTGCCATCACTGCCACACACATGCTCAGTAGCTAGAGCAGTGTTGGAGTTAACTTTACACTTACGTGCAAATTGGTGGCTGCAATTTCCTGCATTGCAATAATGACTGCATTTAAGAAGTACTTCATTGACAATGCACCACCTTGGTGCCAACTCTGTGAAATAACTCCTCGCTTACTTCCCTGTGTCTTTTCATTTTTGCTTTCTCCTTTTAAAGCTTGCTGTGGATTCTGCTTCTGCCACAGCTTCTGGTGGGACATTGTGGGCTATAAGTTGCATCATTGTCCCAGCGGTGAACAGGATCTGAAAGGTCCAATATGGCAAGTGGAAAGCATGCACCTACCTCACACCGGGTATGCACTGCTTGCCAAATCAGTTAAGAATCCTGCCAAATACAGTAGGTGGGCTCATTGCTTCTGCAAATTGGAGGACTAACGCCTGTTTCAGGCAGCTTACAGATTTTGGATTGCAACAATCCACACCGCATGCCCCTCTCAGTCACTCTTGTCTCTGCACTTTACAGGCTTTTAAAACCAGTGCTTGAAATCATCTCAGTACCTAAACCAGCTTCGCAATGAACTAACCACCACTTTTTAGCTAACTAGCTACGGCTTCCCAAGTAACTAACCACGGCTGCTTAATTACCCAGCCATTACTTCTCAATTAATACACTGCTTTTCAATTTATTTTGTCTTCCCTGGTGTCAGTGGATAGCATGCTTTAACCAGTGGATAGCATGCTTTAACCAGTGGATAGCATGCTTGTCTCTCACTGAGAAGGTTGTATGTTTAAGCCCCATTTCGTTAATCTGAGCCTGGACCTCCAGTGAATAATTAAAGGGTGCTGCAGCTTAGATGAGACATTAAACTGAAGTCCTGTCCATGCTCTGTGGTGACAATAGGTACTGCACTTTAAATGCTCTTCATTGGTTATGAAGCATCTTGGTTCTGAAAGGTGCTATCGAAACGCAAGTCATTTCCAACATATTATTCTACAACTTCAGCCTTCACTTGTGAAATAAAATAGACAAATACTTAAAGGAGAAAACCTTGCCAGAATAAGGGGAGAGAGCGGGGGTGTGGAACCAACTGGATCAATCTTCAAAAGAGGTGTTGTTGACTCGATGGGCCAAATGGCTTTGTTCTGGGCTGTAGGGATCCATGATTAATCCTATGTGGCTTTCTCAACAGAATAAGAATCCAGAGTATTAAACTTCAGAAACAAAAATACCTGGAAAAACTCAGCAGGTCTGGCAGCATCTGTGGAGAGGAATACAGTTAACGTTTCGAGTCCAAACTTGAGACATTAACTGTTATCCTCTCTGTGGATGCTACAGACCTGCTGAGTTTTTCCAGGCATTTTGTTTTTGTTTTGGATTTCCAGCATCCGCAGTTTTTGCTTTTATCTTTAAACTTCAAAGTTCGATTCTTCCTACTCTCCAGGCCTTGCAATGTTTTTGCTTTAAGAGGTGGAAAAAATTAATCTGTAGTTGATGTCATGGACAAAAATTATTTTCTCTCTTACCATTCATAATCAGTTTGCTTTGAATGGAAAGAAGTGTGTCTTTTCTTACCCTTGGATTGTGTATTCGAAACTAAATAATTCAAAAGCAAGCTTTCATGAGTTTAAAAATAAAGAAATGTTATTTTATCCTCACACATTTACCCCAAATTAACACAGTACCTCACAAATGTTGGATGCAGACAAAGACGGCGTACTTTTACAGATTACAGTTAACACAGTCTCTGATTTACAGTTTCTGGTCTCTCACATGACAGGCCTGTGGTTTTTTTGAATGGATTCAATAATTTAATGTTATAGTGAGGGTCTTAAAAAGTGAAGGGTTCACAGCAGGTCGCAAGGTTTCTTGTCGTGGATAATCTAGGACGTTTGTTCTCAGCTGAACTTAGAAACCTAAACAGGTTAAATACTTTGGTTGCTTTATGACTTGCAGCTAGTTTCCCAGCCTGGTTCAGATTGAGTCAGATTGGCTGAATTAAGGGCTCTGATGGATCTAACAGCAAACTGCTCTTAGCTGATCTTTTAAACCGACAGAGAAAACATGGCAGTCTCACCATGTGGTTTCTCACAAGCTCAAGTTCTTTTCCAAATAAGGTGTGGTGTCCATGTTGATTCCACATCCTGTGTTGTGGGTAACACTTCTGAATTCCACCCAGTCTATTTGGATGAGGGAGGCCATTGTGATACAATGAGAGGTCATTCACTGAGTAGCCATTCACTTCCAGCTACCCCAAATTAAGTTTCAATCTTCCCTTTAGTCCAGTATGAACTTGGAGATAGGCATTCTGGAAATTCCATAGTCTTTTGTGTTGGCCCATCCTTAAACAAAGAGATGTGTGAAATCCACGGACGGCTATGAGATACCCTCACCTATGTCCATATTTAATTAGGTTTCAGGTGGAGACTTGATACTCTCTATAGCCCAAATGCTAAAAGTCATATAAATGGCAGCTGCCATCTTAATAGCTTGTTTGTGTCTATTTTTTAAAAGTATTACCCAAAAGTTCATAAATTGACACTTATTGAAGGGTCTGGGCATGACATTAACATACTTAATTAATTAAACTACCCACCAAGCAGGGCCATTGGAAGCATTAAAAAAAAGAGTTACATCAATCAAACAAGATCTCACAGATAACATACAGATGGTACTTATTTCTTTCACTTGACAGAGTTCCCATTCACTGAAGACTGGCAGAAGACTAATAGAATCCAATCTCTGTCCAAGCTTCAATACGCTAATTGTTTTTTCTATTTTTTTGTGTGTGTGTGTGTCTGAATGGCATCCTGTTGATCTGATAGAAACCAGTGCCAAAAAAAGGAAGCTCTCAGGAGATACACCTGTGCTGTAGTTCGCCATTTTGTTAAGTGGAATGAAGTGTTTTGCCACTTCTTAACAATTAAGAATATTCACACAGCTATCTGCTTCTGAACTCCAACTCCCTGTATGAAAGTCAGAAGGTTCCTTTATTCCTTATTCTCCACCAAAGGGCAGTACCTCCGGAACTTCGTACACCTTCTATCAGGTTTTATATTATAATTCTTTTTAGCTCAAATGCCCTTTTACAAACCAAGCATAAACATTAAACACAAACATCACAGGAAGTTATTGAGATAATGAGACCTAAATGCATGTAACACATCTTGCCATTTGTCAGTTGGTAGTGGTGCTTGTTCAAACCCTCCTGAATGCAACAAAATGTAATTTCAGTCAATGAAATGTACTGAAGGAACAGGCATGTAAAATGAAAAAAATATAACACTGATATCCAACCAGGGTTGTATAAGAACAAGTGAAATAAGAGGAGGAGTAGCCATATGGCCCTGCTGCATTGCTCTTTATTCTTTCATGGGGCCTGGGCATTACCGGTAAGGCCAGCATTTGTTGCCCATCCCTAACTGCCCTTGAAATGAGTGGCCATTTCAGACAGCAGTTAAGAGTCAACTACTTGTTGTGGGTCTGGAGTCACATACAGGCAAGACCAGGTAAGGATGGCGGATTTCCTTCCCTAAAGGACATTCAGGGACCAGATAGGTTCTACAACAATCGATGGTAGTTCCAGTCGCCATTGCATTCCACACGATCATGGCTGATCTTCCATCTCAACTTCATTTTCCCAACCTGCTCTCAAGCCCTTTGATTCCCTTAGTGTCCAAAACTCTATTGTCCCCAGTCTTGAATGTACTCAATGAATGAGCATACATAGCGGTCTGGCATAGAGAATTCCAAAGGTTCACAACCCTCTAAATGAAGAATTTTCTTCTCCTTCCCATTTCTGAATGGCCAACTTCCGAGTCAAAATATAACTCACATCTCCATGGAACATTTCCATGTTCTCAGTTGCCTCAAAGTGCTTCATATCCAATGCCACATTTGCGCGCAACAAAATACCCTCACAAATTGAGAAATAACCTCTTCATCTGAGGGAAGCTAGTGGTGTAGTGGCATTGTCACGGAACTAGTAATTCAGAGACTCAAGGTAATGCTCTGGGGACCTGGGCTTGAATGCCATTACAGCAGATGTTGACATTTGAATTCAATAAATAACCTGGAATTAAAAGTCTAATGATGACCATGAAAGCATTGCCGAATGTCATTGAAAATCTATCTGGCTCACTAATGTCTTTTAGGGAAGGAAATCTGCTGTCCTTAACTGGTCTGGCCTACATTTGTACCAGACCCACAGCAATGTGTTGACTTTTAAATGACCTAACAAGCCACTCAGTTCTCAAGGGAAATTAGGGATTGGCAATAATTGCCTGCCCAGCCGGTGATGCCCCCATCCCATGAATGAATTAAAAAAATCTGTTTTTGGCAATGTTATCTGAAGAAGGGAAGTTGGCTGGATCGTTGGGGAGTCCTGTCGATCCACACATTGACGCCAGATGTTTTAACATTCTTCAGTTGAGATAAGATTTAACGCATCATTAAAAAGATGGTATCACTGATGCCATGCATCCCCATTGAGGATGATAGCAAACACATCGAGAAACTCTGACGGTTACATGCTGAGACAACCTCGAAGCTTCTGAGGGAGTGCAACACTCTCCGCCTAACCCTTCAAGCACCTCCTGCCCTGTGGCAGAGTCTGCAGATCACACATTGGACTAATTAGCCATCTCAGGGACCCATCGAACTGGAGTGGGAGCAAATCACCCTCGATCCCAAGGGACTATCGAAGGAGAAGAGTATGTTAAAATGAGCTGTTTTACTATCAAAAACGATACCTCAAAACTCCTGGTAGATCACAAGAAAAAGGGAATCCTGAGGTAAGGATTTTCACAGTTTTGCAGCTCTGAGAAAGAATGAGTTGAAATATGAGAAAGTTACACAATAATTTGTTTCAACACAGCAAGGGAGCAGGAGGGAGGAAGCAAACTAATAATGAATGAATAAATTATAACATGTATAAATCAATAAATTCAATCTAGCTACTGAATCACATCAAACATTTCAGATCATCCCATACTACAATCGAGAGACTAAAATAGATTACAGCTCCTTATGTTTTAATCAGATCCCGATGTCCTTGATTCTAGCATAAAACATGCAATTAGACTCATATCACAGCATCTCTACTCCAGTGCTCATTTAGTGGGTGGTGTCACCTTTATTATCTTTTGACATGTCATCTCGCACCATCTGTTCTTCGTGCAAGTGATGAAGATTAAGCAGGGTAGAGAATCATAGATGATGGATTTTCAGTTTTCCAGTCACTGACTGGGAGTTTTCGAATTATGGTTGAGTAGATTCTGCTCAATGGTCTAGGGCACAAAGAAAGAGCAAGGTCCCTGGAAAGGGGTAGCTGTTTGACAAGCTTGCTACCCATATCTCCTACAGGTCTAGATTTAAGTTTGTAACAAATGCTTTGTTCATTCACGTAATCAACAGAAAATGAAACCGTCCATTTGAAAGCGCCTCAGCTGTCACTGTGCTCAGCTAGGCTCTGAATGAGTTTAAGATGTACCTTAGCATCTACAATAAGATGTTTCACATAGGCCCCAATTATGCATCTGAGCAACAAACATCAAATAAAATTCATACTGCAGCGCAGCATAAAGGAACAGAACAAAAACCTCTATTTATATAACTCCTTTTTGCATTCTTCAGAAGCCTCCCACTCCACTTCAGGCAATTAATCAGTCTGGGTTGGATTGCTCCTGTTAAGAGAACATAAGCATCATTTTTGTACCAATGTGACAATGTCGTGACCAACAAGATCCCACAAATAGAAATGTGATGTTAATCTGATTTCCTCATTGGTTACAGTTAAAGGTGCAACATTAGCCAAGACACAGGGCAGCCCAACCAACTATTACCCCATCCAACAACATTCCACCCCCCCCATCCCTCCCCTCACATCCCTCCTCCCAGTCAATAGCACCCCCAACCACATGACTATACCTCAATCCGATCAACCGACTACACCCCCTACTACCCAACTTCACCCCTAACACGGCCAGCCGACTGCTCCAAGACCACCTGACTAATCCCCCGACCCGACATAACAACTTCACCCGCAACCCAACCAGCCAACTGCTCCAAGACCACCTGACTAATCTCCTAATCCTGATTCGATAAGCCAAATACCCCACCACCCGACTACTCCTCATCGACCACCCAACCATCCCCGGAACCAACCTGACCTGACTACATCCCCAACCAACGACCGCAGCCCCCCCTGCCAATCTAACTATCCTCCCCCATCCGACTACCATCCCAATGTCAAATTACCCCCCCAGCCTGACTAAGCACTCAGCCACTCACCCTCCTCATCACCTTAGCCACTCACCCACCTCACCACCTTACCCATTCACCCACCACACGCATTCACTCACTCACTTATTGAAAGACTTGGACAGTTAAAAACTTCCCTGAAAATGGCATAAACTGTCGGAAAAAGGGGGTGTGCCTTCCATTTTCCCATCTCTTTTTGTACCTGGCAATCTTCCCTTAGAGAGGCTGCGCTGATCCTTCCACCAGGATTGGAAGGTACTGAACCACAGTCACCTGCTACACTTCAGTGAGTGCAGAAAAGACCAACATAGGTATCCAAAGTACCAGGGGGATGTAATATGTGGATGGATTAGAGAAATTAATTCTCTACTGCCTACAGCAAATAAAGTCAAGGGCGAACCTCTTCTTGAGATATAAAATATTAAATAAAAAAATCAGCAAAACTAAACCCAGAACTTTGCTCTGTGTAATGAAGGAAGCAAGGCCAGAGGATAAAAGAATCGAATACTATAAAAGCTGCAGGTGCCCCCAGCAGGTAAGGCAGTACCTGTGCGTACAGAAACAGGGTAAATGGCTTGGATTTCATGGAGGCAAATCAAGATCCCACCCTTACCTCTCCCCACCCCCACCCGTCGCTCTCACCCCCCGTCTACGTAGTATATGGCATGATGACATCAGGTCAGCAATACAGCATCATTCTGCCAGGCCCAGAGCCTACGCAAGGTGAGCAGGTGTCAAAACTAGAAGCCTGCCTGCCTTCACAAAAAAAGTCAATTTAACAAGCTATTAAGTTTTTTAAAAACCTAATCGACTACATGGCCTGCTCCATTTTATGGGAGGTCGGTTATGCCAGTTCTGCGGAGGCGGCACAAGGGCATATGAAAAGACCTGCAAACAGGATCGTGTAGCATGTATCAGCAGAGCCTGCTGCTGAACATACCAGTTAGGAGCAGGAGTAGGGCCACTCAGCCTCTCCAGCCTGCTCCACCATTCAATAAGATCATGGCCGATCTGATTTTAACCTCATATCCCTGCCTACCCCCGATAACCTTTCACCCCCTTGTTTATCAAGAATCTGCCTCTGCCTTAAAGATATCCAAGGGCTCTGCTTCAGCCACCTTTTGAGGAAGAGAATTCCAAAGTTTCACAACCATCAGAGAGGAAAAAAAGATGTCCTCATCTCTGTCCTAAATGGGTGACCTCTTATTTTGAAACAGTGACCCCTGGTTCTAGATTCTCCCACAAGAGGAAACATTCTCTCCCCATCCACCCTGTCAAAACCCCTCAAGATCTTATGTGTTTCAGCCAAGTCGCCCTTTACTCTTGTAAGCTAGGATACAAGCCCGGCCTGTCCAGCCTTTCCTCGTAAGGTAACCTGACTATCTCAGGTGACAGCATTTGGCTGTTAGCACCATTGATTTGTTCAGGTCCCACCGGCTGACAAGCAATTAAAGAGCCGGTAAGAGGGCAGCGTGGTTTTATATTTGTAGCCATGGTTAAATTCTGGTTCCCAGCCTGACCCCTCCTCCATTGGACGTCCCACCCGAAACGCTCGATTTACCGCAGAAACCCCACCCACATCCCCCCCTCCCCAACACCCGCCAACACCCACCAACACCACGTCAATGTGCTGGCATTCCCACTGGATGGCTACCAATTGGATAGCCAATGTTTGATTCAATGTTGTATAATGGCAGGGGCAGGAGCGAGTGGACCATGCGCCTCCTCTGCTGCCTCCCTTTCACTGCCGTTAAGTGTGAGATCCAGTCCCACGTTTCAAGTCAGTGACTCATCAATTAGAACTGGAAAAAGGTCACAAAAACATTGTTACACATTGTACAGGGCAGAAGCAGGTTTGAAATGTAACCATTTTTAAGTAAGTAGAGGCAGGGAAAGTGGGGAGGGAAGGAGAGTGCAAAAGGGTAGGTGTGTGTGTCATAGGCTGGAAGGCAGGAGAGATTAAATGACAAATGGGATGACAATGTAAAGCAAAACGGGATGGGTATGGGACAAGAAATAAAAGATGAGTCGAGAGCAGCTGTAATTGGCAAAATCAGAATTACCAAGGAAAACTCTCCACTGGTCACAGTCATGCCTGGCACAAGGGAAGATGGTTGTGGTTGTCGGAGGTCAATCATCTCAGCTCCAGGACATCACTGCAGGAGTTCCTCAGCTAGTGTCCTCGGCCCAAGCATCTTCAGCTGCTTCTTCAATGACCTTCCTTCCATCATAAGGTCAGAAGTGGGGATGTTTGCTGATGATTGTACAATGATTAGCACCATTTGCGACTCCTCAGATACTGAAGCAGTCCATGCCCAAATGCAGCAAGACCTGGACAATATCCAGGCTTGGGCTGACAAGTGACAAGTAACATTTGTGCCCCACAAGTGCCAGGCAATGACCATCTCCAACAAGAGAGAGTCTAACCATCACCCCTTAACATTCAATGGCATTCCATTGCTGAATCCTCCACTATCACCATCTTGGGGGTTACTATTGACCAGAAACTGAACTGGACTAGCCATATAAATACTGTGTCTACAAGAGCAGGTCAGAGGCTAGGAAGCCTGCGGTGAGTAACTCACCTCCTGACTCCCTAAATCTTGACCAGCATCTACAAGGCACAAGTCAGGAATATGCTGGAATATTCTCCACTTGCCTGAATGACTGCAGCTCCAATAACATTCAAGAAGCTTGGCACCAGGACAAAGCAGCCCGCTTGATTGGCACCACATCCACAAACATTCACTCCCTCCACCATTGACGCACAGTGGCAGCAGTGTGTGTACCATCTACAAGATGCACTGCAGGAATGCACCAGGCCTCCTCAAACAGCACCTTCCAAACCCACTGCCACTACCATCTAGAAGGACAAGGGCAGCAAATACACGACCAGGAACACCACCACCTGGAAGCTCCCCTCCAAGCCACTCACTGTCCTGACTTAGAAATATATCGACATTCCTTCACTGTCGCTGGGTCAAAATCCTGGAATTCCCTCCCTAACAGCACTGTGGGTGTATCTACAGCACATAGACTGCAGCGGTTCAAGAAGGCAGCTCACCATCACCTTTTCGAGGGCAATTAGTGGAGGGCAATAAACGCTGGCCTAGCTAGCGACGACCATATACCATGAATGAATTTTTAAAAATAGATGCTGCACCCCAAAAAAAGGGGTTAGTGGGGTGGGGGGGGGGGGGGGGGTGGTGGGGGTCAGATCTAATGATCTGAAATTGTTGAACTCATTGTCAAGCCCAGAGGGCTATAAAGAGCCTAATGGATAGATGAACTGCTATTCCTCGAGCTTCCATTGAACCTCATTGGAACAGAGGCCAAGGACTCAGATGGTCAGTGTAGGGGTGGGATGGAGAATTATGAGGTGGAATCTTGTGCCTTCTCCTGTGATGAGTTTGATGGCAGCATGTGGCATTTAATCAGGCAGGATGGTGGAGGGTGGGGACCCCACAACCTTCCTGTTTCCTGTGAAGGTCCATGGATGGTCATCTCACCCCTCTGCCAATGGAGGCCCTTCTCAGTGGTGGGCGTGTTTGCTTGCAGGGTCCCTGTGGGAGGGCGGGGAGGGGACGGTCCTTCATTCAAAGGCACCCAGTGCCTGATCAAGGAACTTGGCCTCCGGAGTGAGGAGTGCAGCTGGAAGCCCACCCTTGCTGCCTCCACTCCAAGACCCCAGGCCCACAACCCCCTTCCCACCATCGCTCACCTGTGCCTGGGACCCTCCCAATCCAAGGTTTTAGGTAGGTGTAGTATCAGCAGCAGCCACCGCCTCCTCAGTGGCGCTGCTGAGTACAGAAGAGCTGCCAGCCTCTAACTGACTGGTAACTCTCAGCAGGCGGGAGTTCCACCACCGACCGCCCCCACCTCTGGCCGGGTCCTCAATCCTGGACGAAGGCCCACCACTGTCCAGTTAAGCGCCCGACCAGCGCAAGATGCAGCGGGCCTTCTGAAGAAAAAAATGATGCACGGGGTCATGTTAGTTTTCCAGTCGGTAGCTGCTGTCTTCACAAGATTCCACCCAAAGTGACACACAACCTGAAGCCACATTTGGGAACGAAAGAGCGATGAACTGCAAAGGAGCCGCATAATTTGCATTCGGCCTCCCCAAATCATGACATAATACATTTAAGATATAAAATATAGATATATTAATATATTATATATAACACATAGATATATTACCTATATAGCTATAGACTATGTTGGATGTCAACTTAGATTACATATTCTCATGAACTCCTTTGAACAAAGGGTGATGAATATTTATAGCAATATGCCAAAGTAGTAGAAATGAAAGCATTAGGGATGTTAAAATATTTGGCAGAGAGACTTTGTGTCATGCAATAATGAGCTATGTCACCACACTATATGTCTTTTTCTCACCCTTGAGATTCCTGATGTTCAAAGTCCCCTCTTGACAAATAGCCTTTACAACAGGGAGATCTGAGATGGAAAGGAAGTATATTTTGTCCCACATTGATATTCTAACCGCCCCTTTAAGCTCAGTCACAATGCATGCGGAATGTGGGGGCTAGGTGAAGCCAGAAAGATGCACAAGGATCTTCAAAATAATGTTGCACCATTTGCCATTACTGGTTTGAGACAGGGAGAATACCAAACTTAACTTGCTTCATGTGACTGGCTCAATTTGTGTTTGACTGACAGTTTGATTTTTATTTTGAAAGAGCAGAGATCCCAACCTGTAGGATGTTTTCTTTTCCCTGAAGATGTAAAAGACAAAACTGCTTAAAAAAAGTCAGATAATCCAGTGAGAGGTGGTATTTTGATCTCAGAAGACCAACCAATCATACCAGATAGTCTGAAAGAAATTTCTGAGTAGTGCTGGTAGTTATTTTTTCATAAGAAGATTAGATTTGTTCTTACTGTTGTGACCTATTACTTTATTTGTTCACGAGCTAGGCAGGGGATAATTTACTGTAAAAATATAACTAGTATATTGCAATTTTTCACATCTTTTGTAAGAGAAGACTGAGGAGGGGTGAACTAATGGATTATAATTTTTTTAGGTTATGAAAGGGTTTGGTAGGGTAGACATAATGATGTAAAGACCCTAATCACTCATATGCGATTGTGCAAACATGTTGTGGGTTCACTTATTAAGAACAGAAACATGTGAACATGCGTATGAAGCTTGAGGACATCAGAGCTGCAGAGCTGTGTGTGCTGTGCTCTGCTCCAGGTCAAAGAGAAACTGAGACTGGATCACGTAACACACTTCCCTTCAAGTGATGTCATGCTGCTATCCCTGAAAGGCATATTACAACAGCCTTCATTTCCGCTTGTGGGGAGATACTGAAACTAGGTGCTATAAATATAAAACGGTCACCAATAAATACAATAGGGAATTCAGGAGAAACTTCTTTCCTCAGAGAATGGTGGAGCTCGCTATCACAAGGAGTTGTTAAGGTGAATGGTCTAGGTACGTTTAAAGGGAAGTCATATAAACAGTTGAGGGAGGAATGGATAGAAGGAGCAGAATTTTACACCGGCGGGATTTTACGGTCTCACCAAAGTCAATGGGCTTTTGAACGGCTCTCTGCATTTTATGGCCCCGCCCCCATCCAAGGTTACAGTGATAAGGTTAGATAAAGATGGGTGGAAGAAGGCTTGCTCCAGGACAAACAGTGCCATAGACCTAGTGAGCTGAATGTCTTGCTTCTATAGGATTCAATGTAATTTACTTGCTATTCAAAAGGTAAAATGAGGTTTGATGCGTTAAAATTTATCACTTTCCAATGCAAGAGTGGGATTTATAAAAGCATGGGTCTGGTAGCTAAAAGTCAAATACCAGATAGGATCTACTATTTGCTTCCCTGGTGCATGACTGAAGGTTGACTTCAGTCTTATGGTAAGGGTAAATACCCTCGAAGGTATGGAAAGCTGAAATGCACCTGTAAAATGACTTAACACAAGAGATTGAAATAGATCAGGTTAAAAAAGATCCAAAACTAAACAGAGTCAAACAAGAAACTTGTTTGCTTCTGAGATAAATGCAAGAGGATTTGGAAGAAATGTGCAGGCTGCAGTGGCCTTTAAGCTTTCACTTCTCCCCTGTGGAGAAGCTTCACCTCCACTCCACAGCATCTGCCAGATGTCCTAGCTATGATGAATAAACCCATCTGTGGTAGATTTGGGGTTAACACTTGTTCAAGCTGCAACTGATATTCCCAGGCAAGACTTGCTCGAAGGGTCTACTAAGATTGACATTGCATGACATGGTTCATAGACGCAAGTCATTAATACATCGTTTCAGTTGAGTGGCTTTATACTTTAGATAAACATGTTTTGTTCCACATTTTTTCTATTACTTGCAATGAATTATGAATTTGATTTCCGAATTCAATATAATCTGTGGCTTCTTTCGAGCTGATAGATTATATTTTTGGCCCAGAGTTCAGAGTTCAATGGAACAGGCTCGATAGTAAAACTTCCTCCCTCATACTTCAGCTCAAAATCTTTTACATTGCAAGTTGCTCGAGGTCCAAGCCGGTATTGAGGTTAATGGAGCTTCTGCGACATAAGTGAATGGTGGGACCCACAGTTTATCTCTTTAACCAAGGATGTTTACAGATTGTGAAAGAAACAAAGAAATAAGGTGAATTGGAGTCAAATCAGGTACAGGAAAAGAAATTGCTAAAGATAGAGAGATGTTACCAAAGTTTTCATCTTACTCTCTTCAGGACGAACACAAGAGTGGCAAATTTGAAATGATCACAACAGTTTATACCACAGGAGTAAAGGGTGTAGACTGGCTGGCAAATTGATTCTGATTGGTGAAGGCTTCACCAATGGAAATAGCACCGGGGAGCTTGAAACTCCCCAAGCTTCTGAGCCTTGCACCTTTCTCAAATTACCCAAGTTCTACAGATTGGGGGATAGATGCTGACCTTGCTAGCAATATTTATATCCTATGGATGAATAAAATAAAGGATTTTTTTTTCTCATTTAATATGGAGGAATGTCCTAAATTGAAGGTGGAAGAAAGATAAAGTTGCATTTATCCAGCGCCTTTAGTTACCCGAGAATGGCCCAAAGTGCAATACATCCAGTTCAGTTGTTTTGAAATGTAGCGTCTATTGTAATGTGGGAGGTGTAGCAGTCAATTTGTACACAGCAAGATCCCACAAATATAAATTTGATAATGCATTTGCTTTAGTGATTTTGAACTGAAGGACAGGCATTTGAAAGGACAGGAGAGAGAAAATAATACTGTGGGATCCTTTACATCCACCTGAGGGAGCAGTTAGGGCCCCGGTTTAACATCTCATTTGGGGTCCAGTAGCTTCGACAGTGCAGCACTCCCTCTGAAGAGCACTGGGGTGTCAACCTAGGTTTTGCACTGAAGGCTCTGGAGAGGGACCTGAACCCATGACCTCTGCCTCAAAGGCGAGAGTGCTACCAATGAGCTGACATCTGGACAAATGGACAGAGGAGAAGCATTTGATGGCAATTGTTTCATTCCATGGAAGGGGTCTAGATGGAGATTTTGGGGATTTTCTATTCTCCTAAAGTACATGGCTTGAGTCTGTAGTCTCTTAACACCATCACTCTTTATTGACAGCAAGTATTTACACATTTGGGCCTCTAAACAAGATTGTAGCTTCTCCTCCTTCCAGCATCAACTATGCTTCTGATCTTAACACTTAACTTTACAGCCGGAATTTTCCGCCCCTATTGGTGCGGGCATCATGGCGGGCATGAGCAGACAATATGGCGAGAAGGGCAAAAGTCGTTTTAATGCTATTGTGAAAGCAATTTGCGATCGTCCGGTCCCCCCATCAATGGTGGGCCGCCTTCTCTGCTGTCCAACGTCGGGAACATCATTTCAATGCATTGATCTCATCATCTTGCCTGCTCATCGGAATAATCCCCCCACCATGTCCAATTTACTGCCCACGTCAGCAGGAAACCTGCTGGCCTAGAACACATCTGGACAAGTGTGTCGTGCAGAAGTTGGGACTCATCATTAGGGCCTTGATCACACTTCGGGCACCCGAGGGGTAAAAGATGCTGGAGCCCTACAGCCAACAAACCCTGGAGGAACACATGCATCAGATGCTGGGTGGATTTGCATGGACACAGCTCTGTTGTGAAGCAGCTCATGGAAGGTGGGAGGTCTCCGCTGATGCTTCAGGTCTGCTTTGGGACATCACGGTCCTGGCCATGGGCTGCTATGGATGGTCAATGCAAATCTGGGACGATTCAGCCCTTGGTTTCTAATCCTGCATTCAACCAACTGTTTTGATCCATCGGCAATTGATATTCCTGTTCAAGGTGTTTTTCATGATACTGAATAGAGACTTCTGATACTTTGAAGTTCATCAAGTTTTAACTGAAGATCTTTCTTTGTTGAATTTGCTTCCACAGGGTTATCATTTAGACGTTTCAAGTCTTCAAATGCCTGTGGCTGACACTCCTGTTCTCACCAGTTCTTGCTTTTCATTAGCAAACTCATTGTTCGTGCATGAAAGTTGGTTCACTACACTATCATTTTTAATGGCTGGAACAGCTGCACTTAAACTATGTAACCTAAGCTTTTCTTCAGTCAGTTCATACTGTCAGATTCCTCTCTCTCTCTTTGAAATTCTCTGTCTCTGTCCCTTTTCTCTTTTATCCCTTGTTAACTTTTTCTCTCTGGAGTTCAAGTTCAAGCTTTCACATTTCTCTTTCTCTTCAAATTCAAGTTTTTGCTTTTTCATTACGTTTCCTTTTTCAAGTTTAAGTTTCTACATTTGCTTTTCTGCCTCAAGGTTCTTCATCTTCAACTAAATTCTAGCTAACTCAACTGAATTGCTATCTGGATTAACTTTTCTTTCTTCCGATCCCAGGTGCAGTGCTATTATCTCAATTGCTTCTGCCTTCTTAGCCACGGTCAGCAATTTTGGGAATTCATTTTGAAATGTAAGGCTATAGTTCTCACCAGCAACTGCATCTGCCTTATAGGTTCATTTCTGCTTTGCAGAGAGCGTTCTTGACTTTGAATGACAGGGAGGCTCCAGGATTTTATTTCAGCTTTTCCACGAGTTGGTCTATCACTTTTAGAGTTGTCTCCCCACTGGACCTTGTCATTTAATTGATTAGGGTTGACATGTAATCTGTCTGAGTCATTTGACTCCACCTGATAAAACGGAAACCCCTGCTCCTGTACCTAGCTTTAAACTCTGTGGTGTGTCTATCCACTTAGAGTTTAATACTCCAATACCTGTCTTCAGTATCTTTTAACTCCCAGACAAAAGTTAATTCCTTTGCTTGTGGTTCTTCCACTCCTTGTATTTGGCTCTGTTTGAAAATTTTCTCACACTTTTTACAGGTCAGCATTTTTAAGCGACGAACAGTTTTGAAATGGCCTATTTTTCCACAGTTGTGGCACGGTGCACCGTGCAACCCCCCCCGCCCCCCAGTCCCTCCTCCCGTCCTCCCCCTTCTCCCCCCCCAGCTGGACATTCTGTGCCTGTGCAGTTTGTTCCCGTCACACTAAAGCTATTTCAAAATGGTGGTTGGTGCACTATTCCTCATCTTGGCAGGCTTATGCTTTAACTTGCTTTCCCTGTTATGTCCTACAAACTAAATGGTCTCACTTGACCTGCCCACAAACACAGACCCGATTCTGTTTGCTGAGTTCTGTTTGCCTTGCAACCAGCACTGGTTTTACTAGTGTTCAATCTCCTCTTGTCTGTAAGAGATTTGATAATGCGCCATCTAGGATACTGACCACGATTCTGTTGTGAATCAGCTCATCTTTTAAACTTCCATAATCACTGATCTCTGCCAGCGTGTAGAAAAATCGCTGATGAATGAATCCATGCCTTTACATGCCTTTGCTTTCTTTTATTTCATTTAACCCTCTCTATTACTAAATTCTGACAGTCACTGAAATAAGATTGTGTGCTTGCATGACTTCTTGCTAAGAAGTTGAAGTCTCATTGAGCCCCTGCCTTTCGTTCACATCATCAGTGATAGATCCTACTGCATTAAGCAGTGTATTGATCTGGTCTTTTTGATCTATTTTTATGTAATCCTGAAGCAGTTCTGCACCTTGCGAGTATTTTTAGAACAAAAGAACACAATAAATAGGAACAGGAGTAGAACACATGACCCATCAAGCCTGCTCCACACTTCAGTACAGTTATGTCTGATCTTGGGCTTCATATCTATTTTTCCACCCACTCTCTGTATCCCTTAATCCCTTGAGAAAACAAAAATATGTCAATCCCAGCCTTAAATATATTCAACAATGGAGCATCCATAACCCTCTTGGTAGAGAATTCCAAAGACTCTGTGAGCGAAATCATTTCCCCTCATTTCACTCCTAAATGACTGGCTCTTAATACTGAGACTGTGCCCCCGTGTTTTAGATTCCCAACAAAGGAAACAATCTGTCAGCATTTATCCTATTAAACCCCTTCAGAGCCGTCTATGTTCCAATGAGATCATCTCTAATTCTTCTAAGCTGCAGAGAATATAAGCCCGATTTTCTCAAGCTCTCATCATACCACAACCCCCTCATCCCAGGCACCAATTTAATGAACCTTCGCTGTATCACCTCCAATGCTAGTATATCCTTTCTTAAATGTGGAGATCAGAACTGCACACGGTACTCCTGATGTGGTCTCAGCAAAAACCTGTACAACTGTAGCGAAACCTCTTTATTTTGTACTCCAACCCCATTGCAATGAAGGCCAACATGCCAGTTGTCTCATTTCAGGACCTGTTACAAGCCTTCTGCACTCTGAAACGGTTCTGGGGGTGGTCGTGTGGATCCCATGCCTCTGCTGAGCCCTGGAATAGTTTGTGCTGCTGCTTCAGGCCTGTGCTTACTGCTGTCCACTCTCTGGGTGTGCCTCAGCTTGCGCTTGCTGCTCCTGAGATGTTCTGATGTCCTGGTGAGTCTTAATTTGTTTCCTTTTGTACTTCTTTTGAGCATCTCTTTCCTTTTTGCCTCTTTTCTTTTCTTCACAAAGTTTTTTCTATGTAAGGTCTCCTGGGTCTTTTACTCGCTGCCACCATGTTTCATTTTGTATTTGGGGTTTAGAGGGGGTTTAGGGGATTGCCTATTCTCCCACAGTATGCTGCTCAAGTTTGTAGTTTCTTAAAGCCATTATTCTTTACTTACAGCAAGTATTTCCACATGTGGACCTCTACGCCATGTTGGAGATTCCCCTCCTTTCAGATCCCTCTTACGTCTCAGACATGTGATCGACATCATTATTACATCAGCATCATCTATGCCTCTGATGTTAACCCCTTTGCTCTACAGCAGTAGTCATTCAAGGTTGAATCAAGGGTTAAACAAATGTGTCATCTTAAAATTCGTGATGTGCTCCTGTCAGCTTTTTTGAGGCCACAGTTAACTGTTTATTGATTATGCAGAATTGATTTGGCTCCAAGCACTGTCTGTGTGCTAAGCCTTAGGGAACAGCACAGTCCTTAATGTTGGGAGCTATAGATCACAGTGTAAACTATCTAGGTTAAACAAGGCTTAAGCCTCATTTGAAGAAGATGAAACAAACAAATGCTATTGCTTCACTTGAGAGAAAGTCACCATAGTCTGATTTCCCCCCTCAATAAGTTAACCCCATGTTTGATAAATGCAGGAAGAGCACCCAGCCTCAGTGCTGATAAATGAGAGAGTTACTTCCAATACCCATTCAAAAATTCAAGCTTCTATAAATGATGATTGCTAACGTTAAGCTTTTCCTCTGATTATGTTTGTTTTTGTTCCTTCTTGACAATTTAAAAGCAGAAAATTTTACAACAAGTTGGGCATTCGGTCCATCATGCCTGCTCCAGCTCTTTGAAAGAGTTACCTAATTGGTTCCACTTCCCCTATCTTATCATAAGTGTAGCCAGTCACTCAGCAAGAACACATTTAATTTAAAGTGAGCCAACATTATATGAATGATCTAGATCATGGTGTGCAGAGGACAGTTTGAAAGTTTGCGGACGACAAAAAACTTGGGAGAATTGTAAACTGGGAGCAGGACCGTGTAGAACTTCAAAAGGACATCAAGGCATTGGTGGAGTGGGCAGAGAGGTGGAAGATGAAGTACAATGCAGAGAAGTTGAGGTGATACATTTTGGTACTAAGAGCATGCAGAGATGATATAAAATAAAGGGTACCGTTCTAAAGGGTGTACAGGAGCAGAGAGACCTGGGTGTATATGTACGTAAGTCATTAAAGTGGCAACACAGGTAGAGAGAATTGTTTCTAAAGCATACAGCATTCTAGGCTTCATTAATAAGGGCGTAGAGTACAAGAGCAGGGAGGTAATGATGAACTTATATAAGACACTGGTTAGTCCTCAGCTGGAGTATTGTGTACAGTTCTGGGTGTCACACTATAGGAGGACGTGAACACATTGCAGAGAGTGTGGATGAGGTTTATGAGAATGGTTCCAGGGATGACATACTTCAGCTATGAGGAAAGATTGGAAAAGTTGGGACTGTTTTCCTTGGAGAGGAGAAGGCTAAGAGGAGACTTGATGGAAGTTTTCAAAATCACGGTTTTAAAGTGATTTGCAAAAGAAACTAATGTGAGGTGAACAAAAACACTTTCACACAGCGAGTAGTTAGGGTTTGGAATGCACTGCCTGGAAGTGAGATGGAGGTAGGTTCAGTTGAGGCATTCGAGAGGGCATTGAATGATTATTTAATTAGAAACATTGAGCAGAGTTACAGGGAAAAGGCAGAAGATTGGCAATAAGTTAAAATGCTCAGAGAGCCAGTGCAGACACGATGGGCCGAATGGCCTCCTTCTATACCGTAACGATTCTGTGATTCCGCGATTATAAGGTGTAACTTAATCATCTGCAATGGGCCATGTTTCATATCCCAGGAATAAATGGGAATTTTAAGTGAACTTTTAAAACAAGCCTTGAGCTGAATTGAAATTACTCAGAGTCTACAGACACGATAGAATGATTTCATGAATATGTTAACCAAGAAATAGCTGAAGTAATCAGACCACGCCGTGGTATGTGTTTGCTCAAATTTAAGTGACTGTCCTGACCATTGAACGAATTCCTGTGGCCAAATTGTTGACAGGACTTACAAAATAATGACCATGGCCCTGCTGCATCTGGATCGACCCCCCACATCCCTTGGAATGTTATATCCCTTGGAAGGGAGCTGACATTTGAGGTGAGACTCATTCACTGACCTGATGATGCTGATGAGCCCAGAGCTTCCCCCATCAGAGCACCTTTATATGTCAATCGACTGTTCACAAACCTAGGATGTAGAATTGATACAAGATTGAGATGTTATAATTAAATGTGGGGAGGGGGGAATTGCATCGATCATTGTCATGGGTGTGAACTCTGTACTATAAGAAGCATGTGTTTAGAGGCAGATTTGAAAGGATGATCCCTGGTGTGATTGATCTCATTGATCATACTTTCCTGAGTGATTGTCAGAGTGAGCACTGTTTGAAATGAATGAGATTTAAAGGGAAAGTGTCTGTGGATACTGATTGAAATTGAGGGGAGCTGATGTATGTATATTATCCGGTGCGTTGTATCAATAAATACAATATGGCACAATAAATAGTTAAAAGAATACTGAGATGTACTGTGAGTCTTGGCCATTTTACCATGCTCTGACAAATTTGGGTTGGACGCTAGAACTAGAGGACACGAGGAAAGGTGTGGGTTTTCCTACGTATGTCAGGATGTGGTGCTGTATGTTCACATTGATAGATATTTCAAACACCACTAAGTGGAAAATTGGATTAAGTGGTAGCCATTTTCCTATCACCTCCCTGTTTGTTGACTTGGATTTAATATTACAGCTACTAATTCTTCCTCATGTGTTTAACCTGTGCTTACAAATAAGAAATTGTTGTTTCTTTATTGCCATTGTGTTGGCTATGTTGTTTAGATGATCTCTCCCCATTTCCTTATAAGGCCTTCTTCTAGGCTGGGTGCACCCTCAATTAACTTATTCACAATGGGGGAAGGTTTCATAGAATTATAGGACCATAGAGGCATACAGGGTATAAGGAGGCCATTTGGTCTATCTTGCTTGTGCTGGCTCTTTCAAAGAGTTATCCAATTATTCTCACTACGTGGCTCTTTCCCCACAGTCCTACAATAATTTCCCCAAGTATTTATCTAATTTATTGTGGAGAGAGATTGCAGAGCTCTGTGCTGCAGAGGGACCTTGTATATGAATCACAAAATCTTAGTATGCTGACACAGCAAGTGATTAGGAAGGCAAGTGGAATGTTGGCATTTATTACAAAGGGAGTGGAATATAAAAGTAGGGAAGTTTTACTGCAGCTGTACAGGCCCTTGACGAGACCACGGGCAGAATTTTCCGTGCCCGCTGGCATGTTTGGCCATGTGAGCGGACAATATGGAAAGAAGGTCAAAAATCGGTTTCACGATGTCGTGAAACCAGTTTGCAATCTTCTGCCCTGCCTCTCAATGGTGGGGAGCTTTTCCCATCGTCGGGCATCAGGAACCTCATTGAAATACACCTGCATATTATTGTAAGCCAGCTCGCCGGAATTATCCCCCCATGCTGGATCATCTGAGCACATCGGCGTGATTGCACGCCGACATGTTTCACAACTGTATTTAAGCAATGTGCACCTGGCGAGCTGCAATTCGCATGGGACTTTGAGGCTTGTTTGCCTACCTTGCTTCAGGCCGCACTGGTGGTCATTAGTCCCAGGCTTTACAGGCAGCACTACATCATTTTTATGGGGTTTCACAGGCAGGTCTCTACTTACAAGACCAGCCGCAAGGCGGGGGTAGCTTTCCAATGGCTGCAGAGCTAGGTCTTGCTTGGGGAAGGGGGATAAATGGCCTCAGGGAAGGGAAGAGGTTGCAGTGCAAGGGCTGTACTGGGGAAGGGGTGTATCCCAGGGTGTGTGGGAGCACACGTTGATCTGTGTAAGTGGCCTCAAGAGCATGAGGGCTGATGAGGCAGTCTCTAGAGGAGATGAGTCCAGATGGAGGTGTGAGGGCTTGTGTGAGAGAGTGAGTGGTGATGTCCCTTGTGCTGGCAGTGAGTGAGACGCCAGTGGATGCATGATGGGCTTGTGAGTGTGTGAGTTTTGAGTAATGAGATGGTTGCCTTACCCTGGCGGCACGGATGAGATCATTCATCCTCATTCTGCACTGGATGTCGAACCTCTTCTGTGCAGTGTTGACACTGACTACATCTGCCGCCATCTCCCAAGCCGGAGTGGTGACTCTGATGGGTCCCCTGCGGCCAGAGCCGGGGTAGAGGATATTGCAGTGGGATCCAATGGTGTCCAGAAGGCGTCCCGAGGATGTGTCACTGAATAGGGGGCTGCACCCTTCTTGGCTTTTGGGGTCATGTCTTCTCCGGTGCCCTCCTGGGCTCGAAGAACTGAGAGGTGCGCGCGCAGCTGCACTTTCAATATGGTGGCCGGGGTGATGAAGAGACGAGGTGATGGCGCGATAGGCAAATGAGAGCCCGCCCACCACCAAAACAGTGTGTTTCCCAGGAATGCATGATTAATGAGGCGGGACTGGGATGATATGGCGTGAAAACCCACCATTGAGGCTAATGGGAAAAATATTTTATTTCCTGCCTGCTACCGCACTTAGTACAAATCTGGGATGATTCTGCCCAACATCTGGAATTCTGTGTACAGTTTTGGTCTCCTTTTGGAAAAAGGACATAATTGTGTTAGGGGCAGTTCAGAGAAGGTTCACTCGACTCAATTTTGGAATGAAGGGTTTATTTTATGATGAAAGGTTGAACAGGTTGGGCCTATAGCCACCAGAGCTTAGAAAAATGAGAGCTGATCTTAAAATATATAAGATCCTGAAAGGATTTCGTAGGCTGTGAGGGAGTACCCTCTTGTGGGGGAAGACTAGAGCAAGGGGACACAGGTTAAGTACAAGAGGTCTCCCTTTTAAGGCAAATATGAGGGACGGTAGTTTGTGGAGTTCTCTTCCCCAGATAACAGTGGAGGCTGGGTCTTTGAGTTTATTCAATAAGTGAGTTAGATAGATTTTTGTTCAACAAGGGAGTTAAGGGATATGGGTCAGGGCAGAAAGGAAAGGGGAGTTGAGGCCGCAACCACATCAGCCATAATCTTATCAAATGGTGGACCAGGCTCAAAGGGCCCAATGGCCTACCCCTGTTCCTCAGTCCCCTGTTGCTATGTCCCAATTCCCTTTTGAAAACTTGGGTGAGTCTGTTTCCAATACCTTATCAGGCAGTGCATTCCAGATCACAAAACGTTTTCCCTTCTCCTCTCCGCTTCTTTTGTCAGTTACCTAAAACTTGTGCCCTTTGGTTACCGACACTTGTGCCGCTAGAAACTCATAATTTACTGCACTGAAACTCTTCATGATTTTGAACCAATATAGTAAATCTCATCTTAACTTGTTTTACTCTAAGGAGTACAACCACAGATTCTCTCTCTTCTGCAATTGAAGAAATAGGTCTTGAGGCTTTACTGATGGAGGGACTGAACTAAATTGCAAGGGTACAACCATTGATCTCCTGATACTTCTGCAATTATGTGAATTTAACTGGATATCAACAGAAATTCCTTTGGCTGCTTTGTGTCGTGACATAGGCACATTCAGAAAACAACTAGATTTTCTTTCACAACGGAAGAAACCTTTCCAAATATATTCACACTGTCACCACGCATGACTGGGAGAATTTTTGTTCCTTTTGTGGTTAGTGGGTAGATCAAGGGCAGAAAGCAGAACTCTGCAAAGTTTGTAAAGTACTCAAGGTGTGAGACATCTTTGCCCGAGTCGTGGATTCGGACTGCTCCACTCTGGAACCTGATCAGGACCAGGAGTCAGAGCTACAAGAAAATATCAAATGGCTACCTGGTACAGCTTGGAAGAATGATTGGACTCTACCCATCACTAATGGGCATTCATAAGACCATAAGACATAGGAGCAGAAGTAGGCCATTCGGCCCATCGAGTCTGCTCCACCTTTTAATGACATCATGGCTAATCTGATAGTCCTCAACTCCACTTTTCTGCCTTTTCCCCATAACCTTTGATTCCCTTACTGATTAAAAATCTGTCTATCTCAGCCTTGAATATACTTAAGGACCCAGTCTCTACAGCCCTCTGCGGTAAAGAATTCCACAGATTGACTACCCTCTGAGAAGAAATTCCTCCTCATCTCTGTTTTAAATGGGTGACCCCTTACTCTGAGAGTATGGCCTCTGGTCTTAGACTGTCCCACAAGGTGAAACAACCTCTCAGCATCTACTCTGTCAAGCTCCCTAAGGATCTTGTATGTTTCAGTACGGTTGCCTCTCATTCTTCTAAACTCCAATGAGTATAGGCCCAACCTACTCAATCTCTCCTCATAAGAAAATCCCTCCATACTCCATACCTGGGATCAACCTAGTGAACTTTCTCTGGAATGCCTCCAACGCCAGTATATCTTTCCTTAGACAAGGGGACCAAAACTGTTCACAGTATTCTAGGCGTGGTCTATCTAGTGCCTTGTATAGTTTTAGCAAGGCTTCCCTATTTTTATAAAAACAAAAAAAAAACTGCGGATGCTGGAAATCCATCATCTTCCGACTAGGCACCTTACAGCCTTCTGGTCTGAATATTGAATTCAACAACTTTAGGTCGTGAGCTCCCTCCCCCATCCCCACCCCCTTTCTGTTTCCCCCCTTTTTCCCTTTTTTTTCCCTATAAATTATATAGATTTTTCTTTTCCCACCTATTTCCATTATTTTTAAATATTTTAAAATCTTTTATGCTCCCCCCACCCCCACTAGAGCTGTACATTGAGTGCCCTACCATCCATTCTTAATTAGCACATTCGTTTAGATAATATCACCAACTTTAACTTTAACACCTATGTGTTCTTTTGTACCATTGTCGCTGACATCTTTTGATGATCTGCTTCTATCACTGCTTGTTTGTCTACACAACCACCTCTCTCTCTCTCTATCTCTCCGCCCCCCACACACACACCTTAAACCAGCTTATATTTCAACTCTTTCTTGGACTCGAAATCAAGTTCTGTCGAAGGGTCATGAGGACTCGAAACGTCAACTCTTTTCTTCTCCGCCGATGCTGCCAGACCTGCTGAGTTTTTCCAGGTAATTCTGTTTTTGTTCCCTATTTTTATATTCCATTCCCTTTGAAATAAAGGCCAACATTCCATTTACCTTCCCTGTTACCTGTTGAACTTGTATGTTAACTTTTTGGGGTCTGTTAGCTTTTTGGGATTCATGCACAAGGATTCCAAAATCTCTCTGTGCTGCAGCTTTCTGCAGTCTTTCTTCATTTAAATAATATTCAGCTCCTCTATTCTTCCTGCCAAAGTGTATAACGTCACATTAACTCACATTATATTCCATCTGCCACTTTTTTTCCCACTTACTTAACCTGTCTATATCCCCCTGTGGACTCCTTGTGTCATCCTCACCACTTGCCTTCCCACCTATTTTTGTGTCATCCGCAAACTTGGGGATAGTACATTGACTTCCTTCATCTAAGTCATTAAAATATATTGTAAATAATTGAGGGTCCAGCACTGATCCCTGTGGAACTCCACTAGTTACAGGTTGTCATCCTGAAAATGCTCCTCTTATCCCAACTCTCTGTCTTCTAGTAGTTACCTAATCCTCTATCTATGCAAATATACTATCCCCAACACCATGGGCTCTTATTTTATTAAGTAGCCTTATGTGTGGTACCTTATCAAACGCCTTTTGGAAATCCAAATATGTTACACCTACTGGTTCCCTTTTATCTATCCTGCTTGTTAGTTCCTCAAATAATTCCAATAAATTTGTCAGGCATGATTTCCTCTTCATGAAGCCATGCTAACTCTGCTTGATTAGATTCTGTATTTCTAAATGTTCTGCTAATACATCTTTTTTAACAGACTCCAACATTTTCCCAATGACAGATGTTAAGTTAACAGGCCTATAGTTACGTTTTTTGTCTCTCTCCCTTTTTGAATGTAAGAGTGTTACATTGGCTGTTCTCCAATCCTTTGGGACTTTTCTAGAATCTAAGGATTCTTGGAAGGTTATTACCAGTGCCTCCACTATCTCTGTAGCTACTTAATATCCTAGAATGCAGCCCATCAGGTGCAGGGGACATATCAGCCTTTAGCCTCATGAGTCTCCCTAGTACTTTTTCTCTAGTGATAGTTATTGTATTTATTTCCTCCATCCCTTTTGCCCCTTGACTATTTAGTATTTTTGGTATGCAATTAGTATCTTCTACTGTGAAGATTGAAGCAAAGTATTCATTCAATTCCTCTGCAATTTCCTGCTTCCCCATTATTATTTCTTCAGCGTCATTCACTAAGGGACTTATGTTCATTTAGGCCCCTCTCTTCCTTTTTATATATTTAAAGAAGCTCTCTGTTTTTATATTACTTGCTAATTTACCCTCAAAGCTTTCTCCCTCATTATTTTTTGGTCATCTTTTATTGGTTTTTAAAACTTTCCCAATCCTCTGCCTTACCACTAATCTTTGCCACATTGTATGTTTTTCTTTCAATTTGATACTGTCCTTAACTTCCTTGGTTAATCCCCTTCCTTGAATCTTCTTCCTCACTGGGATATATCTTTTTTGAGAGTGATGAATTATTTTCTTAAAAGTCTGCCATTGTTCATCAACCATCTTTTCTGCTAAACCGCTTTCCCAGTCCACTCCAACCAACTCTGTCCTCATTCCATTGTAATTACCCTTATTTAAGTCTAACACAGTTGTTTCCAACCCAAGTTTCTCACTCCCAAACTGAATGCTAAATTGTACCATATTATGGTCATTGTTTCCTAGGATTGGATGTGGTCCACTGTTTCATAGAATCATAGAATGGTTAGAGCACAGAAGGAGACCATTTGGGCTGTTGTGTTTGTGTTGGTTCTCTGCAAGAGCAACTCAGCTAGTCCCACTCTTCCTCCTTTCCTCATAGACCTGTAATGGCTATCAGCGGGACTATAAAATGTAATCTTAAATTGGCATTGTGTCTACTCTTTAAATTCAATCAAACAACTACAAGTATACCAGAGCTAAAGAACACTGACTGACACTGACTATTTTGTTGCCGTTACTTTTAATACATCTATGGAATGTGGGTGCAAAGCCAACATTTATTGCCCATCCCTAATTGGCCTGACTCAGCGCCTTGCTAGGCCACTTCAGAGGGCAGTTAAGAGTCACATTGGTGTGGGGCTAGAGATACTATTCAACTGACAGTCTGTATAATCAGTTAGTGCTGAATATAATCACTTTGCCATTGGTGCAGAGAGGCTGTACATAATGAAGATGGGTATCTCAGGCAACCTGATTGTGAGGGCTAGGTGGTTGGAGAATGCTCCAAGAATATGTCCAATCAGATTTGGCTATCCTACTCTGGAACCTTGATGGTGTGTGAAATCAAACAAAATCCCTTGCTCAGCTGATGAATCAGTAATCCTACATACTAAGATCATTTGGCGGGAGCTTTGAGGGAAGCAAAGGCACAGAATTCCCTCATGATGGAGGATTTCAATCCACTCCACCAAGAGTTGCTTAGTTGTACCACAAGTTGTCTGAGATCAGAAGAACATAGCTGTGTCAGGTGGTGAGGGTACCAACACGAGAAAGCAACCTAGCTGTACTCACCAACCTACCTGTCCTGCTAGCAGTGACCAGCTCACATCCCTATGTAGCATGGTCCCTTAATTTCGCTTGATTGATCCTAGAATTTTCCCGGGTACTGACGAGGGTCTAATTGGTCTCCAGCAACCCTGCTCCCTAGCCAATCGCTTTTTAAATAAAGCTCATATATTGACAATTCTCTAATCTTCCAATGACATTTTGTTTTTTCGAGAAATCCCAAAACATTTCTCCCTATTGTTCAGCCCTACGTGTGGAATGTACGTCAATGGCAGTGGTTTCAGCCCATAGTGACAGTGAGGACCACTGTGTTCCACAGGCTAACATACTTATTCTATGTTCTGCCCCAGTGGAAGGAATATATAAAGCGGCTGTCTTTTGTACATCTGAGTCAGGCTCTTGGGATTAATACACCTGTCAAGCTCTGTGAGCTGCAGCCTTTGTTCACCAGTCATTTGCAAAGCTTCAAATTTGATGTTACCTGCATCTTCTGACACGTGTATAATCATTGCAATATGGCTTTACAACATTGAAAGCCCATGCCTATTCTGCACACGTTGCTTATCTGGGCAGCATTCCCCCCAATGGCGATCCCACCATACTGTATGGCATCAACCTGATGGTAACATTAAGGTTGTTGAAGCCCCAATTAACAGTGCTCCCTCTATGTGGTTCTCAAGTCCAACTGGAGCCCAAGGCATCTATGGCACCAGTTTGAGCTTTATTCATTTAATCTACGGGTCAGTCCAATGGGGAAGCCATTGCAGGTGTCCGTGGCATTGCTAAGTATTGTGTTGCAATTCCATTCATCAAAGTTGCACTGATGCAGGTATGTAACTTCTCCAAACAGCTATCATTCATTAAAGTTCACTTGGCACAGTTTGCAAAACCATCTCTCATGTTCAGTCAACATCATCGCTGTAAAGCAAGCCCCCTGAGATCGGACTTGGTCCTTTCATTAGATGAGGACAGATGAAAGTTGCTCCTCATTTAATGAGTTGAGTCTCGATACTGCTAGGGTCCAGTACTGATACATTTATGCTGTGTTACCAATATAGTCCTGTAGTAATAAATGCATGATCACTGTTAGATATTCAATAAAGATGAAGCTGTATGTTTTAAATGATTATGACATGTTTTACAGGATACATTTGCTGTGATTAACCAGCTTTCTTTTCTGCATGTCTTAAAACTCATTTTTATTTAAGCTATGACTCAAAATTTGCATTCGTACCCACGAGTCAGAATTTCAAAAGTTTACAACCCACTCCAGAGACATGTACACATAATCCTGACTGATAATCTAATGTGATACTGAGGGAGTACTTTGCTGTCAGGCGAGCCATCCTTTCAATGAGATGTTGAACTGAGGTCCAGTGGCATTATTTTGAAGAGCAGGGGTGTTCAGTCTCTCTGCGTTGGCCAATATTTATCATTTCATCAAACGAGACAAAATAGTTTATTGGCTAGCCCATCTCTTTGCTGCCTGTGGGAGCTTGTTTTGCACAGATTTGTTGCAGTAGTTCCTTACATTAGAGCAGTAATAAGACTTGAGAAGATTTTCATTTGCTATGAAGCCCTTTGGGTTAGGCTTCTTCCTTTTATTCTTTTGCTGTTTTTTTCTCTCTGTCACTCTTTCTTTCTCTCTTCCTCTCTTCCTTTATTTCTTCCTTTCTTTCTTTCCTTCTTTCTTCTCTCTGTCACTCTTTCTTTTGCTTTTTTTCACCCTTTCTTTCTCTCTCTCCTGTTCTCTCTCAGTCCCTCTTTTTCTCTCTCTCAGTCTCCCTCTGTCTCCATCTCTCTCTCTGTCTCTCTCTGTCTCTCTCTCTGTCTGTCTCTTTCTTTCTTTCAGGATATTGGCCCATATCTCAAGGGGTTTGAATACAATGGGTGGAGGCTATTTTAAACTTACATGAAGCTCTGGTTAGAGTAACTGTTCAGTCCTGGTCATTGTACCTCAGCAAGGATGTATTAGCTGTAGAGCAGGTTTAATGCAAATTCAGAGAACTATGCCAGGATTGGAAAGGTTAAAATATGAGAACACGTTGCTTAGACTAGGGATGTGCTCCACTGAGTATAGATTAAGGGGTGATCTAACTGAAGTGCTGAAAATGATGAAAGAAATTGATTGGGTGGATAATCAGAAACTGAATTCTCTGGCGAGGACGTGCAGCAGTAAACCTAAAGTAGACCTAGGCTATTCAGATAGAAACATAGGAACTTAGAACTTAGGAGCAGGAGTAGGCCATTCAACCCATCCAGCCTGCTCCACCATTCAATAAGGTCATGGCTGATCCAGTTGTGGTTTCAACTCGACTTTCCTGTCTGGCCCCGTAACCCTTGACTCCCTGGTCTTTCAAAAATCTGTTAAACTGTCTTGAATAAATTCAATGACTCACCCTCCACTGCTCTCTGTGGAAGAGAATTCCACAGACTAATGACACCCTGACAGAAAAAATTCTCCTCATCTCCCTCTTAAAAGGTAAAGCTCTTATTCTCAAAGTGTGTCCCCTACTTCTAATCTCTCCCACAAGTGGAAACATCTTCCCAGTATCTATTCTATTAAGTCCCCTCAGGATTGATTTTTTTTTTGTATTTGTTCATGAGATGTGGGCGTCACTGGCTGGACCAGCATTTATTTCCCATCCCTAATTGCCCCTGAGAAGGTGGTGGTGAGCTGCCTCCTTGAACTGCTGCAGTCCATGTTGTATAGGTATACTCAGTGCTGTTAGGAAGGGGGTTCCAAAATTTTGACGCAGCGGCAGTGAAGGAACGGCGATATATTTCCAAGTCAAGATGGCATGTGACTTGGAGGGGGACTTGCAGGGGGTGGTGTTTGTTATGTTCTTACTGTGGGTTCACTCTGCTCAGCGAATACAATTGTACGCCTGTCTACTGGAGGTTGGTTGGTAAACTATACGATGTGGATGAAGAGTCCGCTGTGAGGTGCTGTTTATTCATATAAGCAACAGAGCACAAACGCATGCGTGCTTCTCAAGCCAGAATCCATTCTAAACTATGGATTAACAATGTAGCTGGCGCTACACAGCAATTGGGTAATACAGTCACATGGTCAATCTGCTCACATTCTCTTAAAGGTGTATTGCACCTCAGATTACCACAGTGTTCTTACGCAACTGCTGCCCTTGCCCTTCTAGGCAGCAGAGGTCATGGGTTTGGAAAGGTGCAGTTAAAGGAGCCTTGGTGAGTTGTTGCAGTGCACCTTGTATATGGTACACATTGCTGTCAATGTGCATCGGTGGTGGAGGTAGTGAATATTTATTGGTGGTGGATGGTGTGCTAATCAAGCAGGCTGCTTTGTCCTGGATGGTATTGAGCTTCTTGAGTGTTGGAGCTGCACTCATCCAGGCAAGTGGGGAGTATTCCATCGCATTCCTGACTTGTGTCTTGTAGATGGTGGACAGGCTTCGGAGAGTGAAGAAGTGAGTTACTTGTTGCAGAATTCCCAGCCTCTGACCTGCTCTTGTAGTCATAGTATTTATATGGCTAGTCCAGTTCAGTCTCTGGTCATTGGCAACCCACAGGATGTTGATAGTGGGGGATTCAACGATGGCAATGCCATTGAATGTCAAGGAGAGATGGTAAGATTCTCTCTTGTTAGAGATGGGCATTGCCTGACACTTGTGTGACACAGTTGTTACTTGCCACTTGTCAGCCCAAGCCTGAATGTTGCCCAGGTCTTACTGCATCTGAGCGTCAACTGCTTCAGTAACCGAGGAGTCACAAATGCTGCTGAACATTGTGCAATCATCAGCGAACATCCCCACTTCTGACCTTATGATGCAAGAAAGGCCATTGATGAAGGAGCTGATGATGTTTGGGTCTAGGACACCACCCTGAGGAACTCCTGCAGCAATATTCCAGGACTGCGATGATTGACCTCTAAGAACTACGACCATCTTCCTTTATGCGAAGTATGACTTCAACCAGTGGAGAGTTTTCCGCCCTATTCACATTGTTTCCAGTTTTGCCAGGGCTCCTTGATGCCACATGGTCAAATACGGCCTTGATGTCAGGGGCAGTCACTTTCACCTCACCCCTTGAGTTCAGCTCTTTTGTCCATGTTTGAATTAAGGCTGTACTGAGGTCAGGAGCTGAATGGCCCTGGCGGAACCCAAACTGAGCATCAGTGAGCAAACTGTTGCTGAGTAAGTGCTGCTTGACAGCACTGTCAAAAACAATTTCCATTACTTTGCTGATGATGGAGAGTAGACTGATGGGGCGATAATTGGCTGGGTTGGATTTGTCCTGCTTTTTGTGGACAGGACATGTTTTTCTACATAGCCAGGTAGATGCTAGTGTTGTTGCTGTACTGGAACAGCTTGGCTGGGGATGCAGCAACTTCTGGAGCACAAGTCTTCAATTTGATTGCTGGAATGTTGTCAGGGCCCATAGTTTTTGCAGTATCCAATGCCTTTAGCTATTTTCTTAACATCACAAGGAGTGGATCAAATTGGCTGAAGGCTGACATCTGGGGATCTCAGGAGGAGGCCAAGGTGGATCATCCACTCGACACTTCTGGTTGAAGATTGTTGCAAATGCTTCAGCCTTATATTTTGCACTGATGTGCTGGACTCCTCATTGAGGATGGGGATATTTTTGGAACCCCCCTCCTCCAGTTAGTTCTTTAATTGTCCACCACCATTCATGATTGGATGTGGCAGAACTGCAGAGCTTAGATCTGATCCATTGATTGTGGGTTCGCTGAGCTTTGTCTATCAACTGCTGCTTCTGCTGTTTGGCACGCAAATAGTCCTATGTTGTAGTTTCACCAGGTTGACATCTCATTTTTGAGTATGCCTGGTGCTGCTCCTGTCATGCCCTCCTACACTCTCCAATGAACGAGGGTTGATCCCCAGGCTTGGTGGTAATGGTAGAGTGGGGGATATGCCGGGCCATGAGGTTACAGTCGTGGTTGAGTACAGTTCTGCTGCTGCTGATGCCTCACAGCACCTCACAGATGCCCAGTTTTGATCTGTAAGATCTGTCCCATTTAGCATGGTGGTAGTGCCACAAAACACATTGGGCAAGATTTTTTGTCGTCAGGTGGGCGGGGCGGGCATTTCCTGGGAGAGGCCAGGCTACGGCCCATTGCCTCCGATCCCCGATCAGCTCCAGAGCGCGATTGAAAGGTGTCCTGGGAAGCTCACTGCTGCCGGGGTGGGGAGGGGGCAGGAAGAATGTGAGTGTAAAATGCATGGGGTAGCGCGCCCTGAAATCTCCCTGCAGGCAGGGAGCTGAAGAACTTTAATATCCAAAAATAAAGCTTCTGAAAATCAGAAAAAGATGTCCCCACGTAGGACTCACTCACGTGAACATAAACATCATAAAAATTAAATGAAAACATTTTTATTTAAAAAAAAAATCAATGTCGGAAACCACATCCTGCCCATGGATGAGGTTTCATAAAGAATTCAAAGGCCATCTGGCTAATTCACCTGCCGGCCAGCCATAAGGTTAGATGGGCAGCGAAAAATCCTGTTTAATTGAAACTTTAATGGCCTTAATAGGCCTCTTCGTTGTCGGTGGACCTGCTGCCGACTCTCTCACGTGCCCACTGATCGAGATATTGCGCATTATTTTACAAGCCCAACCTGTTCAACCTTTCTTCATGAGATAAGTCCCTTATCCCAGGAGCAAGTCAAGTGAACCTTCTCTGAACTGCTTCTCACACAATTCTATCCTTTTTCTGATAAGGTGACCAGAACTGTACTCAGTATTTCAGACATGGTCTCACCAAGGCCCTCTGCTTCTGCAGCAAACGTCCCAACATTTATATTCCATTCCCCATGTGATGAATGCCAACGTTGCCTTCCTGATCGCTTGCCGTACCTCATTCTAACTTTTTGTGATTCATATAGCAGGTAGCAGATCCTTCCGTACCACCAAGATCTGCAATCTCTCTCCATTTAAATACTATACTGATTTTCCATTCTTCCTGCTAAAGTGGGCAAGATCACAATATCCCATATGATGCTCCATCTGCCAAATTCTTGCCCACTCACTGAACCTGTCCAAATCCATTTGCAGACTCTCTACCTCCTCTTGACAACTTACTTTCCTGCCAATCTTGGTGTCATCGGCAAATTTAGCTACCATACGTTCAACCCCTTCATCCAAATTATCGACGCACATTGCAAATAGTTGAGAACCCAAGCGCTGATCCCTGTGACGCTCCACTTGTTACAGTTTGCGAGTTGTGAGAAAGCACATCTTCACAATCAGTGTCCATGGAAGTTCGGAACTCCTGATGCCACCTAGCGGTCGAGGTCGGAGGTCAAATGAAAATTTCAAAACTGAAACTTTAGCTCTGCAGAAGGGTCACATGGGGCAGAATTTTCCCATTGGCGTGCGGGGGTGGGACCCGAATGCCGACGTGTAAAATGACGCGTGGTGACGTTGGGCGAGCGTTCCGACATCACGGCGCGCCATCACGATCTTTCATTGGGCGGCTGCACGATGGTATCTGACGCACGCCTGCCATTAATTAATGGGCCACTTAAGCCCCATGAGGCGCCAATTGACTGCGATTTTTTTGACGCCCGTGTGATCTTCGGGTTGTCGCACAGGCGCAACAGGCAAGCGGGTAGGAGACATTTGCATAAACCTCACCCACGGGCAGGGTAAGAGGGCTCAGTGGGGTCATGAGTGTGCTCTATCAAATATTTAATTTGCAAAGTTACCTGTGTGGGCTGCAATACATCAAAACGCATACCAGCTGCTTGGACTGGACTCACAACCTTCAGGTCAGCACTCTGAGTGAGGAATCATTTTTGGGCCTGCAGGTTTCAGGAAGCCTTCCCTTAGCCTGGGAAAGGGAGTTGATCTCTCCACTGAAGGGACCTCCTCTGAGGAGGAAGAGAGGGCTAGGAGGGGGTGGAGGCCAGGAGTAGGAGTGCACATTCAGCCTCCGGGAAGCCACCTTTGGGAGGAGAGGTGCAGCCACAAGGGGCGCAGGGCCAAGAGGTAGACCAAGGCAGAAGGGACCACAGAAGATGCCACTATACTGCTGCCAGGGTATACAGGCAGCGAAGCAGCTATCTCAATACATCTGAGGTGCAGTGCCAAAGGAGACTCTGTAGCTCAAAGGAGACACCTAACTATATCTGTCAGATAATTGGGCCTGAGATCTCCCCTAACTGTGTGGGTGGACACCCCATGCCAGTGGCTCTGAAGGTCACAGCTGCCCTCAACTTCTATGCCTCTGGCTCCATCCAGGGGTTGGTGGGTGATCTTTGTGGTGTCTCCCAATCAGCTGTCCACACTTGTGTCAAGCAGGTTACAGATGCTCTGTTCAGACGGGCATTGACTTTCATCCACTTCCGCTGGGACCAGGCAAGTCAGACACAGTGAGCCAGAGGCTTCACGGCCATTGCTGGCTTCCCCCACGTCCAGGGTGCAATAGACTGTACACATGTGGCCATCAAGGCGCCAGTAGGTGAGCCCGGTGCCTTCGTCAACAGGAAGGGCTTCCACTCCATGAACGTGCAGATAGTGTGTGACCACAGGATGCTGATTCTACAAGTCTGTGCAAGGTACCCAGGCAGCTCCCATGACACCTACATCCTCAGACACTCCCAGGTCCCGGGGCTCTTCAGTGCTCCAGCCCGGGTGGATGGATGGCTGCTGGGTGACAAGGGCTATCCCCTCAGAAGGTGGCTCATGATGCCCCTCCGCCTCTCAGGGGGCGCACTTCAGTACCCCTTAGATCGTGTGTCACTGATAGTGGTTGAATGCTGCACTCTCCACAATCTTGTACTGGAAAGGGGGGGACGCTGTGGATGAAGAAGATTTGATGCAGTTGCTGTGGCTGCACACGATGAGTCCAGCAGTGAGTCCGAGAATGAGCATGCATGTGGAAATGCTGAGGGGCTAGACACTGACCCGGGCTTACTTCAGGGAGGCAGGGACACCCGGGAGGTTTTAATTCAATGACCCTTCAGCTAGCACCCAATGCAGCCTGGGCTGCAGGCTCCATACTCAATACCTGAGTGCAAAATCTGCCTGGATAGAAACATTAACTAAGGGCGTTGTCAATAAAGCTGAATGTCCCACAAATCACTCATAATATTATTGGTAACCATCCACCTGCAGAAGAAAAGAGGCATCCTCAGCCATGGTGACATATCTGAATTTAATGGTATAACAAAAGGAACTTAAGAGAACAAAATGTCAAAGGTGTTCAACATCACGCCCACTCATAAAGACCTCATCTCGGGTCAACACAAAAGCATCAGTGATAAACCCGTGGTGCGCCTAAGGTGCCTTATGTTTATGCTTTCGGGTGCTACATCTTGGTGCTGACCCCTTGCTGGGACTGGCCTCTGAGACAGCCTGCTCACTCTGCTGTCCTGTTGGCCTCGATGACCTTGGCAGCCGTCCTCTGGCCTGTGCTGGCCCCACCTGGGAGGGAGTGGCCAGTTCCACAGCTGGCATCTCCCCAGTCATTGCAGATTCATCGGATGCAATATTCACAGTCATAGGGGCGGAGGAACTGCTGCTCTCATCCGGAGTGCCCTGAGAGGAGCCTGCAGAGACGACAGGCAGCAGCTGCTCCGACATGAGGTCGGTTCAGACCTCCCTGGTCACTGTAAATGGATGGGCACCAAGTTTGGAAACTTGATGCCCAAGCCATCTCCCACACTGGCACTGACCAGCTGAGGTCAATGCTGATGTGAGGGCTTGCTGGTCAGAGCGCATCACCAGGATGCACTGAATGGTCTCCTGGAGGAGCCTCTCCATGAGAATCGCAATTCTATCCATGGAGGAAGCATGGCGCTTGGCCATGAGGCTCATTGCATCAACGATGGTCCACATTGACTCCTTCATCATGGACAGCAAGCCAAGCATAGCTTCCCGTATCTCCCCCAGATGCTCCCGCACACCCGGCCGCATTTCCTGCAGCTGCTGCATCGCAGATGACACCAGAGGCACATCGTCAGCCACTGACTGAGCATGTGCCTGGTCCCCTGCAGTTCTCCGACTGCTGGCAGCAGTTCCTCCATTGACTGTGATGTGCCCTCACCGCTATGCCCCAGGACACCAGCCTATGATCTGCTTCCCAACGAGGTGCTAATATTGGCGCTGGTGCCTGCTTGGCAGAGATGGTGTGACGCTGGTGAGTCTGAGACTTCAGAGCCCTCAGGTGTGAGAAGGGGCCCCTGTGCCTCCTACTCTCGGCCCTGCTCCACTGCTGCTAAAAGGAAGAACAAGGACATTTGCTTGGTTAATATGGAGATAATGTCACTGTGCATCGCTGTCCCCTGGATCATTCTGCGCTCATCCTTCCATAAGCAATGTTCAAGCCATGTTGCAAACTTCAATCACTGAACATTCAGCAGTGCCATGGCTGCTGGGACACTAATGGTGACCTCAGTGCTGGGCTAACATACCTGCTCGTGTCACCCCAGCCTCATTGACACCAGTGGACCTGGGCCCATGGCACCTCTCCAGATCGAGGGCCTCCTGCTCAAACCTGCTGAGTATCGCCACCTGGGCCGGCCCTCTGCAGTCCTCATCCGCTCGGCTGCATTATGAGCATTCTTCTCCTGAAAAGGAGAGAAGAGCATTGATTGGTGCAACTTGTACCTGGAATCTCTTCGTGGCCATCCAACCCCAACCAGAGTGGGACATTGCAGGTCTGCAGTGCCTCCTTACCCCGCAGCTGCTGCCGCACACTCACACAAAGATGTCAGGCCTGTTCCCCCCACCAGACCTTGGCCAAATGCTACCTACATCACATCTGGCACCACACGGTCTAACTTTCCATAGCAAGGAGGCTCGAGCACATGGAGCGCAGAAGGTAGCAGATGGTTCGGTGCCACGCCACCTTGAATCTCCCCTCCCAGCAAGTCATCACCCTGACTTTGACATGTCCTGGAGTTCCAGCAGCCAATGTGCACACAGCAAGCTCCCACAAACAGCAATGTAATAATGATCAGACATACTGGGGAGAACCTTCTCCCCGTCAGGCGGGCTGGTCGGGGGTGGGTCCGGGCAGGCATGGAACCGATTTCTGCCGGCGATCGGCTGCATGCCGCCATTTTATATGGGTGGACCAATTATGGTCAATTAAGGCCAACTAACCAACCTTAAGGTTGGACAGGCAGCCCTAACAATTAGGTTAATTAGTTTATTAAAGGCCTTTGATAGCTCAGCGGGCGTGCAGTCGACTCCAGTGCATGCCCGCTGAACGAAAGATCAGAATGACACGGGGTGACGTCGGGACACACACCCGATGTCACCGGTGCGTTATTTTACGCGTTGGCATGCGGGGTCCACCCCTGCACACTGAACAGAAAATTCTGGCAGCTGTTTTCCTGATGTTGATTGAGGCTAAATATTGGCCAGGACACTTGAGGTAACTCCCCTGCTCTTCTTTAAAATAGGGCAATAGGATCTTTCACATCTACCTGACAGGGCAGACCTCCACTGAACACCTCGTCCAAACAAATGGAGCCGCTGGCAGTGCAGCATTCCCGCAGTACTGCATCAGAGTGTCTTGATTTTTTTGTGCTCCAGTGCAGCATTGTGGGATTGCTGGTGTGCTAATTGAACCCAGAGCTTTGTGACTCAGAGGCAAGAGCCCTGCCACCATGAGCCCTGAGCGGCACCTCACTGGAGGTGAAGATGGCCAAAATAAGTAGGCTGTGATAAGATGTGTAGTTGTAGCACTCTAGAGTGTCATCTTTTGGTCAATGATCATTATTCTGATGGGCAATTAGCCACTTTGTGTAAATATAGTGTCTACAACAAAAGAGACTGATGCCCCAGCTGATCAACACACAAAAGAAACCAAATTCATCCAAGCCTGTTTCCTTGGGGTGAGGATCTATTACATTGTGTTATGAAGTTGGACATCCAATTGTCACAACAAAGGGCTTACCTCCTCTGTGAAAGTAACATGTCTAATTTAGCAGCTCATCAGAAATGTCACAAAGCCAGCTACCCTTTTAGTTTTCCTCTGTGAAGCCCAGGCACAATTATCAATCAAACCTCAGTAAAGAGCTTCAAATAAAAATTGTCATGTAAAACAGCTAAGGAGCTACATTCTCCCTCTCCCTTCTCCCTACTGGTGGTTCCCTGGATAACTGGCCAAATGCCATGGAACAGGACAACTCTGGTGATCCATTTAATCTGCCAGACTGACTAAACACTCAGTTTTGTCTTGCATGCAATAAATGTTAAATAAGTGTTGTCACTCCAGGGTAGGAGCAGTCCCTCAATGTTCTGACAATGGAAAATAGAATGACTTAATTAAAGGCCATGGGCACAGCTTAATTTGAAAAAAGTCACTGCGATAAAAACTTTATTGTACAGCTTTTCCACAGGGCTGCCCCAATATGATACTATGCGTGGCACGACACTGCATCTCTGTGCCTCCTGGCCAAATGTCATTTAATGTTACAGTGCCACACACTATTGGTAAGTTATGTCATCTTCAAATCCCAACATGGCCCAACTTCTCTCTTTCACCTTAACCTCTTCCAGCGCCACAAGCCTTCAATATCTACCTCCTCCAGTTATGGCCTCTTGAGCAATGTCAGCTTTCATTGTTCTGCCATTTGCGGCCTTGCTTTTGGCTGGCTGGGCCCTAAGCTGTGGAATACCCTCCGCAAACCTCTCTGCCTCGCTACCCCTCTTTCTACTCCTTTATCCCACCTCTTTGACTAAGTTATCCTAATGTCTTCCTACTTGGCTTGGCGTCATATTTAATTTGATTGCGATTCTGTGCAGCACCTTGGGTCGTTTAACTGCATTGACACTATAGAAATGTAAGTTGTGGGTTGTTGTTGCCAGTTTGAATTCCTCCATCAATCAGATTTCCAGAGGATAATTCAATCGAATTTTTATGAGAGGTAAATCCCAACACTTATTTTTACTGATATTTTACTGATTTTTACCAAGGTGCACTTTTCAAGACGTCCTGATTGAGAAAACCGGAAGGGGATTTAAGTTAAGAAGCAATATTTAGATGATGCTATGTTTGGCTTTTAAAGTCCAGTGGAGGGAGGAATAGCAACTGGAGGTGATGTACTCCTCAGACTGAGGTCTCCGCAAAGTTGGAGTAGAAGATAGCACGTCGGTCTATATTTAAATGCAGTGAGAAGTGGCAGGAATGTACATAGGATGTGAAGGCATCCTTACTGTGGGAAAGAGTTACTTTTCCAATGGGCATGGCTTGTGAATGCCTGGCGTGTGGTAAATAAGATTGGCGAGTTGCAGATGCAGATAGCCACATGGAAATATGGAGTTGTGGTGACAACACAGACCTGGATCAAAGGAAGGGCAGGACCGGCTATTTATTATTCCGGGATACAAGGTGTTCAAGAAAGATAGGAAAGGAAGGAATGAGGAGGGGTGGCGTTATTGATTAAGGAGAACATTGCAGTGCTGGATAGAGAGGATGCCCCAGAGGGGTCAAGGACAGAATCTAATTGGCTACAACCAAAGAACACAAAAGGTGCAGTTACATTTTTTGGTGTAGTCTTTAGGCCACCAACTAGTGGGAAAGATGTAGAGGAACAAATTTGCAAGGAAATTACAGAGAAGTGCAAGAACGATAGAGTAGTTATAGTGGGGCACTTTAATTATCTGGATAGAGGCTGGGAGAAGTGTGAAGGGGAGAGAGGGACAAATGTTCCTCGAGCGCATTCAGAAGGATTTTCTACAGCAGCATGTTTTCAGTCCAACAAGAAAGGAGGCACTGCTGAACTTGGTTCTTGGGAATGAGGTGGGTCAAGTGGATCAAGTGCCAGTAGGGGAACATTTGGGGGATGGTGATGATTGTATCATAAGGTTTGGGTTGGCTATGATAAAGGACAAGGAGCAATCTGGAATAAGAACAATTAACTTGGAGAAAGCCAACTTCAATGTGGTAACAATGGACCAGATAAATTGGAATCAAAAATGATGACCATGAAACCATTGTCGATTGTAGTAAAAACCCACCTGGTTCACTAATATCCTTTAGGGAGGGAAATCTGCTGTTCTTACCTGGTTTGGCCTACATGTGACTCCAGAGCCACAACAATATGGTTGACTCTTAAATACCCTCTGAACAAGGGCAATTAGGGATGGCAGTGAATGCTGGCCTAGCCAGTGATGCCCACATCCCATGAATGCATAAAAAAAGGCATATTCCCACAAAGGGGGAACAAATTCAGAGCTCCCTGGATGAAGAAAGAGATAGAGATTAAAATGAAGCAGGAAAAGAATGCTTATGACAGATGTCAGGTGGATAATATATTAGAGAACCAAGCCAAATATAAAAGGTTCTGAGGGAAATTGAAAAAGCAAATATGAGAAGTAAAGAAAGAGTATGAGAACAGATGGCAGCTAACATAAAAGAAAATCCAGAAGCTTTTTTATAGGTATATAAATAGTAAAAAGGTGGTAAGATGAGGAGTAGGCCTAACAAGGGGCTAAAAATTGGTGGAGGTAAAGGGCATTGCTGGGTATTAAATGAATACTTTTCATCTGTTTTTGCAAAGGAAGAAGTTGCTACCAGGGCAGTCAATGAAATGTATAATGTCCTGGGCTTTATCAACAGGAGCATAGAGTACAAAAGCAGGCCAGGTATGTTAACTCTCTATAAAACAATGGTTTGGCCTCAACTGGAGTAGAGATCAGTTTTGGTCACAGCACTTTAGGAAGGATGAGAAGGCAATAGAGAGAATTAAGAAAAGATTCATGAGAATGGTTTCAGGGATGAGGAACTTCTGTTATATCGACAGATTGGAGAAGTTGGGACTGTTCTCCTTGGAGCAGAGAAAGTTGAGAGGATCTGACAGGGGTATTCAAGATCATGAGGAGCTTGGGCAGAGCAGTGGACAAAAACTGTTCCCATTGCTTGAAGGATAGAGAGCCTGGTGTCACAGATTTAAAATAATTGGGAAAAGAAGCAATGGTAACATAAGCAAAAACTTCAATGGATTTCTAAAGGGGAAATCACATTTAACTAACTTCCTGGAGTTTTTGAAGAGGGAATAAAGAGGGTTGATGAGGGTAATGCATCGAGACATTAACGTATGTAGACATACACTTAACACAGCACTTTTTACAGGTAGAGTTAATCCTTTTACTTTAAATGGGTGAGTGCTTCAGTTCAAACAGCACTGCAGATGTATGTAATCCCCATGGACTGCAGCAGTTTAAGAAGGCAGCACACCATCTTCTCAAAGGTAATTAGGGATGGACATCCCATGAAAGAATAAAAAAAAATCAGGCAAAGCAATTCCAAGAGAAGCATTAAATATTGTTCATCTGTTACTATCATGCATCATAATGGCAATACTATTGTCCATTTTTAACCTTTTCCACATTGGATCTCCTATATCTTGCTCTTTTACGTCATAGATGGCATGGCATGCATTAACATCACTGATTATAATTTTGAGATGATGGAGTAAGACCCATCGAGTTGTTGACCAAAACTCGACCTGCGATTGACTGGACTGAGTTACGATAGCTTCATCTACTGTGTATTCCCAGGAAATCATCACAGGATTGTACCAACAAGGACATGGCTGAGCATTACAGCAAATAAAATAAGAAGGGACAATTGGGCCTCTGCCCTATCTACCATTTTAATTTTAACACACGTATAATTCAAATTCTGGGCACGCAGAAAATCCAAACCTGATGAAACTAGCCTTAATTTCATCAGCCATCAACTGCAGTCAGCTCCTTATGAGGTTAAATCTACAATATAATCATAATTTACCATAATTTATTGGGATAATTTGCATATCATTTTCACATTCAGCCTTATGTATTAATATCAAAACTAAGAAATGCTTCGGTGATAAATTTAATGCTGTTAGGTGTGAAATTATACAGTTTCTTCAATCAGTGTAAACTGAAGCAGCATCATAATCCTCATGAACTTCAAAAGTTTTCTTTCCAGCATAGGAACATTGTAGCAGGAGGAGACCATTCAGCTCCTCAAGCCTGTTCCTCCATTCAATTAGATCATGGCTGATCTGTATCTTAAATTCATTTATATGCCTTAATTCCATAATATTTGATTCCTTAATATTCTTGCCCAGCAAAAACCTATCAATTAGTGTCTTGAAAGTTTCAATTGAACTAGCCTCAGCAGCTTTCTGAGTGCTAAAGCTCTCGGTTTCCACTATCATTTGTGTGAAGAATTGCTTCTGGATGTCACACTTGTGTAGTCTGGCTCTAATCTGATCTAGTTATACACTCTTGTTTTGGGCTCCCTCAACCAAAGGAAATATCTTCTCTCTATCTACCCAATTCAACCTTTTAATCATTTTCGATTGGATTGCTCCTTAATCTTCTATACTCGAGGGAATATAAGCCTGGCCTAGCCGGGGGGTGGGGGTAGGGGAGTAACTGAAGAATGAAAGAAGCCAAAAATGAAACTTACAAAATAAATGAGCACTCCTTTTGTGCAAGTGGATCTGAGAAAAAAAATCCTCCCAATCGAGAACTACTTTTGAAATTTTGAATCAAGGCATTAACACTTAACACACTACTTTCTACGAATAGAATTAACCTTTTCACTTTAAATGGGTGAATGCCTCGATTCAAACAGCACTGTAGGTGCACGTAAACCCCATGGACTGCAGCGGTTTAAGAAGGGAATTGGGAATTCTTACATGGGATTTGAGCATCACTGACAAAGCCAGCATTTGCTGTCCATCCCTATTTGCCCTTGAGAGCAGTTAAGAATCATCCACATTGCTGTGGACTTGGAGTCACATGCAGACCAGACCAGGTAAGGATGGAAGGTCTCCTTCTTTAAAAGACATCAGTGAACTTTACAACAATCAATAATGTTTTGCAGTCATCGTCACTGACACTGGCTTTCAATTCCAGAGTAATTAATTGGATTTAAATTCCACCAGCTACCATGGTGGAGTTTGAAGCAGCCACCCCAGAACATTAGTCTGGATCTCTGGATTACTAGTCCAGTAACATCACCACCATACCACCCTCTCTCCTAGCCCCTATTTTTTTTATCTTCTATTCTTTAACCATCTTAAACACCCCATGAGTATCTTGTTCCTGAACCTAATCCATGTTGAGGCTGAGATCTTCCACAGGATTGGTATTTTAACGTTTTGCCGCACTGCAGATTCTGGTCTCAAATAATGTAACACGTTGCAGCTAAGCTCTCTTCCGATGACCTGGATTCTCTGAGGAAGTTGCATGTCTAATTCAGCAGCTCACCAGCGGTGCCACAAAACCAGCTCCTTTTAGACCAAGACAGAATTAACAATCAAATCCCCCATCAAGAAAGAGCTTCAAAAAAATAAAGTTTTATGCCTTGAGCCGATGAGCTCACTAGTCGAGTAAACTTGGATTGCACACCTTCATATACACTTGTTAGCTGATGCTCGCTATCAATAACGGAGAGAAACCAGCATGAGAACAAGCTGTGATTGTTGATTGCAACAGTAAGCAGAGCACTAAATCCTGTGTTTCCCAAACCACCTCCAGCTCTAGGCTTAACCAATAGCCTGCGCTGTACAGTGATTGGTCCATACTGTCACATGGTTAGCCCACTTATATTCTCTTAAAGGTACATGGTGCTCCATTTTACCACATCCCTCCCACTTTACTTAAAAAATACAGTTGACAAACTTAATAACATATGAGCTATTTACACTAATAACTATTTACAAATCAAGTCTCTCAGGAGGCTTTCTTGGACGCGTTGAGTGTCGCAGTTCAACAACTGGTTGTTTTTTTCCGAGACCTCCTTTTCAGGGGACGGTTGTCCACTAGGTTCCTCAGTGGAAATTGACAGGTTTGTCTCCCCAGCCCCCTCGGGTTCCACAGGCACCACTGGTACTCCCAAATCGTGTGACCTGTCCTCTACATACAGCACAGACCCAAGTGTGGATGAAGACAGCATTTCTTCTTGTGGGACTGGTGTTCTTTTGCAGAGATGATCTACGTGTCATCTAATTATTCGACCATTTACCGATATATTATAGGAGAGGAGTCCAGTTACTGAGGGAAAAGAAGTGAACTGTTGCTGACAATTTAAGTTATGGAATGGTGGAAGGACAGTGCAAAATTGCAAGTTTTGACTATCTATCAGTTTTTCCTGACTCTGAACCTGATCAGCAATGGTAGGCTGAAGTTCAAATGTGGGTCCGGGTTACTTCCATACCCCAGAAGAAGCATGATATGGCTTTGGCATTATCATAACCAGCCAAAAGTAAGATAAGGAGTAAAGTATTTTCAGAGTGGAAAGTGGATGGTTCGGATCATGAAGAGGGATTAAACCTTCTGCTACAACTTTTGGATAAGTTTTACAGAAGGGATGAGTTAATGAAAGCGTATGAAGCTTGGATGATCTTTGATAGGTTTAGGAAATCAGATAATCAGCCCATGGAAGCATATATCATGGATTTTGATAAATGGTAAAGGAGATTACAGAGATTTGAACTTGAAATTCCAGAATCGGTATTGGCATTTAAATTACTGGACTGTGCTCGCATTCCCCACGTTGATAATCTTTTAGCACTAACAGGGGTTCAGTTCCAGGGGAGAGAATCTCTCCTAGATCAAACGGCTGCTGCCCTGAAAAAATTTCTAGGGAAATAGTCATTCCCTGCGGCTTTTTTAGCAAATGTGAACAACTATGCTGTAAAACAAAAGATAGAGGATTCAATGGTGGCTGAGTTTTGAGGTCGACCAAATGTTAAATGAAGATTCCAATACAAAGATGGGGTTAATGACAAGAGGCCTGAAAATAGTTGCCACTCTAGCCAATTTGAGAGTCAGGACTGAAAGCGTGTCTGGGACAGTGACCATAGGCATTTAAACCCCAGAAATGCATGAGGAGTGATTAATTGGTATTTTCGGTGTGATTCCCAGAATCATTATGTGATGAACTGCCCACAGCGAAGGAATCGTGCTTTTGAAGTGACCCACGAGACGGATTCATCTGAAACTAAAACTGATGATGGTGGCTGCCATGATGGAATTGTATATCACTGAGAGTTTGAATCCAGTGATGAGCATCTTAATGGTAGATTCCTTCAACTGTGCAGTTCTGGACAGTGGTTGCACTTCTACAGTGTGTGGCATGGACTGGCTTGACTGCTGTCTGGAGTCTCTCGATGAGGCAGACTGGCGGAAGGTCAAGGGGTATGAAAGCTCTACCTGCTTCAGGTTCAGAGATGATAATACATTAACATCCTCCTAACGGGTGGCCCTCCCTTGTACGATAGCCGGGGACAATCTGTTTATCAGCACTGATGTGGTTTCTAGCGAGATTTCACTATTGTTGAGTTGATCTGTGATGAAGAAGGCTCTGATGACACTAGGTATGAAGAAGGATAGAGCAGTTGTATTTGGGAAAAATGTGGATCTACTGCCTGCCATTACTGCCTGCCACTAAGGAAGCCAGAGATTTCACATCAAACAGTTCATGAAGTTTTGTTAACTGCTGAGAATAAGGATTTGGTGGACAAAAAGAAGATGATTTGGAAATTACATGGACAGTTTGCACATCCGGCACCACAGAAACTGAACTCTACTTCAAGATGCGGGAGTGGTCGATAAAGGATCTGATGACCTTACTGAACAAATCGCTGCTCAGTGTGAAATTTGCCTTAAATATCGCAAGACCCCTCTGCGTCCTGTTGTGAGCTTCCACTCGCCAGGGAGTTTAACAATGCAGTGGCAATGGACTTGAAAGTTTGGGACAAGGATAGGGGTATTTTTTTTACCACACTTCATAGATATGGCAACCAGATTTAGCCTATCCATTGTGATACATAGTAAAGCCTTTGCCGATAAGGTCATGGAGAAATGGGTAGGAACAGGATTAGGAACACCAGCGAAGTTCCTCACAGATAATGGTGGGGAATTGGCCAATGAGGAATTTTGAGATGTGTGAAAATTTAAACATCAGAGTTATGCACACTGCAGCTGAGAGTCTGTTTAGTAATGGTCTTTGTGAAAGAAACCATGCGGTAATAGATAACATGTTACATAAAATATTAGCTGATCAGTCAGGCTGTAAATTGCAAACGGCGCTAGCATGGACACACAAAGAACTCTCTGCAAATGGTTGGGGGGTACAGTCCATATCAGTTGTTGTACAGAAGAAATCCGAAGTTGCCTTCAGTGTTGTCAGATGCTCCACCTGCTCTAAAAGGGACTAGCATTAGCTCCACTTTTTGTGCTCATCTGAATGCTTTGCATGTGGGCAGAAAAGCTTTCATTAAAGCTGAGGTTTCGGAGAAAATTTGGCAAGCCCTATGGCACCGCATAAGAGCATCAGGAATACAGTTTAGACAAGGAGACATGGTATATTATGAAAGGGAAGGCCAGAAAGAGTGGCAAGGTCCTGGCAAGGTTATAGGGAGTGATGGGAAAGTAGTAATTGTGCAACACAGTAATCAAACTTTTAGGGTACATTCTTCATGGTTAATTGGTACTGACTGTACCTTCACAGGTTCTGAACAGAACGCAAGGAGGCATCATGCACTTCACATACACAAACACTGTGTAGTAATGAGGAGCAGACGGCAGATACAGGGTTGACTGACCATGAACAAAGAAACACTGAGGGCAACTACTCAAAGTAGGAACAAAGGTAGATGCCAGAAGGGACCAGTGCGCGGAGGGATGCTGCTATCATCGGGAGAGCAGGTAAGGCCACTGGTAAATACACATATTGGCTAAATGTGCAGGATGAAGGACAGGAGGCAAGACCTTTCAATTGGCAAACCGAGGGAAAGGTGTGGGAACCCAGAAAGTGCAGTATCAGTTCTGACATTGGACCAGAAAGTGGTCATGACCCTGGAAAAAAATCACAGGCTTGCGAATGGAGTTCTGTTCGCATGCGAGAACGATCATATGTTAGCAGTCCAGAAAAGGAGAGGAAGATGAGTAGAGGCTGTAGTTTAATAAGGAGGTCTACAGATCTAGCTAGCAATCTCAATAGAAGTAGAAGTCCTTATGATTGAAAGATTCTAGCAGCTGTTATTAAATTGGAAAGTAAGCTGATAAAGGAAGCCAAACGAAAAGAGTTAGGATGTTGGAAGATATTTGAGGTATATTCTGAAATACCTGACCAAGGGCAGCCAGCTTTATCTCACAGATGGATCTGTACGTAAAAGGTACTCCCAGACGGCACATACAAGGCCAACGCGAGATTCGTAGCCTGAGGCTTTGAAGAGAGACTAGGAGATCAGGATGTCAGAGTGGACCCGCCTACTGCGGGGAAAGTGAGTGCGAAGATTTTTTAATTTATTTTGGCAACCTATTCCTGGGAGTGCAAATCGATTGATATAAAGGCTGCGTTTAGACAGGGAGAAGTTTCAAAAGGAAGTTTTTTGAAACCATCCAAAGAAGCTGGGGATGTAGAATGAAAGCTATGAAAATGGAACAAGTGTGTTTATGGGTTGAATGATGAATCAAGAGTTTGGTATTTTTCCGTGAGGTCTGTCCTGTTGAAAACAGGCTGCAGTCAGTTACAGGCAGACCCCGTGATGTTCTATTGGTATCATAAGGAGAAACTAGCTGGTATCTTTATCATGCATGTTGATAATTTCCTACGGGGAGGTTCTATAGAATTTGAACAATGGGTAATCAAGAAGATAAAGAAGGAATTCCCAGTCGGAAGTCAGGCTTCAGGGACCTTTAAATACATAGGTTTAGACGTTAAGCAGAGCAAGTTAGGAGTGACATTGAATCAACAATCTCATCTAGAAAATGTTAATCGTCTCCCAATAACTCATGGTAGATCCTCACAAAAAGAGATCCTGCTACCTAGGATGAAGCGGAATAGTTGAGAAGCTTGTTTGGGCAGTTGAACTGGTAGTGCACTTAGACTAGGCCTGATGCTAGTTATGAGGTGTTGGAGCTGAGTACCATGATGAAACATGCTACAGTTGAGCATGTTCTGAGAGCAAATAAAACACTTAAAAAATTAAATTCTGAGAGATGTGTGCTCGTGTTTTCAGCCTTGGGTGATCCAGAAGGTATGAGGTTGGTCATTTTTAGCGATGCTTCACATGCCAATCTTCCAGATGGGTGCTCTAGCACAGCAGGGTTCATCATATTCTTGGTGGGAAAGAATGACGCTTGGGAGGCCAAGAGAATAAAAAGGGTGGTGAAAAGCACCTTGCTGAAATGCTGGCCTTGGTAGAAGCATTAGATATGGGGGTTTATTTATCCAATATATTGACAGAAATATTATATAAGGGGCAATGTGGGAAAAGTTTGCCCATGGAATGTTATGTTGATAACCGGTCTCTTTGGGACAATCTTCATTCCACGAAAAGTGTCACAGAGAAAAGGCTAAGAATAGACCTAGCCAGCGTAAAAGAAATGTCAGAGAGAAGAGAGATCTCTAAGATAAAATGGGTTGACACAAGTCACCAACTATGAGGCTGTTTTACAAAAAGAAGTGCCGGCTCTAAGAAATTATTAAATGTGTTGGAAGAGGGGTGTCTTATAATGATGCAATGAAAAAAAAATGTTTTACTATTGTTTATATATATATATATATATATATGAGTGTGTGTGCATGGGGTAAAAGAAATTCAGTAATTATAGATGTGGAAAAACATGACATTATTTCCTTCTGTCTGTTTAAAACAATGCTATTTTAAGTTTTTTTAGTTTTAATTTAAAAAGAAAAGAGGGGAATCTGTTAATATGGCAACCACCTTGTTAAAACCAATTGCTAGTTAAACAGGCGATGAGCATTGATTATCCCATCTAAATAAAATAAAAAGATACAGCCGGAACACTTTGTGTGGATGCTACTTGGATGTCAGTATCACTGGGGTGTTGTCTTGAAAATAAACCAAAAGACCAGCCTGGATTAATTCTTCCACTGCATCTTGTTAATGTGCGTAACAATAATCAGATCTTTAATTACAGATTTTTTTTTATTGAATTCAAATCTCAACATCTGCCCTGGTGGGATTTGAACCCATGCCCCCAGAAAACTACCCTGGGGTTTATGCATTAGCAATCCTGTGATACGACTACACCACCATCTCCCCAGGTATCTGGGTATCCAAGACCATGCCTGGCCACCACAAATAGCTGTGTGCAAGCATCTTCACTCTGCTAATGCCCAAGTGAGCATTATGTAGCTCAGCTAATAATGGCCTTTGCTCCCTTGGGGGCATGATAATCCTTGCTCCCCAGAGTAATATACCATCCTGGCAGGAGAGTTCATATGTGTGATCAGAATAGGGCTTCATCTCTTCAGATTTAGGTCCACCTGATCAACCATTCAAGACCTGCACCCAGACATTAGGCAATAGCAGGTCCCAGCTTGTGCACTCACGGGAACAGGGTGGAGTCCAGCAAATTTTGCACTAAGACCAGTTCTTGGGGAATCGGAGCCTCTCCATTATTACCTGGCAGGGGACGGTAGCTTAGTGCATCAGCATGTGCGATTTGACTACCTGGATGGTGACAAAAGTGTATTTGTAGGCGGATAATATTAGTGTCCATCTCTGGTTGCGAGATGATGCGACAGGGGGCATTGCTTTATCTTCTCCAAATAATCCCAGTAGGGGCTTGTGATCAGTTATAATATGGAAATGGCCACAGTGGAGATGATGATGAAACTTCCTGAAGCCAAGCACAATAGAGAAGCCCTCCTTTTCAATCTGGGAATATTGTTGTTCTGCGACACTGAGTGTGCGAGATCTATAACCAATGGGTCATTCAGAGCCATCTGCCATCCAATGTGAAAGGACAGCCCCTATTCCATAAGGGGACACATCACTTGTTAAAATTAATTTCTTCTTCGGGTCAAAGTCGACCAACGAGGTTGACGATCTTAACAATCGCTTCACTTTCAGGAAGGCAGGCTGGTGCGGGGCTTGCCAACTCCATTTCTGGTTCTTCTTAAACAGACCATACAATGGGGCCAGCACAGTCAGGAGGTTTGGGAGGAATCGGCCAAAGTTGTTTACAATGCCTAAGGAGGCCTTTAGTTCTGTGGTATTTCTCGGGGCAGGTGCCTCATGGATGGCCTGGACTTTTTCTTCCACAGGATGCAGGCCCTGGCAATCAACATTGTGATCCAAGTAAACTACGTCCTTAGCTTGGAACAGACACTTCTCTCGTTTTATATGTATCCCCACTTGTGCAAAGTGTTTGAGCACCTCTTCTAAATTTGATAAGCGTTTATCATCGGTCAGTCCCATGACCAATACGTCATGCAAGTAAGCGATAACATGGGACAATCCTTGGAGCTAGTTTTCCATCATTCTTTGGAAAGTAGCATATTCCAGGGAGACCCCAAAGGGTAGACATGTGTATTGATACAGTCCTAGGTGTGTATTAATGCTGATGAATTCCCTAGAGTCCTTTTCCAACTCTACCTGCTGGTAGGCCTGGCTCATGTCTAGTTTTGAATATGTGGTGCAAGATTGTACCTCAACCTTGGGTATCAGGTGTCTATCAAGATTAGCCACCTTATTGACAGCTTATAGTCACCTCATAAATGCACGCTTTGGTCCAGCTTCAGTACAGGTACGTTGGGTACCGCCCACTCAGAAAATTGCACTGGTTGTAGGATGTCCAATTTTTCCAGTCTGTCCAGTTCAGTTTCAACCTTGTCCTGTAGAGCATAAGGGACTGGTCTGGATCTTATAAATCTGCGCGGTTGCGTTTGGGTCTAGGTGGATTATGGCCTGTAGCCCTTGAATCCTTCCTCACTCATTGAAAACAGAAGCATATTTTCCAACAATTCCTGTAAGCCTTTTGTTGTAATTTGAAATATTTTGGCCCATTTCACTTTAACCTTTTTAACTCAGTTGTGGCCTATTAATCTTGGCCCTTCTCCAGCTACTGCTAACAAGGGCAACCTTTCAGATTGATCTCCATACATCACCGAGACTTGACATAAACCTTTCAGTCTTATTTCTTTACCTGTGTATGTTCTCAGTTTAGTGTCCGAAACATCCAATCTTAAAGGATGGGTTCCTTTATTCAGGTATCTGAATGTATGTTCTCCAATGACGGACATCCACACTCCAGTAGCAACTTCCATCTTTATGGGTTTTCCATTGACTATAATGACTGCTTGGATTGGCTCGGTTCTACCCACTTTCAGGTTATATAATGAATAGATGTCTGATTCTATTTCTTCTGGTTCTTCCATGAGACATATGTCATGATTTCTCTCTTTGTCTTTAAAATGTTACATCAGCCTATCTCTGCAGGGTCACTTTATGTGACAGAAAAAACATTCGACTTGTTTGAACTGTCAGTCGCCCACTGGATGCCTGGATGCATTTCTCTCATTCATTTTGTGGGTTTTCACTGTGGTACTGCTGTTTTTCACTGATCTGTACATAGAGGGTATTTCCCAACTTTCTGTGGGGTCTGGTATTTTCGTGCCTTTTGTTGCCAGTCTGTCCCGCTCTACCAGATGGATGGTGCCAATTTATGCATCTCTTATAGCTTCCAAATTTCTAACAGCACTCTCCATGGCTGTGGCTAATTCTACTGCCTTATTGAAGTCTAGATCAGCTTGAGTTAGCAAACGCCTTTGAATAGTATCATCTCCAATCCCACAAGCAGCCGGTCTCTCAACATATCAGTAACGGACGTTTCGAATTCGCAATGTTCAGTTATTGCCTTTAAAACGGGCACATAGTCAGCTATTGTCTCCCCTGGAAGCCTGTTTCTTGGATCGCACTTGAAGTGCTGCATAGTGACTGGGAGCTTTGGTGGTTTTGTATAATTTTTATTAACTCGTCAAAAGTCCTCGGGTCAGGGGATGTTAGGTGACATGAGGCTGTGGATCAGCCCATAGGTTTTGGTCCCGCATGTGGGCAAGACAATCACCCTCTTCTTTTCCTCCCCTGTGATGTCATTAGTGGGAAACAAAAATGCTAAGTATTCGACATACTGAGAGAAGTCATCTGAAATGGGGTCGAATGGATTGACGCAGCCAAACTGCAGCATCATGAATGACCGCAAAGGGACTGCGCTTCTGACCAGCTTTCCAGGTAATGGCGAATTCAGTTGTATGGCTTGCCGCGGCTTTCTTGACTGCCGTTGATCGATGCATGTTTCGCCTTCTGCAGAGTTGCCCTTGCTCTGTCCATCTTGCCTGCCCATCGCCATTTTTCTTGTAAGCCACCACTTTAAATGTATTGCCGCTTTTAAGAGTGCTCACTTTTTTTTAAACTCAGGCTGTCTTTGCAGCTGTCAGCTTTTCGGAGCTGGGTTTGTGTTGCCCACGTTTTTCGCTTTTTGAGTTTTGGCGGGATCCCTATGATCGTGAGACTGCTTCTCTTTTAACTTTGTGAAACTCCGTACCTGTTCGGAAAAATAAAACAGCGATTTCTTCTCCCCTTTTGTGGACGATTCTACTGGGCTTTCCCCTTTTACTCCAGAGGCTCTTTTGATGTTGGACACAGACCCAGCGGCTTTGTGGTCCAATCGTGCCATTTTTTATTTGGTTTAAATTTAAAATTGCGGCACTGCTTCTTGCTCTTATTGCTTCCTATTTTACGATAGAGTACAGATTCTCTTCCTAACTATTTGCTCACCCGTCTTATGGATTCTCACTCAGGGGTCTTACAATATCCCATTCTCATCATCAATTTTATGTCTGGACTTTATGAATTCACTAGTCAAGGAAACATGAATTGCATGCCTTCATATACACTTGTTAGTTGATGCTCACTATCAATAATGGAGAGAGATCGACATAAGAACAAACTCTGATTGTTTATTGCAACATAGGGCAGAGCACTGAATTCTTGCGTTCTCCCACAACCACCTCTAGCTCTAGACTTACAGTTAACCATCAGCTCGTGCTGTACAGTGATTGGTCAGTACTGTTGCATGGTTAGCCCACTTGCTTTCTCTTAAAGGTACATGGTACTCCACTTTACCAGATAAAATGTCATCTAAGGAGCTATGTCCGCCCTCCTGCTTAACTGGCTGAGTGTCAGAGTGCCAAACAACTATGGCGATCCACTTCATCACTCAGGCTGTGGAATGGAGTCACACATTAGCCGAATTGGTTAGGGTGGCAGGTTTAATACCCTGAAGGACACTAGTAAACAACAATTCCACAGCTTCTTGGACACTTTGCGCAGCTTTTGCTTATTGTCTAGGTGTTTTCAACTGACTTCGCTTTCTTAAACCGTAAAATCGGTACTTACATTTGCTGGATTTCACCCACTTCTGTAACATCGTGCATCTCCATCCCTAACTCAGCTCATCCGCAAACATTCACCCCTGCCTATGTTACCTCCAGACAAGAATTTTGATGTTTTTTCCAGTCTGGGCTCGCATCTTGCACCCTCCGCAAGCTCAGGCTCATTGAAATGAAAGCAATACAAGCTGTTGTTTTGTTGTTTGTGGAGTAATGAAAACGCTGTCCATAATGAGCATTGCATTATCAGTAAATGTGCAGAGTGAACTGACCTCTATATTTGAATCCCTGATAGGGTGCTCACGTCACACTGAGCTCGACCTCAACGAAGCAGCACTAATGTTTCAAATCTATCGATGCATTAAACTGGAATTGTGCCCCGTGGCAACTGTTGCAGATATGACTCAGGCCACTTACTTGCCTTACTTCCCAATTCCATTTGGCATTGAGATGAAAGCCTATACCATGCCACTGGCTGTTCAGCCTGCAATTCCTTTCTCCTGCAAACGGCAGAATATTAAACTTCAAAATTGCATCCGTAGGTTTGAAACTTTAGGGCCGATTTTAATTCCTGCCATTGTGAGAGTCAGTTTGGGGAAGGTTGTGGAGAATAGATCAGATGAGGAGGGTAAAGAGGAGCAGAGTGATTGGGGGGTAGGGTGAAGTTAGTTTTGAAGGTCACTGAGCATAATGGTTCTCATATCGGGTCATGAGGATCATTGGCTTACACAAGGCTAAAGAGCAGCAAGGCATTCTCTCTGGTATCTTCATAGAATCATTCAGCACAGAAGGAGGCCATGACACTTCAGAGGACTGCCATTCTATTCACGTAACTGAGGGCTTAGCTAAAACGGATGTGTGGGGCATCCACGTCACACATCAAAATGCCTGACACACCTTTCAGGGATGCAACTGTGACGAGTGCCTCAGTAGATGAAGCCCCCCCCCAACACACACCCCCTCTCCTCGCCCACCTACCTTATCTCCCACCTCAGAGCTTTAAGGCAAGGTTCAGAAATGTATCTCGCTCTATCTAGGGAACAGAACAGGGGATATTATTTGGTGGAGGCGACAGGGGTCTCGTTTGCCAGCTGGAAAGCCAGCGAGATGCCCTCACCATCTGATTTCGGGAAGGCCTGCCAAATTAAGTGTCAGTCAGGCACTTAACTGGGTGGCAGCAGGCCTTCCCCAGAATCAAGGACCCTGGGGTTCAGGGGGAAGTCTCGCCAATGGTTTCTGGCCAATCGGAGGCTGTCGGCTCTTCATTGCTTGGCAGTGCCACTGGGGAGGTGGTGACCGCTGCCAGTAATACACCCTCCTGAGGCCCAGGGTTGACAATGGACCCAAGCACAGGTGTGTGTGTGATGACAGGATGGGAGTTATGGGGTGGGGATTCCAGGCAGATGGGGCTGGGGGGTGCGGGGGGGTGGGGGAGGTGTTGTTGGGGGGACGTGGGTATTAGCAGCGAGGCGAAGGGTTTGGGTCTTAGTGGGTCATCCTTCCCAATACCAGCTCCCTTGATCAGGCACGAAGTTCAGCCCAGGAAGTCCTTAAGTAACCCCAAAAAGCTTTACTTTTTAGGTTCCAACATGCCCTCCCACCACTCATTGAATAGCAGGGGTGGCAGAATGAGGGCCTCAATTGATAGCAGGCCAGGAAGTCCATCCACTGGCCTCCCAGCTGAGGATTTTATTGGGGCAGTGGTGGGGTACCCATATGCCAACTTCCTGTCTGATTAAATGTTCCCCCGCCACCAAACTCAAACAGGGGAGGGCATTAAATTCCACCCAGCATCCTCACAGCAACAGTAAGACACAATCAGAGAATCATAGAATCGTAGAATGGTTACAGCACAGAAGGAGGCCATTTGGCCTTCGCCTCTATGTTGGCTGTCTGCAAGGACAACTCTGCAAGTCCCATTCTCCCGCCTCTCCACATAGCCCAGGAAATGTTTTCTCTTCAAATAATTATCCACTTTTCTCTTTAAAACCATAATTAAATCTGCCTCCAGCACACTCTCAGGCAGTGCATTCCAGATCCTAACCACTCACTGCATAAAAAGATTTTTCTTCATGTCGCTGTTGTTTCTTTTGCCAATCACCACAAGTCAGTGTCCTGTGTTTCTTGACCCTTCTGCCCATGGGAAAAGTTTCTCACTATCTACTCTGTATAGCTCTCTCATGATATTGAACACCTCTATATCAAATCTCCTCTCAACCTTCTCTGCTCCAAGGAGAACTGCCCCAGGTTTTCCAATCTATCCAGGTGACTGATGTTCTTCATCCCTGGAACTTTCTTGTGAATCCTTCCTGTACCCTCTCTAAGGCCTTCATATCCTCCCAAAATGTGATGCCCAGAATTGGACATAATACCAAACTAGCACGTTTAAAATGTTTGACATTACCGCCTTGCATTTGTTCTCTGTGCTCCTATTTATAATTCCTAGGATCCCATATGCTTTATTATCTGCTTTCTCAGTCTGCTGTTATTTTTCAATGATGTGTATCCCCAGGTCCCGCTGCTCCTGCATCCCCATTAGAATTATGCCCTTTATTTTATATTGTTCCTCCTTGTTCTTCCTACCCAAATGAATCGCTTCATACCCCTTTGTTTTCGAAATGCAGACTAGCTGGCTTTAGAAGCCTCGTTAAAGGAGCTAAGACAATACCCAAGAGAATTTAAATTGCATCTTTATGTTTTCAAGCCGTAGCGAAATAGAGTGATTTAACTCAATGTGAAAACAGCACACTGTTCATTTATGTGTTTTTCTAAAATAAACTCACTGTTGATTTAAAGCTCAGCCTGTCTTACTCAATAGAATGTCATATAGTCTGCCTTTGCATGGAATGGCATGCATGAATATTTCACTAGCCAGTTCTAATTTATGATCCCTCGCTCATGCGATCAATTAACTGGATATTGGAAACAAAACCTTTGGATTTGAGCCCAGCTGCACTGAACACAGGAGCGGGTATCTTGTCTAAAACCTGGAAAATTAAGGCAGTCACTTTGGCAACTTTGGCCAGGTATGGCTTTGCTGCTAGTGGAGAAAGTGGAAACCAGACTGACGGGAATTGTGAAAGAACAGAGAATGGAAATATTGATGGAGGTGGGGTGATGCGGGCATGGGACATTGGGGGAATGGTTGATGATCATGCATTTGAGGGCCTCATAGAAGAAAAGGAGGTTAAAGATGGTGTTACAGACAAAGGACAATATTTTTTATTCTTTCAGGGGGGTGTGGTTGTCACTGGCTCGCTAGCATTTATTGCCCATCTGCAATCGCCCTTGAGAAGGCGGTGGTGAGCTGCCTTCTTGAACCTCTACAGTCCATATGGTGTAGGTACACCCGGAGCGCTGTCAGGAAGAGAGTTCCAGGATTTTGACCCAGCAACAATGAAGGAATGGCAATGTAGCTCCAAATCAGGATGTTGAGTGGTTTGAAGGGAAACTTCCAGGTGGTGGTGCTCCCATGTGTCTGCTGCCCTTGTCCTTCTAGGTGGTAGAGGTCTTGGGTTTGAAAGGTGCTGTCGAAGGAGCCTTGGTGAATTGCTGCCGTGCATCTTGTAGATGGTACACACTTCTGCCACTGTCCATTGGTGGATGGGTTGCTAATCAAACGTGTTTCTTTGTCCTGGATGGTGTCAAGTTTCTTGAGTATTGTTGGAGCTGCACTCATCCAGGCAAGTGGAGGGTATTCCATCAAACTCCTGACTTGTACCTTGTAGGTGGTGGACAGGATTTGGGGATACTGGAGTCTCTGACCTACTCTTGTAGCCATAGTATTTATATAGCTTATCCAGGTCAGTTTCTGATCGATGATAACCCTTGGGATGTTTATAGTGGGCGATTCAGCAATGGTAATGCCATTGAACTTTAAGAGGTGAAAGTTGTTGGCCATCTTGTTGGAGATAGCCATTGCCTGGCACCTGTGTTAAGTGAATGTCACTTGCCACTTATCAGCCCAAGCTTGAAGGTTGTCTGGGTCTTGGACATGGATTTCTTCAGTGTTTGTGGAGCCAAGACTGTTGCTGAGCTTTGTGCAATCATCAGCGGACATCCCTACTTCTGACCTTATGATGGAGGAAAGGTCGTTGATGAAGCAGCTAAAGATGGTTGGTCCTGGGCTGCATTGATGTCCTGGGAGTGAGATGACTGGCCTCCAACAACCACAGCCATCTTCCTTTGTGCTAGATATAACTCCAACCAGTGTAGTATTCCCCTTCACTTCCAATTTCCATTGACTCCAGTTCTTTTTGGGCTTCTTGTTGCCACATTCAGTCAAATGACTAACTTCATGTGTATCACTCTCACCTCTTCTGTGCAGCTCTTTTGTCCATGTTTGGACCAAGGCTGTAATGAGGTCAGGAGCTGAGTGGCCCTGGTGAAACCCACACTTAGTGCAAATCTGGGATGATTCTGCCCTAAGTGTGGTAGCAAGTGGGAAAAGGGACATGTTACCCACCAGCTGCAATGGTGGCTTTTTACGGCATATCGGCTGCTTCCTGCCTCATTAATTATGCAGCCACAGGAAACATGCTGTCTCGCTGGCGGGAGGCCTCTGAATCAGCCTCTGAATCAGTTACCTCACTCCGGGTGCCATATCAAAACTACAGCCGCGCACACAGTTCTCAATGCTTTCAGTCCAGGGCTGCTGCAGTGAAGACAAGGCCCTGGAAGTCAGGAAGAGTTCAGTGAGCTGTCACTGGAATGCCTTTCGGAGGCCCTCCATGATGTCCCCCACCCTTGCTCTGGCCACAGGAGGTCCAGCAATCTCACACCCTGTCTTGGCAGGTGGTGGCAGTAGTGGTCAGTGCCAACGCTGCACTGAAGTTGTTGGCCATCCGCTGCAGAAAGAGGATGAATGATTTAATCTGTGCCGCCAGGGTAATGCAACCGTCTCATCATTCTAAACTCTCACACTCACAAGCCCATCACACGTTCACTGGCGTCCCACACACTGCCAGCTCAAGAGACATCACCACTCATTCTCTCTCACACAAACCCTCACATCTCCTTCTAGCCTCATCTCCTCTGGAGACTGTCTCTTCAGCCCTCACCATCTTGAGGCCCCTTGCACAGATCAACATGTGCTCCCACACATACCCTGGGCTACCGGCCCTTCCCCGGTACAGCCCTTGACTGGCAGACTCTTTGCTTGCCTGAGGCCACTTCGCCCCCTTCCCCAAGCAAGCCCTAGTCCTGCAGCCATTGAAAAATCAGCCCTGCCTTACGGCGGGTGTGGTGGGGAGAGACCTGCCGTGTGTCCTCCTAAAAGTGATGTCGTGCTGCCTGCAAAGCCTGGCGCTGATGACTGTGAGTGCTGCCTGAAGCAAGGTAGGCAAACTAACCTCGAAGTCCCAAGTGAAGTGCAGCTTACCAAGTGCATATCGCTTATGTATAGCTGTGAAACATGTCGGCGGGCAACCATGTCGACATGCCCGAATGATGCAGAGTGGGGAGATGATTCCGGTGAGCATGGCTTATAATGACATGTATATGTTTGAAAATAAAGTTCCTGACGTCCGAGGGTGGGAAATACGCTTGCTACTGACCGTGGAGCGGAAGATTGCAAACTAGTTTTACGACGGCGAGAAACCGATTTTTGGCCTTCTCACCATATTGTGCGCTTACACCCACCATGACTTCCGACGCCAACGGGCACGGAAAATTCTGCCCCAAGCATCACTGAGCAGGTTATTGCTGAGTAAGTGACTCTTGATAGCACTATCGCTGACATCTTCCGTCACTTTGATTGAGAGTAGACTGATGGGGCAGTTGTGGGCCAGGTTAGATTTGTTTAACCTTTTGTCCTAAGATAACACCTCCCTCCATCCCAGGTATCAGTCAAGTGAACCCTCTCTGAGCTGCTTCTAACACATTTATATCCTTTCTTAAATAAGAAGATCAAAACTGTACACAGTATTCTAGATGTGGTCTCACCAAATCCATGTAAAACTGTACCAAAACATCCCTACTGCTATATTCCATTCCCTTGCAATAAACAACAACATTCCATTTGCCTTCCTAATCACTTGCTGTACCTACATACTAACTTTTCATGATTCATGTTTCTAGGTATCCAGATACCTCTGCACTTCAGAGTTAGGCAATCTCTTTCCATTTAAATAAATGCAGCTTTTCCATTTTTCCGACCAAAGTAGACAAGTTCACATTTTCCAGCATTAAACTCTATCTACCAATTTTTTTGCTTGCTCACTTAACTTAACTATGTCCCTTTGTAGATTCCTTATGTCCTCTTCACAACTTATTTTCCTACCTATCTTTGTGCCTTCAGTAAATTTAAAAACCATACAGTTGGTCCCTTCATCCAAGTCGTTGATATAAATTGTAAATAATTGAAGCCCCAGTACCGATCCCTGTGGCACTCAACTCGTCACATCTTGCCAACCTGAAAAAGACCCATTTATGCCTACTGTCTGCTTCCTGTTAGCTAACCAATCCTCTATCCATGTTAATATGTTGCCCCTACACCATGAGCTCTTATTTTTCATAGTGATGTGGCACCTTGTCAAATACATTTAGAAATCTAAGTATGACACATCCACAGGTTCCCCTTTATTCACTTTGCTTGTTACTTCCTCAAAGAACTCCAATAAATTAGTTATACCTGATTTCCTGTTCATAAAACCATGTTGACTCTGCTTGATTGCATTGAGATTTTCTAAATGCCCCACTGCAGCCTCCTTAATAATTGATTCCAGCAATTTCACTATGACAGATATTAAACCAACTGGCCTGTAGTTTCCTGCTTTCTGTCTCTTTCTTTTCTTGAATAGAGGACTCGCATTTGCTATTTTCCAATTTGGTGGGACCTTACTAGGGAATTTTGGTAAATTTAAACAAATATTTAGATGCAATGTTGTAGTTGTATTTGAACAGATTGGCTAGGGCCATGGCTAGTGCTGGTGCACAAGCCTTCAGTACTATTGCCAGAATGTTGTGAAGGGCCATGGGCCAGAATCTTCGGCTCGGCGAGCAGGGGCGGGGCCCACTCGCCAACGCATAAAATGACGCATGGTGATGTTGGGCGTGTGTCCTGATGTCACCATGCATCATTCAGGTTTTCAGTTCGGCGGGTGTCCAGCCGAGTTGGCTGCATGTCTCTCGAACTGTCGAAGGCCTATTAATTAACACGAATTAAAACAATAAACTGAGCTGCCCGTCCATCCTTAAGGTTGGTGGGCAGGCGAAGAGCCCAGGCCGCCTTCGCATTTATCATGAAACCTCGTTTATGGGCGGGATGAGGTTTCATGAAGGTTTTTAAAGTTTTATAAAAATTTTTAATAACGTTCATAGACGTGTCCCAGCTCATGTGACACTTTCACATGAGGGGATATGTCTTAATTTTTTTTTCTTGATTAACATTTTCAGAACTTAAACTAATCTCCCTGACGCAGCTCTGTGCCCCAGGGAGATTTCTGCACTCTTGCGCTCATGTGGGAAAAAGCACACTGCCTGAGTCAGCCTACTCCCCCCGCCCGGACAGGGAGTGCTCAGCGCTTCCGGGCCCGTGTCACACTGGGTGCGCCTTAATTGGCCCGCCCATGTAAAATGGCGGCGCCCAGCTGATCACGGGCTCCAGCCCAACACCGGCCACCCCCCCCAACCCCGACGGGGGGAAAATTCTCCCCATAGCCTTTGCAGTATCCAGTGCCTTCAGGCATGTCCTGATGTCATATGGAATATATTGAGTTGGCTGATGTCTGGCATCTGTGATGCTGGGGGCTTCAGGAAGAGGCTGAAATGGATCATCCACTCGTCACTTTTGGCTGAAGATGGTTGCAAATGCTTCAAACTTATCTTTTGCACTGGTAAACTAGGCTCCCTTATCATTGAGGTTGGGGGTATTTGTGGAGCCTCCACTTCCAATGAATTGTTTAACTGTCCACCACCCTTTACGACTGGATGTGGCAGCACCGCAGAGCTTAGATCTGCTCAATTTGTTGTTGAGATCACTTAGATCTGTCTATTGCGTGCTGTTAATGCTTTTTGACATACAAGCAGTCCTGTGTTGTAGCTTCACCAGGTTGACAATCCATTTTTAGGTCTACCTGGTGCTGCTTCTGGCCTGCCCTCCTGCACTCTTCATTGAACCAGGGTTGACCCCCTGGCTTGATGGTAATGGTAGAGTGGAGGATATGCCAGGCCACAAGGTTACAGATTGTGTTCAAGTACAATTCTGCTGCTTCTGAGGGCCCACAGCACCTCTTGGATGTTCCAAATGTATTGCATTCAGCACATTGGTAGTGCCACACAACATGATGGACAGTATCCTCAATGTGAAGACGGAACTTTGTCTCTACCAGGGTTGTGCAGTGGTCACTCCTACCGATAAATAGTAATCAGCTGCCAGTTTCCTTGCCCACGTTTACCATGTGAGCATCTGGAGTCATTGTTGAGGACTCCACAGTCAACTCCCTCCTCACTTTATACCACTGTGCCATCATCTCTGGGATGGCAACAGTGATGTCTGGGACATAGTCTGGAAGGTATGATTATGGCAGGCTGCTGCTGCTTGGTCTGTGAGACAACTCTTCCATATTTGACACAAGCAAGGAGGGCTTTTCAGGTTGACATGGCAGGGTGACCCAGTGTCATGTCCAGTGCCAAGGTCGATGGCAGGCTGTCTGTCCAGTTTCATTCCTTTTTGACTTCTTCCTGTAACAGTTTGTTATAACTGAGTGGCTGGCTATGCCATTTCAGAGGGCAGTTAAGAGTCAACCAGATTGCTGTGGGTCTGGAGTCACATGTCAGCCAGACCAGGTAAGGACAGCAGATTTCCTTCCTTAAAGGGCATTATGAACTAGATAGGCTTTTATCAACAATGGTTTCATGGTCACCATCACTGAGACTAATTGATAAATTAGTGGTTCAATTAATTGGATTCAAATTCATTCAACTGCCGTTGTGGGATTTAAACCTGTGTCCACCAAGCTTGAGCCTGGGCCTCTGGATTACTAGTCCTGTGACATTACCACTACACCACCAACTCCTCTCAGTTAAGCCTTAATATTTCAAGAGTTCTTTGCACATTTGCTTTTCCCCAGAGTGAAGACTAGACACCATGCAGACCTGTAATCCATTTTTGGTCCACTGTAGGGAAGAATCTGGAAGTTTAGGAAGATTGATCCACCGCTGTTTTATGTTCACAGTAGTTGATTTCTCTTGGTCCACTCCAGTCAAGGTGCAATAGGAAAGCCCTGTAGCGAAGCCCTGGCCCGGTTCCTCAGGTGGAGAGGTCAAGGTCAACCCAATCTGGTTTTTCTTAGCAGGGTCTTTTTCCTCACTGGTCTAGATGTTTCTGATCTGTTTGCACCAAAAATATGCCTTATTAAATCCCCTTATCAGGAACCTGGTTTTGGTCACGTGATTAGAACTCCTCTCTCCATTGCCCTCCTAAATAGTTTCTGATGGCTAGGCCATTATCAGGCAATGGAGCGCAGGTATTACCCATCTTGATAAAATAGAACTTTTCATAGCCATTCTCTGGATTTCCAGTTTGGAGCCTCAGCGTGGGATTTTCCAGCCCTGCCTACCACTGGGATTGTCCGCTCCTACTGAAAGACAATTAGGCTTCTGGCTGGGCTGCCAAAACCCTGGTAGTGGGTCCTGACATGATGGGGCCATTAGCTGAAGAAATGCAGCCATTAACCACAGCAAGACTTGTTTTTATTTTAATGACTTCTCAAGGATATGTCATGAAAGGTTATTTGCATCTTAAGGCTTCACTGAGACTTGTGCAAACATGAATATTAGCTCTGGGATCTTGTAGTTTCATGTGTATTGGCTGGAAAGTAAAGGTCACCTGACCTCTCAACTCCATTTTGTTTTATAGAATGTGTCCATTTCGGGTTTGTACTTCACAAGTTCATATCTAGCTCAGAGGTTCCTGTGGCGTGAATGTGTCAATGAGGCAACACTAGGAGAGTGTGATGGTATACACAATAGGCTTTTTTCTGAAGAGACGATGAGGTCGATGGGAGGGGACCAATTCCTGAGCAATGAAAGCTATGTTTGCCAGTAAGTATTGGGTAAAAGGTGTGTAGTTGAAAAATAAGATTTGCTTGAACATTGCTATGTAATGGTGCAACTGGAGGAATTCCAAGAAAGAATAAAGGTACTTGGACTCTGGATGAAGCCATTAATATTACAAACAAATTCGTTACTCTAGATTTTGTTTTAAGTTTTAATAAGTACTATGTTCATGAGAGGTGGGCGGGGGAGAAAATAAATAATAAAATTTCCTCCCTATAACTAACATTAATTTTTTAATGTTTTAATTATGATAAAAAATAGTTATTTTGGAATTTGGCCTCCTCTAGCCACTCCACCACTCCACCCTGCGGCCCTGTTATCTGGAGTTGGCCCCCTGAAGTCCCCTCAAACCCAAAAGCTAAAATGCAATTGTGGTGTAGATGACTTAAGTAAGCCCCCACCTGCCAGGGATATGTGACCATCCCATGCCTCAATGGGCGCTTGAGAGCTTGTCAAGTTGGGGGAGGGAAGGAATGGGTTAAACCATTGCCTCTGTAGCTTATATAATCAATTCTCTTTGGAATCAATTTCTTTAGCATGCAAAAGGTTTGCACACCTTAATAGCAAATTTTGCTTTTATTCTTTAATGGGATGAGTGCATTGCAAGCAAGGCCAGAATTTGAGGCCCATCCCTAATTGCTACAACTGAGTGGCTCACTAAGTCATTTCAGTGGGTAGTTAAGAGTCAACCACATTGCTGTGGGTCTAGAATCACATGTAGGCCAGAGGAGGTAAGGACAACAGATTTTCCTTCCCTAGAGGGTGTTAGTGAATTAGATAGTTATCATTCTCACCATGACTCAGATTAATTTGAATTCCATAAGTGTGTAGTAATTAAGTTTAAATTCTACCAGCTGGTGTGGTGAGGCTTGACCCAGCATCCCTAGCGAATTAGCATGGGTCTTTGGATTACCAGGCTAGTGATGTTACCACTACACCACTGTCTCCCTCCAAGCTGGTGTAAGCTCTGTTGATGTCTGTTGAGAGAGTTAATGGGTAGAACTCCTAGGGTAGACAGAGAACTTGCCAGACAAGCCTTATTTGAACCTGAGTGGGGTGGTGGTTGGGGGGTGGAAGAAGATTTCATCCATGGTTCTCCATGCCCCAGCTTGAAATAAGTGCAATTGAGGCAGAACCCTGGCATAGCTGTGCTCCAGTTCAAATTTCTACTCTGCACCACCCCTGCAAACCCGCCGCACACACCATTCTCTCTTTCTCTCTGGCTCGACGAATCTCAGGGCAGCAGTAATATTAAAAACAGGATGTCATAAATTTTGGTGGGAAGAACGAGGAGAGGCAATATAAACTATTTTAATGTGGGTGCAGAAACAGAGAGACCTGTGGGTAAATGTACACTAATCATTGAGGTTGGCAAGACAGATTGAGCATGTGGTTCAAAAGGCACCTGGGATCCTGGGCACCATAACTAGAGACATATGCAAGAGTTATGGTGATCCTTTATAAGACATTGTTTCGATCTCAGCTGAAGTATTGTTGTCCAATTGCTGGGCACCGCACTCTCAGAAGAATATGAAGGCTTTAGAAAGGGTGCAGAAAAGATTTAGGGGAAAAGGTTCCAAGGGTGAGGGACTTCAGTTAGGCTGATATGGATTGGAGAAATTGGGGCTGTTCTCCTTAGAGGAGGAAAGTTTTGAGAAGAGATTTAATAGAGGCGTTCAAAGTCATTGAGGGACCTGGACAGAGAGAAACTGTGGAAGGATGAAGGGTCAGATATGGTGACCTGCAAAAGGACTGATGATGAGAGGGAGGAACAACGTTATGCAGCAAGTGGTTAGGGTCTGGAATACTCTGTCTGGGTGTGTGATGGAGGCAGATTCATTTGTGGCTTTCAAAAGGGGATTTGATAAGCCAATAGAAGATAAAAATATTTGCAGGAAAGAGCTGGAGAGGCCATTCTATGATTCTGACTCATACCTGGAATACTAACTCAACTTTCCCTTCTTAGGTGCCAATTGATGCTCTCTGTAATATGTTTGGAAGAAATTGTCGCTAAGCACGCACTTCCTGGATCACACTTCCATCCTGTAACACTTCCCCCGTCACATTTTTTCTCACATCCCTAATGTTATAAACAGCGTGCCTTTGAAGTTACCATAAGCAACATCAGTGATCTGCTCGTGTAAAAGATAAATTGTTGAGTTTTTGAAAAGAATAAATACTGGTTCAGTTAAAAGGAGCTAAAGACGTCATGCAGTACAGGGTAAAATATTGTACCTCACATTTTAATCTGAGTACGACTGGGAGATTAGCAACACGGCCTGAATGTCACCGAATATAAAGTAGGGACGCCTGGAGAATTCTTATTATTTGTATTCCAGTGTTATCTTCATACAACCTGTCTTGCTGCTTCTGAATTGATTCAGAGAGTTATGAAACGCCTGATAAAATGATGAAAAGTCTTAACAACAAATCTCTGAAAATGTGACATTAAAGATCAGCGAAGCTTTTGTGCTATCTATCATGCCTCCCTATCAGCCTTTTTTACTTTCTTTTATATACGGAGTTATTTTTAATCATCTCTCCGTGAACTTTGGCTGCTTCCATTAACAAAAGTAATGTCAGAGCCCCGGTCTCATCAGAGATCTGTGACAGCCTTCGGGATCAAGGAAGAAAAAAAAAAAGTCATTAACCATTTTCCTCATATCTATGTCCGTGCATGCTGTGACCAGCCTTGTATATAAATTGAACATAGGGATGGGGATAAGGTCCATTTAAACAGTTGCATTGACTCCCAGTAGGCAAGGGAAACCCACCAGGGCAGACTCGAGGGGCCGAATGTCTTACTGCTGTTCCTGTGTTTCACATGGTGAGAAATGCTGGGAATGGGAGACAACTTTTATTCACTCAAAGTGTTTATTTCTCATTGTTCTTCCTTGCACTCTTCTTGAAATTGACATACATTGAAGTTCATATAAGTGGTGCCTCCCCATGGTCGAAACCTGCACTGCTGCTCTGGAAGGAGCTTCCTGGCCACTAGGAGAAGGTGATTGCGGAGGATCCTTGCAATGGTCTTCCCTGTGGCAGGCAACAGGGAGACTCCTCTGTGGTTACGGCACTCAGACGTGTCTCCCTTCTTGAATATAGTCACAATCTCAGGCTCATGAGAGACCCTGGCTTGCGAAGGACTAAAATAGAGAGGGTACATTTGGGAAGGCACCGAACAAATCAAGTGTCTTTGATGGTGACGTGCAGAGGCAAAGTCAAGGTATTGGACGGAGCACACAAACCTCCAAACTCACCTACCCAATCCCTCAAGCAGCACTTGCCCCACATGTGGCAGTGTCTGCAATCGTGCGTTGGACTTATCAGCCATCTCAGAACCCATCGAATCAGAGTGGAAGCAAATCACCCTTGAACCCAAGGATCTGCCTAACAGAGAAGAAGATTTCGCATTGCTTAACAAAGGTTGCATTTCCTTAAAAATTACTTGATCCACAATCTACAAATTGGAATTAAAATGGAACCACAGATTTGTTAGCCTGGCATCAGTAGTAGGGAAAATGTTAGAATCTATTCTAAAGGATGTAATAATTGGGCACTTAGAAAATGACATGAGGTTGGGCAAAGTCAACATGGATTTATGAAAGAGGAATCATGGGTGGGATTTTCTGGTCTCGCCAGGCTGCTCTCCAAGTTTTCTGATCCCTCCATGACGATTCCCACTGCTGGGGATATTCCTAACATTCCTATGTTCCTAAATGATATGTATCTTTAACATATTATACTAAGCCATTAATATAGATCGTAAATAATTGAGACTTCAGCACCGATCCCTGTGGCACCCCACTAGTCACAATTTGCCAACCTGAAAATGAACTATTCACCCCGATCATTTGTCAACCCTCCACCCGTGCTAATATGTTACTCGCAACACCATGAGCTCTTATCTTGTAAAGCAGTAATCTTTCATGTGACACCTTATCTAATGGTCTTTTGGAAATCCAAATAGCCTACATCTACTGGCTTCCTTTTATTCACCCTGTTTGTTTTATCCTCAGATAAAATTAATTTGTCAAACACAATTTCCCTTTAATAATGCGCTTTGACTCTGCTTGATTGTATTATGATTTTCTAAATGTCCTGCTCCAACCTCCTTAATAATGGATCCCAGCATTTTCCGAATGACATGTTAGGCTAACAGTTTCCTGCTCCTCGTCTCCCTCCTTTCTTGTATAGGTGTGACATAGTTGCGGTTTTGCAAACTGCTTCAATCTGTCCAGAATCTAGGGAATTTACAACCAATACATTCACCAATTCTGCAGCACCTACTTTTAATACCCGAGGGTAAAGGCCTCGGAACTAATGGACTTAGTTTTCCTAGTGCTTTTTCTCCAGTGATAGTGATTGCTTTAACTTCCCCCCTCCTTTTTGCTCCTTTGTTTCCCACTATTCTTGGGGTGCTATTAGTATCTTCAACATGAAGACGGATACAAAATATTGTTCAAAGGCTCTGCCAGTGAGGTTTTTTTACACCATGAGATGTTATGATCTGAAATGCATTGCCTGAAAGGGTGGCAAAAGCATATTGAATTATATCTTTCAAAAAGGAATTGGATAAATACTTGAAAAGGAGAAATTTGCAGGGCTAAGGGCAGAGAGCAGGGGAGTGGGACTAAGAGCAGTGGCAGTGGACTGAACGACATCATCTGTGCTGTATGATTCTCTTAGCCCCATTGTTCAATTGAATTTAAGCATTTGAGAGGAACACATCTTATTAGTAACATCTGCATCATAAATCATACCGGGATCTTTCCATGAATGCTTGAAATGTGACATGCTTGCACTCACTTTATCTTCCACAGGCTGAAAAATATATTCTTTTGAATTACTTCAATCAGATGGTCTTTAAGCTGTGAGCTAAGATAACGGACTTGTCTGGGAGTGATTTATAACTGCATTGAAGCATACTACATAACTCTCCAGAATTTTCAGCATGACTAAAGTTAATTGAGAGTCTCTCTGCAATAATTGGCTCAATTAATGCTTTTAGTGCACTAGCACAAAGCGATATCACTGCTAATGGAAACTGCCTGCTGCTATCTTTATCACCTCAAATGCAAGATTACCTATGGCTGTGCATGGCCATACACAATGTAAATTACCATTGGTTGTGAATTCACTCACAAAACTCCTTTAAAGAAATAGAAAAAAGAAAAAAAAACAGTTTGCATTTATATAGCATCTTGCATGATCTCAGGACATCCCAAAGTACTTCAAGATCAATGGAATATTTAATAAAGTCTATTGTAATGTAAGAAATGCAGCAACCAATTTGCACACAGCAAGCTCCCACAAACAGCAATGGAACAATGACCAGATAACCTGTTTTAGTGACAGTGTTATCCAGGACACTGGGATAACTTCCCTACTCTCCGTTGAAATTGTCCTGTGGGATCTTCTACACTAACCATCAAGGGTTCTCAGTTCAACATCTCATTTGAAAGATGGTATCTCCAACATGTACCTCGCCCACAGTACTGCACTGGAGTGTCAGTCTTGATTGTTGTGCTCAGTTCCTGGAGTGGGGCTTGAACCCATGATTTCTGACTCAGATTCAAGGGTCCTTCCAACTGTTGTAATATGCATTTAAGGGATAATAGCATGACATCACTGGAAGGGAAGTGTGTCAAGCGATCCAGTCCTAGTTTCACTTTTGCCTCTGAGCACAACACACACATACAGCTCTGCTGCTGATTTCTTTCGAGTACAAATCCGTTTCCATCAGTTTCAGATGAAGTTACATTGTTTCCCATTGTAAGATTTGAACCCTTGATACTCTTTCGAGTAGAAACCCATTTCCATCTGTTTCAGATGAAGTTACATTGTTTCATAGTTTGCCATTGTGAGATTTGAACTCTCGATCTTGGGGTTACAAACCCAGTACCATAACCACTTGGCTATTTAGGCCAAGCAGCTCTGCTGCTGATGTCTTCATGATTTCTATCTATGTATAAATGTTTCTGTGTGCCTAGTCCAAATAAATGAACCCATAACATGTGTACACAATCCTTTATGAGTGATTGGAGTTAATTTCATTATAACAACACAACATGGTGCTCAGATTGTCAAACAGCCTGGCAGTAAGATTAAGTACAGATGAGACATGGTGAACAGCCTTAGAATATGCAACGTGATATGAGATGAACCTAGACATTCTGGCCGGTCCACAACAGAGTTGCATCATCGGAAAGAGTTGAAATCACAGGGCGGCGACTGCAAAGAAAAGCTTTGAAGTCACAGTGCCAGGATAGTGCTCAAATAAAGAGTTGGTGATTCCATCAGTGCGATGAGTAGGGCGGCGCATCCAGAGGACCAGCACCGGGTTAGCTCAGTCACGAAAAGTGAGTGACCAGGGTGTGGGCCTGATCAATAGAAAGCAAGGGAGGGTCAAACAGAAGAACAACAAAAAAAAACCTCATAAAAATAGAGCCAGAGAAGGTTGCGATTATAATGAAAGGAGCTTTGGAAAAAGGTATGAAAGCGAATACAGTGACACTCATCCCAGGTACTATAACAGAAGGAAGGTCAAAGGGATACTGTCAGAATGTCTACAAAATTCCCCAGTTTGAATTGGGATACAGCTAACCTATTATCTGAATTCAGAATATTTAAGCAGCATACAGGGCTATGCTTTCTTGATTCACGTATGCCTGAACCAGACAAACAAGCCATAAAAATTTGCCTAGTAATTGGAAATGAAGGTCTACCCAGGGTGATCACATAGGGATTAACAGCACAAGAGCTAAAGGATCCCCGAAAGATATGGTCGACATTGGAAGACTGGTTCAGAATCAGGTTAAATTTTTGTATTCATTAACTAGAGTTCATGTCATTTCAGCAACAGCCTACAGGATCCATTGTCCACTTCATCAGCAGATGCAGTGAAAAGGGTACGTACTGAGATTTTTCAAATGCAGAGCTAGCAGACAGAATTGTTGAGTTGGCAATTGCATTCACTGCCATGGAAGCTCTCCAGAAAGATCGGCTTGGCAAGTCCAAAATGTCTAGCATTGAAGGGCCACTAATGAATGAACATAAGTACAAAGTGATCCTTGCATGTCGACGAAGCTTACAGGTCTTAAGCACAACCACAATTGTTGATGCACTCACTAGAACACCAAAACTTAGCAAGACATGTGGAAGGTGTGGCCTTCTGCATGCATCAAGAAAATGCACAGCTGATCATCAATTCCATGAGACAAGTGGCAAAAAGGGCCTTTGGCAGTGGCAGTGCACGAGAGCAAAGACTGATGCAGCTACAAAGAGCCGTGCACTGATCCAAACAGATGGTATATAATGGGTACCTTCAAGCAATAAGAATGACCATCCAGTATCCTATCAGAAACATATTCATGTGGTGATTGACAAACCAGAAAATGACGATGATATGCAAATGAGATGAAGGTCAGTTTTACATTGTCAATCTCATGGAAAACAGAAATGCCATTTTACCATCCAAACTGTTTGCCAAGATTCAAATTATCTGTCCTAAGAAAGTTCGTTAACTACTCGTTATTAGCCAAGAATGACACAGGGGCAAGTGCCCCTGCAAATACCAGCAGCTACATCAAGAAACGGCAAAAGATTCTACACTACAAAAACTGTGGCAAACCATCATTGAAGGATGGCCTGATTCAGTTCAACATGTCCACAAACATATGAGACCATTTTGGCCTTATCAGGATGAGCTACGTATCTCCCAGGGAGTCAATTTAAAGGTAGGCAGGTCATCATATCTGAATCTTTGTGACCTAGTATTCTTGAACAACTTCATCACTCGTGCATGGGCATAGATCAGAAGGGAAGACTCGCAAGAGAGACAGTCTATATGGCTGGGTATAAACAATGACCTTAAAGTTGTCATCGGGAAGTGCAAAGCATGTCAAGAGCATATGCCAGGTCAGCACAAAGCACCATTGATTCCATATGAAGTTCCTACCCAACCTTGGTCCAAAATCACAACCACCTTTTTCATGTCCATGGCACTGACTTCAATGTCATCATTGACTACTTTACCTAGTATCCCATTATTCAGCAACTGCACAATACATTAAGCATAACTGTCACACACACTCTAGGTGCTATTTTCAGTTTATTTGGTATTCCTAGAGAGATAATTAAGGTAACGGTCTGCAATTTATTGTTAAACCAATTCAGAATTGCATGAAAAGTGGAACATCGATCACACTACTTCTTACCCTCATTGCCCTAGATCTAATGGCCTAGGTGAATGAATTACTCACACAGTTAAACCCCTAATTCTCAAATGTGGACAGACCAAGAAAGATCTACACCTGACACATGGCATCTTTAAGAGCAACTGTTCCTTCACCTGCCACAGGTCATTTTCGCAGACCAATGTGTACCAATGTACCTACTCTTACCCATTCCGCTCTGTCAGAAACTAGGGAGCAACTTTTAAAACTGCAAAAGAAGATGCAAAGCCCATGATAGAATTGCAGGTACAGAATTGTCAAATTTACAGTTGGGACAACAAGTTCACATCCAGGATCTCACAGAAGGTATGTGGCAACAAGTCGAGATGACAAGGATTAGTTTGGAATCAAGATCCTATGAAGTCATTACACAAAGACACAACAGCAAGGCATAACTGAGGACAAATCAAATCCATTCCAGCTCCTTAACCACTGAACAGTCCTATTGCATTGAGGACAAGATCCTGAATGAAATCAGGAACAACATCCACGAATCCCACTGATCATTGATAATTAAAGAAACTTTCAGACAAGGTTACCGTTACAAGATTTGGGCTAACCAACAGATTACCACTACTCTTTAGAGACTCGTGTATTCATCAGTTCAATGCACTTATGTAACAGTAAGTAAACATGAATATGTATTGTAAATAGTTATACTGCTTTGGAACTGGGGGAAGTATCTTTAAAAAGAAGCGGAGATGTTGCAATATGCCTCTAAGGGATAGCAGCATAACATCACTAGAAGGGAAGTGTGTCATGAAATCCAGCCTTAGTTTCACTTTTGCCTCTGAGAAGACCACACACATACACACACAGTTCTGCTGTTGATGTTTTAAAGCTTTCTATCTATATATGATGCTCTCATGTGCCTAGTCTAATTAGATGAACCCACAATGTGTTTGCATAATCTCTTATGAGTGATTGGTGTTTACATTGTTATAAAAATGCAACATCAACTAAGCCACTTTGAATGGCAAATAGCATGAGACAAAAATGAGCCAGCTATTGGATTGTCAGCTTTCCTTTTTCTCTGTAATTCTCTCTTTTTCACTGCATTTATCAGAAGCATCTGCATAAGGATGGGGGGGAGGTGGGGTGGTGGATACCTCACCTTTAGTCATTCCAATGATCTCTGTAATTCAATTAGTTATTGACATTGTGAAACTTCATGATAGCTTTCAGCTGGAGCACTGCCAGCATTGTTACAGTAGTCTCTCATTATTGAGCTAAGGAGGATGACTTCTTTCCTTTTCATTTTTGATCCCTAAGTCAATGTGATTGTACACTTAACTCTTGTTGTGTTCTTATTATGATATAAGTCCTTGGGCTTATTTGTTGTATAAGGCACAAGGCACCTATCACTCATAAAGTATTGGGTAAACATATTGTGGGTTTATTTATTAAGACTAGGCTATGAGAGAACAGTTTTACATTGTTGTACAGCTTCTTAGGGGCAATTAGGGATGGCAATAAATGCTGGCCTAGCCAGTAATATCCACATCAAATGAACAAAAGAAAATCAACTCTTTCTATTAAGAGGAAGTAAAGGCATTATCATTGAAAAATAGAGAAGCTGTTTCCTTTGGAGAGTCTAGAACTAGCAGTCACATTCTCAGGTAAGGAGTTGGCTAGGACTGAGATAAGGAGATATTTCTTCATTTTGAAGGTTGTGAATCTTTGGAATTCTCTGCCTCTAAGGGCTGAAGGTGTTCTGTCATTAAGGAGGTTCAAGACTGAGAACTATAGATATTTGGACAATAAGGCAATCAAGAGATATGGGGATAGGCAGGAAAGTGGAGTTGAAGTAGAAGATCAGCCATGATCTTAGTGAATGGCAGAGTGGGCTTGAGTGGTTTTGTGGTCTAGTCCTGCTTTGAGCTAATGAAAAAAATTGTATGGAAGCTTTTGAAAGCTGGGAAGGAGCTGTTAAGGAAATCATTTGAGAAGCTAAGCGTTGAAGTGATGAAGACATTGACTAAAGATTGAGCAGAGTTAGGAGAAGAAGCAGACAAGCTTCAGAGATAGAAGATTCAAATCTTCGGACAGTTTGGTTGCAGGAAAGGAAACTGTTGGGAATCAAGTGAGCATTCATCAGCTGGGTTTGAGATTGCAGCTCAGGAATGGAGTTTAAGTCAGTGACAGGAACAAAGCTCACCACGGCTCTGTTCAATCCTGTCTTAGTAGCCACTCACACTGAGTCACTGGGTAGTCATCAATAGTATGAAGTTCTACAGCCAAGGGAACTGAAGCCAATTCCATCAACACCAAGACCTGGTGAACATCAAGACTTGTGCTGATAAGTGACAAGTAACATTTGTGCCATACATGCATCAGGCAATGACCATATCCAGCAAGAGAGAATGCTAACAGCTCCTCATTACCATTGCCAAGTCTTCTACTATTAACATCTCGAGTGGGTGAGTCACCATTGGCCAGAAATCCATCAAGATAAATGCCATGGTTAGCAGCATAAGTTAGATGCTCAGTATTGACAAACCTCCTGACTCCCCAAAGCCTCTCTCTGTCTACAGGTCAGGGCGGGTGGAATACTCCCCACTTGCCTAGATGAATGCCACTCCAACAGTAGTGAAGATGCATGATAAAGCAGCCGAGCGATTAGTATTGGCTTAAATATTTGCTCATTCTACCATTATCTAGCTTAGCTTTCTCTTTGTGCTAAAATATACAGCTCAAGTTTCATATCACCCATGTCATGATGATGTGACTTGTGCATGAGTGGTATTAATCTGTACTATCATATGTTGATCATATTACATATTGAACTATTTAAAAAAGGCTTTTTGAAAGCAAGAAAAGCTGGCTGCCACAAGTCACCTGGCATCTGGTATTGCAAGTTGACAAGTTTCTGGAAAGTTCCAATGTGAATTATAATTCAGACATGCCACAACATCATTCTATGGAATTTTACTCCTGCTGATGTCAAGGGCTACATCAAAAGGATTTATGAAAAACTGTATTGGACCTCACATTTGCATTTCTATAAGGCTATCTCTCAAGTGGAGACAGAAAGTCTACTAGGATAATAACTACATGGAAAGGTATACTTACCTCATCAAGATGGATAATAGATATTTGGGAATTAATGGATGGGACATTACAGAATCTAATCATCTCTGCCATGAAACAAAAACCATGGTCTGCCCAGATATCTGCTAAACAAATACCTTCTGAAATCATGAGGAGAGAAGTCATGTGACTGCAGTAACCTTTTTTGTAAGCTGCTACAACAGTACTCTGGAAAAGCCAGCCAGTGGGGCAATAATATTCCCCTTTTCTCTTCTCTCTCAAGTTAAGGCCCTATCTCTACTCCTGTTTAAAATCCAGCACAGAGATAGAGAATTTTTCATCAAAAGGAACTTAGGTGCAAAATGAACTGATTCCTGGAAAAGATGTGTTATGGACCAGAAAGGGATTAATTTAAACAGCCCTGGTTTCTCCTCTCACTACCTATCTATAAACAGAAAGCTGTTTTGATTTTTGATTTCCCCTTTTATAAGTGGTGGCATATTTTCCCTAAACCTTCAGTTTTGGAGTTATTCATTCCTCTATTATTAACCCCAGAGCAAACTCGAGATAAGGTAAAATAAGAGAGGTAGTTTATTTTACACACACATGCACAAACACACACACACACAACACAGGAAAGGGTTTTGCAATGTCTGCCCCTTTTGATTCATACAATAAAAGAGGGATAAGGGAAAGAAAGTGGTTCAGGGCAAAGCCCACAATAAAAATAAGAATTATGGTTTCATGTACACCCAGAGTCCAGAATCAATGTCCAAGGAAGGTTCTTTCAGGTGGCTATGTCTGACAGAATCCTTGGTCTTGGTCTTAGGGAATCAGTTGCAGATTGAGTCTGTTGAATGCAACAAAGTATTCTTGTATCCTGGGTATTAGTTCACCCTGGGGTCAAAATACAGGATTCTTTCTGGAAATCAGGCTTGGAGAGAGATGGGGGTCAAAGGTAGGCTGCTAGCCTAGAGACCAGTTCTCTTTGGAGGTTAAATCACCTCTGAAGATAAAATTCAAAAACTGTATAATCAAAGGAATTCAAGTAGCTCAAGTCTCAGTCATATGACAGGCTGGTTTCAGGTCAACCTATTTAGCTAATGAGGTGCCCATGTTAAAACCCCTTTTGTTTTGAGCAAGTAACTGATGAACTTGTTGGAGATGACGAGTCCCAAAGAGATCTGCCTTTGTCCAGAGCTGGCTGGTGCCGATGTATTATCTATGATTCTTTTGGGTTGTCATGGCTGGAGTGTATACAATATAAGTCACATTCAGGAGGATGATGAGGTAGCATTTGTCTATTGGAACTGCTTACAAACTCCCAGCACTACGAACATGTGGTCAGCTGCAGACATTTTATCAGTCCAGTCATTCGTCCATTTTTAAAAATAGTTATAAGTTTATAAAATGGCCAGGATGGTATAGGTTTTTTTTCTTCTGGTCTTCTAATCATGTCAGGTGGATTACATTTTAAAAATAAACTGTCTCTGGCATTTACGCTTTACAAGGGCTTCAACTCCTGAAATCTCAAGACTACCATGGAGAAAAATCTATTGTAGCCACAGATCAGCAAATGACTCATAAACAATGAACTCTCTATTTTTTCTTTTCACATTGACTTTAGTTTGCCTAAGAAAGTAACTACATACTGCATGGTTTGTAATTCTGCATGCTGCATGTGCGCACATGTGTGCGTGGGTGGTGAAGGTCGGAAGTGGGTTAACCCTTTTAAATATTTTTATATCTTTACCTGGGTTGATTGTTTTCTTAATAAAAACTAACCCCTTTCTGTTTAAAACTCAAGAAAGCCTGTCAGACTGGTTTCTTGGCAATCAGCACGTGAATGGACATGCGCAGACAGTGAGTAATCATCCACGCTAAATTCATAGTTAACCTGTTACAGTTAGACTTGGAGTGGTATCACAAGGGAATCATTTTTTTACCCCTCTTCATGTGGCCAAAACATTCAATTCAGCTCATCCTCTATCTCTTCCACCCTTCATGGTGTCCTGCACTATGTACCTTGGTGCTCAGTAAAGGTAGCTTTGCATCCTCACCTTTGGCCAATCTGGTACAGACAAGGGGAAATCCTCATTTGAAACTTTGGCTCTCTCCACTACCAATTCAGCGTGTCTGCAGTGCGTAACTCTACAGGATGCAGCAACTCGCCGAGCATCACCTTGCAAAACCGTGACCACCACCACCTGGAAGGACAGGGCAAACATTGGGCATGAGAACACCACCGCCTCCAAGTTCCCTTCCAAGTCACTCACCATCCTGATCTGGAGCTAAATCGCCTTCCCTACACTGCCACTAGGTCAAAATCCTGGAGCTTCTTTCCTATAAGCACAGTGGTTGTGCCTACGCAACATGGACCGCAGCGATTCAGGAAGGCAGCTCACCTCCACTTTCTCAAGGCCAATGTGGGAATGGACAATAAATATTGGCCTAGCCAGCGATGCCTGCATCCCAACAATGAGAAGAAGAATCAATATGCATTCATGACTCTCATGCCAGCAATCGCATCATCTAGGAACATAGAATGGAGGATTAATCCTGAACCTTCTAGTGTGTATGCTTTAGTGGCATAACATATATCTTAGAATCTGTGCAGAAAGATGCAATTAGGCCCATCATGTCCGTTGCTGGCTCTTTGAAAGAGCTATCCATGAAAACCATTTACCCATGAAACCATCAACAGGGGCCTTGGATTTCTATTTTCTTGTTATTTTTAAGGTCAAAACGCTATTCTCAAGCCTTTTAAAATCCATTGTGAACTAGCCTGCAGGTAATGCGAATGGTGTGCTCACATTCACGTTGTGTTCAAATCCCATTTATATCATCGCAGGTCTGCTGCTGTCACTGCAGGGTGATGTAGTTAAACAGATGGAATCCTTCTGCTTGCTATCTACAAATAAAAGTGAGAGCAATTAAAACCACAGCAGGATGTCAAGTGTCGGCAGGGTGGCTCGCTAACTGACTGTGTCGGAGTAGTAGTGTACGTGTTTGCACCTGTAGTTTGCCACATGGTCCTTGGATGAGGAGAGCAGCTGGCTGACACAAACTCACTGGAAAGGAGGTAGAAATCTTAGCTGCTGTCAGCCTGAGAATGCTGTCATGCTCGGTCCCACCCGTGGCCAGAGGATGTGCTTGCAGTGGCCTAGAGGAGGGGGTAAATCTGCTTGTTCTACCTTTACAATTGGTGCCCATGTAATACCTAAGCACCATGAAAAAAATATGATACATAGAGACCCGTGAAGCTCACATAAATACAGCTGGATCCAGTCATACAAATTAGGAACAAAAGTTTAATACAAAAGCAAAATACTGCACACGCTTGAAATCGGAAATAAGAATAGCAAACACTGGAAATACTCAACAGGTCAGGTGGCATGTGTGGTGAGAGAAGCAGAGTTAAATGGCTGGAGAGCCGGCAGCACACCCACACCAGCTCTTCTTGGGAAGGCCTGCTGAACAACAAACCAATCAGGAAGTGGCGAGACCAGCAGCGGGGCTTCATTTGGAACCAGGACCCTTGAGGGTAGAAGTCTTGGCCACTGAGAGCTGCCAGCCAATCAAAGGCCGGCAAGCCTTGTGCTCAGCAGTGTCACTGGGAGGCCATGGCTGTTACCGGGAGGATACTGTCACAGTCCGAGCTGAAGGTAACACTGGACGAGTCAGACCCCAGAGTGAATCCTGGCTTGATAGATCCGAACGGTTTCTTTTAGAAACTGTGGAGATCAGTTACTGAACACATTCACTAGCGTCTTCCAGTGTACTTTTAACACAAAGAATGAAACATTTATTAAACAAGGAAAATGAAAATATATTAAACTAGACAAAAAAATTGGAATGGTTTCAATACAAACACCAGAAAATGATTCAAGCGCACACTATTCTTTTTATCCCAGCAATAGCCTTACAGACACAAAACCCCAGTGAAGATTTACCACTATCTCAATACCAAGGCTTCTTGTTTGAGCTGGTCCAGTTGCATTCACTGATGGATTTCTGAGCATTCACTAGATGCTTTTTTTTCCAGCTGGCATCTCTCCCTGACAGACCCAAAAACCACCATTAAACTCACTATTATTTCAAATTCAGAGCAAACACATGAGTTTCCTAAACTCAGTTCAGCATAAGCCTTGCAGGATTTCTTACTGGAGAGCTTGGAGGTTCTTCCTTCAGCCTCTGGCATACACACACTGACTGAAGTGCCCTTCCGTCTTCCCCCGTGTCTCTTTGTGTCCCTGGACACCCGATGTTAGACAATAGCACAGTATTTTTTTTCCTACTTTATGTTTGTTTTATACATTCACCAAACTACTAACCCTTTTGCAAGTTCACTTCAAGTGTTGTAAAATCTTCTTAAAAATGCAAGAAAAGACATGAAAGGGTGAGGTAAAAAAAACAAGAAAGAACAAAGGAAATCATAAGAACTGAAATCAGGCCAGGCCTCGCAGGGTAGTTGTAAGTAAAGAAAAATTTCCTTTCTGATCGTCGAAGCAATCCCCTCAGAGCCTGCCGCAGTTTGGAAGAGTGGAGCCTTTTGATCCAAACTCGGACGTCTGGTCTCATTATGTTGCACGCCTTGCATTCATCTTCCAGGCGAATGACATCACAGGGGAGGAGAAGAAGCACGTGATCCTCTTACCCACATGTGGGAGTAAGACATATGGATTAATTCAAATTTTTTTGACACCCAGTGCTCCAGATTCGAAAAGCTTTGATGACTTAGTGAACCTCGTAAAGGATCATTACCAGCCCAAGCCGTCGGTGACGAAGCAATGGTTCAAATTTAACTCAAGAATTTGAGCCGCGGGGGAGACAGTTGCTTGTTACGTGGCAAAGTCTGAAGCAATTAACTGAATATTGCGAGTTTGGTATATCTAGCAATGATATGCTTAGAGATCGTTTGGTATGCAGTATATATGAAGATACGAGTCAGAAGAGATTATTATCTGAGACAAATTTAGATTTTCAGAAGGCATTGGAAATCGGTCTGGCAATGGAAGACGCAGTGCGAGACTCAAAGGCCATACAGGGAGCACAAAATGACACTGCCCTCCTCACTGGGTGGGCAGTCTTAGCCAAAAAGAACGTGAACGTGCAAATCTTTACTGAGAGACAGGAAAAGCCACTGCTAACAGACAAGTTAAATGAAATAACTTAGCAGCAAAAACATGGCATAATTGTACAGAGGTGGAAGCAGACAACCTTGTAATCAATCACAGTTAAAAAAGATCAAATGTTTTTTCTGTCATCAAAATAGACATCTCATGAGACATTGTAAAGATAGAATCAGGCAGACTTTCAGACAAAAGCAAAAACCCAAAAAGGTATGCAGCATTGAAAAGCCTGGAGTAATAGATTCAGATATTTATTTGTTGTATAATTTAAAGGTAAGAAGTACAGAACGTATCTTTGTAACCATGAGGGTGAATACGAGGCCTATCAGAATGGAGGTGGATACTGGTACAGCCACTACAGTGATAAGTGAGCAGACTTATAAATGCCTGAATCATGGGGAATGTAAACTAAATTTGGGAGAAACTGATGCCAAATTGAAAACTTCCACAGGAGAAGACATACAACACAGTAGCAGGCGAGGGGCCTAGTCTCCACGGACAAAACTGGTGAAAGAAATTAAATTGGAATGGCCTGAAATCTTCTAACTGAGAACTACAAAAATATGCCTCAGTTTTCAAGGACGAACTTGGAAAGGTTGAAGAGGAACAAACAAAAATTAATGTAGATCCAGAGGTAACACCAAGGTTTATGAAGACAAGACCAGTAACTTATGCAATGTGGGAAAAGGTAGACACCAAACTGAACAGATTAGAAAAACTGGGAGTGGTACAGACAATGCAGTTTTCAGAATGGCAGCACCAAATGTACCTGTTCTCAAACCTGACCAAAGCATTTGAATTTGTGGGGACTACAAATTAACAGTCAATAAAGTGGCTAAGTTGGACAGACACCCTATACCAAAAATTGAAGACTTGTATGCTAAACTGACAGGTGGAACTGCCTACACAAAGCTTGATATAAGTCATGCCTATCAACAATTAGAGGATTAGAGAAGGCTTCCCTGAAGTTTGTCACCATTAGTACACACAAAGGGTTTAGCTTTTAGGAGTATCTTCAGCTTGCACCATATTCCAGAGAGCCATGGAAAGTTTATTACAAGCACTGCACCATGCTATAGTTTATTTGGATGATGTTCTCATGACTGGACTCACTGGAAAGGAACATTTGATGAACTTGGAAGAAGTTTTGAAACGTTTTTCGCAGGTTGGAGTGAGGTTGAAATATGAAAAGTGCACATTCCAAACGAAAGAGGTAATTTACCTCAGTCACAAGGTTGATTCACAAGGCCTCCACCCAGTTGAAGAAAAAGTGAAAACCGTTAGAGAAGCACCAGTGCCAAAAAGTACATCCGAACTGAAATCATTCTAGGGGATGATCAATTAATATGGACGTTTTTTGCCTAATTTGTCGACAGGACTGGCACCCCTGTATTAGTTTCTCAAAAAGAACCAGCAGTAGTCATGGTAAACACCACAGGAAGAACATTTCACAAAATTGAAACAGTTGTTACAATCATCTATACTTGTACATTTTGACCCAAAAAATGAGTTGGTATTAGCATGTGACACATCTCCCTATGGAATGGGAACAGTGCTTTCCCATCGAATGGATGATGGATCAGAATGACACTCAATAAAGCAGGAAAAGAAGGCCTGGCAATCATTTCCAGTGTTAAGAAGTTTCACCAATATGTACACAGTCATCATTTTACTATCATATCAGACCACAAGCCATTATTAGGATTATTCAGCAAAGACAAGGCTATGCCCCCTATAGCCTCAGCAAGAGTATAAAGATGGGCATTGATCTTGGCTGCATATGAATATACTCTCATTCATTGACCTGGAAGTCAAATTGCAAATGTACATGGACTCAGTCGTTTGCCCGTGCAAATAAAAGATGGGAATGTTCCAATTCCTCAAGAATTCACTTTGCTATTGAACATCCCGGACTCATCACCGATATGTGCTAGACAGATTAAAGGTTGCACAAATCGAGATCCCTTCTTATCCAAAGTGCGAGATCAAGTTCTTCATGGTTGATCACAAGAACAAGAATCTGATGAAATGAAGCCATATTTCCAGAAGATACAAAATGACCAGCCAGGGTGGTATCTTATTGCAGGGAGCTTGAGTGATTGTTCCTCTAAAAGGACAAAAGCCATTGTTAACTGAACTTCACAGTGCACATCCCGGAATTTCCAAAATGAAGGCAATAGCACGCAGCTATCTATGGTGGCCTGGGATGGAGGGAGAAATAGAAAACTTAGTGAGCAGTTGTAAGTAGTGTCAGCAAGTGCAAAAATTACCTGGAACAGCTTTACACTCCTGAGATTGGCCAGGAAGGCCATAGGTTTGAGTACATATTGACTATGTGGGACCTTTTTATGGGAACAATGTTTCTACTTATCGTCAACACTATTTCAAACAGGATGGACATATATGAAGTGAGGTCGCCGACATCTTCTGCTACAATAGACAAGCTTGGACAAAGTTTTGCAATCAATGGACTACCGGAAGTGGTCGTATCAGACAATGGAATAGTATTCACAAGTACTGAATTTCACCAGTTTATTAGCCTTAACTGTATTACTCATGTGAAAACTTCAGCATACCACCCTTCTTCAAATGGACTGGCCGAGACAGCAGGTCAGACGTTCAAATCTGGTATGAAGAAGTTGCCTGGAGATTCTATAGTGACTAAATTCTTTTCCATTACAGAATCGCCCCTCATGCGACAACAGGTGTCACACCTGCGGAATTGTTGAAAAAGCGTTTGTCTCCAATCGCGATTGAGCCTAATTACGCCAAACTTTGAGGGGGAAGGTGGAAAGGAGTCAGGGAAGTCAGAAAATTGGACATGGCTGTCACAGCTGTGACAGGATGTTTCATATAGGAGAGAAAGTATTTGTGAAAAGTTTTAGAGAAGGACCAACATGGTTCTTTGGTGAAATAAGTGCAGCAACGGAACCTCTTTCCTACCGTGTGAAAGTGGAAGATCGATTCATACTGACATGTGTGGATTATGAGAACATAAGAACATAAGAAATAGGAACAGGAGTAGATCATTCAGCCCCTCGAGCCTGCTCCACCATTCAGTAAGATCATGGCTGATTTTCTTGCGTTTCGATTTCCATATTCCCATCTAACCCTGATAACTTTTGATTCCTTGCCTAACAAGAATCTATTACCTCTGCCTTAAAAATATTCAGTAACGCCCCTTCCACCACCTTCTGAGGTCACTTAACCCAGCAGGTAGGCTTTCCCTGCTGGCCGCCGCTCCCCCCACCAACTGAGTGCAGTGACTGCATTGAATCATTGACGGCATGTGTCCTTCGCTGGGGGAGGCCAGCAGATATTGCCCATGCCGAGGTCACCCTGAAAGGGTGGTGATGAGATGGGTTCTGTCCCCACAGCATATGGTACAGTGACACCCACATTACTGTTCTGGGGGCAGCCTGGAGGATCTGCACCTAGGCGCAGTGCCGGAACTGTAAAACATGTCAAAGTCAGGGTGCTGACAGGCTGGGAGGGCAGCTTCCAGGTGGCGGGGCACCGATCCATCTGCTGCCCTTTGCATTCCTCATGTTTGCGCCTCCTTGCTTTGCCAGGTTAGTCTGTGTAGTGCCAAATGTGATGGAGGCAGTGATGTGGCCAATTGGGTGGTATAGGCCTAGCATCTGTGTGTGAGTGTGCAGCAGCTGCAGGGTGAAGAGGCACTGGAGCCCTGCAATGCCCCACTCTGCTTGGGGTGGGACAGCAGCGAAGAGAATCCAGGTACAAGTTGCACTAATCAATGTTCTTCTTTTCTTTTCAGGAGAAGAATGCTCATGATGCTGCCGAGTGGGTGGGGACTGGTGGAGGGCCGGCCCAGTTGGCCATCATTTCCAGGTTCGAGCTGGAAGCCCTCAATCTGGAGAGGCGCCATGTGCCCAGGTCCACTGGTGTTGGTGAGGCTGGGGTGCCACAGGCAGGTATGTTAGCCCAGCATTGAGGTCACCATTAGTGTCCCAGCAGCGCTGGCACTGCTGAATGTTCAGTGAGTGAAGTTTGCAATATGGCTTGACCATTGCTTGTGGAAGGATGAGCGCAGAATGATCCAGGGGACAGGGATGTGTATTGACACTGTCTCCACGTTAACTAATCAAATGTCCTCATTCTTCCTTTCAGCATCAGTGGATCAGGGCCGGGAGGAGGAGGCACAGGGGCCCCCTCTCACACCTGAGGGCCCTGAAGTCTCTGACCCACAGCCTCACACCATCTCTGCCAGGCAGGCACCAGTGCAGATACTGGCACCTCAGTGGGAATTAGATCATCGGCTAGTGTCCCGGGGCACAGCGGTGAGGGCACCTCACAGTCGCTGGAGGAGCTGGCTGTGACAGAGAGTGCCCATTGTGCCAGCAGTCGGAGGACTGCAGGGGACCAGGCACATGCTCAGTCAGTGGCTGATGATGTGCATCTGGAGTCGTCCATGAGGCAGCAAACGCTGGAAGGGTGTGCGGGAGGATCTGTCAGAGATACACGAGGCTGTGCTTGGCTTGGTGTCTGTGGTGGAGGAGTCTACGTGGACCATCGCTGATGCAATGAGCCTCATGTCCGAGCGCCATGCGTCCTCCATTAAGAGAGTGGCGACTCTCGTGGAGAGACTCCTCCAGGAGACCCATCAGGGCTTCCTGGGGATGCGCTCTGACCAGCAAGCTCTCACATTGGCATTGACCTCAGCTTGTCAGTGCCAGTGTGGGAGTTGGTCTGGGTACCAAGTTTCCCAGCTCAGTGCCCATCCATCCATTGTGAGCAGGGAGGTCCAAAGCGACCTCATGTCGGCGCAGCAGCTGCCTGTTGTCTCTGTGGGCACCTGTCAGGGCACCCCGGATGAGGGCAGCAGCTCCTCCGCCCCTCTGCTGAATCTGATGAGACTGCGGCGACTGGGGAGTTGCTAGCTGTGGCACTGGCAGCTCCCTCCCAGGCGGGGCCAGCACAGGCTCCAGGGGCCAGACCACAGCCACCAAGGTCATCGAGGCCATTAGGACAGCACAGTGAGCAGGCTGGCTCAGGTGCCAGTGCCAGCGAGGGGAGCATCTAGATGTAGCACCCAGAAATGTAAATTTAAGGCTCCTTAGGCACACCACAAGTTTCTCACTAGTGCTTTTGTGTTGCCCCACAATGAGGTCATGATTAGTTGGTGTGGCGTTTAACACCTTTGGCATTTTGTTTTCTTAATTTCATTTGATTATATCAATAAATTTAGACAAGTAACCATGGCTGAGGGTGACTCTTTTCCTCTGCAGGTGGATGGTTACCCATGATGTTATGAGTGAGGTGTGTCACATTGAGCTTTATTGACAAGGCCCTTAGTTAATGTTCCTATCCAGACAGACTTAGCACTCAGGTATCGAGTACGGAGCCTGCAGCACAGGCTTGTGTTGGAGGTCCATCTCTGGTGTGCTAGCTGATGATTTGTTGGATTAAAGCCTCCCAGGTATCCCTGCCTCCTTGGAGTATGCCCGGATCAGCGTCTACCTCCTCAGCATTTCCCTGTGTGTGCTCATCCTCAGACTCACTGCTGGACTCATCGTGTGCAGCCGCAGCAATTGTGTCTACATCTTCTTCGTCCACAACGCTGTCCCTTTCCAGTGCAAGATTGTGGAGAGCGCAGCGTGCAACCACTATCAGTGACATACGATCTGGGGGGTACTGGAGTGCGCCCCCTGAGCGGTCCAGGCATTGGAAGCGCATCTTGAGAAGACTGATGGCTCTCTCCACCACTTCCCTTGTGGAGCCGTGGCTCCTATTGTACCGCTGCTCAGCCTCTGTTCTTGGATGGCGGAGAAGCGTCATGAGCCACCTTCTGAGGGGATAGCCCTTGTCACCCAGCAGCCATCCATCCAGCTGGGCTGGAGCACTGAAGAGCCCTGGCAACTGGGAGTGTCTGAGGATGTAGGCATCGTGGGAGCTGCCTGGGTACCTTGCACAGACTTGTAGAATCAGCATCCTGTGATCACACACTATCTGCACGTTCATGGAATGGAAGCCCTTCCTGTTGACAAAGGCACCGGGCTCACCTGCTGGTGCCTTGATGGCCACATGTGTGCAGTCTATAGCACCCTGGACGCGGGGGAAGCCAGCAATGGCCGTGAAGCCTCTGGCTCACTGTGTCTGGCTTGCCTGGTCCCAGCAGTAGTGGATGAACGTCAATGCATGCCTGAACAGAGCGTCTGTAACCTGCTTGACACAAGTGTGGACAGCTGATTGGGATACACTGCAAAGATCACCCACCGAGCCCTGGAAAGATCCAGAGGCATAGAAGTTGAGGGCAGCTGTGACCTTCAGGGCTACTGGCACAGGGTGACCACCCACACAGTTAGCGGAGATCTCAGGGCCTATCATCTGACAGATAGGGTTGACTGTCTCTCTTGAGAGATGGAGACTCCTTCGGCACTGCACCTCAGACATATTAAGATAGCTGCTTCACCACCTGTATACCCTGGCAGTAGAATAGTGGCATCTTCTGCGGCCCCTTCTGCCTTGGACTTCCTCTTGGCCCTGCGCCCCTTCTGCCTGTGCCTCTCCTTCCAAAGCCCCTGGAGGCTGAATGTACACTCCTGGCCTCCTCCTCCTTCTGGCCCTCCCTTCCTCCTCAGGGGAGGTGCCTCCAGTAGAGAACACAACCATCATTCCCAGGCTAAAGGAAAGCTTCCCGAAACCTGCAGGCCCCAAAAAGGATCTTCACTGTACAGTGCTGACCTGAAGGTTGAGTCCTGCCTGAGCAGCTGGCCTGAGTTTTGAAGTATTTCTGCTCATACAGGCAAGTGTCAGTAACTTTCCAAATTAAATATCTGACTGAGCACATTCGCAACCCCACTGACTCTTCTTATCCCGCCCGTGGATGAGGTTTATACAAATGTGTCCTACCCGCCTGCCTGTTGCGCCTGTGTGACGACCTGAAGATTGGGCAGGCCTCGAAAAATCCCTGTCAATTGGCACCTCAAGGGTCTTAAAAGGCCTGTTAATTAATGGCGGGAGCGCACGGAGATCATCTGATGCCCACCCACTGAAATATCACGATGGCGCGCCTTGACATCGGGACGCTTGCCCAACGTCACCGCGCATCATCTTATGCGTTGACATGTGGGGCCTGACCCGCACACCAATGGGAAAATTCTGCCCCAATAAATTGGTTAAACCTAATTTCCCTTTCACAAAACCATGCTGACTCTTCCCTATTGCTTTGAGCTCTCCTAAGTGCCCAGCTATAACCTCCTTAATGATCAATTCTAATAACTTCCCCATGACAGAAGTCAAGCTAACTGGTCTATAGTTTCCTTTTTCTGCCTCCCTCCCTTCTTGAATAGAGGGGTTATATTTGCTACTTTCCAATCTGATGCAACCTTTCCAGGACCTCGCAAATTTTGGAAAATTAACACTAGCGCATCAATTACCTCATTAACCACCTCTTTTAAGGCTCTAGGATGTAGTCCGTTGGGACCTGGAGACTTGCCAGCCTGCAGCTCCATCAATTTGCTCAGTACCGTTTCCCTAGTGATTTCAGTTTCACCAAGTTCCTTTCTCCCATTCACCTCCTGATTTGCAGCTATTACTGGAATGTTTTTTGTATCTTCTATAGTGAACACAGAAGCAAAATATTTGTTCATTTCTTCCACCATTTCCTTATTGTCTACTATTACCTCCCCGCTGTCACTCTCCAGAGGACCAACACTCACTTTACTTACTCTTTTCCTTTTTAAATACCTGTATAAGAGGAGAAACGAAATAGCCAGAAATTATTCCACCAGTGTTTGTGGCTGAATCAAAGTCTCCTGTTGAAAGAACTCAACCAAGTATAGGCGTGTCTGAACTGTGCACGACTGTACCCGAAGGAGTCGAAGAAACAGATTTACAGATACCTACTGAAGAACCAGATGCTCAGACGTCCACAGTAAAGGAGCTTCCGGATAAAACATCAGAAGCTGTAGAGCTGAGACATTCTACATGCATAAGGAAACCCCCAGAAAGACTGACTTTGTAAAATATTTATCTGTGTGAATAATTTGATATTTTGAACAAACTATAAAATGTATTTCTGGGTAAAGGGGGAGCGATGTAGTAATCTGATATGTAATATACCTTTAAGACAAATGTTGTAACGTAAGGTCACATGATCTTGATACTCAACAGCAGATAGCATGGGCTACCTCTGTGGGGTAGCCTTGGGTTAGAGTCTGAAGAGTAAAGACAGGGTTTTGAGTTGTAAGTACACAAGTGTAGCTGCTGAGTTTCTTCTGTAAATAAATGGAACGTGTTTCTTCTAAGAAACCTCATTCATTTGTACTTAAAAAAATTATTGTGCTAAGAAAGCACAAAAGAAGATGGTTGTGGTTGTTACAGGTCAGTCATCTCAGCTCCAGGGCATTGCCACAGGAGTTCCTCAGGTTAGTATCCTCAGCCCAACCATCTTCAGCTGCTTTATCAATGACCTTCCTTCCATCATATGGTCAGAAGTGGGGATATTCGCTGATGATTGCACAATGTTCAGCACCATTCGCGACTCCTCAGATACTGAAGCAGTCCATGTCCAAATGCAGCAAGGCCTGGACAATGTCCAGGCTTGGGCTGACAAGTGGCAAGTAACATTCGTGCCACACAAGTGTCAGGCAATGACCATCTCCAACAAGAGAGAAACCAACCATCGCCCCTTGATGTTCAATGGCATTACCCCCACTATCAACATTCCCCACTATCAACATCCTGAGGGTTACCATTAACCAGAAACTGAACTGGACTAGCCATATAAATACTGTGGCTACAAGAGCAGGTCAGAGGCTAGTAATCCTGTGACAAGTAACTCACCTCCTGCCTCCCCAAATCCTGTCCACCATCTACAAGGCACAAGTCAGGAGTGTGATGGAATATTCCCCACTTGCCTGGATGAGTGCAGCTCCTGCAACACCCAAGAAGCTCGACACCATCCAGGACAAAGCTGTTTGCTAGATTGGCACCACATCCACAAATGTTCACTCCCTCAATCACCGACACACAGTAGCAGCAGTGTGTACCATCTACAAGATGAACTGCAGTACTTCACCAAGGTGGAGTGCTAAATAGTGAGGAGGACAGCCTTAGATTACAGGAGGATATAGACGGGCTTGTCAGACGGGCTGATCAGTGGCAATTTAAGTGTGAGGTGATGCACCTGGGCAGGGCAAACAAGGCACGGGAATACATGATGAATGGTAAGACCCTGGGAAGTGCTGAGGATCAGAGGGACCTTGATGTACATGTCCACCGGTCTCTTAAAGTAGAGGGAGAAGTAGATAAGGTGGTTAAGGTGGCATATGGGATACTTGCCTTTATTAGCTGAGGCATAGAATATAAGAGCAGATAGGTTACGCTGGACCTGTATAAAATGTTGGCTAGGCCACAGCAAGAGTATTGCGTGCAGTTCTGGAATCCTCATTATAGGACGGATGTGATTGCATTAGAGAGAGTGCAGAGGAGATTTACCAGGATGTTGCCTGGGCTGGAGAGTTTTAGTTATGAGGAGAGATTAGATAAACTGGGGTTATTTTCCCTGGAGCAGAGGAGATTGAGAGGATACATTATTGAGGTGTATGAAATTAATGAGGGGCTTAGACAGGGTAGACAGGAAGGAACTTTTCCCCTTGGTGGAGGGATCAATAACCAGAGAGCATAGATTTAAGGAAAGGGGCAGGAGGTTTAGAGGGAATGTGAGGATGTGATGTGGTAGAGGCAGAAGACATCATAACATTTAAAAAGTATTTGGATGTGCACTTGCGATGCTACGGGATACAAGGTTATGGGCCTAGTGCTGGAAATTGGGATTAGAATAGTTAGGTACTTGTTTGATCAGCACGGACTCAATGGGCCAAAGGGCCTTTTTCTGTGCTGTAGACCTCTATGACTCCTTCGGCAGTACCTTCTAAATCCATGACCGCTACCATCTAGAAGGACAAGGGCAGCAGAGAGATGGGAAAACCACCACCTGGAAGTTCCCCTCCAAGTCACACACCACCTTGACTTGGAAATATATCGCCGTTCCTTCACTGTCGCTGGGTCAAAATCCTGGAACCCCCTCCCTAACTATGCCACATGGACTGCAACAGTTCAAGAAGACAGCTCACCACCACCTTCTCAAGGGCAATTAGGGAGGGGTAATAAATGCTGGCCCAGCCAGTGATGCCCACATCCCGTGAATGAATAAGGAAATGAGAATGGCCTACTGAGCTTCTCTGTCTTGGTGCTGACTTGGTCACCCCGAAGCAAGCATGTAATCTGGAGCCTTTAGCCCCAACAAACCAGGGCACTGGACCCAACACTTGTCGTAGAGTCATAGAGTTATATAGCGCAGAGACAGGCCCTTCGGGCCATCAAGCACCTAGATATTCTTATCCCATTTTCCAGCACTTGTCCCATAGCCCTGTATGCTGTGGTGTTCCAAGTACTGGTCTAAATACCTCTTAACTATTGTGAGGGTTCCTGCCTCTACCACCCCCTCAGGCAGTGTGTCCAAGATTCCAACCACCCTCTGGGTGAAAAAATCTTCTCAAACCCCCTCTAAATCTCCTGTCCCTTACCTTAGATCTATGCCCCCTGGTTACTGACACCTCCGCTAAGGGGAGACTTGTGTTTACCTGTGTAGAATTAAGCATGGAGTTATCTCATAGTCTGCGCTATACCATATATATATATATATATATATATATATATATACACACACATATATTTATAAATGTATACAGTTATGTGTTACCAATAAACTGTTAATATTCAATCTTACGAACCCCTGAAACTCTTCATGAGACCTGCAACATCTTTTAACATTCAGCTCCTCTGGATGGATCTTTGGCTTGTTGTCTTGTCCCATTCCCAGCCTCTTTTACCTTGCGCCTCTTGTTTTTGTCATTCAACCTGTCCTGGATTCATCCGATCTCTCTCATTCTTTCCTCCCCTGCCTCTGTATTTGGTTAAAACCCAGTTGTACCGCAAACATTTTACAGTTCTGGCAAGAGGACATGGGACTGAAATATTGGGCTGAATTGTGCCGGCTCCCAGGCAGCGGGCTGGGAGGCTGGGAGGCTGGGAGCTGAGGCTGGGCGGTGGGGGGGCAGGGGTGGTAAAACCACAGGGAGTTGGGTTGGGATCATCCACAGTCCCCGGTGTCAGCGCGTCTTTGCCAGTGGCAGGAATGGAAATGGACGGTTGCATGACTCAAGGAGGTGGGCAGCCAATGTACAGGGTTAAGGCCCTGTTCAGGGCCTTTTTACATTGCCTTCAGCATTTTGCAGAGGTGGGGATGCCCTGCCACATAGGGAGCCCACCAGCTAAATGGAGGCGGCCTCTCAGTGGCAGCCTGGGGGAGGGGGAAGGTCTGACAGGCCAAAGAGGGGCCTGCGGGCAGGGGAAGCGCCAGCTGTGTCCCCAACAACCTCCCCGGAACGAATTTCCCTTTGACTCTTGGCTCCATGAGTCTTTAGGAATGATTTTGCCTCCTTCGTTGCCCAGCTCCCAAGGTGCCCTGCGTTCCTCAGCACCGAACACTTCCCCCAATGGCTGGGGAGCCTTGTGATTGGGCCAGCAGCATGGAGTGCCGACCCGCCAGCCTTCATTGGACAGTGGGCCCATAGGGAGCAAATTCGGAGTCCAGGCCCATGTTAAAATTGCCTCGAGGGTCCCATTACCATCAAGTGCGGCTTCGTGACCTGCTTTTCAGCCCAATGTCGGGGTCCCCACAGAGTCAAGTTCAGTCTGTTAACTTGTTTTCTCACATCAAAGATACTGCTTGACTTGCTGAGCTTTTATCTCTCGGAGTCAGAGCTTGTCTCTCAAAGGGACAGTTCATCATTTCAGATCAATCTTACTTGAACAAGTAAATCAGTCAAATGATCCCTCCAGCATCAAATTTAAACTGACTGGAATAACTTTGAATTGGGGTGAAAACAGAAAGTTGGCAGCACATCGATTCAGACGCTCATTACCTCTTCTGGATTTCCATTTCCATTGACTTCAAAGTTGCCTGATTGGCTTCTTTTCTTGATTTTATTTTTTCACGGGGCGTGGGGGTCACTGGATAAGCCGGCATTTTTATTGTCCGTCCCCAATTGTCCTCGAGGAGGTGGTGGTGAACCGCCTTCATGAACTGCTGCAATCCCTGTGGTGTAGGTGCACCCACCGTGTGGTTAGTGGGGAGGGGGAGCTCCAAGGGCAGAATCGTCCCAGGTTTGCACCAAGTGCGCTAATGGGCGGGGAAAAGGACTTTTTTCCCGCCGGCCACAATGGCAGCTTTTCAGGCCGTATCATTCCAACCCTGCCTCATTAATTAGCCAATCCCGGGAAACATGCCGCTTCGAAAGTGGGAGGGCTCTCATTCACCCACCATGCCATCACCTCGCCGCTCCATCGCGCCAGACGCCATATTTAAAGTGTGGCCGGGCGCCCTCTCCTTGGTGCCTCGAGGCTAGGACTGCACAGAAGGCATGGCCTCAAAAGGCAAGAAGAATGTAGCCTCCCGATTTATTAACACGCTCCTCGAGCACCTTTTGGAGGCCCGCCATGATGTCCTCTAGCTCCGCTCTGGGTGAAGGACAGCAAGCCAGGTCACCAATCCAGCTTAGGGGGGCGGTAGCAGCTGTGGTCAGTACCAGTGCCCAGCAAAACAGCGTTGCATCCGTTATGCCAGGGTAAGTCACTCTTCCCATCACTCTCAGCTCACACACTCACAAACCCATCATACATCCACAGATGTATCTCACCTCAAGGGATGACACCACTAACTCTCTCACATCTTCCTTAGGCTCATATCCTCTGGAGCTCATATCCTCATCCAGTCAGTGGCTCTGCTCACCGCACAAACATTCCATTCAGCGCCATGTATGCTGCTCACACTCGCTCCATCTGTTTTCATGCAGGAGAAGCTGCCTCACAGCAGCAGGGAGAGGTCCCAGACCAGGGCTGGAGTGGCCCACATAAGGCCCCTCACTCACTTTGAAGAGTGTGTCACCACGCTGACTGATGAGGATGTGGACTGTGCCTGTGGTGACAGTGAGGTCGGCGGCAAACACCCATGTGAGGATCCTTCACCACATCATCCCTCTCTGAACACAACTGTGAGTGCTCTCTCTCTCCTGCTTTTGACTCTGCTGCCATGCACTAATTATCTCTACTTTGGTTCACACGGGGCTCTGCCAAGCGATTAACACTCTCAGTCAGTCAGTCCCTCAGCTCCATCAAGGTGCTCACTTCCAGCCAAGAGGACACCTCCTCCATTGAAGATCTAGAAATAAGCAGCCTGGAAGACCTGACACAGCGCCTACCCACAACCTCGACCAGCGCAGAGACACACACCTTGGTGGGACCTAGATCTAGAGCGGGCTTGGGTTCACTACCTGGTGGTCACAGTGCAGACACGTGTCCACAGCAGAAGGAGGCAGGTTCAGCCGAGCTATCTGGTACCCAGATGGCTGATGGAGAAGAGGCAGCAGTGAGGTTCAATTCTGATGACGAGCCTCTGGACTCAGCTTTTCAACTGATCATGGAAAGTCAGCAGAAGGCATGGGAACATCACACAGAGCTGTTGGAAGCCCTCAACAGAGTGGTATGCGAGTTGGAGGAGTGCGTCCGCTTGCTCTCTGATGAAGTGGTGCCCACATGTGCACATGAATGTCTCTATGGGAAGGATGGTGGATGCCATAGAGACCCTTGTCCAGCAGAATGAGGAAATGTGCGCAGACCAGCACTCCATCATGGCAGCCATGGGTGAGACCCTGCAGTGGCAACACAAGAGGGAAATGGGGCGCCATGTCATCCCTCCGGATGCTCTTTCCCCTCAAGGAGTCAGGCCGTGGCACTCGGGCACTCGATGGGAGGAGAAGCGGCAGCTGGACACCCCTGGGTCATCCACTCAGGAATCTCAGAGGCTGTCCTCTCCCTCCGAGTCCCCTTTACTTGTGACCCCCTCATTCTCTGTCACCGCAGAGGGAGCAACTGGTCACAGGAGGGCAGCCAAAGCAAGCCGGGACTCTCAAGGTCCCAGCTCTCCAAAGGGACAACACCAAAGTCATCAGAGGCAACAGGACCAACCATTGCACAGGCTGTCTCCACCCCTGCTGCGCATGTCAGGGCAGCACCCTGAAGGTTCAAGGCATTAGACATACATGTTCCCTTCCTTCCCGAAAATCCAAATCCCATCCATTAACTTCCCTGACCTCATCCTTCTCATCCCAAGGATCCGTGTCTGCCTCTGGAGTCCCCCTCAAACACCCATGTTGTACCATCAATCGATACTGTTGCACTCTCCCCCTCCCACCCCACTGCCTCACTCTGCCCTCGGTCATTCTCACCATTCCATCCTACCATGCCCAGCCTGAGTTTGCTCCCCAGGAGGTAGCCATGGACTCAACAGAGCTCTCCCTTGCACATTCATCTGGAAATCCCCCCACTCTGGACACCTCCCATCTTGGAACTCCCACCCCCCTCAGTACTCCTTCCCACCTTGGGGAATCCTTCCCTTCTTTGAACTCCTTTTCGCTTTGGAACTCTTTCCTCTCTTGGAATTCCTTCCCCCTCTGGAACTCCCCCCCACCACCTTGGAACTCCTACCCCCCCCACTCCAAACTACCCCACATCTCTGATTTCCCTTCCTGAATCCTTCCTCTGCCCTTACTTCTTCCTCCAGCCTTACTCCTTCCCTCTTCCAGACTCCTTCCACTCCCAAACTCCTTCCTTCCCTGGATTCCTTCCTCTCTCCGGGCTCCTTCCATCCCCCAGATTCCTTCTTCCCCACCAGACTCCTTCCCATCTCTGGACTCATTCCCCCCACCGAGCTTCTTCCCTTAGACCTTCATCCCCCCTTACACCTACATCTCCAGTTTCTGTCTTTTCCCCCCTTACCCACTCCTTCCCATACTACCCCCCACCTCACCTGACACCTCCATTCTCCCCTTCCAACCTCACCCCCCAACACCTTTATTTCCCCCTCTCAATCTCACCTCCCCAATTCCTTTGATCCCTCCTTCCCTACCTCACCCACCTACCCCCTCCCCCCTCCACTCCCAACATACCTACATCTCCCGGTCAATCCTAGATATTCCTCTCCCATTCCCCTGGTACATCTTCCTCTCCCAAACACAGCTGGACCTTCCTCTTCACCCCAGCGTTGATCATCCGTTGTAAGCAGACCCTCAACGGCGACTTTTCACCTTCTGTGAGCTGCTTCTCAGTGGAACCATGTCCATGAGAATCCACCCAGCATGCGATGCACGTGTTCCTCCAGATCCTGTTGCTGCCGGGGTCTAGCATCTTCTGCTCCTCGGAGGTTCACGATGTGAGCAAGGACCTGACAGTAATCCCGAATTCTGCATGTCATGCTTGTCAAGACACGTCCTGCAGTGATGTGTATTCCCGCCGATGTGGGCAGATGATCCAGCATGGTCGGGGGTCGGGGGGGGATGTGGGGGGTAAGATGATTCCGATAAGCTGGGCTCATAATGACATGCACATATATTACAATCAAGTTCCCGATGTCCAAAGGCAGGAAACATGGCCCATCATTGTTGGACAGAGTGGGCAATTGCAAACTGGTTTCACGGTGTTGAGAAACCGATTTTTGGCCTTCTCACCTTCCTGTCCATTCACTCCACCAAACACGTCCAACGTCAGCGGGCACAGAAAATTCCGCCCCGAGATTTTGACCTAGTCACAGTGATGGATCGGCAATACAGTTCCAAGTTAGGATGATGTGTGGCTTGGAGGGGTCTTGCAGGTGGTTGTGTTTCCTTGCATCTGCTGCTTTCATCCTTCCAGACAGTAGAGGTCACAGGTTAGAGAGATGCTGTTGAGGGGCCCTGATGATTGCTGCAATGCATCCTGTACACACTGCTGCCACTGTACATCAGTGGTGGAAGGAGTGAATGTTTGTGGATGTGGTGCTCATTTTGTCTCAGCCAACGTTAAATGTTGAGTTGCTCAAACCCCAGAGGGAAACTTGAAACAATTGTCATAACCAATTTTTGCAATTTATATGTTTCAAGATGCAGGCTATGAATTCATTATTAGTAAGACCACCGAGACTCAAGAGGTTTTTTATAAAACTAAATTAAACATTTATTAATACAAGAAAAATTATAAGCACATACAGGTGTCTACAAAATTACGACTATAATAACTACAAAAGTCCCTTAATTAATCTGACTTTCAGTTAAATCCCCGTTAAGGCAACAGTAAAACTCATAGATTTAAACAGACCCCTGACAGAGCACACCGTGGAGAGTCGCATTCAAAATGAGTTTCTTTTCAGCCCTGGGTCCTTGCAGACAGCAGCTGGAGGTTTACAGACTGGAGGCTTCTCATACTTGATGGACCTTAAAATGCCTTTGCCTTACACACACAGACTCCTTCTGTTTATACCTAGCTTTTCCTTTGAATGTAAACTTTCCATTGTCTCACTAGGCTTTTAGCATTACGTATTCCTTTGATTCCACCAATATTTTGTTAGTTAAAAAAATAAACACATTTCTTGGTATCTTCTAGCTAGGTGCAAGACTTCACACATACTTGTGAATGCTTTATTTAAAAATGCAAATTGCCCTCTTGACACCTATGTTTCTAACTTTTCACAGGTTTATCTAATTACCATTTCAGACCTACTTCTTCTAGACATCAAAGCCTCTAGACCAGCTGACTTTAATCCAATTAGGACAAACACATGTACACACCATAAACACAGACACCACTAAAGTTTATTTTTAGAAATAATTTCCAATAACATTATTGACATTAATCTCTTCATGACAGTGCCCGTCAAGCAGGCTGCTTTGTCCTGGATGATGTTGAGCTTCTTCAGTGTTGGTGGAGATGCACCCGTCCAGGCAAGTGGAGAGTATTCCATCACACTCAGCACTTGTACCTTGTAGATGATGGACAAGTTCTGAGGAGTCAGGAGGTAAATTACTCTCCACAGAGTTCCCAGCATCTGATCTGCTCTTGTAGCCATAGTATTTATATGGCTAGTCCAGTTCAGTTTCTGGTCAATGGTAACCTCCAGGATGTTGATAGTGGGGGATTCAGCAATACGAATGCCATTGAATGTCAAGGAGAGATGGTGCCTGGCATGTGTGCGGCACAAGTGTTACTTGCCATTTGTCAGCCCAGACCTGGATATTGTCCAGATCTTGCTTCATTTGGATATGGACTGCTTCGGTATCTGAGGAGTCGCAATTGGTGCTGAACATTGTGCAATCATTGCGAACATCCGCACTTCTGACCTTATGATGGGGGGAAAGTCATTGATGAAGCAGCTGAAGATTTTTGGGCTGAGGACACTACCCTGAGGAACTCCTGCAGTGATGCCCTGGAATTGGGATGATTGACCTTCAACAACCACAACCGTCTTCCCTTGTGCTAGGTGTGACCCCAACCCAGTGAGACCCAGCTTGCAGGAGTTTCAGATGTGGGAAGTGGCAGAGGGGGGATTGGGAACATTCGCAGTGAAAGAAGCCTCAAGTCTTTCTTTGGGAGCCCCCAGGAGGGAGTGGACTCTCCCCCCCACACTTCCCAAACATGTGATTTTATAAGCCTAGAAATGTATTTGTTGGAGCAGGCTGATTATGGGGAAATCCCATAGAAACGTTGAAATTGAGGAAAGATTTCCAGAGGATAAATAGTGATCCACTTGGCAACAAGGGGGCATAAAACTAGAATTGTGCATTTAGGGTTTAAACCTCATAAGTTAAGAAATATGAGTTAGAATTTGGCCCTTCAAGCCTGCCCGAGTAAATAAAACTATGGACGATCTGCTATCTCAACTCAAGCTGCATAAATGCTACCAAATCCTGTGATTCCCTTAGTATCCAAAAATCTATTGATCTCTGTCAATGACTGAGCATCCACAGCTTTATGCGATCGAAAATTCCAAAGATGCACAATTAATTGAGTAAAGACATTTCCCCTCATCTCAGATCTAAATGAACAACCCCTCGTTCTAAGACTTGAGCTCGTGCTAAACAGTCTGCAGGCAGTAGGAACATCCTTCCAGCATCTGCCCTGTCAAGTCCCTTAAGAGTTTTTTTGGCTGGAGTTTACAGCCTTAGAGAACTGTGACCAATCAGATTACTGGCAGCACTGTAATGCTAGAAGCGGCAACTAGGAGCGGTGGTCACTACTGGGACTACAGATAGTCCCATCACGCCAAGGAGCCCAGGAAAATCCATGGTTTGGGGATGGGGTGTGGGGTGGTGGGTGGTCTCAGTGAAGCCAGTGAGGGGCTGTGTTGAAGAGGCCAGGGGATGGTTAAAGTGGGAGGGGTGATTTTGAGGGGGGATGCCTCCGATGGGCCCAGGGGTCTCACAGAGGTGCTCCACTCCACCTTACTAAGCACCAGCCCACACAGCTAAAGAGCTGAAGGTGTTGGGAATATGGTTCGGAGGGACCAGACACGTGTTAAAAACTGGAAGGACCGACTGTCTATGGTGAAAAGAAAACTGGGCATGTGGGAGCGACGCTCCCTTTCCATTGCGGGTAAGAACTTGGTCATCAGGTGTGAGGAACACTCACTTTTGCTGTGCATGGCGCAGGTCTAGCCCGTTCCAGACTCCTGCGCGATGGCGATCATCTGAGCCATCATTCACTTTATCTGGAGGTCAAAAATGGATCGTGTCCACAGGGACACGATGTACAAGACTCTAGATAAAGGGGGAAAAAAATGTGCCCAACAGCGCCCTCATACTGATGGCCACCTTTGAGTGCGGCTGCATCAAGCTGTACGTAGACCCTCGGTATGCAAACACCAAATGTAGCTATGTGCTGAGGTTCTACCTGTCCTTGGTATTGAGAAGGATGGGTCTGGCCATATTGCCGCCGAACGCTCCGAGTAGTTGGACCGTGCCTTACCACCTGTCCCTGGTGGAAAAATTTAAGCAGAGAAACACCTTTGACCACAAGCCCATAGGCTCGTGGTTGGCACGTAATGTCTTAGAGGCCCTGAGGGAAAAGGAGAGGCTGGATCCTGTGGGATGGTTCCCCGAGCAGATTGTCAAAGTCATTTGGCAGAATGCCTCTTCGCCAGAACTTTCCAACAAGTACCAAGACGTAGCTTGGCTGGTGGTGAGAAAGGCCCTCCCTGTCAGATCCCTCCTACATGCCAGGAGTCTCACGCCCTCTGCACGTTGCCCTCGAGGTGGCTGTGGTGGGGACAAGACCATTGTTCACCTCCTTGTGGATTGTGCCTTTGCGAAGGTCTGGAGAGAGATGCAATGGTTTTTGTCGAGGTTCATCCTGAGCAGTTCTGTGACACGGGACTCTGTGCTCTACGGGCTGTTCCCAGAGACATACACCAAGACAAACATCAACAGCAGCTGGAGGATCATCAACTCGGTGAAAGACGCTCTTTGGTCTGCGCGAAACTTGTTCGTCTTCCAGTGCAAATTGTTGTCCCCAACCGAGTGTTGCAGACTGGCACATTCCAAGGTCCAGGACTACGTGCTGAGGGACGCACTAAAGCTTGGGACAGCTGCCGCAAAGGCCCAATGGGGAAAGGTCGCTGTCTAAGACCTTTCTGTCATAGTGCACCAAGGGGCTGGGAAAGGTATAGACCCCTCAGGCTGTACGGCTCACAATGAACGCATGCATTGAATACTAATTGTATTATAATTGTATTGAAGCACCTCCGAGTGCATCATGATGTATGTTGATAACTCCAATACCATTGTCTGATTGTCTGCATTGACCAGGTTGAAATGATTGTAATATTCATTGATTGTATTGATGCATCTTGTGATACATGTTCTAAAAGTTGAATCTAATTGTACTTATGTGATGGTGATTTTGAAATGGTTTGGAATGTTCTCCCAGATATTTTATGAATAAAGTATGTTTAAAAAAAAACAGCCTGCACAGCTAAAGCTGCCTGGGCTTCCTGCATGCATGTTCCTCCCCCCACCCCCCGCCGTGGCTAACGCCAGCAGGGGTGAGACGAGGTCCTTAAGTGGCCATTAATTGTCCACTTAAAGGGCTTCAGTAGGCTCAAGGGTGAGCAGGACTCCTGACACCCCCCAAACACAAACCCCTGCCTCACCCTCCCCCCGGCTCCCCCCCACCGCCTCCCAACCACCCAGTCCACTTTTCACTCCATGGTTAAATTTCTGACAGGTCGTGTGTGGGCAGGTAGTGGGTACGAAGGCCCCTCACTGGATTTTACATGCCCCACCACCTTCAGACCTGCCAGCGGGAAAGCATAAAATCCAGCCCTATATCTTTTAATGAGATAGGAATTATAGGCCTAACCTCAATCTTTCCTGATTGGACAAACCCCCTCATCCCATAAAGCTGTCTAGTAAACCTTCATTGCATTCCCTCCATAGCAAGTATATCCTTTGTTTGGTAAGAAGATTAGAACTATACATTTATAGGTGTGATCTCACCAGGGGCCTGAATAATTGTGGCTATTTCTTTACTTGTGTAGCCTAATCCACTAATAATAAAGGGTAACTTACTACGATTTTTCTAACTGGCCGCTGTACTTGCATGTTAACTCTGTAAATAGTGTGCAAGGGCACCCACGTCCCTTCAATATCAACATTTCCCAGCTGCTGAACATTTAAAAACCATTCTCACGTGTCGGTGCAGACTCGATGGGCCGAAGGGCCTCTTCTGCACTGTGTGATTCTGTGGGCAGAATTTTGCCGTGGTGAGCAGGGGGCAGGGCCCACTCACCGACTCATAAAATGACGCGGGATGACGATGGGCGGAACCCCCGAAGTCATCCTGGTCCATTTAAGTTTTCAGGAAGGTGGGAGCTGTGGGCCCGCCCACCTGTCAATGGCCAATTGAGGCCGTGACAGGGTCAATTATACAATTAAAGGACCTGCCCGACCAACCTTAAGGTTGGCGGGTATGCAACCAGCCCCAGCGGCAATTAGGTAAATCACGAAACCTCATCCAGCAGCAGGATGAGGTTCCATGCAGGGTTTTAAAAAGTTTAATAAACTTATTATGTAAATTATGAACATGTCCCATCTGTTGTGACATTGTCACATGAGGGGGACATATTAGGGAATTTTTTTTTCTATTTTTCATATTTTTAAAACTGTCAGCGATCTCCCTGAGGCTGCACTTAGCCTCAGGGAGATGTGCGCTCTTTCATGCACATGTGCGAAAGAATGCACTCTCGCTTTTGGGGAATCCCCCCGCCCACACAGGGAGCGCATAGAGCTTTCCGGCGGACGTCACGCTTGGTGAGCCTTAATTGGCGGGGCCCGCTTCTCCGGCGGGGATCGGCTCCCCACCCGCCGGAGATTGGGTAGGGCCTGTCCACCCGACAGGCAGAAAATTCTGCCCTGTGATTCTGCTTTTCTATTTTCCCATCAAAATGGATAGTTTCATACAGCTTCATATAAAATTCCATTGTCATGTTCTTGCCCACTCACTTAATGTGTCTATACCCCTTTGCTGCCCCTTGATATCCTCCTTACAGTACTTTCCCGCCTGCTTTGTGCCATCAGCAATCTTGGGCACGTTACACTGATCAGTCCCCCCCTTCAAAATGATTCATACAGATGGTAAATAGCTGAGGCCCAAGCTAGGAATGTATTGTCCTAGTCATAGAAATAGTGGATGCGTTGGTCGTCGTCTTCCACAATTCTGTAGATTCTGAAACAGTCCCAGCAGACTGAAAGGTGGAAAATGTAACCCCACTATTTAAAAATAGAGGAAAGGAGAAAACAGTGAATTGCAGACTGGTTAGCCTAACATCAGGAGTAGGGAAAATGTTAGAGTCTGTTATAAAAGATGTGATAACAGGACACTTAGAAACTATCACCGGGATTAGACAAAGTCGACATGGATTTGTGAAAGGGAATCATGTTTGACAAACCTACTGGAGTTTTTTGAGGACATATCTAGCAGAATAGATATGGGAGAACCAGTGGATGTAATGTGTTTGGATTTTCAGAAAGCTTTTGATAAAGTCTTACATTAGAGGTTAGTTAAAGCACATGGGATTGGAGGAATATATTGGCATGGATTGAGAATTGGTTAGCAGGCAGGAAATAGAGAGTAGGAATAAATGGGTCTTTTTCGGAATGGCAGGCAGTGACTAGTGGGGTACTGCAGGGATCAGTGCTTGGGCCCCAGCTATTCACAATATATATCAATGATTTGGATGGGGGAACCAAATGTAATATTTCCAAGTTTGCTGATGACACAAAACTTGGTGGGAAAATGAGCGGTGAGGTGGATGTTAAGAGGCTTCATTGCGATTTAGATAAGTTGAGTGAGTCGGCAGCATAACGTGGATAAGTGTGAAGTTATCCACCTTGGTAGGAAAAGCAGAGTGGCAGAGTATTATTTAAATGGTGATAGATTTGAAAATGTTGACATACAAAGGGACCTGGGTGTCCTTGTACACCAGTCATTGAAAATAAGCATGCAGGTGCAGCAAGCAGTTAAGAAGACAAATGGTATGTTGGCCTTCATTGCGAGAGGATTTGAGTACAGGAGCAAGGATGTCTTCTGCAGCTGTACAGGGCCTTGATGACATCACTCTTGGAGTATGGTGTACAGCTTTGGTCTCCTTAGCTAAGGAAGGATAAACTTGCCATAGAGGGAATGCCGTGAAGATTGATCAGACTGATTCCTGGGTTGGCAGGATTGTCATAGGAGGAGAGATTGGGCTGATGTGGTCTGTATTCACTGGAGTTTAGAAGAATGAGAGGGGATCTCACTGAAATGTATAAAATTCTGATAGGGATAGACAGACTGCATGAAAGGATGATGTTTCCTCTGGCTGAGGGGAGTCTAGAACAAGGGGTCAAAGTCTCAGGATATGGGGTAGGCCATTTAGAACTGAAATGAGGAGAAACTTCTTCATTCAGAGGATGGTGAACCTGTGGAATTCTCTACCCCAAAAGGCTGTAGAGGCTAAGTCACTGAATATATTTAAGAAGGCTTGAAGGGCTAAGTGACCTACTCCTGCTCTTATTTTCTATGTTTCTATTTTTCTGTCAATCTGAATATTCCTATTCTTGGTTTTCTGTCCATTAGCTAATACTCTCTCCATGTTAATATATTATCGTCAAACTCATGAGAACTACTTTAGTGTAATGACCTCTTGTGTGGCACTTTATCAAATGTTGACTGAAAGTTCAAATGTGCATTATTTCGATTGATATATATTGATGAAAGCCAGCTTTACATTTCCTACCACATTCTTAGCCCAGTTGTCAAACTATCTGCCTGACGCATGGATCCACAGCTGCCATCAGCTCAATGTTAGGAAGACTAAGGCAAACATTTTTGATCCTTGGCATGAGCTCTGCCCCATTGCTGATTCCATCTCCCTTTGTGACCACAAACCATTGCAAAAAAAGACTGCACAAAACCTGATTGGTTTGACAAATTAGAGTTTTACTCCCACATCCTACCCAAGACCTCACTTAGCCCATCAATGCAACATAGAATCATAGAATCACCCAGCACAGAAGGAAGCCATTATGCTCTAGTCAGTGCCAGCTCTTTGAAAGCGCTTGTCAATAAGTGCTACTCCCTTGCTATTTCTCCATAGCCCTGCATTTTTTTCTTTTCTAAGTATAAATCCAATTCAGTTTTGAAAGTAGAACATTGTCCATTTGCCATATGTATTATATTCTCATGCTGAGAAGAACTCCCAAATACTTTATTGACTGAAAAGTTTCATGGGCTAGAGTCTTCAGATCAGCAAACGGGTGTGGGCCCTGCCCGCTGAGACTTAAAATGATGCGCGGTGACATCGGGCGTGCATCCAGACATCACCTCGTGTCATTCAGATCTTCAGTTGGCGGGCGCGCACCAGAGTCAGCTGTGAGCCCGCCGAACTGTCAAAGGCCTATTAAGACCATTTAAATATCAATTAAAATAATTAACTGGGCTTCCCAACCTCGCTTCTGTCACCACATTCACCTTTCACTAGTCCACACACTGTCTCTGTGTTCCATCTGGTTTTGGTACCAGCACAATAGGTGAACTCCAGTTACTGCACCTAGACTCAATGATATCATTTTGAAGCATGAAATCAATTTATTTTTGTATTTGTGATAACTTTACCTGATTTAATCTAGAAAGGATGTTGCCTTATTGAAGATGATATTTCTATACATGCATCATGTATAGCTAAATGTGTCCTTCCCAATTTATTCCCATAAATAGGTTTGTGTGACTCTAACAGGTATTCCAAATCACTTTGACACTTGCTTGGAAGGTAACTCAATATTTCATTTAAGTTTTCAAGCACCCTCTCATTATCCAATTTGATTAGAAGAAAATCAATTTCAGAGTCCTGCACTTCTACCTCTTTCTCATCATCCACCATCACTAATATCTCTTTTTGTTCCTCTTCCCTGTCAAAGCACTTTTTAAGCATATTTACATGACACACCCACTGCTTCTTTCTTCTATCTGGAGTATTTATTAAATATTTTACTTCAGGAATTAGTTTTGTTACCAGCACTAGGTGATTCATTAAATGCAAGATTTAATGGACTTTACAGGATTGAAAAGAAATTAATTCCTTCTCTCCAGAAACAAAACTGTAAGCTTTAGCTTTCTTAGCTGCCTTCACTTTCAATAGTTGCAGTGACATCTTTAAATGGCCCCTAGACAACTCACATGCTCTGTTCAATCTTTCACTGAAATTTGATACATAATCTAAGAGAACAGTTTCAGAATTTTGATCCACCAAATTCTCATGAATTAATTTCAGTGGCCCCCTTACTTCATGACCACAAACTGGTTCAAAAGGGCTAAAACCAGTTCATGCATTAGGAGCGTCTATAATAGCAAATAACAATAATGGAATTCCTGTATCCCAATCCTGTGGATAATCCTGACAAGGTGCTGTCATCATAGTTTTTAAAGTTTGCTGCCATCTTTCTAAAGCTCATTGTGACTCCGGATGATAAGCTGTTAACTTAAACTGTTTTATCCCCAAACTGTTCATTACTTCCTTGAACAATTGTGACATGAAATTTGACCCCTGATCAGATTGACTTTCCTTAGGTAAAATATATCTTGTAAAACATTTAATGATCTCGTCCACAATCTTCTTAGTTGTAATATTTCTTAAAGTTATTACCTCAGAAAACCTGGTAGACACATCCATTATTGTCAGTAAATAGTGATTTCCACATTTAGTCTTAGGGAGGGATCCTACACCATCAATTATGATCCTACTAAAAGTTCTTCAAATGCTAGTATTGGGACTAAAGGCACCAGCTTAATCACTTCTTGTGATTTCCCTATTACCTGACATATATGACAGTTTCTAATGAATTTGACTACATCCCTTTGCAATCCTGGCTAAAAAAAACTTCTGTATCATTTCCTGTGTTTTCCTAATTCCTAAATGTCGGCCATTGGAATTTCATGAGCAATCATCAGATTCTCATTTCTGTACCCTAATGGGATAACAATCTGATGCACCTTACTCCAGCTTTCATTTGCTGAGACATAATCCGGCCTCCATCTTCTCATTAAAATATCCCATTGATGGCAATAACATACTGGAATACTTCTGTTTCTGAATAAGCTTTGTGACATGACTGCTTTAATTGCAAATCATTTTCTGTAACTCCACTGACCTCCTTGAGTTAAACACTGCAGCTGAATTTTCCTGTAGTCTTTCCACCTGATCAATGTTATCAAATACAACGCCAGCTAATTGCATTTTGACCAGCTCCTTCTTGCCTTTGAACTGGCTGCCCTTGTTGTTTTTCTTGTTCTTCCCGCTGAGCTTTTGATCTCATTATCAGACAATCAAGAAACAATTCAGGATGCTCCCTCTGTAATACCTCTGTTGAAAACACTTCTACAGGCTGCTCAAGTACCATAGGTATCACCCAAATTTGTAAATTTATTTGCCCAGAATAAATTGAACCCCTGAAAAGGGCAACTTTTCCACAACTCCAAGTAAAATTTAATCTGTTTGCTCTTTAAATTTACCATCTCCATGAACCCCGGATATTATCACTTATTCTACAATACTCCCTCAGAACAACAAATATCACTGTCCCACAACATTAAAGAATGACTAGCCCCTGTGTCTCTTAAAATTTTAACATCATTACCTACTCCACCCTGTACACATGGAAAGACTTCCCGTCAGATGCAAAGTCTTTAAACATTTCTGCAATCTGCTCCTCAAAATTCCCTTGGGTAAATTAACACATTCCCACTTCTTTACCTTTCACTGATTCTCCTTTTTTACCTATACACAAACCACTGGTTTTTCTTGTGCCTAAACCCCAGAACCCACAGTACATTTACTTTCAGAATTTTTCTGTACCATAAAAATTCCAACAGATTTTTCCTGCAATTTCCAACAACTAACTTTGTATGCCCCACTTTATTACAATGAAAAAACTTCAATTTTCAAATGTCACTCCTACCCTCAGCACCTTCCTTTTTACTCTGAGATAAAACTTCCTGGGAGCTTCCAGCTACTTCTTCTCTTCCCTGGCTACCTACCTTCCTTCCACATTCCCACTTCCTATCCTTTTCTGATTTGAAAGGGTGACGTTAGAAAGGTTTAGCTCTATGAACTAACTCAATCATCAGCTATTGCTGCTGTTTGTCTTACAGTTTGAATCCTCTGTTCCTCCACATAAGTGCTCACTGCTGAAGGAATTGAGTCTTTAAATTATTCCAAATGAATTACTTCCCTAAAGGCTGCACATGTCGTCTCTATTTTTAGTGCCCGTATCCACCAATCAAAATTACTTTGTTTAATTCTTTCAAACTTAATATAAGTTTGCCCAGGCTGTTTTCTCATATTCCTAAATTTCTGACAGTATGCTACAGGAACCAAAATAGCCTTTTTCATCACATCATAATTCACTGGCACCTCTTCAGACTGTAAAGCATTTACTTCATGCACTTTACCCAGCAACTTAGACTGTAATAATAATGTCCAGTACTCATCTGTTTAGCTATCTTCTCAAATGAAATAAAGAACACTTCAACATCTTTTTCCTCAAACTTTGGTAGAGCTTGTACAAATCTAAACATCTCCCCACTAGGTTTTAGGTTAAAGGTTTTTTCATCATCAGAACTCTCCTCAGAACCCGAGTTCTCTTTTTTAACTTCCAGTCTTTTAAGCACATATTCTCTTTCTCTCTCTTTCTCTCTTCACTGAAATTGCAGTTCCAGCTTCCTTTCTTTCTGCAGCCTTTATATTTGCTCCATTTTAAATGTTATTTCTCTTTCCTTTGCTTCCAATTCAAGTTTTTTCACTTCCTTAGCATGTTCAAATTCAAGTTTCTTCATTTCAAACTGAAATCACACTACCTCCAGCTTTGACTCCCTAGTGTCAGATATCACTTCCAGCTGTAGATGCTGTGCTATACTTTCAATTATATCTGATTTCCTAGGTAACCCCAATTTTAACTTATCTGCCAACTCTATTAACTTACTCTTGGTGACCTCTTTCAACTCAATCAGAATTATATCTTCTCCTCTGAGACAAGTCTTAGTAATTGCCAAAGCCACCTTGCAGTCTCACCACTTTTAAGAAACCTCACCAACTCTTGAATTCAAAGTGCTTCTCGTAATCGTAACGTTAAGATTCACCAATTCCAAACCAATTAAACAATTACAAATATTATCCCACCAAGAGCCCCCAGTTGTTATGATGCAGCAGTTGGTAAAGGCTGAGTTATTTAAAATCCCAAAGGGAAACTTTAAACAACTGTCATAACCTATATTTTCAATTGGTATGTTTGAGATGCATCCCTGAATACAGAATTGAAACCACCAAGCCTCCAGAGGATTTTTCAATTAAACATTTTGGTTCCTTCGCACAGTTGTAGCGCTTACAGGTGGCTTAGATCTTCCATATCTCTGACCCACACACTCTCCTCTGTCTATACCTAGATTTCCCTTTGAATGTAAATTCTTACTGTAACATGAGGCCCTTTGAACTCCACCTCTTCTAACAATAAAACCCCTCTCATAGTAACAATTTTATTCATAATATAAAGATATTGCTTGGTGTCTCCTAGCTAGGTGAAAGATTTCACTCCCCAATCTTTGAATGGCTTTTTCAACAAAATACAAATGTACTCTTTACCTTACTATTTAACATCTCAAACCTACTCTGCATCAAAGCACCCAGATTAGCTGGCTTTAATCCAATGAAGACACACACACACACACTCACACCCACAGACGCAGGCCCTTTTACAAGTCCAATTTAAAATAATTTCCAATACCATTATATACATTAATATCTCCATGATAGTGTGCATGACCTGAACGAACATGAAATGACATGCAATGACACTGGGCGAGCATCCTGATGTCATCGCGCACTCGTACGGCACTTTGGTTGGTGGGCGAGTGGGAGTCAGCAGCACGCCCGCCGACAATTAGCAGGCTTATTAAGGCCATAAAAGTAACAACTGAATTAAACCTTTTGTTGCCAGCCCAACCTTACAGTTGGGGGGCAGGCAAAAAGGCCAAGCCGGCCTTTGTATATTTTAGGAAACCTCATCCACGGGCGGGATGAGGTTTCCGACAGCAATTAAAAATAAAATTAAAGTTTTAACATTTCATTCGTAACATGTCCCGATTCATGTGACGGAGCCACACGAGGGGACATGCTCTTTAACATTTTAAAATTCTTTATTTTTAATTTTTAAAATCCTCCCTGAGGCATCTCTGTGAATCAGGGAGATTTAATTGCGCGCACTAGCACGCATGTGCGAACCTATGCGCTCACCCTCCTCCTGCCCTGACCCAGGCAGCGCTGAGCACTGCAGAGCGCGTTTCACATTGGGTGGACCTTAACTGACCCGCCAGTGTGAAATCGCAGCCGGGGGCCGATCGCGGGACACGGTCACTTTTGTGGCCGTTCCTGCTCGACCCCGCCGAGCCAGCCCCACGAGGGCAAAATCCTGGCCAAAACGTCTAGCCTAACAATCTGGGAATTGTGCTTAGAGAAAGGCATGATTTGAAAGTAGCTGCATAATGTTATTAATGTAACGCAGCAAAGTACACAAGCAAATTCTTGTTGCAGACAAACTTTAATGCACACCCAAAATGCTCATCGCTTCTGCCACATCTCGCAAATATCACTGAGTAAAACTCATTCTAAATAAGCGACCTATCATCGCCAATTAAAGGTTAACTTTTCTGATTGCACGCATCTGGCACATGAATTGCCTTAGCAGTCAGAAGGGTTGAGAGGAAATTTCAGGCGTGCAGTCAATGATTATTAATGGCTGCAATAAGCATGAGTGATGCCCAAAGCAATTTGCCCACCGAGCTCACCTGGAGACAAAGGTCCACACAAGGAGCTTTATGAGCAGAAAAATCTATCATTCTATTCCTCATATGCCAGGATTGTACTTAACTCTGTGAATCTGTCAATAAAGGGTTCATGTATTTCCTTACAGTTCCTGGCTGATCATTATTGCGAAAAGGGTCTTCCTTGCATCTCGAGATGCATGACACCCCACTACTATTTATTTCCGTTACACTTGGTAATGTTTCATGCTTAGGAAATTGATCCATCTGACAGTGAAATTAGCAATTGCGTCCTAACAATAGTGTGTTTTCAAGCCAAAGTATTGATCCCCTCTGAAGAGCGAGGCTTGATACTCCATGAACCATGGCAGCATGCCATGGTTAGCTACAGGGATGGAATCCAAAATGCAATAGGTGAAAGACAATTAAATTCTCCTTTTGCTCTCAACAATGCCTCACAGAAAGCCCCCCATTGTAATTTGGAGAATACATCAAGAACAAAGGTATGCTGCTGTTAACTGTAGCTTGTTCAGATGTTTTCCATCCTTTCATCTGCATGAAGTCTTTCATAGGCCTGCCTTTAGAAAAAAACACTTTTGCTTCTGTTTTCTTTCTGTTGACACTGCCTTCTTGCGAAGCTTGTTTTTAGCTTCAACACTTTGGCCTCCAATCCAAGCACCATGCAACACAGATGTCCAATCTGCTTCTAGCCTTCTAATGTCATCTACAAGGTACAATGTATCAACGTGCTAGGGCCTCTTTGACAGCACATTCCAAACCTGCAACCTCTACCATCTAGAAGGGCAAGAGCAGCAGATACATGGGAAACACCACCACCTGGAGGTTTCAAGCCACACACCATCTTCACTATGAACAATATTGCCATTCCTTCACTGTCACTGGGTCAAAATCTTGGAACTCTCTCCCTAACAGCACTGTGGGTGTTCCTACAACACATGGGCTGCAGTGTTTCAAGAAGGCAGCTCACAACCATCTTCTCAAGAGTAATTAGGAATGGGCAGTAAATGCTGGCCTAGCCAGTGATGCCCACATCTCATTAACAAATTTTTAAAACGTTGCACGCCATTCTGACTTGGAACCATATCGTCATTCCTTCACTGTGTCTGGGTAAAAATCCTGGAAATCCCTCCCTAAAAGCACTGTGGGTATACGTGGACCACATGGACCGCAATAGTTGAAGAAGGCAGTTCACCGCCACCTTAAGCACAATTAGCATTATACAACAAATGCCGGCCTTACCAGTGCTGGCTCATGCCTCGAGAACCAATAAAAAAAACCTTGCCTCAGTAGGTAGCACATACAAGTGAATCAGAAGCTAGTGAGTGCAAATCCCACCCCAGAGGCAGTGGGTGGTGGTGGTGGCATAGTGGTATTGTTGCTGGACTGGTAACCCAGAGACCCGAGGTAATTCTCTGGGGACAAAATTCACAGCAGATGGTGAAATTTGAATTCAATAAAAAAAACCTGTCATAAAAACCCACCTGGTTCACTAATGCCCTTTAAGGAAGGAAATCTTACCTGGTCTAGCCCACAGGTGAATGCAGGACCACAACAATGTGGTTGACTTTGAAATGGCCTAACAAGGGCAATTTTTTAAATATTCATTCACGGGTTATGGGCTTTGCTGGCTGGGCCAGCATTTATTGCCCATCCTTAATAGCCCTTGAGAAGGTGGTGATGAGCTGCTTTCTTGAAGCGCTGCAGCCCATGTGATGTAGGTACACCCACAGTGCTTTTAGGGAGGGAGCTCCAAGACTTTGACCCAGCAACAGTGAAGGAACAGTGATATATTTGCAAGACAGAATGGTGAGTGACTTGGAGGGAACTTCCAGGTGGTGGTGTTCCCATCTATCTGCTTCCCTAAGGGGTGGGCAATAAATGCTGGCCTAGCCAGTGAAGCCCCCATCCCATGAACGAATTGAAAAAAAAAATGTAGGCTGACGGTCCTAGTGTAGTACTGAGAACGATTGTTAGAGGTGTTAACTTTCAGGTGGGATGTTAAACTGGGGACGTATCTTCCCTCCTGAGTGAATGTAAAAGACTTAACTATACTAGTTCTCCCTCTTATCCTCATCAATACATATCCATCAATCAACATCCCTAAAAATAAATTACCCATTCATTATCACATAGCTGTTTTTGGGAACTTGCTGGGCTTAAATTGGCTGCCACATTTCCTACATTAACCAATGACTACACTTCAAGACGTACCTCATTGATTATAAAGCACTTTGGGGCACCCTGAGGTTGTGAATGGCGCTGTATAAATGCAGGTTCTTTCTTTCCTTGCCCATGCTGACTGCCCAAGAAATGTGGTGCCTGATTATTGTTGCCCTTTACTTTTGGAGAGGCACATTTTCTACTCAGTGATTACTTGAAGGGCCACCCCTGAGACTGGATGCAGAGGGCACTGACAATCATGAGTTAAAACACACCAGTCCTCTGTCACAGAATCTTGAGTCTTCACCATATTATCAGCGGCAACAACATCAGCATGAAGCTGACAAGAGAATTGTAAAGGCACCGTGTTTTACAAAGCAATATTTCCTTTTCATTAGTTCATCACACAGAGAAGCACACCCACAGTCCATCTCAACGAAATGTCTTAAAGCACTTCTCATACAAAGAAAGAGCAAATGAGAAAGAAAGACTTGCATTACTCATTCCCTGCATGGGCTAATGGAGGGAGGGTGGGGTCCTTCCTTAATAGACCCCCTGGGCCCAACAAAAGGGCCATTGCCACCTCCCCATCCCAAGGTATTACTCCCTCAGGTTCCCCTGCCCCCATGGCATCTCAAACCTCTGCTCGCCATCCACTTCACTGAGGCCTGTTAGCTTGGCACCCAGAGACACGCATGACTCACCTGCTGGGCTGGATCCAGAGCAGCTTGTTCCGTCAAGCCCCGTGTGCTGTACTGGCTGTGGCCACCACTCTGGTTCTCCCTATCTCCTGATTGAGAAGCTTGACATTCCCCCTTCAGCCTATTAACAACCAATTAAAAATGGCAGATGTTCACTTCACTTGGATACCCTTCCCCCGACTTTTTATCCGAGGGAGGTGGGCAATCCAGCACCCAATATAATTCAACTCTAAGATTTAATTACTAATTTAAGAAAGGCTAGGTTCAGTTGTAGGATGAAAGGACCATAGTATTCGGGAGGGACCGTGTGAAATGGCCTTCTTCATCTCAGTCTAACTTCAGATCTTCTGAGAAATTTAGGGACTAATGTTATATGTGGACAAACACAGAGCTATTTTGTACATGAGATGAATAACCATGTTATGACCAATGCAGAGAAATGTGAGGTGATTCATTTTGGTTGGAAGAATATGGACAGACAATATAAAATAAGGGGTACAAATCTAAAGGGTGTGCAGGAGCAGAGGGACCTGGGTATATATGTGCTTTCGTCATGAAAGGTGGCAGAACAGGTGGAGGGAGCAGTTAATAAAGCATACAGTATCCTAGGCTTTAATAATAGGGCTGTAGAGTACAAGAGCAAGGAAGTTATGCTGGACATTACAGGACACTAGTTAGACCTCAGCTGGATTATTGTGTACAGTTCTGGGTGCAACACTTCAGGAGGGATGTGAATGCATTGGAGAGAGTGCAGAAGAGGTTTACAAGAATGAAGATAGATTGGAGAAGTTAGGGCTGTTCTCTCATTCTCACCATTCTCTGCCACTACACCCACCTTCTTTCACTCTCCAGGAGGCAATCATTGACTCTACAGACCCCACCCTTGCACGTTCACCTGGACATCCAATCCCTTATTCCTTCCTCCACCCATATTCCTTCCTCCTCACTTACTCCTTCCTCCACCTGGACTCCTTCCCCACTGAGAACTCCATCCTCCCCCTAGAGTCCTTCCACCCCCTGGACTTCTTCCTCTTCCTGGGTTCCTGCCCCCCTCTGTACTCCTTCCCTTACACCTTACACCGACCTCCCAAGTTGCCGCGTTCTCCCTGTTACACCGTCCTCCCTCCACACCCCCTCCCCTGCTCCCAACCTCAACCTCCCGACACCTTCCTTCCTCCCCTTCAACCTCATCCCACCCTGGCACATCCTCCTCTCCCAGTCAAACATAGATCTTCCTCTCCCAACACCCCCCGCTCCCTGGTATACCTTCCTCATCCACTCAGAACTAGATCTTCCTCCCCTCTATGATCATTCACAGCAGACCATGGCCAAGACACTGATGTCCTGAAGCACACCCTCAACGGTGACCTTCTACCTTCCAAGAGCTGCTTTTCGGCAGAGCCATGTGCGCATAAATCTACCCAGCGTGCAGTGCACGTATTCCTTCAGGGTCTGGTTCCTGTGGGGCTCCAGCATTTTCTGCTCCTTGGATGTCCGCCGTGTGAGCAAAGCCCTGACAGTAAGTCCCGGCTTCTGCATGTCACACGTATGAGACGTGTTCTGCAGCGGCCTGTTTTCCTGCTGATGCGGGCGGCAAATTTGATGTGGGGGGAAATGATTCTGGTGAGCAGGGCTTACAATGATAGGCAGATGTATTAAAATAAACTTCCCAGTGTCCGGCAAAGGCAAAGGCGGCCTGCCACTGATGGATGGGGCAGCCGATTGCAAACCGGTTTCACAACGTCCCGAAACCGATTTTTGGTCTTCCCGCCATATTGTCCGCTCATGCCCACCATGAGGCCTGATGCCAACGGGCGTGGGAAATTCCGCCCGAAGAAACTGTCCCCGCTCATAAAAGGATCGAGAACAAGAGGGCAAAGAGTTAAAGTGATTTGCAAAAGGAGCAAATGCGATGTGAGAAAAAATTTTTTCACACAGCGAATTGTTCAGGTCTGGAATGCACTGCCTGGCACTGTGGTGGAGGCAAGTTCAACCGAGGCATTCAAGGTGGCATTAGATGATTACTTAAATAGAAACAAGGTGCAAGGGTACGGGGAAATGGCAGGAGAATGGCACTGAGTCTTGGTGCTCATCCGGAGAACTGGTGCAGACATGATGGGCTGAATGGACTCCTTCTACACGATAACAATTCTGTGATCCTGTGATTATAGCACATAGTATAGTTGTAAAGGAAGTGACCCAGTTAATGAAGAAATTGAAGCGTTAATTGGATTAATAAAGTAAAAAATTAAACCACATTGTGCAGCGTTTGAATCAATGCCAAAAAGCTTTTCAACACAAGACACAGAAAGCGCAGGAACTCGTAAAAGAACCTTGGATACTTTGCTGTTGGAGGGCAGCCAAACACCCACAGACCCTAGACAGTAAAGATCTGATCCTCAAGGATTCACAGTTAAAAAAAAGATTGCTAAGACTATTTTTAACAAACCTTGTTTATGTAGAAATAAAATGAACAATGACAGACGCAAGACTTTTTAAAAAGCCAACACACAGACACACAACCACAGAAATACGCGGTGGCCATCTTTGGGGAATAAATGGTTGAGTTTTAAAAAGAATTCCCCTAAAAAATGTTGAGACAAAGGCACTTCATATTATTAAGACATTATACTAGATTGTAAATATAATCTTCTTCGAATCAATATTTGTTTGAATATCCAGATTGTTTATTAAGGCAGATTTAAAATTGTACTTAATCTTAAGTAGAATCATCAAACTTCAATTACCATCTATTCTCTGATATAGTCTTCCTTTCTGTAATGTAATCTAGAATTGATTCTTATAATAAATATTCATAAACATGTATAAATGAGTTGTGGTCTCATACTTATACTCTCGTGAGCCCACAGATAGATAACCATATCCTAGAATCCTTAAGATAGGAGTCTAAGTGCTGATATTGGTAAACTTAAAAAAAAATCTGCTATAAGATACTTGTAGATATATTCTATCCTGAGATAATTCTGCTGGTTTGAAAACTCCTAGGAGGGAGGACATTTTATTTCAGGATCCAGTCCATAGCTGGTAAAGCTGACAACATTGCTGTAATGATGTGAGATTTCTGTTAGTTGAGGTTATAAGCTAACAATAAGTTTGACTGGATAGGATTACCCTTGCCATGGGTTAAAGATAGTAAAACCATTAACATGGTAAGGGGGTGTTATGACCAATGCAGTTGGTAAAGCAGAGTTATTTTTAAAAAATCCCATAGGAAACTTTAAACAATTGTCATAAGCAATAATTTTAAGTATAAAAACAAAAAAACTGCGGATGCTGGAAATCCAAAACAAAAACAGAATTACCTGGAAAAACTCAGCAGGTCTGGCAGCAACGGCGGAGAAGAAAAGAGTTGACGTTTCGAGTCCTCATGACCCTTCGACAGAACTTGAGAGGTTGAGTGTTAATAATTTTAAGTGTTATGTTTGAGATGCAAATCTAAACTCAGGAAACAGACCACTAGTTGTCGAGGTTTTACATTAACTAAATGAAACATTTTATTAATTTACACAGTTTGAAATATACATACACATGGCTACAAATTACTACTATCATAACTTTTAACAAATTCCCAAAGTAATCTCCATTAAGGCAACAGCAACTCATAGACTTAACCAAATACCTGGCAAAGTATTTTCAGTTTACAAAATCAAATTAAGGTTCTTTCCACTGTGGAGCCAATAGGAGGTTTGCAGCTGCCTTTTGATTTTACATTGCCTCTGATCTGCACACCCGAAAACTACTGAAGTTATACCTACCAGCCACGTTGAGTGTTAATTCTCATTGTATCAACAACCTCTTTGAAATTTGCCTTTTAGCAATGAAACCCCTTTCACAATACCAATTTTGTTAGTAATGTAAACCTATTGCTTGGTATCTGCTAGATAGGCATCCAGTTTTCACCCCACTTCTTGAATGCTCTATTCAAAAAAATGCAAATGCACGCTATCTCTCTGTTTACATACAAAACTAGTACATATCAAAGCACCCAGGTGAGCTGGCTTTAATCCAATTAAGGCATAGCTGCAAACTAAACCACTACTTTAAAAGAAAAATATTTTCCAAAATATTGTATACATAAGTAGCTTCATGACTGGATGTGGTTCTCTGTTGCCCAATGCATGAGTCCCAAAGGCTGTGTGGCAGTGCTGGGGTTAAGGACATCTCCTCAGGACTGGAGAGGAACCTGGGAGGGCAAGGATCCAGTCACTGTGTGCCTTTGGGCCCAGTGGGACAGGTAGGACTTAGAAAGAGTTTCTGCTGAGGGAGCATGAGCAGCTGGGGGCCAAATTAAGAAGCAGAACCACAAAATGATAATAAACTACTGGAGCCACAAGGAAATTGGCATAGGGTAAATAAGATCAGAGAGTTGAAAGTGCGGTCCAAGGATTGATATGGGAGATAGAGGTTTCAATTCATGGGGCCAGTGCTAGAGTAAAAGGGAGCTGTACTTTTGGGATGGTCTCACGAACCATGCTGGGGCCAGTGTCCTGGTAAGTCAGATAACTAGGGCTGTAGAGGTGATTTTAAACGAAATAGGAGGAGGGTGGTGGTGGGGAGGGTCCATGTGAGGAGAGAATTGGAAAGCTAAAGAGAACGGACAAGTTAATAGTGCAGGGTAGGCATACGGGTATTGGCAACCATGGTGTGACAGGAAAGGATAGAGCATACAAACCTAAGGGTACACCAGCAAATATGGTCAGAGTAGGGAAAAAATGCTGCAAACTAATTGGGTGGGGAGGTGGAGGGTTCAGGTGAAGGGAGGTTTAGAAGTCCAAAGGTAAAAGTTGAGCCAATAGAAAAGTATATCAATGTGGGAAATGACAAGCTGAGTATGACAGGAATGGACAGAGAGTTCAACAGTAATAGTGCATCAGTGAGTAAGGTCCAAGCAGGCAATAATAATAAAGAAATAAAACTGAAGTCACTTTATCTGAATGTGCAGAGAGTCCACTATAAAATAAATGAACTTGTGGCACAAATTGAGGTAAATGGGTTAAACCCAATCACCATTACGGAGAAATGGTTACAAGGTGACCAAGGTTGGGAAATAAATATTCCAGATTACACAATATTATGAAAATATAAGCAGAATAGAATGGAGGAGGGGTAGCCTTTATAATGAAGGAAAAATTAAGCACATCAGTGAGAAAGGATCGTGGCTCTGAAAACCAGCAAGTAGAATCAGTATAGGTGGAGATTAGGAATAACAAGGATCAGAAAATGTCAGTGGGAATCGTTTATAGGCCCCCTAACAGTGGTTGTACAGAGCATCAAACAAGAAATTATTGGAGTTTATAACAAAGGCAATGTAATAGTTGTGGGGACTTTAATCTTCAGATAGACTTGACCAATCAAATTGGCAAAGAAGGCCTGGAAGATGTAGCTTGTGGAATGCTCTTGTGACAATTTCCTGGAGCAATATGTTGTGGGACTAAATAGGAATAAAGCTATTTTAGATCTAGTATTGTTCAATGAGGCAGGGTTAATGAGTAACATCATAGTAAAGGAGCGACTGGGAAATAGTGATCATAATACAATTGAATTCTTCATTAAGTTTGAAACCAATGTTCCCCAATCACAAATAATAACATTATCTCAAACTAAGCCAATTATATAAGTATGATAGGAAAGGTGGCTAAGGTTGATTGGGTAAATAGACTAAATGATATTGCAGTAAATAAACAGTGGGAGACATTTAAAGAAACAATTCCAAATATTCAACAATATATTCCACAGAAAGACAAAAACTCAGTGAGGAAAATCTATCACTGACTTAACTAAGGTGGTTAAGGGTAGTATTAGGTTAAACTAAATGGTTTATAATGTTGCAAGAAATAGCAGCAGGTCTGAGGATTGAGAATATTTTAGAAACCAGCAAAGGGCCACCAAAAAATTTGAAAAAAAGGGAAAAAAGATGAAATATGGGAGTAAACTGGCCAGGAACATACAAAAAACAGATCATAAGAGCTTTTATAAGTATATAAAAATGAAGGGAGTCGCTAAAGTAAATGTTAGTCATTTAGACAGGAGAATTTATCATGGGGGATGAGGAAATGGCAGAGACATTGAACAAATATTTTGTGTCTGCCTTTGCAATAGAAGACACAAGTTAAAGAATAGAAATAGAAGGTAACCTAGGAGCTAATATGAGTGAGGAAATTAATAACAGATGAGAAAAAGTACTGGACAAACTGAAGGGACTACAATCCAATAAATTTCCAGCAGCAGATGGCCTACATCCTAGGGTTCTAAAAGAGATGGCTGCAGAGATGGCGGAGATGCTTCCTACGGTTTTTCAAAATTCCCTAGATTCTGGGATGGTCCCAGCAGATTGGACGTTAGTAAATGTAACACCGCCATACAAGAAAGGAGGGAGAGAGGAAACAAGGAACAACAGGCCATTTAATCTGACAACAGTCATCAGGTAAGTGCTGGAATCTGTTATTAAGAAAGTCTTAATAATGCTCTTAGAAAAGCTTAGCATGATTAGAAAAAGTCAACATATCTTTACAAAAGGGGAAATCCTGTTTGACAAATTTATTTGAGTTTTTTTGAGAATGTAGCTATTTGGTCAATAATTGGATTTCCAGAAGGCATTCGATAAGGTGCCACACAAAAGTTTAATACACAAGATAGAGGCTCATGAAGTTGGGGTGGTATATTAGCATGGATAGAGGATAAAGGAACAACTTGAAAGCAGAGAGCAGGGAAAAAAAATTACATTTTCAAGTTGGCAGGCTGTGACTAGTGGAATGCCGCAAGGATCAGTTCTTGTGCCTCAACTATTTACAATCTGCATTAATTAGACAGAGAGACAGAGAGGAATGTATTTAAGTTTGCTGAAGATACCAAGCATCTCTGGGAATGTAAACTGTGAGGAGGACACAAAGAGGCTTCAAGGAGATATAGACAGGTTAAGTGAGTGAGCAACGTGGCGGATGATAGATTATCATGTGGGGAAGTGTTTACGATATTTTTTAAAAGGCGCAAAATTTGGAAATGTTGATGCTCAGAGAGGCGTGGGTGTACTTGGAAAGGATCACATAAAGTTAGCATGCAGATAACAGCAATCAATGAGCAAGGCAAAAGGCATATTGGCCTTTATTGCAAGGGGATTGAAAACTTGCTACGATTGTACAGGGTGAGTCCGCACCTGTAATACTGTGTGCAGTTTTGGTCTCCATATAGTTGCATTGGAGGCAGTACGGCACTGGTTCACTAAATTGGTCCCTGGGATGAAAGGATTTTCCTATGATGACAGGTTGAGTAAATTGGGTCTATATTCGGTAGAGTTTAGAAGAATAAGAGGTGATCTCATTTAAATGTTCAGGATTATGAAAGATCTTGATTAGGTAGACCATGAGATGTTGTTTGCATGACGGTGCAATCTAGAACAAGGGGGCACAGTTTCAGGATAAAGTGTTGACCATTTAGGACTGAGATGAGGAGAAATTTCTTCACTCAAAGGGTTGGAAATCTTTGGAATTCTCTATCCCGGGGGTTACGGACGCTCCATTGTTGAATAAATATAAGGCTGGGTTAGACAGAATTTTGGTCTCTCAGGGAATTAAGGGATATGGGGGAGGGGGGGGGTGGGGGTAGGGGGGTGGATGATGAGGGAGGCAGGTGGGAAAGTGGAGCCCGAGAGCAGCCGTGATTGTATTGAATAGTGCAGCAGGCTCGATGTGCCACATGATCTACACCTGCTCCGATTTCTTACGTTCTTACGTTCTCACTCTGTTTTTGATTGTGCCCGTTGAGGGACGAATGTTGCAACTCTAATTAAATATTAAAAAGACCTCAGGGTAAAAAAGGTAGCACTCAGCACTACAGGTGCATGCAAGACATTTGTGCCATCAAAAATGGCTGATGGCGATCTCACAGCTTGCGTCAAGCAGGGCTGCTCTGGCCATATTGACCCCTCATTAACTCAATTGTAATGATCACTTAATAAATTATACTGACATTAGAAGCTTTAATGCGTGAACACCTTCCCATTACATTTTATCTTCGCCAAGAGTGACAGGCGACTAATTGGGTTGCACCAGCTTGAACTTGTGAGCAGACCCTGTTGCTGTTTGACGGAAGCAGTGCCAACAAGGTTACTAGAGGTCAAAATAATTATCGGCTGTAATGGAAATTTGAAACTTGAAAATGAAGCCTTTACGTTAACAGTTTACTGATCCCTGTGGCCAATATTGGAGGGCATCTTGGTATAAACAAACAGGGGAAGCATGCATAAAACCTTATAAAGTGATAACTAAGGCCTAATTTAAATATAAAATCTGTCGGGCTTGGCTCATTGTTAGCTTCTCACCTCTCAATCAGGTTGTGGATTCAAGTCCCACTCCAAGGGCAGAGTCGTCCGGTCACGTTGGCATCGGGCATCATGGTGGGCGGTCGGTGCGGGGGGGCCACCATTGTGAAACCAGTTTGTGATGGTCCGCTCCACCCATCAATAGCGGGCCGCGTCTGCCACCAATGCACGTCAGGAACCTAATTTCAATATTTTAACATTTCATAAACCCTGGTCACCGGAATCAACCCCCGCGTCAAATTTACTGCCCGCTTCAGCATGACTTCAGAATGGGCATGCGCCTAGAAACTTGAACTTCGAGGGTAACTCGGGGGCGAGTGCACACAACCTTGCACAGCGCTCGTGAGCATCGCCCTTAGGACTTCAAGGAAGAGGCGCCGCACATTCACTGGGGCCACAGGCAAGTTGCTTTCCTGCGGCTGGCTTTCAGAGTGGTGCCAGTGCAAGGGCTCCAGTGTGGGATGGGGCAGAGTTGGGGGGTTGGGGTGGCAAGGCAGCACAGACTGAAGGAAGTACTCAAGCTCATGCTGGGGTTGGGTGAGGGAAGCAGCCACGCACTTGGAAAAGCTTGTGAAAGGTGAACTTCTTCTGTAGCTGAGATGGTTCAGCAGCAGCTCCATTGTCAGGCTTGGAGTTGGGCCTTTGAAACTTATCTGCCCTCTCAAGCAACACAGAAGCATGAATGTGCCACCAAATGCTCCAGAACTTTTCACCTCTCAGGCCCAAGCAGCAAATTAATGTGCGTTTTAGGGGACAGCAGAGCAATTGGCTGACTGGACAAGTTGTATAATCCCCTTGAGGAAGGTGGCCATGGCGCAGTCACTGGTGAAGGCGCTCACAGTCCCTTGCAATGTCTTTATTCAGGTTTGGACCAGTATCCAATGTGGTTCAAGCTAACAGTGCAGCCTTGCAGTGCGGGTTAGGACAATGCCCGTGCCTGAGCTGAGACATGCAGCCCAGTGACCAAAGCTGCTGCCAGTCTGTCAAGTGGAGTGTGGCGGAGGTGGGCACTACAATGAGTGCACTACACACTGTCCATTTAAGTGGTGACCAGCACTCTCCTGCATGCCTAAAGTGGCCTTCAGACTTAACCAAGAAATGTTCTTAGTACACCTATGCAACCCCGCGTGTCTCTCTTTGATCCTGCAGAAGGAGAACATCAGGATCATGGAGCCTGGTGATTTAATGGTACACCTTATGGCTTACAGAAGAAGAGAGCGGCGGAGGTGCCTGGCTTGGCAAAGGGAGGAGCATCTTCTTCAAGATGAAGGACCAGCAGAGCCTGCTGCACGCATAGTTGAAGATCCACAACGAGCTGTCGCTTGTAGGTGCTTCACTGGAACCAGAGTCTATAGACAGCGCCTGTCACTTCTGCAGAGACTGAGAACCAGTTTCGCCAAAGGCTGTGTGTGTCTAGGGAACTGGTCAGTTAAATATTCCACCTGCTGTGGGATTTGGTGTCATGGGGGACATGGAGGGCATCCACTGCCAGTGTTCGTGAAAGTGGCAACAGCGCTCAATTTTTAAACCAGTGGCTCCTTCCAGGGCTCAACAGGTGGCCTGTGTGGGATTTCACAAGCTTTATATGCAAGTGCATCCAGGAGGTCACAGACGCCATCTTCATGAAGGCACAGAACTTTGTACATTTCACCCAGGATCAGGAAAGCCAGGAAGTAAGAGCACTGGGATTTTCGCAGATTCAGGTTTTCCACAGCAGCGGGGTGCCATCGATGGCACTCATATGATGCTTAAATCTCTGTGGCAATAGCAATCAACTACGTCAACCACAAGGGCTTCCACTCACTGAATGTTCAACTGTTGTGCGACCACCACAAATGCTTCCTACAGGTCTCTGCATAACTCCTATGGAGTGTCAACAGCTCCTACATCCTTAGTCGGTCTCAGATTGCTGACATCTTCCAGGGTTCAGAGAGGCTGCAGGGTTGCCTCCTGGGGGACAAGAGCTACCCACAGAGTACGTGGCTAATGACGCCCTTGCAGAGGCCTCAGACTGCAGCAGAGCGATGGTATAATGAGCGATAGTATAATATTGCAACCCAGGATGTAGCGGAGTAAATGATAGGTATTTTGAAATTAAGGTTCCGGTGCCTCGACAAGTTTGATGATGCACTGCAATACAGTGCACTGAGGGTGTCACGTATCATCATTGCTCCTGATCCCTTCAGGACCATACCGTCACCTGTCACAGATGCTGACCAGATGGGGGAGGTGCAGGCCCACCTCAAAGGTGCTGAGAGCACACAGAGAGAATGAGGGAAGTCTGTAACGCCTGCCCACAACAATCTGGCAGCAATAACAAGCACCATCAAGGTGCAGGCATCACTTATGTGTCCAGTGAGCATTAAACTGGACCACCACTTTGGCCTGAAGGCTGCACAAAACACAGGGAAGAGGCCCTAGACTGAGACACCTGCCTTTATCTTGTGTAGGAACCAAGGTTTCACATCTGAGTGACACAAACACTGCTCCCATTGGCAGGGAGACATTCTTGTAAACTTATTTACAATAGTGCAACTACATCTTTTTCATCTTCCTAACCCTGCCACTACGTCTTGGTGCTCCCTTAACATCCACAGTGGAGGTAAAGGCAGTCTGCTGACTGCTACACCCTGTCCGTGATGACCTTGGCAGGCATCCACTGGAGGGCCAAGACCTGCAGAGACCCAAGCTGCTTTGGGTGCCCTGCTGTGGGCCAGCAGCATCCTCCTTGGCCAGCTGAGCTGGAGCACCATTATTATTACTATTTAACATTATTTATAAGGCTAACATAGGTTTACTTCTGCAAAACACTCAACAGAGAATCTTTATGCTGTGCTCATGGTTTTGTGCTAATATTAGGAAGGTGACTGGTTAAAGGCCAGTCAACAATTCTTTCTTTCCCAGTTTGTGACCTTTTTGATTACAAAGGTCGTGTGAAGCTGTTTGCTTAAAACTCAAAGTCATCCAAACATACGAACATATGAATGAGGTCACTCAGCCCCTCGAGCCTGCTCCGTCATTAAGATCATGGGTGATCTGAATGTAACCTCAATCCCACATTCATGCCTGCCCCTCATAACCTTTCATCCCCTTGTTAATCAAGAATCTATCTAGATTTGCCTTAAAAATATTCAAAAACTCTGCTTCCACCGCTTTTTGAGGAAGCGGGTTCCAAAGACTCTACCCTCCGTGAGAAAACATTTCTCCTCATCTCTGTCTTAAATGAGTGACCCCTTATTTCTAAACAGTGACCCCTAATTCTAGATTCTCCCACAGGAGGAAACATCCTCTCCACATCCATCCTGTCAAGTCTCCTTAGGATCTTTAAGTTTTCAATTAATTCACCTCTTATTCTTCTAAATTCCAGTGGATATAAGTCTAAGCTGTCCAGCCTTTCCTCATAAGATAACCCTCCCGTTCCTGGTATTAGTCTGGTAAACCTCCTCTGAACTGCTTCTAATGCATCTTTCTTTAAATAAGGAGACCAGTAATGAACACAGCACTCGAGACGTGGTCTCAACAGTGCCCTGTACAACTGTGGCATGACCTCTCTACTTTTGTAATCAATTTCCCTTGCAATAAATGATAATATTCTATTAGCTTTCCTAATTACCTGCTGTACCTGCATATTAACTTTTTGTGATTCATGCACTAGGACATCCAGATCCCTTTGAATCTCAGAGCTCTGTAATCTCTCACCATTTAGAAAATATGCCTCTTTTTCATCCTCCTTGCCAAAATGTAAGATTTCACATTTGCCCACATTATGCTCCATTTGCCAGATCTTTATCCACTCACTTATCTATCTATGTTACTTTGTAGCCTCCATACATCCTCTTCACAATATACTTTCCTGCCTACCTTTGTGTCATCAGCAAATCTACCCACCATTCCTTCGGTCCCTTCGTCCAAACCATTTATATAAATTGTACAAAGTTAAGACCCCAGCACTGATCCCTGTGGCACACCACTCATCACATCCTGCCCATTTATGCCAACTCTCTGCCTTCTGTTAGCTAACCAATCTTCTATCCAATATGTTACCCCTTATAACATGTGCTTTTATTTTCTGCAATAACCTTTGATGTGGCACTTAATCAAATGCCTTCTGGAAATCTAAGTATAGTACATCCACTGGTACCCCTTTATCCACAGCACATGTGACTTCCTCAAAGAACTCCAACAAATTGGTTAAATATATTTCCCTTTTACAAAACTATGTTGACTCCATGATTGCCTTGAATGTTTCTAAGTACCCTGCTATAACGTTTTTAATAATAGCTTCTAGCATTTCCCTATGACAGATGATAAGCTCACTGGCCTGTAGTTTCTTCCTTTCTATCTCCCTCCCTTTTTGAATAAAGGAGTTATATTTGCTATTTTCCAACCTAATGGAACTTTCCTTGAATCTTGGGAATTTTGGAAAATTAAAACCAGTGCATCAACTATCTCACTAGTCACTTCTTTTAAGATCTGAGGATGAAGCCCATCTGCACCTGGTGATTTGTCAGCCTAACAATTTGCTTAATACCACTTCCCTGATGATTGTAACTTTCCCGAGTACCTCCATCCCTTCCATTTCCTGATTTATTTCCGGGATGTTACTTGTGTCCTCTATAGGGAAGGCTGAAACAAAATACCTGTTAAATTCACCTGCCATATTGTTACTTTCCATTATCAATTCTCCATATACATTTTCTAAAGGACCAATGCTTACTTTGTTACCTCTTTTCTTATTTAAGTATCTATAGAAACTCTTATTACCCATTTTTATATTACAGGCTAGCTTTCTCTCATACACTAATTTTTCCCTCCTCATTAATCTTTCTGTCATTCTTTGCTGCTCTTTATACTCCTTCCATTCTTCTAACCTGCCAACCATCTTTGCATAATTATATGCTTTTTCTCTAAGTTTGATACTGTATTTGACTTTTTTAGTTAACTACAGGTGGTGGACCCTCCCCTTGGAATTTTTCTTTCCCATTAGAATGTGTATATTCTGTGTATTCTGAAGAATCCCTTTAAATGTCTGAAAGGATGGTGCCTCTGGCAGTGCAGCACTCCCTCTGTACTGCACTGGACTGTCAGCCTTAAATTTTGTGCTCAAGTCCTGGAGTGGACCTTAAGCCCTGGACATTGTGACTCAGGGGCAAGAGGGCTACCAATTGAGCCATGGTAATATCTTAACGTAATGCAACTGATGATTGCTGTTTGTTTAGAATATCATTGAGTAAGTAGAAAATCAGCAGTCTGTAATCACCCTTGCACAATGGTTGCTTGATGGAACCGTGGACAGATGAGTGGGGTGCTGAAGCAAGCAGGCCTAGGATGAGATTGGCCAAACTCGCTGTTGGGGCCTTCCTGCTCTAAGGAGGGTTTCTGGGGGAGAAAATGAGCCAATCATGGACTGTTGCTATCAGAGAAATGAGCCAATCAGCAAGTGTGTTCATGACAAGGCGGGAAGCAGCGATCTATTTGAGCATGGTGTGTGTTAAACTCGAGGTTGTCATTGCAGCTGGACAAGGAAGGGGATATCCCATTCAGCTATCTGAACAGAGAATGGACTAGGACCGGTCGGCCACCCGATCCTGTCTGTTTCTCGGGGAAACCAAGGAACTAAAGCTCAGGGTGAGTAGTCACTGGTATAAATGTTGTTGAACTGTCTGTGGCAGAAATCAAATAATAAAGTGCAGTTGTTTTGGGTGAAGTCTCAAGTTTTGGGTCATTGATATCCAGAGCAGACCTCCAAACACAGTTGGTAGGCGTAGCCTACAACCTCTCTTTCGTTGACACTGTTGGTGGCCAATGATCGCATCGGCGATGGAGCTCAGCCCGTGAAGCAATGCAGGAGCAATATCTTGGACTAAGGTCTCCATGGCAGCTGCCAACCTACCAGTGTTGACCTCAATGCATTGGCATGCAGGGCTATCACCACAGACAGAAGATGGACGGACTCAGCCATTATGCCTTGCAATGAGGAGTGCAGCGGGCATCCCTTCCTGATGTTCCTGAGTTTGCCTCTGCAGCTCTAACAGCTAAGGTATGACCCAGTCTAGAGGCTCCTCATCTGACTCGGACTCAGCAGATTCCTGGCCTCCAGCAGTCCTCTGAGTGCCGGAAACCTGGGAAGTCCTTGCTTCCGCCTGCTGTGGATCAGACAGTGCAATGTGCTCACCAGATTGTGACCCTGTGGCTATTCGCGGTGTGTGTGTGTTTGCGCTGGTGGAGGCTGTGGGTGTGCATTCCACCCACAGGTGCCATCAGTTTCCTCTTCCAAATTGTAATCGGGGCTTGAGTCGAGGAACCGGCACATGATCCCCCTGAACTGCTTCCCAGATGTCTCTGCAAAATCAAGGAGAGATAATTAGTGCATGGCAGGGCACTGCGGAAACAGGAGAACCAACTCACATCCATCTCTGATGGATGTTCCAGTGCTGGAACCTCATTTGGTTGAGCAGCACCGACCTCACCGTCAGCACAGGACAGGTCCAGATCCTCACTGGCCAGCTGGATGACTCTATTTGCAAAGCCTGTTCGAGACTTGAGGTTGGGCATTGCTCCACCGGTCTGTGACCTCTCCCTTTTGTTGCGTGCCAGCTTGACCTGCAGGAAGACAGATGGGGATAGTCTATGCAGGACACCTGCCAGGCCAGATGAGAAGGGTGCCTGGCATGGGTGGGTGGTGAGTGATGCCATGGATGGGATGAGGACATGATCTGCAGGGCAGATAATGGTGTGTGTGAGGAGGTGAGTGGTGATGGCCCTTGAACAGGCAGTGAGTGAGATCCCTGTGGGTGTGTGATAGGTTTGTGAGTGTGTGAGTTGAGAGTGATGAGAAGAGTGACTTATCCTGGCGGAATGGAGGAGATCATTCATCCTCTTTTGGCACTGGATGGCTGTCCTCTTCTGCAGGGTATTGGTGCTGTCCACCGCTGCCACCGCCTCCCAAGCTGGATTGATGACCTTGCTAGCTGGTCTTCGATGAGAGCAGGGGTAGAGGACCTCATGGTGGGCCTTCACTGCATCCAGTGGGTTGGGGGAAGCATGTTTCCATCCTTTGGCAGCCATGACTTTCCAACAGCTTTCGATCCCTTAGAGAGTTTTAGCTCTGTGCAGGGTCGCCCTTTAAATATGGTGCCAGGATTATTGAAGGCCTGAGGTGATGGAAGGTGGGCAAATCAGAGGCTGCCATGCCAGTTATCTGGAGTGTTTCAAGTGAATGCATTATTAATGAGGTGGGGCGCATTCGGAATGAGGCGAAAACCCGCCATTGCGCCTTGTGGGTAAAATGACTGGATTAATTAATGACGTCAGAGTGAAGGCCCCCCAAGGTAGCAGTGATCACAATACGATTGAATTTTACATCCAGTTTGAAAGGTAGAAAAGTGGGTCTAAGACTAGTATTTTAAACTTAAATAAGGGTAACTTTGTGGGCATGAAAGCTGAGCTAGCTGAAGTGAACTGGGATACTAGGCTACAGGATAGGTCAGTAGAGAAGCTATTTAAGGCAGATAGTTAAGGGGATATTTAAGAACACTCAGAATAAGCATATTCCTACTATAAAGAAAAATTCTAAGGGAAGGACACACCATCCGTGGTCAGCTAAAGAAGTTAGGGAAAGCATCAAACTTAAGGAAAAAGCATATAACTGCACAAAGATGAGTGGCAGGTCAGATAATCGGTCAGAATTTAAAGAATGTTAGATAATGACCAAAAGGTTAATAAGGAGAAAGAAATTAGACTATGGGAGGAAATTAGCTAGAAATGTAAAAATGAATAGCAAGAGTTTCTACATGTATTTAAAAAGGAAAAAAGGCAGTAAAGTGAGTGTTGGTCCTTTAGAGAGTGACACAGGGGTTTAATAGTAGGTAATAAGCAAATGGTAGATGAAATGAATAAATATTTTGCTTCTGTCTTCACCATAGAGGGTACAAAAACATTCCAGTAATAGCCATAAATCAGGAGGTGGAAGGGAGAGGGGAACTTGGTGAAATTACAATCACTAGGGAAGTGGTACTGAGCAAACTGATGGGAGTGACAAATCTTCAGGTCCTGATGAACCTCATCCTAGTGTCTTAAAAGAGGTGGCTAATGAGGTAGTCAATATGTTAGTGTCAACTTTCCAAAATTCCCTGGATTCCGGGAAGGTTTCATCAGAATGGAAAGCATAAAATATAACCCCACTACTCAAGAAGAGACGGAGGCAGAAAACAGGAATCTATAGGCCAGTTAGCTTGATGTCTGTCATAGGGAAGGTGTTAGAATCGATTATTAAGGAGGTTATAGTTGGGCACTTAGAGAAACTCAAGGTAATAGGGAGGAGTCAGCATGGTTTTGTGAAAGGGAAATCATGTTTAATCAATTTATTAAGGAGTAACATGCGCTGTGGATAATGGGTAGCCCGTAAGTGTGCTGTACTTGGAGTTCCAGGAGGCATTTGATAAGGTGCCAAATCAATGGTTGCGGAAAATAAAAGCTCATGGTGTAGGGGATAACATATTAGCATGTACAGAAAATTGGCTGGCAGGCAGAAAACAGAGACTATGCATAAAAGGGTCCTTTTCTGATTGGCAGGATGTGACAAGTGCAGTCCCACAGGGGTCTGTGCTGGGGCCTCAACTTTTTGCAATTCATATTAAAAGCTTAGATGAGGGGGATGGCACAAAGATAAGTACGAAAGTATGTTGTGAAGAGCTCATAAAGAGGTTGCAGACAGTTTTTGATAGGTTGAGTGAGTGGGCAGGTATCTAGCAAATGGAGTATAATGTGGGAAAATGTGAAATTGTTCACTCTGGTAGGATGAATAAAAAAGCAGAGAATCACTTAAATGGAGAATGGCTGCAGAATTCCGAGGTGCAGAGGGATCTAATGAATGAGTCACAAAAAATTAAGTGTGCAGGTACAGCAAATAATTAAAAAGGCTATTGGAACGCTACCCTTTATTGGGAGAGGAACTTAACATAAAAGTAAGGATGTTATGCTTCAGCTATATGAGGGATTGGTGAGACCACATCACGAATATCGTGTGTAATTTTGGTCTCCTTATTTGAGGAAGGGTGATTGGAAGTGATTCAGAGAAGGTTTACTAGATTGATACATGGAATGAGCAAGTTGTCTTATGAGGAAAGGTTAGACAGGCTGGGCTTGTTACCACTGGAATTTAGTAGAGTGAGGGGTGATTTGATTGAAGTATATAAGATCTGAACAGTATTGACAAGGTGGACGTGGAAAGGTTGTTTCCTCTCGTGGGTGAGTCCAGAACTAGGGGGCACTGTTTTAAAATTAGGGGTTGCTCTTTTAGGACAAAGATGAGGAGAATTTTTTCTCTCAGATGGTTGTATGACTTTGGAACTCTCTGCTGCTGAAGGTGGTGGAGGCAGGGCCATTGAATGTTTTTAAGGCAGAGATATATAGGTTCTTGTTAGGCAAGGGAGGTAGATGTGAATGTTGAATTCGAAACACAAGCAGATCAGTGATGATCTTTCTGAAAGGCAGAGCAGGCTCGCGGGGCCAAATGGCCAACTTTTGCTCCTATTTCTTATGTTCGTATGCTCACGCTCGCTACTGCACTTAGTGCAAATCTGGGGTGATTCCGCTCTAAGACTTGAGCACATAATCCAGACTTGGTGCTTCAGTCCGGTACTGAGAGAGTGCTGCACTGTCAGAAGTTCTAATCTGTTCAATAAATTGTTACATGATTATGAGAAAAGCAAGTTTGCTCTCCTGGAGCCTTGACTAGCATCCCTCCCTCAACGAACATCACCAACCAATGATTAGCAGGTCATTTATTTCATAGGCATTTTTGTGGGACCTTGAAGTACACATTTAAGCTGATGCAATTGCTGATGTAACAGCTGTGACTAAACTTCAAAATATTCCAGTATCTTAGAATGTCTGTGAAAATAAAACCTGTTATTTACTGAAAGCTTTTTCTTTCTTTAGCCTCTCAGGCACAGATTTACATGATGTCAGGAAACTAAAGGATAATCAAAGTGAAAGTCCATGATGTGTGAGACATCACTTAGATTAAGAACAGCAAAGGATATTTTTTCATTCACTCACAGAATGAAGGTGACATTGATGTTGGAGAAACTGTTCCCTATCTTATATTGCTTCACAATAAGACACTTGGAAGTGAGTTTCAGTAATATTGGAGAAAAATTACTTCTCTTACAAGATCTCTGTGTCTGGGTCTTTAATCAGCAGTCAGGAAGTTACCAATGACAAAAGTATCTCCAGATCTTTGGCCTGTCTGCTGGTAATCAATGTGATAGGCAGGGAATTCCCTTGGAGCTGCTCCTGCTGCTTCATCATAGCTTTACCTGAAGCGCATCAAAGCTGTCATCCTTGGTTCAGTTCAATATAATGCTCTTGTTTCCAAATTAAAGGGCTGTGGGTTCAAGAGCCACTCTAAACTCTTGAGCATCCAAGCACCGTCAGCTAATTAAGAGAGAGCTAATAACATACTGTTAGAGATACGGTCTTTCAGGTGAAATGCTTAACCAAGGTCCCTCCAACTTCTTGTATAGATATAATGGTGCTATTTGAAACAGAGCAGGGTATTCTTACTGGCTGTCCAGGCCAACATTTACCCCTCAACCAATCTTGGCAGAACAGATTATCTGGTGTCATGAAAATATAATAATTTTCATAATATTATTGTGATTTATTATAAAAGTGGGTTAATAGTGGGGTTTGGATTAGTTTCGCTGTATGTGTGTGTGTGTGTGTGGGGGGGGGGGGATTTAATTGAATTTGAGTTGGCTGGTCTGGAGGCTTTGAGCATCAAATAAGAAGCTAGGTTTGAAATGCTAAAGACTTAAACATGGCTGAAGTTTTAGAATGTGAGGTCTAAGGAAAATTTGCATTGTTAAATAAATTAGATTAGTTTGAATTTCAAAGAGATGGTAGAATGTTACACCTAGCCAGAAGAAGCTAAGCCAAACAGTGTGTTTCTTTTTCCCAAAGGTTACTGATAATATGAACACTATGAAAAGATTGAAACATAACGTCCCAAAGACATGTTGGAATAATGGAATTTGCATTAAAAAGTGAGAAACGTGTTTAAAGGAAATTAGGCTATATGTAAGAGGAGAACAGAGGACAGAGGTGGGAATCTGTGTGTGGAGCCAGAAGAAATGGGAGATACTAAATGAGTACTTCTCATCAGTATTCACCAAAGAGAAGGACTTAATGGTTGATTTGTCTGGAGAAGAGTGTGTAGATAGCCTGGATCATGTTGAGATCAAAAAAGAGGAGGCATTAGGTGTCTTGAAGAATATTAAGGTTGATAAGTCCCCAGGGCCAGATGGGATCAACCCCAGAGTACTGAGGGAGGCAAGGGAGGAGATTGCTGGGGTCTTCACAGAAATCTTTGTATCTTCACTGGCTATGGGTGAGGTCCCAGAGGACTGGAGAATGGCCAATGTTGTTCCATTGTTTAAGAAGGGAAGCAGGGATAATCCAGAAAATTACAGGCCAGTGAGCCTTATGTCAGTGGTAGGGAAATTATTGGAGAAGATTCCTCGTGACAGTGTTTACTACCATTTGGAAGCAAATGGGCGTATTAGTGAGAGGCAGCATGGTTTTGTGAAGGGGAGGTCGTGTCTCACTAACTTGATTGAGATTTTCGAGGAAGTGACAAAGATGATCGACGATGGAAGGGCAGTGGATGTTATATACATGGATTTTAATAAGGCCTTTGACAAGGTCCCTCATGGCAGACTGGTACAGAAGGGATGGGATCAGAGGTGAGTTGACAAGATGAATACAGAATTGGTTTGGTCATAGAAGACAGAGGGTAGCAGTGGAAGGATGCTTTTCTGAATGGAGAGCTGTGACTAGTGGTGTTCCATAGGGATCACTGCTGGGTCATTTGCTGTTTGTAGTATACATAAATGATTTGGAGGAAAATGTAACTGGGCTAATTAGTAAGTTTGCAGATGACATTAAGGTTGGAGGAGTTGCAGATAGTGAAGAGGATTGTCAAAGGATACAACAGGATTTAGATCAGTTGGAGACTTGGGTGGTGAAATGGCAGATGGAGTTTAATTTGGACAAATGCGAGGTAATACATTTTGGAAGGTCTGATACAGGTGGGAATTATACAGTAAATGGCAGAACCCTTAAGTGCATCAAAGGGCAGAGGGATCTGGGTGTACAGGTCCATAGGACACTGAAAGTGGCAATGCAGGTGGATAAGGTAGTCAAGAAGGCATATGGCATGCTTGCCTTCATTGGCAGGGGTATTGAGTATAAAAGTTGGGAAGTCATGCTGCAGCTGTATAGAACCTTGGTTAGGCCACACTTGGAATATTGCGTACAATTCTGGTCGCCACATTACCAGAAGGATATGGAGGCATTGGATAGGGTGCAGAGGAGGTTTACCTACATGCTGCCTGGTCTGGAGGCTATTAGCAATGAGGAGAGGTTGTTCTCACTAGAGCGACGGAGATTGAGGGGCGACTTGATAGAAGTTTACAAAATTATGAGTGGCATGGACAGAGTAGATAGTCAGAAACTTTTTCCCAGGGTGGAAGAGTCAATTACTAGGGGACATAGATTTAAGGTGAAAGGAGAAAACTTTAGAGAAGATGTGCAGGGCAAGTTTTTTACACAGAGGGTAGTGAGTGTCTGGAAGTCACTGCCAGAGGAGGTGATGGAAGCAGGTATGATAGTGGTTATTTAAGAGGCAGCTTGACAAATACATGAATAGGATGGGAATAGAGGGATACGGACCCCAAAATGTTTTAGTTTGACAGGAAATATGATCGGCGCAGGCTTGGAGGGCTGAAGGGCCTGTTCCTGTGCTGTACTTTTCTTTGTTCTTTGTTCTTTGTTCTAAGAAGGAATTCTAAGATTTAACACAAGCGTGAGAAGCTTCCAGTCTCTGTGCATCAAGTTGCTGTCTACAGGAACTGGAGCTGAGAAAACTCACTTTGAATGCTACTGTCCAGGGTATTGTGTTACTTTTCCTGGGCCTGTTTAAATCTATTTGTTTTTTCTACTGTTGCCTTAATGAAGCTGTAACTGGGAGCCAGATTAATTAGGGGTTTTTGGGAGTTATTATAGTAGTAACTTGTAGATTTATATGCTTGAAATCTTTTTTTAATAAATGTTTAATTTAGTTTTCTAAAAACCCCTGAAGTTGTGGTAGTCTTATTACTTTTGAGTTCATCTCGAAATAAAATACAAATTGCAAAACAGTTGTGACCATAGGATCAAGTTTCCCTCATGGATTTGATCCACCTGGCACACATCGTCTGCCACTTCATAACACTGGTCATTACCACATGGCTGTTTGTTGGAGCTTTCTGTGTGCACTTCCTTGCCTTACAACACTGTATTTCAAACCTATTTCATTGGTTGCAATGTGATTTGGGATACCCTGAGGTCCTTCTATTTTGTAAATTTTGGTACATTCAATGGCATTGCTTCCCTTGGTAGCCCATTCCATACATTAACCATCCTCTGTATGAAATAATTAAATCCAACGCCGCTTTCTGCCTTCTATTTTGCAGAATGATTGACAGAAGGAAGCCCAACAAAAACATTACCTGCAGAGACCCTCATTGGTTCACTTCAACACCTTTTGTGAAGCTTCTAATAAATCCTAAAGCTCAAATGGGGAAAACAGCAGAATATCTATCCAACGTAACACTCGATTCATACGAACATATGAACAAGGAGCAGGGTTAGGCCATTTGGCCCCTCGAGCCTACTCTGCCATTTAACAAGATCACGGCTGATCTGGTAGTAACCTCAAATCTGCATTCCGCCTACCCCCAATAATCTATCGCCCCCTTGCTTACCAAGAATCTAGCCACCTCTGCCTTAAAAATATTCAAAGACTCTGCTTCCACTGCCTTTTCAGGGAGAGAGTTCCAAAGACTCATGGCCCTCTGAGAGAAAAAGAAATTCACCTCTTCTCTGTTTTAAATGGGCGAATCCTTATTTTTAAACTGCAAACCCTAGTTCTAGATTCTCCTACAAGAGGAGAAATCCTCTCCACATCCACCCTGTCAAGATCCCTCAGGATCTTATATGTTTCAGTCAAGTAGCCTCTTACTAATCTCCAGCGGATACAAACATAAAAACAAAAAACTGCGGATGCTGGAAATCCAAAACAAAAACAGAATTACCTGGAAAAACTCAGCAGGTCTGGCAGCATCAGCGGAGAAGAAAAGAGTTGACGTTTCGAGTCCTCATGACCCTTCAACAGAACTGAGTAATATTAGGAGAGGGGTGAAATATAAGCTGGTTTAAAGTGGGGGGTGGGGGGTGGGGGGAGTGAAGTTGGGGGGGTGGTGTAGCTAATATCACCACCTTCAACACCTCTTTGTTCTTTTGTCTGTGGCATCTTTTGATTATCTGTTCCTATCACTGCTTGCTTGTCCCTACAACCTCCCCCACCACTTCTCTCCCCCCAAGCCCCTCCTACCTTAAACCAGCTTATATTTCACCCCTCTCCTAATATTACTCAGTTCTACTGAAGGGTCATGAGGACTCGAAACGTCAACTCTTTTCTTCTCCGCCGATGCTGCCAGACCTGCTGAGTTTGTCCAGGTAATTCTGTTTTTGTTCCAGCGGATACAAGCCTAGTCTATCCAACCTTTCCTTATAAGGCAACCCGCCCATTCCAGGTATGATGTTTTTTGACATGATACTTCTATTAACACATCAGCTCAGGAAATACGTTGTCGGTAACTGCCTCCAACTGTATTTATCATTAACAGTCTTAATTGTATTGTTCAATAGCTCATTCTTTGGTTCAAGTTATATAGTAGACACAGGTCTATTTTTCACACATCCACCACTCTGTTTACGGTTGGGCAGTATTCCTTCCAATTTGCAAAGATACTCAAGGCTCATTCATTTTGTACTCCTGTCCTGTAAATCTGCATCCACAAGTCAAGGCAAATAGTCAGTGGGCAGGGTCGAAATCGGTCCCATCTGGGTGAATTTCTTTGTAAATTTATTCTTTCCTGTGATGTGGGCATTGCTGGCAAGGTCAGAACTTATTGCCCATCCCTAATTGCCCTTGAACTGAATGGCTTGTTAAGCCATTTCAGAGGACAGTTGAGAGTCAACTGTACTGTTATAGGTCTGGAGTCACCTGTAGGGCAGAGAGGGTAAGGATGGAAAATTTCCTTCCCTAAGAGAATGAACCCAATGGGTTTTTATGATACTCGATGACAGTTATAATGGTCACTATTACTGATGGCAATCAGCAATTACTCAGGCTCACTTTTAAACCTAGATTTAGTTAACAGAGCTTAAGTTCCAGCAGTTACCATGGTGGGATTTAAGCCCATGCCCCAACAGCATTTGCCTGGGCCACAGGATTAATATCCCTGTGACATTACTATTTTGCTACCTTAGTTCTCTGTGGGCTGAAGCTGCTTGCATACCGTCTCATGCTAGAAATAGCTCAGCAGTCGGAGGGGCAGGTTTCTAGAGAAGACATGGATGGATAACCCCATCACATTTGAACAGAGATCGGTCAATGTCAAGACCAATTACCAAAATTGAACTTGTTAAGCTCGCAAATTAGACAAATGAGCTTGTCCAATTACAGGTTTAATGAGCAAAGTGGAGACTAGGCACCTCACGGACTGAGGCTTGTCAAATTCTCACTTCCGATTTATATTTTCAGAAAATTCTCCACATTGCAGTGGTGCCTCGCCACTGAATGTAAAATCAGAAAATATGTGTGTTTTACTGCTATTAAATCGAATTACATCTCTTCCCAACATCCTTACAAACAGGTCCATCACTCACTTGTTCCAACTAGCAAGTTAATTTTGAAGTCATAGAAAGCCTGAAGAATGAAACATTCGGATTCTTCCATCCCCTGAACTGTGCATTAAGTAGGTTTTGATGTACAGATGTGTGAGTTAATGGACATTACGATAGGGAGCATGAAATATGGATACGTAAAAATGACTGCCCATTGGCTATGCTGCAGAGTGGGGAAGGATCTGATGTGATTGTCAACTTCATGCTCAAGGTATTCAGTTGCCGTGCAGCTACTGTGAACAAGGCCAATCAAACACTCATACACATCCTGGGGACACTCTGGAAATAGGTCAAAAAAGACCATTTTAGCCTTGTACATGGAGGACATTACGTGTGCTTTTGAGCTTCAGACCTCTAAACAGACTGGTGCAAGGAGACAGACTTCAGAAAAGAGTGAAGGTTGGGGACGTTAGGAGCTGAGTTATGATTTTAAAAAATGATAAGAGATTCATAGAATTGAGGTTGTTTTTCAGTGGATAAGGGAAGAGGAGGGCATGATCCATGACTTTAAAATGTGGGAGGCATAGATACTCTTTCGAGCACAAACCGTTTCCATCCATTTCAGATGAAGTTACATTGTTTCATAGTTTTGCCATTGTGAGATTTGAACTCTTGATACTCTTTCGAGAAATGTATTTCGTGACTTAAGTAACTCTTTCGAGTACAAACCCATTTCCATCTGTTTCAGATGAAGTTACATTGTTTCATAGTTTGCCATTGTGAGATTTGAACTCTTGATACTCTTTTGAGTACAAACCCGTTTCCATCTGTTTTCAGATGAAGTTACATTGTTTCATAGTTTGCCATTGTGAGATTTGAACTCTCGATCTTGGGGTTACAAACCCAGTACCATAACCACTCAGCCATTGAGGCCAAGCAAAATACATGCATCACAAGTGATAACACACGAGAGCTCGTCCGGGATTTGAACCCGGGACCTCTCGCACGATCATTTTACGAAAACCCCGAAGCGAAAATCATACCTCTAGACCAACGAGCCTTTCTATAGTTTTTTCCCATTGTGAGATTTGAACTCTTGATCTTGGGGTTACAAACCCAGTACCATAACCACTTGGCATAGATGGTGTAGATGTAAGCAAGCTATTTAACTCAGAGTGTGATTAAGCAGCTGCAAGAAATGAATACGAATTTTAAGAGGTTTCGAGTGAGGCAAGAAATTGGACTTTTTTTTCTGACAGAATAGCGGACAGGTGCAGTAATCACCACCCCAAAAAAAACCCATTGATTAATCCTAAAAGAGCTGGATAGCTAGCAGTTCAGGGAAGTTCTTGAAGATAAAGAAAGAATTTGCATTTTTATGGCACCTTCCACACGGAATCTTAGAATGGTTGCAGTACAGGAGGCCATTCATCCCATCATGTCTATGCTGCTTCTCCGCCAAAGAAACGCAGTTAGCCCAACCTCCCTGCCCTTTCTCCATAGATCTGCACTGTTTTTCTCTTCAGATAATTATCCCACTCCTTTTTGAAAGCCTCGATTGACCCTGCTTCCACCACACACAAGCAGTGCATTCCAGATCCTAACCACTTGCTATGTCAAACTATTTTTTCTCATCTTGCCATCATCCTTTTTTTTTTTTGCCAATCGCCTTAAATCAGTGTCATCTGGTCTTGACCCTTCTGCCAATGGGAACAATTTCTGTCGATCTACTCTGTCCAGGCCCCTCGTGATTTTGAACACCTCTGTCAAATCACCTCTCAACCTTCTGTCCTCTAAGGTTATTAGGTCTATCTTCTTCAGCTTCCTCCCTCTAACCTCATAGCCACAGCCCCTCAACCCTGTAACCATTCTTGTCAATCTTTCCTGCAACCCTCAATAATCCCTTCACATCCTCCCTACTCTTCCTCAGCACCTCAAGGTACCTCAAGGCACTTCCAAGGTACCTCATAACCAATGAAAGGCACTCTGCTTTTCTGGAGGGAAAACACGGCAGCCAATTTGTGCCCAGCATAAACAACAATGACATGACTGACCAGTTAATCCACTTTGATTGTGTTGCTTGAGCAATTAACATGGGGGCCCTCTGAGATAAAGTGCCACAGGATGTTTCCTGTCCACTTGTACAGGCAGACAGGGCTTGTCTTACCATCTCATTGGAAAGATGATCATTGCAGCAATGCAGCATTCCATTATGACCACAATGACGTGTCAGCCTGGATGTCAAGACTCATTCCCCATAGCGCTTCATCCTCTTCCATGTCTTATTTGATGGCCGCCTCACAAAGGAAGGTGAATGGATTGCTAAGTAGTCAGCTAGTTCCTTTGTTCAAAGTATTAATTGACACAGCATGAATTGCTTTAGGCAAAGGTCTATTTCAATCTTCCTTGAGCTTGTTCATTTTGCGCTCCTGAGCTTTGGCCCTGGGTCCCCAAATCAAGATAAATAGCCAGCAGATAGGGTCAGCAGCCTCCAACCAAAAGGCTGCTTTGTGTGTTAGACTCCAACTTTAAGTACCGTCATGTCAGAAGTGCATAGCAAAGTCTCACAAACGGTAGGAAACAATAATTTGCTTTTGGCGATTTTCCTTGAGGAATAAACATTGACCAGATCACTGGGAAGAACGGCCCTGTTTTTGGTTGAATAGTGCAAGGGGAACTTTTGTGTCAACCTGAGAGTGCAGTTGGAGACATGGAGACATCTGAAAGATGGCACCTTTGACACTAAACATGTCAGCCTAGAGAATCCTTAGGAGTGAGGCATGAACCCATGACCTTCTGACTGAGATAAACATGCCACCACTGAGTCAAGGCTGACACCCTGAAGTGAACTCAGACAAGATGGGAGGATGAGAATAATATTTCATATCAATGTGAATGCTGGAATCATTGGATTCATGCCAGCTCTGTGAAACACCATTCTTTGAATGAGGAGCTTATGCAAGATTCATCACGTTAAGTACCAAGAATGTACTAAAGCTGTTTACCCTCTTGTTGGGTTCATGTTGTGAAGGGTGGAATACCATTGGAACATATCAAAAAGTTTTTGGGCCCACCCCTTTTTTAATTGGTTTCAGATTAACCTCAAAACTCAATCCTGTAGAAACCTATTCACCATACCAGGCTCAGCATTCTAAATAATTACAATGCCATTTGGGGAGTCCTGCCAAATGTATTCTTTTGTTGAGATTGTTAAATCGGGCAGGTTCTCTGATGCATAAGCGTCAAATATTTCAACATTTATTGTGGGTGTCAATTAGGTAATTAAAAAGCAAAATACTACAGATTCTGGAAATTTGAGAGAAAAACAGAAAATGCTGAAAGTGCTCAGCGTGTCAAGCAGCAACGGCGCAGTGAGAAAGATAATTAAGTGTAATGGAGGTGACAGGGTCTCGCCCGCCAGCTCTCTAGTGGTAAGAATCCCTTGTTCCCTCTTTTTGGGAAGGCCCTAATCAGGCATCTAGCTGAGCAGTGGCAGGCCCTCCTCAGGATCATGGAAACTGGGGAGGCAGGAGTCCCGGCCTCCAAGAGCCGCCGTATAATTGAGCCAGCAGCTCATCATTGCTCGGAAATGCTATTGAGTAGGCAGTGGCTGCTGCTGGTACTACACCCACCTGAGGCCTAGGGTCACTGATGCACCCAGGCACAAGCGCGTGATGGCAAGCAGGAAGTTGTGGGGTGGAGGTTGCAGTGGAAGGGTGACGATGGGGCTCCACAGCAAGGCAGGGGAGGTGGCACTTAGGGGCTTCCCCTTGTTCCTGACACGCAGTCCCTTGGCCAGGCATTGAGTGCCTTAAGTAGGAAATTAATGCTCACTTAACGGCCTCATCTTGGCACCACTGGTGTTAACCCACTGTTGGGTGAGTGACTCGCCATGCAAGGAGCATGACAAGCAAACCCATATAGTGTTGCAGAGGCTCCCAAGGGAGGTCCCTCATTCAAAGGCACTCACTCCTGCCAATGATAAACTGCGACCCCTCAGAACTAATTCAGAACATGTTCTCTCCATCCACCCCTCAACTCAAACAGGGCCAGTTAATCTCTTGAGTGTCTATGCTCCACCTCAGACAACAGAAGACTTGTTCTATGAGAAGTTTGACACTACTATCTGTAGAATCCCTAAGTCAGAACATCTTTACCTATTGGGGGATTTCAATGCAAGAGTGGGAGTGGACCGTGAGACGTTGCCCTCTTGCCTTTGACATCATGACCTGGGAAAGATAACTGAAAATGGAGAAAGAGTATTTGAGCTTTGCTTTTACTACAAGCCCTGCATAACAAACACCTTCTTTCAGAACAAACCATGCCACAAGGTGTCCTGGAGACATCCAAGATCAGGGCATCGGCACCAAGTGGAACTGACCATCACCAGACATGACTCTTTTCACAGTATTCTCAACACACACAGCTACCACAGCACTGACTGTGATACAGATCGCTCCCTGCTGCGTGCTCGGGCGAGGATGCAATGCATCATAGCAAAAATGCTGTCCTCATATCAACGTCTGCTATACTGCCTACCCAGGGAAAAACCAAAGGTTCCGCAACTCAATTAAACAGGCATTCTCTGGCATTCCTACAGAGGGCGCAGAAGTAAGATGGAACATACTTCAAGGCACAAAACAGCACTCTCAACATATGAGAAGCAAGGGTGCAAAAATGCTAACTGGTCTGAGGCTAACGTCTCAGTGATGGAACCTATTACTGAAACCAAGCGGTCCGCACAAGTGAGAACTGAGTAGCAAAACCCTAAAGTTTTTTTTAATTCATTCATGGGATGTGGGCATCACTGGCTAGGCCAACACTTATTGCCCACCCCTAATTGTCCTTGAGATGGCAGTGGTGAGTCGCCTTCTTGAATCGCTGCTGTCCATGCGATGTAGGTACACCCACGGGAGGGATCTCCAGGATTTTGACCCAGCGATGGTGAAGGAATGACAATATATTTCAGGGTGGTGAGTGGCTTGGAGGAGAACTTCCAGATGGGGGTGTTCCCATGTGTCTGCTGCCCCTGTCCTTCCAGATGGTAGCAGTCATGGGTTTGGGAAGTACTGTCAAGGAACTTTGGTGACTTCCTGCAGTGCATCTTGTAGGTAGCACACACTGCCGCCAGTGTGCGTCGGTGGTGGAGGGAGTGAATGTTTGTGGATGGGGTGCCAATCAAGCAGGCTGCTTTGCCCTGGTACTTGTGTGGCATTAATGTTATTTGCCCAAACCTTTATATTGCCCAGGCTTGCTGCGTTTCGACATGGACCTCTTCAGTATCTGAGGAGTTGCAAATGGTGCTGAACTTTGTGCGATCATCAGTGAACATCCCCACTTCTGATCTTATGATGGAGGGGAGGTCATTGATGAAACAGCTGAAGATAGTACTCCCTGGAGTACATTTCAAAGTAGTGTTCCACACATCCGAAGAAGAGTCATATTGGATGTGAAACGTTAACTCTGTTTCTCCACAGATGCTGCCAGACATGCTGAGTTTTTCCCCCAAGTTCTGTTTTTATTTCAGTGTTTGATCCATCTCTACAACTGTTAATTGCAGTGGGTGATGACTTCCCCTGCCTTTGTTTTCAATGGAGTTGCTTTCATGGCTGATGGACCTGTTGCCTTTTTTATCCCTTCATAAATTACCCCAGCACACACCGTTTCAAATGTCCTGGCTGAGTTGTAACCAGTGGTCGTTAGTGCACCACCTCGCAGTTTGGTGAATTTTACTTCGAGTGGCTCTCGGTGCTTTTGCTGTCGCTGGATGAAAGTCCTGGAACTCCCTCCCTAACAGCACTGTGGGTGTACCTACACCACATGGACTGCAGCAGTTCAAGAAGGCAGCTCACCACCACCTTCTCAAGGGCAATTAAGGATGGGCAATAAATGCTGGCCAAGCCAGCGATGCCCACACACCATGAATGTATAAAAGAAAAAGGGCACTGTCACCGAGGAAGCTCTGAGCACCATAGAAAGCCTGCCTGTTAGAGCAGAGCTGGATATCGAACCTGAAGTGGAGGAGCTTAGCAAAGCTACTGACTCACTTGCTGTGGGCAAGATTGAAGGTGATGATGCAATACTGGCTGAACTCATCAAGTACTGGGAACTGGAGTTCTTGCAGCATCTGCATGAACATTTCTATATCTGTAGGAGGGAGGGTGCAGTGTCCCAAATGTGTGTGATGCAAAGATTGTGACCCCGTACAAGAAAAAGGGTGACCACAGTGATTACAACGGCTATCGAAGCATCTCCCTGTCGAGTACTACGCGAAAGGTATTTGTGTCTCCCATATCAGACTGCAGATCTTAGCTGAACACATGCATTCCTGAATGCCATTGTGGTTTCAGAACTGGAAGATCTACACTTGACATCAACTTTCGACAGCTGCAAGAGAAATGCCATGAGCAAAGGAAACTAATGTGTGTCGCCTCCATCGATCTCACCAAGGCACTTGACAGTGTGAGCAGAAGTGGTCGATTTAAGCTGCTGGAAAAGAATTGAATGCCCTGTGAAACTGCTCAATGTGATCTCCTCTTTCCATGACAACATGTTGGGTAAGGTCAACTATGGTGGGGTAACATCTGAACTCTTTGAGATCGCGGTGGGATGAAAAAGGTTGTGTTCTGGCTCAGACACACTTTGCCATACTCTTATCTTCCTTGCAGTCATATGCCTTCACCTCATCTACTGTAAGCCAATGTATTATTTAGCATTTTATTGCGCAATCACTCTTTAACTGTGCAACTATATCTTTATTTTATTTATATTAATAAATGTAGATTGGTTTTGGTGTAGGTCTCTTTGCGGAATCTGGCTCATGGTGATAACATGGAACATCAACGGGAAAGGATAACCCAGACCAAATACATATAAAGAACTGTCCTGGGATGTAATATGGGCTTGAAAACCCAAGGCAGGATGGTTAATTTAGCCAAGACAAAGCCTTGCCAGAATTAGCAAGTTCTGCAAAACGAATAAAACTGCAGGAGTTCTCATACCAGAGAAGAGAAACAGACTGTGTCTCGTTAAGTGATAGTAAACATGTCTCCTTCTCACAGCTTTTGGATTGATAACAGTGTTAGAGATAACAAGGTGGAGTGGGGGGTGGGTTTGGGGGGAAAGAAGTTGGGGGTGGGGTGGTTGTAGGGACAAGCAAGCAGGGATAGGAGCAGATAATCAAAAGATGTCACAGACAGAAGAACAAAGAGGTGTTGAGGGTGGTGATATTATCTAAACGAATGTGCTAACTAGGAATGGATGGCAGGACACTCAAGGTACAGCTCTAGTGGGGGTGGGGTGGAAAGACTAGCAGGGCATAAAAGGTATAGATTTAAAAATAATGGAAATAGGTGGGAAAAGAAAAATCTATATAAATTAATGGAAAAAACAAAAGGAAGGGGGAAGAAACAGAAAGGGGGTGGGGATCGAGGAAGGAGTTCAAGATTTAAAGTTGTTGAATTCAATATTCAGTCCGGAAGGTTGTAAAGTGCCTAGTCGGAAGATGAGGTGTTGTTCCTCCAGTTTGCGTTGGGCTTCACTGGAACAATGTAGCAAGCCAAGGACAGACATGTGGGCAAGAGAGCAGGATGGAGTGTTAAAATGGCAAGCGACAGGGAGGTTTGGGTCTTTCTTGCGGACAGACCGCAGGTGTTTTGCAAAGCGGTCGCCCAGTTGTGATCTGTCCGCAAGAATGACCCAAACCTCCCCGTCGCTTGCCATTTTAACACTCCACCCTGCTCTCTTGCCCACATGTCTGTCCTTGGCTTGCTGCATTGTTCCAGTGAAGCCCAACGCAAACTGGAGGAACAGCACCTCATCTTCCGACTAGGCACTTTACCTTCCGGACTGAATATTGAATTCAACAACTTTAAATCTTGAACTCCCTCCTCCATCCCCACCCCCTTTCTGTTTCTTCCCCCTTCCTTTTGTTTTTTCTAATAATTTATATAGATTTTGCTTTTCCCACCTATTTCCATTATTTTTAAATCTATATATTTTATGCCCTGCTAGTCTTTCCACCCCACCCCCACTAGAGCTGTACCTTGAATGTCCTGCCATCCATTCTTAATTAGCACATTTGTTTAGATCATTTCACCACCTTCAACACCTCTTTGTTCTTCTGACTATGACATCTTTTGATTATCTGCTCCTATCACTGCTTGCTTATCCCTACAACCACACCACACCCCCCCACTTCTCTCCCCCCAACTCCCCCACCCCCCTTCCCCCTACTTTAAACCAGCTTATATTTCACCCCTCTCCTAATACTCACTCAGTTCTGTTGAAGGGTCATGAGGACTCGAAACGTCAACTCGTTTCTTCTCCGCCAATGCTGCCAAACCTGCTGAGTTTTTCCAGGTAATTCTGTTTTTGTTTTAGAGATAACAAAGCTGGCTATGGCACATCACATGTAGCTTTCAAAGGGGGCCTAAACAGAAGGCATGCGAAAGGACACTGATGTAATTAAAAACCTATTAAATGGATTAAAAGTAGGCTTTACCTTATATGGCACAGGACCATAGCAAGTAAGGTATAAAGCAAGAGTCCACAGGGACATCATTGCTGCAGTCATTAGAGTGACCTGGTCAGTCGCTCTGAAGACAAGCACAGAGAACTCGTCAGTGGATTAGGCACCGAGACAGACTCTGGCTAGCAGCAACGCTAAGCCACTGATATTATAATGAGTATGTACTGTTCCTTAGTGGTTTAATAAAAGTGTACCACATTTGGTGGAACAATATCCAAGTTGTCGTGTGCCATTGATGCCTAGAGTAAAGGGAAGAACTTTGGACCAGGTGGAAGATCTTACAGGGCAGAGGGTATTTACTTTCATAGCTGAACTGATGGAAAGCTGTTCAACCTTACCCGCCTGAGATCCAAGTTGAAGGTGCGCCAAGTCCTCATCAGAGAATTGCTTTACACTGATGATGCAGCACTAACCTTCCATATTGAAGAACACCTTCAGTGGCAAATCAACAGGCTATCATGTCTGTTAAGAGTCTGGTTTGACCATCAGCATCAAGAAGACTAATATCACTGTCCAGGATGTTGCCATACCATCATCTTTCAGCCTTAATCATTTGACCCTGCAGTTTGTTGATAGCTTCACATATCTAAGTTCCGCAATCACCAGCAATCTATCACTTGATGCTGTGCATCACAAATGTTGTGTCCAAGCTGAGTAAGAGGTTGCGGAACAAGAGCAACCTGATTGAGGACACCAAACTGCAAGGCCGCCAAGCTTGTATCCTCAGCATCCTCCTCTACAGTGAGATCGGGACAACGTATCTGAGGCAGGATAAAAGGCTGAATGGTTTGTGCCTTTGCTGCCTCAGACATATCCTCAGCATCTCTTCGAAGGACAATGTCACCAATTCAGAGGTGCTGGAGTGTGCTAATACTATCAACATGCCCTCATTGCTAAGCTGACAATGACTGCCCTAGTTCGGCCATGACCACTGGATGGATGATGGCCAAAAAACCACCTGAGTCGTGAACTGGCCACTGGGCCACGGCTTCCTTAGTGAGCATAGCTCCACAACAAGGACACCTGTAAGTAAGATATCATGAAGGCGGACATTTGACTCTGATAACTGGGACAGAGTCGCTGACAGCTGTGATCTTTTGAGGCTGACTGTTTGGAAGGGCATTGGAAGGGGTGAGCAGATATGAAAAGCTTAGCTGGCCGAGAAGGGGACTCAGGTTAAAAAGAGGCCAGCGAATTGTGCACCTTCTCAGCCCGCTGTCTTCCTCTGCCACAAATGCAGCAGGGACTGCCATGACATAGTAGGGCCCCTGAGCCACATCAGACAATGCTTAATATAAAATTGACGACCCTAGTGCACAAGATGGAAGGCTACCACCATTGAGTTCTCACTCTGGCTTGCTGTCCCTCCTTGATCTGTATATATGGATGTTGGTTAAGGACAGTTGAAAGTTTGACTGCAGTGTGCACCCCTTGATCCAATAGCACAATTGGCAAGGATCACACAAGAATTATACCACTTTGATGAGACTCTGAAGGACAACTCGTGCCTATGAAATCATACCACAGCAAGGAATCAAGACCTTGAGAGAGGAAGTGTAGGATGAAGATTTATCAGGATTAAAAAAAAAGAAAAGTATGAACTGATTGAGAAAGCATAGTATCATTAGTCAGTTGGAGGATCTAATGGCGTCTAATCTAATTCTTCTTGTATTATTGTCTTAGAGCCTGAATCATGAGGGGTTGCTGGTATTCAGCAGAGTAGGTCTTGGTTTGGCTGTCACTTCTGATGAAGGAGATGCACAGATTCACCTTCAGAGCCGAGCGAGATGAATAGGTGGTGATAGCTAGGATAAATGAGCAGCCAATACAGTTGGACAAACACTCATCTTGAGAGGCAGACAAAAGACATTAACATTCAGCCCATGTTTCCCATTTTAGCACCAGCACTTCCAATGCTGAAGGCTCATGTAACAGGGTATTGATGTTGCATATAGAGCGGGGGCTGCGGCTAAAGTACATTTTGTTATGGATTATGTTTGTGATGACTTGGGTGTGAACTCAAATAAATCCTCTGATGGAATACAAGCATGTGAGCCTGGGCCGACCTAACATATTTCCCCAATGTAAATACAGTGGGGATTTTCTTATGCCTTATTTTGAATAAAAAGAAAGAACTTTCATTTATATAGCACCTTTCCAGGCCTCAGGACATCTCAAAGCACTTTACAATCAATGAAGTACTTATTGACATGTAGTCGCTGTTGTAATTTTGGAACACAATAGACAATTTGTGTATAGCAAGCTCCCACAAACAGCAATGTGATAATGGCCAGATGATCTGTTTCTGCGTTGTTAGCTGAGGGCTAAATATTACCCATGCAGTTACTATTTTAAATAATAATGAAATAGAAATAAGGTATTTTATTTTGCAACCTCTGGTTTCAATGAATAAAATGATCCTGTACACTTTCCATTTCGAAAGGCTTGTACATGAAGCATCTCAGTCCATTAGATTCTGTAGTTGTTGCCCGTTGAAATCACATTATCAAAAAAGAAATGGAGCCAAACACATTGTGAAAACCTTGCTACTTTTCCTAAATGTTTCCTAATAAATCTATGAAACCCTTTCAAATTTAATGCTTTGTGGGTTATCTTGGAATAGCTCAAGCCAATTATGATAATTGCCATTGATTCTGGACTGGGACCGACTGTAACTGGCCAATTCTCTGATTGCTTTGTGGTTGCTAGCCATTTTTGGCTAACTTCTTACCTTTAAGAAGCGAGTCTTTACTTAACATTCTACCTTTAATACAGATTCCAATTAACTAACACAACAATGCACCTCCTCACTGGTTGGTGGGCTCCTTGTCTTATCTCAACACCATCTTAATACACAAACTTCCCATTCTCAGTCTGTAAAGGATTCTGAATTTGTGATTCTGTTTAGATAATATACCTCAAAGCTAGATTAATAAAATAATCTTTAAAGAAAATCAAACTGCTGCATTATTTACTGATTTGAAGTAAATTTGTATATATTTTGTAATCAGTTAGGATATTCAAGATGACTGCCAAATGAGGTTCTTATTCACCGTCATTGAATGGAAATCAGATCCATTGCATTATGTTTTTTTTGTCTTTAGGATATAGGTAATACTGACAAAGCAGTAAATATTGTCCAACTCTAGTGGCCTGAATCAAGATCTACAGACAGACCAGATGAGGTTCCCTTCCCTGAAGGAATTTATTAACTCAGTTCCGTCACATCCTTACAAATCACCAGATTTTTCCAATTTAATTATTTAGACTTATCACAGTGGAATTTGAACTCACAATTTCAGGGTTGCTAATTTCATGCAATAACTACCAAATTGCCCTAACTTAATTCCAGTTTGCTCCTTTTTCATCCATCCATTCATATCTTTACAAGCTAACCCTGCTAATTGCTTTCTGCCACAAGGCTCTGTGAGGACCACTGTAGATCTCTTCCAATTGCTGCAAGCTAGAGCAAATCTTCCACATGCCTTTCAATCACACAGTCCAAATTGTGACTGCCGGCTTCTGTCAGCAAACACGCACACATAAATTAAACAAAAAGACTTTCTAACCATGGCTCCACCCTGAACAACTATCTCCATGGCAGAGTGGCATGCTATGGAATGTTTCAACCAGAAATGCAAATATGTTATTTTACTTTCAACATAAGTCTTTAATTCTGTAACCCATTTGATATTGCATATTGTTAATGGATATAGTTATGCTCTCTTCGGAAATGCAGGCCCTGTTAAGGAGCCCTCCTGTTTATATCCTTCTTTTACCTTCTTTTGATCTGGGAGCTGTGTACATGATTTAAATACTTTATTGAAGCAAGTGTGAAACTTACAAATCCAGAGATGAGGGTCATTCGTTGGTTCAAGGTTTACATCTCATCACTGACCATGTAAGATAAACACACGTTAACTTTAAAGCATAATAAACCCAGGCTCTGATTTACATCAGAGTTTCTCATCAGTTTCTCAGTCAGGTGCCCCCATTTTCTACAGGTAAAATTTTAATTCCTAAAACTATTAGTAACATTCCAAAACATGAATTATGAGCTAGATATTCACAATAGTTCATCTGAGGTATGAGCAATTCAAACAGATTTATAACAACTTGGCATTTGATTCTGCAACTACTAAAATTGATGGTGTATTTAACAGGGAGCCAAAAAATGTTTATGAAATAGAAATGAATTAGAAGCACATGCTCATTGAGTTAGAAGAAGTCATTTTGATGGGGAGACTTATGTGAAGCATATGAACAAGTTGGCCAAATTGTAACACGTTGCTGTAAATTCTATGTAATTCTAAATAAATGCCTCAATTTTAAATTTCCCACCCTTGCTTTCAAACCCCACCATTATCTTCCCTGCCTCGGTAATCTGTGGCCCTGTACAAACCTCCAAGATCTTTGCGCTTCTCCAATCCTGGCCTGTTGCACAGCTGTGATCTTAATCACTCCACCATACATTTTACAGCTATATGAGCCCTACATTCTACAATTCCGCTCCTAAACCTCTATGCTTCTCTACCTCTCTCTCCTCCTTTAAAATGCTCCTTAAAGCATATCTCTTTGAGTATGTTTCTGGTCACCGGTCCTAATATCTCTTTATGTGGTTTCGTGGCGAATTTTGTCTGGTAATGTTCCTGTGAAAGTGCTGTGAGGCATTTTATTGCATAAATGAACATTATCACTGTCGTTGTATTATTCAGACTTAGTCTATGCCCAAATTTCCAATTTCGGAGCCTAATGCATTCAGTTCCTGTCAGTAGCACGGAGTTAAAACATTGTCTTAGCAATTCTAGTTCTTCTTCCAAAGATTTGATGAAATAATGGATGGCATAATTAGATGTTGACATTTTCTAAAATATCAAGTTCCCTCAGGTATAAATTTTTCTAAAAATAATAAAACGGCTGCTCTCTGTCCAATATTTCCGTTATATTAAATGTTGGAGAAAACTAATTAAAATGTTTTTGTTTGTATATTTCTTATTTCAAGGCTTGATTGGACGAAGTATGCAAAGACTGAGTGGGGAGAAACTAACCAACAGTCTTGAATAAGCTGATATGCATTTTTATAAAAGTTCTAATTTTTCTTTAAGACCTAAAAGCCAATAAGTGCGTATACATGGGTAGAGCAATTATAAATATGAACATGGTAACTTGTAATGGAAAAACTCATCATGAGGCAGACATTATATTTTCTATGTTTTGTGGATATGTACTAAATTTAGCTAGACTTGTCTCCAAGGATTTCCTTTAAGTGCCCTGACAAATAACACTGTCACATCAGCACATGTGAAATGGTAGATTTTGAATGTGCAATTTCAATGCAAGTTTTTTTTTGCGATATTACTTAATAAAGGCCTCCACAAAACTCCCGCCTTTGTTTTCAAATTCATCTTTCCACGGCTTCGCCCATTTGTGCTTTTTTAACTTCCTCCAGAGCTATAACTCTCTGCCCTCTTCCAATTCTGGTCTCAATGGATGCCAGATTTTAATCACCCCTATCATTGGTGATCGTGCCTTCGATTAAATGGACCCAAAACTCTGAAATTTCATCTCTAAAATTTCTCTGTCTCTCCGCCTCTCTGTCTTTCTTTAAAATATTCCTTAAAACCTACTTCTTTGACCGAAAGCTTTGGTCACCATTCTAAGATTTATTTTCTTGGCCTAGTGTCAAATTTTGATTGATAATGCTTTTAAGCACCTTGGGATATTTTGCTATGTTAGTTGTGCCAAAAAATGCAAGTTGTTGTTGATTTTTCCTTATACTAATCTTCTGGGAAATAAGCATTTGCAGAATACATGGATGAGCAAAATCATCCTCATTATATGCTCCTTTAAAAGTGAAGTGTTGAGGATTCTAATTTCTGACATTGTTGACAACTGGCTAATTATCCCATTAGCTGAGATCAGAAACAATCACTGGTAAGTAACTCTACGTGAACTGTGAATGAGGCCCTCAACCACAAATAACACTTACATCTGAATGGCATTAGAAAATTGACTGACACAGTCAAAGTGTCAAGACAGCTCATAGTTCCGGGGCAGGGGGCAACGATGATAGGAGGGAAGGACATGACTAAGTGGCAACTCCATTTTGCACACTGGTGCCAATCTCCTAATTCAAACCTCAGGAAAGAGGTTTGAAGCAGGTAGGTGAATACAAACTACAGAAATAAGTGTGCTTGATAAGCAGCCCATACCCAGGATGAGCAGAGATCCTGATACTATATGTCATCCTTATTGTCAACAGTATACACAAGTTACATGCAGAGGAATAAGGCTTTTGAGCAACTGATGAATTTGTTTGTTTCTAATGTAACAAAAGAAAGATATAGAAAGTGGTGCATGAATTAGAACCACTGGTAGTCAAAGTCTGTTCTCCTCCATTGCAGGTGCAGGGATGTGTTCCTCAGTCAAAGGGACATTTGTGTTCCTCATGACTGCCATGATGAATAGAATGCACAACAAAGGATTTGTAAACTTTGGGTTAATTATAGACTCTCCCAAGGAGCAGAACATCACCTTTGCTTTGATGTTCTTTTCTAGGTTTAAAACTTTCAATTATGAGGGCAGTTGGCATCGACTAGGCATGGATTCCCTTGAGTATAGGAAATTACCCGAACTGTTTAAGATGATTGAAGGGTTTGGTAGGGTAGATAGAAAGAAACAATTCCCTCTGGTGGGGCAAGTCCAACATATCGAAGCTTGACTTTAAAATTGGAGCTTGGTTTTCTGAGGGTGAACTCAGAAAGAACCTATTCACACAAAGGGTAGTGGAAACCTGGAACTTTCTATTCCAAAAAGCTGTTGAGGCTCGGTCAATTGAAAATTTCAAAACTGTGTTTATGATAGATTTTTGTTAGGCGGCGATATTAAAGGATATGGAACCAAGGTGGGCAAATGGAGTCAAGATGCAGATCAAGCATGATCTAACTGAATGGCAGAACAGGCTGGAGACTCTACCCCTGTTCCTATGTTCCTATATGACACAAATAAATATGATTGTCCGGCAGTCTCAATGGGTTGAGAATCAGCTGTACTGTTATGAATTGTGGCTTCAATGAATGAACACTGTTCTGCTAAAGCCAGCTTTGCACTGCAGTCAGTTGCAAAAGCTTGGATACGCTGGGTTCCAACTGAAATTGTCACCTGTCGAGCTCAGGAACTTGGCACGTTTAGGGAATATAAACCTGATGAAACACCAACGGTCTAAGTGATAATGGATGCTTTCCAGCACACCAGCTGTTTGGGGAGTCTGGCAAACACGTACATTTTTGCTGGTAGGTTGTTGCTTCTGTGCACTCCTTTGATAAATAAATGAACCTGACAAACTTGGAACCGTCACCTCCGGGTCCAATGATTGAAATTAGCTCAGCGATGATTATTTTTGGAATCAGTTATTTATTCTTGGGTGATAAACTCCTGTGCTATTAATCCTTGTTCCTTTGCAGATAATGATATTTTATTTAAACATGATCAGGCAATCAATACTTCTTATTATATGTTCATGGAATGTGAGCATTGCTGTCACAAATAGGAAAAAAAAACACAATGACTGCTTGATCATGTTTAAATAAAATATCATTATCTGCAAAGGAACAAGGATTAATGCTGCAGATTAACACATGCAGCAAAAAATTCACATCGAAGGTTGGCCTCATTTGAATTTATGACTTGATCAGGGACCTTTGAAGCTCTAGCTCATGGTTTTCCGATCATAAGTGAAAGAACTTGGACTATTTCACATCTTTCATGTCCTTAGCTCTGCATTCATGAGTTACATTTGAAGAGTAGTCGCTGTCGTTTTGTAGACAACTATAAGAGGTAATTTGTGGCCCAGATGAATGAGGTAAATGGTGTGATAATTAACTCGGCTGGGAATATAGGGATGAATGTTGGCTAAGATGCCCAAGGGAATATCTTATTACTCTTCAAGCTCGTCCTAGATGAGCTTCATAACTGACAACACAAGATTGGCTTCAAAAAGTTAAGCTCCTCTCAACCAGACAAGGAACAAAGGATTGTTAAATGTAATGGATGTGATACATTCTTTGATTATCTAGACAAGCTAACATTTGGAAGCTATCAAGCTAACAATTAAATGGAAATCAGGAAAGGTGTAGAATGAGCAGCTGATTGAATAGTGCCCATTTCACACTATTGTACAGTTGATTGATTGGCGCCTGTTTTACAATGTTGCACAATAGATCAAATAGTGTCCATTTCACACTGTTGCATAGTTGATTCAATAGTGCCCATTTCAAACTGTTGTACAGTTGATTGAATAGTGTCCATTTCATACTGTTGAACAGTTAATTGAATGGTGCCCTTTCACATTGCTGTACAGCTGATTGAATAGTGCCCATTTCACACTGCTGTACAGCTGATTGAATGCTGCCCATTTTGCATTGTGGAACACTTGATTGATTAGCACTTTTGTACTGTTGATTTAATGTTTTCCATTTCGCAATGTTGTACAGTTAGTTGGTTGAATGATGCCCATTTCATATTGTTGAACAGTTAATTGATTAGTTCCATTTTTGCACTGTTGTACTATTGATCGAATGGTGCCCATTTCACACTATTGTCCAGTTGGTTGAATAGTGCACATTTCACACTGTTGTAGAGTTCAATGAATAGTGCCCATTTCACATGTTGTACAGTTGATTGAATAGCGCTCAGTTCACACTGTTGTACAGTTGATTAAATGGTGCTCATTTCACAATGTTGAATAGTTGATTGAATAGTGCCCATTTCACACTGTTGCATAGTTGATTGAATAGTGACCATTTAACACTGTTGTACAGTTGATTGAACGGCGCCCATTTCACACTGATATACGGTTGATTGAATGGTGCACATTTTACCCTGCTGTACAGTTGATTGAATGCTGCCCATTTCACACTGTTGAACAGATTGATTAGCAACTAATTTACATTGTTGAACAGTTGACTGAATAGTCCCATTTCACACTGTTGTACAGTTGATTGAACGCTGCACATTTCACATTGTGGAACAGTTGATTGATTAGCACCTGATTTACACTGTTGTACAATTGAATGATTGTTTTCCATTTCAAACAGTAATACAGTTATTTGACTGAATATTGCACTATTCTTGAACAGTCAATTGATTAACTCCTTTTTTACACTGTTGTACAGTTGATTGAATGGTGCCCATTTCACAATGTTGTACAGTTGATTGAATGGTGCCCAATGCACACTATTGTACAGTTGAATGAAGGGTGCCCATTTATTGCTGTAGGACAATTGATGGAATAGTGCCCATTTCACACTGTTGCATAGTTGATTGTACAGTGCCCATTTCACACTGCTGTACAGTTGATTGAATAGTGCCCATTTCACACTGTTGAACAGTTGATTGATTAGCGCCTGGTTTACATTGTTGAACAGTTGATTGAATAGTGCCCGTTTCACAATGTTGTACATTTGATTGAATGGTATCCATATCACAGTGTTGTAAAGTTTACTCATTAGCGCCTGTTTCATACTGCTGTACAGTTGATTGACTAGTGCTCAATTCACACTGTTGTACAGTTTATTGAACGCTGCCCCTTTTGCACTGTGAAACAGTTGATTGATTAGCACCTGAATTACACTGTTGTAGAGTTGATTGAATGTTTCCCATTTCACAGGGTTGTACATTTAGTTGACTGAATGTTGCCCCTTTCATATTGTTGAACAGTTAATTGATTAGCTCATTTTTTACACTGTTGCACAGTTGATTGGATGATGCACATTTCACAATGTTTTACAATTGATTGAATGGTGCCCAATGCACACTGTTGTACAGTTGAATGAATGGGCCCATTTAATGCTGTTTTACAATTGATTGAATAAAACAAGCTTCTCACTGTTGAACATTTCATTGAATAGTGTCAATTTCACACTGTTGTGCAGTTGATTGAATGGTGCCCATTTCACACTGTAGAACAGTTGATGGAATAGTGCCCATTTCACACTGTTGCATAGTTAATTGAATAGTGCCCATTTCACGCTGCTGTACAGTTGATTGTACAGTGCCCATTTCACACTGTTGTACAGTTGATTGAATGGTGCCTATTTCACCCTGCTGTATAGTTGATTGAATAGTGCCCATTTCACACTGTTGAACAGTTGATTGATTAGCACCTAATTTACATTGTTGAACAGTTGAGTAAATGGTGCTTATTACACAATGTTGAATAGTTCATTGAATAATACCCACTTAACACTGTTGTACAGTTGATTGAATGGTGCCCATTTCACACTGTTGTACAGTTGATTGAATGGTGCCCATTTCACACTGTTGAACAGTTGATTGAATAGTGCCCATTTCACACTGTTGTATAGTTGATTGAATGGTATCCATATCACACTGTTGTACAGTTTATTGAACGCTGCCCATTTCACATTGTGGAACAGTTGATTGATTAGCACCTGATTTACACTGTTGTACAATTGATTGAATGTTTCCCATTTCAAACAGTAATACAGTTAGTTGACTGAATATTGCACTAATTTGAACAGTCAATTGATTAACTCCTTTTTTACAGTGTTTTACAGTTGATTGGATGATGCACATTTCACAATGTTTTACAGTTGATTGAATGGTGCCCAATGCTCACTGTTGTACAGTTGAATGAATGGGCCCATTTAATGCTGTTTTACAATTGATTGAATAGTACAAGCTTCACACTGTGGAACATTTGATTGAATAGTGTCAATTTCACACTGTTGTACAGTTGATTGAATGGTGCCCATTTCACACTGTTGTATAGTTGATTGAATGGTATCCATATCACACTGTTGTACAGTTTATTGAACGCTGCCCATTTCACCTTGTGGAACAGTTGATTGATTAGCACCTGATTTACACTGTTGTACAATTGATTGAATGTTTCCCATTTCAAACAGTAATACAGTTAGTTGACTGAATATTGCACTAATTTGAACAGTCAATTGATTAACTCCTTTTTTACACTGTTGTACAGTTGATTGGATGATGCACATTTCACAATGTTTTACAGTTGATTGAATGGTGCCCAATGCACACTGTTGTACAGTTGAATGAATGGGCCCATTTAATGCTGTTTTACAATTGATTGAACAGTACAAGCTTCACACTGTGGAACATTTGATTGAATAGTATCAATTTCACACAGTTGTGCAGTTGATTAAATGGTGCCCATTTCACACTGTAGGACAGTTGATGGAATAGTGCCCATTTCACACTGTTGCATAGTTGATTGAATAGTGCCCATTTCACACTGCTGTACAGTTGATTGTACAGTGCCCATTTCACACTGTTGAACAGTTGATTGATTAGCACCTAATTTACATTGTTGAACAGTTGAGTAAATGGTGCTTATTACACAATGTTGAATAGTTCATTGAATAGTACCCACTTAACACTGTTGTACAGTTGATTGAATGGTGCCCATTTCATACTGATATACAGTTGATTGAATGGTGCACATTTCACCCTGCAGTACAGTTGATTGAATGCTGCCCTTTTCACACTGTTGAACAGATGATTGAATAGTGTCCATTTCACACAGTTGTACAGTTGATTGAATGGTATCCATATCACACTGTTGTACAGTTTATTGAATGCTGCCCATTTCACATTGTGGAACAGTTGATTGATTAGCACTTGATTTACACTGTTATACAATTGATTGAATGTTTCCCATTTCAAATGGTAATACAGTTAGTTGACTGAATGTTCTTGAACAGTTGACTGATTAGTTCCTTTTTTACACTGTTGCGCAGTTGATTGAATGGTACACATTTCACACTGTTGTACAGTTGTATGAATGGTGCTCACTTCATGCTGTGGAATAGTTGATTGAATAGTGCCCATTTTGCACTGTTGTACAGTTGACTGAATGGTGCCCATTTCACACTGTTGTGCAGTTGATTGAATAGTGCCCATTTCATACTGTTGTACAGTTGTTTGAATAATGCCAATTTCACACTTTTGTACAGTTGATTGAATAGTGCCCATTTCACACTGTTGTACCATTGATTGAATAGTGCCCATTTCACACTGTTGTAGAGCTGAATGAATGGTACCAAATTCACACTTTTGAACAATTTATTGAATAGTGCCCATTTAACACTGTTGTACAGTTGCTGGAATACTGCCCATTTCACACTTTTGAACATTTGATTGAATGGTATTTATTTCACACTGTTGTACAGTTGAACAAATATTGCACATTTCACATTGTTGTACAGTTGATTAAATGGTGCCCAATTCATAATATTGTACCGTTGATTGAATTGTATCTATTACGCACTGTTTTATAATTGATTAAATAGTGCACATTACACACTGTTGCATAGTTGATTGAATAGTGACCATTTAACATGTTGCATAGTTGATTGAATGGTGCCCATTTCACACTGTTGAACAGTTGATTGATTAGCGCCTAAGTTACATTGTTGAACAGTTGATTGAATAGTGCCCATTTCACAATGTTCTACATTTGTTTGAATGGTATCCATATCACAGTGTTGTAAAGTTTATTCATTAGCACCTGTTTCATACTATTGTACAGTTGATTGACTAGTGCTCAATTCACAGTGTTGTAAAGTTTATTCATTAGCACCTGTTTCATACTGTTGTACAGTTGATTGACTAGTGCTCAATTCACACTGTTGTACAGTTTATTGTACTCTGCCCCTTTTGCATTGTGGAACAATTGATTGATTAGCACCTGATTTACACTGTTGTACAGTTGATTGAATGTTTCCCATTTCACAGGGTTGTACATTTAGTTGATTGAATGTTGCCCCTTTCATATCGTTGAACAGTTAATTGATTAGCTCATTTTTTACACTGTTGTACAGTTGATTGAATGGTGCCCATTTCACACAAATGTACAGTTGATTCAATAATGCAGATATCACATTGTTGTAGAGTAGATTGAATAGTGCTCATTCTCATGGTTGAACAGTTGATTGAATACTGCACATTTCACATTGTTGTGCAGCTGATTGAATGGTGCCCATTTCTCATTGTTGAACATTTGATTGAATAGTGCCCATTTCACACTTTTGTACAGTTGATTGAATATTGCCCATTTCACACTGTTGTACCGTTGATTGAATAGTGCCCATTTCACACTGTTGTTCAATTGATTGAATGGTATCTATTTCACAGTGTTTTATTAATGATTAAATAGTGCACGTTTTACGCTCTTATACAGTTGATTAAATGTGCTCATTTCACACTTTTGGACTTTTGATTGAATGGTATTTATTTTACACTGTCGTACAATTGATTAAATATTGCACATTCCAAACTGTTGTGCATTTGATTGAATAGTGCTCATTTCAAACTGTTTTGCATTTGATTGAAAAGTGCCCATTTCACACTGTTGTACAGTTGATTGAATGCTATCTATTACACACTGTTGAACAGTTGCTTAAATAGTGCACACTTCACATTGCATTACAGTTGAGTAAATTGTGCCTTTTTCACACTGTTGTTCAGTTGACTGAATAGAGGACATTTCACACTGTTGTACTGTTGAGTTAATAGTGCCCATTTTACACTGTTGAACAGTTGAGTGAATCATGCCCGTTTCACACTGTTGAACAGTTGCTTGAATGGTATCTATTTCACAGTGTTTTATTATTGAATAAGTAGTGCATGTTTCATGCTTTTATACAGTTGATTGAATGGTGCCCATTTCACACTGTTGTTCAGTTGATTGAATGGTATCTATTTCACACTAATGTACAGTTGATTAAATAGTGCACATTTCACACTGTTGGGCAGTTGATTGGTATTCATTTCACACTGTTTAACAGTTGAGTAAATAGTGCACATTTCTCATTGTTGTACAATTGCTTGAATGGCATCCATTTCACCCTGTTGTACAGGTGATTGAATAGTACCAATTTCAAAATGTTGTACAGTTGATTGTATAATGCCCATTTCACCCTGTTGCACAGTTGATTGAATAGTTCCAACTTCACACTGTTGTACATTTTATTGAACGGTATCTATTTCACACTGTTGTACAGTTGATTAAATAGTGCACACTTCAGTCATTTGGACAGTTGATTGAATGGTGTCCATTTCACAATGTTGAACAGTTGATTGAATAGTGCCCATTTCACGCTGTTTTACACATGATTGAATAATGCTCAGTTCACACTGTTGTACAGTTGATTGAATGGGGCCCATTTCAAACCGTTGTACACTTGATTGAATAGTTCCCATTTCACACTGTTGTACATTTGATTGAATGGTATCCATTTCACATTGTTGTACAGTTGATTGAATTGTGCCAATTTAAGATTGTTGTACAGTTGATTCAGTAGTGCCTATTTCACATTGTTGTACAATGGATTGTAAAGTGCCCAGTTCACTACTGTTGAACAGTTGATTGGATAGCACACATTTCACACTGTTGTACAGTTGATTGAATGGTATATATTTCACAATGTTGTACAGTTGATTATAAGTGCACATTACACATTGTTGTACAGTTGATTGAACAGAGACCATTTCACATTGTTGTACTATTGATTGAATTATGCCCATTTCACGCTGTTGCACAGTCGATTGAATGGTACCTATTTCACACTGTTGAGCAATTGATTTAATAGTGCACATCTCACACCGTTGTACAGTTGATTGAATGGTGTACATTTCAGACTGTTGTACAGTTGTTTATATAGTGCACATTTCACACTGTTGTACAGTTGATTGAATGGTGTAACATTTCACACTGCTGCACAGGGTGTTAAATTGTGCATATTGCACACTGTTGTACAGTTGATTGAATAATGCCCAGTTCACACTGTTGTACAATCGATTGAATGGTGCCCATTTCACACAGCTGAACAGTTGATTGAATCGTGCCAATTCACGCTGTTGTGCAGCTGATTGAATTATGCCCATTTCACACTGCTGAATATTTGATTGAATCATGCCCATTTCACTATGTTGTGCACTTTATTGAATAACACCCATTTCACACTGTTGTACAGTTGATTGAATGGTACCCATTTGACAGTGATTGAGTAGTGCACATTTCACATGTTTGAACAGTTGATTTAATAGGGCCAATTTCACACTGTCATATAGCTGATTGAATGGTATCTTTTTCACACTGTTGTACAGTTGATTAAATATTGCAAATTTCACATTGTTGTACAGTTGATTAAATAGTGCACATTTCACATTGTTGAACAGTTCATTGAATGGTAGCTATTTCACAATGTTGTACAGTTGATTATAAGTGCACATTACACATTGTTGTACAGTTGATTGAACAGTGCCCATTTCAGATTGTTGTACTGTTGATTGAATTATGCCCATTTCACGCTGTTGACCCATTCATTGAATGGTGTACATTTCACACTGTCGTACAGCTGATTAAATAGTGAACATTCCACACTGTTGTACAGCTGACTGAATGGTTCCCATTTCATACTACTGAACTGTTTATTGAAAAGGGCACATTTCACAGTCATACAGTTGATTGAATGGTATCCATTTCAGACTGTTGTACTTTTGATTGAATAGTGCCCATTTCACATTGTTGTACTGTTCATTGCATAGTGCCCACTTCAGGCTGTTGATCAGTTGATTGAATGGTGCCCATTTCACACTGTTGTACTGTTAATTGAATAGTATCTATTTCAAACTGTTGTATAGTTGATTAAATAATGCACATTTCATATTGTTATGCAGTTGATTAAATAGTGCCCATTTCACAATGTTGTACAGCTGATGGAATAGTGCCCATGTCACACTGTTGATCTGTTGATTGAACCATGCCCAATTCACACCCATCGTACAGTTGATTGAATGGTATCTATTTCAGACTGTTTTACAGTTGGTTAAATAGTGCACATTTCACATGCCTATACAGTTGATTGAATAATGTCCAATTCATACTGTTGCACAGTTGATTGAATGGTGCCCATTTCAGACTGCTGTACACTTAATTGAATAGTTCACATTTCAAACTGTTGTACATTTGATTCCATGGTATCCATTTCACATTGTTGTACAGTTGATTGAATTCTGCCAATTTCAGATTGTTGTACAGTTGATTGAGTAGTTTCCACTTCACATTGTTGTATGATAGATTGTATGGTACCCAGTTCACTACTGTTGAACAGTTGAATGAATAAGCACATTTCACACTGTTGTACAGTTGATTGAATGGTATCTATTTCAAACTGTTGTACAGTTGAGTAAATAGTGCACATTTAATACTGTTGTGCAGTTGATTGAATAGTGCCCATTTCACATTGTTGCACTGTTGATTGACTAATGGCTATTTCACACTGTTGCACAATTGATTCAATGGTATCTATTTCACGCAGTTGAACTGTTGATTTAACAGTGCATATTTCCCACTGTTCCACAGTTGATTGAATGCTTTCCATTTCACACTATTGAACAGTTGATTGAATAGTGCCCTTTTCCCACCATCATATAGTTCATTGAATGCTATCTATTTCACAACATGAAATTGATTAACTAGCGTCCATTTCACACTGTTTTACAGTTGATTGAATAGTGTACATTTCACACTGTTGTACAGTTGATTGAATGTTACCCATTTCACATTGCTTTACTGTTGATTGCCTAGTGACAATTTCAGACAGTTGTTCAGTTAACCGAATGGTGCCCATTTCACACTGCCATACCATTGATTGAATAGTATCTATTTCACAATGTTGTACAGTTGATTAAATAGTGCACATTTCATATTGTTATGCAGTTGATTAAATAGTGCCCATTTCACAATGTTGTACAGTTGATTGAATAATGCTCATGTCGCACCGTTGATCAGTTGATTGAATCATGCCCACATCGCACTTTTGAACTTTTGGTTGAATGGTATTATTTTCATGCTGTTTTATAATTGATAAAATAGAGCACATTTCACACTGTTGCACAATTTATTGAATGGTGCCCATTTCACACTGTTGAACAGTTTATTGAATGGTGCCCATTTCACACTGTTGAACAGTTGATTTAAAAGTGCACATCACTTGTTGTACAGTTGATTAATTAGTGCCAATTTCACATTGTGATACAGTTGTTTGAATGGTGCCTATTTCTCACGGTGTATGGGTGATTAAATGGTATCTATTTCAAACTGTTTTACAGCTGATTGAATGGTGTCCATTTCATACTGTTAAACAGTTGATTGTATAGTGCCAATTTCACACTGTTGTTCAGTGAATTGGATGGTGCCCATTTCACACTGTTGGGCAGTTGATTGAATGGTATCTATTTCACACTGATGGACAGCTGATTGGATAGTTTCCATTTCACACTGTTGAACAGTTGATTGATTAGTGCCTGTTTTAGACAGTTGTACAGTTGCTTTAATGGTATCAATTTCTCACTTTTGTACAGTTGGTTAAATAGTGCCCATTTCACACTGTTGTACCGTTGATTGAATAGTGTCCATGTCACACTGCATAACAGCTGATTGAAGTGTGCCCACTTCACAATGTTGAACGTTGACTGAATGGTATCTTTTTCATACTGTATTATATTGGCTAAAATCGTGCACATTTTAGACTGTTGTACAGTTTATTGACTGGTGCCCATTTCACACTCTTACAGTATGGATTTAATGGTATCCATTTCACACTGTTGTACAGTTGATTAAATAGTGCACATTTCACACCGTCGTACAGTTGATTGAATGGTGTACATTTCAGACTATTGTACAGTTAGTTATATAGTGCACATTTCACACTGTTGTACAGTTGATTGAATGCTGTAACATTTCACACTGTTGCACAGGTGGTTAAATTGTGTACAAATCACATTGTTGTACAGTTGATTGAATAATGCCCTGTTCACACTTTTGTACAGTTGATTGAATGGTGCCCATTTCACACTGCTGAACAGTTGATGGAATCATGCCCATTTCATGCTGTTGTGCAGTTGATTGAATAGTTTCCATTTCACACTGTTGAACAGTTGATTGAACAGGGCCAATTTCACACTCTTCTGCAGCTGATTTAATGTTATCTTTTTCACACTGTCGTATAGTGGATTAAATATTGCACATTTCACATTGTTGTACAGATGATTAAATGGTGCACATTTCACACTGTTGGACAGTTCATTGAATAGTGTACATTTCACACTGTTGGACAGGTGATTAAATAGTGAGTATTCCACACTGTTGTACAGCTGATTGAATAATCCCCTGTTCACACTGTTGTACAGTTGATTGAATGGTGCCCACTTCACACTGCTGAACAGTTGATGGGATCATGTCCATTTGATGGTTGTGCAGTTGATTGAACAGTTTCAATTTCACACTGTTGTACATTTGATTGAATGGTGTAATATTTCACAATATTCACAGGGTGTTAAATTGTGCATATTTCACACTCTTGTACCATTGATTGAATAATGCCCTGTTCACACTGTTGTACAGTTGATTGAATGGAGCCCATTTCGCACTGCTGAACAGTTGATTGAATAGTGCCCATTTCACACTCTCCTACAGCTGATTGAATGTTATCTTTTTCACACTGTTGTACAGTTGATTAAATAGTGCACATTTCACATTGTTGTACAGATGATTAAATAGTGCACATTTCACACCGTCGTACAGTTGATTGAATGGTGTACATTTCAGACTATTGTACAGTTGGTTATATAGTGCACATTTCACACTGTTGTACAGTTGATTGAATGCTGTAACATTTCACACTGTTGCACAGGTGGTTAAATTGTGTACAAATCACATTGTTGTACAGTTGATTGAATAATGCCCTGTTCACACTTTTGTACAGTTGATTGAATGGTGCCCATTTCACACTGCTGAACAGTTGATGGAATCATGCCCATTTCATGCTGTTGTGCAGTTGATTGAATAGTTTCCATTTCACACTGTTGAACAGTTGATTGAACAGGGCCAATTTCACACTCTTCTGCAGCTGATTTAATGTTATCTTTTTCACACTGTCGTATAGTGGATTAAATATTGCACATTTCACATTGTTGTACAGATGATTAAATGGTGCACATTTCACACTGTTGGACAGTTCATTGAATAGTGTACATTTCACACTGTTGGACAGGTGATTAAATAGTGAATATTCCACACTGTTGTACAGCTGATTGAATAATGCCCTGTTCACACTGTTGTACAGTTGATTGAATGGTGCCCACTTCACACTGCTGAACAGTTGATGGGATCATGTCCATTTGATGGTTGTGCAGTTGATTGAACAGTTTCCATTTCACACTGTTGTACATTTGATTGAATGGTGTAATATTTCACAATATTCACAGGGTGTTAAATTGTGCATATTTCACACTCTTGTACCATTGATTGAATAATGCCCTGTTCACACTGTTGTACAGTTGATTGAATGGAGCCCATTTTGCACTGCTGAACAGTTGATTGAATAGTGCCCATTTCACACTCTCCTACAGCTGATTGAATGTTATCTTTTTCACACTGTTGTACAGTTGATTAAATAGTGCACATTTCACATTGTTGTACAGATGATTAAATAGTGCACATTTCACACTGTTGGACAGTTCATTGAATGGTGTACATTTCACACTGTTGGACAGCTGATTAAATAGCGAGCATTCCACACTGTTGTACAGCTGATTGAATGTGTCCCATTTCATACTATTGAACTGTTTATTGAAAGGGTAATTTCACACAGTCGTACAGTTGATTGAATGTTATCTATGTCAGGCTGTTGTACAGTTGATTAAACAGTGCACATGTCACATTGTTGTACAGTTGATTAATTGGTGCCCATTTCACACTGTTGAACAGTTGATGAATAGTGCCCATTTTTCACTGTTTTACAGTTGATTAAATAGTGTACATTTCACACTGTTGTACTTTTGAAGGAATAGTGCCCATTTCACATTGTCGTACTGTTCATTGAATAATGCTCATTTCAGGCTGTTGATCAGTTGATTGAATGGTGCCCATTTCACACTCTTGTACTGTTGATTGAATAGTATCCATTTCAAACTGTTATACATTTGATTAAATATTGCACGTTTCATATTGTTGTGCAGTTGATTAAATAGTGCCCATGTCACAATGTTGTACAATTGATTGAATAGTGCCCAATTCACACCCATAGTATAGTTTATTTGAACTGTATAGTATATTGAATGGTATCTATTTCACACTGGTGTACAGTTGGTTGAATAGTGCACATTTCACACAGTTGTACATTTGATTGTATGGTGTCCATTTCACACTGTTGTACACTTGATTGAATTGTTCCCATTTGATACTATTGTACATTTGATTGAATGTATCCATTTCACACTGTTGCACAGTTGTTTAAATTTTGCCAATTTTAGATTGTTGTACTGTTTATTGAGTAGTACCCATTTCACATTGTTGTACAATGGATTGTATAGTGCCCAGTTCACTACTGTTGAACAGTTGAATGAATATGGCACATATCACACTGTCGTACAGTTGATTGAATGGTATTTATTTCACACTGTTGTACAGTTTGTTAAATAGTGCACATTTAATACTGTTGTGCAGTTGATTGAATAGTGCCCATTTCACATTGTTGTACTGTTGATTGACTAATAGCCATTTCACACTGTTGCGTAGTTGATTGAATGGTATCTATTTCACGCGGTGGAACAGTTGATTTAATAGTGCACATTTCGCAATGTTGAACAGTTGATTGAATAGTGCCCATTTCCCACCATCATACAGTTCATTCAATGCTATCTATTTCACAATGTTTTGCCGTTGATAAACTAGTGTCCATTTCACACTGTTTTACAGTTAATTGAATAGTGCCCAGTTCACACTGTTGTACCATTGATTTAATGCTGCATATTTCACACTGTTGTACATTTGATTGAATGTTGTCCATTTCACATTGTTGTACAGTTGATTGCATAGTGCCCATTTTAGACTGTTGTTCAGTTGATTGAATGGTGCCCATTTCACACTGCCGTATCATTGATTGAATAGTATCTATTTCACAATGTTGTTCGTTCATTAACTAGTGCACATTTCATATTGTTGTACAGTTGATTAAATAGTGCCCATTTCACAATGTTGTACAGTTGATTGAATAGTGCCCATGTCACACTACATAACAGCTGATTGAAGCATGCCCACTTCACAATGTTGAACGTTGATTGAATGGTATCTTTTTCACACTATTATAATGGCTAAAATCGTGCCCATGTTAGACTGTTGTACAGTTTATTGACTGGTGCCGATTTCACACTCTTACAGAATGGATTGAATGCTGAACAGTTGATTGAATCATGCCCATTTCACACTGTTGTGCAGTTGATTGAATAGTTTCCATTTCATACTGTTGTACATTTGACTGAATGGTGTAATATTTCACAATGTTGCACAGGGTGTTAAATTGTGCATATTTCACACTCTTGTACTGTTGATTAAATAATGCCCTGTTCACACTGTTGTACAGTTGATTGAAAAATGCCATGTTCACACTGTTGTACAGTTGGTTAAATAATGCACATTTCACACTGTTGAACAGTTGATTGAATAGGGCCAATTTCACACTCTCCTACAGCTGATTGAATGTTATCTTTTTCACACTGTTGTACAGTTGATTAAATATTGCACAATTCACATTGTTGTACAGATGATTAAATAGTGCACATTTCACACCGTTGGACAGTTCATTGAATGGTGTACATTTCACACAGTTGGACAGCTGATTAAATAGTGAGCATTCCACACTGTTGTACAGCTGATTGAATGTGTCCCATTTCATACTATTGAACCGTTTATTGAAAAGGGCACATTTCACACAGTTGTATAGTTGATTGAATGTTATCTATATCAGGCTGTTGTACAGTTGATTAAATAGTGCACATGTCACATTGTTGTACAGTTGATTAATTGGTGCCCATTTCTCACTGTTTTATAGTTGGTTAAATAGTGTACATTTCACACTGTTGTACTTTTGATTGAATAGTGCCCATTTCACATTGTTGTACTGTTCATTGAATAGTGCTCATTTCAGGCTGTTGATCAGTTGATTGAATGGTGCCCATTTCACACTCTTGTACTGTTGATTGAATAGTATCTATTTCAAACTGTTATACAGTTGATTAAATAGTGCACATTTCATATTGTTGTGCAGCTGATTAAATAGTGTCCATTTCACAATGTTGTACAGTTGATTGAATAGGGGCCAATGTCACACTGTTGATTTGTTGATTGAATCATGCCCAATTCACACCCATAGTACAGTTGTTTGAATGGTATCTATTTCACACTGGTGTACATTTGGGTAAATAGTGCACATTTCACATGGTTGTACAGTTGATTGTATGGTGTCCATTTCACACTGTTGTACACTTCATTGAATTGTTCCCATTTCAAACTGTTGTACATTTGATTGAATGGTATCCATTTCACACTGTTGTACTATTGATTTAATGCTGCACATTTCATTCACACTGTTGTACTTTTGATTGAATGTTGCCCATTTCACATTGTTGTACAGTTGATTGCATAGTGCCCATTTCAGACTGTTGTTCAGTTGATTGAATGGTGCCCATTTCACACTGCCGTACCGTTGATTGAATAGTGTCTATTTCACAATGTTGTTCAGTTGATTAAATAGTGCACATTTCATATTGTTGTATAGTTGATTAAAACTGCCCTTTTCACAATGTTGTACAGTTGATTCAATAGTGCTCACGTCGCACTGTTGATCAGTTGATTTAATCGTGCCCACTTTGTACTGTTGAACGTTTGGTTGAATGGTATCATTCTCACACTGTTTTATAATTGATAAAATAGAGCACATTTCACTCTGTTGTACAGTTTATTGAATGGTGCCCATTTCACACTTGCACAGTTGATTGAATGGTATCTATTTAACACTGTTGAACAGTTGATTTAATAGTGCATACTTCACACTGTTCTACAGTTGATTGAATGGCTTCCATTTCACAATGTTGAACAGTTGATTGAATAATGCCCAATTAACACCCATAGTACTGTTGATTGAATGGTATCTATTACAGTTTGTTGAACAGTTGTTTGATTAGAGCCTGTTTTACACAGTTGTACAGTTGATTCAATGGTGCCTATTTCACACTGTTGTACAGTTGGTTGAATAGTATCTATTTCACAATCTTGTGGAGTTTATTAAATAGTGCACATTTTACACTGTTGTACATTTGATTGAATGGTGCCCATTTCACACTGCTATGCAGATGATTGAATGTTGCCCATTTCACAAAGTTGTACAGTTAACTAAATAGTGCACATTTCACAATGTTATACAGTTGATTGAATGATAGCTATTTCACACTGTTGTACAGCTTATTGAATGTTCTCCATTTCACAACATTGAACATTTGATTGATTAGTGCCTGTTTTACACAGTTGTACAGTTGATTTAATGGAATCTATTTCACACTGTTACACATTTGGTTGAATGATGTCCATTTCACACTGTTGTACAGTTGATTTAATGGTATCCATTGCACACTATTTTACAGTAGATTAAATAGTGCACATTTCACATTGTTGTTCAATTGATTCATTCGTGCAAATTTCACACTGTTGTACAGTTGATTGAATAGTATCTATTTCACAATCTTGTACAGTTTATTAAATAGTGCACATTTTACACTGTTGTACATTTGATTGAATGGTGCCCATTTCACACTGCTGTACAGGTGATTGAATGGTGCCCATTTAACAAAGTTGTAGAGTTGATTGAATGGTGCCCATTTCACAATGTTTTACAGTTAATTAAATAGTGCACATTTCACGTTGTTGTACATTTGATTGATTAGTGCCCATTTCACACTGTTGTACTGCTTATTGAATGCTCTCCTTTTCACAAAATTGAACATTTGATTGATTAGTGCATGTTTTACACAGTTTTACAGTTGATTTAATGGCATCTATTTCAGACTGTTATGCAGTTGGTTGAATGGTGTCCATTTCACACTGTCGTACAGTTGATTGAATGTTATCTATTACACACTGTTTTATAGTAGATTAAATAGTGCACATTTCATATTGTTGTTCAGTTCATTAAATAGTGCACATTTCACACTGTTGTACTGTTGGTTAAATAGTGCACATTTCACATTGTTGTACAGTTGATTAAATGGTGCCCATTTCTCACAGTTGAGCAGTTGTTTGATTTGTGCCTGTTTTACACAGTTGTACAGTTGATTTAATGGTATCTATTTCACACTGTTGTACAGCTGATTGAATTTTGTCCATTTCGCACTGTTGAACAGTTGATTGAATAGTATCTATTTCACAATCTTGTACAGTTTATTAAATACTGCACATTTCACAATGTTGTACATTTGATTGAATGGTGTCCATTTCAGACTGCTGTACAGATGATTGAATGGTGCTCATTTCACACAGTTGTAGAGTTGATTGAATAGTTCTCTTTCAAAATATTGTACAGTTAATTAAATAGTGCACATTTCACATTGTTGTACAGTTGATTGATTAGTGCCCATTTCACAACGTTGAACATTTGACTTATTAGTGCCTGTTTTACACAGGTGTACAGTTGATTTAATGATATCTATTTCACACTGTTATGCAGTTGGTTGAATGGCGTCCATTTCACACTGTCATACAGTTGATTGAATGGTATCTATTACACACTGTTTTACAGTAGATTAAATAGTGTACATTTCACATTGTTGTACAATTGGTTAAATAGTGCACATTTCACATTGTTGTTAATTTGATTAAATGGTGCCCATCTCTCACATTTGTGCAGTTGATTGAATGGTATCTATTTCAACTGTTGTACAGCTAATTGAATGGTGTCCATTTCACACTGTTGAATAGTTGTTTGAATAATGCCTGTTTTACACAGTTGTATAATTGATTTAATGATGTCTATTTCACACTTTTGTACAGTTGGTTGAATGCTGTCCATTTCAGACTGTTGAACAGTTTATGGAATAGTATCTATTTCACAATCTTGCACAGTTTATTAAATAGTGCACATTTCACAAATTTGTACATTTGATTGAATGGTGCCCATTTCATACTGCTGTACAGATGATTGAATGGTATTCATTTCACATGGTTGTAGAGTTGATTAAATGGTACCCATTTCAAAAAGTTACACAGTTGATTGGTTGAAAATTATTTCACACTGTTGTACAGCTTAAGGAATGCTGTCCATTTCACAACATTGAATCGTTGATTGATTAGTGCCTGTTTTACACAGTTGTACAGTTGAGTTAATGGCATCTATTTCACACTGTTGTACAGTTGGTTGAACTGTGTTCATTTCGCACTGTCATACAGTTGATTGAATGGTATCTATTTCACACTGTTTTACAGTTGATTAAATAGTGCACATTTCACATTGTTGTTCAGTTGATTAAATAGTGTACAATTCACATTGTTGTACAGTTAATTAAATGATGCCCACTTCACACTGTTGTACAGGTGATTGAATAGTGCCCATTTCACGCTGTTGTTCAGTTGATTGAATGGTGCCCATTTCTCACATTTGTACAGTTGATTAAATGGTGCCAATTTCACTCTGTTGTGCAGATGATTTAATGGTGCCCATTTCACAAATTTTTACAATTAATTAAATTATGCACATTTCGCATTGTTGTACATTTGATTGATTAGTGCCGATTGCGCACTGCTGTACAGTTGTTTGAATTGTACCTATTTCAGAATCTTGTGCAATTGATTAAATATTGCACATTTCACACTGTTGTACAGTTGATTGAATTCTGTCCATTTCACACTGTTGAACAGTTGAGCAGTTAGTGCATATTTCCTACTCTTCAACATTTGAACAAATGGTGCCCATTTGACACTGCTCTACCGATGATTGAAGGGTGCCCATTTCACAAAGTTGTACAGTTAATTAAATCGCGCCCATTTCACATTGTTGTACAGTTGATTGAATGGCATCAATTTCACAATCTTGTACAATTGATTAAATAGTATGCCCTTCACACTGTTGTACAGTTGTTTGAATTGTGTCCATTTCACACTTTTGAACTGTTGAGTAATTAGTGCATATTTCTGAGTGTTCTACGTATGATTCAATGGTACCCATTTCACTCTGCTGTACAGTTGATTGCTTGGTGCCCACTGCACACAGTCGTACAGTTGATTGAATGGTGCCCATTTCACACTTTTGTACAGTTGATTGAATGGTGCCAATTTCACAAAGTTGTACAGTTAATTAAATGGTGTAAATTTCACATTGATGTACAATAGGTTGATTAGTGCCCATTTCACACTGTTGTACAGTTGATAGAATGGTATTAATTTCAGCATCTTGTACATTTGATTAAATAGTACCCATTTCACACTGTTGGAGAGTTGTTCGAATGTTGCCAATTTCATACTGTTGTACAGTTGATTGAATAGTGCCCATTTCACACAGTTTTTCAGTTGATTGAATAGTGCCCATTTCACAACGTTGTACAGTTGATTGAATGGTATCTATTTCACAATGTTGTACAGCTGAGTGAATGGTGTACATTTCACAGTGTTGAACATTTGATTCATTAGTGCCTGTTTTACACATTTCTACAGTTGATTTAATGGTGCCCATTTCACACTGTTGTATAGTTGGTTGAATGTTGTCCATTTCAACCTGTTGAACAGTTGATTGAATGGTTCTCATTTCGAAATGTTGTTCATTTGATTGAATGGTGCACATTTCACGCTGTTGTACAGATGATTAAATAATGCACACTTGACACTGTTTTACCGTTGATTGAATGGTGTCCATTTCACACTGTTGAACTTTTGAGAAAATAGCGTATACTTCCCAGTGCTCTAGATTTGATTGGAAGGTACCCATTTCACGTTGCTGTACATTGGATTGAATGGTGCCCATTTCATCTTGTTGTACAGTTCATTGATTAGTGCATGTTTCACGCTGTTGTACAGTTGATTGAATGGTATCTATTTCACACTTTTGTACAGTTTAATAAAGAGTGCCCATTTCACGCTGTTGTACATTTGATTGAATGGTGCCCATTTCATATTGTTGTACAGTTTATTGAATGGTATCTATTTCACACTGTTGTACAGCTGACTGAATGATGTCCATTTCACACTGTTCAACAGTTGGTTCAGAAGTGCTTGATTTAGACAGTTGTATAGTTGATTTAATGGTATCTATTTTGATTCAAATGGTGCTCATTTCACAAATTTGTACAGTTACTTAAATAGTGCACATTTCACAATGTTGTACAGTTGATTGATTAATGCCCATTTCATAGTTGTACAGTTGATTGAATGTTATCTATTTCATACTCATGTACAGTTGATTAAATGGTGCCCATTTCATTCTGTTGGACAGTATTTTGAATGGTGCCCATTTCACACTGTTGTTCAGTTGATTGAATAGTATTTTTTCACACTGTTGCACAGTTGATTGAATAGCGCACATTTCTCATTGTTATACAGTTCATTCAATAGTGCACATTTGACATGGTTGTGCTATAGATCAAATAGGGCCCACTTCACACTGTTGTACCGTTGATTGAATATTGACCATTTCACAACGTTGTACAGTTGATTAAATAATGCACATTTCACACTGTTGTACATTAAATTGAATGGTGGCCATTTCACACTGTTGAACAGTTGAGTATTTAGTGCACATTTCCCACTGTTCTACAGTTGATTGAATGTTTCCCGTTTCATTCTGCTGTTCTCCTGATTCAAAGGTGCCCCTTTCTCAAAGTTGTACAGATGGTTAAATGATGCTCAATTCACACTGTTGTACAGTTGATTGAATGGAGCCCATTTCACACTGTTGTACAGTTGATTTAATGGTGCGCTTTTCATAAATTTTTACTGTTAATTATATAGTGCAGATTTCACATTGTTATACATTTGATTGAATGATATCTATTTCACAATCTTGTACAGTTGATTAAATACTGCACACTTCACACAGTTGTACAGTTGATTGAATGGTGTCCACGTCACACTCTTGAACTGTTGAGTAATTAGTACATATTTCCCAGTGTTCTACATTTCATTAAATGGTACCTATTTCACACTGCTGTACATTTGATGGAATGGTGCACATTTCACACAGTCGTACAATTGATTGGTGCCCATTTCACAAAGTTGTACAGTTAATTAAAGGGTCCATGTGTCTCATTGTTTTACAGTTGATTGAATTGTATCTATTTCACACTTTTGTCCGGCTTATTGAATTTTGTCCATATCACAACATTGAACATTTGATTCATGAGTGCCTGTTTTACCGTGCTGCACAGTTGATTTAATGGTTTCTATTTCACAGTGTTATAAAGTTGGTTGAATAGTGTCCCTTTCAAACTGTAGAACAGTTCCTTGAATTTTGTCAATTATCAATCTGTCATACAGTTCATTGAATGGTATCTATTTAACACTGTTTTACAGTTCATTAATTAGTGCACATTTCACATTGTTGTACAACTGATTAAATATTGCACATTTCCCACTGTTCTACAGTTGATTGAATGGTGTCCATTTTACAATGTTGAGCAGTTGATTGATTATGCCTTTATTACAGAGTTATACAGTTGATTTAAAGGTGTCACACTGTTGGAGAATTGATTGAATGGTATCTACCTCACACTTTTGTACAGTTGATTGAATGGTGTCCATTTCACACTGATGAACAGTTGATTGATTAGTGCCCGTTTTACACATTTGTACAGTTGATTTAATGGTACCTATTTCACACTGTCGTACAGTTGATTGAATGGTGTCCATTTCACACTGTTGAACAGTTTATTGAAAGGTGCCCATTTCACAAATGTGTGCAGTTAATTAAATAGGGCACATTGCACATTGTTGTACAAAAGATTAATTAGTGCCAATTTCACATTGTGATACAGTTGCTTGAATTTTGCCTATTTTTCACTGGTGTACAGGCAATTAAATGGTATCTATTTCAAACTGTTTTACAGCTGATTGAATGGTGTCCATTTCACACTGTTGAACAGTTGATTGAATAGTGCCCATTTCACAAATGTGTACAGTTAATTAAATAGGGCACATTGCACATTGTTGTACAGTTGATCAATTAGTGCCAATTTCACATTGTGATACAGTTGCTTGAATGTTGCCTATTTTTCACTGGTGTACAGGCGATTAAATGGTATCTATTTCAAACTGTTTTACAGCTGATTGAATTGTGTCCATTTCATACTGTTGAACAATTGATTGTATCGTGCCAATTTCACACTGTTGTTCAGTGAATTGAATGATGTCCATTTCACTCTGTTGGACAGTTGATTGAATGGTACCTATTTCACACTGCTGGACAGCTTATTGAATAGTTTACATTTCACATTGTTGAACAGTTGATTGATTAGTGCCTGTTTTAAACAGTTGTACAGTTGATTTAATGGTATCCATTTCTCACTGTTGTACAGTTAATTAAATAGTGCCCATTTCACACTGTTGTACAGTTGATTGAATGGTGTCCATTTCACACTTTTGAACAGTTGAGTAATTAGTGCACATTTCACCCTGTTGTACGATTGATTGAGTGGTGCCGCTTTCACACTGTATTATAGTTGATTGAATGGCATCTATTTCACAATCTTGTACAGATGATTAAATAGTGAACACTTGACACTGTTGTACAGTTGATTGAATGGTCTCCATTTCACAATGTTGAACTTTTGAGTAATTAGCGTAAATTTCCCCGTTTGCTAAATTTGATTGAATGGTACCCATTTCCTGCTGCTGTACATTTGATTGAATCGTGCCCACTGTGCACAGTTTTACATTTGATTGAATGGTGCCCATTTCACAAAGTTGTACAGTTGATTGATCAGTGCATGTTTCACACTGTAGTACAGTTGATTTAATGATCTCTATTTCACACATTTGTACAGTTGATTAAAGAGAGCCCATTTCACTCTGATGTACTGTTTTTTGATTGGTGCTCATTTCACACTTTTGTACAGTTGATTGAACAGTGCCCACTTCACACTGTTGTACATTTGGTTGAATGGTGCCTATTTCATATTGTTGTACAGTTTATTGAATGGTAACAATTTCACACTGTTGTACAGCTGACTGAATGATGTCAATTTCACACTGTTCAACAGTTGATTCACTAGTGCCTGTTTTAGACAGTTGTATAGTTGATTTATCTATTTTGATTCGAATGGTGCCAATTTCAAAAATTTGTACAGTTAATTAAATATTGCACATTTCACAATGTTGTACAGTTGATTGATTAATGCCCATTTCACACTGTTGTACAGTTGTTTGAATGGTATCTATTTCACACTCATGTACAGTTGACTAAATGGTGCCCATTTCACTCTGTTAGACAATATTTTGAATGGTGCACATTTCACTCTGTCGTACTTTTGATTGAATGGTAACTATTTCACACTGTTTTACAGTTGATTAAATAATGCACATTTCACACTGTTGTACATTTGTTTGAGTGGAGTATATTTCACACTGTTGAACAGTTGAGTATTTAGTGCACATTTCCCACTGTTCCACAGTTGATCGAATGTTTCCCTTTTCAATCTTCTGTTCTCTTGATTCAAAGGTGTCCCTTTCTCAAAGTTGTACAGATGGTTAAATGATGCTCATTTCACACTGTTGTACAGTTGATTGAAGGTGCCCATTTCACACTGCTGTACTGTTGATTTAATGGTGCCCATTCATAAATTTTTAATGTTAATTAAATAGTGCAGATTTCACATTGTTATACATTTGGTTGAATGATATCTATTTCACAAGCTTGTACAGTTGATTTAATACTGCACACTTGAAACAGTTGTACAGTTGATTGAATGGTGTCCATTTCGCACTCTTGAACTGTTGAGTAATTAGTACATATTTCCCAGTGTTCAACATTTCATTGAATGGTACCTATTTCACACTGCTGTACATTTAATGGAATGGTGCACATTTCACACAGTCGTACAATTGATTGAATGGTGCCCATTTCACAAAGTTGTACAGTTAATTAAAGGGTCCATGTTTCTCATTATTGTACAGTTGATTGAATGGTATCTATTTCACACTTTTGTTCAGCTTATTGAATTTTGTTCATGTCACAACATTGAACATTTGATTCATGGGTGCCTGTTTTACCGAGCTGCACAGTTGATTTAATGGTTTCTATTTCACAATGTTGTACAGTTGGTTGAATGGTGTCCCTTTCAAACTGTAGAACAGTTCCTTGAATATTGCCAATTATCAATCTGTCGTACAGTTCATTGAATGGTATCTATTTAACACTGTTTAACAGTTCATTAATTAGTGCACATTTCATTGTTGCACAACTGATTGAATGGTGTCCATTTCACACTGTTGAACAGTTGAGTAATTAGTGCACATTCCCCACTGTTCTGCAGTTGATTGAATGTTGCCCATATCACACTGCTCTATACTTGATTGAAAGGTTTCCATTAATCACAGTTTTACAGTTGATTGAATTGTGCCCATTACACACTTTTGTACAGTTGATTGAATGGTGTCCATTTTACAATGTTGAACAGTTGATTGATTATTGACTTTACTACAGAGTTATACAGTTGATTTAAGGGTGTCTATTTCACACTGTTGGACAATTGATTGAATGGTATCTCCCTCACACTTTTGTACAGCTGATTGAATGGTGTCCATTTCACACTGATGAACAGTTGATTGATTAGTGCCTGTTTTACACATTTGTACAGTTGATTTAATGGAGCCTATTTCACACTGTCGTACAATTGATTGAATGGTGTCCATTTCACACTGTTGATCAGTTGATTGAATAGTGCCCATTTCACAAATGTGTACAGTTAATTAACAGGGCACATTGCACATTGTTGTACAGTTGATTAATTAGTGCCAATTTCACATTATGATACAGTTGCTTGAATGTTGCCTATTTTTCACTGGTGTACAGGCGATTAAATGGTATCTATTTCAAACTGTTTTACAGCTGATTGAATGGTGTCCATTTCATACTGTTGAACAGTTGATTGTATTGTGCCAATTTCACACTGTTGTTCAGTGAATTGAATGGTGCCCATTTCAAGATGTTGGACAGCTGATTGAGTAGTTTACATTTCACACTGTTGAACAGTTGATTGATTAGTGCCTGTTTTAAACAGTTTTACAGTTGATTTAATGGTATCTATTTCTCACTGTTGTACAGTTAATTAAATAGTGCCCATTTCACACTGTTGTACAGATTGAATAATTTCCATTTCACACTTTTGAACAGTTGAGTAATTAGTGCACATTTCACCCTGTTCTACAATTGATTGAATGGTGCCGATTTCGCACTGTATTATAGTTGATTGAATGGCACCTATTTCACAATCTTGTACAGATGATTATATATTGCACACTTGACAATGTTGTACAGTTGATTGAATGGTGTCCATTTCACAATGTTGACCTTTTGAGTAATTATCGTAAATTTCCCAGTTTGCTAAATTTGATTGAATGGTGCCCATGTCGCACAGTCTTACATTTGATTGAATGGTGCCCATTTCACATAGTTGTACAGTTGATTGATTAGTGCATGTTTCACACTGTTGTACAGTTGATTGATTGATATCTATTTCACACTTTTGTACAGTTGATTAAAGAGTGCCCATTACACTCTGTTGTACTATTTTTTGATTGGTGCCCATTTCACTCTTTTGTACAGTTGATTGAACAGTGCCCATTTCACCCAGTTGTACATTTGGTTGAATGGTGCCCATTTCATAATGCTGTACAGTTTATTTATTGAATGGTAACTATTTCACACTGTTGTACAGCTGGCTGCTTAATGATATCCATTTCACACTGTTCAACAGTTGATTCACTAGTGCCTGTTTTAGACAGATTTATCTATTTTGATTTCAATGGTGCCAATTTCTTAAATTTGTACTGTTAATTAAACAGTACACATTTCACACTGTTGTACAGTTGATTGAATGGTATCTATTTCACACTCATGTACAGTTGACTAAATGGTGCCCATTTCACTCTGTCGTACTTTTAATTGAACAGTAAGTATTTCACACTGTTTTACAGTTGATTAAATAATGCACATTTCACACTGTTGTACATTTGTTTGAGTGGAGTATATTTCACACTGTTGAACAGTTGAGTGCACATTGCCCACTGTTCTACCGTTGATTGAATGGTGCCCATTTCACACTGCTCTATACTTGATTGAAAGGTTTTCATTAATCACAGTTTTACAGTTGATTGAATTGTGCCCATTACACACTTTTGTACAGTTGATTGAATGGTGCCCATTTTACAATGTTGAACAGTTGAGTGAATAGTGCCCATTTCACAAATATGTACAGTTAATTAAATAGGGCACATTGCACATTGTTGTACAGTTGATTAATTAGTGCCAATTTCACATTGTGATACAGTTGCTTGAATGTTGCCTATTTTTCACTGGTGTACAGGTCATTAAATGGTATCTATTTCAAACTGTTTTACAGCTGATTGAATGATGTCCATTTCATACTGTTGAACAGTTGATTGTATTGTGCCAATTTCACTCTGTTGTTCAGTGAATTGAATGGTGTCCATTTCAAGCTGTTGGACAGCTGATTGAATAGTTTACATTTCACACTGTTGAACAGTTGATTGATTAGTGCCTGTTTTAAACAGTTGTACAGTTGATTTAATGGTATCTATTTCTCACTGTTGTACTGTTAATTAAATAGTGCCCATTTCACACTGTTGTACAGATTGAATAATTTCCATTTCACACTTTTGAACATTTGAGTAATTAGTGCACATTTCACCCTGTTCTACAACTGATTGAATGGTGTCGATTTCACACTGTATTACAGTTGATTGAATGGCATCTATTTTACAATCTTGTACAGATGATTATATATTGCACACTTGACACTGTTGTACAGTTGATTGAATGGTGTCCATTTCACAATGTTGAACTTTTGAGTAATTATCATAAATTTCCCAGTTTGCTAAATTTGATTGAATGGTGCCCATTTCACATAGTTGTACAGTTGATTGATTAGTGCATGTTTCACACTGTTGTACAGTTGATTGAATGATATCTATTTCACACTTTTGTACAGTTGATTAAAGAGTGCCCATTACACTCTGTTGTATTATTTTTTGATTGGTGCCCATTTCACTCTTTTGTACAGTTGATTGAACAGTGCCCATTTCACCCAGTTGTACATTTGGTTGAATGGTGCCCATTTCATAATGCTGTACAGTTTATTTATTGAATGGTAACTATTTCACACTGTTGTACAGCTGGCTGCTTAATGATATCCATTTCACACTGTTCAACAGTTGATTCACTAGTGCCTGTTTTAGACAGATTTATCTATTTTGATTTCAATGGTGCCAATTTCTTAAATTTGTACTGTTAATTAAACAGTACACATTTCACACTGTTATACAGTTGATTGAATGGTATCTATTTCACACTCATGTACAGTTGACTAAATGGTGCCCATTTCACTCTGTCGTACTTTTAATTGAACAGTAAGTATTTCACACTGTTTTACAGTTGATTAAATAATGCACATTTCACACTGTTGTACATTTGTTTGAGTGGAGTATATTTCACACTGTTGAACAGTTGAGTGCACATTGCCCACTGTTCTACCGTTGATTGAATGGTGCCCATTTCACACTGCTCTATACTTGATTGAAAGGTTTTCATTAATCACAGTTTTACAGTTGATTGAATTGTGCCCATTACACACTTTTGTACAGTTGATTGAATGGTGCCCATTTTACAATGTTGAACAGTTGAGTTAATAGTGCCCATTTCACAGATATGTACAGTTAATTAAATAGGGCACATTGCACATTGTTGTACAGTTGATTAATTAGTGCCAATTTCACATTGTGATACAGTTGCTTGAATGTTGCCTATTTTTCACTGGTGTACAGGTCATTAAATGGTATCTATTTCAAACTGTTTTACAGCTGATTGAATGATGTCCATTTCATACTGTTGAACAGTTGATTGTATTGTGCCAATTTCACTCTGTTGTTCAGTGAATTGAATGGTGTCCATTTCAAGCTGTTGGACAGCTGATTGAATAGTTTACATTTCACACTGTTGAACAGTTGATTGATTAGTGCCTGTTTTAAACAGTTGTACAGTTGATTTAATGGTATCTATTTCTCACTGTTGTACTGTTAATTAAATAGTGCCCATTTCACACTGTTGTACAGATTGAATAATTTCCATTTCACACTTTTGAACATTTGAGTAATTAGTGCACATTTCACCCTGTTCTACAACTGATTGAATGGTGTCGATTTCACACTGTATTACAGTTGATTGAATGGCATCTATTTTACAATCTTGTACAGATGATTATATATTGCACACTTGACACTGTTGTACAGTTGATTGAATGGTGTCCATTTCACAATGTTGAACTTTTGAGTAATTATCATAAATTTCCCAGTTTGCTGAATTTGATTGAATGGTGCCCATTTCACATAGTTGTACAGTTGATTGATTAGTGCATGTTTCACACTGTTGTACAGTTGATTGAATGATATCTATTTCACACTTTTGTACAGTTGATTAAAGAGTGCCCATTACATTCTGTTGTACTGTTTTTTGATTGGTGCCCATTTCACACTTTTGTACAGTTGATTGAACAGTGCCCATTTCACCCTGTTGTACATTTGGTTCAATGGTGCCCATTTCATATTCTTGTACAGTTTATTGAATGGTAACTATTTCACACTGTTGTACAGCTGACTGAATGATGTCCATTTTACACTGTTGAACAGTTGATTCACTAGTGCCTGTTTTAGACAGTTGTATAGTTGATTTATCTATTTTGATTCAGATGGTGCCAATTTCACAAATTTGTACTGTTAATTAAATAGTACACAATGTTGTACAGTTGATTGATTAATGCCCATTTCACACTGTTGTACAGTTGATTGAATGGTATCTATTTCACACTCATGTACAGTTGACTAAATAATGCACATTTCACTCTGTTAGACAATATTTTGAATGGTGCACATTTCACTCTGTCGTACTTTTGATTGAATGGTAACTATTTCACACTGTTTTACAGTTGATTAAATAATGCATATTTCACACTGTTGTACATTTGATTGAATGGTGTATATTTCACACTGTTGAACAGTTGAGTATTTAGTGCACATTTCCCACTGTTCTACAGTTGATTGAATGTTTCCCTTTTCAATCTGCTGTTCACTTGATTCAAAGGTGCCACTTTCTCAAAGTTGTACAGATGGTTAAATGATGCTCATTTCACACTGCTGTACAGTTGATTGAAGGGTGCCCATTTCACACTGTTGTACAGTTGATTTAATGGTGCCCATTTCATAAATTTTTAATGTTAATTAAATAGTGCAGATTTCACATTATTATACAGTTGATTGAATGATATCTATTTCACAATCTTGTACAGTTGGTTAAATACTGCACACTTCATACTGTTGTACAGTTGATTGAATGGTGTCCATTTCCCACTGTTGAACTGTTGAGTAATTAGTACATATTTCCCAGTGTTCTATATTTCATTGATTGGTACCTATTTCACACTGCTGTACAGTTGATTGAATGGTGCACATTTCACACAGTCGTACAATTGATTGAATGGTGCCCATTTCACAAAGTTGTACAGTTAATTAAATGGTGCATTTTTCACATTGCTGTACAGTAGATTGATTAGTGCTAATTTCACATTGTAGTACATTTGATTTAATGGTATTGATTTCACACTCCTGTGCAGTTGATTATAAAGTGCACATTTCACACTGTTGTACAGTTGTTTAAATGGCACCCAATTCACACTGTTGCAGTTGATTGAAAAGTGCTCATTTCACACTGTGGTACAGTTGATTGAAAGGTATCTATTTCATACCTTTGTCCAGCTTATTGAATGGTGTCCATTTCACAACATTGAACATTTGATTTATTAGTGCTTGTTTTACCGAGTTGCACAGTTGATTTAATGGTTTCTATTTCACAGTGTTGTAAAGTTGATTAAATGGTGTCCCTTTCAAGCTGTTGACCAGTGCATTGAATAGTGCCGATTATCAATCTGTCGTACAGTTCGTTGAATGGTATCTATTTAACACTGTTTTACAATTCATTGATTAGTGCACATTTCACCTTGCTGTACAATTGATTAAATAGTGCCCATTTCACACTGTCATACTCTTGATTGAATGGTAACTATTTCATTCTGTTTTAAAGTTGATTACATAATGCACATTTCACACTGTTGTACATTTGATTGAATGGTGTCCATTTCACACTGTTGAACAGTTGAGTATTTAGTGCACTATTCCCACTGTTCTACAGTTGATTGAATGTTTCCCATTTCACTCTGCTGTTCACATGATTGAAAGGGGCACCTTTCTCAAAGTTGTACAGATGATTAAATGATGCTCATTTCACACTGTTGTACAGTTGATTGAATGGTGCCCATTTCACACTGTTGTACAGTTGATTTAATGGTGCCCATTTCATTCTTTTTTACTGTTAATTAAATAGTGCAGATTTCACATTGTTATACAGTTGATTGAATGATATCTATTTCACAATCTTATACAGTTGATTAAATACTGCACACTTCACACTGTTGTACAGTTGAATGAATTTTGTCAATTTCGCACTGTTGAATTGTTGAGTAATTAGTACATATTTCCCAGTGTTCTACATTTCATTGAATGTTACCTATTTCACACTGTTCTACAGTTGATTGAATGGTGCACATTTCACACAGTCATACAATTGATTGAATGGTGCCCATTTCACAATTTTGTACAGTTAATTAAATGGTGCATGTTTCACATTGTTGTACAGTAGATTGATTAGTGGTCATTTCACGCTGTAGTATATTTGATTGAATGGTATTCATTTCACACTCTTGTGCAGTTGATTAAAAAGTGCCCATTTCACACTGTTGGGCAGTTGTTTGAATGGCTGTTGAAGGGTCATGTGGACTCGAAACGTCAACTCTTTTCTTCTCCGCCGATGCTGCCAGACCTGCTTAGTTTTTCCAGGTAATTCTGTTTTTGTTTTTGATTTCCAGCATCCACAGTTTTTTGTTTTTATGTTTGAATGGCTCCCAATTCACATTGTTGCACAGTTGATTGAATAATGCCCATTTCATACTGTGGTACAGTTGATTGAATGGTATCTATTTCACACTTTTGTCCAGCTTATTGAATGGTGTCCATTTCAAAACATTAAACATTTGATTCATTAGTGCCTATGTCCCATTCAAACTGTTGAACAGTTCATTGAATAGTGCCAATTATCAATCTGTCATACAGTTCATTGAATGGAATCTATTTAACACTGTTTTACAGTTCATTAATTAGTGCACATTTCACATTCTTGTACAGTTGATTAAATATTGCGCATCTCACACTGTTGTACCATTGATTGAATGGTGTCCATTTCGCACTGTTGAACAGTTGAGTAATTAGTGCACATTGCCCTCTGTTCTACAGTTGATTGAATGGTGCCCATTTCACACCACTCAACACTTGATTGAAAGGTGCTCTCTAATCACAATTTTACAGTTGATTGAATGGTTCCCATTACACACTTTTGTACAGTTGATTGAATCTTGCCCACTTGACACTGTTGTACAGTTGATTGAATGGCACCCATTTCACAAATTTGTACAGTTAATTAAATCATGCACATTGCACATTGTTGTACAGTTGATTAATTTTTGCCCATTTCACATTGTGATACAGTTGCTTGAATGGTGCCTATTTCTCACTAGTGTACAGGTGATTAAATGGTATCTATTTCAAACTGTTTTACAGCTGATTGAATGGTGTCCATTTCATACTGTTCAACAGTTGATTGTATAGTGCCAATTTCACACTATTATTCAGTGAATTGAATGGTACCTATTTCACACTGTTGGACAGCTGATTGAATAGTCTACATTTCACACAGTTGAACAGTTGTTTGATTAATGCCTGTTTTAGACAGTTATACGGTTGATTTAATGACATCTATTTCTCACTGTTGTACAGTTGATTTATTAGTGCCCATTTCACGCTGTTGTACAATTGATTGAATGGTGCCCATTTCACACTTTATTACAGTTGATTGAATGGCATCTATTTCACAATCTTGTACAGATGATTATATAGTGCACACTTGACATTGTTGTGCAATTGATTGAATGGTGTCCATTTCACACTGTTGATCTTTTGAGTAATTATTGTATATTTCCCAGTTTTCTAAATTTGATTGAATAGTACCCATTTCAATGCTGTACATTTGATTGAATGGTGCCCATTTCACAAAGTTGTACAGTTGATTGATTAGTGCATGTTTCACACTGTTGTACAGTTGATTGAATGGTATCTATTTCACACTTTTGTACAGTTGATTAAAGAGTGCCCATTTCACTCTGTTGTACTGTTTTTTGATTGGTGCCCATCTCACACTTTTGTACATTTGAATGAACAGTGCCCATTTCACACTGTTGTACATTTGATTGAATGGTGCCCTTTTCATATTGTCGTACAATTTATTGAATGGTATTTATTTCACACTGTTGTACAGCTGGCTTAATGATGTCCATTTCACACTGTTCAACAGTTGATTCACTAGTGCCTGTTTTAGACAGTTGTATAGATGTTTTAATGGTATCTATTTTGATTCAAAAGGTGCCCATTTCACAAATTTGTACAGTTAATTAAATAGTGCACATTTCACAATGTTGTACAGTTGATTGATTAATGCCCATTTCACACTGTTGTACAGTTGATTGATTTAATGCCCATTTCACACTGTTGTACAGTTGATTGAATGGTATCTATTTCACACTCATGTACAGTTGACCAAATGGTGCCCATTTCACACTGTTAGACAGTATTTTGAATGGTGCCCATTTCACACTGTCGTACTTTTGATTGAATGGTAACTATTTCACCCTGTTTTACAGTTAGTTAAATAATGCACATTTCACACCATTGTATGTTTGATTGAATGGTATCTCTTTCACACCGTTGAACAGTTGAGTATTTAGTGCACATTTCCCGCTGTTCTACAGTTGATTGAATGTTTCCCGTTTCACTCTGCTGTTCACTTGATTCAATGGTGCCCCTTTCTCAAATTGGTACAGATGGTTAAATGATGCTCATTTCACACAGTTGTACAGTTGATTGAATGGTGCCCATTTCACGGTGTTGTACAGTTGATTTAATGGTGCCCATTTCATAATTTTTGACTGTTAATTAAATAGTGCAGATTTCACATTGTTATACAGTTGATTGAATGATATCTATTTCACAATCTTATACAGTTGATTAAATACTGCACACTTCACACTGTTGTACAGTTGAATGAATTTTGTCAATTTCGCACTGTTGAATTGTTGAGTAATTAGTACATATTTCCCAGTGTTCTACATTTCATTGAATGTTACCTATTTCACACTGTTCTACAGTTGATTGAATGGTGCACATTTCACACAGTCATACAATTGATTGAATGGTGCCCATTTCACAATTTTGTACAGTTAATTAAATGGTGCATGTTTCACATTGTTGTACAGTAGATTGATTAGTGGTCATTTCACGCTGTAGTATATTTGATTGAATGGTATTCATTTCACACTCTTGTGCAGTTGATTAAAAAGTGCCCATTTCACACTGTTGGGCAGTTGTTTGAATGGCTGTTGAAGGGTCATGTGGACTCGAAACGTCAACTCTTTTCTTCTCCGCCGATGCTGCCAGACCTGCTTAGTTTTTCCAGGTAATTCTGTTTTTGTTTTTGATTTCCAGCATCCACAGTTTTTTGTTTTTATGTTTGAATGGCTCCCAATTCACATTGTTGCACAGTTGATTGAATAATGCCCATTTCATACTGTGGTACAGTTGATTGAATGGTATCTATTTCACACTTTTGTCCAGCTTATTGAATGGTGTCCATTTCAAAACATTAAACATTTGATTCATTAGTGCCTATGTCCCATTCAAACTGTTGAACAGTTCATTGAATAGTGCCAATTATCAATCTGTCATACAGTTCATTGAATGGAATCTATTTAACACTGTTTTACAGTTCATTAATTAGTGCACATTTCACATTCTTGTACAGTTGATTAAATATTGCGCATCTCACACTGTTGTACCATTGATTGAATGGTGTCCATTTCGCACTGTTGAACAGTTGAGTAATTAGTGCACATTGCCCTCTGTTCTACAGTTGATTGAATGGTGCCCATTTCACACCACTCAACACTTGATTGAAAGGTGCTCTCTAATCACAATTTTACAGTTGATTGAATGGTTCCCATTACACACTTTTGTACAGTTGATTGAATCTTGCCCACTTGACACTGTTGTACAGTTGATTGAATGGCACCCATTTCACAAATTTGTACAGTTAATTAAATCATGCACATTGCACATTGTTGTACAGTTGATTAATTTTTGCCCATTTCACATTGTGATACAGTTGCTTGAATGGTGCCTATTTCTCACTAGTGTACAGGTGATTAAATGGTATCTATTTCAAACTGTTTTACAGCTGATTGAATGGTGTCCATTTCATACTGTTCAACAGTTGATTGTATAGTGCCAATTTCACACTATTGTTCAGTGAATTGAATGGTACCTATTTCACACTGTTGGACAGCTGATTGAATAGTCTACATTTCACACAGTTGAACAGTTGTTTGATTAATGCCTGTTTTAGACAGTTATACGGTTGATTTAATGACATCTATTTCTCACTGTTGTACAGTTGATTTATTAGTGCCCATTTCACGCTGTTGTACAATTGATTGAATGGTGCCCATTTCACACTTTATTACAGTTGATTGAATGGCATCTATTTCACAATCTTGTACAGATGATTATATAGTGCACACTTGACATTGTTGTGCAATTGATTGAATGGTGTCCATTTCACACTGTTGATCTTTTGAGTAATTATTGTATATTTCCCAGTTTTCTAAATTTGATTGAATAGTACCCATTTCAATGCTGTACATTTGATTGAATGGTGCCCATTTCACAAAGTTGTACAGTTGATTGATTAGTGCATGTTTCACACTGTTGTACAGTTGATTGAATGGTATCTATTTCACACTTTTGTACAGTTGATTAAAGAGTGCCCATTTCACTCTGTTGTACTGTTTTTTGATTGGTGCCCATCTCACACTTTTGTACATTTGAATGAACAGTGCCCATTTCACACTGTTGTACATTTGATTGAATGGTGCCCTTTTCATATTGTCGTACAATTTATTGAATGGTATTTATTTCACACTGTTGTACAGCTGGCTTAATGATGTCCATTTCACACTGTTCAACAGTTGATTCACTAGTGCCTGTTTTAGACAGTTGTATAGATGTTTTAATGGTATCTATTTTGATTCAAAAGGTGCCCATTTCACAAATTTGTACAGTTAATTAAATAGTGCACATTTCACAATGTTGTACAGTTGATTGATTAATGCCCATTTCACACTGTTGTACAGTTGATTGATTTAATGCCCATTTCACACTGTTGTACAGTTGATTGAATGGTATCTATTTCACACTCATGTACAGTTGACCAAATGGTGCCCATTTCACACTGTTAGACAGTATTTTGAATGGTGCCCATTTCACACTGTCGTACTTTTGATTGAATGGTAACTATTTCACCCTGTTTTACAGTTAGTTAAATAATGCACATTTCACACCATTGTATGTTTGATTGAATGGTATCTCTTTCACACCGTTGAACAGTTGAGTATTTAGTGCACATTTCCCGCTGTTCTACAGTTGATTGAATGTTTCCCGTTTCACTCTGCTGTTCACTTGATTCAATGGTGCCCCTTTCTCAAATTGGTACAGATGGTTAAATGATGCTCATTTCACACAGTTGTACAGTTGATTGAATGGTGCCCATTTCACGGTGTTGTACAGTTGATTTAATGGTGCCCATTTCATAATTTTTGACTGTTAATTAAATAGTGCAGATTTCACATTGTTATACAGTTGATTGAATGATATCTATTTCACAATCTTATACAGTTGATTAAACACTGCACACTTCACACTGTTGTACAGTTGAATGAATTTTGTCAATTTCGCACTGTTGAATTGTTGAGTAATTAGTACATATTTCCCAGTGTTCTACATTTCATTGAATGTTACCTATTTCACACTGTTCTACAGTTGATTGAATGGTGCACATTTCACACAGTCATACAATTGATTGAATGGTGCCCATTTCACAATTTTGTACAGTTAATTAAATGGTGCATGTTTCACATTGTTGTACAGTAGATTGATTAGTGGTCATTTCACGCTGTAGTATATTTGATTGAATGGTATTCATTTCACACTCTTGTGCAGTTGATTAAAAAGTGCCCATTTCACACTGTTGGGCAGTTGTTTGAATGGCTGTTGAAGGGTCATGTGGACTCGAAACGTCAACTCTTTTCTTCTCCGCCGATGCTGCCAGACCTGCTTAGTTTTTCCAGGTAATTCTGTTTTTGTTTTTGATTTCCAGCATCCACAGTTTTTTGTTTTTATGTTTGAATGGCTCCCAATTCACATTGTTGCACAGTTGATTGAATAATGCCCATTTCATACTGTGGTACAGTTGATTGAATGGTATCTATTTCACACTTTTGTCCAGCTTATTGAATGGTGTCCATTTCAAAACATTAAACATTTGATTCATTAGTGCCTATGTCCCATTCAAACTGTTGAACAGTTCATTGAATAGTGCCAATTATCAATCTGTCATACAGTTCATTGAATGGAATCTATTTAACACTGTTTTACAGTTCATTAATTAGTGCACATTTCACATTCTTGTACAGTTGATTAAATATTGCGCATCTCACACTGTTGTACCATTGATTGAATGGTGTCCATTTCGCACTGTTGAACAGTTGAGTAATTAGTGCACATTGCCCTCTGTTCTACAGTTGATTGAATGGTGCCCATTTCACACCACTCAACACTTGATTGAAAGGTGCTCTCTAATCACAATTTTACAGTTGATTGAATGGTTCCCATTACACACTTTTGTACAGTTGATTGAATCTTGCCCACTTGACACTGTTGTACAGTTGATTGAATGGCGCCCATTTCACAAATTTGTACAGTTAATTAAATCATGCACATTGCACATTGTTGTACAGTTGATTAATTTTTGCCCATTTCACATTGTGATACAGTTGCTTGAATGGTGCCTATTTCTCACTAGTGTACAGGTGATTAAATGGTATCTATTTCAAACTGTTTTACAGCTGATTGAATGGTGTCCATTTCATACTGTTCAACAGTTGATTGTATAGTGCCAATTTCACACTATTGTTCAGTGAATTGAATGGTACCTATTTCACACTGTTGGACAGCTGATTGAATAGTCTACATTTCACACAGTTGAACAGTTGTTTGATTAATGCCTGTTTTAGACAGTTATACGGTTGATTTAATGACATCTATTTCTCACTGTTGTACAGTTGATTTATTAGTGCCCATTTCACACTGTTGTACAATTGATTGAATGGTGCCCATTTCACACTTTATTACAGTTGATTGAATGGCATCTATTTCACAATCTTGTACAGATGATTATATAGTGCACACTTGACATTGTTGTGCAATTGATTGAATGGTGTCCATTTCACACTGTTGATCTTTTGAGTAATTATTGTATATTTCCCAGTTTTCTAAATTTGATTGAATAGTACCCATTTCAATGCTGTACATTTGATTGAATGGTGCCCATTTCACAAAGTTGTACAGTTGATTGATTAGTGCATGTTTCACACTGTTGTACAGTTGATTGAATGGTATCTATTTCACACTTTTGTACAGTTGATTAAAGAGTGCCCATTTCACTCTGTTGTACTGTTTTTTGATTGGTGCCCATCTCACACTTTTGTACATTTGAATGAACAGTGCCCATTTCACACTGTTGTACATTTGATTGAATGGTGCCCTTTTCATATTGTCGTACAATTTATTGAATGGTATTTATTTCACACTGTTGTACAGCTGGCTTAATGATGTCCATTTCACACTGTTCAACAGTTGATTCACTAGTGCCTGTTTTAGACAGTTGTATAGATGTTTTAATGGTATCTATTTTGATTCAAAAGGTGCCCATTTCACAAATTTGTACAGTTAATTAAATAGTGCACATTTCACAATGTTGTACAGTTGATTGATTAATGCCCATTTCACACTGTTGTACAGTTGATTGATTTAATGCCCATTTCACACTGTTGTACAGTTGATTGAATGGTATCTATTTCACACTCATGTACAGTTGACCAAATGGTGCCCATTTCACACTGTTAGACAGTATTTTGAATGGTGCCCATTTCACACTGTCGTACTTTTGATTGAATGGTAACTATTTCACCCTGTTTTACAGTTAGTTAAATAATGCACATTTCACACCATTGTATGTTTGATTGAATGGTATCTCTTTCACACCGTTGAACAGTTGAGTATTTAGTGCACATTTCCCGCTGTTCTACAGTTGATTGAATGTTTCCCGTTTCACTCTGCTGTTCACTTGATTCAATGGTGCCCCTTTCTCAAATTGGTACAGATGGTTAAATGATGCTCATTTCACACAGTTGTACAGTTGATTGAATGGTGCCCATTTCACGGTGTTGTACAGTTGATTTAATGGTGCCCATTTCATAATTTTTGACTGTTAATTAAATAGTGCAGATTTCACATTGTTATACAGTTGATTGAATGATATCTATTTCACAATCTTGTACAGTTGATTAAATACTGCACACTTCTCACTGTTGTAAAGTTGATTAAATACTGCACACTTCACACAGTTGTACAGTTGATTGAATAGTGCCCATTTCACACTGTCGTACAATTGATTGAATGGTGCCCATTTCACAAAGTTGTACAGTTAATTCCATGGTGCATGTTTCACATTGTTGTACAGTAGATTGATTAGTGCTTATTTCACACTGTTGTACATTTGATTGAATGGTATTGATTTCACACTCTTGTGCAGTTGATTAAATAGTGCCCATTTCACAATGTTGGACAGTTGTTTGAATGGCTCCCAATTCACACTGTTGCACAGTTGATTGAATAGTGCCCAGTTCATACTTTGGTACAGTTGATTGAATGGTATCTATTTCACACTTTTGTCCAGCTTATTGAATGGTATCCATTTCACTACATTGAACATTTGATTGATTTGTGCCTGTTTTACCGAGTTGCACAGTTGATTTAATGGTTTCTATTTCACAGTGTTGTACAGTTGGTTGAATGGTGTCCCTTTCAAAGTGTTGAACAGTTCCTTGAATAGTGCCAATCATCAATCTGTCGTACCGTTCATTGAATGGTATCTATTTAACACTGTTTTGCAGTTTATTAATTAGTGCACATTTCACACTGTTGTACAATTGATTGAATGGTGTCCATTTCACACTGTTGAACAGTTGAGTAATTAGTGCACATTTCCCTCTGTTCTACAGTTGATTGAATTGTGCCCATTTCAAACTGCTCTACACTTGATTGAAAGCTGCCCTCTAATCACAATTTTACCGTTGATTGAATGGTTCCCATTACACAACTTTGTACAGTTGATTGAATCTTGCCCACTTGACACAGTTGTACTGTTGCTTGAATGGTGCCTATTTCTCACTGGTGATTAAATGGTATCTATTTAAAACGGTTTTGCATCTGATTGAATGGTGTCCATTTCATACTGTTGAACAGTTGATTGTATAGTGCCAATTTCACACCATTGTTCAGTGAATTGAATGGTGCCCATTTTACGATGTTGGACAGTTGATTGAATGGTAGCTATTTCATACTTTGGACAGCTGATTGAATAGTTTACATTTCACACTGTTGAACAGTTGATTGATTAGTGCCTGCTTTAGACACTTGTACAGTTGATTTAATGGTATCTATTTCTCTCTGTTGCACAGTTGATGAAACAGTGCCCATTTCACACTGTTTCACAAATTTTTACTGTTAATTAAATAGTGCAGATTTCACGTTGTTATACAGATGATTGTATGATATCTATTTCACAATCTTGTATAGTTGATTAAATACTGCACACTTCACACTCCTGATTGAATGGTGTCCATTTCATACTGTTGAACTGCTGAGTAATCAGTACATATTTCTACATATTATTGAATGGTAACTATTTCACATTGCTGTACAGTTGATTGAATGGTGCCCATTTCACACAGTCGTACAATTGATTGAAAGGTGCCCATTTCACAAAGTTGTACAATTAATTAAATGGTGCATGTTTCACATTGTTGTACAGTAGATTGATTAGTGCTTATTTCACACTGTTGTACATTTGATTGAATGTTATTGATTTCACACTTTAGTGCAGTTGATTAAAAATTGCCCATTTCACACTGTTGGACAGTTGTTTGAATGGCTCCCAATTCACACTGTTGCACAGTTGATTGAATAGTGCATATTTCACAGTGTTTTTCAGTTGATTGAATGGTGCCCATTTCATACTGTGGTACAATTGATTGAATGGTATCTATTTCACACTTTTGTCCAGCTTATTGAATGGTGTCCATTTCAAAACATTGAACATTTGATTCAAAAGTGCTATTTTACCGAGTTGCACAGTTGATTTAATGGTTTCTATTTTACAGTGTTGTACAGTTGTTTGAATGGTGTCCCTTTCATACTGTTGAACTGTTCATTGAATAGTGCCGATTATCAATCTGTCGTACAGTTCATTGAATGGAATCTATTTAACACTGTTTTACAGTTCATTAATTAGTGCACATTTCACATTCTTGTACAGTTGATGAAATACTGCACATTACACACTGTTGTACAATTGAAAGAATGGTGTCCATTTCACACTGTTGAACAGTTGAGTAATTAGTGCACATTGCCCTCTGTTCTACGGTTGATTGAATGGTGCCCATTTCGCACTACTCTACACTTGATTGATAGGTACCCTCTAATCACAATTTTACAGTTGATTAAATGGTTCCCATTACTCACTTTTGTACAGTTGATTGAATCTTGCCCACTTGACACTGTTGTACAGTTGATTGAATGGTGCCCATTTCACAAATTTGTACAGTTAATTAAATCGTGCACATTGCACATTGTTGTACAGTTGATTAATTTGTGCCCATTTCACATTGTGATACAGTTGCTTGAATGGTGCCTATTTCTCACTGGTTTACAGGTGATTAAATAGTATCTATTTAAACTGTTTTACAGCTGATTTAATGGTGTCTATTTCACACTGTTGAACAGTTGATTGCATGGTAGCAATTGCACAATATTGTACAACTGATTGAATGGTGTCCATTTCACACTGTTGAACAGTTGATTAAATGGTGTCCCTTTCACACAGTTGTACCGTTGATTGAATGGTGCACATTTCACATTATTGTCCAGCTGATTAAATGGTTCCCATTTGACACTGATGTACAGTTGATTGAATAGTGCCCATTTCACATTGTAGTAGTTGACTCAATATGGCAATTTCACACTGTTGAACAGTTGATTGAATGGTATCTATTGAACACTGTTGAATAGTTGAGTAAATAATGCCCATTTCACCCTGCTCTACACGTGATTGAATGGTGCCCATTTCTCACATTTCTACAGTTAAATGAATGGTGCCCATTTCACATGGTTGTACAGTTGATTGATTAGTGCCTATTTCACACTGTTGTACATTTGCTTCAATGGTATCAATTTCACACCCTTGTATAGTTGATTAAATAGTGCGCATTTAACTCTGTTGGACAGTTGTTTAAATGTTGACGATTTCAACTGTTGCACTGTTGATTGAATAGTGCCCATTTCGCACTGTTGTTCAGTTGATTGAATGGTGCCCATTTCACACGGTTATACAGTTGATTAGATGGTTCACGTTTCACATTATTGTCCAGTTGATTAAATGGTGCCCATATGACACTGTTGTACAGTTGATTTAATGGTGCCCATTTCATAAATTTTTACTGTTAATTAAATAGTGCAGATTTCACATTATTATACAGTTGATTGAATGATATATATTTCACAATCTTATACAGTTGATTAAATACTGCACACTTCACACTGTTGTACAGTTGATTGAATGGTGTCCATTTCCCACTGTTGAACTGTTGAGTAATTAGTACATATTTCCCAGTGTTCTACATTTCATTCAATGGTACCTATTTCACCCTGATGTACAGTTGATTGAATGGTGCCCATTTCACACAGTCGTACAATTGATTGAATGGTGCCCATTTCACAAAGTTGTACAGTTAATTAAATGGTGAATGTTTCACATTGTTGTACAGTAGATTGATTAGTGCTCGTTTCACACTGTTGAACATTTGATTGAATGGTATTGATTTCACACGCTTGTGCAGTTGGTTAAATAGTGCCCAGTTCACACTGTTGGACAGTTGTTTGAATGGCTCCCAATTCACACTGTTGCACAATTGATTGAATAGTGCCCATTTCACACTGTTTTTCAGTTGTTTGAATGGTGCCCGTTTCATACTGTGGTACAGTTGATTGAATGGTATCTATTTCACACTTTTGTCCAGCTTATTGAATGGTGTCCATTTCAAAACATTGAACATTTGATTCATTAGTGCCTGTTTTACCGAGTGGCACAGTTGATTTAATGGTTTCTACTTCACAGTGTTGTACAGTTGTTTGAATGGTGTCCCATTCAAACTGTTGAACAGTTCATTGAATAGTGCCGATTATCAATCTGTCGTACAGTTCATTGAATGGTATCTATTTAACACTGTTTTACAGTTCATTAATTAGTGCACATTCCACATTCTTGTACAGTTGATGAAATACTGCACATTACACACTGTTGTACAATTGAAAGAATGATGTCCATTTCACACTGTTGAACAGTTGAGTAATTAGTGCACATTTCACTTTCTTGTACAGATGATTAAATATTGCACATTACACACTGTTCTACAGTTGATTGAATGGTGCCCATTTCATTCTGCTCTACACGTGATTGAATGGTATCCATTTCACACATTTCTACAGTTAAATGAATGGTGCCCATTTCACATGGTTGTACAGTTGATTGATTAGTGCCTATTTTGCACTGTTGTACATTTGCTTCAATGGTATCGATTTCACACCCTTGTATAGTTGATTAAATAGTGCGCATTTAACTCTGTTGGACAGTTGTTTGAATGGTGCCCATTTCAACTGTTGCACTGTTGATTGAATAGTGCCCATTTCGCACTGTTGTTCAGTTGACTGAATGGTGCACATTTCACATGGTTGTATAGTTGATTAAATAGTTCACATTTCACATTATTGTCCGGTTGATTAAATGGTGCCCATATGACACTGTTGTACAGTTGATTTAATGGTGCCCATTTCACACTGCTCTACAATTGATTGAATGGTGCCCATTAATCACAGTTTTGCAGTTGACTGAATGGTATCTATTTCACACTGTTGAAAAGTTGAGTAAATAATGCTCATTTCCCACTGTTCTACAGTTGATGGAATGGTGCCCATTTCATCCTTCCACACACGTAATTGAATGCTGCCCATTTCTCACAGTTGTACAGTTGATTGAATGGTTCCCATTTCACACTGTTGTAGCTGATCGAATTGTGCCATTTCTCACTGTTGTTCGGTTGAGTAATTTATCCACATTTCCCACTATTCTACATTTAATTGAATGTTGCCCATTTCACACTGCTCTACACTTGATTGAATGGTGCCCATTTCTCACAGTTGTACAGTTGATTGAATGGTGCCCATTTCACATTGTTGTACAGTTGCTCGAATGGTGCCCATTTCTCACTGTTGTTCAGTTGATTGATTAGTGCCTGTTATACACAGTTTTACTGTTGATTTAATGTTATCTATTTCACACTCTTGTTCAGTTGCATGAATGGTGTCCATTTCACACTGTTGAACAGTTGATTGAATGGTATCTATTTCAAACTGTTTTACAGTTGATTGAATGGCATATATTTCACAATGTTGTACAGTTGTTTAAAAAGTGCAGATTTCACACTGTTGTACAGTTGATTGAATGGTGTCGATTTCACACTGTTGTACAGTTGGTTAAATAGTGCAGATTTCACACACCTGTACCGTTGATTGAATGGTATCAATTTCACACTGTTGAATGGTGGAGTAAATAATGCACATTTCCCACTGTTCTACAGTTGGTGGAATTTGTGTCCATTTCACACTTCTCTACACTTGATTGAATGGTGCCCATTTCTCACAGTTGTACGGTTGATTGAATGCTGCCCATTTCACACTGCTTTACAGTTGATTGAATGGTGCCCATTTCACATTGTTGAACAGTTGATTGATAAGTGCCTGCTATACACAGTTTTACTGTTGATTTAATGTTATCTATTTCACACTTTTGTATTGTTGGTTGAATGGTGTCCATTTCACACTGTTGAACAGTTGATTGAATGGTATCTATTTCTAACTATTTTACAATTGATTAAATAATACCCATTATGCACTATTGTACAGTTGATAATATAGTTCACTTTCCACATTGTTTTACGGTTGATTAAATGGTGCCCATTTCATACTGTTATCCAGTTGATTAAATGGTGCACATTTCCCACTGTTCTACAGTTGATGGAATGGTGCCCATTTCACCCTTCCACACACGTAATTGAATGTTGCCCATTTCTCACAGTTGTACAGTTGATTGAATGGTTCCCATTTCACACTGTTGTAATTGATCGAATTGTGCCATTTCTCACTGTTGTACAGTTGAGTAATTTATCCACATTTCCCACTGTTCTACATTTAATTGAATGTTGCTCATTTCACACTGCTCTACACTTGATTGAATGGTGCCCATTTCACATTGTTGTACAGTTGCTCGAATGGTGCCCATTTCTCACTGTTGTTCAGTTGATTGATTAGTGCCTGTTATACACAGTTTTACTGTGATTTAATGTTATCTATTTCACACTCTTGTACAGTTGCATGAATGGTGTCCATTTCACACTGTTGAACAGTTGATTGAATGGTATCTATTTCAAACTGTTTTACAATTGATTAAATAATACCCATGTTGCACTATTGTACAGTTGATAAAATAGTTCACTTTCCACATTGTTTTACAGTTGATTAAATGGTACCCATTTCACACTGTTATACAGTTGATTAAATGGTGCACATTTCACACTGTTTTACATTTGATTAAATAGTTCACATCGCACACTGTTTTACAGTTGATTGAATAGTGCCCATTTCACACTGTAGCAGTTAAATGAATAGTGCCCATTTCACACTGTTTAACAATTGATTGAATAGTGCCCATTTCACCCTGTTGAACAATTGATTGAATGGTATATATCTCACAATGTTGTACAGTTGGTTAAATAGTGCAGATTTCACACAGTTGTACAGTTTATTGAATGGTGTCCATTTCACACTGTTTTCCAGTTGATTGAATGTTATCTATTTCACATTCTCGTACAGTTGGTTAAATAGCGCACATTTCAGACAGTTATACTGTTGACTGAATGGTGTCAATTTCACACTGTTGAATGGTGGAGTAAATATTGCACATTTCCCACTGTTCTACAGTTGGTGGAATGGTGCCCATTTCTCACCATTGTAAAGTTAATTTAGTAGTTGTACAGTTGATTGATTAGTGCACTGTTGTACAGTAAATTGAATGGTATCGATTTCATACCTTCATACAGTTGATTAAATGGCGCACATTTCACTCTGTTGGATAGTTGTTTGAATGATGCAGATTTCTCACAGTTGTACAGTTGATTGAATGGTATCTATTTCACAATGTTAAATAGTTGAATAAATAATGCACATTTCCCACTGTTCTACAGTTGATGGAATGGTGCCCATTTCACCCTGCTCTACATGTGATTGAATGCTGCCCATTTCTCACAGTTGTACGGTTGATTGAATGGTGTCCATTTCACATTGAAAAACTCAGTAGGTCTGGCAGCATCGGCGGAGGAGAAAAGAGTTGACGTTTCGAGTCCTCATGACCCTTCGACAGAACTTGAACACTTCAAGTTCTGTCGAAGGGTCATGAGGACTCGAAACGTCAACTCTTTTCTCCTCCGCCGATGCTGCCAGACCTACTGAGTTTTTCCAGGTAATTCTGTTTTTGTTTTAGATTTCCAGCATCCGCAGTTTTCTTTGTTTTCAAATCCATTTCACATTGTTGTACAGTTGGTCGAATGGTGCCCATTTCTCACTGTTGTACACTTGAGTCATTTGTTCACATTTCCCACTGTTCTACATTTGATTGAATGGTACACATTTCACACTGCTGTATAGTTGATTGAATGGTGCTCTCTGCTCACAGTTGTACAGTTGATTGAATTGTGCTCATTACACACTGTGGTACAGTTGATTGAATGGTGCCCTTTTCACACTGTTGTTCAGTTGATTGAATGGTGCCCTTTTTGCATTATTGTATAGTTGATTGAATGTTACCCCCTGCTTTATACTTGATTGAATGGGGCCCGTTTCTCACAGTTGTAAAGTTGATTAAATAGTGCACATTTCACATTGTTGTACATTTGATTGATTAGTGCCCATTTCACACTGTTGTACAGTTGATTGAATGGTATCGATTTCACACTTTTGTACATCTTATTGAATGGTGCCCATTTCACACTGTTGAACAGTTGATTGAATGGTATCTATTTCAACCTGTTCTACAGTTGATTAAATAATACTCATTCTGCAATATTGTACAGTTGATAAAATAGTTCACTTTTCACCTTATTTTACAGTTGATTAAATGGTGGCCATTTCACACTGTTATATAGTAAATTGAATGGTGCACATTTCACACTGTTGTACAGTTGATTAAATAAGACTTATTTCGCACTATTGTACAGTTGATGAAATAGTTCACTTTTCACATTGTTTTACAGTTGATTAAATAGTGCCCATTTCACACTGTAGCAGTTGATTGAATAGTGCCCATTCACACTGTTGAACAGTTGATTGAATGGCATATATTTCACAATGTTGTACAGTTGTTTAAATAGTGCAGATTTCACACACTTGTACCGTTGATTGAATGGTATCAATTTTACACTGTTGAATGGTGGAGTAAATATTGCACATTTCCCAATGTTCTACAATTGGTGGAATTGGTGCCTATTTCACACTGTTCTACACTTGATTGAATGATGCCCATTTCTCACAGTTGTACGGTTGATTGAATGCTGCCCATTTCACACTTTTTACAGTTGATTGAATGGTATCTATTTCACCCTGCTGGACAGCTGATTGAATGGTGTCCATTTCACGTTGTTGAACAGTTGATTGATAAGTGCCTGCTATACACAGTTTTACTGTTGATTTAATGTTATCTATTTCACACTTTAGTACAGTTAGTTGAATGGTGTCCATTTCACACTGTTGAACAGTTGATTGAATGGTGTCTATTTCTTACTGTTTTACAATTGATTAAATAATACCCATTTTGCACTATTGTACAGTTGATAAAATAGTTCACTTTCCACATTGTTTTACAGTTGATTAAATGGTGCCCATTTCACACTGTTATACAGTTGATAGAATGGTGCCCATTTCACTCTTCCACACACGTAATTGAATGCTGCCCATTTCTCACAGTTGTACAGTTGACTGAATTATGTTGATTTCACACTGTTGAATAGTGGAGTAAATAGTGCACATTGCCCACTGTTCTACAGCTGATGGAATGCTGCCCATTTCAAACTGCTCTACATTTGATTGAATGCTGCACATTTCTCACCATTCTAAAGTTAATTAAATAGTGCACATTTCACACTATTGTACAGTTGATTGAATGGTATCGATTTCACATTTTCGTACAGTTGATTAAGTAGTGCCCATTTCACTCTGTTGGACAGTTGTTTGAATGATGCCCACTTCACACTGTTGTACAGTTGATTGAATAGTGCCCATTTCACACGGTTGTACAGTTGATTGAATGGTATCTATTTCACACTGTTATACAGCTGATTGAACAGTGTCCATTTCACACTGTTGAACAGTTGATTGATTCGTGCCTGCTATACACAGTTACACTGTCGATTTAATGTTATCTATGTTACACTCTTGTACAGTTGGTTGAATGGTGCCCATTTCACACTAGTGCACAGTTGATTCAATGGTATCTATTTCAAACCATTTTACAGTTGATTAAATAGTACACATTTCACACTGTTGTACATTTGATTAAATGGTGCCCATTTCACACTGTTCTGCAGCTGATTGAATGGTGCGCATTTCACACTGTTTTGCAGTTGATCGAATGGTACCCATTTCTCACTGTTGTACATTTGAGTAATTTGTACATGTTTCCCACTGTTCTATAATTGATTGAATGGTGCCCATTTCACACTGCTGTACTGTTGATTGAATGGTGCCCATTAATCACTGTTGTACAGTCGATTGAATGGTGCCAATTTCACTCTGTTATACAGTTGATTGAATGATGCTCTTTTCACACTATTATTCTTTTGATTGAATGGTGCCCTTTTCAAACTGTTGTACAGTTGATTGAATCGTTCCCATTTCACACTGTTGTTCAGTTGATTGAATGGTTCCCATTTCACACTGTTGTACAATTGGTTAAATGGTACCCATTTCACACTGCTCAACACTTGATTGAATGCTGCACACTTCTCACCATTGTAAAGTTAGTTAAATAGTGCACATTTCAGACTGTTGTACAGTTGATTAAATAGATCACATTTCACATTCTTGTATGGTTGATCAAATGGTGCCCATTTTTCACTGTTGCACAGCTGATTGAATGGTGCACATTTCACACTGTTGTACAGTTGATTACATAGTTTACGTTTCACGTCGTTGTACAGTTGATTGAATAGTGCCCCTTTCACACTGTTTAACAATTGATTTAATAGTGCCCCTTTCACACTGTTGAACAGTTGATTGAATGGTATCTATTTCACATTGCTGTTGTGTTGGTTAAACAGTGCAGATTTCACACAATTGTACAGTTCATTAAATGGTATCGATTTCACACTGTTAAATAGTGGAGTAAATAGTGCACATTTCCCATTGTTCTACAGTTGATGGAATGCTGCCCATTTCACACTGCTCTACACTTGACTGAATGTTGCCCATTTCTCATAGTTGTACGGTTGATTGAATGGTGCCCATTAAACACTGTTGTACAGTTGATTGAATGGTGCCAATTTCACTCTGTTGTACACTTGATTGAATGGTGCCCTTTTCACAAAATTGTACAGTTGATTGAATGGTTCCCATTTCACACTGTTGTTCAGTTGATTGAATGGTGCCCATTTCATACGGTTTTACAATTGATTGAATGGTAACTATATCACACTGTTATACAGCTGATTGAATTTGTCCAATTAACACTGTTGAAAAACAGATTGATTAGTGCCTGTTATACACTGTTGTACTGTTGATTTACTGTTATCTATTTCACTTTCTTGTACAGTTGGTTGAATGGTGTCCATTTCACACTGTTGAACAGTTGATTGAACAGCGCCCATTACACACTGTCATACATTTGATTCAATGGTACCTATTTCAAACTGTTTTACAGTTGATTAAATAGTACACATTTCACACTGTTGCACAGTTGATTAAATAGTTCACATTTCACATTGTTGTACAGTTGATTAAATGGTGCCCATTTCACACTGTAGTACTTGATTGAATAGTGCTCATTTCACAGTGTTTAACTATTGATTTAATAGGGCCTATTTCACACTGTTGCACAGTTGATTGAATGGCGTCTATTTCACCCTGTTGTACAGTTGTTTAAATATTGAACATTTCACACAGTTGTACAGTTGATTGAATAGAGTCCATTTCACACTGTTTTCCTGTTGATTGAATGTTATCTATATCACACAGTTGTAAAGTTGATTTAATAATACACATTTCACATTGTTGTACAGTTGATTGAATGGTCCATTTCTCAAAGTCGAATAGTTGAGTAAATAGTGCACATTTCCCACTGTTCTACAGTTGATGGAATGGTGCCCATTTTCCACTTCTCTACACTTGATTGAATGGTGCCCTTTACACATTGCTGTACAGTTGATTGAATGGTGCCCATTGCTCACAGTTGTACAGTTATTTGAATGGTGCCCATTACACGCTGTTGTACAGTTGATTGAATGATGCCCATTTCATTCTGTTATACAGTTGATTGAATGGTACCCAATTTACACGTTTGTCAAATTGATTGAATGATTCCCATTTCACACTGTTGTACAGGCCATTGAATAATGCCCATTTCTCACAGTTGTACTGTTGATTGAATGGTGCCCATTTCACACTGATGTACTGTTGATTTAATGGTGCCGATTTCACACTGTTGTACAATTGAGTAATTTGTTCACATTTCCCACTGTTCTACATTTGATTGAATGGTGCCCATTTCAGACTGCTGTACAGTTGATTGAATGGTGCCCATTGCTCACTGTTGTACAGTTGATTGAATGGTGCCAATTTCACACTGTTGTACAATTGAGTAATTTGTTCACATTTCCCACTGTTCTACATTTGATTGAATGGTGCCCATTTCAGACTGCTGTACAGTTGATTGAATGGTGCCCATTGCTCACTGTTGTACAGTTGATTGAATAGTGCCCCTTTCACACTGTTCAACAGTTGATTGAATGGTATCTATTTCACACTGCTGTACTGTTGGTTAAATAGTGCAGATTTCACAATGTTGTACAGTTCATTAAATGGTGTTGATTTCACACTGTTAATTAGTGGAGTAAATAGTGCACATCGCCCACTGTTCTACAGTTGATGGAATACTGCCCATTTCACACTGCTCTACACTTGAATGAATGTTGCCCATTTCTCACAGTTGTACTGTTGATTGAACGGTGCCCATTAAAGATTGTTGTATAGTTGATTGAATGGTGCCAATTTCACTCTGTTGTACAGTTGATTGAATGGTGCCAATTTCACTCTGTTGTTCACTTGATTGAATGATGCCCTTTTCACAAAATTGTACAGTTGATTGAATGGTTCACATTTCACACTGTTGTTCAGTTGATTGGTGCCCATTTCACACGGTTTTACAATTGATTGAATGGTAACTATATCACACTGTTATACAGCTGATTGAATGTTGTCCATTTAACACTGTTGAAAAGCAGATTGATTAGTGCCTGTTACACACTGTTATACTGTTGATTTTCTGTTATTTATTTCACTTTCTTGTACAGTTGGTTGAATGGTGTCCATTTCACACTGTTGAACAGTTGATTGAATAGTGCCCATTACACACTGTTGTACATTTGATTCAATGGTACCTATTTCAAACTGTTTTACAGTTGATTAAATAGTACACATTTCACACTGTTGCACAGTTAATTAAATAGTTCACGTTTCACATTGTTGTGCAGTTGATTAAATGGTGCCCATTTCACATTGTTCTACAGTTGATTGAATGGTGCACATTTCACACTGTTTAAATATTGATTACATTTTTCACATTTAACACTGTAGTACTTGATTGAATAGTGCTCATTTCACATTGTTTAACAATTGATTTAATAGGGCCTATTTCACACTGTTGCACAGTTGATTGAATGGTGTCTATTTCACACTGTTGTAGTTGTTTAAATATTGAACATTTCAGATAGTTGTACAGTCGTTTGAATAGAGTCCATTTCACACTGTTTTCCAGTTGATTGAATGTTATCTATATCATACAGTTGTAAAGTTGATTTAATAATACACATTTCACATTGTTGTACGGTTGATTGAATGGTCCATTTCTCAAAGTCGAATAGTTGAGTAAATAGTGCACATTTCCCACTGTTCTACAGTTGATGGAATGGTGCCCATTTCACACTTCTCTACACGTGATTGAATGGCGCCCATTTCTCACTGTTGTACAGTTGATTGAATGGTGCCCATTACACACTGTTGTACAGTTGATTTAATGATGCCCATTTCATTCTGTTATACAGGTGATTGAATGGTACCCAATTCATACGTTTGTCAAATTGATTGAATGATTCCCATTTCAACTGTTGTACAGGCCATTGAATGGTGCCCATTTCACACTGCTCTACACTTGATTGAACGATGCCCATTTCTCACAGTTGTACTGTTGATTTAATGGTGCCAATTTCACACTTGTACAATTGAGTAATTTGTTCACATTTCCCACTGTTCTACAGTTGATGGAATGGTGCCCATTTCACACTTCTCTACACTTGATTGAATGGTGCCCATTTCACACTGTTGTACAGTTGATCGAATGGTGCCCATTTCTCACTGTTGTACAGTTGATTGAATGGTGCCCATTACACACTGATGTACTGTTGATTTAATGGTGCCAATTTTACACTGTTGTACAATTGAGTAATTTGTTCACATTTCCCACTGTTCTACAGTTGATGGAATGGTGCCCATTTCACACTTCTCTACACTTGATTGAATGGTGCCCATTGTTCACTGTTGTACAGTTGATTGAATGATGCCCATTTTATTTTGTTATACAATTGATTGAATGGTACCCAATTCACACGTTTGTCAAATTGATTGAATTATTCCCATTTCAACTGTTGTACAGGCCATTGAATAGTGCCCATTTCACACTGCTCTACACCTGATTGAATGCTGCCCATTTCTCACAGTTGTACTGTTGATTGAATGGTGTCCTTTTCACACTGCTGTACAGTTGATTGAATGGTATCTATTTCACACTGTTGTACAGTTGGTTAAATAGTGCCCATTTCACACAGTTGTACTGTTGATTGAATATAATCCATTTCACACTGTGTTCCAGTTGATTGAATGTTATCCATATCTCACTGTTGTAAAGTTGAATTAACAATACACATTTCACACTGTTGATCAGTTGATTGAATGGTGTCCTTTTCACAGTTGTACAATTGTTTGAATGGTTCTCATTTCACACTGTTGTAAAGTTGATTTAATAATACACTTTTCACATTGTTGTACAATTGATTGAATGGTGTCCATTTCACAAAGTTGAATAGTTGAGTAAATAGTGCACATTTCCCACTGTTCTACAGTTGTTGGAATGTTGCCCATTTCACACTTCTCTACACTTGATTGAATGATGCCCATTTCTCACAGTTGTACAGTTGATTGAATGGTGCCCATTTATCACTGTTGTACATTTGAGTCATTTGTACACTTTTCCCACTGTTCTACATTTGATTGAATGGTGCCCATTTCACACTACTGTACAGTTGATTGATTGGTGCCCATTTCACACTGATGTACTGTTGATGCAATGGTGCCAATTCCACACTGTTGTACAGTTGAGTATTTTGTTCACATTTCCCAATGTTCTACCTTTGATTGAATGGTGCCCATTTCAGACTGCTAAACAGTTGATTGAATGGTGCCCATTGCTCACAGTTGTACAGTTGATCGAATGATGCCCAATAAACACTGTTGTACATTTGATTGAATGATGCCCATTTCACATGTTTGTACAATTGATTGAATGGTGCACATTTTACACTGTTGTACAGTTGATTGAATGGTATCTATTTTACACTCTAGTAAAGTCGATTTAATAGTGCCAATTTCACATTGTTGTACAGTTAATTGTATGGTGCCCATTTTGCAGTGCTCTACAGTTGATTGAATGGTGCCCATTTCATATTGTTGTACAGTTGATTGAATGGTGCCCATTTCATATTGTTGTACAGTTGATTGAATGGTACCCATTTCACAAATCTGTACAGTTAATTAAATAGTGCATTGTTGTACCTTTGACTGATTAGTGCCCATTTCACACTGTTGTATAGTTGATTGAATGGTATCTATTTCACACTCTAGTAAAGTCGATTTAATAGTGCCAATTTCACTTTGTTGTACAATTGTTTGAATGGTGCCCATTTCACACTGTTGAACAGTTAATTGAATAGTGCCCATTTTACTCTGTTGTTCAGCTGATTGATTAGTGCCTGTTTCACACTGTTGTACATTTGAATGAATGGTACCTATTTCACACTCTTGTATAGTTGATTAAATATTGCCCATTTCACTCTGCTGTACAGTTGATTGAATCGTATCCATTTCACACTGTTGTACAATTGATTGAACAGTATCAATTTCACACTGTTGTACAGCTGATTGAATGGTGTCCATTTCACACTTTTTTACATTTTATTGATTATTGCCTGTTTTACACAGTTGTACAGTTGTTTTAATGATATCCATTTCATGCTGTTCTACAGTTGATTGCATGGTGTCCATTTCACACTGTTGAACAGTTGATTGATTAGTGCCTGTTTTACATAGTTGTCCAGTTGACTGAATTGTGCCCATTTCATATTGTTGTACAGTTGATTGAATAGTGCACTTTTATGATGTTATACTATTGAACCAATAGTGCCTGTTTCACACTATTGTACTGTTAATTGAATAGCTCCAAATTCGCACTCACCATGGGGTACAAATGAGTCTTGAGGCCAAGCTTATAGAGTGCCCCCCCCGCCCCCCCCACCCCCCCCGCCACCACCACCACCACCACCAAGCAAGTTTTCACTCATGTCCCGGGATTGGACTTTGGGCAAACAGCTATCTGAATTAGAAGCTAGAGTCTGCCATCTGAGACATGGCAACACACAACCGCCAATACAATCCCTAAGTACTGACACCAAAACAATAACTGGGGTTGACAAACCTTCCATCTCCCAATCCATTCATCTTGTGATCTTGATTTGTCCATATTTTTAAATCAGAAGACTGCCTTGTTCTACCTCTGCAATATCTCCTGCCTCCACTCTTGGTTCAGCTCAACTGCTGCAAGAACACTCATCCATGCCTTTCTAACCTCTAGACTTGACTATTCCTATGCTCTCATGGTCAGTTTCCAATCTTACACTCTCCATAGACTTGAGCTATTCCAAAACTCTGTTATTCATATCCTAACTTGTACCAAGTCCCATTTAACCATTTTCATTTTCCATGCTGACCTACATTGGCTCCCTGTTCAGCAATGGTTTGATATTAACATTCTCTTCTGTGTTGACAAATCCCTCCATGACCATGCCCCTTCGTGTCTCTGCTATCTCCTCCAGCCTACTACCCTCTGGGATACCAGCGCTCTTTCAATTCTGGCCTAATTGTTCTGCCATTGATGGCTGTGTCTTCAATTGCCTGGACTTTAGCTCTGGAATTTCCTCTATGAAACTCTCTGCCTCACTCCCTCCCTTTAAGACACTCATTAAAATATGTCTCTTTGGTCAAGCTTTTGGTAATCTGGCCTAATGCCTCTGACAATTTCCTTATGGACAGGCAACAGCATTCAAGCATAAAGCTAGCACAACAATGATGGAATGATGAGCCTTCTTCTGTGCATTAATTATCTACAGTTTGACTTACAACTTCAACAGAAATAAGGCTTGTATCCGCTGAAGTTTAGAAGAGTAAGAGGCAACGTGATTGAAACATTTAAGACCCTGAGGGGTCTTGACAGGGTGGATGTGGAGAGGATGTTTCCTCTTGAGGGAGAATCTAGAACTGGGGGTCACTGTTTAAAAATAAAAGGTTGCCCATTTAAAACAGAGATGAGGCAACACTTTTTTCAATCTTTGTCTTTGGAACTCTCTTCCTGAAAAGGTACTGGAAGCAGAGTCTTTGAATATTGTTAAGGCAGAGATGGATAGATTCTTGGTAAGCAAGGAGATCATAGGTTATCGGGGGTAGGTGAGATGCTGATTTCAGGTTACTATCAGATCAGCCATAATCTTATTAAATGTCAGAGGGGCTGAGTGGCCTACTTGTGCTCCTTGTTCCTTTGTTCGTAAGGAAATAAGAATTCTTCTGCTTATCTTTAAATTCCATCTTTTAATTGCCTTCAACATAATGCAAGAGAGGGCCCATTGTGGTTACTATTTAATTCATTGAAATTACCTGAAGGGTTTTATAGAATGAATTAAAATGATTTAAAGTTAATGCCTTGGACCCTGATTGAAGTGAAACTTTCAACATGAGTGTTTCTAATGCCCACATTGCTGCAGGAAATCACCAAGAGCTTTGGTTCTGAGATGTCGGAGCTACCAGAATGCTGCTCTGGGGAATTCAATGTTTCAAGAAAAATATTAATAATAATCTAGGGGCATTGGGACAGACCTAGGTCATTCAGTCCTTTGATGCCTATTTTCTTAGATCACGGCTGATCTATATGCCATCTCGTTAACCCGCCTTCACTCCAGATTCCGTGCTAGCCCTGCTGAAAGGAAACCTATCCACCTCAGTCTTGAAAGCTCCACTTAACTAAAGGAACAGTGTTAGTTCTGCATCTGATGAAAAGTTAAGTGGAGTGCCATGCTACATATATATATTGGATGGACCATAGACTTTACCTGCTAAGAGTACTCGTCAGTGCTAGTGAGTTAAGGTGACAAATGGTTAAATTGGGATTCATCAAAAGGCAATTCTGTGCCTTCTGCACTTTCCTGTGGCTTATGATCAGAACGATTCATCTAACTCCAATGCATGATTAAGGGTTAGTAGAATGACAAGTAGAGTAGTGGGGAGAGATGGTGGTGTAGTGGTAATGTCACTGAATAATTGATCTGAGGGCATGGGTTCAAATCCCACCATGGCAATTTAAACTTAATTAATTAATCTGGAATTATAGAACTAGTCTCTGCACAGGTGACCATACAGCTATCATTGATTGTTGTAACAATACATCTGGCTCACTAACACCCTTTAGGGAATGAAATCTGCCATCCTTACCTGGTCTAGCCTACATATAATTCCACAGACCTTAAATGGTCTAGCAAGTCGTTCAGCCCAAGAGATGGGTGGTGAATGTTGGCCTTGCCAGTAACACTTGTGTCCTATGAAATAAGGAAAAAAACATGGTTTGTTCTCTATGTTATCATAAAAGGAGATGGTGTTATGATAGGTTCTGCTGTACATTGTCAACACTGCAGGGCTATGCTTTAAAAGTTTATAAATATACCTTCTAATCTAGAAATACATCATTCTAACTCTTCAGTCTGCCTCCTGTATTTTGTACTCTCACTCAAACTTCTCAGGGCATCACATTTTACTAATCTCAATTTCTGTTTCCACCTGTTCTGTACAGATGTAGAAAATCCCAGCTTAAATTCACTGCCTTTTGATTATAGTCACGCATACTCTCTTGAAACCGAACGGACGACCTGGCATTGATCTAGACACCAGAAACGACAATGGCAAACTCAGCCCTGTCAGCTCTGCAAAGTCCTCCTTACTGACATCTGGGGGCTAGTGCCAAAATTGGGGGGGGGCTGTCTCACTCTCCAGTCAAGCAACAGCCTGACATAGTCATCCTCACGGAATCATATTTTACAGATAATGTCCCAGACACCACCATCACCATCCCTGGGTGGCGTACAGTCAGGAGGGAGTTGCGCTGGGAGCCCTCAACATCAACTCCGGACCCCATGAAGTCTCATGGCATCAGGTCAAACATGGGCAAGGAAACTGCCAGCTGATTACCACGTACAGCCCTCCCTCAGCTGATGAATCAGTGTTCCTCCATGTTGAACACCACTTGGAGGAGGCACTGAGGGTGGCAAGGGTGCAGAATGTACTCTGGGTGGGGGCTTCATTATCTATAACCAAGAGTGGCTCAATAGCACCATTAGTGACTGAGCTAGCCCAGTCCGAAAGGACATAGCTACTAGACTGGGTCTGCGGCATGTGGTGAGGGAACCAACAAGAGGGAAAAACATACTTGACCTCATCCTCACCAACCTGCCTGCCACAGATGCATCTGTCTATGACAGTATCGGTAGGAGTGACCGCTGTACATTCATTGTGCAGATGATGTCCCACCTTCACATGGAGGATATCTTCTATTGTGTTGTGTAAACTACCACTGTGCTAAATGGGATAGATTTCGAACAGACCTAGCAACTCAAGACTGGGCATCCATGAGGTGCTGTGGGCCATCAGCAGCAGCAGAATTGTACTCAAACACAATCTGTAACCTCATGGCCCAGCATATCCCCCACTCTACCATTACCATCAAGCCAAGGGATCAACCCTGGTTCAATGAAGAGTGCAGGAGGGCATGCCAGGAGCAGAATCAGGTACACCTAAAAATAAGGTGTCAACTTGGTGAAGCTATACCACAGGACTATTTGCATGCCAAACACCATAAGCAGCAATTGATAGAGAGAGCTAAGCGATCCCTCAACCAATGAATCAGATCTAAGCTATGCAGTCTGCCACATCCAATCGTGAATGGTGATGGACAATTAAACAACTCATTGGAGGAGTATGTTCCACAAATATCCCAATACTCAATGATGGAGGAGCCCAGCACATCAGTGCAAAAGACAAGGCTGAAGCATTTGTGACAATCTTCAGCCAGAAGTGCTGAGTGGATGATCCATCTTGGCCACCTCTGGAGGTCGCCAGCATCACCAATGCCAATATTCAGCCAATTTGATTCATTCCATGTGATATCAAGAAACGACTGAAGGTATTGGATACTGCAAAGGCTATGGGCCCTGACAATATTCCAGCAATAGTACTGAAGAATTGTGGTCCAGAACTTGCTGCTCCCCTTGTCAAGCTGTTCCAGTACAGCCACAACACTGGCATCTACCCAGCTATGTGAAAAATTCCCAGGTATGTCCTGTACAAAAAAATGCAGGACAAATTCAATCCTGCCAATTATTGCCCCATCAGTCTATTCTCGATCATCAGTAACTTAATGGAAGGGGACATCAACAGTGCTATCAAGCAGCACTTTCTTAGCAATAACCTGCTCACTGACGCACAGTTTGGGTTTCGCCAGGGCCATTCAGCTCCTGACCCCATTACAGCCTTGGTTCAAACATGGGCAAAAGAGCTGAACACCAGAGGTGAGGTGAGAGTGACTGCCCTTGACATCAAGGCTGAATTTGACTGAGTGTGGCATCAAGGAGCCCTAGAAAAACTGGAGTCAATGGGAATAAGGTGGAAAACTCTCCACTGATTGGAGTCATTTCGAGCACAAAGGGAGATGGTGTGGTTGTTGGTGGTGAGTCATCTCAGCTCAAGGACATCACTGCAGGAATTCCTCAGGTTAGTGACCTTGGCGCAACCATCTTCAGCTGCTTCATCAATGGCCTTCCTTCCATCATAAGGTTAGGAGTGGGGATGTTCGCTAATGAATGCATAATGTTCAGCACCATTCATAATTCCTCAGATACTGATGCAGTCCATGTCCAAATGCAGCAAGGCTGGACAATATCCAGGCTTGGGCAGACAAGTGGCAAGTAACATTCGTGCCACACAAGTACCATCTCCAATAAAAGAGAATCTGACCATCGCACCTTGATGTTCAATGGCATTACCATCACTGAATCCTCCACTATAAACATCCTGAGGGTTACCATTGACCAGAAACTGAACTGTATAAGCCGTATAAATACTGTAGCTACAAGAACAGGTCAGAGCCTAGGAATTGTGCAACGAGTAACTCACCTCCTGGCTCCCCAAAGCCTGTCCACCATCTACAAGGCACAAGTCAGGAAACTGATGGAATACTTCCACTTGCCTGGATGAGTGCAGCTCCAACAACACTTAAGAAGTTTGACACCATTCAGGACAATGCAGTCCACTTGATTGGAACCACATCTACAAACAATTACCCCCTCCACCACCGACGCACAGTAGCAACAGTGTGTACCATCTACAAGATGCACAACAGAAATTCACCAAGGCTCCTTTGACAGCACCTTCCAAACCCACGATAGTTACCATCTGGAAAAACAAGGGAAGCAGATAGATGGGAACCCCACCACCTGGAAGTTCCCCTCCAAGCCACCCGCCACCTTGACTTGGAAAGATATCACTGTTCCTTCACTGTCGCTGGATCAAAATCCTGGAAATCCCTTCCTAACAGCACTGTGGGTGTAACTACAGCACATAGGCTGCAGTGGTTTAAGAAGGCAGCTCATCACCACCTTCTCAAGGGCAACTAGGGATGGGCAATAAATGTTGGCCCAGCCAGCGAAGCCAACATCCCCTGAATGAATTTTTAAAAATGGCCATGTTGGTGGCTTACACTATGGCTTCGACATTTCACCTCGAATTCCAACAAATTAAAAAGATTGATACCAAAGCAAAATACTGCAGATGCTGGAAATCAGATCTGGAAGCTGAACGTGTTGGAAATATTTAGCAGATCTGCAGAGAGACAAGTACAGTTCACACTTCAGGGATGACATTTTTATCATAATGCCTTTCAAGAGTTCTGACAAAAGGTCATTGACCTAAAGCATTAACTCGCTTTCTCTATCTACTGATGTTGCCAGATCTGTTAAATAGTTTCTGCTTTTTAAATTCAATATTAAAGATTTATTCATTTTTGAATGTTATGCATATTCTGGAATATTAATCCATTTCTCTTCTGTACAATTCTTCAACTCTGTGGAGTGGTGTTGTTGTGGGGTGGGGGTTGGGGCAGTGGCTCATTGTAGTGGGGGTGTGCTGTATAATTAAGGTGCTCTTTGTTAAGGTTTCTTTGCTGTTGGTAAAGGAGTCATATATGTCTCAATGTGATGGGTTGCAAACTTTACCCTTCCCTCTACATTCTTGCAATGATCATGTCTTTAAACCCCTTCCATATTTAAACAAGGTGCTCAAGCCATTGATCTCTCCAATCACCATCCACCAAGAGAGCGCGGGTTTGATGAGACTCAGCTGCTCCAGTTTCAGGCTGTCCAAGACAAATCCGATTGAGTTGCATCATCTTGGGCAGTCACAAGGGAATTATGGGAAAGATGCAATCCGACCTTGACAACTTTTCAGGGAAGAGAAAAATGTCAAAGTCAGAGCCTCATCGTCCTTCTGATGATGTTTCATTATATCACAAACAAAAAGCATTCCCCCCAGCCAAGTCTCGCTTGGTGCTTGTCATTCTGCCCGGGCTGTATTCTTTAGCAACACTGAAGAGAGAGTTGGGGGGGGGGAGGATGGCAATGAATGATATCAGCTTTCTGCAGCAGGTCATCTAAGTGATGAGAATCATCTTACTGTGTTTCAAACAAATGGAATTGTCCTTATAATGTTTTATTTCTTTCTGTTCCCTTTCCAGGATAGCCTGTCTTGTTATAAGTCACTGAATATACTAGCAGGATGACTTAAAACGTTGTGTATTACCATGTTTGAAGAGAAACAATCGCTATTATGCACTTGCTTTCATGGGCTGAGAGAGTCGCAGTCCCTACATTATGGTGAACAATGGAGAATCCACTGCAATTAAACAAGCAATGAACACAAAATAAGACATTATTCATATTAAACCCTCTATGAAAATAACAGGCAGAAAAAATATGCAAGTATGTTATGTGTTAGTCAATTAGTTGTCAAACCAGCTTTATTTGCCCAACCCTAATTTCTGCTTGAGAAGGTTCACCACACTGTTCTCAGGGGCATCTAGGAATCGGTAAGAAATGCTGGCCTTGCCCACATCCAGAGAATGAACATAGCAGCAACACAACCTGCATTTACATAGTCCCTTCAATGGAATAAACATCCCAAGGCTTCTCACAGGAGCATTGCCAAGCAAAATTTGACACTGAGCCACAAAAGCAGATATTAGGACAGGTGACTAATAAGTTCATCAAAGACATAGCTTTTAAGGAGTGCCTTAAAGGGGGAGAGAGCAGTAAAGAACTGGATGGTTTTAGGGAGCTAATTCCAGTGTTTAGGGCCAAGG